>OX090904.1:3535812-5935812 GCA_944319695.1 Tiphia femorata
ACAATTATTTTACACGCATCTTATTTCGTGTTTACGACCGAGAAAGCTAATATTATAATATGAAAGTAGCACAAGTGAAACTTTTGATATTTATTCAAACAGAAAAAACAATCAGTTTAATAATTCGATGTATCAAATTTCAATGTTTCGTCAAATTCCAATTATAAATATCCGCGCGCGATAAAAAATATTCCGCAATAAATTCAATAATTGAGCGAGACAAGAAAACCTAGCCTGCACTAAAAAGATACAGTAGTTAGTACATGGTTTACTCTTGACTAGAATTCAGAAAGAAGTTCAATCTCGTGAATGCTAATCGCGATCACTATTGCTCATTGTCGTTTCACGAAGTTAGTAAAAAAAATTACAACCTGTAGCCCGTGTCGTTTCGGACCTTTCGTCCACGACATGATTGGACATCAGAGGAAATATAAAAATGTATTTGACCTTACAAGAAAACCTTGTTGTGGAACATCGAAGAACAGACGAAAACAAAAACGAGCAGAAGACGATGGTAGAAGTAAGCAGAAAATAGCACGAATGATCAGAAGACACCAGCAGAAATAGGCAGCAGACGGAAATTTGAAAGGAGAAAAAGAAAGCATTAATTAATAAATTTGTATATCGACACACGTAAATTCGAGAGAAAGTAAAAAAAAAAAAAACGTAGTAAAAATTGCAGAAGAAAAAGAAAATTAATCCCAAGAAGAAATAATAAAGACACTCACCTACAAGGATACCATATAGTAACAGTCGATAATGTCGGTGGAGGTTGGCAGCAGGTCCTAGTAGTGAGTTGATCGGCAACAATAGAATCTAAAACGCACAAAAGAGATGATAAATTAATAAAGTTAAATGTTAGACTTGCAAGTGTGAAAAAGAAAAAAACCAAGGCTGAACTTGGAAAGAAATGATAAAATATACTCACTTGTAGCAGTGGATGCTTTAAGCTGCTGAAATTTAGCGGTGCTCCTCTTCAAGTGGACTCTACTACGCGTGACGTAATTTGTTTTAAATGTTTAAACCGCGACCGTGAAACTTTTCATCGACGAGCAAAAACTGACTCTGACGCGAGATTTAAAGGTCGAGTCAAACAACACTGACTCTAATGTGCGCAACCGAAAACTCACGAGCAACCACTGACTCTAGTGCGCGGTACAATCAGTTTAAAATATTATTTCAGACACTTCGAGATGAAAAAGACTCTAAAAAACCGCTTTGCACGCGGCCACAAAACCGTAGACCGTGCACTGACTCTACGAGACGATTAGATTCGTGCGAACAACACTGACTGTAATACGCGATACGAGTTTTCATTTTGAATCTAGCGCCCGTGATTCAACGAAAACTCGAGACATTTCGAGGCAACACTGATTCTAAACACGCGCGCGACGAGAAAAATTGCTGAAAATAAAGTGGAGGTGGGTAGACACAATATACAATTATCGTTTCACGCGTGTGGAAGTCAATTGCTTATCTACTGAATTACAGTTTATAAAAGTGGAATTTTGAATTTAAATTAATACGTCACCACTCTCGCCTGCACTCTTGTTGATATTTCACTTTGTATTAGAAGTCACGTTCGCGAAAGATTTAATTTGTATTGGAATTATTAATGTAAGTATGAGACACACTCGTCGGCACTAGCGATAAAAAAACCGTTGATTCGAATCGAAGAGAAAAAAGAAGGTAAATTGTCACGTGATACTACACACGACTTCACTGTACGACCCACGGAGAACGGATGAGGCCCCTGATTACGTTATCCAGTAATATCTACCACAGTCCCCACCACTTGGTTATTCCACCTCTGCCAATAAGTGTGCACAGTGGGGACAGGTATCCAATAACGAAGCACCCTTGTAAGCAGAGTATTTCCACGAAAAGTCTTTTCAACCACCGTTTCCAGAACATACGCATATAATTTTGAGTAGACACCGAAATTCCGCGAAAAGATTTGGATACTTGGAAAATATAAAAATTGAATTTTTAACTGAACTTTGTAATAAATAAGCAGAACGAATAAGAAATTAATAAAAGTAATTAGTACTATCTTTGTCCAGAATGCCTGAAACAGAAATCTACAATGGATTAAGCATCAAAATGTGACAATGTAATATGATATGGCCCATGGATGATTTTGAGACTAACTAAACCTGCAACAAAAACAAAGTAGATTATTATACAGTACTGAATATGCACAGATTGAAATATGGTTGCACGATACTGCGCAACAAGGAAAGAATCGTATTAACACTATTCCTACTGACTGATCAAATGACCATTTTCAACATTTCGAATTAGAATTTGCATCGCCTTTAAATTTCACGACTTTTTCTAAAATATACGTATAATACATTTTTCAATATTTTAGGAAAAGTCTTGAAATTTAACCTTTAACTACACGCGCCCTAAATAATGACACAAGTACACGCACGGTGCATTCCATACGCTACAATTAAAAAATCAACGTTTAAAGTAATTTAGAGTAAAACGCTAAATTAAATTATTTACTGATTTATTTTTGAGAGAAAACATTGTCAGATTCTCGTATTGAAATAGCGATGCAATTACGTTGTATATAGGAAATTCTAAACGAAATTTTAAAAACATTCATTTGACCGGTCGTGGTAGGAATAATGTGTTAACCGTGAAAAAAGAATCGTTTTCCGTAGAAAAAACATTCAAGAATTGTTACATGCAAGCAACGAGCATAGTGACCTGGTGGTATATTCTACTGTTACTGTAACTTTGTTTTCTGGAGCACTTCGGCATATATTGCCTCTTCGGGTTCTTCTTTTTTTTGTCTTCATCAACCCTGAGGTCCTAAAGCTCGGGCATCGCTAAACTTCGCAAGAATAAAAAAATGCTAGAAAAAAAAAAATAATCTGAACGCGGTTCTAAAACTAACGTATCCACGAATCAACCACCCGTACCTTCAATGGTAGTTCGTCGATACGCAACATTTAATAGTGCCCGAGTGGGAAGAAAAATTAATTTAATCCTTCGAGACACTACATGCACTAATCTTGCATTTTTCCAAAAACATAAACTGAGATTAAATGAAAGTAATCGTGTCAACTTGTTAATAGAATTTCAAATCTATTAACCGTTAGAGACACTTAAAACAAATTCAACAACAAAGGATTAAATTCATCGCCCGAATCGGTGGAGTTCCGATTGTGCAGTGGACGGAATGGTCCTACTTAAAACTCAATTCTTTATTTGAAAGTTCGTAATATTTGAAGACTGTGCTTCAAAATTGCGAACACCTAGTCCAGGTGAAGGGATCCAGTTCTATTCCTACAATGGAACCTTCTCCACGTCCCTGGCCCTGCCTGCTTAATATTAAATTCATTCGCACAGAAGGAAAGAGCTACCTACCTACCTAACACAGCTATATTTAAAAAATGGCAAAGCAAGCACACCAACACACATCACTCCACGGTTCTCTCTCACACGCCCTGGGTGCAAAGCCTACACTAGAGAGGACATCCCGGAATGCCTCCGACACCCGAACGTGAAGCATACAGTTCTACGTTTTACGTACCATTTTCCTGAAATCGACTGTCGAGGACGACGAACATTGCGTCAAACTACATCTAATATTCGCGTCGCGTGAAATAGAAATGCATTAGAAGAATGCATTTCAATTTGGACTGTTGCATATAATCGAACGAATTTCGCGTGTTCATTGAATAATTTTATTTTGCATCGTTTGAAATTTTAGTTTACACATAATGTAAACTAAAATTCGAATGTATGAGTGAATCTGTTGTTTGAATTTTGTTTGGGATATATAATGTAATAAAATGACGGTGGAGCAATATTTTTAATTTGAAATCATTTTTCAAGAACAACGCACAATCCCACCAATTTTACCTATCCACAAAAAACGCTGTGGAATCGTGCGTCGCGCACGATGCACCGACACATCGACAGCCGCTGAATTTTTTTATTAGTACTTAAAATCTAATCACCGTGCCCACCCACCATGATCCACTCGAGTTGCATCTGAGCACCCGAACAGATCAGGTGTAAAAGGAAATGAGCACGGCCAAATCAATTGGTAACTCACTGTTTCTGTTTCGTTTCTTCTTTTTCTGAAAATCCTGTGCTAATAAAAGGATTAATTTCTCATTTTATCTAAGCGGGCTACGAGACTCTAATTATTTTAGTATTTACAATATTCCATTAAGGTGGAATTGTTATATTTGAATAAGAAGATAAATCTATATATTGAACAGGCAAATGTGAAAATGTCTTTGCAAATATGTAAATGCGATGCAAGCAAAATAGATTTAAAAAGGAATTGAAATTTATTTATGATATTATCATGCACAAATAGTACTTATAATTGAATTTTTCTCGAGATAACTCATCTTCACAGCTTATATGATACTAAAATATAGAAGTAAGAAATCTTTCAATGCTGTGAATAATAGTTTTCTCTTCGCTAAGTGCTTTCTTGCTCATTTATATTATAATATGGTCAGTACGTTACTTGCACATTATATTCTTTGTGCCCAATTAAGCTCGCATGCAAACAAACTACTCAAACAATTGAAGATACTCGAAGGAAATAAGAAATAACATTGCGAAGTACGCTTTATGATTTTATAAATGTTATTTCAAAAATATTAACGAATAAAAAAATTTTATTGCAAATTTATCACTGCGAAGAGACAAGAAAGCCCTAGCCTGAACTAAGAAAAATACACAAAATGCAATAAAGAAACAATGGTTAGTAAAATCTACTAGTCACGACTGGAGTTCACAAAGCTGACCTAACTTCGTGAATTCCAATCGCGGTCACTGCGCGTTGCTTTTTTGAAGACATTAGTAATAAAAATTACAACCTGTAGCCCGTGTCGGTTTGGACCTTTCGTCCTACGACATGATTGGGCATCAGAGGAAATTTAAAGTGTATCGACTCACAAAATCCTATAGTCGAACACAGCAGATGTGTAGTGAACCACAGCAAGCATGCAATGTAACACAGTAGTAGACATATATCGCAGAGTAACACGCATCGACAGGAGTGAAGCAGCAGATGATAAATGGAAAGAAGCAGAAGAAATCAAAGATTAGTAAAATCACACAGTACATCAAAGCGCGCGTAGAAAAACTCAGAAACCGAATAAACTTCACCGACGAGAAAACTAATTCAGAAAAATGAAAGTAATAAAGAAACTCACTTGAAAATAAACGTTCCTCAAGCAGAGCGCAGAACAGCACGCAGGCGGCAGGTATTGTCAGGAAGTAGCGAAAGTGAATATCCAACAGGAAAAAAATCTGTAACGAATAAAGAAGATTATAGAAAAAAATGCAAAAGACTAAAAGAAGATCGTAAAGATTAGTAAAATCAAGCGTTGCACGCAAGTGTGGAAAGAAAGGGTACGCAAACACGATAAGACCTTTAAAAGAATCAAATAAGAAGAAATTATCCGGTGGAGAAAAGAATAGAGATACTCACTTTTGTAGCAGTAAATGCTCTAAGCTGCGAGAATTTTCAACGATGCTCCTCTTCCTGACACTCTATTACGCGATACGATATTTATTTTCAAGAAATTTCAAATCGCGACCGTAAAACTTTTTCGAACGTCACTGACTCGAGCACGCAACTGAAAACTCGCGGACAAGCACTGGACTCTACTACGCGATACAAGTTCGCATTTAGAATGTCTACCGCGTGATTCGAACACTTGAGGAAAATTGCGTCCTTTGCTTCCTTGTAGCAACAAGTGTCAACCTGCACAGAATACGTGCAATAGCAGCATAAACAGTTTCAGTCCGCATAAATTAATAACAGATGTACTTCAATGTTTACATCTTATCGGCAAAATACAGGAGAATTTCCGTTATTCTGCTTAATTTGCGTATAAAGACGAAAAAGCGTCACTTACCTTCATGTTTCAAATGGAGTAATAATGGAGAAGATCGTTCTGATTCGTCAGACCGGGAAGACGTTAGCCGTGCAGTTGATTGGACATTTTATTCTACGTATGAGAGACTGATCGTGTTCCTTGTCTCTGGTTGGTCAATCGCCATTAAAGCTGCGCAAAGCTTCTGCGCTGTAATACCACAAGTTATATAACGCGCATAAACTTTTAACTTCACTGGTTTGAATATATTTGTACGTATATAATAAATTTACTAACCAGCCACACGGGACCACCAAAGCTGTTTAATCGGCGAATATTCAACGAGGAACTCCGAATCTGTAATAAAAAATGTCATGTTCTGTGTAAAAAAAATAGGAAGCTTCTGATCAGAAGTTGAAAGTATCATAAAAGGATAGAATGCATACTGGATTGAATAATACAAATTTTCTGCTAGTTTTGGTAGAAGGGATGGTGACTGATTTTGCTCTCGTTGTCAGATATGTCTTCAAATAATTTTCGTAGAACTTCTCTCGTTCTCCAACTAACGTCCTTCCTCGTTCGTGGCTCGTCGCATTTTGATGCACGCCACAAATTGTTGCGTTTTTATACCACCGTGGCGCACGCGCCTCGGCCAATCACCGGCAGATGAGGCGACGCGTGTGATTGGCTGCGGGGGAGTTGCTTGCCTGCCGTATATAAAGCGCCATGCGTGGGTTTAACGAACATTTCTGCTGCATCCACTGAGGAGAGAGGTTGAAGGAAAATAAGGAAGCTTAGCCCATACAGCACCGAACATTGAAATGATGTTGCTGAGACGTTGCGATGTTGCACGTTGCAATACAAATATTTTTGCTACCTTGAATATATGTTGATGCTCTTATCCCATAATACAGCACACAAACGTTGAATCAACATTGAAAAAATGTTGATTTGCAACATTGCGAATGTTATTTCAACGTCTTGAAATGTAGATCCAATCTAGAAAAGACATTGCAGGCAGAAACGTCTTATGTCCGTTGAATTGCAATGTTTTGTAGTCGTTATAATTCAACGTCTACGAGACATTGCAATTTCCACATCCAAAAAACATTTTTAAACATTGCCTTATACCATTTTTGAGTGAAGCGGGTTTGAATTGTGGTTTAGTATAAAAAAGCTGGGTTTGGTTTTTATTACCGTTCCTGCTCAGTGATTTGATTTCGAAAAAACCCATCGTACGGTGGTGGGACTCGAACGCGGATCACTAGCGTACGATTCGTCCATCTAGGCTTCTGAGCTACAGTCATTCGGTTGCATGCAATTCGACGTTTGTGTGCTGTATTATGGGATAAGAGCATCAACATATATTCAAGGTAGCAAAAATATTTGTATTGCAACGTGCAACATCGCAACGTCTCAGCAACATCATTTCAATGTTCGGTGCTGTATGGGCTAAGCTTCCTTATTTTCCTTCAACCTCTCTCCTCAGTGGATGCAGCAGAAATGTTCGTTAAACCCACGCATGGCGCTTTATATACGGCAGGCAAGCAACTCCCCCGCAGCCAATCACACGCGTCGCCTCATCTGCCGGTGATTGGCCGAGGCGCGTGCGCCACGGTGGTATAAAAACGCAACAATTTGTGGCGTGCATCAAAATGCGACGAGCCACGAACGAGGAAGGACGTTAGTTGGAGAACGAGAGAAGTTCTACGAAAATTATTTGAAGACATATCTGACAACGAGAGCAAAATCAGTCACCATCCCTTCTACCAAAACTAGCAGAAAATTTGTATTATTCAATCCAGTATGCATTCTATCCTTTTATGATACTTTCAACTTCTGATCAGAAGCTTCCTATTTTTTTTACACAGAACATGACATTTTTTATTACAGATTCGGAGTTCCTCGTTGAATATTCGCCGATTAAACAGCTTTGGTGGTCCCGTGTGGCTGGTTAGTAAATTTATTATATACGTACAAATATATTCAAACCAGTGAAGTTAAAAGTTTATGCGCGTTATATAACTTGTGGTATTACAGCGCAGAAGCTTTGCGCAGCTTTAATGGCGATTGACCAACCAGAGACAAGGAACACGATCAGTCTCTCATACGTAGAATAAAATGTCCAATCAACTGCACGGCTAACGTCTTCCCGGTCTGACGAATCAGAACGATCTTCTCCATTATTACTCCATTTGAAACATGAAGGTAAGTGACGCTTTTTCGTCTTTATACGCAAATTAAGCAGAATAACGGAAATTCTCCTGTATTTTGCCGATAAGATGTAAACATTGAAGTACATCTGTTATTAATTTATGCGGACTGAAACTGTTTATGCTGCTATTGCACGTATTCTGTGCAGGTTGACACTTGTTGCTACAAGGAAGCAAAGGACGCAATTTTCCTCAAGTGTTCGAATCACGCGGTAGACATTCTAAATGCGAACTTGTATCGCGTAGTAGAGTCCAGTGCTTGTCCGCGAGTTTTCAGTTGCGTGCTCGAGTCAGTGACGTTCGAAAAAGTTTTACGGTCGCGATTTGAAATTTCTTGAAAATAAATATCGTATCGCGTAATAGAGTGTCAGGAAGAGGAGCATCGTTGAAAATTCTCGCAGCTTAGAGCATTTACTGCTACAAAAGTGAGTATCTCTATTCTTTTCTCCACCGGATAATTTCTTCTTATTTGATTCTTTTAAAGGTCTTATCGTGTTTGCGTACCTTTTCTTTCCACACTTGCGTGCAACGCTTGATTTTACTAATCTTTACGATCTTCTTTTAGTCTTTTGCATTTTTTTCTATAATCTTCTTTATTCGTTACAGATTTTTTTCCTGTTGGATATTCACTTTCGCTACTTCCTGACAATACCTGCCGCCTGCGTGCTGTTCTGCGCTCTGCTTGAGGAACGTTTATTTTCAAGTGAGTTTCTTTATTACTTTCATTTTTCTGAATTAGTTTTCTCGTCGGTGAAGTTTATTCGGTTTCTGAGTTTTTCTACGCGCGCTTTGATGTACTGTGTGATTTTACTAATCTTTGATTTCTTCTGCTTCTTTCCATTTATCATCTGCTGCTTCACTCCTGTCGATGCGTGTTACTCTGCGATATATGTCTACTACTGTGTTACATTGCATGCTTGCTGTGGTTCACTACACATCTGCTGTGTTCGACTATAGGATTTTGTGAGTCGATACACTTTAAATTTCCTCTGATGCCCAATCATGTCGTAGGACGAAAGGTCCAAACCGACACGGGCTACAGGTTGTAATTTTTATTACTAATGTCTTCAAAAAAGCAACGCGCAGTGACCGCGATTGGAATTCACGAAGTTAGGTCAGCTTTGTGAACTCCAGTCGTGACTAGTAGATTTTACTAACCATTGTTTCTTTATTGCATTTTGTGTATTTTTCTTAGTTCAGGCTAGGGCTTTCTTGTCTCTTCGCAGTGATAAATTTGCAATAAAATTTTTTTATTCGTTAATATTTTTGAAATAACATTTATAAAATCATAAAGCGTACTTCGCAATGTTATTTCTTATTTCCTTCGAGTATCTTCAATTGTTTGAGTAGTTTGTTTGCATGCGAGCTTAATTGGGCACAAAGAATATAATGTGCAAGTAACGTACTGACCATATTATAATATAAATGAGCAAGAAAGCACTTAGCGAAGAGAAAACTATTATTCACAGCATTGAAAGATTTCTTACTTCTATATTTTAGTATCATATAAGCTGTGAAGATGAGTTATCTCGAGAAAAATTCAATTATAAGTACTATTTGTGCATGATAATATCATAAATAAATTTCAATTCCTTTTTAAATCTATTTTGCTTGCATCGCATTTACATATTTGCAAAGACATTTTCACATTTGCCTGTTCAATATATAGATTTATCTTCTTATTCAAATATAACAATTCCACCTTAATGGAATATTGTAAATACTAAAATAATTAGAGTCTCGTAGCCCGCTTAGATAAAATGAGAAATTAATCCTTTTATTAGCACAGGATTTTCAGAAAAAGAAGAAACGAAACAGAAACAGTGAGTTACCAATTGATTTGGCCGTGCTCATTTCCTTTTACACCTGATCTGTTCGGGTGCTCAGATGCAACTCGAGTGGATCATGGTGGGTGGGCACGGTGATTAGATTTTAAGTACTAATAAAAAAATTCAGCGGCTGTCGATGTGTCGGTGCATCGTGCGCGACGCACGATTCCACAGCGTTTTTTGTGGATAGGTAAAATTGGTGGGATTGTGCGTTGTTCTTGAAAAATGATTTCAAATTAAAAATATTGCTCCACCGTCATTTTATTACATTATATATCCCAAACAAAATTCAAACAACAGATTCACTCATACATTCGAATTTTAGTTTACATTATGTGTAAACTAAAATTTCAAACGATGCAAAATAAAATTATTCAATGAACACGCGAAATTCGTTCGATTATATGCAACAGTCCAAATTGAAATGCATTCTTCTAATGCATTTCTATTTCACGCGACGCGAATATTAGATGTAGTTTGACGCAATGTTCGTCGTCCTCGACAGTCGATTTCAGGAAAATGGTACGTAAAACGTAGAACTGTATGCTTCACGTTCGGGTGTCGGAGGCATTCCGGGATGTCCTCTCTAGTGTAGGCTTTGCACCCAGGGCGTGTGAGAGAGAACCGTGGAGTGATGTGTGTTGGTGTGCTTGCTTTGCCATTTTTTAAATATAGCTGTGTTAGGTAGGTAGGTAGCTCTTTCCTTCTGTGCGAATGAATTTAATATTAAGCAGGCAGGGCCAGGGACGTGGAGAAGGTTCCATTGTAGGAATAGAACTGGATCCCTTCACCTGGACTAGGTGTTCGCAATTTTGAAGCACAGTCTTCAAATATTACGAACTTTCAAATAAAGAATTGAGTTTTAAGTAGGACCATTCCGTCCACTGCACAATCGGAACTCCACCGATTCGGGCGATGAATTTAATCCTTTGTTGTTGAATTTGTTTTAAGTGTCTCTAACGGTTAATAGATTTGAAATTCTATTAACAAGTTGACACGATTACTTTCATTTAATCTCAGTTTATGTTTTTGGAAAAATGCAAGATTAGTGCATGTAGTGTCTCGAAGGATTAAATTAATTTTTCTTCCCACTCGGGCACTATTAAATGTTGCGTATCGACGAACTACCATTGAAGGTACGGGTGGTTGATTCGTGGATACGTTAGTTTTAGAACCGCGTTCAGATTATTTTTTTTTTTCTAGCATTTTTTTATTCTTGCGAAGTTTAGCGATGCCCGAGCTTTAGGACCTCAGGGTTGATGAAGACAAAAAAAAGAAGAACCCGAAGAGGCAATATATGCCGAAGTGCTCCAGAAAACAAAGTTACAGTAACAGTAGAATATACCACCAGGTCACTATGCTCGTTGCTTGCATGTAACAATTCTTGAATGTTTTTTCTACGGAAAACGATTCTTTTTTCACGGTTAACACATTATTCCTACCACGACCGGTCAAATGAATGTTTTTAAAATTTCGTTTAGAATTTCCTATATACAACGTAATTGCATCGCTATTTCAATACGAGAATCTGACAATGTTTTCTCTCAAAAATAAATCAGTAAATAATTTAATTTAGCGTTTTACTCTAAATTACTTTAAACGTTGATTTTTTAATTGTAGCGTATGGAATGCACCGTGCGTGTACTTGTGTCATTATTTAGGGCGCGTGTAGTTAAAGGTTAAATTTCAAGACTTTTCCTAAAATATTGAAAAATGTATTATACGTATATTTTAGAAAAAGTCGTGAAATTTAAAGGCGATGCAAATTCTAATTCGAAATGTTGAAAATGGTCATTTGATCAGTCAGTAGGAATAGTGTTAATACGATTCTTTCCTTGTTGCGCAGTATCGTGCAACCATATTTCAATCTGTGCATATTCAGTACTGTATAATAATCTACTTTGTTTTTGTTGCAGGTTTAGTTAGTCTCAAAATCATCCATGGGCCATATCATATTACATTGTCACATTTTGATGCTTAATCCATTGTAGATTTCTGTTTCAGGCATTCTGGACAAAGATAGTACTAATTACTTTTATTAATTTCTTATTCGTTCTGCTTATTTATTACAAAGTTCAGTTAAAAATTCAATTTTTATATTTTCCAAGTATCCAAATCTTTTCGCGGAATTTCGGTGTCTACTCAAAATTATATGCGTATGTTCTGGAAACGGTGGTTGAAAAGACTTTTCGTGGAAATACTCTGCTTACAAGGGTGCTTCGTTATTGGATACCTGTCCCCACTGTGCACACTTATTGGCAGAGGTGGAATAACCAAGTGGTGGGGACTGTGGTAGATATTACTGGATAACGTAATCAGGGGCCTCATCCGTTCTCCGTGGGTCGTACAGTGAAGTCGTGTGTAGTATCACGTGACAATTTACCTTCTTTTTTCTCTTCGATTCGAATCAACGGTTTTTTTATCGCTAGTGCCGACGAGTGTGTCTCATACTTACATTAATAATTCCAATACAAATTAAATCTTTCGCGAACGTGACTTCTAATACAAAGTGAAATATCAACAAGAGTGCAGGCGAGAGTGGTGACGTATTAATTTAAATTCAAAATTCCACTTTTATAAACTGTAATTCAGTAGATAAGCAATTGACTTCCACACGCGTGAAACGATAATTGTATATTGTGTCTACCCACCTCCACTTTATTTTCAGCAATTTTTCTCGTCGCGCGCGTGTTTAGAATCAGTGTTGCCTCGAAATGTCTCGAGTTTTCGTTGAATCACGGGCGCTAGATTCAAAATGAAAACTCGTATCGCGTATTACAGTCAGTGTTGTTCGCACGAATCTAATCGTCTCGTAGAGTCAGTGCACGGTCTACGGTTTTGTGGCCGCGTGCAAAGCGGTTTTTTAGAGTCTTTTTCATCTCGAAGTGTCTGAAATAATATTTTAAACTGATTGTACCGCGCACTAGAGTCAGTGGTTGCTCGTGAGTTTTCGGTTGCGCACATTAGAGTCAGTGTTGTTTGACTCGACCTTTAAATCTCGCGTCAGAGTCAGTTTTTGCTCGTCGATGAAAAGTTTCACGGTCGCGGTTTAAACATTTTAAAACAAATTACGTCACGCGTAGTAGAGTCCACTTGAAGAGGAGCACCGCTAAATTTCAGCAGCTTAAAGCATCCACTGCTACAAGTGAGTATATTTTATCATTTCTTTCCAAGTTCAGCCTTGGTTTTTTTCTTTTTCACACTTGCAAGTCTAACATTTAACTTTATTAATTTATCATCTCTTTTGTGCGTTTTAGATTCTATTGTTGCCGATCAACTCACTACTAGGACCTGCTGCCAACCTCCACCGACATTATCGACTGTTACTATATGGTATCCTTGTAGGTGAGTGTCTTTATTATTTCTTCTTGGGATTAATTTTCTTTTTTCTTCTGCAATTTTTACTACGTTTTTTTTTTTTTTACTTTCTCTCGAATTTACGTGTGTCGATATACAAATTTATTAATTAATGCTTTCTTTTTCTCCTTTCAAATTTCCGTCTGCTGCCTATTTCTGCTGGTGTCTTCTGATCATTCGTGCTATTTTCTGCTTACTTCTACCATCGTCTTCTGCTCGTTTTTGTTTTCGTCTGTTCTTCGATGTTCCACAACAAGGTTTTCTTGTAAGGTCAAATACATTTTTATATTTCCTCTGATGTCCAATCATGTCGTGGACGAAAGGTCCGAAACGACACGGGCTACAGGTTGTAATTTTTTTTACTAACTTCGTGAAACGACAATGAGCAATAGTGATCGCGATTAGCATTCACGAGATTGAACTTCTTTCTGAATTCTAGTCAAGAGTAAACCATGTACTAACTACTGTATCTTTTTAGTGCAGGCTAGGTTTTCTTGTCTCGCTCAATTATTGAATTTATTGCGGAATATTTTTTATCGCGCGCGGATATTTATAATTGGAATTTGACGAAACATTGAAATTTGATACATCGAATTATTAAACTGATTGTTTTTTCTGTTTGAATAAATATCAAAAGTTTCACTTGTGCTACTTTCATATTATAATATTAGCTTTCTCGGTCGTAAACACGAAATAAGATGCGTGTAAAATAATTGTAAATTTCTTACATAATTTAGTGTACATGTAATGAGCAAGAAGACACTTCGCGACGAGAACACTCTGATTCAAAGCAGTAAAATGTTTTACAATGATTTTGGAAAATTGGTATACAATAACTGCTTCGAAGTGGGCATTCTCGAAGAAAATCCAATTTGCTAATTTCATTATTGAATATTTAAATTTGATAGTTATCAATTTATCTTTTTCTTTGCTTAATAATTTATCAATCTTATATTAATACAATTTGCATGCTTAATAAATTTTAAATTAAACATTTTGAATGCTTTATCAAAGATATCAAAATATTTAGAGTCTCAGTCCGCTTAAATAAAATAGAAAATTAGCTTAATCCTTTATTAGCTCAGGATTTTCAGAGAAAGAAGAAACGAAGCAGAAACAGTGAGTTACCAATTCATTGGCCGTGCTCATTTCCTTTTACGCCTGATCCGTTCGGGTGCTCAGGTGCAACTCGAGCGCATCATGGTGGGTGGACACGGTGATTAGATTTTAAGTACTAATCAAAAAATTCAGCGACTGTCGATGTGTCGGTGCATCGTGCGCGACGCACGATTCCACAGCGTTCTTCTGTGGATAGGTAAAATTGGTGGGATTGTGCGTCGTTCTTGAAAAATGATTTCAAATTAAAAATATTGCTCTACCGTCATTTTATTACATTGTATATCCCAAACAAAATTCAAACAACAGATCCACTCACACATTTGAATTTTAGTTTACATTATGTGTAAACTAAAGTTTCAAACGATGCAAAATAAAATTATTCAATGAACACGCGAAATTCGTTCGTTTATGTGCAGCAGTCCAAATTCAAATGCATTCTATTTCTATTAGAATGCATTTCTATTTCACGCGACGCGAATATTAGATGTAGTTTGACGCAATGTTGGCCGTCCTCGACAGTCGATTTCAGGAAAATGGTACGTAAAATGTAGAATGGTATGCTTCACGTTCGGGTGTCGGAGGCATCCCGGGATGTCCTCTCTAGTGTAGGCTTTGCACCCAGGGCGTGTGAGAGAGAACCGTGGAGTGATGTGTGTTGGTGTGCTTGCTTTGCCATTTTTTAAATATAGCTGTGTTAGGTAGGCAGGTAGCTCTTTCTTTCTGTGCGAATGAATTTAATATTAAGTAGGTAGGGCCAGGGATGTGGAGAAGGTTCCATTGTAGGAATAGAACTGGATCCCTTCACCTGGACTAGCTGTTCGCAATTTTGAAGCACGGTCTTCAAATATTGCGAACTTTGAAACAAAGAATTTAGTTTTAAGCAGGGTCAATTCCGTCCACTGCACAATCGGAACACCACTGATTCGGACGATGAATTTAATCCTTTGCTTTATCGAATGTGCTTTAAGCGTTTCAAAGTGTTAATGGACATTTTCGAGTCTCTTAAGAAGTTGAAGTGCTTACTTGCATTTAACTTCAATTTTTGGAACGATGAAGAATAATTTGTGTAGTTTCTCAAAGGATTGAATTAATTAATATTGCTTTTCACTCGGGCATTATTAAATGTTGCGTATTCGGCAAATGGCCATTTTGAGGTATGGGTGGTTGATTTTGTCGATACGCTAGCTTTAGAACCGCGTTCAGATTATTTTTTTTTTCTAGCATTATTTTATTTTTCCAACGATATAGCGAGCCCGAGCTTTTTAGGCCACCAGGGTTGTCGAAGATTAATAAAAGAAGACCCCGAAGAGGCAATGTGCCGAAGTGGTCCAGAGAAGAGGGCCATGGTTTTTCATCCTCTAATCAGTGGATGGAAAATCATAAACTCAACACTAGATTTACCGAACATTTTTTATAAACACGATTTTCCATTTGAACCAAACTAACTGGTTTCGGTAAATCTAGTGTTAATCACGTAATCACTATTGCTCGTTCCGATTATTGCTTCTCTTAACGAAGCCCAAAATGGAGACGCTAGGTCAATAAAAATCTTTCATTTTTAATATTAATTTAAAGTTCAATTAAATTTTCATTTTATCGTAACTTCCTATTATTCATTTTTCAATTCAATAAATATATATTCATCGCTTTTTTGAAAACTTTCTTCATTACACTGAATTCAGTATTTTCTTATTTTAGAATGTTTAATATTCATTTTGAATTTTTCATATATCACTGTTGTAGAATCTTTAATTTTTAATTTCTAAATTTTATTATTGCCAAATTGTCGATTGTAATTTTTTAAATTTGCATTAAAAATTATTTCCATTCGTCTCCCAACGATTTCGTGTACAGTTTACACGACACAAAGCGCCAAGCGACGATAACAGTATCGTTCGCATTGCACAGAGCGCCATAGTGCCTAAGTATAATTTTTTTTTGTCATTTAAAAAAAAGCCTTGCTTCGCGACGATTGTAGATCGTACGCATTGCACGAAGCACGTTAGAGGGTCTATTAAAATCATTTTTTGGCTGCTTTCAAAAGCAACCTCACTTAATTTTTATCAGGGTACATTGTCATTTTTCAAATGTATTGTAAAAATAATATGCACGCATATGGAATGTCAATTGCTTATCTGAATCCATTAGTGCAGTATTCCGGCCAAACGGCTGAACGGATCCGAACAAAATTTGGCATGTACATCGAGTATATATCCGTTTGGTGCCACGAAACTTTATGTATGGCCATTTTGAACCGTTTCGAAATGGCGGCAAATTCAAATTTTTTATCCACTATTCCACCAAAACGATTGATTAGTCCACTATTCCGGCCAAACGGCTGAACGGATTCGGAAAAAATTTGGCATGCACATCAAGTATATACCCATTTGGTGCCAGGAAACATTATGTATGGCCATCTTCAGCCGTTCCGAAATAGCAGCAAATTCAAATTTTTAATCCACTATTTCAGCAAAAAAGTTGATTAGTCCACTATTCCAGCAAAACGGCTGAACGGATTCCGACAAAATTTGGCATGCATATCAAGTATATACCCATTTGGTGCCACGAAACATTGTGTATGGGCATCTTCAACCATTTCGAAATGGTGCCAGTTTCAAAGATTTCAATTTGTCGCAATTTCTGAATGGTTGAAGATAACCATGCATAAAGTTTCACCGCAGCAAAGGTGTATATACTCTATGTACATGTCAAATTTTTGTTCGGATGCATTTAATTGTCCGGTTTTGATCCCTTGGGTCTATTGCAGAAATGCTGCATTTCGTGGGCGAGCGCGAAGCGCGAGCACCCGACGACCTGGGGGGGGGGGGGGGGGTATGGCGCTTGAGCGAAGCGAAAGCGCAGAGGACTCTGTAGCATAGTTTAATATCTCAATACTTGAATTTTCTACAATTTCGAAACCTTTTGAAATTCGTGGGCGAGCGCGAGTGCCGCGGTCGTGCCTATTGCAGAAAAGCGAAGCTTTTCTGCACCCGTTAAGGCGAGCGCGAAGCGCGAGCAAAGGCGATCTTGAGGGGGTTGGCGCTTGAGCGAAGCGAAAGCGCAGGGGGCTCTTCCCCCTAGTTTCATTATAAAATGGAATTGAATCCCTTTTTTTAACTTTCTACCAAAGTAGTTTTATAGATCTTGACCCGCTGAATTCAAATCTCGCCGCGAAAGTTGTGTAGCCTTTCACAATTTGGCAGAAAATTCGGTTTAAAATCTAGATTTTTGAAACTCATGTTTTTTCATGTTTACATGCATTAATAACACTGTTTTAAATGTATGCAGTGTATTTATTCACAAATAGTATAAGAATTAACAAGAAAACATATTTTGTAAATATGGATAATTCAAAATATAAAAATATTACATGTAACAGTTCTTACTATCGATTGCTTTGGTAATCTGGTAGGAAATAATTTTAAATTAAATGAAAATTTGTTCATAATTACATCCCGATTTTTGCAGGACATAGCGCAAAATGGACTAGGCGCTTATGCGTCTAGAGGGGCCGAAAATTTTCACTGCTTTCAGCGCCATTTTTGCGTAACTACATAGCAAAGCAACATAGCTTACATTACAACTCTATAAGTACGGTTGATCGAATAGAGCACTGCAATTATCTCCGGGACCCGCCAAGACCCGGCAAAACGGCCCCTCCAAATACACGGGCGCTGACCCTCTTTAACAATCTCTCCTCGGTGCATACTGTCATGCTATGTAGTTACGCAAAAATGGCGCTGAAAGCAGTGAAAATTTTCGGCCCCTCTAGACGCATAAGCGCTGACCCTCTTTAACAATCTCTCCTCGGTGCAGTATGCATAGTAGTATAATTTGTATTTTCCGCGTTTTAAATGAGTGCTCCCCACTCCAATGACACTAACGCTCCAAGCGATCAGTCCACTGTCTGAGAAACTAAGCATCCCCACCTCTCCCGGCTTCAACGATGCAAGCGACCTCTACCACCGGGTCGTGCGTAATTTCGGCTCAGAAAATACATTGGAGATTGTGCCCCCTGGGCCCCATTCACACTGTCCGTTCCTCTTCCCTCCCTTTCTTCCTTTTACCTCGTCCACTCTCCCCGCCACTTCGTCTATCCGCCTCGCTCTCTCGCTTTCCACACTCTTCTCATCCTTCAGCTTCAGCATTCACCTGGCAAGTGGCAACCTCGGCTCACCTGGTCAGCCATCTTGAAGCAGCTCGTCACCGCGGGGACCCTCGTCCTCCTTGAGTCGCGCTTTAATTCGCTCGTGGTGGCAACGGCAAAGGCGAGCAGAAGGTTTCGGTCTTTCGCGTACATGCAAGTGTTTTTGATGCAGTTGATCGTTCCGTCGGTGCAAGTCCAGCGAAACGAGTGATAGTACCGTGGCCCTGTCCCGTCACCAGCTGCCGTTTGCACGCTGCCGCATGCCTTGTAGTAATAGGGAAGAAATATTTGTATGGAAATGGTTTGAAATTTGTGACGAGTGCGTCGTTCGAGCACACGGTCTCTTCTCCGTAAGTTCCTTCGACACCTCATCCTCAAGGGATAGGAGGATCGGCGAAGGCGGCAACAGGTAGGAGGATAGAAGTCCTGGAAAAGGATCTGGAGATTTAGAAAGTGCGTGTTAGAAGAGAAGTTATAATACGCGGGAGAGGTTAAAAAGTGGTGGAAAGGGATTGTTGGTGTGGGAAAGCAGAAGGTGCGCCTTTTTCGCTGGTAGGCCGATCGGTGAACGTTGGAGCGTTAAATGTCACGAATAGTGCCTTCGACGGTTTAGCATTTGCATCCTTAGAATAAGTCTCCGTGGGATTTGTCGGTAACCGGTGGAAGTGAGAGATGAGGACACGCTGACGGGAGCCGGCTAGGAAGACAGAAAGAAGCCAATTGTACGTATACCTTGATAATTCCTAGGAGCAGAGTTTGTCAGGCATTTCGACATAAATGAATTAGAATCGCCAACTGTTATTTTCATCATTATCTTCATTATGGAAAAATGTGCGGCACGAGAGAGAAGTAAAGTACCTCAAGCTGCAAGAAAATGAGTCCACAGTCTATCATCAATTAACACTCGGCTACCGTTAGAATTACTTAAGGATAGATTGTGAATTATGGGGTGCCTTGATAAAACAAAAGGAAAATAAATCAATAGAAACAAAAGAGAAGATTTTGTTTTTGAATGCCCCATTGTTTTGATTTTCGGTAGTTTTGACGATTCTTCGCCAAACTATTATTAGGAGTGAAACTATCAATTATCAAGAGATGGACTTTACGGCTGAACATTTTTCTTGATATCTCAGAATTCATCGAGGAGTTACGAGATGGGTTCAAAGATAGAATATGTCGAAACGTCCCACATGTACGCGACGAACTACATAAGGAACTCTAAAGCGATTGGCGTTCTCTGGGGTATCTTCACCATATGCTACGCTATTATCGGGGTCGTTGCCTTTGTTACGCCAGAATGGCTGGGTGACCTGGAGCATGAGAACCCTGGTAGATTTGGCCTATGGACCAGGTGCAGTTACGGTGGAAATGGTGAGTTGGTAGAAGGAAAAGAGACAGCTGTAGGGTGAGTGGCATTAAGGGTGGTACTTTTTTGTAACGATAAGCCGAGTAAGAGATATTTATGTATTCTTTGTAGACTAACTATCGATAATGCGGGACAAGATTTTTTCGGAGTATACAGATAGTCTTACAGTTTCGAGCACTACGCATTTCAAGTCTATCCACAAATCTTATTGGTTTTCGGGATTCAACTTCCTTTGTAGAATATAATTCAGAAATGTTGCATCTTTGATGTAATTAAAAAAACGTGTTCTTATCTTTTTAAAGCTATTGTACGAGAATTCGCTCTTTACACGTACGTAACTGAAACGGATGTACCGTTTCCGCAATTATGTGATTTGTCCTTCTACATTTACATGGTAGTTTATAACTGAGTCCTAAGAAGTAGTTTTCGTACTTATACCATTTGTTTCTCTTTTTAATTCGTTAGACAAGAAATTCGTTCGCCTTAGCTGTTCTCTCGCGCGAGCGTCGTGAAAATAACCGTGTCTTTAACCACTTTTGTCTCGTAGGAGAAATAAATCCACAACTTCCTGTTACATATACTTTCTTAGTGTACTTCTAACAAGCCTAGTGCAAATTTCCGTAAGGCAATAAAGTGTAATAGAGATATTAATATGATTGAGGTACGTCTATGTAAACACGAAAATTGACGAGTTAGAATAAATTCTTAACTCTTTTTGTTACATTTTTGAATTCTATATTGAGATTCTTGATAAATAATATATAAACGAAACGAAAAATTAGTCGGGCCTTTGTGGTCTTGCCCAATCAATTTTTTAACGAGCGTGCAAGAATCCCTTCTTAAGGGCATAAATGGATTAACTATTGTCTCCCAATTAACTTCTTAGGAGAGCTTGGGGAGGAATGCATCGGCCGTCTGGATGATCTGTCCACGATCGCAAACCTTCCGTTTCGGGCCAGCACAATTCTAGTCGGCATCGCAGTCATAATAGCCCTCCTAGCAATCTGCGCGATGCTCCTGTTCTTCTTTTGCCAGAGCACCACGGTCTTCTATCTGTGCGCATGGATGCAAGTGGTTTCAGGTATTTACACGTTATATCATTCCGCATGCTGCGTACAACCGATAAGCGAATGGAGAAAGTTCGTTTGAAAGGCAAGAGCCAAAGGCATTGCTAACTACATCCGGAGATCGACATCCAGATCAGGATCAGATTTTGTCGTCAGGATCGGAAGTTCATAGAAAGTGATGATGCGATTGTGCGCGTACCTTCAAGGTCAATTGCCATTTTAGAAAGTCCACTTACGGATAATAGTTGATATTCTTGTTTCGAAATCCACTGCCGCAGTGCGTTACTGCCAGCCGGTGATGCGATCGCAAATTACATGGGCTCATTGCCTGCCAGCTCAGGAAGTGATGCAAGCCGCATCGTTTAGCGCGCGCTCGCATTTATGCTGGCGAACCTTTTATCGTATGATCTGGGACACGGATGTCAACGATCCTCAGGATTACATAACGGGAAAGGAAGGCACTCTTTTTTAAAGTGCAAAAAGTTATTTGAGTGGCTCTTAAGGGTACAGTCTACCTTGTGGCCATAAAAAAATGTCATTTTTTTGGGAAATATACAGAGTGAGGCCCGAATAATTGCCACCTAGAATAACTCCAAAAGTATGATAGTAGTCGAAAATTTGTTGATACAATAGTTGGATGGGACCAAGAGGGCTGATATTTGACATTAGTGTTTTGTTGCTAGGTGGAGTCACTTCAGGGATTTGAAGGTCAAGTTTGTGTTTCTAAATAGAATGCTATATTTTGGTATTTATTTTCTGATAGGGGCTATCGAGACGGATCCAATGATGTACAACATTAAGGTTTTTGAAGGTCAATGAAGGTCATTTAGAGATGCATTGCTAATTGCCCACAAAGCGGGTGGCCGTTTGAGTAAGCGGCACGCCGCGCGCCGGTCGGAAGGAAGGGGGGAAGGCCGGTCGCTTCGAGAAGGAAATATAGAATAGACCGTTATGATGCGTAATACGAGCGTTGTACCGTTGACCAACGCCTCGGCGATTAACATAAGCGACGCCGGTCACCGATAAATACTATTACCCAACGTTCTTGGCTAGTGTCTATTTATCGACAAGGAAGTCCTTCGTTTCCCGTCACTTCCGCTTCGTAATACAACGGTCAGAACGCAAATACTATTTACGTTCACGGAAAAAGAAATCTTCCAATGGAATAAAGGTTGGTTACTCTTCGTCGTCAATCAGTTCACTGACAATCTTTTCATAGACATCGTTTGACCGACACAAATTTTCTAACCTAACCTAGCCGAATGGTGGGAATAGAATAATTCGATTTCTCACGTTTTCAACCGGATTTCTGGTTGACTTATGACAAGTATTTAAATCATTTTCCGCGAACACAGAACAATGTGGAATCTTGGCATCGCCGTTGGGAATACTTGGCCAATTGCAGAAGCGTTGGATTATTATTGGTCGTTATAGCGGAACATCGGAAAGAGCAATGTGTCGCAGAAAATTTAATGGAGAGATTATTACGATGTGAATTGCCAAAAAAGAAGAGTAAGCAGGAGCGCGTGAAAGAAGAAGAAATCGAAAAAATATTACAAAGGCGGGAAGAATATAGCGAATTGAATTTTATAAAATCAGTGGTACATAATATATCTTTGTAATTGTATAGGTAGTTTGTATGCATTGTTTGCATTTATAATTTCGCTTTTTTAAAGTAAAATTGGTTTATGTTTACTTTCGATAATGTTTGATTTATATACAAAACGTGTATGTTAATTAATAAAACTAAGAGCATAAATGATATACATACATATGTATAATAGCATTGTGTATTGTCACCCCTCGTTATTTTGTATAAAAGGAAATTAATGTGGCAAGTGCCATTGTGGAATCCGTGTCAGTGTGCACGTCAGAATACATGAAGTAGTCAAAGTCGACGTCGGTGAAACGAGTATTGATGGAAGAATTGTCGGTGACTCCAGCGTCTCGGTGAAAAAGCAATGTCGGTGAAACTCGTATCGGTCAAATGGTAGACGATGAACAGTAACCAAGCTGGAATAAAGATTAGTGAATTCAAGGTTTGCGGGTTACCAATTTCCATTAAGTGAAAATGTTCTGAAAACTACATATGGCATTTCAAATCGTTAAATTACTTTTCACTGTTTTAATCAAAGAATTATGTAAAATATTTCGGTAATTATGTATTATAGGGGATGCACCTTCGATCGCTCTGGTTTTCACATATGTTGTACAGTTTGTGACCCTGATTAACTTGCAAAAAGTTTTATGCGTCGCTCGATGTTTATTAAAAAGATGGGGTAATTATGAAGATTAAAAATGAGGCTATGGAGATTGTACAGTAGCACTACACAGTTCGCCATGTACCCTAACCAGAAAGGCCTACTACGCTCTCAAGTTTAGATTATTTATATACTGCGCGGAGTTCAAGGTGTTGGTTCAAGATGGCGGCTCAAATCTAAACTTGAGAGCGTAGTAGGCCTTTCTGGTTAGGGTACATGGCGAACTGTGTAGTGCTACTGTACAAACGTACTAATCGTTTACAACTGAAAGGTATGTGATTCAAGCAACACCGACACAGCGGCGCCTTTGTTTATGTGTGTATGTTTACAGTAGCAACACCTAGAGCAATATATGTCAAAGTCAGGATCATATCTGTCTGCGTTCCTTAACATAACGTTATATTATTTTTCAAACTTCTTTTGTTAATAACTTTTTAATAAACATCGAGCGACGCATAAAACTTTTTGCAAGTTACTCAGGGTCACAAACTGTACAACATATGTGAAAACCAGAGCGATCGAAGGTGCATCCCCTATAATGCATAATTACCAATATTTCTTATGTCGCATTGAAATCCGACCAGCTTTTATGCTAGATAACAAGTGTTGCCGGTAAAAATTGTTTTGTCAGCAAATTATTATTTAATTATGAATGCACGTAATGCTTGTAATAACTCAGGTTGTTTGAAATGGGAAAAGATAAAAATCTGAAGTAAAATGAGTATATTAAAAGGGATAAATTACTGAATACACATTAATGATAAATGGATAGAGAAGTAATACATATTAATGATGGATGATAGCTGAGCGGTTGGTAGATTTAAATTGAGTAATAATAGAACAGGACATGTAATCACATCTTGGTCAGTAGTTAAGCCAGGTATTATACACTTACACGTTAATGGTATGTACCGTTGACCTACTTCAAGACCATCGACGTGGTTGATCTGACCTGTAACCGTGTAAATTCTGGATTCTCAACTCTCGCGGACATGACGACGCGCCCTCCCTTGAATGGCATCGTATGCCCCTTCTCATTTGTAAGAATAATTCGTCATTGCTACTATCAGACGTGCCCGTTTTACTACGTTGCGTTAATTGTTGATCAATACCCCCGTGAATGCATTCTTTGCACTTGGTCTATTCATCGGTAAGTCGGGCATATTGTTTTTTTTTTTGCACAAAAAATTCAGAGTTCTTGTAATGTCAAATAAAATAGTGCGGCGTTAAGAACAGTTAACCTAGTAAACGCCAGGTTTGTGAAAACTCGTCAATTTGAATGTAAAATCAAAATGAGTTTCAATGGAAAATCGTGTTTATAAGATAAGATCCGTAACCACATTATTAAACAATATCTGGTATAAAATTTTATCGATGCACATTTTATACAATCAAATTCAATTCAAGACAGGGGACAGTCAAGTGGAAAGAATTAAGGGGAGGACATATACCCCGAGGTAGCAAATGTATTTCCGAAACATTTTTGATAAAATATTAAGAAAATTGGCAGATATCACTGCTGGCGTCAGGCGTGTCCACTATTAGTGCGTTTTGTGATAACCACCTATATGGTGTAGCAACTGTGCATATACATACATATGTAGTTCAGCGGAAACAAAAAATATCAATTTATTCTTCAAATATACGAATGAATGTAGTATTTATCGTAGCCGGTTTTAAAATATTTCATTTCTTAGAAAATGGCCTCTGTTTGATGAATGTAAGAGTGCGAATTTTCATGTAAAAAGTGGATCGTTTATGGGATAAAAATGAAGAAACATAAAACGAAAAATGAAGCATCCGACCATGAGTACGTAATTTCATGCCAAATAAGTGTGTGCGGGGAGGGGAGGGAGGGGGGGGGGCAGAATCCGATTCATTCAGTAGGTACGTCTTGAGATAGTTTCAGCTGGTTACCAATTTGAAAACACAGTATTGAGAAAAACTTATTTTTCATTTTACATATTTTTAGGTATTTATATATTTCCAAGACGTTACGATTAAATGTTTAATATAATTAATAATGTAACGCAAATTAGTTAATATATTAATATGTAGAGACTAGTGATATAATTCTGTATGATATTGTGTAAAACAAGGATCTATACATAAGCCAACATTACAATTTTCATGGATGCCGGATATATCCGACGCTCGAAGGGAAAGGGTTAGGGTTAAGAGTGGGGTTTAAGTTTTCCACACCGCTGGGCATCTTGTGCCTGGCAATGGGGAGGTAATGAAAAACCGCGACGTTGGACGAAAATGTAATTTTCGACATGAATTTTCGAAGTTAAATCTTGTTTCCGATGCTTTCTCCTTATTTTTCCCTGATTCTTCGACATCTTAGCTGTAACCTCGAGAAAGATTCATGTCTCCACCTTATTTCTATCGAGAGATTTTTGACATCGACAGAAGAATGAGCAGTTGGTCCCACTGTGCGCCAATGGTCGCAGCTCGTTTATCCGCTGCCGACAGTGAAAGTCGATGGTTGAAATGTGAATTGACTGGGTACAGCTATGCATGAGACATAGAGAGAGAAAGAGAGAGGGTAATAAGAGAAAGAGAATAAAGGAGTTTCACCAGGGAACCCAGAAGGCATTATACCGGTTGTCCGACCTCGCAGGAAGTCGAGGACAAGACACTTTTCACAATGATAAAGTATAGGAATTGCCTTCATATAGCTTGGTGGAAACTAGTGGAAACGTTTTGCAAAAATGAGTCCTGCTTTTATATTCTGCAAAGCCTACACCTGGAAAGTATATCCTCACACGCGCTAAGGCTCATGTAAGCTTCAACGGTTAGGCGACATAAGGAACTGAAGGAGAATTGAGCGAGAGGTGCAGTTTTAATAATTCGATATGTTGTCATCACACGCGTATTTACACGTAACCAGAATGCAGGCAAGATGAAGGTCAACTGATCAACGCTTATATGTATAACATTTTTTGATAATTAATTGACTTTTCGTTCCATCCAACTATCCATCCTCCGCAGTTAGAATAGTTTGCACCACACAAGGCCTTGTTTTATTTAATTCATAAGTATTGTTTTAAGGTAGGTATGTTATTTTACTGTCCTTTCACCGTGTTTAACCAAGGGCACCTTGGCACGCAATCTTTATATGTAGAGCATCAGAACATTGTTGTCAAAAGGATTTTTATTTCACTTACACATTTTACGCGCATGCTAATGTTTATGTTATTTGAAATATTATTTGGATATAGAAATTGTATCTTCCGGTTAATTTTTATTTAGTTTGTTATATTATCTAAGTTTCGATGTTAAATGAGGGGTAGTGCATTTTTAGCAGGACGAATAGTGTGTAGTTGCGAAGGTGCGATTTTTTTCAGATTAAACATTTATCTGGTTCTAATGTACGCGCGGCAAAAATTATGTACTTTACTTCAACCGTGTTACAACGATTTTCTTCTCAGTGTGACTTTAAATGATTCTTACTTTCTTAAATCGACAATTAAATCTTAATGTTTAAATTTAATGTATTGAATTAAAGATTTAATTCAGAATTGCTGGCATCTATGTGACCCAATAGTCTCGGGAGCGTTAAATCACGAATAGATCATCAGTATGTATGACAGTTCTGCGGAATGTTTGCACTGAACCGGTTTAAAGTAGAGTCGTAAAATTGGCAATAAAACCTTAGATACTCTCGACAGTTAATGAGTCAGTGTTCATATAAACCAATTAGGTTTTCACGGTTTATATAAACAAATAGAGAAATTGTATGCTTGAATTTTAGCTTGAACGTTATTTGATTCGATAGCTTTGAACGATAAAATATGCTTGCATTCTAAATTCACCGCGAGGTCAGGGTTAGGGTAACCTGAGTTATACTGTATACACTGTAATTCTGTTATTGTAATTACGGACACCATTACCAATCGGCTATCATTATTATCACAATTAGGGGGTTCCAAAACTGTTTGTAGAAAATTCAAAGTTTCATCTTTCGTTTAATGATATCAGCAGATTATTGTTGCTCGGAATTGGAAGATTCAAAGCGCTCGCAGTAAGCGGATTACCCTGTATCCAACTTGATCCGTCCAAGAGAAATATTTCCTTGTCAACGCAAGCTTCCTTTCGGAATAATCGTGAGAAGCGTGCGAATTTACAATAGGGAAAATAGGATGCAGAGCTGGAAAAGCAACAGTTATTCACAGTGCCTTTCACTCAACGGCCTCGTCTGAGCACTCGCTTGCTCAAATGCCGTGACCTTATATGATTTTCAGACGCAATCGTATAGCGGACTGTGCCTTTCTTATGCATTTATCATGCCAAGCAGTCTTTGTAGATGTTTTTACTTGGCACGGTGAATAATACCTTTAGTATTAGAATCCACGGGGAGACACGCACGGCTCTTCGAAGGAATGAAGGAATTTTCGAATAACATAATACTCGTCTTTTCGCATTATATTTTACCACATTTCCAAAAAGATAATACAGTAAGAATTGTATAGTATGCTTCTAGTTGTCTTGATAGTGGAGATTGTCAGGTAGGAAGTTATAGTTTTTGGATAATAAAACGTTTGTATAGTGGAACGTATGTGGCAGTAAAACGTTCAGATACTGGAGGTTCT
This sequence comes from Tiphia femorata, assembly GCA_944319695.1. Classification (NCBI taxonomy): domain Eukaryota; kingdom Metazoa; phylum Arthropoda; class Insecta; order Hymenoptera; family Tiphiidae; genus Tiphia; species Tiphia femorata. Next base: position 3,563,631 of record OX090904.1, read on the forward strand.
ACTATACAGGGTGTCCCAGAATTCCCTAATAAACTCTCGTGGGGGACGTTGGGCGGCTTAAAACAAACAAAAAAGTCCTGGACTATTATTCAATATTCGGAAATATGTATCGAGAAATTAATTGTTGAAGATCAAAGGGAAGGGCGTCCGTCAAAATGGCACGGTAAGGGGGGAGGATAAGACGCCGCTGCACGGCCGGCTTCTTTTGCGTTATCCTTCCCCTCACCGCGCCCCGCATTTGTTTGTAGGTAAATTGAGCCGTCCTACAGCTCGCCAACGCCCTTTCCTTTGATCTTCCATAATTAATTTCTCGAAAACTATTGCGAATCTCGAATAACGGCACAGAACCGTTTTGTATTTATCTTAAGCCGCCCTACGTCCCCGCGAGAGATTGTGCGGGTGGTCTGGGACATCCTGTATAAGAAAATGTGGTGAACTGTGCGTTGAAATGAACGAGGAGATATCTTTCACTATTTCAAAGTGCCAGCAATTCGTGCATTTGGCAAATTTCATAACTTTGGTAACTCTACCTTCGAACAGAACTTGAAATACACGTGACAAAATATATCATTAAATTTCGCAATCTTTTAGCGAAGGAGTGAAACTAATGGTCACTACTGTTTGTAATTTAAAGAATCTTGCATTTACAAATCGCAGATTGAACTGGAGAATTTTGAGTGATACGCGTAACAAGAAAAAAAAAACAATAAAAACATATAAGTTACAACTTTCAAGAAATTTAGAGTTTGCAAAATTAAAATCACGGAATGCGAACCACAAAAAATGTGTATTTTTACATTTTTTACCAACATAATCCTAAATTAATATATGTATCGAATGACATATGTATTAAATGAAAAGTATATGTATAAAAAGAGTACAAACAAGAATTGTTAGTATTATGTAAGACAAACTTTCATAGGGGTTATCTGCAGTCATACACCGCATGGATGTGATTAAATGGTTCACGCAACGGTGCATATCACGGAAAAGTAAAGCTTTTCTACATAAGACAGGAGTGAGAATTACGAGCACTGTATGTACAAACCACCGTGGCACGCCGTTGAACGAAGCGAAAGCGCAGGGGGCGAAGCCTCTCGGTTTTTTCTCTACACTCGATGCGTGAGAGATAAGCCGTTAGACGGAAGTTGTTTGCTAACGCTGGGCTTAACACCCGGAATGAGATATTCCGCGCAACCTGTCCTACTTTCAATGCTAATTTCTAGATTTTCTAAGATTTTCTTTAACACTAGATTTACTGAATATTTCTTGTAAACACGATTTCCCACTTGAACCAGTTAAGCTAGCTGGTTTCGGTAAATCCTAGTGTTAACGAGCTTTAGGAATTAAATTCTATTCTAGTCTACTTAAAAATTCATATTTTTAGGACAGTGAAAATTTCTTCGTTAGTTGTGTGCATGAACCGTTTGGAAGCGCTTTTTTTATATGTCTACTTCATAAACTTGCAATCATTTTATTAATTAATAGGATATTACATAAATAACGGTGTACTAATTATTTTTATACTTATGTAAATTGGGGTTACAGTAACTCAATCTTGAAACGGGTAACACGTTAGTACCATTTTTATCAACGATTAATTTGTTGTTTTGAAATTAATTATTAGTTATTATATTCAGATTATTTCACATCGACTCTAATGACATAATCATTTTCAGCTATTTGTATGGCGATAGGCGTTTGTGTATATCCGCTTGGATGGGATTCCCCGGCTATTCGTGCAGTATGTGGTGCTGCTGCATCCAGGTACGGATCAATTTGTAGTTTCAATAGTTACTCTCTCAAGGCGTCTTTACGTTCTATATCGTCAATAAAGTAACCGTGTTCAGAAATACATATTTCGCTATAATTTTAGGAAATTTAAGGAATTTTAGAAAATGGTAAAATATTACTTTTTGTTCCCAGTCCAACTGTATATCATGCTTTACAGCATTTTTATCGAAAATAACTCTTGCCACGTGAGTTAGAGTTTATTTTAAAATCCATAAACGGTCAGACCAGTAAGCATACTGAAAACATAAATATAATTTTATAGTTCTTGAATCAAATTTTGTTGACCACTACACCGCATCTTTTTGTTTAAAAATTTCAGCTATTTGAAACGATAAAGTTTGATGTCTTTTGAACTTATTGACGAAAGAAGTACATGTACAAGAAATATGAATACACGTTTGAAAATATGCTTTACTTACAATATAAAATTTTAAACAAAAAATCTTAATAAACCATTGTACAATGTACAATTTTCGTATGAAATCTACTCTATAGAAATACTGTCGTTGGTTAAGTTTTTTGTAAAAAAAAATCCACTGATTCTGTTCTTTTTTTTCGTTTTTGTTTCCCGAGTTTAGGTACTTGAGACACAGGCCGTATACTATATGTACACTTACGATACCAATTCTTTTTTGTTTTCATTGTTCAGTTTTGTTTGATACTCCGTTCGCAGCTGTTGGATAGCGACTCCATTTATTCTGTTAATCATTCTAAAGGTATAATCCCGGGGCATGCGCTGTAAGATGGGCAATACCGTTGGCAGCGATAGCAGCGCTAGACGCCGCAACTCTTGCTGCCCTAGCATTTATTCTGGCATCCAGACACGTTAGGCTGCAGCCTGAACCATTCAACAATGGATCATTATACAAAGGTGATTTACATTAAAATAGTCGATCGTTAGTTGGCCGGTATATCACACACTGGATAATTTTTATTGCAGTCTTCCAGGGTGCAAAGGTACACAAAACTGACGTGCAACACTTATCAAACCCGCCCTCTCCCTAACTTTTTGGGGACAAGACAAAAGTCATTACAAAATAGTGCATGTATATGTTTAATGAGTTTGATCAGAAATTTCGATGCTTGTTTCAAATGAATATTTGCCAGTATCGCGTGTGGATTATTACCGAGGAAAGATTATTAAGGGGCAACGGTACTCAAGCCAAGCTAGTTCGCCAACCAATAGGAATCGCGGAAATTAACTCGAATTTTGGTGCTTATTTTGGCCGGTGTTTCGTGATTTCGTGGAGTGAAATAAATTTTTGTAACAAACCTGATTGAATGTGGACGGCTAAGGACACTCATATTCGAGTTACACGTTTTACCGTTACACGGAAGAAATTTAAGGGGCAGCAGGACCCGCCAGTAACTTGTCCAAAAAATGTTTTTTTCTAGGGAAATGCAGAAGTTTGCGCGCCTACTAAATTCGTCGCCGTCGTTTATTAATTCTCGGTGCGATACAAAGGAAATGATAGCTTAAACATTTTTACAGGATCTGAAATCTTTATTGACGATCGTACTGGCAGGATGCTATTTATAAATCGAGGTTGAAATTGCGTGTGTCAAATACGGCGATTTGGACGAACAAACACGGCTGCCGTCCAGCATCAGTTTTTCACAATTTTCGCACATATCACGCTCGAACGATTAACATTCTCTATTTCACGACTCGTCAACCATATCACAGAATTCAACAAGAATTAGTTTTCTGGGTTTTGGTGCGGAAATAATGCGTATTTAGTGAATGCCGCTTCTTTCGACTGCAATTACTCATTTACCGTTGTTTGATCTGTCCAAACGAGGGCCTTTGGCTGTGCGCGAAGCTCCAAGCTTTTGACATGTACGCGACTCCTTGAGAAATAACGTAATATAAGAGACTAAATACGCACCAAAATCTATGTTAATTTCCGTGTTTCTGTTGGTCGGCCACCTAGTTACTTCTAGAAAAATTCTACTGTGTTGAACGCCACTTTGGCGCAACTACATAGCAAAGCAACATAATTAACAATACAACACCGTAAGAAATTGATGGGCAGAGCAAATAAATTGGTGGGCAGATCCAAATAGCTAAAGTCCAGGAACAACAACAACACCGTAAGCACGGTTGGTCAAATAGTAGAGCATTGCAATTATCTTCGGGACCCGTCAGGGACCAATTTAATAATCTCTTCCCGGTGACATTAGTTCTACAAGAATATAGATTTTATCTAGATTCTGATGATTGATATGAAACAACATTGGACGAAATGACAGATATATGTATAGAAATCATCAGAATTTAGGTAAAATCTATATTCCTGCAGAACTCGTCTGTGCAACGTTTTTTGTCAAAGGCTACTGTAGAATGCCGCGCAGTAATTTTGGAAGACGAACACATCGAAAACGCGGCATTTGTTAAGAATCTCGAAATTTGTCTTCTGCAAAAATTCTAAAAAAATGTAGCTGTAATATGTAGAATTATACTATGATGTTTGTAAATGTTGCATTTACTGAACATTTGTTTATCCTGTTGAACAAATATTTTGTAAAGTGTTCAAATTTTTCACAATGTTTTCATATGTTTAGGTGAAGTGAATCCTGGATATGTGAACGAGGCCCAAAGCGTAGCAGGATCCAGGAAGTCCTTGTCCTTGAGGCCAGTTCTCTTGGTCGCACCACCTGAGCAAGATCGTTACAGCGAGCTCTCTAGGGCAAAGTCCCATTCGCATCATAGCCTTTATACACCCGCACCCTCGCATCCTGTCCATACAATGTCTACGAATACTTTGAATCACTCTCAGCATAACTTCCAACTATGAGATGATTTTGAGAGTTCTGTAATTGCCACAAAATAAGTATCAAGTACCGTGTAATGACAACATCCAGTGGCACAAGTTCTGGGTACAGTGTACATAACATTACTATACAAAATACTCAATGAGTTTCTCGTTCGTAAATTTTTCGTCCCGTCTACGTATTAAAGTAAAGATCTCGTTTATATCGTTAACCTTAAAAAAATGCTTTGATCTTAACATCAATTAAAACAATATCCGTTCTATACGTTGTACTTTTAAATCTATTATGTTGTAAATGAAGCTCTCTTCCTTGTTTTTAATGTGAAAGATATTACGTTAAAACAGAGTGATAGCTATGGGTGGTCTAAGTGAGGATCTTTGAAATTTTCATCACATACGTTGAACCATTCATACAGGTCTAGAAATGTCATTAAAAATGTTATTTTCCTACTTATTTTGCACATCTACTTTCTTATGTATATACTAATGGTATTGATAATTAATGGTATTCGTGTTAATATTAGAAATAACATTAGTGTTGATAAGGTATGGTGTACGTGTGTACGTATAGTATAATGTATATCATGTATATGTAATTGCAGTTTGCGCATTATGTAGTATATGGTTAAAAAACATTTCTTTTAAGGTAGAATAGCTGTGTTTTTTATTTTACAGAATTGCAATATCTATTAATTTAGGAATACTCTAGATAGTAGAGTAATTCTTTAATGATTCAAGATGCAACTGTTCTTTTCGAAGAAAGATTCATTGAAACCTTGGAGAATCAGCTTTCTTAGAGACAGTTAACTAACAGTTTTGCCTTTTTTTTTAGGAGGAAATGTATGATTTACATAAAACAGAGTTCACATGTAGGTATTAAATGGGTATTAAATTTTGTGATTTTCATTGATGAATTTCTTAAACAGTTGACCCAATGTGATATATTTATTTGTAGTAGTGAATGTGTTTTTTACTGATGTTTAATTCGATGGCGGTTGAGCATGTGAAACAAAAAAATTTGCTTTATGTTGACAGACTAAATGGAAATAAAAGAAAAATATTGTGATGTTACTCAGTTCTAAATAATAACAGTTTTGTAATTTTTTATTGCACACGTTTTTATTACTTATTAATTCATTCATATTTTTGTTTCTCATTTATTGAATCTATTTTGGAACATATGTACATATACATATATTTCTATGGTATCTGGGTGCATTCCAAACATATTACTTTGTGCCTGCAACTTCTATTTATTCTCGTGACTTATTTATTTTATTTATTGCTTCTTTAATTTTTTCAGCTGCTCTCAGTGGAATGTTATGTTGTATACTGTCATTTAAGATTTGGTATGTCACTTTGACTTTTTTTTTTTCAAGTTTCTCTTACAGTCTGTTGACAAAAGAAAGCATGTGCGATCATGTTACACGACAATACGTAGTTTCACCTTCAAACTCCCATATTTTTGTAGTTTATACTTCCAAGTTGCCTCCTTAATTGCGCACACTCTTCTCGTAATTTGTTCAAACCTGTTCTCGAGTAGGTATAATTTTATGAGAGTCAGTACGGCTAATTTTACATGAAACAAGAAATCATTTGCATGATATTTTATTGTACATAAAAATTACTATGAGATTGTGACTGGTTTACGTCCAGCTTGCGGGTCCATTCCTGTAGCGTTTGTCCAACACCTCTGTTACGTTGCGTGCCTCTTCTTATAAACATAGCGAGTAAGATCTCATCAGTAGTTTTTATATATTATCACAATAGCAGATATTTCATGCACATTCAACATGATGTGTCACGGTGAATCAAAGAAGCCTGACGTTAATAATGGTTTTATGAAAATCACGTCTTTCTAACGAGAAAATAGTGGGGCTACTCTCACTTTGATGAATTTTCAAGGCGAGGGTGAATTCCTTTTAAAATTCTATTCATATGTTATGTAAAGAAAAAATGTGTTGCATCTGTCTCTGCAGAGCGAGTAGATATAAGTATATGGCATCGCCAATTTAACCCTTTGCGGTCGGAAGGCGCGCCTCTCAGGCGCCACGGCATTTCGCGCGGCAGGTCGGATGGCGACTCAGACGCGCCAACGGGTGTTTATGTTAGATAAACAAAACCTCGGCCAAAAAAGCCGCCGACCGCAAAGGGTTAAACGCACGCGCACGTTAGATGTTATAGCAATGTTTATTATCTTCATTACTTGTGTATGAAATATCAAAAATAAGTAATCAAGTTTGAGTTGCTAAAAGTCGCTGTACTTTGAGTTTTATTTGACGCGTTGCGAAGTAAATGAGATAATAAAGAAAGATGTAAAATGATTACACGAGGTGCAATAAAACAAAGGATTATAACGGTTTTTTTTCATCCTGTGGTAATAGTTATCCTGACGTTTCGGATCGAAATTTATAATTTCATAATCCGTTGTTCATAAAGTGCCAAGTGTAAGCCAGGGTCAATTACATTCGTGGTACGCATATGCGCTTTTTAAATCTGTATACATAATAATAATAGCAATACTCTCTATAGCTGTTGCGTATACAGGGTGGGCTGGTTTCAACTATCAAGCCGGAAACAGTGAATAGAGCGACTTAAAACAAACACAAAAGTGCTGGACCATTATTTAAAATTCGCAATATTCGTCGAGATATTATCTGTTAAAGATCAAAGGAAAAGGCGTTGGTCAAAAGAGCAGCGGGAGTAACGCTGGAGCCTCTGCGAGCTGTAGGCTGTAGGAGTTAGGACGGCCCAGTTTGCCTACAAACAAATGCGGGGCGCGGTAAGGGGGAGGCTAGGGCCCCGCTGCACGGCCGGCTTCTTTTGCATTATTCTTCCCCTTACCGCGCCCCGCATTTGTTACTTTTTACTTTTACACTTTTCGCACTTTTTACTACTTTGAAATGCTGGATGTTCTTGCCTGGGTCACATTGAGATCGGTAAGAGTTCACGGTTAGGTTCCGATTGTAAAAGTTTTACATTCCCGGCGATGTGAGCCAAAGGCTTCAACGAGTAATAAATGAAAGTATTTTTTTCCAATTTATTTGCACAACACGCCGGCGGATCTCACCGTTGATCCATCGCAAGCAGTCGTAACGTCGCGCGTAAAATTTTAATTCGCATTTTAGTACACACCTGTGGCCGATCCGCGCCTTTAACCCTTGCCAATGTGCGTGGTACTTTCTAGAGGACGGACAAGCATTTAATTTCATTACGTGAGTCGAATAAGGCATAAAATGAAATGGTATGCGGGGTTGCGAGACATCACAGGGCATATATCATTTTGACTAGTGTATTTAATGATATCATACAGGACAACTTTATTGCGAGTAATTATTTAGTCGATAACTTGTATGGCTCGTGCGAATGTCCTTGTAGGTCCACGATATTGGTGCTGCAGGCAGGGAAAAATCTTGGCGGCGGATGGGAGGTAGAGAAAATTAAGCCGGAGAAACAAATCAGAATCATCGAAGGAAACATTCCCATGTAACAATTTCAAAAAAGACTTTCTTTTCTTCTTTTCTATTTGCATAAATCGAAGGCACATTGTTTCAAAAACCTATGCCAATAATTTAAAAGGCCAATTCGAAAAGATAAGAGGATTAGATGTGTTTAGCGACATGCGCCAAATGTATGTATATTAATCGCTTTGACAAATTTCAAATAAATGTTTCGCAAAACCACATCCTTTAGGCTGGTGTGTTCAATAACTGAAAAACTAATTGGCAAGTCAATTTGAGATGAAATTCATTCACTTTGTCACAAACTGCCAGATTGTGTACTATTCAATTATTACTTCATCCTTTGTTTACAATCTTTCTTTTCCAAATTATACAAACTCATTTGTCAAGAGAAGTCATTCTTTCTTCTAAACATCGGAACTTTTCTAATTTTGCGCATTTTCCTTTTAAAGAGCAGGTTCGATTTCAATCGATTTCAAACCCTTTAATCTTAAGAAAAATTGAAAAAAATTTCCATCGTATTCATTGCGACGCGCGCTACAGTTGACAACAGTGGGTACATTGCCAAACAGAATCACATGGCTTGCATAATATTCAATAAACATTAAGAAGCACTGAAATGAGAAAAAGAAATTACTCCTACACTTTAAGGCTTTCTCTTTACAGCCCACCAATCCGTTACTATCAATAATAATTAGTCTAACAAAGAAAAATTCATATAAATGATTTGCTTTTATGGTTGTTACACTAGGATCCGTTCGTAAAGTCATATCGTACGGGAAGTGAAAAATAGTAGGGAACCGAAGAGGAGAAAAAATTGTCTGCGGACCTACGCGGACACTCTCCAATCGTAATCATTATTATGGTACAAGGCTATTAATTCTAATCGTTAAAGTACTTAATTAATGGCCTCCGTGCAATCGCCGGCGGACAATGCATTAGCCGTTCAATAAATAAATTAAATAATCGTAGCGCAGTTTTGGTAATGCACGTGGCTAATGATTTCTTATTAACGATTTGACACCTAGCACAATTGTCTTTCATCGAGTGCACCTAATGGAGGATGCTCGCGTAATATCGCAGGTTTCTCTAAGCCTAGAATAAATATTTCGCAACGAGGAGGGCCTACGAGCAAAGAGGATGCATTTGCCTTTACTTCTAATATTTGACGTTACCCATGGGCAATAAAGTATCTTCGTAGTTCTCGGCCGCCAGTCATTTGCATTTCAAAATGTGAAAATATTTTCAGAGAAAATATGTACAGCAAATTTACACTTAGTTGGTATTTCTGGTAATTCGAATCTAAATTAATCTAAATTAACATGTTTTTACTATACTATCGTATACTGTTAGTATACATAGATGCTTAGTTGCGCACAATTCAATTCTAATTTTGAACAATATAATTCACAATTTTTTAAAAAGCCGGTTTCCACTAAAAACTGATTCGTTGATTTATCTCGATTGAAACGCAAATTCGTGATAAGGCATTTACCTGAGTATTGACAAAGAAAGATAGGTCTTCAAAATTAGCAGTGAAAAAGCAAAGAAAAGTGAACCGAAACCGAAATTCAGAAATATGGCGCACGATCTTTAAAACATTTAATTCTTCGTCTAAATTTCGAAGCCAGGTAAGGTTTGAATTGTTTTTGCGACTCACTGTCAAATTAATAGTAAATAAGACGATCGTGATTAAAGTATATGTTCTATCGGTTAATCATTAAGGCCAGTTTTTAATTATACAATCATTTTTCATGTTACTCACTTGAATACAGTAGACTCCCGTATAACGTCACGAAAATATTGCAACTAGTTGTCGTATAGCGCGATAAACAGTCCCGTATTACGTGTAAGATAAATTTACTATTTTCACATAGTGTTGGAACTTGCACAAGTTGGTCCGATAACACTGGTCAAAAGTGATTTTGTTGTCCTGGAAATAAGACTTGTTCGTTATTAAATCGAGAATGCTGATTTCAAAAATCGAATCTGTTTGTTCGAATTAGCTTGAGTTTTCGAGGTATCCTCAGTTCTGTGTTTTACTGGTAAGTAATGCGTAACAATGTCATTTTTCTGTTTAATATTCATTGCTTTGTTTTTAAGATTGAGTTATATGTATGTTAGGAACAAGATACTTGGCCACATAACGACAATTCGGTGTACATACTTGGGTTCCAGCATCCTAAATTAGTGCTGTGCTTCCACTAGCCCATTTAGGATACTGGCGTTAAACGGCTAGTTGGCTAGTCGTCGTCGGCAGTTCTTAAGTATGGTTTTAACTCTAGTGCCTAACCAAGTTATTATGTGGATAAATATGTTGTTCGTAACGCAGATCAAAATCAACAAGAGTAAAGTAATTAATATTAAACGGAAGAATGACGTTATTATAAGTGAAAAGCAAACCAGAGGATATCTCGAAAACTAGAATTCGTACAAACGATTTTGGTTTTTGGCATCAACATCCTCGATTTTGTAAAGAACAAGTCTTGTTTCCAGGGCAACAAAAAAAAAATGCTTCTTTTGTTGACCTGTATAGTGTATGTCCCGCATAACACGATTTCCTATTACGCAGAACGTATCGCCCACGTTGTACGGGAGTCTACTGTATTCGCTTTGCACAAGTAATAATTATTAATCTTATTGTGTTATTCGGGTACTAGATTTCATTTAATGACGTATTCTAGGGCTTTCTTGTAAAAGTTCCAGGTCAACAAATCAAAGATCGAACTCGCTTGAGAAGAGCAGAGAAATGATTTGTGGTCCCAAAATAGGTGTAGCATTTGGGCCCCTTAACACACAAGTCGGATCGTGACTACTCACGATTGAAAGACAACCACGTCGCAAAAACATCATCAAAAAGTCCGAAGGAGGCGAAGATCGCGAATAGGAAGTGGCCAAGAAGGCAAGAAAGCAAACAAAGAAACAAAAGGTGCATGGGGCCAAAGGAAGAAGGACTCGTCCGACATTAAAGCACGAGCATTTTATAGTGCATTAATTAGTTCGCGATTGAGGGCCCAGATAAAAAGAAAGATTGAAAAGCTATACGAGGCTTTACTCGTATATAAGGCCTGATATGGTAGGGTAGGATAGGCTAGGGTGGTTGGTTTACAACGTTGTAAACACAGGTAAGAGCATGAGTCCAGAGGCTGGTCTTATACTCGTTGAATTCGCGTTTTTACACAGCTGCACGATATTTCGTCGTATTTTACAAGGTATAGAATGCAAAGGCTGGCGGCGTGTCCGCGTATGACACCCTTGGACACCGCGGAGCCGTTTATGGTTTTACTGCCTGCTCGCCTCGCGCCTGCGCACTCACTCGTCCCTTTTGCTCGTCTACATACGCGTATTCCGTCTGCAATGTGCTTTACAGCCGTTTGTTTATTAGGCTTTCGTTTAATTGCTCTATCTCTTCCTACCTATCCTAGCCCATTCCAGCCTACTCCAAGCTCACCTCGCTGGCTTGTCCCCTGGCGCTTTTTTACGTTAAACGTTCTTCACCTTCAAGCTTTCTCTCGCGTTCTTTTACTCTTGGTAGTGGTTAAAATTTAAATGGTGACTTGGACGACCATTGGTCCCACGGGAAAAGAAATTTTTTTAGAAAGTGTCAACGGCCCGAAGACAGTTGGCTAAGATCGTTGCACCACTGGCTGTTTAGGCTTTCGTGTAACGGGTTTGTTTTATGGTTTTTGCGTGAATGATAGAGTAAATGATATTAAATGAATTAGAGCAAAGTCGGTAGGAACTGGAAGGCTGTAGATTTAGTTTCAATTCTGAGGTTATGTGGTAATGTCCACTGAATAGAACAGAGTAGAGTGTTTTTCGAGGCGAGTTTGGTAATTAATGATAGAATCGGTGCGTTCGAAGTAACCGCCGCCGTCGAGAATTCTTACTATTAAATACAGCTACGGTTATACGTATTAGATACCTCTGGTAAATTTACAATTTTAGAAACGGACGAATCTCTAGGTAAGGATATTAAACCTGTGTATTGAACACTGGCAATTTAATAATAATAATTGAACACGTATTACATAGGTAATTTACGTAAAAAGAGTTGCAAGAATGCAATTTACATAAGTATACATAATACTCGGGGGTGTCTAATACATATGGTCATAGGTGTATCCTGAAATGCAGGATTGACTTATCGGGTAGTAATACATATAGTATGCCTGATGCAGGATTACAGCAAACTTTGTTGGAACTCTAGCCAAAAACAAAGTTATATGGGAACAAGGCTTATTAGGCACGACCGTAAAGGGAGTGACTTATTTTTGATTACGGCCCAGTTAAAGTACATCTAGTCATTTTCAGATTACAAATCGTTTATAAATTATAATTATCAATTCAGCACCCTCCGCGGAGCAAAAATAAAATGATACTGTCGAGTTGCTATCGTCTCTTCAGAACTTCCCTGTTATGTATGTATTTATTTTGTTAGAGTACGCTCAAACACATGAGACATTAAGTACGCATTCGGCTAACTTAAATTATTCGAAATCGTCCGCTGCGCATTCGCGCTATAACCTATGTCATGTCAGCTATGTCATGTCAGAATGGAAGTCTTCAGCGTACTAAACGATCTTCGTAAATTCGCACCTTAATTACCCATCGTATCAATCGATACCATCAATGCTGCCTTGCGACATGAGGCTTCTCACTCTTTAATAGGCGCCGCCAACTTTAACGGTCGTTAAAAAACTACGGTGAAAACCAGTGGCGTAAAACGGGAACGGGGAATAAGGTAAGATAGCAAACTTTAAGTACGGATCATTTTATGGGATTCTCTTCGCGATTCACGATGGTAGAATCGACTGCACACCTAGAAACGCGAACTCTCCAATTAGATTCAAAATACTTCACCGAGAATCCGTCATGGGCCCTTTTTACATATCTATCATTCACGGATATTTCCTTGATACAGCGCGCAACTACCGCAAGCCACTTTAGACATGAGAACTTGATAACTCTCCATGGTTGATTCCTTACAAGCTGAAGTATAGTACGATATCACTGGGTACATGGCAACCTCTCAGAGCAAACCTCATTCTTGGGACAACTACAATGTTTGATTTTACATACGTACGTAGTGGGAAAGTTTGGCTCTTCGTTAAAAAAAAAAAGACCGGCGAGTACAACTAGCGGATCACAATCTTCCTAGATCTTTGGATCGACAAGAAGTTTATCTGCCGAGTACACCATCATACGACCTTGGAATGACCTTCAAGAGATCTCCGCTCATGCGTTTCTTCATTCACCTACTCCTCTACATCCGTGAAACTTCTCAGTGTCTCGCAAAGACACCTATCGTCTTCAGATCTCCTTGCTCACGATGATTCCGCAGGGTTGGACGACGCCGATGTTCGTCAGCCTCGGCCTCTTCGACCTACCCCTACCTTCGTCCTTTTTCAGCAGTTCCTCTATCGAATAAGGGTTCCTCTTTCTCTGAGGCTGCGGTGGTCGGTGTTCAGCTACCGCCTCATGGGTTGTCGTGGTGGTGGTTGCAGTAGCTACTACGGCCGTCGCGGTTGTCGTCATGGCACCGGGAACGCTTTGCTCGTTCTTCTGGGTCTTCCTGGATCCAGCATTTTGTTTCTCAATGATCATCGACTCCGGACACTGTCGCAGGTTCTCAAAATTGGTAGCTGGGTGCGGCGTGGGGTGCCTGACGAAGGCGCTTCGGTCACTGCCTATCTTCTGCCCCAGCTCGAGGATTATGGGAGAGTTTTGGAAAGATTTGTAGTGATCCTGTGGCTCCGCGTTCTCGTCAAGGTCACTCTTGTCCAACGAATCGTCGCTGCCCGCCATGGAACTCGAGCTTGATTTCAGCTCCACTTGGTTCTGGGCACCATTTTGCTCGGAGAGCCGGTCAGGGTCTAGAGTTCTGAAATTATGAATTACGTCGTTTGAACTTATGGATTTTGCTGTTTTCACGAATTCTATTTGTGAAATGAAGTGTCTAATAATGGTGTCCATATCGGAAGGACGGGGCAAATATTTCTTATAAATTCAAATAATTCCCGCTCTCTATGGTCTGTTTTATCTTGTGAGTGAGAATTACGAAAAAATCATTACTTATATTTATCAGTGTAATTTTGTTTTACGCCTAGAGAAGAATCACATTTTTTAAAATGAAATAGAAGTGGGAACAAAAATGGATAAAACGCGAATCTGTCTGTACATGGCTATAAAAGTATCCCTTTAATTGCAAAACACTTACGTGAACGATTGCATTCCGTGGTGCAAGTGCAATGTCGTTGCCTGGTATAAGGATGAATAGAAACTCGGATTCCACGAAGGTGTGCTAGCGTTGTTAGAAGTTGTGGAGATGTGCAGAGGGCCCAGAGCTCCAGGGTAGAAGAGCTGGTAGTCTGTCCTCATTAGCGCATCTGAAAACACACATCATTTCTATTTCAGACGATTATGTGGAAAAAATAATAAGAAATTGAGCAATAAGCAATGTCTGATGCGTTAACATACTTTTATCTGAATGTTTACAATCGCATTTTACACATCACCGTTCGCATTTACATTTACATTTAGTTCAATAATTCATGTTAACTAAATTGACCAAAGTGAATTTTTATTGAAAAAGGAAAAACAAAAACCTTTCGTCATTAGAGCCAACTTTAGGCGCTCTCAGTCTGCGAAAAGTACTCGGAATAAGTGAATTAAGATAAAGGTTTGAAATTCTTATGGATTAGGAGAAAAGAAGAAGGAAAACATGCTGTCTACGTAAATATTGTCGGGGGAAAGACAATATTAGCTAGAAATGTCAAATGGGTTCTGTGCTGATTTTAATAAACTGATAAAGTAGTCTTGAACTTGACGTCGCGCTTCTTTAAATCAGAAAATTTCGGTTGAAAGAACAGCTAACCACATCTCATTACCGATGGCAAAGGATATTTCTGCAATTATTGGCAGTAAGGCAGCTTGGATTTATTTGCTACATTAGGTTGGACCATTTCTGTGGTCTTCCAAGTTTTGTCCAACTCTTGTCCAAGTTTTTTCTGATGCCTCCGTTCCCCATGTTCTCCTTCACTCTTGCACCCCCCCCCCCTTTCTTACTTCTTTCTGACTTCGCTGCCTGCACAATTTGTATTTTTCATTTCGTTCTCGAGCGAAATTAATGAGGCGGCGAATGAAAGTGCCCCTGCAAGAAGAATCTGTTCGAGGAGATCGATGCCGATAGAAAGGGAAATAATCGCGAGTAGATTGGATCGGTCCACCCATAACGTGTCTGATGAAGATGTGGCGTGTCTTTCAAAGTTTCTGAAGATGAAAGGCTATATTGCAAGGATTTCTTGGTTTCAACCCTTAATGGTATTGGCGCACTCTAAGCGGAACAGAAGCGTTCAAACTTCCAAGATCTTCTTTTTTAACTGTCTTCTTTTTTAAGATTACACTCAATTCTATTTTTACATGAGCTTTTTTTACACGATTTGTTTAATTTAACACGAATTTTAGTTGGTATTGGAGCCATGTGAAATAACAATTAATCAAGAAAATTAGTCCTCACCGAGTAAGCAATTATAAAGTGAACGTCCAAATCCGAACTCGCAAAACAGTTATCAAAGATTCATTAAGAAACGAAAGAATTCTTTCATACGTGGATTTATAATCGAGATTCTCGAAAGCTGATCAGAAATATCTGTGCGCTATTAACTGTCTTTTCAACGCGCATGTCGCCAATTTACGAAGATCAACGTTCGAAGGAATGAGGATTAATGTTAGCCAAAGGTGCTTTCGAAGGTTGCGTGCCATTGACTACTTTCTCCCTCCGCTGCAACAGGCTGACGAGTTAATCTCGTCCACTCATTGTCAGTCAGTTTATCTCGTTCCCATTATTACAGATCAAATTGCAAATTCTAAAATCAAAATGCAGCAATCGTAGAAATTTCTACATTCACGGGAGCTAGAACTTTGACCACTCCTCGAATACTGCTCCTGTCTTTCTGACAGTGAAGAGGCTCTTTATCCGAGGAAAGAAAAAGGAACACGAGATGGTACCAACGGACGAACGAAGATCCGCACTGGGCGGAAGGACAAGTGCCACTCTAACTGAAGCAGGTGTTTAGGGGATCGATCATTAGGTGGTAATGGTGCATTTGCGACCCGCAAGGGTCGTCCGACTAAGGTACCGTACGCCTGAGATATAATGATCCGCGGCAGCGGGGCCCAGAAAAATATTTGCACGCCCGTCTAATGATCATTACGATTTGGATCTAGATTTGAATTTGGATTTGGATCTTAATGCTCTTATTTAGAGAAGTCGAGGATTGAGTAAGTTCTGAATAGGGTAAGATTTTGCATGTTAAGGGGGGCCAGCAGTGGAGCCCAGTTCATACAGCAAAACTCGATTCTTATCAGTACCGAAGATATGTTTCCACGGAGAGCTGTGGAACGTAGTTTTGGATTTTTGAATTCTCCTATTGCCGTTTGTTAGAGGCTGGTAAGCATACCAGCAACGTAGCAACGTGCATACTCTAAAATATGAGTGGCCAATATGCAAACGATGCCCATAAATATGCAAAGTAAGCCGGAATATGTAGCCAATTTATTTGCGAAATAGAATGAAAATTGTCAAGAAAAAGGAGCAGACTTTTAGATAATTATTCACATACGCACTTGCATATCATCTGATTACAATTATACATACCTACACATGTATATACTGTAACGAGATTTTCCGTGAGAGTTTTCGCTGGGTTTCCTCCCCGGAGGGGACTGGGACGCAAGGTGGAGGTTGCGGGCCCGCGGAGCCGCTCGGAGAGATCCGCGGGGCGGAAACCCAGGGCTCGTCAACAAAATTGGTACCGTACGATCGCCAAGACGCAGCGGCGGGAGTCGCCGTCGTCCGGTTACTTACAACTCTCCCTGAGTTTGATTCTATCAAAACGATCTACGATGGGCGCCAGACGCTTTCGCGTCGCGGAAATTCTTCCGCTTTCGGGAGAGTGTCCGAACGATAGCAACCGCCCTACCGCGCTCGAGCCACCGGCTAGCTCAGAAGTGGCGGACTGCTGCGGAGAGGGGAGGGGTTCACGCACGCAGAGGAGAGAGAGAGAGAGAGAGAGAGAGAGAGAGAGAGAGAGAGAGAGAGAGAGAGAGAGAGAGAGAATGTTACTGTACGAGCAGGCAACTAAATGAAAACGACAGCAATTTGATAATACGGAGATTTCCTCCTGTAGTGCGTTTATTCTATTTCCGCGGAGAAGACAGCGATACAGACGGGTGTTCTCTGTAGGAGAATATTTTAATAATGCTCGCGCGAGGTATCGAGATCCTAGGCTCGCGGTTTGTTGGCTCGCGACGTATAGCCCCGATTTTCCCGCGAGAGGTTCTCCGGGTAGACAGCTGTAGGTCCCGGCGCAGGGGAGCCGCGAAAATACAATAAAACGGAGGAAACCAATAGTAATAATGAGATAGCAGATAGACAAGGAGAATTTAGGCAGCGGGGTCGAGAAGGGACCGGACAGGACACTCGGTAACGCGAGATGGATCGTCGGCGAGGGTGACTCGCCGAGTTACGACGCGCCAAGAGAACCCCTGTGTTCGGTCACCTTGCGCGCTTCGTGTAGGTGTTCGCTCGTTCGATTCTCGATCGGGTTATCTACAATTTACGCGGTACGGACGTTACTTAACATATGTATTACACGTTTTACTCCCGACGAGGGAAAATACACGCGAAAACGTCGGGAGGACTTGCGACTCGTCCCGAAAATAATTATGTTAAACGCGACTCTGAGCCCTTTACAAATCATACGAAATTGAGAACTAACATTATTACCGACTAAATTATAGGGCTCAGGCCGGAGCGCAGTTTCGCGAGAACAATAACGGTTACAAAGAAATGACGCAATTCGGGACGCTTTCTACTGTTCTTTTCTTCTCCCAATGGAGAGGAGTATAATACCAAAAGAATAAATCTGCGTCGCCTACTAACGATACGAAGTTTAATAAATTAACATCTACGACGAATACGAAATTAATTTGAAAACCCCGGATCGAGAATCGTTCGACTCGAGCTTATTCGAATTCCACAGTTTTTCTGGCTCTGCTTCTAACACTGCAGACAATAGGTACGGTTGACCGTCGAGCGTCCGTCAATGTTTACGTCGACGCTCGCATTACGGTAACGTGTACGTTGGATGAGTTGACTTTATACCTATCGTGTACAGTTTTTTAACGTGCGGGGACACGCAGGTAGGCCTGATTAACTTCGTCACTTTAGCTATGACAGTTAACACATCTAAATATACATCTGTATATGTATAGTTTTGAATGTCCATTTTAAAATAGTATGAAAAAGATTGACTTCTTCAAAAATCTACAGCAAAAAGTCTCCTTCAGGAAAACTTTACAATTAGTAAGCCGTTTATTTTTTGTTCCAAGTGTACACTTTAAATGGCTATTTTAACAGAATGTAAAAAAGATTGATTTCTTCAAACTTCTATGTATAGTAAAAAATAAGTCACTCCCTTTACGGCCGTGCCTAAAAATCCTCTTTAGGAGTAGTAAACCTTTTCCGGCGAGAAGTCGATACAAAAAGAAAACATTTAGTGAGGACGAAGTAAATAAAAAGAAGAGTAGTGAGTAGGCAGTACTAAAGAGGAACGAAAAAAGTATGGTATAAGGGAAAGCTGAATTTCAAGAAACAATACGAGTATATAAAGTGCTTGCTCACCACGAGTGCCTACGTTGGACGGGATCTGCGAGGTGTATGTACTAGAGGAACTGCTCTCCATCCCGGGATGATCCGTGTGAAGTCCTCCGCCTCTCAGAATTCGATTCACCGACGATACCGATGGTAAGCTCTGAGGGTCGCAAGCTCCTTGGCGCGCAAGTTGCTCACGAATCTCCCAGGCAAACATCGTCGGCTGCTCCTGCTTCATTCGTAGAATTTTCTTAACGACCGTAGGCGTTGCTACTTGCTGTAAGAAAGTTTAACGTATCAGAATGAAAGGGTGTGCGTCACGGTAAAGTCAAAATGACTACACGTAGATTTTATCGTGGTAGTGTCAGAAAATATACATATAATTTAAGTTCGATATTTAATTATATTCATTGTCAGAGGACTTGAGTTGTTTCATTTGTGTGCCTTCAATACATTATCTTGTTGGATTAGCTTGGTTGCATTTGCACAAGAAATAACCCTCTGTTTTACTAATGTTATAAATTGCTGAAGCTTCTCATTGTTTCACGGGTTGCATTTGTATTGAACAGAAATTGATTTATCAGGGTGTCGGCCGGCACAAATTGACAATGAAAGGTCGTGACCAATTCGACTTCGATTTTGATGAAATATCACAGACTTTAAAAGTAGTTACAAATATTAGACACGTATTTCTTTGCCTGCGGTAATTGCAGTGTAAGAGGTGAAACCACCCTTCGAAGTTCCACCCCTTAGAAGCTAACTCGGAAACGGTAAGAAATAGTAAACATTTTCTTTTACAAAAACCATTCGGTTTTCTAAAGCAGTCAATTTTTGTTATAGTAAAATAAATCATAATCCAGAGAAAGAAGTAGATATTTGTTCAATCGTTAAAGGTTTGGACCTCCTGGGTCTTTGGTCTGATGAGCTTTTTATCGTCGCAGTGTATATCCATTGAGGATGATTATTATTATCGGAGTGCTCTTGATACCTGTGCACACAGGTTTTAGCATTCTCGATCGCCGTTATGATACAGCTCCGACACCATCGCAACTTTGGCATGATATCTTTCACCTTGGGGCAATCTATCGTTTCCTCGAGATCAAGGGCCCTCGATTAATGAAGCACCCCTTCGGTCGAATGGATAGAATGCTTACGCGGAATAAATTTTGCTAATGAAGCGAATCGTTTTGTGTAATAAGTGCAAGTGGAGCTCACCCTCGAACAAGAGGTTCAAGGAAAAATGTTGAAATATTACACTTCATTGTCTAATGCATATTTACGCGTGTATCTCAGATTTTGTTTGGTTCCGTTACTGACGGACAAATTCACGAAGAATTTCAAATGGCCGCCAACTCGTCTATAGCAAGCCGAATGTTGTGGCCGGTTGACGAGTTTGCTCGTTGCCATATTTTTTCTACTTAGTCGACGACTTAAGGAATTAAAAATAGATTTTCTTGTTACGTTACTAAAGCAACGAAGCATTGCGTCTTCTCATGATAAATTGTTAGCGAAACAAATGAATACCGACATTCCGAAAGATTAGAAAATAGTCGGTCAGTATAGCCATTACATTCGTAGATCTGCGTCGATCGTGTGTGTCGTACATTATAAAGTGTTTTATCGTGGTACGACATTTCATCGTTTCAAAGTTCGCGTTTTAATTGGTAAGGAAATAGCTTTTTAAAAATCACTTGTATTTTACGAAATAGGCCCCAATTATAAAGAAGTAGTAAAATGTCACATTGGAAAAAAGAAAATGCAAGTCAAGATGAATTATCGCTCGATGATTTATCGGATGCACCAAATAACACTGCAGACGAAAATGAACTTAATGACGAAAACGCATATATGTATGCATCGTATAACGTGTAGTAGCACGCACGTTTTTTATTTTCAAATAGAAATTCACGTATTTAAGGGTTAAAGTCGATAGGGAAGCCCAATGGATGTTGATTCGTCCCACGAATATTTTCGTCTCTTCCTCGCCACGCTTTCTTCTCATCACCAACCTCGTCCCGTCACTCGGGGTTCCTTCGCCGACAAATTAACACCGAAAGTGGTCACATCGTTGTCGCTCTCGTGTCCCCGTCGACGAAGAGGATGCAACACGCACATATGTCGGCATCAACGGCGAGCACAGGTGAAGTTCTCTGGTCGCCCTCGGTACTACAATCAGATAGCGCAGGAAGGGCGCAAAAGGTACCCACTTTATTTCAGTTTAGTTCCATGTTAAGGTACGGCCCCGTCGATCATCTGCTTTCGGGCTTCGAAAGAATAAGAAGGGGTCCGAAAATTTGGCAGTTGCGTCAGATCTTCCCTTCCATCGCGATTTGGACACTGAAATGTTTTTCTCCCTCCCTTCTTTTCCGTTCTTCGTGGCGTGGTACTCTCCCAGGGGTGGCCGAACAAATTTGAGCACCGACGAAGCGGCAGCCCCAGTGGTGCTCAAATCTGGCATTCAGGTTAATTTGAATTGCTAATGAACGGTAATGGCACGCGGATAATTTTATGCTAACGCGATGGTAATGCTATTCCTTCGCCGTGTACAGATTTCGTCAATCGCCGAGACCTTCGGGGGGGGGGGGGGGGGCGCGCTGGAGAAGGCGCGAAGAGAGAGGGGAAGAGAGAAAAGATGAAAGATGGAGAAAGAACGGAGACAGAATTGTTTCAGTTTACGTCGTTTCGATTGCTTTCGGTAAATCAAACGGGATTAGTGGTCATGCTCGTGATCTTCCTACTTTAGTAATTACGACACTAGGCTTTGAATTTGTATAGCTATTGGACAAAGGCTTACGAATTATTGGGATATTGAGAAATTAGATCATGATTTTTGTAATAAAATTTTTGAAATGCATATTACGGGAAAAAAACGTTTGATGGAAAGCAACACTAATTGCATCTCAAAGTAACCGATAAGTAATGTTAGATTAGTCGTCAAGGGTAATTTTCTCTGTGGAGAGTTGAGGAACCATTAAATTTTTGCAAAAACAAGGCTATTTCATCTTAATTCACAAAGTATTAATATTTTGATACTAATCGTATTAAACGCCTTTTACAAACAACCTATCTTTCCTTTTGCTTTGGTTCTATGTTTATTTTTTTTATTTTCAAATAGCAATTCATGCATTCAAGGGTTATAGAAATAGGGAAAAATGAATATTATTTCATTTTTATGTAAACATGCCCGACGTTTATATGTATGTAGAAAAAAAAAAAAAAAAAATCAAAAAACCTAGACAAAATGTAACATTTTTATCTGTATTTCACAGATTATTTTTCTTTTCTCATTGCTTCCTGGTCTTTCTACCTACGTTGCCTTTAGAACATCCTTCACGATTTCCCAAGTAATGGCAAGAGTACTGTTACTTCAATTACGTGAAAATTATAAATTATGCGTGAACAGTTAAGGTTTACGTTTCATTGAATACACCACACGGTGTGAATAATTAATAATATCAGAGACGATTACGCGGAGGGTCAATCACGAGGAATGCCACTCAATTTTTGCCGAGCTTTTCAATTGATTCCACGAGATCATAAAATAATTTATTCCGAAAAAAATAATTTGCGAATCTGTTTTCAGATCTCTTGCGTCAGGCGGAATACCGCCGATTATATTGAATTTAAAGTTTCTAACAGTTCAGTTTAGCTGTTTTTATGTATACTAAGCTCTATATTTATATTTATGTTGCAGCAAACGCTTGTTCCTGACTTGAATTTACTACTGAGTATGACAGTGCCCACATTTACAATCGTCTATGGTTCTAAATGCTTGTAAATGGGCATGAAAGTTCGAAACAATTTTAAAAGAGCCCATATACGTGGATTTTACATACTATTGTTATATTTTCACGGACAGCTGTTTGTCTCACACGAATTTGCTACACGCTATCGGATTCCTTAGACTTTCCTGAATGAGAAACTGTCAAAGAAAGTCTTGGCCAAACAGCGCGCGACTGGGCAATTATTAATACTCTCTTGTTTTGGTGAGTTAAAACCCGTTCGAAGACTTTTCCTTGACTGTTTCTCATCTAAAAATGCCTAAGGAATCCGATAGCGTGTAAAAATATTCGTGTCGGATAAACATCTTTTCGTAAAAATGTAGGAATAGTACCTAAAATCCACGCATATCGGCTTTTTTTCAAACTATGACCCCCACTTACAAGCGAGATTCTAAAGTTCTCTAGGTTTCTATTACTGAACGATGTAGAGTTGGAAAGGTCCTGAGACAATTTTGTGCTTTACAGTTTTAATAAACATTTCAGATAAACTAAATGCCGATGTTAATTTACCTTCCAAAGAAGCAAATTATGGTGTCGAATAATTGCAAACCTAACCACTGTTCAACTCTTGGAAAAACTTTTCACAAATGAAGCCTTTTCTTCGTAACCCTTTTACAGTCTGGCGTTCCTTTTTAAGTGTCATAATAAAACGTTGATTTCGATCCACCAGTGAACCGGTTTACATATGTATATGCGGTAAATCTTAGTTCTTCCGATTCAGTACTATTCTGATATCAGCACTGAGCAGGAGTAGGTGCATTAGGGGGTTGTTAAACATTGATGCTGAATCCAATAAATCTCAGCGTAATATCAATGCCCATGATGTGCTGGCACTTTTCGACAGAGATTAGAAGAAGTGCGATCGCGCCGCTTTCCGCTCAAACGGTTAAGGGCGGTTCCTCTGGCCCCGCCGCGCCGGTTGGCCGAGTCTCGGCACTGCGCCTAACAGTTCGAAGCGGGTTAGGGGGCAAGCACATCGCGTGTTCCCGGGAGCATCTCAGATTCTAATCTGACACTTCCGACCTTCGTTGTCGACAATTACCCGTCGGATACGATATACATATACGTGTCCTAATGCCCGCTACCCTCACACTTGCCCTTCTACTCCCTGTCCTTTGCCGCCGGTTGTTCATTCGATGTCCTTCCCTTCTCGCCCTTTTCCTCATGTCTTCCTCCGTCCTTCCGCACGTAGCAAGCACCTCTCGGCATAGAAACAGGCGTGTCGGCGTGTGCGTTGCATGCGCTTGTATTCGCACGCGGGCTTGCGACAAAGGAAATTCGACCGGGTGGGATGGGACATCTGGCGGTAAACGTTAGATAACCCAAACCGCCGAACAGGTTGACCAACTCGGTAATTACCGGCCGAATGTCCCAGCATTGTTGCACGCACGTGTGCCCACCGGTGATAAGGGATAGTAGTTGTGTAGCTGACGGTGTTCATGTGCACTCGGGTGTCACTGTTGCTCACTCGCGATATTTCTTTTTGCAGTGCATTTGCTTTTTTTCTATCTCTTGAAAATCTGTACGGATGAGGAAAAGGAGGAAAGGATACGCCCAATTTATAGAAAGGTTGATGACGTGCTAATTTGACGTACGTTCCAAGACGGCAACCTGGGTAATATTTATGGAAATGATATTTCAAATAACAAATGTTTCATTTTGAAATTTGAAAACATAAAATGTCATATCTCAGTTTGATAATCTAAAGTATAAAATAAAATACTTTGATTTTCAAGTTAATATTACATTTTCAACAGTGCTTAGCATAAAAATAAATTCTGACGAAGATTGGCGCAAAGTGAAACAAGGGGTACCACAGACATTCACAGTATTTGCAAACAAAGTTTAAGCACAACATGTAACAAACTGCATTGTTCCAAATTTTCATCATTATGATTTCTTGTGTTTGAAGATTATCTCTTGTCGTAACTCATTTTATGAAGAACTGTAGTGTATGTATATTAGTAATACAGATGAAAAGTATTTCGGTAAATGTTTACTATTTGAAATACTATTTTGAATAATTTGTACAATAAATAGAATATTTGATGTTCAAAAATATAATTCTTCAAACAAATGAAATATTTTATTTTTAAAAATACATGCATGACGTAAAATAAAATAGTTATTTACTATTGACGATTTGAGATAGTGTTTTAACCGGCTCTGCAAGAAGAGTCATAATGGACCTGTGGGATAAGAAGTGTGCTCTACTTACAATTAGTAAATTGTAAGTAGCAACGCAGCCGACACCGTTACATACATATATGTTAGAAAACTGTTATACCCCTGGCATCATAGGTAATATAACTTAACGATAAAAACAAATATCCAGTAACATTTGCAGTTACAAACATGTTAAAATGTCCAATCTAGGCGATATAACAGTTATGCATATGCTATACATATAACATTTCCATAACCATTCTTATAACAATACGTAGAGAGTGATGCACGTAACTGAAACCATTTCGATTTCTCGATAAATAATAAATTTATTGAAAACTGTTTCAAATGAATGGTTGAATGGTTTCGAGGGGGGCATATTTTGACAGAATTAGTTTTTTTTTTTACATAGAATTGCATACGTCAATAAATTGTCATCTCTTTTATAAATCAGGAAGTTTATCATGGGAAATATAATGTGCAAATGGCACAAAATCATATTAGTGTCATATCAATATAATAAAATACTTTTATGATAAAAATAGTGTAATTCCATTTACTGCTTAGCTTAAGATATGTCTCAATTCGCCGATTAAGGACCGTTGACTAGATACATATCCTCGCATTTCCTACCTGCCAGTCAAGGGTATTGTCATAATTAACAGTTTTTGGTCATTCGTAGGGCGAATTAATTTTTTAAGCCGTTAAAATATGGATAGTGACGAAGGTAACTAACGTTATCAGAGAAACATTTGTGGACAGTTTTATCGGAAAATGTCTGGTCCGCAATGTGTTAACAATATCCGCACTATCCAAAGTTAAATTAAACGGACAGTTGTTTTGACTAGAAAATACAAAAGTGTATCCTAAATATATTCAGTGTCAATAAGCAATTTCAAAATAAATTGAACAGGTGGCCCCTCATATGTATTTGTTCTTTTCAGAAGCCGTCATGACAGTAAGGTGGGCAACATCGTGTAAAGATTCCTCCAATTGAAAATTTTACATTGTCAATTAGTCAAAACTTCCACAAAAACAATACAAAAGCTTCTGTTTATTTCTAACATTCTCCTCTCTCTCTCTCTTTTATTCTTTGATTATTATTCGTAATTTCACATGGTATTCCTTATCGACTATCCCGCAACGCACTTCTAGTCTACTAATCACATAGCAACCATCTCGATTGAAGCACGAAGTGTTTTCCTCCGTTCTGGCACCTCGTGCTATCCGCCACCCGCTGACCCCATGCTGCCCTGTTGCTAAATCATGCATCGAAAAATAAACACAGCACTCGTGTGGACTGTCAGTGTGTACACAGGTACCCGTGAGATGATCTCGATCTAAGAGCACGTGGGAGATCTTAATTGCCAGATAAAATAGAAAATGACCGATCGACCAGCGTGGAATCGTCAGAGGTCGCGATACAGGGTCGATAAATTCGAATAGATGGGATGAAGTCCCCATGAAGAGAAAGAGCAGTAGCTGAAGCTTCCAAGAAAGTCACCATATTTCACCAGTTGGTTCTGAATTTGTCTTATCCTGTTGGATTTCGAAAATTGGAAAAACAATTTTCGCTTTCATTCATCGAAAGATTTGTTGCAAAGGTTTCTAGTTTGAAGCTTAGGTACAAAAGTAACTGATAATCCGTTTTTTTCCTAACCAGAGCGCTGAGTAAGGCGAAAACAGCGCACAATCATATCCTTATTACTATTAATGAAAAAGATTCTTTATGCAGCTTGGGGATTGCCGGTTAAAAAATTCTTATTATATTCTGTCATAAAAGTCTTCTGATGCGATCATGCGCATAATACTGTTGGGTCGACTCATTAACACCATTGATGTTTTTTAGAAACTGCGCTATAAATTATATACATATGTATAGTGCATACGATTCTGAATGCACTTCGAGATAAATAATTGTTTATAAAACTAGGAGTCAGTTGTCTGACGACTTTGAGATAACCGACGCGTACATAGAAATAATTGGAAATAAGTAGAGAACCGTTTTTTTCTTGCACAGTTTATTGGCAATAAATAATGCTGTATATCATCGATGCAAAGCAATAATCGTATTTCACAGACGCGAGTGAATTTTAACATAAATATATTCGGCCATTCGATTAGCGTAAAAGTCACAAATCAAAATGCATAAATTTGAAATTGGGAAATTTAGAAATCTGGAATTGCATGATCTTTATTGCTCTTCCCTTTTTTTCATCGATACCATCTGCCGTAAACATGATTCGACAGAATCGTTTTAATTTTGTGGATGACGCATATCTTCGCTTTTAAAAATCTTTACTATTGTATTGATTAATAATTAATTGAAGAAGAACAAGCAGACAAATCATAACATTCCGAGCTAAATAGGTAACGCCCTGTCTTTTTTCTAAGCCTATAACAAATTTCCATAATTGGTTAATGTCCGAGTGTTTAAAAATTGAGATTTACTAATAAAGAATTTGACAGCATGAACAAGTCAATGAACAAGTTCCACTGAACTTTAAGTTTAAAAGAAAATGTACCTATATGCAAATTATATCCAGAAGTTAATGCCATATCATATAATTTAAATAAAGAAGCAACAACAAAATATAATTTTTGTTGTAAATATAAGGAAAAAAGAAAAGGAAATTTAATAAGATTGTTACAAAGGACATATGACTGATTGCAGTTGGTCTATGAAACCAAATTCTTTCCAAAAGATATGAATCGGCATAAGTGGTCCGTAGTTGAAAAAAGCATGTATGCCCATTTAAACTAATAACAAAAGTCCCAGTTTTTATTATTTCAGTTTTTAGGCACGACCGTAAAGGGAGTGACTTATGCAATCGCCATCCTGAAAACCGTTCGCGCGCGCGCGTGTGTGCGTGTGCGTGTGTGTGTGTGTGTGTATCCTCGATTTCGGATAAACGGCTGAACCGATCGGGACGAAATTTGGCGCAAAAATCAAGTACATTACTGTGAGTTCACAATAAGGTTTGTGAGCCGCCATCTTGAACCGGTACAAAATGGCGGCTAATTCAAATATCGAAAAATTCATATCTTTGGTACTATTCATTGGATCCCGATAAAATTTTACACATACATGTACACGTATACAATGACAATTACTGGAATTTTCAAATTTTTTGATTGGCCGAATCAAAAATTGCGGCTAATTCAAATCTTTAGTCCATTATTCCGGCAAAACGACTGAACGGATCCGAACAAAATTTGGCATGTACATCGAGTATATACCCATTTGATGACACGAAACTTTATGTACCGGCATCTTCAACCGTTTCAAAATTATGGAAAATTCAAGTATGGAAACGTGAGTTACACGGTCGTGCCTATGGCAGAAAGCGAAGCTTTTCTGCACCCGGCGATCGTGCCGACCACTAACCACCACTGAATTCCAATTCTGAATTCCAATGCATTTTACAGCTTCTTTTAAATAAGCAGTGTCACCGTCATCAACCCCTTGCCGTACCATTTAGCTCGACGAAATCCGGGTCATAACGGTCATATTTGGTCCGATCTTTATTTCACAATTTCAAATTCGTGATATTCATGTTTGGTTTAAATTTGATTCGCGTTACTCATTGTCAGCTTCGTCTCGCGTTTGATTCCCATTGTGATATTTGTTTTTACGTTTGTCCCAAAATCGTCGTCTTCAGCAAGATTTGTCAAAGTCCGAAGTTCTGGATTATTATATCGATTTCGTAACGAATGATTCATTGTAGCACAATTCAGTTTAAAAATGAATTGTTTTCGTTGGAACATCCCACGATCTATTTCACGACACGCATATCCACTTAAAAGTTACTGAAAAGTTTTGCTACATTTCATTCTAAGCCTATAACAAATTCTACGAGATTATCTTATAAAAAAGCTCTAGGAAAAAAGAAAATTGTGAAATCATTGTTAAACGCTACGCAAGAACTTGCGTGAATAACAAAGTCAAAATTCGCAATGAACGTGACAAATTACCAATAAGTAAGTACTTTCATACTCCACGCACACAGAGCTACGTAGAAAACAGAAGGAAGATTCTACGTGAGAAATTACCTGTTGACCAGTGTTATCGGACATGTATCGTTCGTGTCGTGCAATCTCTCGTGGTGCGTTGCGCACATCAGGCGCGTGACAACAATGTGAACGAGGAGGACGAAGTTTACGGGGACGCGCGCTTGAAAACGTTACGTACTCAGTACCGAGACGACGCGTGTAGATGACGGCCCGATAGTTTGGCAATTAATTCGCGAAGTCGTTCGCCAAATTGACCGTTCACTTCGCTCTTGCTCTTTCGTGTTCCAGCACAATTTGCGAGTACCAGAGATCGTGACACTTGCAGCCAGTTCGTGTGCTTTGTTGTTTTAATTAGATGAGTAGTCGCGTGATGATTTTCTGCTTATTTAGTTTCAACGGGATTACTGGGATGTGTATCTCGTTGATATTTACGCTGTAATGGTCTCACGTAAATCCAACACGGTGGCGAGGTTAGTTTAGTTTTGCCATACTTTCCAGTGTATTTCATCGTCGATAGGAAAATTGTATCCGATAGACATGACGGGGCTTGAATGCAATATGTATGCTGGCGCTGCAAATAGTTTTCGTGGTATTGGAATAAGTTCTGCATTTGAAGCGTGGAACTCACAAGGGAACTTCAGTATCTAGGACGTGGCATTTTTATTTCGACCGTTTATTTTGAAAACGGTGTAGGTTCTTTATATTTAAAAAATGAAATATCACATAATTTGTAATTCATTTAGTGTAAACTTTTTATTTATAACTAGTTAATTTTTGTTTTCAAAATGCACTTACACCATTTTCAAAATAAACTATCCATTTATATGTATATCGATATAGCAATCCATTTAATACATATATCCAAGCGAGATATCGATAATGCAGATATATCGATATACAGTAAAGCCCCACACTCTATGTCTCTTTTGAGGGGGTACTGTCCAAGTACAGTGAATCCTCGATTTAAGTCCCTTTCTGGCTTTCGATTTAAGTCCCGAGTGCTGGTCCTACGCCACGGCATACGGCGTGTCTGCGCCAATGTTATCTCCAGCGGAGTCGGTCAAGCGTACAATGTATATAGAACCCGATCCCGACGCGGTCCCTTTGATGCAAGTTTGCGACTTCATAGTTTATAAAGCACTGATATAACCTTTATAATTTTACTTTTTGGCACCCACACATTTTTTAACATATTGGTGAAATTTTTCCGAGCAAAATGATACCAAACATGATATAATTCGGACCATATTTATGTTTACATGGTTAATACTTAATGGCCCAATTTACTACATAAATATAGTCCAAAATATATCATGTTTGGTCTCCTTTTGATCGGAAGAATCTCATTAATATGTTATAAACATTTTTAAACAAAAATAATTGAAAATAAAAGAGTTTACAGATTGTTATTATTATAGCTTCAGCGCGGTGGCATTTAAATGCCTCCGTTGCCTCGGCTCTCCTTTCATTCTTATCTCGTATTCGCTGTCCTTTTCTTCGTTCGGCGAACTACAAAGGTGGGCCCGAGGATCGAGTTTCGATTCCTAGGCCTCGATATATGTCCCCTTACGATTCTACTTTCGGGACTTAAATCGAGGCATTACTGTACCCAGTGCTGGTCCTACACCACGGCATACGGCGTGTCTGCGCCAATGTTATCTCCAACGGAGTCGGCCAAGCGTACAATGTATACATATGGCGCGTATAATAAAAAAGTAAAAGGAACAGAAAATTGTCTGATACTTTACTCGAGGGCCCCTATCAAGCTCGAACTGCTGGTGTTCCCTGCCACAAGTTTCTAAAATGAAATTATAATTCATCACATTGTTTTCTTCTTGTATCTTCCCTTTTTTTTTTTTTTTACCGTGATTTCTGTACCTTCTCTGTCGCCTGAACTTTTTCATAACAAAATATTTTCATAATTGTCGTTTCAATAAAACCTTTAATTCTCCACAAACATGTCGACTTTCGCTTTCTACGAATCCAGAAGAATTCCAGTGAATCCTTCACACATTCAGACCATCTTGATGCCCATGCTTGACTCACAGAGAGACAGAGACTCTTACCTTCACTAACTATTTCTGAATTTGCTGAACGTATCACGAGGATACACGCGATCCACTCTACTGTAAATTTCTTGTTTCTTCTGCCTACCGGTAAACCGGAGGACTCATCCGGGTGAGCGGCGTGAGAAGAAACGTGATAGAGAGAAAGAAAGTCGGAAGAAACGAAGAAGAAGACGGGAGGGGGATATCCTTAATGACAGAGCGGAGAAGCGAAACAGTGTCGATCATCTGAGGAGAGCGGTGCACTCACGTACCCTTACTCAGCAGGAAAATCGAAATGTTCCTGTGTCGGGAAAATTATCGGAGAAAGAGGAGTAGGCGGAGCAGATAAGGAAGGGAATTAAGCGCGGTCACACAGCCCAGTGGATAATATTGCTGTCGAATAGATCCCAGGTCAATTATCCAATTATCGATATAATTTTTAATCGTCATGAGAGCCACTCTATGGCCACGCCCTCACCTTAGGGCAGGTCACCGTCTGTGCTTTGTGTGTGTGTGTGTGTTCTTGTCTTGTGTATACACAATATCTATTGAAACTGGCTGAAGGACTGCTGGTGAGTAACGCGTAAATATTCTGGAAATTTTTGATCGATGACATATAAAAGCGATAACTCCTGATATGTGATACTTTTTTGTGTCTTCGTCAAAGGGTTATATTACTTTAGAGAAGTTATAAGTTGGATCAGATATTAGTTAGAGTGGAAACTTTGCTTAAAAAATCGAAACCTCACTATTCTTGACTTATTATAATATATTTTAAGGGTTATATTATAAACATACCTCTGAGATTCAAGAATTCGATCAAATTTTTGTAATTTCTGGTTGTGGTCAAGATGATTTTATCAGTGATTTTCTTGATGTGGTGGTACTACGTGCTTTATGATGAAAAGGTACTTTAATGACCACGATAAGTTAGAAGTTGGGGGTAAATATTTTGAAAACCTTTTTATGTAGTAAAAAGATAAGTCGCAGTACCTTTACAAAATACACGCTACAGACATTATTGCATCTGTTTTTAGAAATTATTTTAATATTCTGTATATAAAACAAAATTGGCTCATCTATGTGCTACAGATATGTGGACCATCTATTTTGCAAGTGGTGTAAGTCCCTTTAAAAAGAAATTAATTAGTAATAAAAGAAAAGTTTACACTAAATTAATCACAAATTATGTGGTATCTGATTATCGTAAAAAAATGGATTTACACCATTTTCGAAATAAACGATCCATATAGTTATCACCAAATCAGTTGTATTACAGGAATTTCACGAAAGAGAAACCAGAGAAATTGTCCGCACCACAGGTACAAACTTTTAGGCTTTCGCATTGCTTGAGTTCCAAGAATTGCGTAGTTGAACTTGCATTCCAGTTTTCAAGTTTGCTCCCGCAGGTCGACACGCGTAAGGGGCCCTATTCAAGTAAATTCATTAGGCCTAAAATAGCGCAGAGAGAAACGCATGTGCTATTCCGGATGAAACTCAACCTGTCGGGTGCTCGCAAGAATATTTCCCTAGCGAGATGCACGCCATGAAATTATATTGTCATTAGTGGCATTCTGCGATACGGAACATCCACGAGCACGTGCACGCATCTACCCTCTCCATTAGAAATTCTCCTCACTCCACGTATTTGCCCCACTCTGCTAGGTTGATACGTGAACTGGTGATCTCACATATAATCATACATGTGCGTATTTCAGAATTACCAACTCTACTCATTTGTAATGTCGCATTCAGGAATAAGAATCGTGCTCTTAAATGTATGTATATGTGTTAGTTAATTATTCCCCTAAGAAACGTACGTCAGAAAAAATATTCATTGTTACAAAAATGCAACAGTGGAGTTTGGTGATTATTGCTTTACTGTTTTGATAGATACCTGTATACAGTACAGTGTGTCTGGCGCGACAGATGATCGCAAGTCAGATGTAAGTTAGAGGTTTTCAACAAATTTTGATAAAAACTCAACACTGTATATTAATTGTATTGATTACGAAGGAGAATCTTTTATGTATTTTTATTATTATTGAGACTAACATTATATTACATTATAGTGTAATTCTATTTTTCAATAATAATTGTGTAATAAATATCAATTTAGTCTAAAGATTAGTGTATGATGGACAGTTTTAAGGTCTTTGAATGCACAGAAAGTAATTTATGTGTTACGAACTTTCCGGGATTTTGCAAAAGCCGTGTGGTGGATTTTATTTTTCACGAATTGGCAAGTCTGCCGTCGCACAGTGGTCCATTTGAGGATTCTAGGCAGATGGATGAAACTCCCCATAGGAACGATTGTGACTTTCATCTCGGAGGAGAGATTGTTAAAGAGTGTCAGCGCACGCGAATCAGGGAACATGAGCAAATTCTGGGGAAGTTGGAGTGGCTAGCGCTACATACTTTAGCATAATCACATAGCAAATCGAGATAGTTTACATTACAACTCTATAAGTACGGCTGATCAAATGTGATACTGCAATTATTGCCGTTTCTGCCACTCCCGGAGAGCCATTCCCCTAGACCCATCACCGCTGACCCTCTTTAACCCATTGTGTTTATAACCAAAAATGTGTCCATATGTCTATAACCGCCTACATATGCATAGCGCCTGGGGGGAACACCACAGTGGAAATCATTCTGCCTGAACATTTTTTCCTTGCATCTTAACATTTTGAGAACATTTGAAAACAAGCGCGAAGATAAAGTCTCACAATTGAACAAAGTAGTAATTTGTATGTGGTACAGTGCGCAAGCGCATACTAGCGTTACTTACAGAGGGACGTTTATTTTGATACACAAATCATACATTGTCGAATTTTAGATGAAAACACTGCAACGACAATTAAATGCTACATATGCGTATAAAAAAGTGTGAGAAGTATCTAATAGGGTGTTTGTAAACTATTTCTATTTTATTTAAGATTTGGACCTAAGAATTTAAGAATAGGTTGTCAGTATGTGATACTAACAGTTGCCTTTCAACTATAGGTACTTTCCTTTTACTGTTGCGATCAGATCATATCGCATCGTTTCAGAGGTAGATAGGAATAACACGACAAAAAGTGCAATGGAAATTTGTTGGAGTAGTGTATTAAAAATTGTAATACTAGGTCTGTTCAGAAAATAACTGAACATTTTGAGTAACGTGCCATAAAGAACGTCAGATGTGCGGTAGGCAATATTATGTCTGGCATAATCTCCTGCATAACCATCTGCTTCGGCTTGTTGAGATCTTGTCTATTTCTCCTGTTATTGTTGTTTGAGTGGAAAGGGTTCGCGACAACTATTCCAATGTGCGGTTTTCAGGAGGAATTATGCAATGTAAACTTTCGCGTGAAAGTGTTTATTGTCTCATTATCTCTACCGGGACCTATGGTCACGCACGTGACCCGATCCACCTCTATCCAGCCTTACAACACTGTACGAGCGATATCACGAAAATTAACGAATGTAAAATCGGCAGTACCGGGAACTGGCTGTAAAAAATCGCAAGCCGAATCAAGATAGCGCCTTTAGAAAAATTCAAATGCAACTCTCCGACATTGTAAAGGGCAGCTCGTGTCTAGAGGTATGCTTGTGATCGATTTGAGGAATGTATGTGTCAATTACGCGGACTTTAACATCGTCCCGGGGCTCGGGTGCGCTTTATTAATTCGACGTCGTTTGAACCGTATGAAGGCAAGAAGGGGAGAACGAGAGAGTAGGAAGAGGCTCGTCGAGGAGGGGACGGAGCGAGGGCCATGAAATTATGCAAATGCGAAGGATGCTGCAAGGTGTTTGGATAATTGCAAGAGCACTTTGGGCTTACTTAAAATCACATCAGGGATTGATGGAATGAGGAATGTACGTAACATGACAAGAGATATACTGCCTTTCCCCTGGGATCCAGTGCGTTTGTTCAGGCACAATATGTCATGTGGGGGTTCCGATCGTAAGGATTGTAAGCTTCGACGATGTCACGTTTGTGCTTTTTACAATTGACGCGATAATTGTAGATGTAAATGTGAGTGACGTTTAATATTTCTCTTCCGAAGCACAAGTCATTGCTTTCTTTAATATTTTTAGTACGATGGTCGGATATTCAGCTGGTTATATCTTTACAATTATTCAGTAACTACACCTAATATTTGAAACCTACCGTCAGAAAGATATGTACTATCATTGTATAAAAGCACATTAAAATCGAAGACAACCACTCTGGTTTCATCCCTTGTTAGTGCGTCATTCACGGTTACGATTACGGCCATAGTGATTATCTCGCCCGACCTCTTGTACTCTTAAGTGTCTCGGACCTCTTCTTTAACAGCTTCTTTCTCTTGGACGTGTTATGTTGCGACGATGCTGTTTGTATAAGGCTACAGACGTGTTATGTCGCCTGCCGGTCATTTAATGATACCGCGCTGTTCGCAAACATTACCGATATTGACGAAAACTTAATTGAACATTTAAAACCATTTTAATTTGCTTGTCTTGTCAGTATCAAATATCTGCAAAAAATTTTGAAAGATATTGTCATGCAACTGCTCAACTATGTATATGTATGTATGTATGTATATGCAGAAGTACTCTTGGTACCCAATGCCTGCGACAGTACATAAAGTTTTAGTACATGCTAGACAAATCATACACGATACTATTACATGCCGGTAGGTCATTTCGGAGAAGAAAGATCTGAAGCATTAAATAAATTTTATAAATTTGATCGGCACTTTTACGCTAGAAAAAGCAGCAGGAAAAATAATCAACAAGATGTTTTTAATAGAGCCACGGAGACATCAGATCCTATAATTTCTAGTATAAACTTGGAAAAACGAGTAAGTCGCCAACAACAATTATAACTTGCTTCCAAAGTAATTAATTTACTATCAGAACCGAAATCAGATGCATCGCAGTTTAAGGGTAAAGAAGATGATAAATATGAGGAAGCTATTACTTTAGAAGGAATAATGCCTGTTGATTAATTAGACGCAATGTAATTAGAAAATGAAACTTAATTTTGATATTATTCACATGTATGTATGAACGTTAAACTTTATCTAAATGTTTTTATTATTGAAATTTTTATATGAATTGATTTTGCGCTAATTATAGTTCATTATTACTTAGCATGGGCGGTATTTAAGGTTACATGGAATCTTGTAAATTGGTTTTAATCATTTTAGCCAAATACTCAGGACTTAGAAACCATAGCGCATCGGTCTAGAATTTCAGGAGCTAAGTCTACACATCTATAGTTATCACCGACCGGGGCCACAAGCAGGCCAAAATATTCATTTTATCATACATTCTACATAGTAGATTAGCTCATGAAAGTGTGTTTTTGCTTAACACGAGGCCGGCTTTTTATTTTTTAACGACTATTATTAATTTTCGTTTGTGCGATAGTGGCACTTGTATAGCCACTATTAATAGCCTTTTGGAGTTTCTTGTTTGACATGCATACTGTATGCAGGAAATTTGCCCCGCCATGCATCAGTTTTTAAAGTCACTATATTCATGACGTAAAAACCAAATGAAAACAATTATGAACACTAAGCTTGTTTTATATTATCGTCAGGTTTTTTTAATAAGTACAAAATAGATCTATTTCAAGATGTAGGGTATTCACTGAGAAACGGATCTCTAAAGAAAGCTTAATTTTTCCACGCTAACATCAGTAGAATGATCTCTTAATAAGAGTATATCGGTCTCAAACTTTCATAAAGATTTATTCGTGCTTAAAATGTTCCGAACGGAAAACTACGATTTGCGATCTGTGAAGGAGCACCGCGCGTGTCACCTATTCCAATATCCTCCATCTCTTTCTTTCTTCTTCTCCTTCTTCTTTTCGTAAGTAATACCAGACGCCGCGGAGTTATTTTCCCTTTTAAATTCCTTAATCGGCTTACCTTCGTCTTGCTACCGCCAATACTCCCGGGCCGAATGCTTCCGGTCTCGTAGAATCTCGTGAGTATTTTGGATACGCAACCATGGGACACGAGAAGCTGTCTTGAAATGTCGCAAGGCCTCACGCCGACCAACGCCAGCTGGACAATTCGCTGTCGTACGCAGTCAGGCAATGGTCTACCGTTCACAAAAACGCCGCCTAATTG
The DNA here is from genome assembly GCA_944319695.1 of Tiphia femorata. Lineage (NCBI taxonomy): Eukaryota > Metazoa > Arthropoda > Insecta > Hymenoptera > Tiphiidae > Tiphia > Tiphia femorata. The sequence goes on from OX090904.1 coordinate 3,600,437, forward strand.
ATTGACTCCTGCTTGCCCTGCAACAATTCCATCCGATAGGTTTAGCTCGACAAGTCGGACAACAATTCATAAGTTTTATAGATGAAAGGTCTGTTTTATAGACGATTTAAAAAGGCATTCGCAGATACCATAATTCCAAATTCGTTCATTAACAAACGGATCACGATCCTATTAAGCTTCATCTGATACTGTTAATAATGTTAAATCAATGATTGTTTGAAATTTAAAGAGTATTTTAAGAATATGCAAAACCTATGCCCTAGAGAAAGCTGTACTGATTAAACAATATTTTTGAAAAGGATACATTTATAATTAGTACGTATACTGAAAAGTAGTAGAGACTTATTTGCCAGAAATGAGAAATTTGTTTCAATGAATCTTTGATACTTGTAAGAATAAGATGTAACGATTTTGAATTAGCTCAAATAGGGAACCTTAAACGCACAGAAGAACACAAATATTAGCAGTGCTATTTCTAAACAATACTTGGGTTAGTACGCCTGCATTTCTAGGAATTCGCCGTTGGCGTATGAAATCTGTTAACATTATTATTCAAATGGCAAATGAGAAGTTGACACCGCGAATTGCAATTGGTTTTCATGGTTTTTTACCTGTAGATATTGTAGCCGTAGTTAAAAAACATTGAAACTAGTTAAGATATAAACAAATATAAGCTTTGTACAAGCTAATTACTACTATACATTCGCAGGACGCATCAAATTGTCTAATTTTCTAGCTTTTCCGCCCTTTCTTTATCGTTTAGGAAGTAAGTGGAAAAGTTTCCACTTATTGTTAGAAAAAGAAGAAAGTCTTTTTATGTAGTACATGCTTAAATTTCGAAAGCCACCGATGTATCAATACTCTTAAAGATTAATCATGTACCGAGAATTTTTCCGCATAATTGTGCTGCTATTCGAAAACTGGGCGGAGAACAGAAATCATCCGGTATTGGTTCTTAGGCATGGCGAACAAAAGAAGGTCTAGGCAGGTGCCTTCGGCAACGCTGGCCTGACTTCTAATGACATCGGTAGGAAAAGCACTTGGAAAAAGGTCTTCGCGGAAAGGATCTTTCAAGGCCAAATGCATTTGCTTCACGTCTCGCAGACATGTAATTATTTGCAATTACGGTGGCACGAAGATAGGTATGCCGTGGACTTAACGAACGAAAGACAATCCAGGGATGAGTAAGCCGAAGGGAGAAAAGGCAAAGTATAATGAAGCTTCACGTCAACGTAAGAAGATTTTTAAGGAATTTCGGGAATTTTAAAGCATTTTGGGATCTTCACCTGCGACTGATTTCCTTCGCGATCAACCGCTCTTTCATGAAATGCTGTGCAATAACGACGTAAACAGACAGACGTGTGCAGAATACAAACAGGCAACATGCGGCCATAAAGTTGAAACGAGTCCTTGCAGCGCGAGGGCCACCTGATTCCACAAAGTACCTAGTACCAACACGCAATTACCGATGGACGACTTCGCGTGATTTCAAACGGAATGTCAACGAAGTGTTCAAATCAAGACAGCTTTGAAGTAAAATGGTAGACTGCCGAAGTAAAAGGTTGTTTGTATTCGTGAAATATGAATACAACGAAGTAGCAAGTAATTACACAAAATTACAATTCAACATCTCGAACGTCTGACGTATCTCTAAACGTTATGCGAGCACCCTATTACATTGAAGCCCTAGTAAAGTTTTGATAACATGAGCTGTGAGGAAATTATGAGATGGTCGCTTCGGAATAACCTGTGTACTCACGTGACTTCGCGTACTTTTCACTTGTTTTTATAAATAAAATGTTTCTAATCAAACCTAGAACCCTCCTAAACTGGTCCACCTACTACTAGCCTGCTTACTGCTATGTAAAAAATGCTAGATGACATATTTATACAACCAGATTGAGTTAATTACTCGATTAAGCAGAGACGTCGACCGCAAGTCAGTCAGAGTTATACCTACAATTTCGTAGACATTGTGGAAAAATAAAAAAATTCCTTCATTCACGAAAACTATGTTAACTGCTGTTCTTTCAAATATCGGATAATGGCATGAAATTCCAATCGAACGTACCGAACACCTGACAAGCTTTAAGCGCTTGGGCCACACATCTTGTCCGGTACTTCAAGGTAGGAATATTTCGACCACACACATCGTTGAATTTGTATGCGGCCAACTTTGTATCCAGTGAGAGAAGGTGGAGACAACCACAAGGTACCGAACACGTAATAGCACGCAATTACCGAATGGATTGACCACACACGTCATGAAATTCAATTGCCTTTTGCCATCGGTTGAACGATATCTTTCTATTCCAAAGGATCGACGCGAGGAGCAATGAACGAATTATTTCAAGACCGCACGTAAGCCACACTTAAAATATTCATAAACACGAATTCGTGCTTGAGCGTGCCAACATGACATTTCAATTGAACGTTCCAAACACTTCAGAGTGGCAGGAATACCTTGGCCACACATCGTGTGGAATTTTTTGATCATCGATTTGCCCTTTTGGCAAATGATGTCTTCCTTTCCGTAATAGCATCGAAGTGTCACTCAATTATGGGCCTCGCGGCAGTCCGAAGTAAACATCTACTATAAACGCGAATTAGTGTTTGAATGGAAACAATTTTTACCGTCACGTGTAATAACCTTCCGAGGTTAAACGATTCCTTTGCCCGAGCTTTAGTGAGTTGTATATTTGGCAGACTCAATTTGACGGAGAGGTGCTTTTGCCATGCAATTTGTTTAGTTGCTAGATGAAGATGTAATTGTGAAAATCCAAATAAGGACATGTGAAAGTAGGATATTTCAATGATACAAAGGCGACAGGAGCTTTTAAAACATGTATTAATTATCCTAACTTTCGAATCAAGTAAAGATTAAGTGTTCCAGAACGTATCTAAACAAGGACCTGACTATAAATTCATATTTTACTTGTCAGCTTAATGGCACGACTTGGTTGATCAGAGGAGCTTGTATTAAACATCGTCGAGTGGACCGCTAATAAAAAAAGTAGTTACCAGAGGAAAACACGTATAGGTGGAAAGTGGAGTTTATATTATACAGGATGTCCCACTTCGAGTGTAAGCGCCGCGAAGGGGTAAAGCTGCGGTGAGTCTAGAATGAACTACTTTCTTTCGGGGGAATATCGGATGAGGGTTAATTTTTTAATTATTAAGGAAAAACATCGGCCTATTTGATAGTATGTTCCATTTACCAGTGGGCCCAGTATCATCAAGAGGCACGATACAGCCACAGCTGCGTCCTTACGTCCAACTATCACAATTCATGTTAGGGGCGCTTGATAGTTGGATCAAAGTGTTTGGTCAAAACCTATGACCGGATCATCCGATGGTGCGAAGAAAGCATTCACATCTATTCTATACATATTCCTGTGTGTCCACGAAATATCTAACAATAAGTTTTGCTATAATTCAATTGTGGTCTGTGACAACAGTTAGACCGTCCTTCTGATCTTAAAACAGGTTGACCAAATGGTTTCAACCAACATTTGATAAAGCGGATTGAACGTGTACAGTGATCCTTACTCGGCTGCACCTGTAAATTGCAGTAATATGTACGAAACCTATTACACTAGCATAAGCGCCAGGTTTCAACTGCTTCGACCACACACCACATCAAATCCAATTGTCACCTTTCGCTCCTTGCTTCCAGGCACTCCGCCTGCGACGACATCTACGAGGACACTTTGTCGACTTCGCGTGTGCAAGCCTTTATCATGCAGTCGGGCCTGTGATTATCTTCAGTGTCCACATAAACTCCTCGAAGGGCTTCAAACTAAGTAAGAGGTACAAGAAAACGAAGGCAGGAGAACATCTGGTGGTGCGAAACGTAAATTGCTTCCCGATGACGTCATCGGTACTTTCTTCGTTGCATAAAGATCGCACTTCTTGCTGCTATTTCCCTAGCTTTGGTAATTTGCAGTTAGAATGTATATCTCATTGTTCTCCTTCTGGAAAAATCGAATCCATCTTCAAGTTCAGATACTACCATATCCTTACTTGATAGGTGTCTGAAGTCTGTCTTTCTTATGTTTTATGGACTTCCTTGGTACATATTTTGTTAACGGCATTGGCCCTTCTTATATTTTTTGTTACTTTCGTTTGGATCGTGCTTTATTTGGCAGCTGCGTTCCTAGCGTGCACAACGCACTTTCCATTAGATTTGTACTGGAAAGGAATTCTTTTGTCCGTGTAAGTATAGCAGAGTCCTTAGGATCTCGTTTGGTTGGTGCCTGATGTCTGCTTTCGCGATATATTGTTAAACCTTTCCTGGTACCCATTTTGCTAACGTTTTTGGTAGTTGATATATTTTTTACTACCTTGAAGCTGTAGTTTGTACTTTATTTGGCACCTGCTTTCTTTGCTTTAATACCTTTTTAGTTCCACTGCGGATTGTCCCTCCTACTGATATCTAATTTGATTTCCAATATACTATTAATTGCACTCAACGTTCCTAATGAATAGAAGTAATACGAGTCCTAGAAAAGTATTCGTCCCTAACGATAATTTTAGCAATACTACTTTAGTCAATCATCACATTCACCGGTCCTCTTACTTCAGGGACAAAACTGCTTTCATATCCTTATTACAATTTCCGTGTCTACATTCCGGAAGATATAAATCATGAATCATAAAATCATCTGGCAAATCGTAAACCATTTGTATAGGATTTCATATGAAACGGAGTGAAAAGAAATTCAAAATTAATATGAATCTTGACTATAGACGTTCAACGTGATGGGAGCCAAATATTGTAAGAGCATCGAAATATGAATCTAGATGGCTCATTTGGGAAAGAAATGTTTCGTACGATATGGCGAGTTTAACGAAACGTACGAGTCTCTTCTGATCGTTTCTGTGGCGTCACAATTAAATGGCTTCTTAAAAAGAAGGGAGAAAAAAAGGACGATTTAGTGATCAATAAAAGCGCCGTGAACTTGGACACGAGGCGAGAATGTTAGGACGCATTATTCGCGCCAATAAAAATTAACATAATCTCTGGCGATGGACTGAAATGCTACTGCGAACTCGCAGGTAAGTTCAAAGACCAGACAGTGGAATTGTCGGCTGTGATGATGGAAGGTTATAGAAGTTATAAAGATTTTAGTAGAAAGTAGGGATACTTATAGTCAAATGATTTCAATAATCTACTACTACGTTCTTGAATATTTTTAATCGTCAAAAATAGACTGGACTGCTCCTTATTGCGTTAATATTCAGAATTCCCTAGCTTGCAATAAATTAGCGGCGAGCCAAAAGCTGAATTATTCTTATTGTATTACTGTTAATGTTTTTATAAATTTGTATGGGGTTTTCTTTGTTTAATTAACATAAATGTGAGTGTCATTTGAGGTATTTTCTACAGCCAATTTGCTAATATAAAATGCAAGTTATTAGAGCAATTAACTTTGAAAGTGGACAGTAAAGAAGAAATGTCTGCATAGGTCGCGTGCAAACTGACATTTGAACTTCTGCAAGTTTCCGAAAGGTCATACAACAATTTACCTGTACTCATTTGAGATGACTGAGTTTTTCAAATCCCTTTATATCGCAAAAAAGGAGTTGCTTCTTTTTTGAATTAAAAAAGTAATGTCCGTCTTATTATCCGCAGGTGTGTACTTGCATATTGAAAATTGAACAACGTGCCATATGCATGTAAATATAATTTCTCCGTAGCATCTTAATTGCCAACTACCATGAGATTCTACGTTACTAAATGTTATTTACATCTATACCCTCATAATTGAAAGTGCAATGATTTCATAGTAAACAATTGTTGAATTAATCGTGATATTCGATTACAAAGACCATTGATTATTTCACTTATTCATTAACCCTAACCAGTGACTACTGATCACGAAACAATAATGAATTAATGAATAAGGAAAGAAACCACTAGTGCTAGTCAGTAGTAGTGGTTAATAGCTTGATTTCACATCAATCATAATTCAAATCCATTAAATAGATTACCCATTGTAGGACAGCATCATCCATTAATTTTTCTCGCCTAAAACGTCCGACAATCAAAGCGAGAAGCGGCACAGATATTAAACGCAGGCGGCCGTAAAAATGAGGAAAGAAGGAATCACCGCCTATATCCAATGACACGATACTAAAAATTGTGCATATTCAACTCGTGCGACCAATAAAAATGTCAATCGGTCACTAGCTTTATATCCCCCGACGGACAGGACCTTGAAAATGGAGATGGAGGAGACAGAAGAAATGACGAAGGATTCGACCATCTTTCTCATCAACACCCGAGAATCCTTGCAAGTGCAGTGCCTGGAGCAAATGGATGGGTAGAAAGGGTTATTAAGAGGAGTCTATGTATTATTTATTGTCCTTCGTGTTTATTTATTCTTTTATTTATACATATACTTGTGGGCATTCAGCACCTAGCGATGTCACTCGCTCAGCCGTGACATGAGCAAAGCGATAGCGAGAGTTAGCAAGCGATAATCAATAGAGTGAAACTTTGTAAGTACGTGAGAATTGAAGTTGGTCGATTAGTCCGATAAGACGAAGAGGATTTACAGTGCGCACTATTATCACAAACCCAGGACAATACACAGTATGTTGGAGAAGTAACGGAACATTTTCAATTTAGCAAAGACTACCAACGCCGGCGCCGTAGTTTAAAAACCGTATATACTGAAAGCTGTCGATCCGCTTTACAAGATGTGAGCAAAATCACTAGAATGGGTCCACACGTTGTCAAGTTGTAGCGCTGAATGTAGCACGACTTTTCGTCACCGCGCTACAAACCTACGATGGTATAAATATTGCATTTTGCTTTAAGCTCGGTAAAACCTTTACGGAAACATTCGAATTGATGAAAAACGTTTATGACGATGATTGTTTATCTCGTACACGCGTGTTTGTTTGGTACAAGCGATTTCAGCACGGTCGGGAAGCTTTGCAAGACGAGGTCCAAAGCCGGGTCGGGTGGAAAAGAAGATTCACGATCAATTGGTGGAAAAGGTGCGCGAGACTTTTTAAATTAAATGAAAAAAAAACCATCAGTTACTTTGCCAGAATGATTTCTGTTTATTCAGAAATGATGAATTATTCAACCCCGGCTTTGAGTCATTTATGCCGAAGCTCCACGACCGTCCTAGAATCGCTTGTACACGTGTACGGGGTAAACAGTTATCATCATAAGCTTTTTCAAGTGAGAGCTTTTCTTTAGGCGCATCGCGACCAGAATTTTTTCATCAATTTACAAAGGTTTTTACAAAGGTGTTACCAAGCTTAAAGCAAAATTTAACGTTGACTCTTTGTTCCATCGTGTTTTTGTCACTAGGTGACAGAAGGTAGCGTCACGTTGAGCGCTACAACTTCACGCATTGGCCGATTCTAGTGATTTTTGACTGATTTTCGAGAGGGGATACACAACTTTCAGTATATACCCAGGATGTGCCAATAACTCTGTTACAAGGTAAAATCTTGGATATCGTTAATGATACGCGGAAATGTGTAAAGAATAAATTGCTTGGTTCGGAGGGACGCATATATTGTAGAGGTTATACTCTTTTCTTCATGGTCATATTTTAAGAGATATCTAGGTCATCGAGGCTGTGTTTACGAGACAACATATTTCTATCGTTATACCGCAATACCCAAGCTCCAAACGAATCCAATAACCTATAATTTAATAGGCCTCGTACGACCTTGAGTACAAAATAATCGGAAATTCTTTGGAAAATATTCAGCGCATTGCAAGAAGGAAGAGTGCCGTCACGTTCTCCAGATATTTCTTGTGCCGATACCACACCCCAAATGTTTGTAGAAGTTCGCTTTTTTTGTAATCGAATTAACAAATGTTCAGAAGTCAATGTAAATGATTTTGAACACTTGTTACAATAAGTTTTTCTTTATACTAATCTTTTCATTGTTCTTATTTCATTGATCTCATCCATTTCGCAGAATTTTCAATTTTTTCGTACTTAAGATCATATGAGATCCATTGTATTTTAGGTCGTTAGATTTGTCTTGACCTCGGCTATTACGACGCGACGTAATGGTAGAAGTATGCTGTCTGATTTAAAAAAAATCATACTCCTTACGTACTTCCGCGTATTATCAACGATAACGAAGATTTTCTCTTGTAACAGAGTCACCGAGACACCCTGTATGTTAGTGGCATACTCGATAATCCGGTGTTGTATAGAATGCCTAGGCAATCTACATGTATCTACATTGTACAATGCGAGACGTTTTTGGGCAAAGTTTGAAAAGAGCTAAAACGAGATCGAAACCGCCAATAGCTGCCTTCGATATATACGATTTTATACGTATATTTTATTTGTACTAATGATGTTCTCGGCGCGAAAAATATTTCTAACTCGATGAAGCGGTGGCGGCTTCTTTCATAGATCAATCCTCTTGCATAGACTGAATTACACGTAATAGAACCTGAATAAACCTGATCCACAATAAGCCAAGATAGTCTAAAGAAAATATACCAGCCGAAAAACATTCCGCACTTTGTCTAAAAACATCACGCATTGTACAGGCATTGCCTAGGCATTCTGTACAATGGCGGATTATTCACTTTGCCGGTAACGTATACATTGTTTCAAGCTACAGCGTTGCCAGTATTTACTCAATTTAAAAGTTCCGTTAATTTTCCGACATACTACTGTGCATACAGATACAGGGAATGAAGGTGTGCCTATTATTTTCTCGAGCGTAACTCATAGGACGTCCTTATACATACATATGTATATCTATGCAATAATTTCCACTTTGCAAAGTTAATCGGATACGAAGGTGCACTTGGACCCTGAAATTGATTAAAATGAAGAAAGTCGTCTTCACCGATTTGGTCTGTGAAGGGGGTACGCGTCTTGTACGCGATGACGTGGAGGAAGGGAGAAGCGAAATAAAAGTTGAGTTACGGTAGTTTCTGTCGAGACGATCTTCTCGGGGCCAGCCGTCGGCGTCGGCCGCACCGTCCTTGCGGGGCCAGACGAAATTATGCGAAATTTGCCTTCGGCTTCTGCTCGTAAGCAGAAGGAAAGAAAAGAGTGCGGAATACGAGGAGGATTGGAGGGGAAGAAGAAGAGCGAAGGCCGATCGTTCCACCGTCGCAGAACGGTTAGGTCGCGGATTTGGGCTTACCTACCGTTTTCAATGAAATTTCGTCGTAAATTTTCGGGAGTGGTTGCGGCGGCGGGCTTACTCATCGCAACGCGAGCCTCTCCTTTAATTCCCCGGGAGTAGCGTCTCGGTAGCCCGCGCCGACGATTAGTTAATGGCATAATTATTACGCCGCGACTGGAATCTCGTGGCTAGGTATTACCGCGATTTGCATTTCGGTGGTGCGAGCTCGAAGAGGTAAACGGAGAGCAAGAGAGGACATCAAAAGTCTGAAAGCGTCCTCCACGCTCGATGCGATATTTAAACGCGTGCCAGCGTTATAATTCACGTCTCCCGATCCCGACGAATTTTCGAATGGGCCTTTTGCCCGGAACGCGCTATCTTCGCCAATTTATCTTAATGCGTAGTCATTGGTTCGCCCGATATGATTATTTGGCGAGTAATGGCGCAAGCGCAACAGGAGGATACGGAGGAAAGGAGTTGCGGTGTAAGTGATTTTTTTCTCTAAATAGTTTGCGTCTTGTATGTTACATGCTTTGGGAAAGAGAGAAACAGTGAAACGTCCACCAGTATCTCGAGACCTAGTTCCATGTGTTTGTTTTACCATCTGTACGTACCACTGTCTAAAAGTTCTATTATACGAATAGTATATTCTTCTGCCGATAACGGCCACGCTAAAAACAAATCGAAGCGTAATAATTATTGTAAATATGTTGATTTCGAAAAAAGTACAATTACAACAATGTGCATGATTATAATCGTGAGAAAAGACGATGAGTGTTGTACTATCTGCAAATTCATTCGTCAGAAGCGTCTCTTTATTCATTCAGATAGTAGAAGTCCCATTATGATCGTTTCAGAGTTCTTTTATGCATAAAGGTTCCTAATTATGTATTATCGAATGTAGTGCCGTTGTATTATTATATGGGCAGAGTAGGCGCTACACGGTAGGGGTCTACGAAACTCTACATATTATGTATATAGGCTCGGCTACATTTTAAAAATTTTAATTACTTATGAAAATGAATAGGTATTAAAGTACACAAAGCGAAAAATAATGTAAATGTATTGGCAATTCACGTGGACATTAAATTGACAGGACTTACAAATACTGTTTTTATGCAAAAATCCCTAGGGCCTATGGTGATCCTAAAATGGCCCTGATCGAATGTAAGTTAGAGTTTTTAATTGGCCATATGATTATTCATACGATGGCTGTTCACTATAAACGACGATAGTACCTACTGAAGTGGTTAAGCATCATCGTTATTTGAAGTTTCGTAAGTATTAGGAAGAAAGTTATGTCGAAGTTCGAATGGCAAGATCAAACGTGTATAACTATAATTACGCGCAGTGTTGCTTTTGCCACGTACAGACACGTTTATACACGTTAATGTAAAAAAGGTGAATGTTTCTTAATACAACCTGACTAATGCCCAGGCTTAACCGGTGTCTAATTCAAACAGTAAGTATTGCTTCTTCACATTCTCCTTGTGCTAATTATACAGGCCTATAAAAAAAAGAATTATTTTTAGACCGACAGACCGGACAAGATGTTTCTAAAGTTTTCTCATGCGCTGAATCCAATCTCGATGGTTTGTTTGCTCTAGCACGTGACGATTCTGAGATTTCTTAACTTACAAGTGCAAAAAAGGCTAATTTTTGGCATATTTACCCGTTACGTAGCATGAACAGGTGGAATTGTCCTTTGATACCGCACTGGCCATCGGAAAGCATCATCCTTACATGCCAAGTAGCGCTTTCGATGGCTCTGATACGACTCCTGGTTGCTGGGACCTTGCACTTTGAAGTTGAAACGATATCATCGCTAATGATAGCAGTAGGGTACAGCAAGCATTAGAAATGCATATTTGAAATGCTGTAACTCGGTCAATTTTTATCGAACAGGAACGCATGACCAACCAAATTGAAGGAAATTTCATAAGCTACAAAAGATATGTGTGTATATTTTTCGCTGTAATCTATATTTTACGAGACATTTGCGAACAGCCTGTTTTTCACCCCTTTTCATCCCCGTAACAATTGTTTGCCCTGAAAAATAAAGTGGACTCGTTGGTTTCTAAAAACATATGCTTCAAACAAAGTATAAGCAAATTTTGGCTGATCAACTAACTTTGTTCTTTGCATTTCCTCTTGCCGGTACTACATACTTGCTGTACACTGCTGCTGTCGTTCGCAAAATGATATCGTTTGAACTTGAACAAAGTGCAATATCTCAGCAATTAGAAGTCGTATCGGAGCCATCAAAAACGCTATTTGGAGGGGAAGAATGATACTTTCCGATGGCAAATGCGATACTCCGGGACAACCCCACTTGTGTTCATGCTACGTAATCACAAATATGCTGAAAATAGGCCTTTCTTGCACGTTTCGGGTGCCGCCCTTTCCGCTACAATATCATAGAATCCTGACGTGCTGAGGCAAGAAACCGTTGGGATTGTATTCAGCGTACGAAAAACCTTCGGAAACACTTTATCTGCTCTCTAGATACAAAATCATGTTGGCCCGTGTTACGTTTCGTTTGCCGAATCCTTGTGGCATACAAAACTAAACAACTTCCTTTTATTTCAATCTGAATCGGAGCCAAGTTGAGCCCAAGCCTAGCCTACAGTTAATCTTATCGACAATAGTAATACTTGATGACATTCTTGTTTTCACCTACCCAGCCTAACCAATCTCAAAGCCTATCGACCAATACACCAATACAACCACAATTATCCTTTCTCGCAATTTAAGTTCAACTGGTCGAAAGATACCGACTACGTGTCCGCTGGAAGCGAACAACTTCATTGGCTAAAGAGCGAGAAAGAAATGCTGAACGTTCCACACTCTCATAAAATCCGTCCACGCGCCCTCACGTAGGCATCCCGCGGTACCAGCGAAACGGTGCCGCGCACACGGCAGGCCAAGACGACCCCCAATTATTATCCGGGCCGACTAATTATGTCATTAACTCGATTACACGCGCCGTCCCGCCATGGTCTGCCATGAACTAATGATCTGTCGTGTATAGGGCCGAGAAAGTGGCGGAGGATGAGAAGCGGTAGGGGCAGATACACGAATCCTGCTTTAAGGGCAACTAGATTCGGATCGGCTAGGCTATTGGGAAGGAAAGGATTATTGGCGTGATAATTCAAATTTCACTGTATTCACTTGCGGCATTATGTGCTCTTTGGCATTGGAATTTTCTCTTTCTTTTTTAACGGGTTCATTGACTATTGCACCTGCACACTTCATATTCCTTCTTGGCTTTGTTGAGATTTAAAATTGAATATGCTCGATTGAAAGTACTTTCATTCTTACAACATATTTTTCGTCTGCGTGTTAACATATTATTCATCAGTTGAGCGAGATGCATTGAAAGAAATATCGTCATTTCTGTGAGATGGTGCTGAATATTTCCAGCAAATCCTCGCACAACCAATCGCCAGTTTAAAAGTTCAAATTCATTTCGACATCTTTAAATGTTTCTCGAGAACTATATTACAACAAAAACTGGTTTGCACCATTTGGCATGTTTATTGCCCAAGAGAACGAAAGCATAGAAAGGAAGGGAGCGAGTCGAGATCTGCTGGTGCCATCGCGAGTAATCATTCAAAATTTCCGTCTTAATCGCGGAAGCACTTTTCGGGCTCGTCGTCGTCGTGAGTAAAAATTCGCGTGCACGATTTCGGGGCCTTATTACAAGGAAGGGTGGATGATGGCAGGAGGAGTGGGGGAGCGCGGGCCGGCGCGGTGCGGCGGGAAGGATTCAGGCAGTGGTCGTCACTCTTGTTCGTTTCACCCCAATGGAATTGTAAATTGTGAAATGCGCATGCGCATGCGCATTTAACTGATGCACACGAGGACGGCAAACGAGGAAGCGGCAGGGCCTTGGGGCCCAAATTATTATTACGGCAAAAACAACGGCAGGAGTGTGGTCTCTGTCTATATGAAAAAAGAAGACACTCGCGTGCCAACCGATTCACACGGGTAGATTAGGTTTGTTTTTCTGCGGAGAATTTGACTCAGCCGCTTTGCAGTTGGTTCTTCAAAAATCTTACGCTAATTGCAACTGTCCTTGATTATTTATTACCGTTGGTGCGTTGCTTTTTTAAGCCCGTTAGCGGTGCGTGAAACTTTGGAAATTATGTAATTCGAAAAGAAACCGAATCCAGATCTCTGTTTTGTAATCATTTCTGTGACTGCCTGTATATTATTGAATGTATACACAGCGAGTTATTATCTTTTAATTAATAGAGCAGATTATTTAAGTCCTCGTGGAATAACGTTCGTGGTTAGATAATCATGTATAATATTATTTCAGCATGCCGATAACGGTAGTCGCGGGCTAGTGGCTAGAGAATGAAGAGGAGGAGAGCATGAGTAATAGTATAAGACATGTTCAAAAAAACAATAGATATTATTTTAAGCATACATACAAGTAGTTCGTATGAATTCAAACATTGTCGTTATACGGAAGTAAACTGCTGCGCATTCGACTGATCGTGGACCCTTCATTTTGAAAGTGGTGTGTAAGTACATTGTTTAAGAAAAATCAGACATCACATACTTTGCAATTAATTTAACGTAAACTTTTTATTTATAACGAGTCAATTTTTCTCTTTTAAAATGAACGATCTATATGAGTGATTATATGTATACTATACACAAGAAAAGTTTCTCGCGTATCAACTGTTAATTCAATTGATGTGTATTCTGTCGAAGATTAATTTACCACCAGAACTATAGAACCTGTCATAAGAACAGATCTGTAACAATTTCACCAATGTGTTCTTTTTAATGACGATAATTTAACTGGGCCATCGTGTTTATTAGATTTAAGAAAGGAATAAATACGTATTTTGATCAAATACCAGATTGAAACTTACTCTTTGGGTAACTTTAGCCTTATTTCAAAGAGAATGATGAATTGTTTCACCCATGTAATGCACTTTGGCATCCGATATTCGGTTCCGAAAAAATCAATTTACCGTGAAAAGTGCGAGATGGGACAGTTTTATAGGTTGCCAGGGTAGTTATTTGACAATTTATGTCATGTAGCAACATTATGACAAAACGTTGTCTCGAATTTTAGTTCCTGCCTGATGAATGGGTTGCGTTGAAGATTAATATCGTCGAGATGCAGACTGATTGTAGGCATGGCTGGCACAATTCATCCGCGAGAATTATGGCGGACAAAACGGGATTTCGGCACTTTCGACCTGTTTTGTATATTTTCACCTTAATATTTGCGACTGTCTTGCACAATAGACGGCACGAATTGGCGACAAGTGAACGAGATTCGATACATTTTTATCTTTTCAAGTTCAGTTCTTACTTGTGATTCTGTCAGAATCAATGAAATCAAGATAAAGAAAACTTATGCGTTTTTCATTAAAAACGGACTGTCCTTTGTGAATAAGTATAACTTTACTGAGGAAAGTTAAATTATCAACTGACATGGGCATAATCCATTTATTAAGGAAAAAGACAAGAAAGAAAAACATTGTCCCTGTGCAGAAATGTGTGCTTATATTTGCTGTGTCCGAAATCATATTTCGGAACTTATACTACACACAGTTCAAGCGCTTTGTAACAGTTCCAAAAAGTGAAAGGAAATTATTCGAGATTTCATTTATATTCACCAAATGCATTCTCGTTTGCACGTGTGTGTATATACTTGATTTATTTTTTGTGCAATTATATGGCATGCCAGCTTCCCTGCTGCACCCTATACTCTCATAAACATTGATGGTTTGCTTTGTGACGGTTGTGGTCGGAATGAGACCGCAGAATGCAAAGCCGCAGAACCGATTGTTTTTTTTTTTTACTTTGCCCTTTAGGGCACAACAGTAGCCCATGCACCTGCCCATATGCCTAAAGCGAGGCACGTGCTACGCCTGATAGAGCGGGCCATACTTACGAATAAAAAACAACAGCTAACAAACAATACGTTATTTGCGATCAATGAATATTTTATAATTTCAATAATGATATTTATGCAAAATGAAAATTATTCTTGACTGCAAAATTAATTTTTTGTAAGTAAACTGATTATTCGCACGGTAACGTCTATATACAAACTTTGTAGAAATATTGAACAGATTACTAGATAAAGTTGATTTCAGCCAGAGTTACCAAATAATGATTATCAAATAACAAGCACTTCAAATAACTGTTATGCGATATATAAAGTAACTATTACTTGAAGTAACAATTTTGTGCAAAGAAATTTAGTTTTATCAAAACACATAACAAAATGGACGCAAATAGTGGGGCAAGTCCAGCTACAAGTTAAACTATAAGAAATACTCAAGATCGATAAAAAATAACGCAACGACGGGAAGGAATGTTATATGAATAATCATCTAAATACAAATTATCGCAACTCCATCACTGCCTTCATTTCTCCCTCCACATCTAATCTGGCAATTCCGAAAGTGATTTCGCGCGTGATTCACCCAGATAAGAGAACGCATTACGGTAAAATATTCGCTCACATTGGTCATCTCCTTCACAAAAAATAAAAAAGAAACAAACGAGATTTCTCTCGAAATCGCCCAATGGAACTCCCAGCACGATCGAACGACAGGATTTATACATCGAGGCCCACATCGTGGACCAACTGGAAGGAGCAACTGGAGGCGCTGTTAATTTGTCGGAATAAGATAAAATGTAAATTTGGTTCGCGTTCTATGCGCACGGTCGAACTAAACGTTAACAGACGGACTTCTTGCATTTTGCAATTAACTCTCCGATCATAATAAATTCCTGCAGAATACATAAAGATTCTCTCCACGCTGCAGTAGTTGACATTTAATGTATGGTTTTTAGAAAACTGTACGTAGATAATGTCATTGCTAAAAAATCTTTTCACTTGTTTATATGACGTTTGCGTATTTATGATTAGCGAATTCAAAAGTGGATTTCACACGAGGAATGTAAGAAAATAAATACACGCTACCTAGTATTCATTGTTATTTTTTATTGTCTTGTTGTTTTATTTGTCATGCCTATCGTCACCTTTGTATTTATATGACTATATTGTATTAATATATAATACATACGTATAATGTAAATTTGGATTATCACTGTTTATAAATGTAATATCGCTTTTCTACATTATTCTCCACTCAATACTGAAACACGTAATACTGAAGGAACACGACCTGAGAGCTTTAAAGGTGGCTTGTGCGGTTTGTGAGATCGGTAGAGATTTTCGGCGTTGAAAGAATGTATTCTGGTATCTTACAATTAGTTCACTGGTCAAGTGCATTGGAAAGAGTATGATGGGAATCGATCTACTCCAAATACTATTCGGACATAGACAAAATTTGACTGACAAAGTATAGCGGCGTACCTGTTTTGATACTGGAAAGGATTGGATTGTATTTTATGTTTGTGAGACGTATAGTTTTAAATTGCAATACATAACATTTTACAAAACGGTTAAACCAGTTAAATCCTATAATCATTAACAGGGGCACAGTATTAACTAGCCAAGTATTGTTATTGTCCGAATAATCATCAGAGTAATTGTATGTAAGATTCCAATTTGTTCTCATGTTGAAGGAAAAAGATGCATTTACCTCGGACACTTACATTTCACATGGCTTACGAATGAACAAAAGGGTGTACTGGCGAAGGAAACACGCAAAAGACATGGAAGAAGGATAAAACTTTAAGTACGAGATCTAGTCAAATAAATAAAATAATCGATGCAACGTAACCCGAAAAGAAAATTAAAGTAAATATGTATAAAACAATATGAAAATAGGCGGCGCGCGTTAAAATAAAATAATACAATGTAATGCAAGGTAAAATAAGAACATCGTAAGAACATTCACTCACGTATATGGTAAAAGAAAGTAAGGACACAAACGACAATAAAGTAAGAAAGGTGAGTCGCTAAAGAATCCGTAATGTGCACAAAGGTGGCGAAAGTCAAGGACCTTGGGAAGAAGGCGAAATGTTTTACGAAAAAAGTACGAAAGGTTGGGCGCGGTCTGTTCCGAAAATAGTGCAGATTTACGAATTAAAAAAAAAGAAAAAATAGCGTAATATTCCTAAGAGGAGAGGAGGATGAGAAAGAAACAGAATTAA
This sequence comes from Tiphia femorata, assembly GCA_944319695.1. Taxonomy (NCBI): domain Eukaryota; kingdom Metazoa; phylum Arthropoda; class Insecta; order Hymenoptera; family Tiphiidae; genus Tiphia; species Tiphia femorata. Next base: position 3,617,672 of record OX090904.1, read on the forward strand.
GAAGATGTGCCTGGACGTGGAGGGTAGTAGCAGCGCGAGGCGAGGAGGGATGTAATTAAAGTCGTTTAATAACAGGCCCATAGATCTCGGCTCTCAATTCTACGTATAAAATTCTTCGTTAATTACTGTCAAACTGCCGCACCAAATCGTAATTTAGTCGGTTGCCTGGAGCGATCGAGGCGGTCGGATGGTCCCGGAGGGTAGGAGTAAAGTGGGGTGAAAAAGGATGAGGGAAGAAGAAAAAAGTCGTCTATCGTTTTTGAGGGGATACACATTGAATGAAAGAGGAATAAGGAGGGAGAGAGAGTTTAACGATGGGAAGAAAAGAAAGAGGGAGGAGAGTGTAAGGAGGAATGAACGAGCGAATGACTGAAAGGAAGAAGGATAGAGAAGAGAAATGGTAAAAAGAGGAGAGAGAAAGCAGATTGTTTTGTAATCGATCCTGTAATCGATCATAATTGTGCAATAAATTGAAAGTTTCTTTTTGGTCCTTTAGATGGCACTCTGTAGTTCGTCCTGACGTCCATTTTTTAGGAATTCCATAAATTCTGCTATAATATTGTTTTGCACATACATTCTCGAAACTATTTGAACAGAGATGAAAAAGAACAAAACTTTTCAGTGGTCCGCATTAAACTACCCCCCCCCCCCACCCCACCCCTCCTTCCCTAAATATTCAGTAATCGTAAATGATGAGTGTCAAATTTTACATTAACAAAATTTATCACTCGGATTATATTGCGTCTAATATCGTCGACTGGTAAGCGGTAGCGAAAGAGAAAAAGCAGAAGGAAAAGAGAAAGAGAAAGAGAAAGAGAAAGAGAAAGAAAGCGTAGACGTAGCAAAATTGCGACGATGATCGGTGGTTGGAATGCGAAGAAGACACGGGAGACGAGGAAGGAGATTTTAATTTTTACTACCGACAGCTCGCCGAGCGGACTCGTCCTCCTCTCTGATCTTGCCGACGCGACGGTAGCTGACCTCGTGCTAAATGCCCGCGAAAACGATAACGACGTGTTACGTTCCCGCGCCATTCCATAAATCGGGAAACGGAATGCGTGGAAAAAGGTCGTGTCACGGGGTGAGGGCGTTTACGTGACTTTTGGCTTAAACGTGTTCCCGACTGGGACCACGAGGACCTTCTGTCGAGTGTGCGCCCACGATTTTCTACAGTGGACGAACTTTGTCTAGAAACACGAAAATATGCCGATAAACACTTGGCTCGTTCTGTAAATTTGTTTATCGCAGTGCACAAGCATCATATTATCTTGATTGTAGAACCGATGGGTGTAGGTAAACAACCTCGCGTGCTTAGTGTTTCGTTTGTTTTCTGCGTATTTATATTGGACCGTTCTTACGGAAATATAGACATTTCTATTGTGTTTGTAATAAAAATGAATGTTTCGTTTTTTTTACTAACGCTGCTTTCACAAGTTTCAATATGCGTTAATTAAGCTTCCTTGAATTCTCAGTGGGTGAAAATTGGATTATGTTTGAGGCATTGGTTTTGCTAATAAAAATTTAATTTGTACTGGAAATTCCATAGTTTTCCATTAATTTAATGCATTGTTCTTATGAGAGGTTCATTCTATGTACATTGGAAGGGATTTCACATAAGCAATACGTTAAATTGGTATAGTTCTTTTACGATGGAAATAAAGCGGTCTTGTATTCTTCATTAATGTTGATTTCATAATTTATAATATTTCCTAATCGTTTTTTAAGCTTCTTTCCATCGAGGAGCTCGGTGGAATTGGGACGCATGCCGCATATGCATAAATTTGTATCTACTTCTACCATTGATTCGTTCTTGTAATATAGTGTTATTCTGCAATTTCGTAATATAATAACATACGCATTTCACTGAGCAGAATTATATTAAACTTTTTTCACGTCCAGGAAAAAGGAAATTCATTGATAAATGTGATTGGAACTAAACAAAATTCCTATGGCAATAATTTTTCTTTCAACTTGCTTTCCTCTCAAAATATAAAAACGATTACACGTGCCTGCTGTTCACTGGACTCCAGAATTATACGAGTGTCGTTAAAATACACTGTCGTTTGTATGTAAAAAGATTGTTCTTATGGAAATTTCGTCGACTGTATCAAGGGACGGTCCACTCTATGAGGAAATCAAAAGGGATAGAATAAATTAAAACAGAAATCTGTGTTACGGTTATGGCATGCTGGAATGGTGATTTCAAATCGGTGGTCTAATTTTATTGCCAATATTTCTCTCGCGCGGTAATTTTACTGCCAATATTAAAACGGACGAGCAAACGAATTTCCGGAGGACGTATGAATTAGTGTTTTTTTCTTTTTTTTTTATTCTGTTTATAGGGAAATATTCGAGGCTAACGCATTTAATAAGGATTAATTTTACTGTCAGCTTTTTCTTCGACGTTGGAATTATGTAATTATTATAATTTTGATATGAATTAATAGTAATGTAGAAAAGTACTACAATGGTAACTGACCTTCATTATTTGTTCCCAGTTTGTATTTTATGATCTTTTTTTTGCTTTTTCCACTATTCTTAATTATTACACTTACATTAGATTCTCATTTACGTCACGTACTCTCGCTCGATTTAATTCTTGTTATTTCGTTGAATAATTTTCTAATTTATTCCTTAGTCCTCTGGATAATAGCTTTCGCCACCTCGTATTATTATCTAACGGAAGCCTATCGTTAACGTAAAGAAATAGAATTAAAATGTTGTCTCTCTTATTTTGGACGCATCGAAAAATTCAGCGATTTAGTCTGGGCTAAGTCTATCCCAGAAAAAAAAAGCCTACGAGGAATTTCGTCGACGCGACGCACCGAATTACATTATGTGAAATCGAACCTCGAATTTCGGAAATGATCAGGAGGTAATTAATAGCACCATCGGACGGGAGGTCATTAATAGCGACGTTCGCCTTAATCCGCTGAGAATGAGTCGTTTCTCTTTCGAGAGAGTCGGACGTCGCAGTAGATTGGACGAGAAGCAGGAGAGTCGAAAAGGAGGAAGACGAGGAGTAGGAGGGGGTATGGTATGCCAATTGCAGACAGTATCGACGAGGTTAATGGACTACGCAGTCTGCTACTTATGCGTAAGTACAAACTGATCTATCTACGATGAAAACCACGTTGCCGGCGTGTAGTGATAAAGAAGTCTCTATTTAACAGAAGCCGCAGTTTAACAGAAAAACATTGAAAAATTACGGCGTACGTAAGCGGACGAAAGAAAGAAAAAAACAGAACGTAAAAAATTGAAAGACCTCCGAAAAACCAGAGAGACGTCCCGACTTCAAATTCGAGTCTTTATCGAGAGAAATAATGGAATGGGATGCCCTTCTTCTTCACCGAAACCCACAAACTGACGAACAATCCATCTCAAGCCGCGAAGGAGAACGAGAATCTGTTATAAAAATCAATAAAAAACGTAACTCTAATGACCCGTAACAACGCATAACAACGTTTCAACGGTCAGTAGAGCCCGCAAAACTTATGCGCGAATAAAGTGCTAAAAAACACGAGGAAAACGCGTAACGTATTACCATTGGTCACAATCACCTAGTGGCGCCACATGACATGCGCGGCAAACTCGAACTATTTGAATAGCACATTAGAGAGCCTTAAAGGGATCCGTTGGCACTAGGCTATCTTCCAGGGACTACCCCAAGAGCCAATAGAAATCGCGGAAATGAGAGACTTCTGCGCCGAGATTATTCGTCTCCATTTTTCATATGTTGCCACATTTGCAAAGCAAAATAATATGGGGGTCACGCTAATTTTGATTATCACCTTAAATGGATCACTCATTGTCAGTAGAATGGGGAGTGCTATGAAAATTATAAACAGAGTAGACTGGAGCCGAAGAAGGGAGAGTCGAACAGGAGGAGCAGCAGGAATTAAGAGGAGGATGAGATATGCCACTTGAAGTCACTATCTATGAATTATCTATTAATAAGCATTTCTGTAATCGCTGTCGAGCAATTAATAATTGTTAAGATAAATCAGTAAATATAATTCACTTTCGTTACTTATAATGATAAATTAGTTATTTATTCATTTAGACTGACTGTTATTACCGACATCCTCTCTAGCGCATGAGATTATAAGTATAGGTATAAGAAACTGTGTCATAGTGTTCAGAAAATTCTAAAAATTGTGATTCTACATGCTATACTAAGTTTTGCATTTTCCCAGAAATTGTTTGCAACAGTGAAATCCACCATTGAACAGTATAGCGTGAAAGAGGGTAAATGTCAATTTAAAGCAGTCTTATTTACTGTTAATCTGTATTTAAAAAATATATTGAAACTGTTTTGAGCATGTTTTTTTTATCTGATACGTTCTTTTGATAAGTTGCGAATAGCATCAAGTTGAAAACACTGTTTTAGCATAGGCATTTCCGTTTATTTCATTTGAATTCGACTAATTGCAAAGTAATTTCTCTATTCGGCAAATTATCAGTGTAATAATTCATCTGTTGATAAACTCAAAATTACCGAATGGGTTGCTACTCACCTGTATGCGGCATCTTGATAAAAATGGCGCGTCTCTGCCAGTTGGTTTCTGGAACAACAAAAGGGAAATGATTTTAATATTTCGAATTGTTAGGGCAGAAAGGAAAAATACCAGGCAGAAATGTTTTTGACGAAATTGGTGAGCACTTAAATGAATCTGTTAAAAGATGACAAGACATTTTAAAATGCACTTATATTTACGAGCGTGGAAAAGGTATACTTTAACAGAAGTAATTTTCACGTTCAAATCGACAAAAACGCACAATTATTTAGAATAATATAATTCGAGACATTCGAAAATTTACTACAGACCTATAAATAAATCTACTACTCTTCGTTCCACTTATTTATTCGTACCAGCTGCATAGTTGCCGCGTTAAAAAAGCAAACCCTTCTTCAAATGCACGATTCAAACCTGGAGGTAAGCGATATTATCACGGCAGCGTCATTGCTAAAATCTGGTACTCAAGAGGTTCCCGAAAACTATCATTCATTATCCCCCCCCCCCCCATGATTTCTTATTCAAGCAAAACTACACACGCTATTACTATTCATGAGCCTGGCGACGCAATGCGTCCCTGGCCGAAGAGAATGAAGCAAATCGACGTTAGCAGCATACTCGAGTCGAAGTCTCACGATTCATCGAAACTCTCCTTCTACGTGGAATAAAATCGGTGAATAATGGTGTGCCTTTAGCGCTGGAGAGAGGGGATAAAGGTCGGTGGAACGATACCTACGTTCCGCAATATGCGTGGTGGGCTCGGGGTCGCCCCGACCGGGGCCCGTTAATGAATTTAAATGTATTCAAAGGGCGAGCTTGACGCTTGACATGGCAACCCTTAAATATGCAACTGTGAGGCCGATAAGGCGACGAAGCGCGCGCGCGCGCGTACCGGCGAGCGGAATTACGCCGCGCGCCGGTGGCGGGCGGCACACCGTGACTCTCATTCTCCGCGACAAATGATAACGCGAGATCGTGCTCGCGATTTTTTTCTCCTTTCTCGAGCCTCGTGTGTTCGTCCCTGGCACAGTGGCGGCGTTCAGCAGAATATCAGAATAAACTCGTTTATTAGAGCAAGGATAACTTATTCTTTGGAAGGAATGCGGGTATTCGAATAAAAAGTGTCATACGTACGGATCGATGCTTAGTAAATATACCCAATTCCGTTTCAACAGAATTCGTCCGAATACTGGCCTATCTCTCGCTTTTCGTAGATACAGCATATATTTTTACACCAATTTCTTTGCCCTATAGCGTATCTTGCGAGGAAAATCAGAATCGGTCGTAATATCTACTTGTATTATAGCTTGATATACAGTCATTGTCAAAACTGTTTTATGCATTGGCCTGCTCTTTATTGCTGCACCCGGACTGATCTCGGAAATTTCTTCAACACTTTGTTAACACTTTTTGTTTGCGCGCAAAAAACCGTAAACCTCCCCAAAATCCGCGCCGGACACTTGGATTTTCTTCTTTCTTAGCGATGTATTTCTATTAGTTATGCAAAAGTGGGCCGAATATTCCGTTCGTTTGTTAAGGGAACGGTAAATTCTTTTGTAATTAATGGATACACATCACTCAATGGCCAAATCTTGTTGATGCCCGAATACTTTTTGGAGTAACTAACTAGGTAGGAATTTTGGTGGTAGTTTCAGAGTTAGCAGTGGGTGTAATTTTTCGAATTTTGATAAAATTTTGTTCGTTTGTTCCAAGGATTCGAACCGTCGCTTAACCTTAACCCAAACCGGATCGATGAAGGAGGGTTACTGTACCCTATACTAACCACAAGGAACGGCTCTTAAATTTTGAGAAACCGCGGTTAACCCGTTCGGAACGGGTTACTAGTAAAACAAGACGGTCTAGACAGCCATTTAAAGGGCACACTAGTATAGTGGCCTGAAAAAGAAAAGATTTAATCAAATTTATTTACATGGATATATTCCACATATGTTACCCGTATTAAAAAGCGCAATACCTGAACGTACTCGTAAACTCACGTAACAGACATTCGAACCGGTTTGCTTTTCGGCTGTCTGTGATTTGGTTTCCATCGTCTTAATGACTGTATTAATTACTGGAATAATTACTACAATATCTAAAAAATAGTTAAATACTACAATAATTACGGTTAACCCGATTATTTGGGTTATAGATGTCTTCTATTAACCAGGTTACATGGGTTAGTTACGATACGCAGTACAAAAATCGATTCGGGTTAGGGTTCGAATCCGTGGTGTGTCCTTTACGTGTCAGCCGAAAGCAAATGCCACTCAATTTATGAGATGTTAGCTGTAAAAGCATGCAATTAACATAAGATTCGGAACATAGCATAAAATCTCTATTACTTTGTAACAGATTTCTGTACAGTTTTCTCTAATTACCAATGACATTTTAAAACTGTGGCGCTTTTACGTAGAATGCCATCTATAAATAAATAATGTAAATGAATAAAAGTAGGATATGGCTATTTATACATACAGTATGTATACGCAATTGGCTATTTATACATACAGTACTTTAACCCTAACCCTAACCCTAACCTAACCTAACCTACCTAACCTAACCTAACCTAACCTAACCTAACCTACATACTGTATGTATAAATAGCCAATTGCGTATACATACTGTATGTATAAATAGCCACATTCATAAAAGTATGTACAAAAATGTCGCTTGAAACTTTCCAGCACAATGTGCGGTTTTTAACTAAATAATCAAAATTAAGTTTCTAAATGGTTCTTATAGTAGATTATGGCAAACAATACAATATTTCCAAAGTACAACATTTTAAACGTATAATTTCTCTGACCCAAAACTTTAATACTTTGCTTGTATTCATTGTGCACTATCGGAAGATTCGATATACAAATTTGAAATAAACTCCCGAGATGAACTTGAATTCAATAATCTTCTCAAGAATAGTAAATAAGACGGTATCCGAAAACATCTCTTGTAGGTAGTGACGAGTAAATGAACGGTAAGACTTGGCGCATACATTCCAATACTTTCACCTGTCAATGAAGCACCGCCAATTAACAAACCCAACGAGGTAGAGAAAAAAAGGAAAAAAAAATAGCGCGCCGTTCGAAGATAAACAGAAGCATAAAACACGCGCGCGCGCCTCACTCTTTCATCTCGCCGACTTCACCCCGTCCTGTCTCCTACGATCCCAAACAGTCTTCTACCCTTTATCTTATCGCGAAGTTTTATGTCGCGCGCGATCGTGTGCTCCTTCCGCGTATCCCTCACGTTAGTCGCGCTATAACTGGAAAGTCCGCGACAAGAAAGAGCGTAAGAAAGGTGGACGGAGAAGGTGGAGAAGGTCGAAAAAGAAGAAGAAGAAGAAGAGGGGGTGGGTACGTCGTTGAGAGTGTGACGGGGTTGATTGTGGTTTGAGGACTGACCGCGCGGAGAGAGAAAAGGGAGTACAAGGAGAGCAGAGTGAGAAAGGGAGATGGTTGGAAAAAGAGAGAGTGAGAGTGAGAGTGAGAGTGAATGTGAGTGTGAGTGTGAGTGAGTGAGTGAGTGAGTGAGTGAGAGAGAGAGAGAGAGAGGGGGGGGGGGGAGGGGGGAGAGAGAGAATGCGTGCGTAGCGTGGCGGGTGGCGTGTACTTTGTGATGCAAATTAATGCACGATTTCCAAAGCTCCCTCCAACCCCTTCTACCTTTCACCTTCCGCCACCCCTCCACTTTTGCCGCAACCTCCCATCCTCTTCCACCCTCTTCCACCCTCATCGTTGTTACCCTTACTCGCTGGCTCGCTTCCTTCATGCCAAGACCAACGCTACCCCTCTTCACGACCCATGCCTTGCTGTAGTACCGACGTACACACATAAACAGAAACATAGGCACGCACACGGACACACATGGGCACACGTGGAAGGTATCAGGTGTGCAGTTTCAAGTATGTGCCATGAACTACTGCCGACCTCCACCCCTCATCCTCAACGCGACGACCACCGACGATGCTTACCCCCGCATTAGGCCTGGTTACACGCTCGCCCACGTTCTGCCTTTAATCTGATGTAACTATTACACACGTTACGCGGTCTCGACTTGAAAGGGCTCCGCAGGCCGCGTTCGCCCCTTAGACGTGGCCTGTGCGTTTTGCTTTTTAGTCTGCACTTCCTTATTTTTCATTTTTAGTCGCTTTCTTTTCTGGGGAAGTGAAGTGAGTGAAGGGTGATGTTTCAAAAACTTTGAAGGAGTTTACCTGGTGCGTGGGCTTGAGTTATTGATTTTTTGCTGAATAGTTTGAAAAATTTCAGAGGTTGTTGAATAATTTCGAGAAACAGAAAAGTCTCATTTTTGTATCTCTTATCAGTGTTCTTTTTTCAATAACGGACGTAGGCTGTAGGTTTTGCGTTGTCGCGTGGATTTCCTTATTTTTGCTTGCTATTTGATCGGACTTTGTAGAGATGGAGTGCAAAAGGGCTTCTAAGGAGTTCAAAATAGTTTGACGACTTTGAGGTCAAGTGATCAGTTTTTATTAATTACTAGAGGAGATGTTCATTAATTACTGTCCTCCACAGTTAGTAAGTTTCTGGTAATGTTCGTAAATTAAAATACTTTATAATATCGTTTTCATACATTAAAATAAAAATCTAGGGGACAACGTAAAGAAATATACCGTGCATGTAACTAAAAAAAAGAAACGATATTCAGATCATAAACCCATTACCCATTTTGCAACATCGGACGAAGTACCTTACGGGCCGGTACTAGTCGATTAAGTGTGTTTGACGAGAAATCTCGCCACCTACCACTAATGGCTTGATACTATCTATAAACAAACATATTTACAACTAATTTAATTCTTAGAGCTAGAAGGAAGAAATAAATGCAATATTGATTAATTTGTTGAAATCAGTTGCACTTACTTTCTACGCGATATACTTTAACACATATTGTGGATAATGCGAAAGAAAACACAGTAGTTTTGTCAAAAGTGTGATGCTGCATACACTATTCGTCTGTAGTGTAAAACCATTGGTGATAGGGACTCGCGAGATATCTGGTAATGTCTTGCGAAAGGGTTAACAGCGTCAAGTATCTCATTTCTACGTCATTCCTAAGTAATGGATTTTTTACTGCGTGCACAGGGGTGTTGGCAGTGACATGTAACAACGTTTTATTGTCCCCTTTTTTAGGACCCTAAAACCGCCAACTGTCTGAGGCATCAAGTTTGTGTGCCATGTAAAAGTTCGCAGGATTTTCAATATAGTAAATTTTACACATAATGATACAGTGTACTATTTATAATAAGATACGATTCTACAATAGTAAGGTGTCCACATAAATATACCTACTAGATATCCCATACTGCAAAGAAATGTATTCTACGATCAGCATCGCGCAGATATGATTTTGCAAAATTCAGACACAACGTATAACATCGTTTAAGACTTTGTATTTGAAACTAGCTTGCCGATGCAGCCGTAATCATTAAATAAGATCAACAAGAGCCAAAATTTCAGCGGCAATCCTACAAAGCCAGATCAGAAATGTGCAGTGCAAACGCCCTTCACATATCTCATCTCGATTCATATCACAGATACGAATGGTCAGGTAGGAAAAATATTATTTCACCATCGTGATAATGGGCGACGATACAAATGATGCAAGTGAGGACATAAAATGAAAAGTGATTCGACAAGAATTGTGCGGAGCGTTATGGCCTGCCCTTAGGGGACGAGGACCGGATTCCGCGAGAGCGAGCACGCATCCACACGACAATTCGAGGGTAGTAAATTCCAGGGAGGATGCCGCCTGGAGGTGTCAAGTTCTACTCGTTAAAGTTACAGCCAGGTCGATCGCCTCTGGTCTCTGAACGTGCGAAGTGTCGGAGAGCTTGCGAGGATTTGATGACCGGAAAGGAATACGAAGCGGATGAGAAAAAGGATGAGATGGAAATAAGGAAGAGGTTATGGTGGTAAATTTGAATGGGATGGAATTTATAAAGGTGGAAAAATGAGAGGAAAGTATAAAAAATGTAACGAGCAAGACACGAAGTACGAGGGAACATTGCTAATCCTTATGTTGTATAATTTCCTGATGTTTGAATTGTGTAGATCACCTCCGGAATGATCCTTTTTAAAAATGAAGTAAAGCTTCTTAAGATTTCTTCGGTTAGGGACTACAGAATACGTGGAAAGATAAACCGACTGAAATGACGCAAAAGGACACGATGAGTACTTTCAGAATTGAGAATAGTACTTATTGCAGAAAGGAACGATTAAAAGAAGGCAAAAGAAAATAAACATTGAACTGCAAACTTGAAGAAACACGTGTAAAATCAGTCACGATACTCTTACCAGAATTAAGTGGGCGTATTACTTCGTAAATGTTATAAAACGTAACGGAATTTTGAAATTTGTTTTTAATCGATTTTCTGTCTAAAGGTATAATTGCATTTTGTAATGTATTTAGTTACTTTTCGATCATACATGCTAATAATTTTTTATACAGTTTTAATAAATTGTTTTGTGCGTTTATATGACCTGCAATAAACACGCGTTTAAAAATCGTATCTCACTAGTTAATTCTTGGTCTTCTGACCAAAATGAAGATGTCTACTGTCTGACAGTCATGTTTAAATTATAAGTTTTAGAATTTCATTCCTTTGTCCACATTTGTTTTCCAGTAAGAAACTATGCTACACTCGATATACAAATATAATTCTAATTCTGACGAAACTCAGCGTGTCCTGGAATAAATATGTATACATATAGAAATTTCAATAGGCCATGTAGTTTTTCAGATTTAATATGAATGCCAAATGAAGAAAATACGTTTCGAGAAAAGCGTATTTAAACTTTTACATCGAAACTATCGTAACCCGCTACGTCGCGCACCGTTTTTCTAAGATCGTCACAACTCTGTTATTTTGATGAGTTCAAGTACATAATTTTGTCTGAACATTTTCGAAGCATCGCCTTTAGAAAAAAATACCTAAAGAATAATCAGAATAACATCGTTTATTTAAAGAGTGAATAAAAAAAAGAAAGCGAAAGACGAGGAACGAAAAGAAGCAAGAAAACGAATGAAACGAATACGAAGAGGGCCGAAGAAACGCAGTCGCAGGAAGACCATCGAAGACGACGAAGGACAAGGTTGACTGGTACGCACCGAACCCTTTTTTCCTTTTCTTTCCACTCGCGACTCCATAGGAGACCGGCCGATTAACTTCTGTCGCAGTAGTCCGTCCATCCGCGCGTCCGTCCGTGCAACCGAAGCAGCCGCACAATGAAACGTCCCGGTAATGAGGATTGAGCGATTATTATAAATCAAACGGGCATGGCACCGCGGCGCGGGCAACCGATCGGACCCCGCGCGCATTCGCGCCGCATTTCTCGCGAGCCTCGTGTTTTGCCGATGTTACTCTTGCGAACACGTGTCCGCACTCCCTCTCCTCAACTCTTGTTTCTCGTTTCTTCTTTTATGTCGTTACCTCTCCCCTCTTCACCGACCGTTCCTTTCCATCGTTCTCCTTATCTTCCGCCTCGACGCGCGTCGCGCTTGGGACTTCTCCCACCACGGTTCTTATCCCACTACTCTCCACTTTCCACTCCTTCCGCGTACTTCTACGCGCAAGAGTGATGTACGCGCCAATTCGCCGGATAAAGGGGCTTTACTTCTTCGGAGGATGAAATGTCGCTTCTTCTGGGGAATAGTTCGATTCGGGAAGCGTCGATTTCTTTCAGGTTACAAGCATTTGTTAATAATTTATTTTGTGGTTTTTCGAAGGGGGTAATGCTTGATTGTTTGTCGTGTGTTCTCGCCGATGAACGAGGCGAATTGTACGCGTAATACAAAGGAGTGAATGAAGGAAACATATGAAGAGGTAAAGTTGCCACAATTAAATAATGCAGGCCGTCTGTGAAGAATAGGTATTGTATTGTGCTTAAGATGTGTTTTTGATTTTAGTATCTCGTAAAAGTATTTAAATTTCCCTGTTTAAATAAAGACGAGAGCTTCTAAAGATATCAAGTAAGTACTAGACACAAATTATAATTACAACTAATTCATAAAGATCACACAAGTTGTACAATGGACTCTAAAGAGATATTGTTTAATGTGCAACTTGTTTTTTCGTAAATTGTTTACTAATAATAGTAAAATACGGAAGTTGTAAAATATTTACCAACTACATATCAATATGCAAATTTTAAAAAACAAGCAGAAGCTAAGTGAAATGCAAATTTAAGCATTTCATCTTAATATGCCACGCTTAAGCTATCCAACATATCCGATGAAAATTATAAAGACAAATCAAAGACGCAATCGTTAAGAAAAACAGTTAATGTTGTCTTTTAAATGTTGGGTAAATAAAAGAAGAAATTAACTTAACTGCAAATAGTACGTATTAAGCAATACGACCTGTACGACTTAATATTTAAGACAATTTTTGCATCCTAGTTTTATACGTCGGCATTTAAAATGGAATCTTACGAAAAAAATGCAGTCGTTAACTTATTTCTCGCAAAAGTTTCATGGAATTTCTGACACGCCCATCCCTCAGCGAACGGTGACTTCGATGCGTGCGCTCCAAGGGAACGTTGCTTTACCAGCATCAACACCCCCAATAATGTCCAGTTTCTGTGCCAATACATTGTAATCGTATCAAAGGAAAAATTCAAAAGGTTCCGTCCAAAATCTATCCCTGCTCACATTCAATGCACCGATTATTATTATCACTTAAACATTTCCAATTATTTAGCCATCTGAAGCATCTTTCTTCGAATTCTACTATCATCCTTTTCCTTTACATTTAATTTTCTTGACACCTTTACTTTTCACCATCCCGTAAACAAAACACATCACAAGTTCATCACGTCCAGCTACGTTACTCTCCAAAACGTTCCTCTCTTAAATTGTGCATTTATCCACCACGCTTTTCTCCATTTCAAATTGATCTCCATTGCGACAGTCGGGGCGCGTTTCTAGGGTGAGAAAAAAAAGGCGAAGTGACGCGTGACTCGAATTGAGAACCCGCGCCGCGGCAAATCGCCGGTAAGGTCACGCTTTTACGTGTAAGCCCTAAGCGAAATCTAGTTTTTGTTTATTCATTAGGCTACTACCCGCGCTTTAAGTGGTACGTGGGGAAGGTCTCCCGAAGAAAGAAGGAAAAGGCAGAAAGGTGGTGGTAGTGGGGCCATATGATAAAGAGGGAAAGAGAGGAAGGAAGAGTGGGAGAATGAGGGTGGAAGGAGTTAAAGAGCAGGAAAGGAGAGAGGAGAAAGAAAGTAGTGGTGGAGGGAGGAAGAAGGGATCGCTTGACGAAGGCAAGCGAACGAGGAAGAGGTGGGACAGGGTCGCGGTGGAAAAGTGGGCATAAGAGGGTGCCGAGGAGAAAGAAGGGAACGTATCTCCGATATGCCACCAGCCATAAAAATCTGAATATATTAGGCCTACATGCGCACGACATCTCGCTCGGATCGTGAACACGTTACCCGCGATAATCTATGCTAGTCCTACCCCCACTCCTTCTCTTCGTCCACCACTACCCGCCCAGCGCCCCCTCCAACATTTCCCTTACATATCGCACTTTGCACGTTCATGCGTACACATAAGTGCTCTGCTTCCTGCTCTTTTCAGCTTCTGTCAAGAAAAACTGTCAAAGCTTTTCTTTTCTACAAGGAATTACTTGCTATTTCGCGACATTCTCCTTTTGTCGAAACGTTTGCGTCGCTTCTAATTGGTACACCGTCGTAAATTGCTTTTTAAAGTAACCATTTTATTCTTATGGATGTTAGTACATTTTTTGTTGTAGAAGTTGGTTTGGGATGGAGTTCGTGGTCGCAATAAAATTTCCATTGTCGTTCAAAATTCCTACGTCGTTTCAAAATTCAGAAGAAATTTTGGATTCGAAGTACCTAAGCGCCGCAATGTTCAAGGACGCTTGAAGGGATTATTCGACGATTCATAATCAATAACGCCTGCTTTTTTTAATTAAATACTAGTGGGGCAAAATCCAGCATACTGAAGAAGCATAGACTTATCGACTTAAAATTTAAATGAAAAACAAATTTACCTAAGTTGACGTTATTTAAATTTTGAATTATTCGTTACTTTAATGAATTTTGGAATGCATAGATAGCTTTTATTGTGTTTCGTTCACTCACAGGGTACGCATTATGTATTCAGCTTATTTTCATTTTAGGTTGTTGTCTATATTCACTGCGCCGCTATGGTACTTTTCTAAATAATATTGCTAATCAATTATTACTCCTCAGATCTCTTTCTCTCTCTATTATCTATCTTTCATTTCGCTTTTATTAAATGTAGGATTAATGTGTGTTCCTATTTCTCTCTTTGCCTCGCTCTTTCTCATCCCAATCAGACCGTGCAAATACGTTAGAAATACTTTCCAATAGACTTTCACTCGTCATTTCCTTCGATCATTGTTCCTCACTGCTTGCCATAGTCGCCCAAAAAGTCGAAAATCGCGTAATTCGTCGTGCCGATTCACTTGGGATAGGATCGCGAATGTCACGTTAGCATTCTCGCTACGGTGTCGTTTGTGGTCACCGGTGGCTAGGCTTTTGCGAGGCCGCCCAGGGAAGAGAGGGTGCGGAAAAGGTAAACCAAGGCGGCAAGGGTTAAAGGGAAAGAGAAGCTGACCGCGAGAGAGACCACGAGAGAAAAGGCAAGAAAGAGTGGAAGAGAGACACGGTGCGGGAGGAGCGCGAGGAGAAAGGGGGGTAATTAGAATAATTCGGGCCGCCGTGGTTCACGCCACCCGAACGAATTTGCATTTTAAATGAAGCGATGGCGTGCCAGGGTCCCCGGCGGGCTCGCGCGCGCGCTTTCGCGAGGGAAGGGGGGGGGGCGAGAGAGAGAGAGAGAGGGGGGGGGAGAAGACGAGGAGAACGAGTTGTGGGAAGTTGGAAGAAGGACGAGAGAGAGAGAGAGAGAGAGAGAGAGAGAGAGAGAGAGAGAGAGAGAGAGAGAGAGAGAGACGGAGAGAGAGGGAATGAGAGGAAGGCCGGAGGGCGGCGGAACTTTGTGTTTTATAAGGAACTTTAATATTTATCGCGTATATCCAAACCGAATAAGCATATATGCCCGCGCCTCCCCTTCCCTACCCCCTTCGGACGCAGTCACGGACCGTTCAATCGTTCCCGCGCACGATAGCAACCGTGCAAGGATTCGTGAGCTGCCGCGCCGCTGCAGATCTACTGTGTCCGAGTTCGGTGAGATTCAATTTAATTAATGATTAACGAGCGCATGTTGGGTTAAGGGGATTTCTAATTTAGATGCTCGAAAAAGTTGAACTCTTCGTTTGGATTTTGGTAAAATTGATCATTTTACGAACCCGTTCGCTGCACGTAATAAGGATATTCGTACAGTTAACGAAGTAATGTTGGATCGAAGAACAGACTTAAATAAAATTTTGCAGGAATTCGTGCTGTGGAACTAGCAGCCATGAGTAAGAGAAAACCGCCGAAAGGAAGAGTTTTCTTTAAATATGGCCTCCTTATGAAATACATATATGCCTATCCTGCAAAGTAAATTACATCGGTAACTTATTTTTTAAAGTTCTTCGTGCACCCGAACGTATTATAAATATACGTACTATTTTGTGCGTTATAATTTAGCCGTTTTGCATGTTAATCAGTGACAAACTTAAAGAACAATTGGAAGGAAACATTTGAGAACAGGAACGAGTAATGTAGAAAAAAACGTTTTGAAAAAATCTTGTTAATATGATCCAAAAGCTTTGTAAACAATAGAGTGCGAAGAACAATAATCTCCGAATTCGAAATTTCTTTGAGGGCTGTCAGCCAAATTAAATATCTCGTTGAAGTAACAGAGTACTCAATTAACCGTTCACGGCACGGTGGAAATACTTAAATGAAAATTTCTGTCGTCTAGTGTAGCAAATAATAGCACGCGTTGCATCCGACAAAATCAAACTATTACATTTAGTTTACCCAAATACTTAGCCGCAAGTCTGTTTAGGAAAAGCAGAGCAATTTTTGGATCGGCACTGATAGTATTAATACTTTTAAATACTTGTCAGAATTATTGATGCCGATTCTTCTTCGATCGAGATTAAAGCAGTACAATACGAAATCGAACTTTGTTTCATTCGCCAGAACGTTATCTATACCAACAAAAATGTATCGTCATCTATTTGACACATACATGAAAATATGTAGGAAATATTGCCTCACGCTTCTAAAATGTGTTCACGAAGCTTCCAAATAGCATCAATATTTTCACATATGCAAGTATCAAAGAATCACGGATTCCTTTCGACGTATTTTCTCTCAAACTATCTTAATATAAATACTCGATGAAAATGTAGAGTCGTACAACTTATCAGTAACCATACCTACGAAAGGAGATCGATAAGAATGACAGCTCACAAAAGACGCAAACAATTCTATTATTTTCGCTACTGATCCTAAAAAAGGTGCCGGGTACTAGCATATTTCTCTGGCGAGAAGAGTGAGAACGGTCAACCCTCCTCTTTCACTCTGGATGGATTGTTATCCCATAATTAGTGGCGCCGATTTTCGTGTCGTTATGTCATCGACACGCACGTGCCGCGACCGACGGAGCCACCCCTTTTGTATGCAAGGGGACCCCTTGAAAGAGATCCTGTTCTTTCTTGGGTCGTCTCCTTGCGATTTATCTCTCTCGCATTCTTCTTCTCCTTTTTTCTCTTTTTATTCTGTTATGTTTATGCCGTTTAAAAGTCACTTTCGTTCTTTCGTCGTCTTCAGTCCGACGCACGGATCGATCGATACAAAAGATAATATTGTTCATTTTATTATTGCTGTGTTACCGTTGTTTAAGCTTTGCTTCTGTTTCAGTATTATACTCTTGGTAAAACTCCAAGTCATTTTTATTGTGGAAGAACGTGTTAGTTCAGTTTAATAGCAACAGTTTTGGGAATGAATAAATTACTAGGAGTTAAAGATAGTTCTATAAATATTAACCGGTAACCAGACTTCAAATGTGTAATTATCGGAGAAGGTAGGTGTACTTTAGTCTGATTGGCCGATTGCAGTTATCAGCATTTTTCACAAGAACTGAATGTTACAGTTGTCAGGGGGAATTGAAGTAGAGTAAATCAAATTATAAGCGTTCAAATGAATCGAAAAAACGGGGATGGTTTCTAGCCGATAATTACACGCCGAAAGGGGCGTTTGACGTGTTATTTTTCCCTTTCTACAATTCAAACTATTCGACTCGAAGAAGTACGTACCTGTTGATTTTTTAATGTCTCCCTGATCTATACGGTCCTCCAACTTCCGCTTGTCATACACTTACTTCTTGGAGAGTATTAATTTGATGCTTTGATCTTATAGCTGGTTCCCCCAGTTGTCCTTCTAGGATTTTACCTGAGCTTCTTCATGACAGCTCGAGAGTCTCCGAAATGGCCGCTGCTGTCAAAGGTACACTTCGTCAATTGTGAGCTGCTTCACGATCTTCTTGATTTCTTCGAACATTTAGTTCGTCGGAATTCTTCGAGGGCACAAGCACATGACTATTCGCCTTTGCTTCGATTTGCTCTTGACACTCTCGTGTTACGACTAACTTTCTTGTCACAAATCTTGCACGACGTAGAAGGTTGAAGACACAGCCCCGCAACGACCACGGAAATGCACCAGTAGGAGGAAGCGGAAGTAGAGAGTCCTCGCTGTCGCCCAAACGTCCCCTTCTCCAACACCTTTTTTTTGCCACCACCCCACTGTGCGTTGTCCTCTCCCGCCTCGTTTTTTACGGCTCGATAATTACACACCACTGGGTGCAGTAAATTGTCGCCGTGCTTCCTGCCCGCGTACGCTAACCCGCTCTATGATCCTTCGGAATTAGTTATCTTCTGGTATAACGTCACGAATACCAAAAATGTCACTCAAGGTGCACACTCGCCAATCGGTGTAACTGTCTCTACAACTTCACTGTTTCGTGACACCCAACGACAAATTTATCAACTGGAATCTTTCCAATGCAAAGTCCTGGTGGTGTCCTGGTGGTGTCCTGGTGGTGTTCAGACGGTTCAGGTGTCTTCAGACGGTTCTAGTCAAATTTTTATTTTTTCTTTCAAGGGAGAATCTTCTCATTCACCGGATGGCTCCGGGACCGTGGAATCCTTAAGACTGGCATTCCGAAGTGTTCAGCACCACTTCCTCCTTCTCCAAATCTCCATCCTGATTCAAGGAATCCTTGACTATCCACCTCTGTCTCCAGTAGCGGAACCGTCGGGTGTTCTCGGCTTATTCGGGGGACCTCGTGCGCGCGTGCGGCCGCCGAACGAAGTGGCAGGGTCGGACCCTGCGTAGTGGACGACTGCGGTTGGCCGTCGAATGTGCGGAGAAGGACTCAGCACTCCCGATGGGAGGGAGCCGGGTGGGTGGGTAGGTCCATGGGTAGGCAGGTAGGAAAGCGGTAATGTGGCGGAAGGAGGTCGGGATGAGAAGTGCGTGGCACTGCTCTCTACTCAAAGCAGAACCGCAACCGGAAGCGATGATGATACACAAAAAGGGAATTGAGAAGAAAGAGGCAGAAGGCAGGACGAAAACGGATAGTAGACGGTGCTTACCAATGCTTATCGGACAGACAGTTTAACGAAACAGGCTTAAAATCAGAAAAATCGTAGTATTAAATAAACAAACGATCAAAAGAAAATTAACAAAGCAAGTATAAAGGAAGGTCCAATCAATAGTCGTAAACGAATCATATAAATATTAGAGATAACGTTAAAGTACCTAAATTTATTGGCCACGCAACAAGGAAAGACTAACTAAAAGCCCAAAATCGGTCAGGTGCTATAAAACCTTCTCAACGATACTTTAAACTTCTGTGAAGAATAACAGTATTGTTGTTTGGCACCACAATGGTAACTAACGAAACGCCGTCGGCACGGTAACAAGACAAAAGAGATAATTATCCCAAATACAAAATACTGTTCGGAGAGTGAAGGACAAGCGCGATCGGGGACGCGTAAGGACAGAAGGACGATACGAAAGAAGGTAGAGGAAACCGTCAGGACGAGAGATGCGGACCACGCGGAGGACACGGCGTGTCTGAAGTGGGCTCGGCCCGCGCACGGGGGTTACGGGCTTTGCTTTCGATTTGGTCCCCCGTACCCTCGGCCGGGTAACGTGCGCGTGTACGCTCGCTCCTCCTGTGCACGCACGCACGCACGCACGCACGCACGCACGCACGCGAGCGCCGCCGAGTGGATCCGTGGATGAGCACGCGTGGCCCCCGTCGTTATGTCCGGAACGTAACCCGCGTAATCGATGGGACCCAGAGTTCGGAAAAACGTAAGCTAAGCAGTGATTGAAAATTATGACTGTGTTATCTCTATTTACAAGTACATATCATTATTTTCACTTTCAAGACGACTTATGTGTGTTTCAATTACAATCCTTTTTGTATCAGCAGCATACGTACTTTAAACTAAAGCCAGAACACCATTTTATTATTTGCTTCTATGGAAGTAGACATTATACGGTCAAGATTTTATAAGAAGTTTCCAACATTGATTAGTGCGAAATAAGACGATTAATCATTCATCAATCATTGGAAGAAGTATCGAAAGTCGGTGCAATTAAAGGTTTTAATTAATGTAGTAATTATTGAGCGTGAAAAAAATTACACTGTAATTGTGTTTTTCTTTATTCACCGTGCTTTTTTTCCTAGTTCACTGTTCAAGTTGTCACTCAGAAACGGCCGATTTAGTTAGGGGCGCATTTGTTTCTAGTACCGGTTCGGTTCTTGCCATGATGCGCGATTTTATGTTTCAATGTGTAAAGTGCAAAAATATTCGTTGTATCGTACTGATTAGTATACAGTTATTAACGATAAATTTCAAATATGGATTCTTTATAAAGTTCGACAAAATAAATAGAGAAATCTAAAAGAAAATCCCAGCGGACGACAAACGTCGACAAACTAAAGCCGATTAATAGGCTACCAGTCGATAAGTATTGGTAATCGAAAAGCCACTAAATAGACTTGTTTGAAATCTGTTTGAAAATTGTTATGAAATCTTATTGGTCGATCAAGTGTTAAGTAGAGTGTTGTAAATGGCTAATAACAAATGGTATCTAGATTGACATTACTGTATCAACGAAAGTTTTTTATAAAGAAAATGGCAAACGTTCATGAGTACTATCGGTTAAATTGCATTACATACTATTCGGCAATTAGGGTTATGCAAAGAAATTAATAAAGATACACGTAAGGCCCAATGTGCAAGCCCCAATAAACAAGGTGCATACTACTGATCCTAATAAAATATTAATTAATCGACGAATGATTTACGTGTCACCATTTGTTACAGCTTTACTTTAAGAATGTTCAATTAATTACTGATAATCAAAAACAAGAATTTTCTGTGCAATTCTAGTTATATGGCAGCAACACCTGCAATTAATAGTAACTGCATAATCCTTTGAATCCATAATATCAATGATCACGTAGCACCTAGCTAGATTTTTGAATAAGTTTTGTATTTTATCCTACAGTGATTAATTGATTTGTACATATCTGCTAGGCTTGCGTTGGACAATCTGTTACAGAAGTTAATAGAAAATAATCAATTAGTGGACAGACTGTCCACACGTCCGTAATGACGAGTAGGCAGAGCCGTGGGCCTGTTTCTTCAGATTGTTCGCAAGTGACAGAGCGGCTTGTGCGGTTCCTGCGTCAAGTCTCCTCTAATGTTTCTCCGACGTGTTCGCAGCACGAGCCGCACGAATGGAGGGGTTGGCTGAGTGTGGTAGGGATGAAAGTAGTAGAGGAGAGGGATATGGCGTAATGGAAGGGATGGAAAAAGCGATGAGGGTGGGCGGGCTGAGGTCTATCCTTCGCACGCCTTTTCTACCTCCGCTGGGCTCCTCCGATGATCATCTACTCCTCCTTCTTAGGTTACTCTTGCCTCGAGTGTGCTTGACTCGAGGGTGCCGCAAAGCCACTTGGGAAAAGTGTGCACGCTTCGTTTTTTTCTGTAATACGCATCTGTTGGTTGTTACGTGCGAATTAGACTGAAGCGTGCGGTTTCTAAAAATGTCCAAAGTTGCGATAGGCATCTTCGTTCAATACTCGAGAGAAATTGCATTGTTTTCATATATAAACGTCTAGTAGAAAATATAGGAGAAATTCAATTTATGGGTTATTCTCTACTCTGGTATTCAGAGCATCTTTGCAATTTTTCATTACATTTCAAATGTTTCAACTGTTGAACTGTCGACAGTTTTATTTAATTTAAACGCAATATTCGTTTCATCGATAAAACAGTATATGGACTTGACGAAGTTAATAGTCTTAGTTCGTCGGGAAAAGGGTATGTTTATCTGACAATAGTAATAGGCATTTGTTTATGTGAAATTAATAATCGGATATAACACCTGCTTTCTTTTCAACCTTTCTTACACGGGTATCTACTCTACGTATGTATAAATGACATAAGCAGGATATATGCAATATATGCAATAACGTCTAATAACTTAGATTCGTCGCCATTTATGCATCCAACCAAAAGTTTTCTCTATTATACTTACAATTAAAGAAGTTCAGACATCGATATCTCAGCTATAGTACATTTGAACGTGAAGTTGGTAAGGGTGTGTTTAGAAACGGATAAGGATGTTCAAAAAATTATTATTACGTTCGTACGAGGAATGGATAAGGAACCTTACAATCAAATAAAAGTTTCGTTACACTTGCGTGGAATTCTTACCGTAGAATTAGTATGAAGCCACCTGTCACAAAATAAATACTTAAATATGAAA
Organism: Tiphia femorata; assembly: GCA_944319695.1. Classification (NCBI taxonomy): domain Eukaryota; kingdom Metazoa; phylum Arthropoda; class Insecta; order Hymenoptera; family Tiphiidae; genus Tiphia; species Tiphia femorata. The sequence goes on from OX090904.1 coordinate 3,639,945, forward strand.
CGCACATTATTTATTGCCCTTCCTTTAACTGAAACTCTCCACGCTTTCGCGATTACACGCCAATCTTCTTGGCATTCTTAGAGAAGGAAATATACGTCAGAGGGTGCGTTTTCCTTCTTACCCCTTTTTTCCGTTTCCACGGCGCACTTCTCATGTTTCAGCTTATCAGCGTAAAGTTCATCTTGATTTTTCAACGCCACTTTATGCGCTTACTCGCATCAAACTTGAAAGTCGTGCGTGACGATGGCGTTTATCTAGAGGCGCGCGCAGTGCGCCACGACAGAAGTTACTTCTGCTGCATGGAAAACTTTTGCCGACGGCCATCACGCGATACGGTCCTCCAGTCTCTTCGCAGTTTGCAATTACTGCGTACAAATCGATTGAACAGAAATGTTCTTGAAAATTTGACCAAATGATTGAAAAAAAGGTGAGCTTTCGACACATGATATATTGGGAGTATTGGGAAATCCGAAGAGCTGAGATGTTTGCAACTGAGTTGCGTTGTCGTGCTACACACACATTTGAGTTAAAATGCAAAGTAGAGAACAATTCCAAAATATTCTCTCGACGTTACTAAGGACGGAATGATTAAAAGTGATTCAGGGATATTACTTTCATTTACTTTAGGGTGTCTTTATAGAAATTCCTTGATATGTAAGCCTGTATGTCAAACTATTATTTCCGTTTAGAATCAATATAAGTAGAGTTTAGTTTCTTTTTTATTACGAATGCTTTCATTTTTTTTAATATCTTTTAATCATTTTCCAAGCTTACAATGAATTATCAGTGTCAGCGGAGTGTCAGTAAAATAGGCTGCCATTTGTATTTAGATTAGTGGTACCCTTGTAGAAACTTTGCTACTGCAGATGCGCAATGAAATTTCTGTAAGAATGATCAAGATTCTAAAGTAATAAAGAAAAATAAACTAATCGACAACGCACTGAACCCCAAACGATGAATAGTAGAATACAAACTTGATGCCCTATATCAAATGATCGGGAGATGTAACCAAAATAAAAGCATCATTACAACAAATAGGCACAACTCTTTTTACTTCTCTTGTACACGGTATATAGCAGTTTAACATACAGATGTGCAGGGTGAGGCACTAACTATTGCCACTTGTTAGAATAACTCGATAGTATGGTAGTAGTAGAAAAGTTTTCAAAAGTTTTGCAGGTTGGCGGGGCGGGGGGGGGGGGAGAGAAAGAGAGAGAATTATTACACCATGTGATTCGATAAGTGCCGAAGTGATAAGAAATACTACTCAATCCGTGATAAGGTGATTGCAGCATTGCATTCGTAACAATGGTAATCACTTCGAATATCTTCTGCGAATATAAGTTTATTTTTCCCTTTTTGTCATAAACGACCTTTGACCTTTAAAAACCTTAATGTTGCCCATCATTGGATTCGTCTCAATAACCGCTATCCGAAAATAAGTACCAAAAGATAGCATTGTATCTAAAAGAAAAAACAAAGGTGAGCTTCACATCTCAGAAGCTACTCCACATAGTAACGAAAGATTAACGTCACACTACAGCCCCTGTTGTCCCATGCAACTTTTGTTTCGAAAACTTTTCTACTACTATCATACTTTTGAAGTTATTCTAGGTAGCAATAGTTAATGCCTCACCCTGTAAAATAAAATTTCTATAAAAACACTCTACAACACAAAGAAAACAATGCAAGCTTGCTTTTCCATTTACACTCATCATTCGAGAGCAAACGCATCAAACAACTCGTAAGCTTTTGCAGTATCTAATAGAAATTTCTACAAGTTTTTATCGGTAAATCCTACTGTTTCTACATATACCGACTTCCTCCACCACAGAAAAAGTCAGCACGTCGGATCGTCGGCGTCGGTCAGGTAGAGAATGATAGTGGAGGTAAGAAACAAACAGTCGAGGCAGCAGCCAAAAGAACACTGACCAAACGAACACGGAAAAGGAAACGGACCGAAAGGAGGTAGGTACTATCGCGTAACGTGGTCGCGTTCCTTCGAGGAATACGTAATCGTTCTCCGCTCGTGACACGCGAATTCACTGACATTACGGAGTCACCCCTTCCTCAAGGATTCCACGAAGATCCGACTACGATTCCATACGTTCCCCCCTTTCATGCCTCGCGTTCTCGGTTACTCTCAAAACGTTTAGCACGGCCCCTTCCTGTGCTTTAGGCCAGTTCACATCTGGAAGTCCTTGGAGCAGTAGGTGGTACTTAGGAATTTTTGCGCAAGAGCTATACTTTCCCGTACAATTATAATTTCGTGCTTAAGCGTTCCAGCGGAGCAGACTGGAATGAGGTAGACCTAAGAGATGACGCCTACAAAATGGTCCATGCGACCTATCCGCGAAATGATTTCCTTAAAATGGGCACGGAATTGACTCGCGATCACGAAGGACCCGCTTGGCCAGCAGATATATCCTAAAGACCCAAAAGGCATTCGGTAGGATCACGTCGGTCATCCTGCCGCGAGAAGGAATAATTTGCGGGTAGTCGTACGGTAGGGAATGTGTGCCGTTTGCTTTGTGCGTGTCTAACTGTTTCGGTTCTTGATGAACCTTCCACTGTCGATCACCTTTGTCTTAGGACGTCTTTTAGAAGCCGACCGTTTGATCTTGGTCGAGCAGGAAATCGTTGGGATGGTCCAACGGAGAATTGTTTCCGTCTGGGCATTCGTCACCTCTTACGTCACTCGTTGCGACGCGGCTACGAAAGTGGTTTTTTTCTCTTTAATATTCCAGAAAAGGATTCTTAGAAAACATTGTGGCTAGCGTGTTTACCCGTAGAATACTACTATGATTTGGAGAGACGTAAATGCTAATTGTAAGTAGCCGACAGTGTTGTCGATAAATTTGTGATATACGTACTTAGTCTACGGTTAGGGTTATTTTACAAGAAATCCAACTGTTTTCTGTTTCTTATAGAATAAGAGAGCATTCTCCTCTTCGATTTTAAAACATCGATGTTTTTTATTAAATTTATTGGGATACCTTATGCTTCAATTGATTCTAAGATCCATGTATTGGATTAGGATATTCGCCGTAAAAGTTTAATTTTTAACTGTTTCGGGTTAGGTGGGTTAAAACCTATGCATGATGGGATGTCTGTTTTTCTTTTAAAATCGTGTATCTGAAACAATCAACAAGAGAGGTGTTGTTTCAGAGACGATAGCATTTTACATCTTTCCGTGTCAAATTATACATGAGAAAATTGTTTTGTAAATTAACAAATTATTTGTCATATTTTTAAGTTAGCCTTTTTCTTAATTTTATCTGAAACCATTTATCTTGTTTATTTCAAATAAAAACTTCAATTTGTGCCAACTCCTTTTATGTTCACCCTCGGCAAAGGAGTAAGTTCCTTAGATGACTAATTTTTAGTTATATATTAAAGATCGAATGTTTCTGGTTAAGAGTTCAGCGCATTTTTCACGAAACGGATATAAAAAAAATTGCCGAAGAAGGTCTTAAGTTTTAGGGTTTGCTTTTTTAACGTTCGCTATTTCGCCAATTTTTAATATAAAATAGTTTCTTTAGTACGCTTCAGTTTATTAACATATTGATTAAGAATCATGTTGACTAGTTTGTTTCGCTTATGTCTTAAGTTCCAATCGTCTATTCTAGTGAGATACGATTTTTAAACACACATTTAGCGTGTGCGAGATAAAAGTAGGAGGCAAAAATTAAGTAAAACTATACAGAAAATTATAATGTACAATCAACAAGTAAGTAAATCAGCTACAGAGAAAAATAGTGTTGAATGCAGAATTAGAAGAAAAAAACTTCATGAAAATTCTTAAACTTGTTAACCTATACAAAATAAGTCACTCCCTTTACGGTCGTGCCTAAAAATGGATTTTTATTAAAATAAAAATTGTTTTTTAAATTTTCTACCCCTGATGGGTGATCTGGATGGTTGATCTTTTGGAAGCCAAAGCATCTGGAAACAGATAAATCAGACTAGTAAGTTTCTTTTATGGTTCCGTTTTTATTATAGTCGATGCTTCGATAAAGAATAACACGAAAGGATCGATTCTTCCAAAAATTCTTCTTCCAAAAATTACAGGAATCTACAGAAACTTTACTGGACAAAAAATCCTATACTCATCTATAATTATTCTATTTTATTGTTCATAAAATAAACAGCAGCTTTTGTTATGTGCTTTTCCATTGTCCTTTCTCTGAAAATACAATCTAAAACCACTTACAATCAAATTTACCTTTTGCTCTTTTGCTTTCATGCACAAATAGTAAATCTATACAAACAAATACATATTCTACGGTTGGAGAAAGAACCAGAACTAGACGGTCTAGAATCAGATGTCCCGTAAGTATAATAAAAAAATTAATGAACGTGAAATCGCAAGTCCCATACACATCCAACACCCGTATAAATTTCACTTTCTCTACCGAACACTTTATCCCACTTTTACCACAATCTCAATTGTACCGAGTATTCAAAGGGACGAATATTAAACCAATCGTATTAATCGATAAGCCTCTTAAATTCGTTCGCGGTATCTAAATCACGAGATCGTCCTTTGCTCGTTATTTATTACGGCACAAATCAGGAAAAGGAGCACGAAGCACCATGGCACCTGTGGCCTGCCGTGCCTGCTCTTGGTCATTTGGCTGCGAAGAGAGCGAACGAATATGCGTGCGCAACGAATGCCTCAAAGGGACTATTTCGAAGAGGAAGAGAGAGAGAGAGAGAGAGAGAGAGAGAGAGAGAAAGAGAGGAGGGAGGGAGTGAGTGAAAAGAGAAAGGGAAGAAGAGCCTGCCGCACACTTCGTAGTCCTTCGATTCGTATCTTGTCTCCAATGGTAGCGGCAATAATTTTGGACTTTATGTTGGCCGTTGCCGGTGTTGCTGCTTCTGCTTCTCCCGTTGCTCCTACTTCTGAGTATCCAAGTGCCCAGGGACTCCGCGTGTGAGCCCGTCCAAGTCTGGTAACACGGCTGCCTACAAGAGAGTTCCGTTGGATAGTCGAGCAATGCGCCTCGGGGCAGTGAGACCCCGCTGTTTCCTACACCAATGGGAGATCTTATCGGGTTGGTGAGTTTTGGGAGCGATCGCACCGCGATCGACGATTACTGTATCTTCCTTTCGTCGAAGCGAGTGAAGGAGCTCACGATGCCTTGCTACTGTGCGCGTTCGCTTAATCGGTGGCAAGGATTAATAATGCGGCTACGTGAGGATTGGTGTGCCACGCGCGAGTTATGTCTCTCTCTCCTTCCCTCTCTTTCTTTCTTTCTTCTCTCTCTCTCTCTCTCTCTCTCTCTCTCTCTCTCTCTCTCTCCCTCAAAAGCTGTGCGCTTCAAGGCGGCTGATTCTTATCGGCTGCGAGTTTAGCGATAATTGCGGGATCGATTTTTTGTCGAAGTAATGCGAGAGGCGAGAGATCCTTATGATGGCAAATTTTGCTTGCGTTTTAGGATCGATGGGTTGTTTATGTGGGACGCGTTTGGGCGAAGACAGTGCAATAATCTTGTACAAGATAAGGCAGTAATTTATTGTTGTATGGTTGTCCCTGTGATCGGTGATCGAATGGTATCATTCAAAGGGTCATCACTAATTAATTAGGCACTGTTAAGAAAAGTAGTTATCTTAAGTAAGTTTGGTAATTTACCACATCTTATGTTCTGGATCGCTTAATATTTACTGCGGATTTTATTAGAATTATTGAGCAGGCGGAAAATTGCGCAATATCTCGCATGCCAATGTTAATGAAACCTTCGTATTCTTTTAACCCATTAACCGCCAGATTTTCTTTTTTGAAATTTAAAAACTAAACTGTTGGACATATCAAATATATTTTTGGTGCTTTAGTGGCGTAAAATTCCAAAATCCCCAAATGGGGATCGTGGCAGCTAATGGGTTGATTGCCAAGTGTTCTACGGTTCAAGAGAACTGGTTATTATTAATGATGCCTATTCTGTCGTGTTGTCATGTAAAAAATTGTTAAATTGTTAATTTTGTTAAATAACTTTGATAACTTGCATAACTTTGATTACTTACTCGATGATTTACAGATTTTGATTATGTAAAATGGAAGTATGTGAATATTCGAATTCTTTCGAAGAATTTTTGATCTACTTCTTTTGTTTTTTTCTTTATTTTACAACAAAAGTAGTGTATATTATCAACAAGCAGTAAGTCATCTTATTTTATCGTTCAGACCTAAGAGAAAAGTAAAATTTTACAGAAGCAAACAGATGACTATAATGCCTTCAGCTAATAAATATTTTTTTCTGTTTTAGGCTCTCTCTCTCTGTCTCTCTCGCACATACACGCGCACGCGCACGCGCACAATTGACAAAGGGCCAGTGGTATCGAGGATATCTTTTGGCAAGGGAAAAACGACGAGAATTGGGTAAAACGATTGATATCCTCCTCGAGGCGCGCGAAGCTCGTGGCTCACCAATTATGAAGAATCGCCGCGCGCCCGGCTCACATTTAGATCGTCGCGCGGATAAAATTGAGTACGCGTCTTAGGAAACGAATTCCTCTATGTCTCCGCGCACGCCATTCGGGCCTCACATACGCACAACCACAGGCGATCACCTGCCTCCACCTTTTGCCACTGGTCCCTCCACTCCTCTACTCTTCTCTCCGCGCACGAGCTAAAGCGACGAGCACGCGACACGAATTTCGTAAGAGCCTCTAAACTCGACATCCCTAAAAGATTTTGGAGATTGCGAAAAGAAGCAAGGGTCAGCATGGCTTTATGGAAAAACGATTTGGTACATTTGTTTTGCTGGTTGGCATGTAGTCTTGTATGCATTATTGTGTACATTATTTATTGCTGATGTATAATTAATTAAATTAGGGTATTTTTAACCATTTTGTCAAATAATGTCCACTTCTTATTGATCGATGCTTTGAAGTTGACTGTTTGGTTATTTGTTTCCTTCTTTTTTATTTCGTGTCTGTTACGGGACAGTTCCTTCCTGGCGATATAAAGCTGAGACTAACATTTTTTGGTACTGTTAACAAAAGTGTAATGGCGTTGAAATCACTCACATTCGAATAGAATAAAGAAGAGATGTATGCACCGAAGAATATAAATAATTCTCACGTAAGACATACATAACTTATAGACAGAAAGACATTTATAATTCGTAATAAAAGACTGCTCTGCCATTGGACGTTACTTCAAGCAGTTCGTCCGAACGTTAAGCCAAGCAGTAGATTTAAAATTTTTCTCATTCTATTATATAAATGAAACATGTAACTATTTTAATAATAATTACACGCGGCCCCCCTGATGTTTAATGCGATATAAGTCACATTTATGTTATCTTTTAATATTACTTTAGCAAGTAATATGCGAATCTAAATTTCTGTAATCACAACCTCGTTTTATCCAGAAGGGATTTAAGTCACCTTTGAAATAATCGGCTAGTAATATTGTACTTTTACAAATTTTCTCTCTCAAAGTTCAAGATGAAAAGTTAGACAAAAAGCAAGATGCGCCCATAGCACTCTTATCGATCGGTAATTTCTTTCTTAATCAAATCTGAAACGTAGCATTCCAAGTTGCCTTACCCCTTTTCCTATCTACACTTCCCAATCCAAGATCATCAAGATAAATCGCAGGAAGGGATCATCCCTTCCCAATTTCCCTTCTTCCTACCACTCGGGCCAGTGTTCCATCTCATTAGACTCCTTGAAGTGTCACGTGGAAGGCAGCTCTTTACTTGAGCAAACGGTATCTTTATTAGTGCCGTCCTGGCGCGTGTCTCCAAAGGGCTCCTCCTATCGTTCGAGTGCCTTAAGAGTCCATAAAGAAGACCGCGGTCATAGGCTCTCCCTTTAGCCGCGTCGTAATCGGACAAGCGAAAGAGGGAGAAAGGCTCAGACCAGGAAAGTAAGAAAGGAAGATGAGAACGGGCAACCACTGGACATTGTTGCAGGCCGTCTGTAATTAAAAAACGGTCCAATCGATAGGAGGACACGCGAGCGGCATTAAATATCGTACCCTCGCTCACCGATCGTCCACCCAGTTGCCAATGAGGCGTATATCATCGAGGGCCAGACTGGTCGCGATCTTTTCAACGCGCCAAGACCCTCACCTTCTTCTTTTCTCTTCACCAACCTATCCTTTTCAGTCTACCTTAGCCAGTTCAGGAGTCCCCTCATTCAGTGTTGGCGATGCGATCTTTATAGGTGGATAAGGACACGATAAACTGATGCAACGAGTGAGTACCTCGCGACAAGTGGACAACTAGCCACGAGACACACGATGCTCCTGGTGTAGCCACATTCAATTACTCTCAAAAGATTTTACGCGAGTTTTAAAATCTTTCGTGTAGCCTTTACGAGCTGGGACCTTTTAGAAGGTTTGCTACGTAATTAATGCCTCGTTTGACATACTGCAAGTGATACTTTTTTGGGTGGTTAGTTTTGGCGAAGAGTCGAGTAATCTTGAAGGAGATAAGATGAGAGTTTAGATGGATACTGTAAAGGTTTGGTGGTAAGGTGTGTTCAAAGTGTCTGGGATTGGGAGGCGTGTTGGGTGGGGTACCTGAAATTGCGTGTGACAAATCGAGGTGATTACGTTTCGAATTTTGATGATTTGTATCGAGAGATTTAGGCTTGATGTTGAAGTTAATAGGGCGTTAGTTCGTGTACTTTGTGTTATCCGCAGAACAAGAATTCTGTCAAGGAATTAATTGTACATGAGTGTTTTTGATAAGATTACTGGTACTGCAGAATTGCCATTGTAAGTGTAGAATTTAATCAAATTTGTTCACTACTCTCGTTTGTTACCAAAGTTTTAGCACTACGTTATTCTTCTTTGCATTCTTAATGATCTCACAATCAGTTGTAACCACTAAACAAATTGCAATTAGCATGCAACTAGCAAGCCAATTTATTTTCATTGTATTCGGCAGGTTATTATTCGATAGAAAATGTTATCTTTTCCTTTTTTCTAGAGTGTGGTCAACTATTATATTTAATTCATAATTACTTACCACTTCTTCTAGCTTACGTATTAGTACGATTAAATACAATAAACTTTAGTGTGATAAATATTTATGTAAGAAGTGACAGCGACGTACAATTAGAAATGTCACATACGTAATACAGACATAGTTTATAACCGCATGCCACGCATGTTCAATAAGTTCGCAGGCAGTAAGCACAAGCTGCCTGTAAGTACAAATACGAACTTAACTAACTCGAAACATATGTATCTTGGTCTTCTTGCAAGCGAAACTTTTAGATGCTCACAGTCCTTCCCTTCCATGAGATTACCCTTTAATACGAACTTCCACAAAATATGACTGTCTATTTCTAACATCAATCTTTCATCTCACGCTAGACTCCATCTTGACCACCACAAGCACGTCAAATCGCATGGTCTAAATGGATTGCGGATGTTCAGTGACAAATAAACACGAGGGTAACGATCGCACCCCAATATCCCGAAACGGCACCCCATGGAGTAATTTTATGTGTCCAATGACTCCCTGCTAGGGAACCTCCTGGCACCATCAACTACGATCCTCTTCGTTCGTGATTTTTCTCTCTCATCTCTCTCCTCAATTCAATTCACACGTACCTCTCCTAACTTCTCCCTTTCGCTGGCCCCCACGCTCCCAATGAAAGACACGCATCATCGCCTGCTAACCGGTGTTGCGCGCTCGTTGCGGTTCACCCAAATGTTATGTTAGGGGCTCCTTCGCTTCTGTCTGCTGTTTCGTAGGAGGACCTTTCAAACACTTTTTTATTTGCAAACGTGGGTACACATTTTTCAAACTACTTCTTCTACCTTACTTTTTATTGTTTTAGAGTTGATTTGCATTATCTTTTTTTCCTTTTTAATGGATAATAGATATACTTACGACTTTATAAGGAGCCTAATGACACGAACAATCGTACATACACACCAATTTCAAGGCTAACAATGAGTGAGTATTTTTTGAAGAGAATGTGTGCTTTTTTGGAAATCTTCTAGAAATGTTGTTCTTTAACCGTAAATTACTAATATACATACAGGTAACCTATGAGTGCCTTTACCTTACTTAAGAAAGAACTTCATTTATACACCTATTTTTACCAAGGACTCCGTGTATACGACGGATTCCTACTGCATTAATTCAGAAGTAAATGATTTGCTATGAAGTGATTTGGTTTGTCTAAACTTGTCTAAAAAAAATATTTCCAAATTCAGTTGAAAAAAATCGTGTAAAAATGAAAAATTCGCTTAAAAGTCGCATGAAAGTCCATATCTTAAAGCCACGTAAATGTGAATCTGAAGTGTTAAAAGAAACTGTGTCAAAGTGAATCGTGTAAAAGGAGTCTCACTTGTAATATGTCCATGTCAAGAAAAATATATTAAGAACATATAATTTGTGTTTTACAAGCTTGCCAAATTTAGAGATACTTGATCACAAATTGATATAGCGGAAAACCGTATCACTTCGTCAACTTTACATGTTTACTTGTAACATTTGGCAAACATCTCAAGACGATGCATTTTCACTCTTCATTACTCGCACAATGGTATAGTTAATTTTACAGAGGGCACCAGCATCGGTAACGAAGTACCTATTAAAAAATTGTAAAAAAATAGGAAATTAATGTTTTCCGATGATCCATAGGAAGAGAACCTCCTTGATTTCCTTGTTGTTCACAGCCTACGCTCTCTCGCTCTTCTTTCGCTGCTCTCGCCTCTCACATCCCAAATGTAACACGGTGCCGCGGGGTACAGTTTACGCGTCCAAACTTTACGAGAATCCATCCGGATCCAGAAATTCTCACTCCTTTGACCGCTGAAATTTGCTGCCTGGGTCGGGCTGCCCGACCAGTTAGGCGGCCTGGTCGTCGTCTTACTGGACGAGACTCGAAGAGATACTCGAACTCGGGGACCAGGATGATATACGACCCCGTGAATTCGCGGACGTATTTATTTCCTAGCCGAGGTCACGCATGACGGCGCAACGACTTGTCCACCCAGCGCGAAGGTCCTCGCCCGATTCGAAAGTGCCATTCCGCTTCTTCTTCCTTCCTCGGTGCTTTCTTGTTTCTTTCCCGCGCCCGCTTGTGTCTCCCGTTTGGCTCGACTCGAGTATGTATGTATACGTCCACGGCGTAGTAGGAGTGTTTCTGACACTTTTAAGGTGCATCCGTTTGTCGCTGAATGATGCATGTTGTTCGTCGCTTCGGATGAAGACGAAAACGCGATTCTTTTAAGTTTTGGTGGAAGCTGTTCTCAGGACAATGCCACGTTTTCTGCTGGGTTCTTTTTTCCTTCACTATTTTCAGTTTTTATATATATAGTATTTTTAGTATTTTTATATATAATATATATTATACAAGTATCGAAAGAAAGATTTGAGAATATGGAAATTCTCTAATGCGCAGTGAGAGAGATCGTGTACTACTATATTGGAATGTAATGTACTGCATGATGCACGATGGCACAAATGTTGCCAATTTATTGTATACATATATGCCTGCGTATACTTTTGGTGTACTAAATCAACACAAATTTTCATTTAATCGGTTCTTATCCGTAATCCTTTTAAATACTAGACTGAATTGAGGTTTGTTTACACAAGATGTAAGTATTACAAAATAAATTGTACGGTACATAAAAAACCTACTGTTATAAATGGATTTTATGATAATGTTACACAACTTTGAATTAAGTTGCGCGAAGCACTTAAATAAATGTGTACTAACTTATAACGTCATTTATAAATGGGATCGCACTTCGTATTTTGTATTTTTAGTTATTATAAATTTGTTATGTGGAATATTCAACGTGCATTGATTATGTTACGGAGGGCATTAACATTCTGTGGTGACATCGCATTTCCATATACCAGTAGGAACGCACGAGAAAGATCGCTTATCCGTTTCTATCCACTAAACTTCAGTTTACAGGTTTATTCTAGCGGATTCTCATGACGTCAGAAAAAAAGTGAAATTTAAGGCTGAGAAAATACAAACACGACTGTATATCTATTCCCGACTGGCTAATCTCGTTAATTGGAATTATTTTTGGCATCGTATATTTAACGGATTTATCTTTCCATCGGGATCCTATGACGTCACAAGACGCGGTATGTATAAGGTGGGAAGAAAATTGTACGAGATACCTGAGGTCTCTTCCGCGAAACGTTCATTATGGGAAAATAGTGGAACACGGATTACGGGCAAGCCTTTAGATTTACCTGTGGCTATTTAATCTCCTTATTTAGATTAATCAGCCATCGTACATTTAACGGATTTTACATTATTCCGGCATGATATTAGCGACTCTGCAAATTGGGACGACACTGACGTCACATTTAAGAGAAAGTGAAACTCGATTACTATGAAATACAAAGGAAGGTGCGCCTTTTAAATTATTTACTAAGCTCATTATGTTTTAAGACATTATTTCTATTGAGCACTTCAAAGAATCGGTCTAACATATTCTTTCCTAGGAAAAAAAATTGGAAAATTATTAATCTTCGTGGAAGCTTTAAACTGTTCGTGTACTATTACTTAATGAAGCGAATTCACGGCACATTAAAATATGTACAATATTATACACATAGATATTTTTAAGTTTACTTCCATTTGCAAAGTAGTCGAGACGGGATATAAGCTTCAGCGCTTCAATACGCAATGCTTTAATTTATAAAATCTTTTCGCCAATCTAATTCTAATTAACGTTTCTTGCATACTTAAAAACTTACATTTTTCTATATAAACTTTGTATAGGCATTATTAACCTTAACCCTTTCTTTGTCCGAGCACTTTTGTATGCGATCTGTCACCTAGAGCAACGTGTGAACAATCTCTTGGACCTAGGTATTTATCCATATATGTAGTATTGCCGATTATAAGTATAATTGATTGTATACGATCGAGGGTAATCTCTGTAAAGTACCTACAAACATTTAGGTTAGTTTCTTGACTTGTTATAGTTTAATAAATAAAAAAATATACCGGTACTTATAAGTACCGTTAGACTACTAATGGTTGAAACATGTCCAGCTTCGCGATTCCGTTAATTCATCATGTTCTACGTATAAAAGAATATAAATCATGAGGCACAAGCCAGCATATACGCATATTTATTACAGATTAATCTCGTTACTTTAGATTATTGGTGTTTATCGTAGATTTAAGAATTTCTCGCTTATTGTAAGAGAAATGCGAACGTCAGTACCAAGCCCTAGTGACGTCAGAGCCATAATGTTTGAAGCGCATAAATCAGTAAAGAATTCTGCGTTTAATCATTGTTGAATCGTTTTGCAAATTCAGCTTGTGATTCACACATATACACGCTTGAAAAATGTGTTGTTTTATCCGATCAGCTCTCATGACGCAAGAGCGAAAATAAATCACGTTACAAAAACAGATGGATTATTTGCTGTCTACGTAGATCGTTTTTAGGTCGCACTAACTTTCCCAAGAATTCCGTAGACGATACGAAACGTCAACAGTGCAAGCTCTCTGTTAAGTTTAGTCACATATGTGCCGGCGATTGTGAAAGTGGTCCAACTCAATAATTTTGAAAAATAAATCTTTCTGCTTATGTAGCATTATATTCATGTATACGATTAAAATGTGAAATGATTTATGAATCCAACTTTTGTGACTTAAACCACTTTTACAATCACCGGTACAATTGAAACATAAAAAATGTTTACTTATAACTCAGAGTGTAGATTGATATATTAAGTTAGAATTAAATACGAATTACGAGTGAAATAATAATGCAGCATTCAAATTTCTTTTTGCATGCATTCGAGTATACTGTTTTACGTTAGAAACCGTATTTATTTAAAACAATTTTATATTCAATTTTAATGCACTCGCAAAATATATGTCTTTTATCTCTTTTACCTGACGAAGGAAAAGAGATGCTTCTTAGGAACACCTAATCACATTCAAGTTGAATCCTCACAGCTAATTAGAAAAGCTCTTAAGAAAAAGTAAAACCCCAAAAAGTATTTGCTTAAAAAGCAGGAGTAAATAAAATACAAGTAAAATAGTAAACATGTTACGAGAAAAAGTTTGAGAAATCTTTGAAATATTTATTATAAGATAATTAATCAAATATTGAATATCGAACTTCATCTAAAAGGAACCGAGAAACACTTTAACATTTATCCAACAGTTCGCACGCAGGATCGCCTCCTCCATGAGTCCTTCAAAATTGGAGTGAGAATTGCACAACGTCGATTCTTATCTGAACGACGATGCGTCGGCGGAGGGGTTGGCAACGGTGGGTAATAACGAGGTTACACAACCCTTAACGAGGGAAATGATCAGATCGTCGGGTTAGATTAATTTATGGTAGGTGCGAGCTCATCGGTGGTAGAGCACCTTCAGAGTGGGGTAGTCGAAAAGCAAGGCCGATCATAAAATCGAAAATGCGAAAGAGAGATACAAGAGTAGGTGAGTCAAAAGAGAGAGAGAGAGAGAAAGAATTTTACCTGACCCTTGGACCCTTGTTGTGACCATGTCGTACTTTGGAACAGGTTAAGTTCAATTTCAACCCTCGACCGTTGAACCTGGGTTAGCATCAGGAGTTGAAGATAACATTATCCGATTAATAATTCAAAGGTAAAATTAAAATAAACATTTCTTGAAATATACAAGACTGATTCTAATAAAATGTGAAATAATCGTCGAATAATCTAACAATCAGGTTCGTCTTAACAATGATCTATTGATTCGATCATGATTACAGTTACTATAATTGTTAGTGGATTATAGAAATGATTACAAAACAATCGGTTAAAGCCCACCTCTGAAACTAGTTTCATCGTAATTGCAGTGAACGTAAAAACCAAAAGATGAATGCAGATACTTGAAATTGACAATTTAATATTTAAGTGTCAAACTGTTAACTTCCATTGCTTGCGCATAGAAATTAAGTTAATGAGAAATAGAGAAGCCGTTTCCTCATTAATTATGATTCACAACGAGTATTTTATTTTCACCTCACGTTTAAGTACAGATGTTTCAATGGGAATTAATTTATTGTTGATTATACTTATTATGATTTGACATTTGACTACAGAAATTATTATAAAACAATCGCTTACCGTGTTACTCTGGTGCATCGGTTCTTGCTCGCCCACGACATTCGTGTCTCCCACTCAAGAAATTCTTCTCCGGAATGCTAAACGTAACCAGAGAATAATACGTAGGGACACTAGGGCGGTCTTGCCTGGTCTACCGGCGTATTTTGCTGAGTTCTTTCCGGATTCTACAGAAACATGCAATTAAAGTCGCGTTCGGAGACTGTCTTTGGTCAGCTGCTGAATTTTGTCACTACAATGATGTATTAGAATTGCGATTAGAATTGCTTTAGAATGTAATCTGTATTTTTAGGTTTTCATCGAACTATTAGTAAAAGTGAATGTACTTTATAAAAGAAATCTCATATTTCATTTTGCATACATTACACTTTCTTCGACTGTAGTCACACCAATTCTCCCCGTGTCATTTTGTCATTTATATCATTCCTTTATTATGCTATTTCTACATATCCTTCGAATCATTTCATTTCCAACGATCTTATATAATTAAATAATCTCACGTGGATTAAATTATATGCTGCATTTCACGCCATAATGGCCCAACTGCAGCTACTTAAATTCTTTCCCCTTTATTTTCACATTTATATTCCCATTTTGTTTTCAACCCCACGTTTCGCGCTGAGCAATTGACGCGAACATGTTGCCCATCCCTCCTTCGTCCTCCTTGTCCGAAGCGATTCTAATTTCACAGCGTGTTCCACGACCAACAACTACCCGAGCCTACCGATAATGCACGTGCCGCGTGGTTTACACACGCTGCCGCTAAAAAGGCGGGTAGAGGCGATCTGCGAAATGGGGTAGCAAGAATAGGCCAATTTGCACGTGACTAGTTGTGTCCACGAATAACCGAGGCGTGAAAAGGCCCGGGTTTGGAAGATGCGGCCAAAATCGAAGAAAAAGAAATAGGATGGGGAGAAAGAATGAGAGAGGACCCTCTAAACGCGCGGCCACAAAAAAACAAGAGTCAGGAAGTCAAGCGGAACTATTAGGTTCATAGGGGTGGAGACGGCCGAAACGATATGTATCTTTCGTTTTCTTCTTTACTCTTCTCTTGGAAGATGCGCGGTAGTTGAAGACAAAAAGGAAATGGGACACGGCCAAGAGGCGGTGAAAAAGGTAGAAGTCTTGCGAAAAAGGCACCCATTTCCTCGGCACAATTTCATCTGCGGCAATTTCGACCGAAGCGTTGCGGTGTGGCAGCTGCTTGGAAGAGAGGTGCCGAAGGAAAGGGCGCGAGACGGAGAGGGAGGAAGGGTGGGGGGGGAGGGAGGGAGGGAGGGAGGGAGGGAAAGAGAGAGAGAGAGAGAGAGAGAGAGAGAGAAGAGCGTCAAGGGTCCATTTTATGGCCCACAATAGAAAAGTGAATTTTTGTATTCTTAACACAATTTTATTTGAAAACATGTTATTCTACGAAGGAGCCGTTACGCATATGTGAGGTTGAAATTAGTGGAATTGAATGTAACCGAGGTAAGTCCGTTGGAAACAGCCAAATCTGTAGTTTCCTCGAACGACGTTAATAAGAATCGATTGATTGCCTTTTATCACAGAACATAAACAAATTTGTGTCTAGCTGATTTCCGAATGCACAAGTGGCTTCAATATTTGGCCAATCAAACGACAACATGAACTAGTTCCGCTTTGAAAATAAGCATGCTGGACTATTAATCTGCCGGCGATGCTCGCAATTTATGGAGGAAGAACGGACCTGCGAAAAGGAAGAGAAAGAAGAGAGGCGAAGGAGCGGTATGCAAGGTGCTGCCATGATTTTCAAGGAATGATTAGGCGGGTGCTATTAGAGCCAAACGATCGGCGATGGAGACGCAAAAGAAAGGAAGGAAGAGGAGAAGTGGGCAAAAAAAAGGGATAAAATCATTAGGTGACCACGGACATGCACGTCAAACTCACGTGCGTCCGCTTGTGAAACCTTCTGCTGTTCGTATGACGTATGTGCCAAAATAGAATACCGAATTAAAGAGAGATGGATAAAGTTCAAAATTAAATACTCCGATGTAACCGATTTAATGCATGACCAATTCCTGTCGAAGGTAACATTGATACTTAATGAAATATTCCTTGGAAGATTTTAAGTGCATTCCAATCGGCGCGGCGGCGATTCGAATGATCGCAAACGTCGTAAGTGCAGAAAATTTCATTTGCCAGAATTTGTGCTAACCGCCTGCTAAATCAAATAACCGCGTCAGGAAAAAGCAGTTATCATAATACACGATAAGTATTCATTGGGAACGATTGAAAAGCTTCAAATCAAATTGTAATCGAAAGTCTCGTCAATTCTAGATGCTAGTCGAAATTCGTCGGCAAAATTCACGACGATCGTTAAACATGAGAGCAACGGTGCTCGCCACCCGACAGATTAAACCAAGCCGTCATCCCCCTTCCCAGTCTGCTTTCTTACCCTCGTCGATAGTCCCGCTGCGAGCTGAGGCGTCGAAGCTGGCAAGTGCCGCGTAGATGTCCCAGGGTGGCAGGATCGATGCCCAAACCGTAGCTTCCTCCCTCTCCAGATCCCCTTCCACCCTTCAACTCCTTTAAACCCTCCTCCATTTCGCTTCCACCCCTTTTGCTCATCCCCGTCCGCTTGCACCCTCCTCCCGATGCTGAAGGCAGTACGATAATATCGGACGGTCCGAGTGGAAGATGACACCCTCGCTGATGCCAACCTGGGCTCTCATTGGCCAACAACCTAGGTGAATGATGTTAGAGGCTCTCGTCGATTGGTCGGCGCATGGAACGCCCAGGAAGGATGCGCAGCTGCAGGACATGCGTATTCCGAAGTTGTGATCGACGTTGAGGGAGTAAACGTCGACGTAACGACCATTCTCATACGGTTTTGGTTCCTGCCACTGTGCATCGACGTGTGCATCGCTACTACTACTAAGGCTACTGTGGGGGTTTTCATTGGCTGGCTTCAGCACGCTGATGGATACAAGAGTTAGCATTCGTTCAGGACGGTGCTGCGCACTGTGGTTAGGGGATGGATTCGCTTCCTTTCTTCGACAACTGTTTTTTTTTAGACTCGATTGGTGCGATTACATTGATGAGATGATCGGTTCGATTTTTGGACATAATTGGTTGGATTGCTTCGTTTTAGGAGTCCTTTCATGGGTGTTTAGCTGATGGAAAGTAGGACGATTATTGTGTGTAGGATGATAGATGTAATAATTTTCTAAGATTGCGAACGAAAATACTTTGTGATAAATTGGTCCAATAATATTGCTTGAATATTTTGTGATTGTGGGCTTTCTCTTTACTTCTAGTTCCCGAGAAATTGGTCTTTCTTTTACAATTGGATTACACTTGAGTGTTTATAACGTACGACACGTGGAAACGTTAAATCTAGTTTGATAGGGGTTTTTCATTGCCACGGGCAATTGGAACATTACTATGGGGATATTACCGCCAAGATACTCTATTATTCCGGTAATTCAATCGACACGAAAGTAGTAATAAAAAAGGAAAAACGAAGGGTTAAAGTGAGAGTTATTGAAGTTAGAAATATTTTTATACATATTTCAGCTGCGACACTTCCACTACACCAAGGTAACACGCAGTATGTGTAAAAATAAAAATGTTGAGGAACATCGGAAAGTCTGCAACAGTCGCGACGAAAATATCTTCTTCCACAAAAGCTTATTTTCGTTGTTGCAAACTTATGAAAAATAATAGAAGCTATAACGGAAACGTCTACTTCGATTAATACACTATTCCATTAATTGACTATTCCATATTTCGTCAGAATAATGTATGCATACACTACGCAAAAACACAATATACGCATGCATACATATATACGCGTACTGTGTTTTTGCATAAATATATTTATGTGAAGTTAAGGACAAAACAAACCCATATACATACGTAAATTACCCATTTTGTGTGCCATACACTGTGCTTTATCGTAGAAATTGCCAATATTGGGTTTTATACTGGAAAATTAATACTTATAGTGTAGAGATACCGGGTCACTCTCTCGACACGGTAGTGCCTCTGACGTGAATACAACGAAAATTGTTAGTTGAAACGACTCATAATAACGTACGGTATATGTATTGGCATTAGAACGCTCAGATTCATTCATTAGTGCAATGAATTGTAAGGATACATCTAGGCTAATAAGATATACTTTACGTGGAGTAAGAGTTCGGCAAACTTAGTAAGAGTTTTCCTTCTTAGATCACTCTTCCATCCAGGAAGGTGCTCGCACCTCGACCCAGGTGTTATGCTCTGATCATTAAAGCAATCTGAGGTCATCGTGGGGTCGAGGCTCGTAACGTTCGGTTTTCAGAAGCGCGAGTTCGAGGAAAGCTGAGGTGCTCGGGGCGCCACTAGCGCCTGCCTGCTCCGAGTACCTTCCGATAATCATCCGGCAATTGCTTTATTATCTCTGGGCAGGTGCCAATAATGGACCGTGGCTTAGTTCCCCGTCGGCGTGTAAATTTCGCTATACAAATATTTGGCGTTGCGCACCGGCACACTTTTTTCTTCAATCTCCGCCAGGTTCTGCGGTCTGGCTCCACTTGGAACGCGCCGCGAGCCTACCTCCGCTCGGTTGAAGTAAAAACTGATGGGGCGAGGCGCGAAGAGGTCAGAAGTGTGAGCGTCGAGAAATGAGCGCTTACCTTTACTAGTACGGCGTGATTAGTGATTGCGATGGATATTTAATGCCGTCCACTTTTCGTTATAAGCTTTTAAGCAATTTTGCAAAAGCTGTTGAGTTTTTTCAGGAGTTCAGGAGGATAGAAGTTCTTTGAAATGTTCAATACTGTTATGGCGCGTAGAAATAAGATATAAAGATAACTTTATTTTGTATCAGGCTAATCGTCTGGTGATAATGTTTCATTTCACTCGTAATTCCTTTCAATAATTTTACACTACTAAATTGTATCACGTTACAATTACAAAATAGGATTCGAATGAATTGTTCAATCATTTCTGTCGCTATTTTTTCTTTCGTCCTGGTCTAATTACATTTTCCAATTGAAAGAAATGTATATACCTATAACACTAAAGTAAACCAACTTTTTTCTTAAACTTTTAAAACTTTTTATGCATCTCCTTGGTGTAGTGAGCTTCTATATATTCGCTAGTAGTATGATGTATTTTTAGGCACGACCGTAAAAGGTATGACTTATTTATATTTGAATAAAATAATGTATAAATTATTTTATTGACCTTTTTCAATCACTTTGGGTTTACGCTACTTCCGGATTAACAAGTTCATGTGAAAATACAGAGATGAATGTAAGTAAGCTATATACAGTCAATTGTTAACTGTTTATTTTTCAAGTAAAAAAAAATGTTTATAAAAATGCTACGTTTAAACTGTCCCTTCATTAGCAGACTGTAGCGAAACGGAAACATGAATATTTTAGACAGCAGAATTATTTTAAATGTTCGCAAAGCAACGGAACATTTTTCATTAACCTTAATCTTATTTGAAAAATACCTAGGTCTGGTTGTCAATTACGTGATGATCAGCTAAATAACATAAACAAAAACAGGAGAACAAGGGATGGTGGGCGTGGGGTGCTGTTTCGTGATTCCGGCCTTTACGGGATTGACCCCGAAGGTGAGTCGTTAAAGTGGACTGTTTCGAAATTTTCTTGGCCGGTGTCTGGTGCCGGCATGTGGCGTCGAAGAGTACGCGGGGCGTTTAAACTCGCGAAATTATGTCGTTTCGTTACCTCGGTCCTGCCGTGCCCTCGAGGAACTTCGACCAGTGTATGGGGTGTGAAAATTGCACCGAGCATTTGGCGGCTCGAGTGCATAGAACCGTACGAAAGGAAAGAGAGATTACTGATAAAAGAATGTTGCCTGAAACGAAGAGAACGACTGGGAAAGAAAGAAGACGAAAAGCTTTTGAACGTATTACGTCTCTAATGTGATATTGACTAAAATAAAATGAATAAAAGGGGTTATATAACGATTTTAGGAACGTTTAAATAGTTACAATCGATGCCCAATGAAATTTAATTAGAAATGAAGGTAGAAGGTTAAAAGACTGAATTACTATTAATGGCTGTACCTTCTAATTCTTTCGAGATTTTGTTTTGGGTTTCAATAAAAATATTGGCAATAGTGGCATAAAAAATAGTATTTAATACTGCGATGGATCCCTGTACTACTGTTGACATTCGACAATTTTTTTGTCAGACAAATCTCAAGAAATTTAAAAACAGCGCGGTCAATAGGTATTACAATATAGTTTAGTAATGTATTTTTGGTTTATTTCGGATTATCCAACATGCCGGAATCGTCGAAACGACTGTGATACGAAACACTGTATTTAATAAATAATAATCCCATTATGATCTCCCTGCTTATGCATTTTTCGAATCCTCATGCCATACTAAAATAAAATACCAACTAACAAGTTTGTAGCTGCTGTAATTATCCGGCAGTTCACGCTGAAAGAGCGCTTACTTTTGTAGCTAGGTAGACTGGTCACACTCCTTAAAATAGTAACTATGGGTCTATGTAGATTAGGGAAGGCATTGAGAAATACAGATGTGGGGTACGATGGGTTAACACTTGACTTGGCACTACTTACAGATGCTCGGAAACAGGATAACGAATTCTGACGAGGGTCCTAGAAACAGGGCTAGATAGATTGTACACAAATTTATAATGTTAGATGATGTCGGAGATTAGGTTCCTGTCCGGGAGCAGGGGTAAGGCGACTAGAAGACGATCTTTTATCGCTTCTAACCCCCGTGTCTAATCGCAGGTAATCTGCACTGTTGCGGCCGGCTGCCGACTCTTTGATGGCTACCGAAAAAGGGGACGATAAATTTTCTAAGGAAACGAGTGATAAATTATGGTGGAGTCTCGTAGAAACCAATGCGCACGCGCCGACAGCGGGGCATAATTTCATGCACTTAACGGCGTAAGTCCGGGTCCAGGAATTTTTGGAAAACTGAATGATCTTGGCTAAGCATTAAGCTTTTCACCTGTTCGCCCTTTCAACTTCGATCATCCAAGAGATTCATCCATGCCGCACCAATTTTCTTTAATATGAGCAGGTGTTGGTCCTAATTGTGTTATTCGTACTACATAAATGGTAACGTTTTATTTATTGTTAGTGAATAAATATTGAGATAACTCTTAATGCGTGGTTCTTGTTATTGCAAGGAAGGAATTGTCAACGTCGGGAAATTATTCATACGCTTTGAAGCCTTTAGATAGGTTACTTCGATAAACTATTGCAGCCATTAAATTTCAATAAACTATTCCATTTACATTCAGGTTCCCGTATTATACATTGACGAAATTTATAGTCGTAAAGAAATACGCAGGCTATTATCATCTTCAAAGTAGTTCAAAGTAGTCTATAAAAAATTATGCAGATGCACTTTAACCCTAAGGAGTGGTGAATACTCGCGGCCTATGCGGTCCGTAGGTACGGACGGTGCGCGGCTAGCGCTGACGATCGCTGTGGACGTAATACTTTTTCGCTAGACTGAACTCTTCAAGGCGCAAATAGTAATAAGTTATAGTAATCCTTTTGCACGAGATTAAATAATTAAAGAGCGTTATTGCCACCCCGTTACTAAGGAATGCACTTGTATTCATCTCGCATAAAAGTAATTGTAATACTTCTATGTAGGTGATCGAAAAAATCGACAAACGCATGTATGCGCCTTGCAGTCCATGCCGGCAACTTATTGTTAGATTAAACTCATATATGCGTCCTTAGTCCACACCGATAGCTTTCGTCAGACGCATATATGTATCCATAGCGCTCAAAGGGTTAAAAAATTCTTTTAACGACGCACATATAACGGCGCGGTGTGACGTTACATGTTAAAAAATAAAAAACTACATATCATGACAGTAAGTTTTTAGTTATGTCAAGTCATTAAAGAGGCCGTAAACTACGTAACAACACCCTTGGGAAGAGCGAGTTATAAGGGTAACATTGAAGAAAAGAGCATTGAATATAAGCAATGTCGAAATGGTCCTTTGGTACAAATAAAACTTTCGTTACCATTACGATTTCTGCGTATTCTAGTCCCAACGTAATTGAAATATTCTGTTTGATTTAAATTAACCAACGTTTCTTCTGCGATTTGACGTAGTCACTGTAGTTTACTTTCCGCGATTATCGACGAGTATATGGTGTTCATAAATAAGTATTTGGAAAATATGCATACGCAACTTTAACAAGGATTTAACAACAATCAAATGTTCTTTTATACATTTTTTTGTATAAATATAGGGGTAGGTTGAAAATTCTGATAGCGTTAATTTGATTTGCCGTAAATTGTCGAAATAAGAGTATTCTTTTTTCTTTGCGTAGGCACGTCCAAGCGCGCGTCATATCTGCGTACCATAGTTGGCATCGCATTAACATCGCCTTAATTTAATTACTAACACAAATTATGCGAAAAAAAGGTGTTTCGCATTCAATTTCAGAATAAAATTATACGTACGAATCACATAAATACTGCTCGCTCAGTTGCCGAGACATCCAGATCTTACATCTATCTACCCGTTCCTTCACTTCGGCTCACGCAAAACCATTCTTTATCAATTCACACAAACTTCGAACGCGCACCTCAAAATGCATACCTACCACTTTTACCTCTACCCCGTTCAAGATCCCCGATCAAATCTGATCTCGTCCAGTCTCCCGACGGGCACACGCAAACACACACGCACACGCACGCATGCCGTGGTGCACTATACACGCGGCAGCACGATGAGCACCACTGCGTTATTGCGT
This sequence comes from Tiphia femorata, assembly GCA_944319695.1. Taxonomy (NCBI): domain Eukaryota; kingdom Metazoa; phylum Arthropoda; class Insecta; order Hymenoptera; family Tiphiidae; genus Tiphia; species Tiphia femorata. Next base: position 3,663,753 of record OX090904.1, read on the forward strand.
TAACGTGTTAATTACGTCTCTCGTATCCCACCGAGGACCGCTCAAAAAGGAGAGAGAAAGAAATAGCCATGCGGGAATAAAGCGATAAATTACAAATCAGACCCTTACTGTGGCGTGCTGAGGCTCTCACTCCACTTCATCTCCCACCACCATCACGTTCAATAGAACGTATTCCGCCTCGTCGTATTCCGGTCTTCATTATTATAGGCAGATGCTAAACGCTCGCGGCCGAACATTCGGTCCCCGGAGCTTATCTTCTATCCAGTGGGCTCCACCTTTTATATCGTTCTTACGGTGGCCTTTTACCTCCTTTTAATCTAATTCTCGCTTCCAGCCTACACACCGTCCCTCTCGCGTGCCCACGATTCTCCAAGTAGTAGTCCCTCTACCTTTCTCCCTTAATGAATTTTTGCGTGTCCGAAGATGAGCCGGGTGATACACCGGGCAGGACGGGCGCAGTCCTGCGCGAGACACTCGCGCCAAGATCGACGATATGATATTAGGTTAGGTAAGTAGAGGATGATCGGATAGTGGGATAGGCCGAGCGATTCGCGGCGGTACGCCCATTACGAGCATCGACGCTTGGTCGGTAAGGTAGAGCGGCGCCTTTTAATTTCTCGGATTTTAAGACTCCGCTCCACCAAGGATTCCCCTAAAGGTTTCTTTCTTTTCTTTTTGCGCCACGGAAGGTTATCCCTTTCTTACGCGCTCGTATACAGGCGCCAGGCTAAGTGACGCGTTCGTCGATTTAAACCTCCCCGCCCCCCTTACGCTCGCTCGAGGATTATTGCATGCGCGATGTACGTCGATTGGTCTTTCTAACGACTCGTGCTTGCTTCTTGTTTGAACGCACAGAAGAATTGTGAGAGATCTTGCGGGTGCCGGAGAGTTTGCCATCGTTTTACTTGTTTTGAGCTTTTGAGCTTCGTGGTACGTTGGGGATGGTCAGGTGGATTTTTTTGCACTATGGAGTTTTACTTTAATTACGGGGCAACCCTGCTTGCTTCTTCATAACATATAAATCAATTATAAAGAACAAAGCAATGGACATTAAACGGAAAAATAACGTTGTTACGCGTTGCTTACCAGTAACACGTAAAACTGAGGATTATCTCAAAAACTCATGCCAATTCGTACAAACGGCTTCGATTTTTGAAATCAGTATCCTTAATTTAGGAAGGAGCAAGACTTGTTTTCAGGGGAAGAAAAAGCGCAATGCTTACTTCTCGCAGCGAAACGAACCAAACGAATGGTCAAAGATCGCTACAACTCCTGAAATTTTCAGGGACGCTCGTATCGGTAAGATGGTATTTATAAATTGATATTGAAATCGGCGCTGTTGCCCGTATATTTCTTAAAATGAGCTCTTCTGCTCCAATTGTTATTTCAACATTGGTTTCATTATTTTACAATCCCTCCGATAGCGTATACCTAGATGCTGACAGCATTTTAAACAGAACGTCTGCTGTTGTAATGACACCGATGAAACTGATTTAGAAAAAAAAGAAAACACTTGATAATAAACTTATTTCTTATGAAAAAATATTAACAAATAAGTTATCGTTATGCTAAAGAAGACAAACGGCCGAGTGATTTTTTCGGGTTCGTGGATGCCAATGCTAAAGAAGGGATCTGAGAAAATCGTGCGTAGAATGCGTCGGTATGCATTGCTGTAACGAAATCCTGCCAATACATTTCAGAACACCTATGGCAGGAAATGATAAAAAAAGGAATACGATTTTGTTGAATAATTGAATTACGATTATGAAAGGAAACGATAGGCGGACAATACGCGAAATTCTAAACACACAGCGTCAACCTCACGCTCCCTATTTTATTACCGTCGACCCTCCAACATTCTCGACGCTTGCTCATTAACCCCTCGTTAACTCAACCGGCTCGTAAATTTCACCAGAAGATAATACCGGCTGATCCCATGGAAACGAATCTTTCAACCGAAAGAGTAAATATCTCGCAGTATTGAAATTCTTACTCGTACGCAAGCGCGTCTAACTCCGGGGAGTTAAGATAACTCGAAGTTCCCGAGATTAAAAGCCCAGACTACCCTGAGTTCATAATTCACGTCGATAAGAATAAATTGGCCGGAGGGGCCAGCCCTGTTCGCGAAATCGGAACGATTGGGCGGGGAGCCGACCTGCTCGACACAAGGTGGCACTTCGACTAATTGTAAGTATGACATGCGCGTGTATCAATCTATGAGCACGAGCGCGATGAGTACGATAAATAAAACAACTTTATACAACTTGATATACCTAATGGTCACCGTTGTGTAATAATTAAATTCATTTTGGTAATCAACGATCTTATTAAAATAGGTTAACGCACAAACAAGAGAAAGGTTGAAGTGCCAATTAAAATATAAAAGAATTACGGACTGTTCCATTCGAAGTATACCATTCCCATACCTAGAATTACATAATAAAATGAAATACAGAAGATGATTGCGCATACAATCGCCTAGTGAAATTGCTAAAATGAAGAAGAAAACGATCATTCATGAAATTCGATTCAATTCATAAGGACAATAGTACTTTTGTATTAAAGAAAATTTTCAATGCATCGCACGTAACTAATTTCTTGACACTTTACAGTCGCAGTCAAATTTCAAAAACTTTGTCATAACTTTTTAAGAATATGTCAGAGTATATATCTATCTGGTTATACATAATCCGAGATCTAATCTGCAAAAAAAAACCACGAAGAAAAATCTTACATGGAATGCATAGCGTGTGGCACGATCCAGAAGAGGAGCACATCGTGCACACCTTAATGAACTTTTGGATGGATGAGATGAGAAAAGAGATATCGTATTACATGGATACGTTGACTAAGTAGATCCGGGGATTGCGGTACGCACCGCACGCATTGCAACGACACGCCCAGTCTCGTGAAGTTTCATCTGCGCTATAGCATATTTTTTATTCCAAAAAACCTCGCCGAGCCGCAGTATCTGGGCAAGCAACGCGCGCGCCCTCGGGTTCTTTCTTTTTGTTGCCGATTTAGGGGCTAGCCACGAGATCGTATGCGTCTCGTTCATCACTCGAAGTTTGAACGTCACTTCGAAGTTTTGAGTTGACTTCTCGTTCTTTTTCCTGTGAGTACGCGGTGCTTACGTGCGTGCCTTCATTATCGGGAGTGGTGAGCGAAGTAGAATATATTTTAAACCGATAGCCATTGATGAGACACAAAACTTTCAAGGCGTGCGCGATTAGCTGGAACTGGGAGAGGGGAAGAAGTTTGGCTCGGTGTTTGCCTTTCGGAGTAGAGAGATGATATGTGTGCTGTAATTAACAGATGGCGTGTCTAATGAATTCTTAATAACTCTCTGTCCTAAATTAAATTGTGCATGTACGTGACAAACTGTAGGTATACGCGATTAAGCATGGAAGATCTTCCGAGAGTCGTGGTAATGAACCTTCTGCATAATTTCGGGGATGAATATAAATGTTAGCTGTTATCGCGTATAGAGGTTCCATAATTCTTTTTTTGCTCGCGCACTAACCACCTACTTCTGTGACCCTCGTGCTTCACACTCACTTCTCACGATGTATAAGAAAGTTGTCCTTTTTCGAAGTGAACACGCAAACGCGCCGATTAACAAATTTACAACTCGTGCTACGCAAATTGCCCGATAAATTTACGTATCCGTATCTTACATACATATCTGATACTGTATCACAGAAATCCATCGTTTCTGCGCCACACTTTTTCTGTAGCTTTGACACGAATTTCGTATGCACACCGCGAAGGATGTGGCGTATATTTTAGATGCTAATTAACATTTAACTGCTTTCACGGCGTGCATATTTTTTATTCAAATGGTAAGCTCTCTTAAATATTATTATATCTTATCGTTTATTAATTCAAAATATGAAAGCCGTATTGTCTTTCACTTCTAAGCGGCTGCCACGTTAATGGTAAAGATCTCGCCCTTCAATTCCCTAAAGAATTATAAATTTATTTTTCTAACAAGATTTTGTACGATTAAATTTAATTCTAAATAATTATGATGACCCCACGTGGACCGGTGTATGAGCACACGCTTGCACGTTCCTCCGCAGAAATATTCAATGAAGCGACTTCAATATTAACGCGAACACCTATGGAGAAGAATTGTGCCTTTTTCATTAAAATTCTTAAATCTCATAAATTTTTTCGGTGGCCCAAGGGTAGGACGGTCGATGGCTCCTCGTGGTTTCATTTCAAGGGGACTTTTTTCCACGCTTGTTTCTTTTCCACGATTACGCGGGCTCCCGAGACGAGCAGTTTCGCTTCTTGTAAACGCAATTCTCGGGATCGACGGAACGATACCATTAAAGGGACGAGAGGGATCGGCATGTTACCACGAGGCGAACGTCTTTTAATTTATTGTGTTCGCGCGGGAACTCCAGAAAACCTGCCTGAGATGCTTGGGAAGGGCGGTAGGTTGGGGTGGGGGGGATCGAGAAGTACAGCAGGTGAGAAAGACATCGTGCAAAAAAGCTACGAACGGAGAAATAAAAGAGACACTTTCTTGTACGCAGGATGGCAACAAAACACGTTTCGCTGTAAAGATTTTCATCAACTGAAAGTTATACGAGCCGTTTATTTTGAAAGTGGCCTAGTCCATTTATCAATTTTTTGTTGGCGACTGTAGTAAGATTTATCATTTGAGGTTAACTATGATAAACAACAATTTACGGTTAAGCATATTCAAACTATATGGTAATTGTAAACATATAAATCTTCACAGTTAGTTCAAGAAGTAAAAACATAATTTTGAAAGTGGCCTAAGTCCACTTCTTTATTGATCTTCGAATGTCCGAAGGCAGTAATGAAGGTAATTTGAATGAATAATTGCCATTATTGGTATGACTCATTGGTATCCTATACGTATATTTTAAATTATATTGAAACAGAAATTCTTAAATATCCCAATTTACGTATAAATGGACTTAAGCCATTTTTAAAATAAACGGCGCAGATACATTACACATGGGATTGCTTGCGAATTGAAAAAACTGATAACTTTTGATGGTTTGAAAATTTCCGTTATTCCTCGTTGCTAATCTTATAATACAGTCTTCGACGGAACACACAGAATCTTTCCGAATTGTCTAATTCGTGACTTCTATACTTTAGTACTTTTCACTAGCCACACTGAGCCACTGCTTAAGTCTGCTTAAGTATTCTCATATTTCGAAAACTGGTTTACACCATTTTTATTACACTTGGGCAACATAAAGTTGTAGATTTTCTAATTTCCTTAATTGAATGTAACGTCAGACTTTCATACTATCGAAATCTGATAAGTGATCGGAACGATAATTTTATACCATAAATATCCGAAATCACAATGGATTAACAATTTTTAAAAATTGACGTATAACTTTAAATATGAAAGTCAAACGGAACAATTAGCGACTCGATGTCGTATTCGTAATTTTAATTTACCAAAGGTCCCAGTGCTACTTCCAGCCCGGCACCTCATTACCCGCATCAGCGAACCGCATGAGTTTCACATCTTAACAATTTGTTTCTCATCACCGGGCGACGAGAGTCCAAGGATCGATCGGATCGGGATCCAAGAGATTTATCTTTGATCCAGCCGCGTGCGTGCCTTCATACGCGTCGTGACTCTTTCAATTAGCATTCCACTGTCCCTCTACCCCCACCCTACCCATCTACCCCTACTCCTCGGCTCGAAGAACGCCAAGTCCAACGTAATAATTTCGCGTAATATGTGGACAGAAGGCGTCCTATCATCATCGGCACTTAATTGGGCCCCCGTAACGCTTCTTTATCGTAATTTCATTACTTATCTGCTCCGGGTACGTGTACGCGTGGGGGTTACGGGACAAGATTGGGCTTACGAAATTTTGGTGGCGCGCGAAACGGGCAAGCTGACCAAATGGGCTTGGGGCGATAACTTGCGAAATTGTCCAGCCAGCTGTTACCACTGAGCTGTATTTTTAAATAATCACGACACGGAGACGTCGGGACATCTCGTTACGTGAAGTCGAGGGTAATTCGTGACGATAAAACGAACGAGCTTGACGCCGCAATGTTCTCCGGCCACCAACAGTTGACTCTTTATTTGCAGTAGGTTGTATGAAATTTATTTGTTTCCTAAGTTTGCTGGCAGTTCATTTGTCATAGACGAAAAAAGTAGTTCAACTGTGAATTTACGAAGAGGATAATTAGGTGACTGATGAAAGTATTCCATGTTTTTATTTTGCGCCATCATCAGCTCCGAAGTTGATCCTCAAATATTACCGTAAGCTTATAAAATTCGCACGGGGTGAATTTTTGCCAGTTGTGGCATTTAATACTAAACTACCAAAAGAGGGTCAACTACTGATCGATTAACAAAAGAAATCTCCATATGGAAAAAATCTTCGGTGCGTTCAGTGTTAACGATCAATAAAGACATTGATGTGCAGCTATTTCTTTGTCAAACCACGCCAATTATGCATGATTTATTTGATTAATTGTTCGAGTAATCTGACCGTCTGAATTGAAGAATTAAGAAACTTCGCTTGTCAGAAAAGATATTGGTGTATTGTGGTGCAGAAAATGATTTCCTTTACAATTGCAAGGAGAATATTTAACGTACAAAAAAGTTGAAAAAAGGTTATAGTAAGTAGTCAGTGTAATATAACATAAATCGTTTTCGCTTACATGCGTCCAGCAGATAAATGTATTCGGGGGCTGGTGGACCACCTCGCTGGTCTTATATCCATCGTGTTAATAAGCCCACGCGATCCAGCATTACCAGCAAGAATTCTTTTTAATCGCGTACTCCACGTGGTTTCAAACGTCCGACGTGGATCCTCCCATGAAATCAATTACGAAGCTCCCCAGAACTCTGGCTGGACTCGTCGAAAGCGTCGCGTGCAAGACACCACCTAAGCTGCTCTTCGCGCCGTACATCAGATCGAATTAAATTCTCTTATCATGGAATATATCGCAGGCCGTATCTGGAAAATAAGTATGGGAACGTATTCTTGAAGGGTCAATCAGAGCAAATTTATTCAATTTAATTGCCCTGTTATCCATAAGGTGAATTAAATTGTCATGTTTTGGAATTTCTTCTTTTCCAAACTTTTTCTAATTTCAGTTGTGCGAGCAAACTTTATACAGCCAGATGTTAATTTTGATTACTTTTTCGTCTCAAACATTATCTCTAGAAAACGCAAAGATATTAAGTTTAATTTATATTATCCGTGCCAAAAGACATTATACATTGACTAAACATTTTTTAAAAAGATTGAATGCGATTTGCATCGTGGCACAGTGCATACTAAACTATCATTCTACCTGAAATTTTAATTATTCTTTTTCTTATGAATACCTCCTTCTTTAAGATACTTCCTTACGCGTAACTTACACTATTCCATTTATTTAAGCTTATATTGTTTTGATTTTCTGTTTTTTAGACAAAGAGGAAAATAAATATTTGATCAACTTCTTACATGCTCAAATACCGAATATCACCATTGGATGATAATATCGAGTATTTTGTAACGTATTTCTTTTTTATATTGCCTGCAATATTCTCGCACATTTTACAATATGAAAAGAATTCCGACAATCCTTTTAACATTTAAACGTTAAAAAGACATTGCAGCACACAAGCGGTGTACCTTATTTTCGCAGTGTCACCGCGTGAAGGATGAAACCGATATACAGAAGTATTTCGAATTTACTAAATGCTATCATTTATGTCACGTGCCAAGCTTATTTATTTACCCCGTGGAAAATAAGACACTCTCGTTAACGTATTGAGCGATCACGTCGTACCGATATAATATTCGAGAGTGGAAGGACCACCCCGAAAATAAAACCCACAATCAGTCAATGAATTAACGCACGACGCAAGCGCACGAACCCCGACAACGGGATCCTCCTTAATCGCGTACCGCATTCTCCTGGCCCAAAACCCACCATGGTATCTCCTCCGCAAAATTAATTACAAAGTGCACCAGCATAAGTGAGGTTATCCAGCGGAAAGTGCGCAAAACGGAACTCGCGAGACATTCTCGCGCTATGAATACAGGGACGGTTAAGACTCGAAAGGAAAATATCAACAAAATACCGAGAGCGAAGGAAAAAAGAAAGAAAGCATTGAGATAATATATTAGTAAGAACACCGAAAATCCCCTCCTCAGAACTGGACTTGCAAGATATATGTGTGTCATAGTTTGATATCTGAGAAAACCCCTGGCAAAAAAAATCAATGCAGAAGGCAGGATTTTCCGAGAAAACTGATATAAAAGTTGTGAAAAATTTTGCGGTTTACTTATGCAGTTTGCATAGCATGGATTCTACAAAATGGCGCACGGTTAAGTTGATAAGCTGCTGCGTTACGATTCTCTGTGCTCGTGCGGTCGAATCCTCGTATCCAATTTTTTTTTATAGAATTTTAAGCGTGAAATATGTTTTATAATAAAACTACTAATATTTCGTGATTACATTGTATCGCTGATAGGCATAGAATATAAAGCATATGCAAAGTTTGCATAACATGCATATGAAACATAATATTATGTTTCTCTTAGAACACAGGAAACTTTTAATCTAAGTAACTATGCGTACAATTAACATTAATTATCATATACCGAGTGGCTTAAACCTACAACCGTTAGAGAAAAAAAATTTAACAAGAGTCTTTGAACTGCACGAGTACAGAATTGTAACGCAGTAACCTACCAACACTTGACCGTACGCCATTTTCTAGAATGCATGCTACGCAAACTGTATAAGCGGACCGTAAAATCTTTTCATAACTTTGATTTTAATTTTCTCGGAAAAGCCAGATTTGTGCATTGATCTTTTTTACCAGGGGTTTCTTGAGGTACCAAACTATAACATATTTCTTGCAGGTCCAGTTCTGAGGAAAGGACGTTTGGTGTCCCCCTTCTAAGAAGGGAGGGTAAATAATGTTAAACACGGGAGTGGAACGGCCAATGATTATGGCGACGCGCGATGTTTCCGGCTCGCTGTAATAGTCTATAAATTTCTTTGGCGAATATTAAATTTCACTCCTTTTTGCATCTTACGACAAATCTTCTCAAATTAATTTAAAATGAGTTAAAAACAGTTTAAAACAATGCGTAGACTAACAAAAGTACCTAACCTCACTGACGCTCTCCGTGCCTTCGTAGGTACCTTCATTGGCTACTCTGGTGGTCAGGATCACCACGGCTGCTGGAATATGTTACACCGATCGCACCTCCTGCATACACGGACAGTACATAACCCCCCTTGGTGTATTAGGTGCGTTCTTTTTACACTCTATCACAGATAATCTCAGCTCACTTCAATTTGCATACGAAAACCGGTCGTTCTTTTTGATTGGCTCACTTAACGATGAAGTGAAACCAAGTAAGCTTTTGTCCACCTCCCTTACCGCAACTGTGTTACCTCTCAAACTGTCTCAAAATAAGACTTCATCTCATTCTACAATGGTGTAGCATAAGTGTGCTTAGGCGTTAAGTGCATTGAAGTAAATTCACCGAGTGATGTCGACTGGCTATAGACCGTTCTTTTCGAAAAGTTATAGATCGGATAATTTCACCAAATTTAAACTCATTGTCAGTTCGACTAACAATACCCTCCGTGGAATAAGATTGTGTGTAAAAAGAGCGCACCTCTTTCATCTTAATGAAAGAAAAAGAGATCAATGAAAGGAGAGCGATTGGCAAATCATAGAAATGAGAAAAAATAAAGTGCGTGTGTTGTGTCCCAACTTCCCACCAGTTGCCAGTCTTCTTCCAATCCGCGTCACTCTACGTGACGTTGTCTGTTCTCGAAAGTTCGTTAGACTGTCCGTTACGACTCGCACACTCGGATCACCCTATAATCTCGATTCTCGATTGGCGGTTCATGTTGGTGGGAGAAGAGAAGAGAGGGAAGCTTCTACTTTTGGCCCTCCTCTTAATATAAACTTTTCGATGCGCCTGTTGCACCTGTTGCTCCCGAAGGACGAGAGGAGCAAGGTAATTATGGAGCAATCAATTACGAAAGAGGCCGTCGTGGTCACAGGCGCGTGGGAAGGGAGACATCGCGCACATGCTGCTTCAAGTAGGTAAAGAACGCGATGTACACGCGCGGAGAACTAACTAATCGTGAGTCAGGATCAGGTGTTGTCCTGAGATTGTTTAATTGCTCGCAAGTGGCAATGGCAAGGAAGTGGAGAAGTTGGAAAAGGATATCGAGGATACAGCAGCACACACTTTATATTCTCATAAAAGAAAGTGCAGAATTTAATTTTTCTGCACATCAAATCATTTGTTAATTACTTGTGAGTGGCAGCAGTCAAGAACGGAAGAGGTTGCAGGGGATTTCAAAGATTGGAAAGGTGCGTACAATATTCATAAATACTTTTTCTTATAAAGAAAGGTACCTACGACATTTATTATTTGACTGATTGTGAGACATCTTTTAGGGCTGCAATCATAAATGTACTCTACATGTGGGGCATATGTTATTTGTTCACTTGTTATCTGATGATGAGTACATTAAATCTCGGCTACACTTGTCTTCTTTAATCGTCTTTTTAATAAATACACTTTTTGATGCGATCTGTAATCGGGAGGAAGTATTGGGTACTTTTTAGGCACGACCGTAAAGGGAGTGACTTATGCTATCGCCATCGCAAAAACTGTTCGTGTGTGTGTGTGTATGTATGTATGTATGTATGTGTGTGTGTGCGCGCGTGTGTGTGTGTGTGTGTGTGTGTGTGTGTGTGTGTGTGTGTGTCCGTGTATATCCTCGATTTCGGAAAAACGGCTGAACCGATCGGGACGAAATTTGGCACAAAAATCAAGTACACTACTGTGAGTTGACAATAAGGTTTGTGAGCCGCCATCTTGAACCGGTACAAGATGGCGGGAGATTCAAAATTTGAAAAAAATGTAATTTAAATTTAATATTGCTGCCATTTCTAAACGGCTGAAGATAGCGATACATAAAGTTTGCTGGCACCAAATGGATATATACTCAAAGTACATGCCAAATTTCGTTGCGATCCGTTCAGCCGTTTGGCCGGAATACTGGACTAATGGAAATAGTGCAAAATTCATTAATCCCTTAGTCCAGTTTTCCGGCCAAACGGCTGAACGGATTCGAACAAAATTTGGCATGTACATCGAGTACATATCCATTTGGTGCCATGGAACTTTATGTATGGCCATCTTCAACCGTGTCGAAATGGCGGCAAATTTTAATTTTTAATCCACTATTTCAGCAAGAAAGTTGATTAGTCCACTATTCCGGCAAAACGGCTGAACGGATTCGGACAAAATTTGGCATGCATATCAAGTATATACCCATTTGGTGCCAGGAAACTTTATGTATCGCTATCTTCAACCGTTTAGAAATGGCAGCAATATGCATGGTCATCTTGAAACGGCTGAATGGATTCGGACAAAATTTGGCATGTACATCAAGTATATACCCATTTGGTGCCACGAAACATTGTGTATGGGCATCTTCAACCATTTCGAAATGGTGCCAGTTTCAAATCTTTAATTCACTATTTTATTTATAATTATAGTTTGAAAATCCCGTAATTTCGAAACGGTTGAAGATGACCATAAAGTTTCGTGGCACCAAATGGGTATATTTTTAAACTACATTGCAAATTTTTTTTGAATCCGCGCAAGCGTTTCGCCGGAATACTGGATTAAAGATTTCAATTTGTCGCAATTTCTGAATGGTTGAAGTTAACCATGCATAAAGTTTCACCGCAGCAAAGGGGTATATACTTGATGTACATGTAAAAGTTTGGTTCGGATGCATTTAATTGTCCGGTTTCGATCACTTGCGCGCATAGCAGAAATGCTGCATTTCGCGGGCGAGCGCGAAGCGCGAGCACCCGACGTTCTCAGGGGGTATGGCGCTTGAGCGAAGCGAAAGCGCAGATGACTCTCTAGCATAGTTTAATATCTCAATACTTGAATTTTCAACAATTTCGAAACGGTTTGAAATTTGTGGGCGAGCGCGAAGCGCGAGTGCCGCGGTCGTGCCTATTGCAGAAAAGCTTCGCTTTTCTGCACCCGGTAAAGCGAGCGCGAAGCGCGAGCAAAGGCGATCTGGGGGGTTGGCGCTTGAGCGAAGCGAAAGCGCAGGGGGTTTACCCCCTAGTTAAATTATTTGATCCTCCACGTCAGACTTATTCGAGACATAGGGGATGAAACGTGTAATAAGCATGCATCGTTTCTGTTTCATCAATTAAAATCATTCATTCTTAATGCGGAATACATGAGAAATGTACACATTGCGATACACAATGTTATACATTGCGTATCGAGCCAATTAAAAGAAATGTAGTTTTCACTTAAAGATCCAATGCTTCCTCGCAAGAAGCAATCTTCAATTAACTAAATTAACGCTTATCAAAGTCAAGAGAAATCGAAGTATAAGAGCAGGCGGTACACGGCCGCAGTGCTGGTGCAGGTGATCAAGGAATCACTGATGGTTCATCTTCGTTGATCGCATTTGCAACAATGTTCAAGAAGAATCAGCAGACCAATTTTAAATTTAAATTGCATATCGCACACAAATTAAAAAGAATCTTGGACCTTTGATGTTTGTGTATTTAAATAGAACGAACGAATAGCTGAGAGATAAACAGAACAAGCCAACGGAAGAAGGGAGCGACATGAAAGAGGAGGGAAGGGAGGCCGATATCTCGAAAATGCAAATTCGCGAATCGTGTCGATCGGCGAGCGGGTGGTGGTTATGCATAGTCGTACGATAACAGTCAGTCCTACGACACTTCTCATTTGTCCAGATCGTTCGTACTATTAATTCTCTTGCTCGACAATTCCCTGTTTAGATCGCCTAATCGATCGCACCTGTAGATTGGAACGATGATCTATGCGAGGAGTAAATCGCCGCACGCAGTGTTAATTACGAAGGAGTCAAATGCTCTTAAAAGTAACTATTTAATACACATATGATTCCGTACCTTTGTCACTCGCAGGTTTTGTACGTGACACAAATTTTAGACATCGTAATTAAAAGAGTAAAAGAGTGAAAGAGTAAAAGTCTAAAATATGTCTTCTTACACAATAAAATTTATTAAAGGTTTTAATAATCGCCACAAGTTATAGACTACTACAGGTGTTGTCTAGAAATCTCTATCGTCCAATATGGGTTCGCATAGCTTTAAAAAATTCACAATTTCATTTCTATCGCGGTCAGGTGCACTGAAACTAAGAAAGACCGCGGAGCGTGTGACTTTCATTTTAAAAGATTTTAATCGACGCTAAACCGAATTTCTGACATTCTTAATTAAGTTTTAATATTTCAGGTTTTCGTATCGAAAAGGGCTAGCAGCTACCTTTAGAATCCTCGGCAAGTCTATTAAGGTCCACGTGACACAGGTGCCTCTCAGGTTCGAAGTGGTCATCAAAATCCCAATCAATGGAAAACAAATCTCAATACACTTCCTGTTTCTGCCTCCCTCCTCGCCGCTTTCGGCCTGTCTCTTCAACCCTTCTCTCTCTCACACCACCTAACGCGCCTCGTTAAAAGGCGCCACGTTCCGCAGCAAGCGCAATATCTCATTACATTTTTGCCACGGGGCGTAATGGCCTCTTGCTTTAGACTCGAGGTGCGAGAATAGGCGGGAGGGCCATTACAGAGAGAAGAAAAGAGGATGAGACGAGAAGACCCACCATGAAAGAGAGAAGGGCTGGGGAGAGAGTGAGAGAGCGAGAGAGGGAGAGAGAGAGGGAGAGAGAGGAGAGAAAGTTAAACGAGAGAAACGCGCACGGCACGCCGTTAGGTGGTAACCAATCGAGCCAATGAACTCGTCCTGTGGTGAAGTCACGACGTCCTCTTCTGGGACGAGAACAGGATAACGGAGCTGGCGATTGGGATAAGGACGAGAAGGAGTCCCGCGAGAACAAGCAGAAGGAAGAAGGATGTTAACGGGAGGAGAATCCAGATCTGACTCAGACGAGAACCAAGTATGGATGAGGATGGAAGGACAAGGACAATTAAGGAATAGGATAAGGATGCCAGGTTTAGGACTTTAGGAGAAAGATGAAAGGATATTAGGATTAGATCGATACGATGAGCATCTGAAATATGAAGGTCCTAGAATGACGAATTTAAGATGAGAATATTAAAATAATGATGCATGCAGATAGTAAAACATGTATCTTAGGATACGAGAATGTAAATCCTAAAATAGGTATACTATAGAATGAGAACATTAGATAAGGATGCCTTTAGTAAGGATATTAGGACAATGCCAAGTGCAGAGAGTGAAGAAAACAGAAAGAAGCAAGATCGGTGTCCTAGAGACCAGTAGAAAGATATAGAGGAAGGAGTTCCTGTATCACGACTGGGACGAGAGTGCGTATGGAGAACAAAGAGAAGGATCAAGGTGTGTCGGGGGTTGGAGATGCGAGAAAGAGGTCCCGAACAGTTGGACGAACAGGACGAGAGAGAAGAAGAGTGCAGAGAAGAGGAAGGTGGTGTAGGAAAGAGGTCCTGGACGACGACCTGAGCGTTAACCAGTAACCAGTCACTTCCACAGTAATTACGGGACTGGCTCGCATTCGCGTTTTATAGGCGAACCGCGCGCGACCAGGCCAGACGGGACGGACAAGACGACTCACTCGCTTGATTATTGCATTACCCATGCATAGACCCTTGCCTGCCTCTTTCTTTACGCCTTCTTCGGGCAATTCCGCGAGAGAGAGAGAAAGAGAATGAGTCGTAAGTGCATCGCTGAATGCATCTTTGCATCATGCGATGCCGTCCAGAGGTTTCGACGGGATCCACCGAGCTTTCGCCTTCTTGCGTGGTTTCTTCCTGACACTCGCACCTCTTTCATTTTGCTTCCACCTCCTCCTCTTCTCGTTCATCCTTCAGGGCTCTTGATTTTTGTTCCTTTTCCTTCGCCAGCTCGCCCCGTACCAGGGTCCTTTTCTTCTGACCCTCGTCGGTTTATGTCTTCGGGGGCTCACACCGAGGGTGATGTCTCACTCCGGGATCGATTGTCGCGTGGGATCGAGAAGGAAGTGAGCTTTTATGGCTTTGAAATGGTGGAGGCCGGTTAGGGTCCATTTAGCGCGTTAAGTGTTGGCAGTATATGTATGTCGATGGTATCCACTTCCCTCACCGCGTATTCTTCTCTACGTGAACGGAACATTTGAAATTTCCGATGCAATGCGGTCTTAAGGAATTTGTAATAAGAGTAGCGTTGCAAAATAAGCTATAAATGTTATGCATATAAAGGAGTTGCATGGCGACACCTTTGTAATGTGCTAAAAAAAATGGTTTCACGCAAGATATTACTTGTAATTAATTGTGTACGTGTGTGAAATAAATACTCGTACAGGTCCTTAGTATTAGTGATAACCACCATTCCAATCTGTGCACCTAAAACCCTGCCAATTACCCTATTTTATATTTCATTACGCAACCGATAAAATCTGCTCGGCCACCCTAATTCTTGGGGCACCTGAAAGCGCCCACGTATACGGCTTTTAAAACCTGAGCTGCTTTCGTCCAGGAAATCAGAAGTAATTTATTATTACGGGGTAGATAGGGTTAATGTTGCTCGACAAAAAGGTACAACGGACGATTGGCAAGAGAGAATGCTCAGATGGGGGAAGTATCGAGAGGTGCCAAAACGTGCAGGTGGCCAAGTAAAACGTTTCGTGGCCTGGCCAAGGGAAGGACGAAGTGAAAACGAAAAAAAGGATCGAGTGGGTGACGAAGAAGAGGAGCACCTGGAATGAGAGGAGGAGAAGAATGAGATGAAGACGCGAGCGATACCGCGGGATCTGTCAGGTGAAATGTCCTCTGCTAATTAAGAAATCGGCATTGGCAACGTGTCAACAGGAGGGAGAAAGAAGAATGGGAGGCGAAGTACCTCTAAGCGATGAACAAGGATGGCAAGTATTCTGCGAATAGTTACTGTGCTTGCTAATATGGTCGCAAAAGGTGTCGAGGTTCAAAAGAAACTATCGTTTATCAATTTACACAATTCTTCTTCATACATTAAACTCGAACATGTCCTGCGATAATCAAAAAGTTAAAAAGATTTATCCAAGACAAGTCATAATGCTCAGTTAATCCTATCGATTAGTGAACAATAAACAAATATAGAAATAACGATTCTTTCGTCTATCTTGGCCGAGTAGCAACCCTGAGGAAAGAAAAGAAGAAGAAAAACGTCAAACTAATGAACGAGCGGAGTAACCTTCCTACGAAAGAAAGGGGTTAGTTGGAGAGGAACCTGCCGGCGGAGAGGGGTATCCGAAGGATCCAAGACGATCGCTGTTGATACAGAAGGCGATCTTGATCGATTAATTCAATCTTCTGTCCTCTATCTTCGATTCGTGAACGACGCGATGACACGCGCCCGATTCTAAAGCAGTTGCTCTCGCCGATGGTACTGCTCTCTACCAGTCGCGTACTGCGTGGTCGAAGCACCGTTGTAAGCCGAATATTTATTGAGACAGGTGATAGCGAGTTGTACGACGCGTTACCCTACCTCTCCTCCTTCTCACATCCTCCTGCTACTCTTCCTCTTCCTCTTTTTCCTCTTTTTCAGCTACCCGTCTTTTTTCAGCTTCTTTGCGTCCGCTTGGTCCGCCACACTTTGTTGTTTCCATTCTCATTTTGCGAAATTTCTTTCTCTTTCAAACGGTCAAACGTTTTTCCGCACCTAAGTTTCTAACCACTGTGTACTAGGAAGTTATTAAAAATAGAATCAGAGTGAATACGCGTGAATTTATATAGTTTTACAACTACCCAGTACAACGTGAAAGCATGAAAATTAATCGATAGAGAAGCCAGCCCTATTAAAAACTGTATTGCAAATTTTTGTTTTGAGCTTGATATTGCCGTTACAGTAAGTACAATACTAACTATTCTGACTATGTCCGCATCGGAAAATATCACAATTTGTAGAAAATAGTTATTATTGCTTGAAGTTGGAGTTTTGCACAGGTAGATTGGCTACTTCGACCACTGTGCCGCGTCGAGCTTTACAACTGTATTTTATGGACGGCCCCAGTTTTATAAGAAAATATCCTCGGCAGTTCAAGCGCCCTCTTCCTCCATCCGACACAGTCTCCCGCGGCGATCTCACAGTGCTGGCACCGTTTTATTTCCAATCCCCGGTAATCTGCGGGAATTAGCGTTTATGTCCATCCTATGAGCGGAAGTGGTGCGCTCGCGCTCGACGGCCGTTTTGCGGATCGATTTCATCGTCGTTAAATTGTAGGAAAAAAATCGTAGAATCGGTGCGCTTCTTGGTTATGTTTTGGTTCTTACAAACGGATTGGAACGTTTAAGGATCATGCGGTATTAACGGGGTAGGCCAGGCCTAGAAGTAGATGGACATTCGAGGATTCTTCGAGCTTCTGTGTGCGTATAAATTCGAATTCAACGAACGCTTTGATCGTTCAAACGCGCACGTCCTTTTGACCGTTGAGTTGGTCTGGGGTAGAGAGGATTAAATTGAATTTTATGTAAGTCGCACATGGAACGAGTAGTTGTAGATTACGATTGAAGATGCTTCTTAATGTTATAGACCGAGTGTTGAACTCAATGTTATTGGAGTAATAGTGACATAATCAGCAAAGAGGTTTTTATTAATCTTAGGTGATAAGTGAATATGCAATCAAAGTAGATCCTCGTTAACGGCATAAGACAATAAATAATCAAATGAAATAATAAATATTTGTAAAATATTGTAATTAATGATCACGTATCTTTTAATCTATTAATTATCTAAATCGAGTATACCGAATAATAAAGGTTCTATTTTACTTACGTTTCACAGTTTTTAAATACATTTACTGTGTGCTTACATACTTCCAGGTGTCACATTGTTTCATCGAATATTCTTGCCAAAATGTACAAACACAGTATGTCAGAAAAATAACGGAACATTTTAAATTTAGCACAGCTATCAATGCCGCGTCTCGTAGCTTAAAACAATGTATACATATACGGAAAGCTGCGTCCTCTCTATAAAATGAGACAAAAATCACTAGAATCGGACAACGCGGTGTCAAGTTGTAGCGCTCAAACTCACGCTACCTTTTGTTACCTCGTCACGAACGTACGTAAAAAGAAATAATTAAGATTTCGATGCGACTAAACGTATAGCTTCTTTATAAAAATGAAAAATCCAAAAATGATGGTAAACAATATTTTACAGTACCAAGCGCCCTTAAATCC
Organism: Tiphia femorata; assembly: GCA_944319695.1. Lineage (NCBI taxonomy): Eukaryota > Metazoa > Arthropoda > Insecta > Hymenoptera > Tiphiidae > Tiphia > Tiphia femorata. Next base: position 3,681,975 of record OX090904.1, read on the forward strand.
ATCGAATCGCTAAGCAATGGAAAAAGTACTCTTTTCACTTTTGCACCATTTTGCACCATTTCGCTCTCGACAGAACTCTCGCACACGCACACATTAACAATAAGTTCTCCCAATTTACGAATTCCCGTAGCCTTCACGAGCCCACCATAAAATTCTCTCCTCACTGACCACCAATCTCCGGATTAATTGCCAAATCATCCTACGAAGCTCCCCCGTCATCCATACTTTCCCATACGGCTACGAACTTTTCTCATACGTCTTCTCGCTCCTCCTACAAAATTTACATTCCACAGGCGCACAGCCTCTTCTTCGCTACCCTAAAGAAGACATCACCTCTCGCCTCGAATCGTTTGTGCCGCAACGATCGAACGTCGTCATCCAGCGGCCATAACGGCTGCGGCATCGGCTGCGGCATCGGCATCGGCATCGGCATCGGCATCGGCATCGGCATCGGCATCGGCATCGGCATCGGCATCGGCATCGGCATCGGCATCGGTTTACACCGTGAACGACGTCTCCTCCTTCTTCACCTCTTTCTCGTTTTCCTCCTTCGTGTCGTCCTTCTCGCCCCCTCCTTCGTTCCACCCTCTCCCACTCACGCGCTTTCTCATCGCGCGCGTCTCTCCCTTTCCCTCTACGTCATCTTCACGGGGTCTCCTCGTACACCGTCGGCGTCGCCACCTCTTCTCATTTATTTCTTCGCCCTCTACGCTCTTCTTCTGCTCATCTCTTTCGCTTCGACTCTCTCCACCCCTCGAGCCGTTCGCGAAACGACGCCTCCTCTTTACGTTCTCGTTCGCGCGCGTAACTGACGGCGTAAAGTGTGCGACCCGCGCGCGTCGCCTTGCTTGATCCTTGCGAGAGGTGTGTGTTGCGAGAGAGAGAGAGAGAGAGAGAGAGAGAGAGAGAGAGAGAGAGAGAGAGAGAGAGAGAGAGAGAGAGAGAGAGAGAGAGAGAGGTGGCTAAGAGAGGATCGGAAGGTGAGGCTTGGATTTTATGTCTCGGTCCCCTTTTGCCTAAGAAGGTTTTTGCCGCGGCGGAGGCTGCGCCAGAACCCTGGCCACTGACGTCGTGACCACCGCTTTATTATGGCCTTCGTATGAGTTATGCTAATTGAATGTATGATAACCAGGGCCTTTAATTGGAATGTAGCCGTGGCAACGGTAGCGTAGCGTGTCCACGGTGTCGCTTCGTATGCCCTGTAAGTTCACGCCTTTCCTTTTCTTTTCCTTCGCTTCTTGATCGGAGAAGAACAGATTATGGGATTTGTTGGTAGATTTCATATTAGGCGTATGTTCTTATTGCTTGGGCCATTTGTTAACTAACGATCGATATTTCTTGGAAGAGGAAAGATGGACAGCAGGATTGACGCGGATAGTTTGCTAAATGTGTTAAGGGGTATGACCAATGTGACGAGTCGTAAAAATAGGCGCATTTTTTCAAGCTGAACTGCCGGAGAATGAAAGAAGCTACAAATTTGCTATTTGCCATTTTCTTTCAGTGTGTTGTGAGGATTCGATAAATGCATAAGAAGAGAACAGATAATAATTAAATTATTATTTATTAAACATAGTGTTTCGTATTACTCTGTCTGTTCGTATCGGCGACGGTTCCGCCATATTGGATGATCCGAAATAAACAAAAAGTATATTACTAAAGCACATTGTATTTTCTAAGCATAGACCGACGATTTTTCCGATATCATTGTTAGTTCATAAAATATGAATAATTTTATTAGCAAAATTTACGCTCAAAACTTATAATAGACGATCAGCCATTTTTTTCCATTAAATTAAATAGAATTATATTTCTTATATTTGATCTTTGATACTTTGAGTATCTAATTAGTGTTTCTATTTTAAATTTGAATCCTTGTTTTTAAAACGGAGGAAATGCTTTTGATGGTATTTAATGTTGTATGGGTTTCATAACAAAAATACTGCTACAGTTGCTACAAAAAAACATTTGCGACATTTATCGTAATAAATTAAACGTGCGCGCGTGTCAACAGTGGTTTAAAAGATTTAAGTCAGCAAACTCATGCTTGTACGATGATTCCCGATCATTAACGAGGAACTCTTTTTTCGTCGTGTATCGGAAATAAGATTTGCGAGAAGGTGGCGAACTAGATTCAAGAGAAGACAAGAGAAAAAAAAGAGAGAAGAAGGACAGAACAGGCGGAAGATTCCTCGATTAACCTGTAATCCAGGCTTCTACCAAGAGAATTTTGCCCATGGCAATATTTAGCGTACATATCAATTTCGAAAAGACTTTACACGACAGCTCTCACGTTATGCAAGATGATGTAGCGTGCTAGGAATAAATTATTGTATATTTTCTCTTTTTCTTTGCAGTCTTGATTTATGCTTTCCATCTGTTACCGAAGCTTCGATCTCTACAAGAATATACAATGTGTAAGCCCATTTTTAAAAAACAAATAAGATATCGCATAATTTGTAATTAATTTGGCGTAAATTTATACCTAGTTAAAATTTTTTTAAAAAATCGACATACACCACTTTCAAAATAAACGGTCCATATTACGATTTGCTTCTAACAATGTCAGACGGTGTATTGTATTATTTCCGACTTTGGTACCTTCTTTCGATTACAGTTTATATGATTCGTATAACCATTTACAATTTTTAATGATTTTAACACACTTATCTACGTCGGAATTATTATTGGCTTAAACGAACGTAACAACTTCTGAGCTGCTTCAAACGACATTTATCACGGTTCTCTATGCATTGTCATTTATATAATTATTAATTAACCAGGAAAGATCAGGCTCTTTCCATGTTTCCACTTATTGTACAATACTTGCTGTTGGCGTTTTAAAAGTGTCAAGGAACGTCTTCATACGCGGTTAAAATTAGCAGATTACAAGCTGAAGACTCGTACGTTGACAGGGACAACGCATTGAACGCAGCATTCAAAAAATCTTCCCTCTACTAGACTCCGTCGTCCGTTTCCGTTCTCACAACGTCAATCCCAAAATTTATTCCGAATAAGCTTGCGCCAGTAGACGCATAAACCAGTCGCACAGACGCATGATTTGAGAGAGGGGAGAAGGGGAAGGAAAAGATTGGGTCCTGCCGAAAATCCACGAGACGGACACAGTTAGGAATGTATGTCGCGTGTAAGTTCCGTTAAAAACTGCGGCTGCGATTAGTGAAGAAGGAGAGGGGAGACGAGTTGGTTACATGGAGCAGCCAGCATCGTCGCATTACATGTAAGAGGACATTCTACTTTCTCATGGAAAAATATGTCTGATTTTCAGAAATTTTTTCTTATTAAAAAATAATAATGTAGCAATTTGGAAGGTTGACATTATATTCTAGTGCCCTTAAAGGATTCACAAAAATGTTATTAAATGTCTTTTGGAGTTTACTGATAGCTGCTGGCAGACGTGATTGTGTCCGTCAGCATAATCTGTACAAAAAATGCAAAAGGAATTTTAATTTGCACGTAATCCGCTATTGCATGAACCACGGAGAAACAGTTCGTGTCAACGATTTATGGGAAGTGTACGCTGTTTTTACGAATATTCCTGATTACATGGACCGTTTATTTTGAAAGCGATGTATGTCCATTTTAAAGGAAAAAAATGAGGTATCACATAAGTCGTGATTGATTTAGTATAAACTTTTTGTTTATAACTAGTTATGAACAAGTTTTGAAAGCGCGCAGGTTTTATACCTCTTGACGCGAGGTAGGCTTAGGGTAGGATATGTGAAAACAAACACAATTTTCCCATCTTCCTCACTTTAACGCTTGAAAATGATTTATTTCTTTGGCAAATCAAAGTAGTCTTTCCCTTTAATTAACCCTTTTATGGACGCATTACATCTTGTGGACGGATTTTTTAATGAAATTTGACATGGAGGGGTTTTTGGGGATGCTGATTACGATTTTGGCATCAAAATTTTGATTTCACGGCTGCCAACTATCAAATTGGTTATTTCGTCGTCGAAATTTAACGTCGTTTCGATTCTTTCAAACGAATTGCATTGAAATGATTTTTATTTTTATTCGCAAAATACGCCAGCTTGGTTATCCCCTTAGCGTTATCCAAAGCTAACGGCGTTGACGAGGGGATTCTAGCTCCATTTGAGTTTTTTTGTGTTTCATAAAAATCTATTAAATAATAACCAAACACTTCCATGTTAGTAACACATTGTCTACTTCTAACTGCAAAAACAGTAGCAATCGGAAGATGGAATAAACAAAACAAAAGGAAGAAAAAGAAAAGCTAACGATGGGCATGTGCAAAGACGGTTCGTTCCGAACGAAATAAATCATCGAAACGTAACGATCTACCGGTAGATCCTATTCACAAGCGTTACCGTAATATCCGATTACACGACTGATTGCAATTTAAAAGGTACGAACAACTCATCCACTGGACGTTCGTTCAACTTGACGCGCATGTGTATTTTTTGTTCCGATAACACCGACAAGATGGAATACAAATGAGTGGCGATGGCTCCTGCCATTGGCAAAAGTAAAATGCTGAGGAGAGTGAAAAATACTCTAATAAAAAGTAACGAAGCTAAAAGCATCGTTCATACATTTCATTGTGGTTTAGGGCCATACGAACATTACTTACGTAAAAACTATAAAATATCTTTACGGCGGTTTTCGACTTTAGATGCTCAAAATAAACATGTAAGAAAATAGTTGATAAACATCGACGAAAATTTTTAAACTTGACGGTGTTAAATAGATTGTTAAATAACGGGTCGTGCCGCAGCGTCTATACACGACTAATATACACCTTTGAAGGAATCAAAGTAAAAAATATTCAACGAAATATACGTTTGCCTCTCTTATCACGTATAATACAATTAAACATGACGTATCGACAGGTAGTCTTGGTATCTACAAGTTTTCATCGGAAAGTAGACAGGCGCAAAAGATAACGGACGAGAAAACTGAGAAATTGAAGAGCAAAAAACTGATTAGAGAAATAAAACGCAAAGCAAGGTTGTGGAGTGCATCGATAAATCTAGACCGGTACCCCCCATGCACAACACGAGGAAGGGAAAGCAAAGAAAAAATTTGGTGATAAAAGAAAACAACCTTAAAAGATAGTAAGAGTTCGTAGACCGCTGAATAGAAACGGAGAGTGATAAAGATGGTCAGAGAATAGAGGGAAAGGGCACGGCGACGGCGATCCCTTGTCCTTTTAATTTCTTGACGTTAGCAGGTGGTAGCACGCGTTGTCTCTTCTTGGACTCGAGGCGCGATGCACGTCGGCTTCCTCTCGAGTGAAGATCAACAACGTTGATCGAGCAATCGCAATCCCATCGCGTGATAAATTTTCATCCTCACTTTGGCCGATCGTTGGCGCACGCGCATACGCACCGCTAACTGCGGCCACTTGTCGCCCGTCTTGTTGCTCCTTCCTTTATGGTACGTGCCCCGTGGGAGAAGAATGGTGGTGGGAGAAGAGCGACGGCAGCACTCCGATCATTTTCTATGATCGAGATATACGGCGCCGATCGAAAAAAAAACCTGATCGCAAGGGGAACGAGAAAAAGAGCGGCGGGGCGTAAATTTTCGGCTAAAAAAAATTTGTTGGCGATTTCGTTGGCGGGATTGAGATTGAGATCGACAAGAAGACGCTCGATGAGACGATAAATGAAAGGGTAGATATCGTCGCGCGAATTAGTCGACGGGTCCTTCCTTTTCGATGCGAATTTAGTTGCGAAGAGTTGACAGCGGTGCAGCCTCGAGAAACTTGCAACCCAGTTGACTGATTGCGGGCAATTAGTCGGGATTGCGATCAAGATTGATAAGGATTCCTGATGAAAGATAAACGAGGTTGCACGTGTGGTAATTATTTGTTACATAGATGGAGCATTCTTTTCATTTACATATAGACCGTTTATTTCGTAAGTGGTGTAAGTACATTTTTAAAACAAATCTTAACTAGTTATGAATAAAACGTTTACACCAAATGAATCACAAATTATATGCTGTCTCATTTTTTCAAAAAAATGCACTTACACGACTTTCAAAATAAACGTTCCACATACTATATAACTCACAAAAGTGAGAGAAAATCAAGCACCTGCCACCACATCTTGTGACATTTGTATATGTATACTTGTATTTTAAGTTTTCATACAAAACTATATTTTTCCATTGCCTCGCTAATTATAAGTTGTATACAAATATACTTCAAGCAATTATTAGTTTTTTTTTCTCGTATAGAACAGAAATTTTTTTTCATATTAAATATATGTATACGGTATCGGCTTTGTGTACTAGATATCCTTAGAACGTTACTATACAAATACGCCCCATGTTTAGCTTACATTCTTTTCTAAATCCACATAATTGCCAATGTCTCATACATTATTACATTCGACTGATTATAATATTGTTTGCATTTGCATTTTAATTGCAAATATTTATTAGTTGTCTTAAAAATAAATTGTTGCTTTTTGTAAGAAACAGAAACGAATGTATGTGTAGAGTTTGCGGTAATTAGTGTAAAAAGTTGCGACCAATCACGAAATCGCGTTCGTAAAAACAATTGATAAGGTTTAAAAGAATGGAAAGAATAACAAATAATAAAGATGTGAAGTCGATATTTGTAAAATTTGCTTAATGACCGTGGGTACGAAAGCGTGATACAACCAACTCGACCGCTCGGGGGACATCAGAAAGAATTTTCATGGCAATCCATGAAGCGATTCGCGATGAAGTGTAATAATATCATTTAATAATGACAAATATAAATGAAAACGCTATTACTTGCCACCATCGACCGATAATATTTAGGTTCATATACGCTATCTTAAATGATATGTCTTAAGTGCATTTTACAACTCATAAACAAAAGGAAATAGCAAAGATCTCAACACATAAAGCACAAAGCATAAAAAACAGCAAGTTTCTGCGCCTCAACTCATTCCACACAAAACAACCAAAAAACCATGCTTAATTCGCTCTCTGTAAAGAAACCGCTTAATGACCGTTAATTACATTTTAGTCACTTGTCCTCCTCCCCCCTCTTTTCTTTCACTACCATACGAATCAACGCACACACGCACGCGTGTACCTGCTCGCAATCGTGGAACGAGAATACCGCGGTGTAACCTTTGAGCACCGACGCGCCAGTGGTATGCTGTTGGTTTCCCATTTTTTGCGCAACGTTGGCGCGTCTCGCGTGGATTCATCGCTTCGCCGGTCAGTTTCACCCCACCACTTTCTTCGCTCCCCCCCCCCCCCCCCACTATCAACTACGACAAGACGACGTGGCAACGATGCTTCATAAGGGCACGGTCAAGATCCCGCGTTCAATGGATTTTCCAGTTCTATGGTTGGTTGGTAACTCCCTGCCATTCTACCGCGCACAATGTTGCTTAGAAGTGAAGAAGCAGCGGAGAAAGGAAGAAGAGGAAAAAAGCAAAGGAGCTGTTGAAATTCGATGCGAACAGGATGAAGACGTATGGTGAGCTCTGGAATGTTTGTCGGGAATAAATTTGTAGTTGCGGATAGGTTCCGAAAGGGACGATTGAATGCTACTTGTGGAATTATTTTCTTGCATGTTAGATAGTAAAAAATGAAAGGACAGTGATCAGTGGAAATTTGAATACCTGTGGCAACTTATATGCTGTGATTTTCAAATAAAAAATTGCTTTTATTACAGAAACTCCATTAAATCTCCGTAAACCATAAAGCTTTAATTTCTTACTGTTACGTAGTATAAAGCTTACCTTGTAAATTATTACCGGTAAGGATTGCAGCCCTTTCAACCATTTTAGTGTTGGCTATTCTATTACAAAAATGATAATTCCGGTTTCTATACGCGGCCTCCTCGTTTTGGTTTGGGCGTTTCTGCCCTTTTTTCTCCTTTTCCTTTTTTTGCGTTCTGGTTTCTTTTTGGTTCTGCTGTCTCTTTCTTGCTCGTTCGTTCGCCTTTTCTTGCGTTTGTGTTTCGTTTCGGTTTTTTTTTTCCATATGAAAGTACAAGGAGTAAGCATCTACAGACGATCTCAATGGAAGACTGTGATTATTTATTGGTATTAATTGAGTGGACGGTAGCTTTCGCGCCTTGATGGGAAATACTACAGCAGGGCTTGTTCAGGAAGAATACGTTTGTGAATTTTTTCCAAGGATCACAGACTGTTTTAATCAATGTATATTTATGGTGATTAAATAAATAAATTGTGCAGATCTACGCTGAAATTGTTTCATAGTTTTCTCTAGTCTAAATTATTCTACGATAAAAGCTCAGGGAGTTTTAAAAGCTACGTACGCTATCGTCGTACACTGAAATTATAAAAAGCATTACTTCGTTGTCAAATTGTGCACTTTCGTAGTGAAAATTGCGAGGTTTGCCTAAAAATACGACTAGAAATGTATCAAATTATAAATAAAAAAAGTTTCAAGCCGATCGCAACCGCTTTAAGGTTGAGTAAATTTCGAAACAAGTTAGAAAAAAGCGATATTGAGGAAAGCACAATTACAGTCTAATAAGTATCCCTAATATCAAATAGAGCGTCACTCAATTTAAATAATCGTAACTTTACAAATTTTTAAAACTCTAAATTTGCCTTTGCATTCTTCTTTGTATAGTTTTACGTAAACTTCCATAAAAAAATCGTCGAAAGCTTACAACCGCTTCTAACTGCAAATGGCTACATCTTCGAAAAGCTTAACGATGTCTCAATAATACTCACGTTAAACCTCACGAAGTAACGACCAACAATAAACCGAACACTCAAACCGTGCAAAGACATTTCATCGAATAGCAGGAATCATCTAATGTTCTACGCCTGGGTCATTATAAGCTTGCTAAGCAACACTCGCGGTCAATTTACAGCCTAATAAAACGACTATTAACGCGCATCGCTGGCGAAAATTTTTCTGCTCGTTGCATCTTCACTCTCACCGCTCCACCTTTTAAACTCTTCCGCATCGTCTCTAATGATTTTCTAACGTAACCGTCTCGTGACGTAACACTCTTCTGATTTGCAAAGCTTTCCTCATAATGGCGTAAATTCGGTTATATTAAAAAATCGAAATAATAAAATGAACTTTTCGAGAAACGATCTAAAGGACATATTTCTACATCGATAGTGGGGATCGCAGGTATTAGAACACATTGTTCGGATAATAGAACATTTGGACTGTGCAATATACGGATAGTGGACGTTGGGATATTAGGTCTTCGGACACTAAAAGTTCCACTGTACCCCATATAAACACTCGCAACTCGCACACCCTATTAGATGCGCGCGTGCTCAGGCTCGATGTCGGCGATGTCGTAAACACAGATCACCTTTATGGTTAATACATTATCATGGGTGACACGTAAGTAATAATGTTTCAGAGATACACAGTCGCCAGATGCGCCAATGTCACACTCCATGGGTCGGTCGATGTGGTGTGCCACGAGGGTCCCACAACGGTTGTCCGTTTCCACGGGGCGTGTTGGTGTGCGCGTAGGTACACGTATGTGAGACGTGCCTCGGATTAGACGATGTATTTCCAGAGTGGAAATGTGCCCTCGTGTGCGCGAGCAAGAAACAATATACAGGGTGAGGCGCGTAAAAGGAACCACTTCAATTTCTCCGTAAATAAGAATTTTATTGAAACATGTTTCAAATCAAACTCGAATGGTTTCGAAGGGGACATAATTTGACATAATTCGTTTTTTCGTACAATTATGCATAGAGGAGATGATATGTAGGCCAAGTTTATTTTTTTAAAGGGAATTGCATATTTCTTATTACTGCAGTCAATCAAGTTCACTGTTCCGTATAAAATAACTGTATTAAAATCTGTATTAATATAAAAAGAAAAATCACTTTAAGAGATATTTGAACCTAAATGGTTGGAAACGATATAACTGGTGGAACCCATTGCAGTAACACCCAAAGTAACAACCTGGGTGACAATTGCCATACTAAAATCTGCATAGTTCGACCGATGACTTATTCGATTTAGTATTTCGAAAGTGTAGTCTAATCGATGCTTTTTTTTAGATAGAGCTGAATTTTATTTATACCGAAAGTGATGATAAGTTAAATAAATCAAATTCACCTCCCTCTAAAAGTGTTGATTAGATTGCGCTTTCGAAATATTAAATCGAATAATTCATCGTTCGAACTATGCAAATATTAGTATGGCAATTGTCACCCAAGTTGTTATTTTGGGAGTCACTGTAATGGGTACCACCAGTTATATCGTTTCGAAGCATTGCAGTTCAAATATCTCCTAAGCTAATGGATTTTTTGTATTGATAGGTTAATAGTTTTTTTTTTTTTTTTTTTTTATACAGAGCAGTGAGCTCGATTAACTGCAGAAACAAGAAACATGAAATTCCCTTTAAAAAAAATAAACTTGACCTACATATCTCCTCTATGCATAATTGTACGAAAAAACGAATCATGTAAAATTATGTCTCCTTCGAAAGCGTTGAACTTTGATTTGAAACATTTTTCGATAAAATTATTACTTACCGAGAAATCCAAGTGGTTCCAGTTATGTATGGCCTCACCCTGTATGCCGGGTGGTGCTGTCTTGGTTCTCCTTCATGGATGAAACGAAGCTCGTGGGGATGTGACAATCGCGCCGATTACGTTATCGGCGTTACTTCCACACGAGCAAATGAGAGGATTGAAATAGAGGCAGATGTGTACTGACACGCGCGAGTATTTTAAACGCGATGTATATGTAATAGAAACGAATACAGTATTTGCGGGATAATGGGCACTTTGGAATTCCCGTATATCTGCTCCTTTGACTCTCTTTAATTTGCTTGAATTTAATTCGTGTCGTTTAAACAAGCACCGACAATGCATTGTCGATTACAATCGTATAACTGTTTCGTCGTCACTTCCCAATTTTGTCAACGGCAGAGTTTACAAGCTCGAATATTCACTTTCACTCAAACCTGACAGATTATTTTTTACACCCATCGCTCTTAAAATTCGAAAACTCTCGTCGTGCACCTTTGCTTCATGGTATGATGAAATATTTCGTTATAGTCAGTTTAGCATATAGTCCTGGCATTTAGGGAGGAACCCAAATGTGTTTGAAGGACCAATTTACCGGTAGGAATTTGTGATGAAGTTTGAGGGCGGGGCATTGCGTAAACGAAATTGAAGTCATCGTAAAGTATGCCCAAGCAGAATTGTCGACGCCGCTAAGCATTGAGACTAGATCAGTTAATTACCACTTGTAAAAAATAAGTGCTGTAATGGCCAATAGACACGCAATTCAGGTGCAACTGCAAATCAATGGAACTAAATGATTTTTAACATTGGTTGCTTACCTTTCACCACGATGATCAAATGATATCACCCCGGTTCAGACGTAGACGTGAATATAATTGGGCGTAGCTAACTGGGGTAAACATTCCATTCCAGATGTAAACGGAAAAACAGCTATTGTTTTAGCATTGACGACCAGTTGAGGCAAACCAACATCAAACCATTACGCAGCTAGTTATGTAATCTTTAATAAACGGCAGGTTCACCTGTCTTTATTGCTAGTTTCAAGCCCTTGGTATTTTATAGACTATCCTTGACCACAAAAGTGGTTCAGGATACTAAAGAGTTTAAGATCCGTTGCTTTAACGTGACAAATTATGATAACGGTGTTGGTACAAGCGATCCAAGTAATAAGTGGTTACTGTCGCGTGTCCCCTTGGTCCTTTTTCGCGCGAACCGTGAGACATTTTCTACCAAAATTCGGCGTACACGAGAAAGAGGGATGGGAAAGAAAGTATGAAGAGGAGGGATAAGGTATCGTTCCGCGGGCGTTTCGCAAGAATTTCGCATACGCGGCAGGATTCCAACGACTGGTTTTACGTCGAAGCTGTAAATGGGTCGAGGGCTGAAATATGTCGGCCCAATTTGCCGGTGTCTGGTGTGTGCGCGCGCGCGTGGCTTTCTGGTGCCCTCGAGGGCTCGCAAGGAATTGTGTCTGCCTCTCCCTGCTCCGCTTGCTCTCTCGTTAGTCGCCTCGAGTGTTCTTCCGACTTCGGTGATGGGCTTTCGATACTCTCTCTCTCTCTCTCTCTGGCTGTCACTGTCTCCCACCCCCCACCCCCTCCTCCACTCGTCTGCCCTTTTTCCTCTTTCTTGCAATGTGAATCAATGTCGAGGAATTTCGACTCACTCCAGGTAACATACACTATTCAGTATTATACTACTTTATTAGCATTGTATTTAAAATTGAGTATGTAGGAAGGCTCTTGGATCGAGATGTATTCTTCGAGGAAAGACTTCGGGTTTATATTCGATGTATGGGAACCATCAGAATTCATTTTAATGGGCTGGATTTGAATGGAAGTAAACTAGGATTCTTTACTTCGTGCGAGGCCACAACATTTTATTAAATGGAACAAAGTAATTTTCCTGAAGAAATTGAAAATTTTTCGTATAGTACCTGTTATTATTGTTGTTATCGTAATTACACATTAGCAAACCTTTCCTTAGAACGTTTTTTTAACAAAGTAACCATTTGTCCCTTAATGATGCTTCGGCTAAATTTCTTCGGCTATTATTATCGAGAGGCACGAGTCCCAAAGAGATATCTGATTTGGTGTAAACGTTAGTGTTTCAAGTAAGGTGCTTTCTCAACAATGTTGCGAAACATTCGCTTTGAAGGCAAATCTTTTTACGTTCACTAGATTGTACAAATAATATGCGTAAATGTCAGTAAAGTACATTTGACTGCGATTTTACATAACTTCCCCATAATTATCAAGTCTTTTTCGAAACTGCATTTACAATGGAATGACATTTGTCAGGGAATTCACATGTCAATACTGTCAATACAAAGTATCTAATAGCTTGAAAAATTCCTAATGTCTTGCAATTTTATCGAGCGTTACTCGAAACGTTTGCTACTCGTTATTTCTTTCTCACTCGCCCTCTAGATCCATCCCATTCTTCGTTTCTTTTTCTTTCTCCCTCTTTCGCTACGCTCGCTTCTTGTCTTCTCTCCGCCCCTCCATCACTCATTCCATCGTCCATTCCCTTCCCTCGTCGTTCACGGGAGATACACGCACGCAGTACCTCAACTCAAGTGGGCACGGGCGTGATTGGGTGGCGCACAGGTGCGACAGCTGGACGCAGGTGAGCAACGAAAATCAGACGCACTCCTCGCAGATAAGACGAGTGACGAGCATAGGGAAATCTCCGATCGGACATTCTTGGAAATTGATTCGCGGCGCGCGCCCGCTCGTCCCGATGTTAATAAGAGGAGATCGTGGTCCTACGTTCACTCGCCGTGGTAATTTAAATCGTCCCCGCCGGTGAATTAAGAAGGTGATAAAATGTACAGGAACGTGTTGCGCATGTAAATTAACCCAGCAGGGGAATCCTTAATCTTTTTTAATGGGACTGATTCGAAGAGTATATAGATAATAGAATGTCGATAGTGCACTAATATCCATTGAATGTAGATGGATGAGAGTAAGCGTACTAGATGGGTAATTTGAGTCAATCGAAGTAAGTAACTTTTAAATTGTAGATTAAGTGATATCGGGGAGAATATAGGAAATTTCTTTTTAGCTCTGTTTTAATCGGAATCTACCACTTGAATGTATGCAATGCAAAATTGCCTAGCAAGCGCGGTACACCTAGAAAGCGCTACTCAAATAATATACTTGGACAGATGTTTTTTCGAACAATTCAAAGTGACTTAGTTTATCCGATTATGAAAGTGCTTCTTTTTCTTGGTTATTTTATTATTTCCCTAGGAAAGGAAATAATTTTGGGTTATACGTAGAATTTTGAAATTTTGTATCAATTTATGTTGAAATAGTTTCTCAAATAATCTCGAATTTTTTTACATCAACAATGTCAACTGTATCAAAAATATGAGTCTCGCCTAACGGCTTGTCTCATGCACGGAGGACATAGGCACGCATTACTGAAAAGTAGTAAAACTAAATATATTCAAATAAAACAGCAGGTGATAGTGGCATAAACTATTTTCTTTGAACGATTCAATGAACATATTGAAAAAACAAACTGTTATTTATTTGAATTTCGTAGAAAACAAGCTTATTGTGTCTATCCTATTTCAAACGTAGGGATAATAAGTTAATTCAAATATCGCATCATTTCAAACTTATTCATTAATTATACGAAACCCTGTTTTGGATAGCACTCTACGTCATATTGATCGGAACGTGCCTCATTAGAAAGAATAAATGCAGTCGAGCAAGGCACACATCATTCTTCCCCGCCCTTAATACATTTCTCTCCTGACCGAGCAAATCAAAAACAGTATCATAAATACAAACGGATTAATCAATTCCAACCGTGATACAGTACACGTCACCGGATCGTCTCATTAAAACACCTCCCAGGAATTGAAGCGCTGGCATACCTCCATGAATCAAGCAACGACCGAACGAGCCAACGGCGCATTTTCAAATGGCACCACCGGTGTAAGTAAATCCAGCGACATGCCGAATCTTCTGATTGCCCCTAACCTCGCGTACGAGCCTGACGAATTTATGATCCCAGGCTCTCAATCGGAAAAGGAAAGCGTCCAGAAGCTCTTCCTATCCACGAATCGAGGGCGATCCTTTTCTTCTTCCTCTTCTTTTGTTTAAACGGATTTAGGTTTGTAGCAGTACCATATCAAGAAAGATCGACTGGTGCGCTTAAAGTCAGACTGGTGGCGTGGTGGAAGGAGAGTTATTCCCCTTCCAATGCCGCCACCGAATTAGGTCGTGATCAACCGTCGCCGTCGTCGCGCGCCATCTCGTAAATCCACAGGGAGTGACAGTGACCATAAACTCACCGGCGCGGCAGAAGAGGGGATTCTCGTCGACGAATTTTCTGCTCCGGGAGATGGACGGGCGCGCGTCGTATCTCGCGGTCCGAAAGCTGAACGTCAAGCACCGCGGGGGCAACAAGGTGACTTCATAAATCTCGCGCGGTCCGCGGATGCGTCGTCGCATGATCGAAATTTATTACGGATTAAAAGTCGCCCCTCACATCCGTCCGGGCAATATCAATTAAATCCGCGGGGCTCAAGACCTGTGGGCAAAACGGGGAGTTGCGATTCTCGATTGGACCGCCTCGTGGCCCCGGGAGCGAGAGCCGATCGAGGGGACTATAAGCGCGGTGCGGTGCCGGTGGCTCGGAGTGCCCCTACAAAAAGCCACCCGTTCCTCACGACCGCCGGGAAAGGGAGGAGAGCGCGAGCGAGCGCATCGCACTAGCGACGGATTCGAGCGATTCGCGCGCGTGCGTGCGTGCGTGCGCGCGTGCGTCCGTGCGTGCGTGCTTCAAGGCACTCTCGCCAGTGAACTATTTTCTTTTCCGCACTATACACTATACATATATGTACTCTCAATTCGTAGCTCTCAATTTTCAGATTTTCTACTAAAAAGAACAACATATTTTTTCAATTAAATCCAATAGTAATCGTAATTCTGTTTCCAAACAGAAGATTAGACAGGCTATTATATTTGAGTAATATTTTACGCTCTTTAATATTTTCAATATGAAATTTATATTCAAGCACGCTTAGTGTGTCACAGGGGCACCGACGCCACTCAAAACTGTATATGCCTAGTGTCTGCTTTATACTGGTCCGCTTTTAGGTTTGTTTTTTTGTTCCTGCGCTGGAACTCAATACCCCAGAGAAGTGTAAAATACATATTTAAACATAATAGATAATACGTGTTTGTTAATGAAAAACAATACGATCGGTAAAAACCTACTAGCTTATCAAGGAGTGTACTGATATACCAAAAGGTACAATTTAGTACTAAATCTAGTGCAAATGTACTGACACTGGCAACACTGCTTGACCGCCTAGTGCAAAAAACGGAATTAGAGGACAATTTCTGGAGTATTTGATTATTGGATGGCGTTCATATATCGTATACAACATTCATGAATTTCTTATTAGTGATAATCATTGGATGTTTTAAGACATATGTTGCACGCGGGAGCGAAGTGAAGGTAAAACTCTAGTTTTTCAGTTATTTATCATCCGCAATTCACAATTTAGTATATGCTTCAATTTTAGACAATATAAGCAAGCATTTGGTGCGCAGAGATCGAATAAAATTTGTTTTATTAAGTAAATATTTGTTAAGTACTTAATATTTTGAATGTTCAATCTAATTTCAATAGGAGATAGATGTCTAATTTAGTTCAGCCTACAACACTAATCTTATTTATGGCTCTATAAGAAAAAAACACGGCACATGTATGTCGATTCGACGTATATTAATGTTCTAGGTTTAACTCGATTTTTAGCACAATTAATACGAATTCAAATAAGATACTTGAATCGTATCCAATGAATTACTCGGATGTGGAGTATTTCAGCTGTCAGTTTATTCTGAATAATTCAATCAATCTGGAGATATGACGCAGGAATAATTAAATTATCTGGCGTTCTAGGTTTGGTTTGTTGGTAGTTTTCATTGTTCTTTGTTCTTCGAAGAATGGGGTACTCTGTTAGAGAAAGAAGAAACGAGAATATTATGTGTAAATTACAAAATTGTGCACTTCAATAAGCGTCTGTACCATAGTTTAAACTGTAGGGTAAAAATTGCTACTTGCTGAAATATAATGAAAGTTAGCTTATCTTCCATCTTAAGTCACATCCCTACTCAGGTAACAACGAATAACTTTTTATCATCTCTTGTTGCCGCACGTTCCAACATATTTCCAGTAAACGTCGACGAATAGGAACATTTACGCACATTGAAGTGACATAATTCCTGTAATATTTGGATTTTGTTTTGGTTTTACTCAATTAATTAATTAATATTGGGGGAACTTTGTTTATTCTGTTACTAAGTGTGGTTGTGCGTTTCTGATTTTTTTTTATCTTTACCGCTCCGGATGGAAACAGGCAATAGGCGGCAACATTTGTTGCTGACGAGAGAAACACGAAGAGACCCGGAGAAACATTTGACAACAAGTAGCGACTTTTTCAAATACATGTAACATCTAAAAAAAGTTTCTCGTTGCTGTTTCAGTGGGGACGCAGCTTTACATTCACATGTCTACATAGTTCTATTGAAAAAAGCGTTACAAAAGTATCGGCTGCTTTCGCAAGTTCCAGGAAATCATACGTGACACCCGTAGCCTCCGATGATACCGCATCGAGTAAAATTTTAACTTCTTCCGTCTCCGATTATCAGATCATAATTGAAACAGACTTTCTGAATTACAAAACATCCTCCTTTCCCTCCTCTGTGCCGCACAAAATCTCCCCTATAATCAACAATCATTTGTTCTCACTAATTATTAAGAATTATTAATCTCATCGATTTATCAAATTCCATTCGATAATCGATCAGAAAAAGCATTACAAGACCGTCCATTACTGGCCAACTATGGCTACAGCGTGATTCGAGGCTTTCGCTGCGTGACCAAACGGTACATCCTCCTTTTTTCCTTACGCTCATTTCTCGGATTTCGTTAGCCTTTCGTTAGCGTCGCTGAACCATTGGCACTGGAAAGGGAAGAGGAAGAGGTGGCAGGGCAACAGGAAGAAGGGGGAAGGGTGAAGGGGGAAGGAGGGAATCGCTCTGCCTTCAATCATTCGAGTAATTATTCGCCAGAAGCAGTTTTGCCCAATTATTTGCAACGGGCCTTCCCCTCGTTCTCTCTTCCTTCTTTCCTTCTTTCTCCCCCCCCTCTCTCTCTCTCTCTCTCTCTCTCTGTCTCTCTCTCTCTTTCTCTCTCATTCTTTATTTTCTCCCTTTTTGCCCACTTTCCTTTCGGTCTCTCTTTGGACGTCGTGTCTTCGGTTCTTCCACCTCCTACCCCATCCCTTATCCCTCCTTTCTCCTTGCCCAGCACCGGCCAGGATTGAGGAATTAAAATTGTTCGAGGCCGCGCATGCTTGCACGGACGCATTTCTGGGGAAAAGGAAGACGAACTGCAACGCTTAGAGGAACGACGCGCAACACTCGAGGATTGGACAAGGACGAATCGTGTGCGGAAGAATTTCGATACAAAAGGGTTCCTTTCTCACGAGTGGAAGCGATTTTGCCCGAACAAGGATTCCAATATCGAGAGCTTTACGATTTGTATAAAAGGATTATCCAATTAGGAAACGGACGAAGGGAAGACATGCGATTGGATAGTTGCAATTCTTTCTGCGTATTTTATCTTCTTTACCAATTTCTACTGGAATTGCAGATTTCCGATATAGTAATTGCGAGAGACAACGTTTATGTATTACATTCGTATAATCATAGAGAATTCTACAAAAAACTGTTTATCGCATAATCGAAATTATTACATTAATTTGTATATTAGGTTTCACTCCAGGCTAGTAGATAGTTAGACTTAAATTATTAGTACAAAGTACGTGTGAAAAACCGGAGTCATTATGCACAGATTATTTCTCACGATGTGCCAACTTTTAGTCGCAGAACAAAATCTAATGGAGCTCTACAGATCATTTCTCACGATACATTGAAAACGAAAGAATAAACGTTGCCGAATTACGCGATGCTTCTATCGATACCGAAAATCTGCATTCTGTCAAGCGGACACCGATCAGTAGGCGCGAAAGAAAGAAAAAAGAATGAAATCTAGAGCGATACATAAAAGCACTGGGAATCTCCCCGACAGACGCTTTCATTCGTGGTTTTATCATTTATCCTCAGCCGAGAAGCGTTCCCCGTGAAAATCATCCAATTACCGGCCGCGGGCTATCTTCGATCTTCCGAGTGGGGCGTGCAAAGAGCGAGGATAGAATCGGCAAGAGGGTGAGAAAGGAAATGAGAGGTGTGGGGCTCGAAGGATGGCTCGGTGGAGAGTGTTCGATTATTTGGACCGCGGCGCTCGTAGCGTGCGAGAAAGAAAGCTGCAAATAGTAAGAGGCAGGGAAACGCGTGAGAGAAAGCAACGAGGGCAGAGTGAAGCGGAAGAAGTTACGTCCGAGGGTGCCGGCGGGTGTGAACGCTTGACAACTTACACAGTGTTATCTGGTAGTAGCAGAATGCGCTGGTAATCCCTCGCTAAGCCCCCGCTAAGTCGGGATTCACGTGCCACGTGACATACGATACACCTCAGGGGCTTACCCCCATGGCCCCGAGGCAACGAAACGCAGTTGCATCGAAATGCAAGGGACGGTGACACTCGACGGCAACGCCATCATGCGCGAAATCACATTTAAAGATGCGCGCGCATATTGCAGCCCGTCAACCAATCAGTTACGCGCTGACGTCTGGTCATGTGACTACCTGTAATGACCGGCGCGGAGTGCGAGAATCTTTTTGTCCTACCGGTTCGGGCCATCGATCGCGAGCGATAGCACGAACCGTGCGTCCATTATCTCGAAGTATGTCTCGGGATATTAATTGTAATGGAGGATTTTAATCGGTGGATTAATGGTGAGGATTATCGAGGATGTGAATTGAGCGTGCGCCCGATGCGCCATGATCTCACGGAAGGACGTTTCGAGGTTAGGACGTGTGTGACGATAGAAATTAATGGGAGCGAGATGACTGAGGAAAAGTGCCTTTCGAGGTTAATTGTTTCGAGGGATTTGCTTGATTGTTTTCGACCTGTTTGCCGCGACTGAAAACGGTTCTTTCTCGTTTTCTATGTCATCATTTATTTTGCTTTTCACTATGGTCATTGTTGCTGCCAATAGCTTCAATGCGCAATGAGAGATCATTTTTGTTTCAAATATTGCATAAATTTGTTCAATCATTATGTGTTAAAAAATCGAAGGTGTTACGTAGAAATACAATATGATGGACAACACGAATTTCATTAAATGCATGTCAATTCGTAAAAGAATTAAAGAATAAATAGTGAATTATGAATTATTTTACTATATGTATATTTGCGCATCGATCGTTTTTATATTCAACATAATATACTAATATCGATGTTTTTAAATAAATTTGCCCATTCCTACTCGGCGCGTAACACCGAACGCAAGTCAGACGAATCCAATGCATTCCTGGTTTCCTCCGTGTTGCGTCTCGGTTCTTCGCAATAATCTTCCCTCATGCGTAATCACCGCGTTTCACAAATCTCCCGAGAAGAGGCATCTCCAGTCCGCACGGTGACACGTAGATATTAACGCGGACATAACTTCTAGTTTGGAATTCGATTTATGATATACGGGCTGAACGCGCAAGCGATATGTCAGAGGAGCTGCCTCGAGGCTATCACTTTCTGGTGCACGGCGAGAGGGCAGGGAGAAGATAAAGAGTGAAAGACTTACAGGAAGAGGAATGGGGTGGGGAGGAAGAGAGAGAGAGAGAGAGAGAGAGAGAGAGAGGGAGAGAGAGAGGGAGAGGAGATGAACAGGAAAAGAGAATGGCCGAGAGTGACAAGAAAGGAGACGGAGAGTCACATCGAGATGAAAAGACGCGTGTCTCACCCCTCACCCGTCCCTCGTGCCTTCTTTTCTCTTTTCCTGCCTTCTCCACCCCTCTCTCTCTCTCTCTCTCTCTCTCTCTCTCTCTCTCTTTGCCTTCCTCTGTCTACACTCTTGCGTTATTCTTGGTATATCCCCGCCTTAAAATATGCAATTTCTTTCTCTCTCCCTCCCTATGTTTCACTGTTATGCTTCCGTCATGATAAACGCGCGAGAGGGGGATGATGTTGCTGACGAGAGAGCGAGAGAGAGAGAGAGAGAGAGAGAGAGAGAGAGAGAGAGAGAGAGTAGGATAAACTTGAGAAAGGGTTGCAATAAAATCTTGGGCGGAAGTGTCTCCGTTCTGTATTACGATAATAGGGAAGAAGAAAAACTAAAACGAGGGGAGATGGAGAAGAGAGAAGGAGAGAGGGGCAGAGAGGACCGGGTCCCATCATAATGCAAGTCGACACTCTCTCCATCTTCTTCTGCATCCCTCCTTTCGTTCAATTTCTTCCTGACTTTAACGAACGCACCGCTGGGCCTCAGTCCCCTTACGCGTTCTCGGTGGCGCCTGCGAATTCTCAATCAGTCCCCGCGCAAACTGACGAGGTGTCGGGCAGCATTTTGTATGTAAACTTTAAACCGGGGAATTAATTTATAATTTACCGCTCGCCTCTCGCCTCGGGGTCCGTCCAGTGACGTATGACAGGGCCCCTGGGGCCGCACTGGGCGTCCATACGTCGGACCCAGGGGCGTACCTAGATATCATATGGGCCCTGCGCTTACGATACGATATTAATGTTGTGCGTTTTAAATTCAAGCCACAAGACTATTTCATCTTTCGCGGAGTATTCTTTATCAGCATTCTTCGTTTTATCAGCCCGCGCGTGCGAGGAATCTTAGGCCTAAATTACGATTCGGTGTTACGACGACTCAAGTCCATTGAAGACTGATTTTTATCTAAATACTTGACATATATTACTTAGCATGTTGATATCAAATGTACCTACTACTTACAATTAAAGCGTACCAAATATGGACTAACTGGAAATTCGTTAATTAAAGAATGCTTTAATATACAAATGTGTTAACTTATGTACATATGTATAATGTATGTATAATGTATGTATATTAATTGTGTGTGTAATGTATTAAGCTTTGGATGTATTAACAAACAAATTCTCAATTTACAAAGAAATCTCATGTGGCGAAAGGACCATGCTTCATAAGGCTGATTTTCTGCCCCCGACCGATTCAATTGATTTTCATTGGAATATTATGTAGGATGAGTAAACATGAGAAAACATGATTCCTGAACGAAAACATAACATCATGTGGAAGGCTCACAATTCAATCAACGCCATATTAACCAGACATACTTCTGACACAATGGCACGAATGATATACCAGTATCAAGTTGTTGCCTTTCCTCCATTTGCTTCAATCTACGTTAGAATTCCGTTAAATCGTGTAAAATTCGTGGAATTTCGTCGTTCAAGCTCATGTTGCACTACTAGCCCACATGGTTTGTGCGCACGTCTAGAATTATCATATGACTTGTAGAAATAATTTGGTTTCGGTATTTCGCGTTTTACCCGCGACAGTACGTGCCATTTCTTATTAACGTTCGATATCTACAATACGTACTCTCCCTTCCACGTGACCTTATGTTTACGTTTAGAAATCATCTTTTCTCATGTCTCACTCATCCTGCATGATATTCCAATAAAAATCAATTGAATCGGTTGGTGGCAGAAAATCAGCCTTATGGACCCTGGTGGTCCTTTCTGTACTATTATACCAAAAATCAGTACGCCAAAAATCTATAAAAAATCAATTATTTTCGAACAACGTATACATACACTTTTGTGAAAAACACGATAAAATCAAAATTTACACGAATATGCAACAATTCTTATTCGACTACTGCATATGTAAACATTTATCTGACGGTGATAAACTCGGCCATTAAAAGTACATTCCGTAATCTACAATGAATAGTTCGAACGCGTAGAGTCGAGTGCTCTTGTACAGTGTGAATTTAGGGGTCAAAGAGAAACGTCGAGGGGTGCAGGACAAAAGAGAGCGACACCCCTCGCTGCGTGAAAGGATGATAACCCTGACGCGTGCCACCCCAACCAGAAGCCCATCAGGAAAAATACACTTAGACTGTTTACACAGTGGGGCCAGATCGATTACGAGCGTGTTGCATGTCCCCGTCCGCAGACCGAAAAAGGGAGCAGCAACCTTGCAGACTATTTCTTCCCTTGTTTTCTTATCCTTTTTTTCATGTATGCAGATCTATGTTTAGTTATCTTAATTTCTTATTGAATAATTAGTTGGAATATGTGCCAGATAATTATGCCAAGATCAATGAAAACCACTAAAAAATAATAATTATTCATAATACTATTCATAATAAAAAACTTCATAATACTATCATGAATTTGTGTTTACTTATTTAATATCGCTTCAATTTTGTATGTTCACAATCCTTTATCGATTATTGATTTCTAAATAGACGTGTCAATTAAATAAGGGGAAAGAATCATGTACTGTGGTCCGCCAGAAATCGGTAGGAATTAATTCTACAGTTTAGAGCCATAATCCTAGGTCTCTCCGAAAGAAAATAGTCTTCAATTATCCCATATTCGACCAAACAGTTTATTCTGATTCGGCAGATTTATACAGTGTACCTAACCTAATCATAGATTCGAGATAATTAATTTCAAATTTCTGATACTTTCTCACCGTTGATCATTTTCTTTTTTTACATGGTATTATACAAAATAAATTTGATACCTGCAGATTACACAGATCGATAAAAATAAATGGTTGTTTCGATGGCGTGGAAACGAGACCTGTTTCCTTGACTAAATCGTGGATGCTGATGCCAAAGATACAATTCGTTTGTTTCTATCAGCTCTAATTTCTAAGGTATCCTCAAGTTCTTTTCTAAATGATAAGTAGCGCGTAATGACGTAATTTTTTCCTATTGAATATTTATTGTTTTGTTCTTGTTGCTCGAGTTATATGTTACGAAGGACATACTTGCCTAATCTTTTTAGTGGGGACTCGCTCAGCTTGTTCATCACTTAAATCGCCAAGATTTTTTGGAACCCTGTCCAAGTGGCCGTGCCAGTCGTGGAGTTTTATGCCCATGTTGCTCGCCAACGTGTATATTCTTTACCAGTCAAGTCGCCTGGGAGAACTGCGGACGACGACGAAACAACTAGAGATTTAGCAGTAGCGCCATAAATAAGCAAAGCTTGCACACAGAACTCGATCAACGAAAGCTAAACAATAAATATTCAAAGAAAAAATAACGCTATTACGCTTTATTTACCCGTTAAAAATAAAATGGAGGATTTGGCAACTAGAGCTTATACGAACAAACGGATTCGACTTTCGGAATCGACGTCCTCGAGTTAGTAAAGAACAGGTCCTGTTTCCACGGTAGCAAAACAATCATTGTTTGGTGGAGTTGTGATATAATTGAAGCTTCTATTTATCAATCAATTTTAAATGTTGCTCCTTAAATTGAGTTAACACTAAACCCGCAGTGCGTTAATTAATATTACATTTTAATACAGTAAAATATTTGTTTTCTGTACAGATAATGAACCTAACCTATAACGGAAGAGATAAGGGTTACAATATAAATGCTTGAGTAGATACAAACGACATGTTACATAAACTCGGTTTCATCGCGACGAAATAAATAGGTATCACAATTTCTTTATTGGCACTATGATTATATTAACGTAGGCCAATCAGTGTTTCCATATAGCAATTTAAAAAAAGACGTTACCTTTACAATTACTGTAAAGTAACAAGAATAATTATATTTGTCAAAATGTATTAAGAAGTAATAAAAAGATTCATAGTATATCCATCTATGCCAAAACATGTTTGGCTAGTTTTAGTTATTACTTAACTCCAGTAGTTTTACGAATCGTTTGCTGGATTGTGGATAACAATGATCTTAATATCCAATTCCTTTATTGGAATAAGAAATTAAGAAATTAATCTACTAACTTCTAATACAGCTCGTTCAAAGTCTCAGTCGATTGCTTTCGCAACGAGGCCATATTCACATCCAAGGTGGTCCATGATAAATCACCGACGTCCGATCCTCCAGGTGGCAATATTATTATCCCTCGATCCCTCTAATAAACCCCTATAAAAAGAAAACGTCTCAATCTTATACTTTATTGCTCGCACCCTCCCAGAGTTCCCACAGAATAATTACACTAAATTACAGTACAGACACCTCGTCTGACTTCCACATAGAAATCCCAATGGCCGTTCTCTCGTGAAATCCGATCGTTTCCGCATTCGCGAGTGAAAAATTGATTTCAACATCATACAAATACGTGTTTCTTTTCCGTCAGAGCCCTTTACCGCGGATCTCCACAATTTGGCGGTAATTTCTGTAGGTGCTAGCGCATTGTGCACAAAACTGCCTAGAAAGGGGAGACAGAAGAGGAATAGGCGGTAGGCGGGTCAGAATGTAAAGTGTCTGAAATTACGAAACCGCAAATACTCCCATCTTCCTCGCCCCAGTCCGTGTCCAGACGTATGTGCTCACACCTAAGATTAGTGGTAGAAGCGCCTCATTACGTGCAAACCGTACCGCCTAAGCTTCGGTTATATTTTCACGCGAACTTATGTAAAATGTTAAGTACTAGGGATCTTGGTACGGTGGACACCGGCCTTTGCGGTGGAGGCCAAGGACAAAGAGATTTGTAACGATGTGAGACCAGAATTATTTGGATAAAGTTGTTTCTTCCAAGGGTTATCAGAAGATAAATAAATTTTCATTCGTGTTTTTTGGAAAAAAAGCATGGCTAACTAGATGTCTCGCAAAAGTAACTTTGTTATTTTATTCGGTGCCTATGTCTCTGTTATTATTGACTTTAGAGAAAATGTGTAAAGAAAGAAGTTGTATATAATTATGAGTTTTATAATGCAGTCGAACCAAATATTTTTATTTAAGCTATAATTTTTTAGTTATGAACTTTTATTTTTTCCCATGGAATCTCAAATATTATAACTTAAATAAAAAGTTCGTCCGGCGTTCCTCCCGCTGCTGTTATGATCAACGCCCTTTCCTTTGATCTTTAACAGTTAATATCTCGATCAATATTGTGAATTTTGAATAATGGTTTAGGACTTTTGTATTTGTTTTAAGCCGCTCTATGGGCATGCTTGCTATGGTAAACTTATAACGGACCACCCTGTATAAACGTGTCTTTCAAGGCATTACGGAAATCCTGAATTCCCAACTATTCATAACATATTCGAAGAAATGCAAATATTGTAGGGTTATTTACGATGCAGAACGCATAACCACTCGCACCGTTTATAACCTGTAAATTCCAACCGATAAAAGGGAACGCACTAATTACATTGAAAACATATTTAATAAGTCCAAATTCTATCGAGGGAGTTTATTTATCGCCGTGAGCAACACTGTGGGAAAAGTGTACTTTCTCTGTACGCCAGTCAAAAGAGATAACCATTGCGCGCTTGTACATAACTTTAATTTTATACAAGTCCTCATTACCACGATAAAAATAGTTTTTAAGTGCCGAATGTTTGCAATCACACGTTTATCAGTCTTACGAGACGCGCAATTAAATAGCAAATCGAAAGTAAAACCGCATTAAATGATTCCCGTCTAAACGTTCTCTAATCCAATACCTAATCATTTGCTCGAGTATAATTACCATATATCCAATCACGTCGAATACCAAGCATGAGCCTATCTAATGGCCGTCTAACATTTGCGATGTTAAATTGGCAGTAATCAAATTGGTTATGGTTATTGTGTAATCGTCACTCATTTAAGATTTTCATAATAAAATCTTAAAGATTTAAAAGAATTTCTTCGAAATCGTGTGAACCTTCTGCTTTGGTCCTGATGGAAACCTGAATTTTTTATTTGCGCAATGTTGCACCTAATTGTGAGTAGTATTGGAATCTCTGATTGTTTGAAATTAGTTAGTCTAATACAATACAACAATAGATACTGTTAAACAGGTATTGCTGCGCTCTAGAATGGGAGATCTTAAAGGAAAAGTATGGAGAGTTTTCTTTGCACGCATCAAACGTTAGGACACTCAATTTAAATATGAATCGCCAGGTTAGTACAGTAGACTCCCGTATAACGGAATTCCTATAACAGCACGAAAAAATTGCAACTAGTTCTCATACAGCGTAATAAACAGTCCCGTATTAGGCGTAAGACAAATTTAACATTTCCACATAGTTTCTGATTTTTTGCTCAGAAAAGCAAATGCATACACTTACTTGTCGTTTATAGATAAATGAACAGCGAAACTGACAGTTTAAAAGAAGTAGCGGTTTATAAAGAAAGTAATAATACATACATATACTGTGGACACCAGATATGAAAGAATGCATTTCGGGTTTCTCTTAACTATCTATTTAACAAATAAAACCGATAGGTACCAAGGATTTTAGTGTAGGTGGAAAAATTGACTTTTGTCTCGCTAGATTGACGACTTCTCACACTGTGTGTCGGTCGGCTGCTTGCCTATTCTGAATTAGTCGACATTTTTCGTTTGCTCGAAGCACGGTTTATACCTCTTGGCATGAGGTATATGGTATAAGAAGCGAAAACAAACACGACTTTGCTATCTTCATCAGTTCCACGCTTGACAATGACTTATTTCTTTGGCAAGTCAAAGTAGTATTCGCCTTTAAATCTCATCCCAACGTGGACCCGTGGACATCGCACAACATCTTTATACATGCTCGGCCCTGTTGAACTCCCGTGTTCATATCGACGATCAAGGGATTCCTATCTTTGTGGATAGATATATCGACGTGATCGGGCGCAGTGCGGTGTAATTGCGCGTCATTAGAGAGGGCCCGACCGGAGGGCCGTCTGACCGGCCACGATCTGCACGCGAAATTGCAAGTTTCTTACGGGCCTCTCGCACCACTGCCATCGACAGCGCCCCCTCCTACGCCACCGTCCATCGCGGTAAAATGGTGGGAGAAAGGCCCGACACACCGTACATGTTTACCCCAACGAGTCCCAGTAAATTTCTTGCTCATTCCCTTGGGGCTTCGCGCTTTTTCTTGCGTGCGTTCTTTCTCCTTTTTCTTCTTCTTTTCTTTCTCCTCTTTTCCCTCAACTTCCTCAACTCTCTCGTCTCGCCAGTTTGTTTTACTTTCTCACATAACCCGTACGCTTCCTCTCACTTTCCACATTTCTCGGATCCCGCGTACGGAATTTCTCCCATGCACACTTCTATACCTACTTCTGTTTCCCTTTCTCTTTCTGTCCGTTTCTCTACAGAAACGTGGATGATGATTCTTTGTATCTTCAATGTTTCTCGCGATCCCGCGGTAGAGGAGGAGGCCGTGCGTGCGAGCCCTCGCGGGAAGATCCCGTGGCGCATTACACGCTTCGTTCTCACAACTAAATTTCACAAAAGCGGGGAGAGATTCCTCAGAGAAAGTGTGTGTGTGTGTGTGTGTGTGTGTGTGTGCGTGTGTGTGTGCGTGCGAGAGAGAGAGAGAGAGAGAGAGAGAGAGAGAGAGAGAGAGAGAGAGAGAGAGAGAGAGAGAGAGAGAGAGAGAGAGAGAGAGTCTTGTCTTTCCCGTTTCTCTCCACGCACCCCTCGAGGGAGCGATCAGCGAGGATAGAGTCATTTTCGTCAGGCGAGCACGAATTGCGATTGTTCGACGAGGATGAGAAGATGATGGAGGTGCCTTATGTTGCAACAATGTATTGATATGGTGCTCGGATGATTTTCGTGCGAATGGTCCAGTGTCAATGGTTCGCTTAAATTGTAACATGAGCCGAACATGAGGCGAGCATGCTTCCACCTGTTGGATCTACAAATTCGCTCACGTTCCGAATGTGGCGTATCGACTAATTTCTGAATTTGGTCAAACCCGTTTTCAGAAACTTGTTTGTTAGGAAATATAAAGGCATGTATTCTTACATAAATATGTTAATGAACCTAACATATTGGGTTGGTGTATGATTATCAGGCGTTCTTGAACACTGTTTATTATGAAAAAGGACACATAAAGCAGTCATTCAACAGTAACATTTTTAAATGATTAATCTAGAGCGTAGTCACCATTTACTACAATAACTGCTTCCTATTTGCTTGGAAGGCGGTCGATTCCACGGGCAAAGAATTCACGGTTCTTGGAAGCAATCCATGCTTTGACATCCGCCACTAAGTTATCGAAATCGTCATAAACTTTGTTCGCCTGCCAGTTTTTTAGCGACCGATGTAAGAAGAAATACATAAATGCCAAAGCGTAAATGAGCAAAATCTCAACCTCATCTTTGTTACTTATCGATTTCTATTTTTTTTCACAACAGTCTGAGATTATAGTCGTTAACTATTCTGTATTTGTAGTTGTTTAAAGATGCTTGGTACTTATTATAGTCTAGCTGATAATAATCGTAAGGTCTGAAAGCATTTGTCACTTTGTTACAGGTGTTTCAAGGTTCGATACAAGCAGGTAATGTATTATGCCGGTATGTGCATCTCGTGAAGTGTAATTTAGATTTTAGTATAATTTGTACAATGTATCGGTATCAACTCTGCATTAATTAATTACTCAAAGTTCTAAAGGCTCTGAAGTTTTTGACATGTACATAAATTAGTAAATAAAAAAGCTCTAATGTTCACTAAGACCACACCTTGAATTAATTATGCAATGACATAAGTAATTAATCTTTAAAATAGATCATGACCTTCTAGCAGATATCAGTACTAATATGGGATATAGGAATTTAAGAATCATATTCGTTGTTCACATGAAGATTCATCTTTGGCATGTCAGAAATACTCAGAAAATTTAGATGGATTACTGCTAAGATATACGGCATACCTTACAATAACTGTACAAAAGAATGCTACTTACATCGATTGTAATTTCCAAACAAATCAATTATAATAGCTCATTAAAATAGAAACGCTACCGTTTGCGCTTCACCCGAACATTAACCCAACTGAATACGAAAGTGTGCAATATTCTATCCAAGGTTCAATGAAACGGGGCACCTTGCTCCAGATAACGCAAGCACTCAACGCGCAAGATTTCATCTTGAAAACAAAAGCAGGAGAAAAAGTTCCGAGAACATCGCTCGCGCATTCCAGTCAATGGTGGAGCACCTAAAGGCCATCCTAAGGTGAGCAGCCGCCCCTGCTAAACGCAAAAAGACAAGCGCGGACGACGGGCTGGCAGCAATCCGTGAGTCGCAAGAGCTCGAACGATCTCCGCGCTTAGAGCGTGTAATTTCGGGAGGTATTGTCTTCCTCGTGTCATTTGCGCGCATGCGCGCGTGGTCTTCTTGGCGTACGCCGGCACCTCGGGCCCGGAACAATTTACCGCGGAGAGCCTCGGGACACTAAATGGTTCGCGCACGAAGTGCCATTACATTTCCGAAAAGTGCCACCTCCATCCAGCACCCCTTTCGCGTAGGGTGGTCCCTAATGATACACGCTCGAACACGCGTGCGTTTGCCGAGCACACACCCGTTTTCGTCTCTCACTCCACCTCCCACTTCTTCTCTCGCTGACCAAACGCCCCCTCGAAAAAGCCAGCCGATCACCAATCAAGTCAAAGGCTCCAAACGCGAACTTGGTCCAGCCTTGCTCAGGCCGGCGAAGCGCGAACCAGTCTTTTCAATTTTCGAGCAATTTTCTCGAATCACTTCCATTTGGGGATAGCATGAGTAACATCCCTTCTCACGTCACACGATGAGATCTTGTCACTGTGCATGGTTCGGCTAACGTCATTAACTGAGGAACTTTTTCAAATCGCAGCTCATTGCCGGCCCTAATTACCTTCCCGATACGATTTGCGAATTCTCCATATAATGAGATGTCAGGAATCCTGCACGGGTAATGAGCATGCTGTTGTTTATTATATGAAATCTCGTGGAGAATCAGAGCAGTGTCCGTTCTTTCTTTGGCTCGGTAAAGACGTCCTTTGATACTGGGCCTAAGAACAGAGGGCCTTGTAGAGGTTGGCATGGGGTTCTTGGAAGGTAATGCGCGCCATAGTGAGATATGAATGGATGGTGGGAAAAAATGAGGTAATTTGACGTTTCTTTGAGTTCCGAGAAGATCCTCAGGATCAGAGAACCTTGTCAGGATTTCTTTGGGTACAGTGGAATACGTGCGGTTTTGTTGGAAGTTTTGAGTTCGCTGAAATAGATTACAAAGAAATGACTCAGACTGGTTTTGCATTGTAAATACTAGATATAATGAAAGATACTTCTAGTTTTGTCAGAGTTACTAAAAACATTATGGTATATGACTATCCAAAAATCTTAAGGTGCGACCATACGCGTGCATTGACAGACTAATATTGTTTCTTCCGAAAACACGTTACCGAATGTTCTAGAATCTAATATTTAGTTTTAGTCGGATAATGTTATTTGCGAGTATAAGTAAACAAAACATGTTAATATCCAATCAAGATCGTCAAACTCACTTATAACATATTTTCACATGACTCATATTTAACTATTACATTAAAGTGCTTCATAATTTCAAAAAAATTAACGGTATATATAATTGAATGCATGACAACCAGGCTTATAAATTTGAATATTACAGCATTCATGTCATTTTGCATCACAATG
Organism: Tiphia femorata; assembly: GCA_944319695.1. Classification (NCBI taxonomy): domain Eukaryota; kingdom Metazoa; phylum Arthropoda; class Insecta; order Hymenoptera; family Tiphiidae; genus Tiphia; species Tiphia femorata. The sequence goes on from OX090904.1 coordinate 3,712,978, forward strand.
GAAATTAATGCTATGCTACTCATGTCCGCGAACGTGCCAACGTTTTTGGAGTAAATTAAACCTGCCTTGTCGATATTCTAGTTACACATAACCAAGCCAATTTTTCATAGCTCCTTGACGGTAAGCTACAAAGATTAGCATATGTGTTTCAACTGTTTAAAAAACAACAGCTACAATACTCCCAAATATTGCAATACAAGAAATTTGGGTGAGAGACACTTTATTCCCAGACCGATTGGGGCAACAAGCGAAGGCCAATATTAATAATTGCTGGGGCTATGAGGCCAGGCTCATATTCCTTTCTTCGTCCAAGTGAGTGAGCGAGCCTAGCAAAGGCCTAGGGCGTCAACGTCGATCACGTGGAAACCGTGCAGGCCAAGATAGGAGAGAATCCTTAGGATCTTCTACAGGATCCCCTCAGAGAGCTTCAGCGTGATATCCTACCTCGTGGCGCGACGTCCTACAACGAATGATGTGCCGGAACAACAGCCGTGACACATCGCCACCGCAAAATATTCCAGAGACAAAATCCGCATTCTACCGGTGCGCCCAGGGCAGGTACAAAAAGGTGTCCCCAGAGGCGACGCGTTCGCAAAGCTGGAGGTGGGTCGGAGGATAATTCGCGTCTGGGAGAATACCGAGAGAGAAAGAGAGAAAGAAAGCAAAAGAGAAACAAGAAAGAGGAGGGAGACGAGAAGCAACATGCCAATCTTTTGCCGCTGCTCTCATTCCTTTTCAACCTTCCTGCGTCCCTGGGTGTCTGAATGAGGAAAATCAATTGGTCCCGCCACAGCTTATCTCAGCCGCGGAAACTTCATTAGGTGCGTTCACGCTTAAATAAAATATCATTAACGCAGAGTGCCTCCCCTTCTGAGACCCCCAGGCTGTTCTCTGGGTACTACTTAGAGGATTAATATATTCTTCGATGTGATCTAATGTGATACCTGTGATTCCTGGGTTACCTCCTCGTGTTCCTCTTCCCTTCTCTCTTCGAACTCACGACGTTATGAATTTTAATGGCCACACCGTCGTCGCTGTCTTGAACAGCGAAGCGTCTCGTATAATCGATGACGGATCATTAAGGAGATCACCTAAATTCACGCTGTCTGGCTTCAACGTCCATCCTGAGAAGGGAGAGCCCAGTCCTAATCGACGTGCGACGCATTCGCAATTACTTCGACCACGTGTGTTTCTTGCTCAAGCTTTCGCCTAAGGAAGCTGTACTTCCTTGCAATCTTTTTTAGGTTCGCTTCTAAGTCATTTACCTTCATCTTTCTTTTGTATCTAAGCTAGCGTCCGCAAAGGATTTATGAGCCAGCCGCTGTGTTGTGTGTGTCGGAGAGTTTCGTACGCCGGAAACTTAAAAGGTTCGCTAACAATAAGCTATACTAGTCAGTATCCTACTCATTTATAACCATCTGGAATCTAATTGGATCACTAGTTTATAGTTTTGTACTAACCACAAGAAAGAGTTGCGAACGGGTGGGCTTCGATTCTCATAAAATTTTACAGGCTTAAAGAGACCAGTTCAAAATATTAGTCACTTATTTTTTTGTTGCGGTAACTCGAGTTCCTTTTTGAGGGGTCGAACTTTGGAAGGTAGTTTCATCCCTCAAACTCGAGTTACCACAGCTAAAAAACAAAAACCTAATATTTTTTGTTGATCTTTTTAACCTTGTAAAATTTCATCAAAATCAGAGTCGGACCGTTCGCTAATGTTCTTTGTCAGGGATCTGTGTGCATATTTAATTCGCACGCATTTGCAGTCTACATGGCTCGCTAACTTATATCAATTAGGAATCTATGTTCGTTGCCAGTTTACGTGTATCTACAACCCAGGTGTCGCTAACCTATATCAACCAAGAGTCTATGCATGTCACTGATTTATACTATGATAAAATCTTAGGACAGTGTCTACTCGCGTTTAGATTGGATCGTAAGGGATAAATTGTGGCTCCTCTCCTATCCTTCTAGACAGCTCTCTATCTCGTCCTTTCGCGTCCTGTTCCTCGCTCGAACGTTTCGTTGCTCTTAGGGACAGCAGCATGTCTGAGCTGTGGAAAAAGGCAAAAGGACAATGTACGAAGCGGCCAAGAAGGGAGAAGAGAACCGCAAATGGTGGGGGAGGGAGAAGACCCAAGAGAAGAGGGGAGGATGGTTGAACGTTCGATCTCTTTGCCTTCGAGGGGACAGTTGCTCTTGGTTCACCTGCCTTCAAAAATCTAAGCACGCGAAATCACGAATGCCCATTAACCCCGCCTCGCGACTAAATGTGTCCGGCAGCCTTGGAGCCGGTCTGGGCCTCGCATATAAGAGAGTCCTGCACGTGGAAAAGGTCTTGTAGTAATTCAATGAATACATTATCTTGCTAGGTCCCCCAAACTGGAAGTTCAGTTGGATTGCGAGAAAGACACACGAGGATTAAAGTACCTACTACAAAGCAGTGGAAGAAATTTTCCAGCAGTCCGGTTCACTTTCGGCGATTATCTTCAAAGTTAAACGGTATTTTGAACAAACTATAATGTGAACTTTTTATGTAAACATTACAATTTCTGTTCTAATTGTGTTAAACGGCATTAAGATTCCAAACTGTAGTATTAGTTTCGTACGAGGATGCAAATATATTCTAAACGTATCGAAACATTAAGTATTGATGATTAGAGGAGAATTGGGTTAAAGTTTAAATTGGCATATAGTGTGGCCACGAAAATATTTATTTTAGAATAGAAATTAATTATATTTTTCTTTGCGTCACGATACTTTAATACACGATACTTTTACATTCATCCGTAGTTAAAACTTCCTTTGTCCTTGTTTCTAAAATTGAGCTTATATCATCTTGACAAACAATAGAAAAGCAAGAAAATATATTTTGATCATATTTTATATCTCTATTTTAAAGCTACACGAATTCCCCGATGTTGCCGGTAGCGCAAAGTCGTAGGCAGAAATTGCCCCTGTCGATGGCAAGCGTTCTGAATAATTTCTGAAGCAGGATATTTCTTCGCAGGCTTAACATACAAGGAAGATAAATACGTTCTAGAATCCCGAAAAACCGACTTTTTATCTATCGCTTAAGGGATATGATATCGGTGTAACCAGCCGCTAAAATAGGCGTTCTTTGAGTACGAACTGCCGGAGGACTAAGGAAGTTACAAAATTGCTATTTGACATTTTATTTTAGTATCTCACGAGGATTCGAAAAATGCATAAGAAGAGAACAGATAATATTGAAACCATTAAACATCTATTAAACATAGTGTTTCGTATTGCACTGCTTACTCTTGTCGACGATTCTGCTATATTGGATGATTCGAAATAAAACAAAACATGTTGATAAAGTATATTGTATTTGTATTATATTTACGCACTAACCGACGCGCATCCAATAACATTCTCGATAAGCTAACTCAAACGCTATCACAGATTATCTTCAACACACCGTTGACATTATATTTTGTAACGAAAAAACATGAAAACTGTTTCTCCGGTATTCATTTTGAATGTACAGATATTGAGAAATTCAATCTTCAAACTATTGCAGTGGACACCGGTGTATTTAATCTTTATAACTAAAATATTATGAAATGATGATGGACTTATTTAAGTTTGGCCGCATTACTGCTACAGTCGGAATGATAAGGGTTAATAATAAAAAGCATCTGTTCGCATTCTTGAATCCACCGCAAAAAGTATCATCTAAATCAATACGCGTGACACGAAAAAAAGAAACATTATCCGCATATCAGTGTCATAAATTTCCGCAAAGCAAATAATCCCTATCCCTTCCTCCAATGTCTCGTTCAGGCCCCGCTTAGGAATTCCAGACTAATCTCAAACAATCGATAAGTATCTATAGTATCTAGAGAAACGCGCCCATCGTGGTACTCAGAGAGCCTCGGAAGTCGATTATCCGTCCCCATCCTGGCAAGAGTCTTTAGTGGTAGTCGTAGGCCACAGAGATAATGTACGCTCGCGAATCGCAATCAGACGATACTTAGATGCCTCTGCTATATAATATACTTCGGGCTGTTGGCCTGATCATAGGCTAGGGCACATTTAGGCAGATGCGACAGAAATTGAACGTCTTATAGCCCCCACCCTCCACTGTCGCTCTTCCGTCTCCTTCCGTTTTCCCTCTCTCCGTCTCCTTCGTCCTTTGTTGTCTCATTCTCAGTCACTCTTCTCTCTTCCTCCTCATCGTCACTTGTCGCCTGTTCCCTTTCATTCTTCTCCACCCTTATTCTCCGATCCTTTTCGTACCCTCTCCTCCTGTTCTTCTTGTCCTACCACCTCCTTCCACACTCTCCCAAATTTGTCCTCATCCTTCGCATCCTCAACTCCCTCCTTCTAACCATCGATTCTCCTTTTATCTTTTTCTCCTCATCAGACGTCCTCCGGTTATCGCGAGCCTCGCTCGTGTGGCAGCCACGCGACACGCTTTTGTGCCACGAGCGCGCGTGTGGATGGGCCGGGGCCGGGGCCGGGGCCGGGGCCCGGGAGCGAGCAGCGGAGCAGGTCTGTTCGCATCGATCGATCGACTCTTCTCTCCTCCTCACTCTCCTCCTCTCTTACCACCTTTCCTCGCGAGTATCGGCCCTTAACATCGGGCGAACAGGCCTAACTGGGTTACGGAATGCATTAATGACGTGGCACGATCACAAGGCAGGTACCCCGATTGATTCTGTGCAATTTGAAGACGACCACGATGTAAATCGTACGACGTCGTCGCGTATGCGTACGCGCCGGTAATTCCCCAGATTGCTAAATTTTGAATATTAACGCGGGAATTTCCGGAATCGGTTGTTTAAAGGGAGGGTAGGGACCTAAGGCGATAGCAACGACGATCAAGAGATCGTGCCATTTTTTGGTTCCGCTTGGAATGGGATTTACATCGTTGTTTCATTTTGAGGCTTAGGCTGGGATGCTGAAGTATTCTCTAGCAGTTTCGAAGCAAGCCTACGTTCGGTGGAAGCGTGATCATTTTTTCTCTCGACGAGGAAAATGGATATTGGGTATGATTATTTTTCAAGTAACTTTGGAAACTGTTTTTTCCGTAATACTGAAAATGATTGCTGTAAGAAAAGAAGCACAACTTTACTCGTCACTTTTCCGATATTATCAATCTATTTTAACGTTTTAAGGTTCGCCAAGTTCTAATTGATAATTGTTAGAGCACTATAATTTCAAACTTAACACTAATTATGCCTTAGTACATTATATAGTGTAACTTCTTGTCATTGAACGTGTAAAGACGCTTTACTTAAATAGACTGTCTTGCTTAAGATTGAGTAAATCGAATGTATTGACATTTACAAGTATCTTTACTCGTGTATTTTTACTCTGTAGGAACTCTAAGCAAACCTGTAAACTTGTAAGTAACAGTAAGCTGGTATGTTTTCCATAAAAATTTCCGATTCAGCATACCAATACATTTTCATAAGAGAAACAATTTCGAGGTAACACACTCGCTACACGTTGAGACGCACCCTGGTAAAATTGTTTTCAGCCATAAGCGTGTATCCCCTTATTATACACACAAAACACACACCTGAAGTAACTCGTTTCGATGCAGCAACATTATGCACACTGTTCTGTGTCGAGCACGCGTTTCCCCGAATTATCGACATATCAAATTGATTTTTTGTACCTCCGTCCAAAGTACCACCGCGCTCCTTCCTTCCCCCACCATTCTTCGTACGACTCGGCGTATTTAGCATTTCGTTAACGATCCGTCCGGTAACAAAGTTCCCACTTAATTGAGAGCACCTTGCTGGCCCCTCCCGCTGTCGCGGGTATCATATTACGCGCCATGATTACATCCGCGCACCCGAAGATATTCTCGTAAAATTAGAATAATTATTCGTTCGGGGATTCGTGCTTGCACGTTTTTGTCCCTGCAGGGATTTTAACGTTTCAGGCGTTTAATCGACCGGTCCACATCTTTCTCTTCACTCGCCCCTCCTTCTGCCCTTTTACTCACCGGTCGCGATAAAAATCTCGCTTTATGACATCATAACTCAGACAACTGCGCTCCTCTCCTCGAGGGGTGCTGCGCGCACTCTTGTATGATTAGGAAAAAATAAAAATTCCGATAATTAACGGGCACGAGCTATTTGGTTATTTCGTGGCTGCTCCATTTTTCCCAGGGTTTAGATGCAACGATTTCGTACTTCCAAATTTAAAGCGTTCTTTCTGTCGCATATAGGTTAGATACGGATGGCGCGTGTTTCTGAGTTAAGAATTTCGTTTTTGCGATCTGGTGTTCAAAACAAACACCTGATGATTCAAAACAAATAAGAACAGATTGTAGAAGCAAAACAATGCGAGGGTAAAAAATGAAAAGGCGCGGAAAGCAGAGCGCGTGGATCATGGGGCACAATTTACGGCACCCCACGAACGACCAAGGCAACGTCTAATAGAGAGCTCAGCTTTCTATCCTAATTAACTTTAAGTACGAAAGTAATCAGCAAGATCGGTGGCTGAGCCGTTTCTAGTGCTGCCGGCAGTTTCTGGAGGCCCAACAAAAATTTTCGCTCGCCGTCTGATCACCCGAGCCACGAAAGTTAGTGAACTCTGAGATTAGCGAGGGACTCCGTCGGTATCTTTAAGGAGCCAGGCTGAGGTAAACGAGAGGATGGAACGAGGGTAACCCCGTGATTTCCGCGGGCCCCGAAATTATTTTAAGAATTATGGAACAGGGGGTTGGTTAGGGGTGAGCAGCAGAAAATGGGGTGGAATTTCATTGTTGGTATCAGGTGCTAAATGTTGGTCGGGGCCAAGGTGTAAGAGTTTTAGATAAGTTTGGTGGAAGTAACACTTTCTACCATTCTACCGTTTGATTCCCTTTAAATTTAATTTCATAATTAATAATATGTATATCGAAGAATTGTAAAGACTTATTTATGGTTGGATTAGAACTAACGCTAATGCAGGGTGTCTCAGTTAACACCTTACAAACGAGGCCGTTCTGGCCGCCATTTTGAAAATGATGAGATGTACCACACGGCAATCAATTCTGCGTGAAGGATGCTGTAACTTGAGCACTTACTTCAAAATTTAAATGTTCGGATTTTAGGAACTCTGCTTCGAATAGGATAAAACCCGTCAAAATTTACAACCTAATACCTTTAGTAGGTGCATTAAGCGGTGCAGTTTGACTATAGCCCTTCCATCTGATGCCTGTTTCTTCACGTCACCTATGTTTCTTCCTACTCTTCCCGTTCTTTTTCCTTCCAGATTCTTCTCTCTAGCCTCGTTTTTAATTCCTGCCCTTACTTCTCTTTCTTCCGATACTTTCTCATTTTATCTGTGAGAGATATCTATGCTTTCTGTTTAACCTTTGCTGCCATTCTTATCACCCTTGCGCCCCTTGCTTTCAAAGATTTCTTCTTTTCTAACTACATCCCCCTTTCCATTTCACCTTCCTTTCTCATTCCTCTTTTTATTTTTCCCTCTTCCAGGAGTTTCTCCTTCTCTCAATTCTTTATAACTATTTACCCTTCTTCCTCATTCCTCCACGCCCTCCAAGACTTTCTTCTGTTCTAACTTCTTCTCCTTCTTTTTCTTCACCTTCCCCTCTCCTCTATCCTCCTTCCACGAATATCTCCCATCCTCTTCTTGTCTCACGTTCTTTCCATCGCCGATCTTATTTTCCTCGAGGGCGTCCGTCGAAGCCGATCTTAAATCGTGCCGCTGGCTAATTGCCACCGATATTTTATACATCGCCTCCCAAAGGGGCGCGCACGTACGCGCCGGTACCAAAGAGAGGTTTGCAGCACGCGCCGTGCCTGGTTTTGGAGAGAGAAGGAGAAGGAGAAGGAGAAGGAGAAAAAAGTGACAGAGAGATGGAGAGGAAGAGAGAGCAAAAGAAATCGACGAGGTTGAAAAAAGGTCGGACGCAAAAAATATGTGACAAAGAATTTTGAACGGCAAAAGGTGGACAAAGAATATGAAGGTGGAGGGAGGAAAAAATGAAGAGTATTGAAAGAGGTAAATGGAGAGAATTCGGTGGCGTGCGCACCTGATGCATTCCTCCGACCTTGCTTCGTTTTCTTTCTTTTCTACTCCTGGTTCTTCCTTTCTCTCACTCATTCAATTCATTTCTTCTTCCGAGTTCACGCAAATGGAAAGACAGCGAAGTTTCTTGTTCCTTTTTGCGAAATCTCGGATAAAATTGCACACATATCGCTGTCATCCTCAGTAGAATAAACTTTCGATACATACTCTTGCGGTTGGTAAATAATGTAAAACGGAGACGAATAATCTGGGTGCAGAAGTCTGTCATTTCCGTGATTTCTATTCGGATCCCCTTAAGCGGCAGCAAGACCGGCTAGTAACGTTCAAACTGATCGAGGCGCTTGCCAGCGGTGGCGAGTGGAGGAAGCAAACAAGTTGACTGAAAGTTCTTTAGAATTAGTGCCGTGCCGAAAATAGGGTGCGGTGTGGGGCACCAAAAATTCGCGATTAAATAATATTGTCCACTGAAAGCAATTTTATTCGTGCATATTTCATAAAATAATACCAAATTCTGCATGTTTATTATATTCATATAATAAATGTTTTGCAAATTGCAAATTCAACATTGTCGATGTCAATATTGTTGAAGCATCATTGTTTGTTTCTGCAATCTTAGAGTGAATGGACTGAGCGGACATTCAGAATCAGTCTTTACGAATTCTATTATGTATAAACGGAACTTCTCATCGTTTCACAAATTCACATAATTTCGGAAATATACTTCTGCTTTCATATGGAGGGATTCAATGACATTAGCATAATTCTACACCGAAATAGTTCGGACCTTCTGGCAATCTGGATAAAATGATTTATTAATTTGTACGCTTATTCGAACTAATCTGATCGTATTTTCAAAAGGACGAGACATCGAGTACTCCCCGTGCACGCACTTCCTGCCTTGTTAATTACTCAATCGCGCACCCCTTACTCAACTAAGTAAGTGCGATCCAAGATCAAACGTCTTTTCCAAATTCCGTCTCACGATTACCCGTGGTCTTCCTCCAAGATCGCCCATCAACTCGTATCAAGATCAAGATAAAGATCACTTCCCTCCGTTCCAATGTCCTGTTAAGGAGGTACATCGGGCTGCCTTCGATGTTTGAAATGTTACACCAATGGTGTCAGGCAATGTGTGCACTTATTTTAATATACGCACACGTTCGAGGGCTCGGGGTAATCATTACCAGTAATAAAAATTATGTAATACAGTAGATACTGAGATTATTTTTATTAATTTATGTGGGACAGTCATTGGCAAATATTAAACAGAAATCGTATAGAGTAACATTAAGTGACCCCGGGGCGCGGTAAGGGGAAGGATAACGCAAAAGAAGTCTTATTATAGGGCGTCTTATCGTTCCCGTCCCCGCGTCTCGCATTTGTTTATAGGTAAACTGGGCCACCCTGTAGCTCGTAGTGACTCCACCGTTCCTCCCGCTACTATTTAGGCGGACGCCCTTTCCTTTGATCTTCCACAATGAATTACTCGAAAACTATTGCGATTATCGTAAAACGGTACAGGACTTTTATGTTCAGCCCAAGCCGCTCTATGTCTCCACGAATTCCGTGCTTGTTGGTCTGGGGCACCCTGTACATTAATGGATATTCAAGCGTTAGATGTGTACTTTAAACCCTTCCAAATGGCTTTAGCCACTGACAGTGACTATTCACCGAATGCCTCAGTCGCAAGTATGCTACTAACAATCACTGAAATTCAACTGGGAAGTGAGCGAAACATAGAAATGATTTAAATCAACGAAAGTACAATAACTTACCCAATAATAAATTCACTTATTGATCGATAACTGCATTTTTGCAGCGCAAACTATAGTTTTGCAGCAACAGAAAAATTTCTGCTAAAGTTTTTTTTGGAGTTTTTGCTAGAAAAAATTGCAAAAATGTTATGCACAGACAGCACAATGTTTAAAACCAAGATCTAACACGTCCTTGTGGCATCTTTAAGTCGTTTTACGTCCCGATTTTGGGCATTGTCTTGCCTAGACATTATTACTGAATAATAACTCTCGATGTAAAAAATTCTAGCTATCCATATTTACTCTAAAATTTCCAAGTAATTATTTTTTTATTCTTACCGTTTCTACCGTGTACGATACAAGCGGATTATTCATACAAATAACGTAGCGAACTAGGAGCAGGTTAATGAAAGCATAACTTTATAGGTTCTCATCACTTTTCACTAGTAAATGTACGACTCACTGTAATACAGCATCCAGAATTATTAATACGATAATTAAATAGTTCATCGCCCTGTAACTTCCAATAGACCCCGGAAATTGTAGGTTTCTTTTAAGCACCCTGCAGGTGTTTCAATTACATCATTCAATTTTATTTATTTTATAATCACTATACTGGAGCCGTTATTTTAAACTTTCGTTTCTCACGTCTTTCCAAATAAAGTTGGTAGATGATCGCCTCCACGTAGTGAATCCGCCATTTTGAATTTCTGAATTTTGAATTCAAATTCGAAACCAGCGATCGAAAGAAACTTGTAGTATCCAATTGCTACGCAATCGCTGCATTTTTAGCAGTTTTTTCCCGCCATATTGATACCATATTTCATAACAATTGAAACATTTTCGGTAATCTGGCCATTTTTTCAATTTCCTGGCTCATCGTGCATCGGTGCAAATGGCGATGGCCGATAAAAATTCCCTTCCCATCGCTCCTCGAGCGAACAAAAACCGTGGCCTCGACGTCGATCCCTCACGATCCGCGAGTGCCTCGTGTCATTAAAGGCGGGCCCACGGTGCACCGCGCAGTAAAAATCACACCGTTGTAATCCTCGAGAAGCAGCCGAACAAGAAGAGGAAGAATACTGTGCATCGGGGCAGTGAGCTGGCACGCCGTGTAAGCGTTACCGTGAATTAAGATTAAAGACACTTCTCATCTTCTCTCGTGACTCCACCTAATGATCGCGCCCAGGCCCTTCGGATTACTCGACCCTGGCTGCTCGTCGGGAACGGCTACTGTTACGAGCACGCGCGCAACAGGCTTACGAGTTAATTACAAAATTACTCCCTTAGGATTTTAAGCGGCTGGCCATTCCACCGGACGTTGAGACGAGTTCGTTAAGGTTAAATCAAAGCGGATAATGCGAATCAATGGGTACGCACCCAGGATCGAGGGACAGGAGGGTGGTGATGTCGGGGGAAATTGGGTTGGGCTTACAAAGAGACTTTTTTTCTCTTTTTTTGAGAGAGAGGGGGATACGAAGGAATGATGGAGCAAGATAAAGCAGCCAATTAATCGAGGGACAACGCCGTTGAACATTTTAGTGAGTGTGACTTGCTGTATTTGGCGAATTGTCTTCATCGTGGCATTCAATATTGTAAGATACCAACGAGAGAGTTTGTGTACGATGTAAGGTGGATCAGAAGCGTTTTTATTCGATACAGTGAAAACATCGGATGGCACCTCAGATTTGTGTTATTTCTTTTGTTAGTATTCGAAACGGCGTATGTTAACCCTTTGCGCTGGAGATGTGTCTCCCGGTTACCCACTTACTTTGATGCGGCCACTCGAACGGTGACACCGCTCGCCATTTGGATTGACGCGATACGTGGAGCAACGGCGATATTTATCTGCATTTGATTTCCTTTAAAGCTGGAAGCGTTGTACAGTATATGTATACATATGTATACCTCGTATATAATCTTCCGAAATATAAAATGATAATATACATCCAATTCTGTTTTTACACGATCTTCTTTTACTGGATTTTGATTTAACGCGAATTAGAAAAAGAATGTAATTCTCTTTTTACACGACTTATTTCGATTTAACAGGATTTATTTTGCTTTATTTTTTTTTTCTAATTCGTGTTAAATCAAAATCGTGTAAAAACAGAATTGGGTGTACTCGTATATTGCATATTTTATATACAGGGCGTCCTACTTTAAACAATACACTCAAATGTCGCCGAAATGGTTAGTTAAATAAAACAAAGGTTTCAACCAAAACTTCCATGGCTTGAAAGTGACTATGTAACTGGTGTCAATGATTTGACCTTGAATAGTCATTTGAAGGTCACGCGAAGGTCGCCCTCAATTTATTACTAAACAGAACTCCCTTACTTTTATAGCATGTTCTAGTAACTTATCTCGAGAGCTTTGCAATATAAAAAAAAAACAATATAATAAAATATTTTTCCCTCATAAGTAAATTCTGAAATCGAATGGGATTTCTGAAAAAGACCTCGAGTGCAAAGGGTTAAACACGAACTTAAAATGAACAACAGATTGCGAGGCTAATGTCTCGCTGGTTGAACAGAAAATAGCTAATGACAATCACACACGCGATAAAAGCACGTTTCAACCGAAGCAAGTTATCAATGAGAATCTGGAAACATTTCACTAACAATTACTTATCACCCAACGTATAACAACCAGCAGCGTTAAATTAATATTCGCAACAAACACACTTGTGCTTCTCCTTATGTCAATCGAATCCCCATAATAATCAGATTCCATTAGATTTGTCAAATAATTCGACCAGGCCTTCTAGGGGCTACAGCGGGGGAGAACCACGCGCATATTCCATAATTAACAGTTATCCCGTTCCCCACGTAATTTCGTATTGTACCATGTAAACAGAATTTGGGCCTTGTTCGTGCCGGATTAGAACCACTCATTAAATCGAAAATTACAGTGCAAGCGTGCTTTACCAGCCACGGCACGTTCGACGGCTTACAACGATTTTCGATCGATGAAAAGAATTACCTTGGGCATTCGGGGCGTATCAGGAGATACTTGAAGTAATTATGTAGTCCCACGAGAGTTCTGATCAATTGCATGTCCCTGGCAAATTAAATTTACGTGCTTTAAATGAATTCACTATTCTCAATGTTGAAGGTTTTTTTCATTTATCCGATACCAATCAAATTTCATCATTTTCAAATATATTAATTAAATAATACATATATTGTGCGAGGCTTCGTTCGAATTAATTATAAGTTAGGTCATCTAATTATAACAGTACGTTTTTTCTCCAGATTATTTCATTGGTTCATTGAGAAGAGAAATATATTCTTGCATTGAATCATTGCAAATAATTAGTTAATAATGTTGCATCCACACGAATACAGACTCGTGTTATTCATGGTCAAATAGAAGTAAATTCCTTCAAGTAAAATAACAGATATATTACAGGTAATCCGATCCTTCACATCAGGTTTTTTGTTTTTTGCGAATGACATAAATAACCCAAATATAAAATTATTGATTTATCATTACACCCCATTTATTATGAATTTTATATTCACACGTGACTTTCATCCGAATATTCATACTTTCATTTTACTGCAAAATCGTGGCAGGTGATTGATTCACAAGTCGAAAGATTCAGCTGTAATTAATTTATAGAGCTGGAATTTATTTAACTGGTTTCGTTAATTACTTTCGATAGTGTAATCGCCAATCATTTCCACGTCCCCGCGTACCTACTTGATATTTATTCCCGTTCCGATGTAACACGTCAATTGCGTGCCCGTACTTGGTCAATGCTGCCGACTTTCCATACTTTTATATTTATTGTCATTTACGTTGAGTTAATGCGGTGATACACAGCACAAAATTAAAACTAGCCAAAACACGTTCACCTAAATTTCTCAAGCACTTGACTACAAATCGAGTTCTAAGGTATTTACAAATTAAGTAAAATAGTTGTTTTTCAGTATTATCGATAGTTGTTATTGACAGTGACGAAAGTCTGTAAATACAAGGGCATTGCTAATTTCCCTGTTAACAGTAGCTCAACTAGAGAGATCATCATGAGATGTTACGATTTGTTACTTATTAGCTTACCCGAATGTTTAAAAGTGCGGTATTTTTGAAAGGTACTTAACACATATTACAAGCATATTTGTCGTTGGTCTGATTCTAACTTATAATTCATTCTATGGACATTAGAATACGCCGAAACATGTTTTGTTTGACCAAAATTTGATGCAGGATATTTTTGCTCAATTGCCGTTCATCATTGACCCTCGCAGCATAAACAGAAATAAAACTCTGTAAATAAAAAATATAAAGACACGCTTGTTAACAATGGCTTACGAATGGACCTCTAAACTAAACCCAAGCTATCCGAGAGATTCAAATGACATAAACCTAATTTAAAGAGAAAATTCGATCACGTGAGCGTACATAAGTAAATGTCGTTATAAAAGTATAACCGCTCTGTACACAGTTCTTTCATCTAGCTCACAGCATTGGAAACAAAAGTAAAAAGAGAACGGACCTGATGCAACTGACCCGTGAAGAACATTCCGAGCGCTCGCAGCCTCGACCGTATACGCGGCAAGAAGAAAAATCACCCTGATCACGCGCCTCTTTAATTATCTGCTCATTTGCCTCTCAGCGCCAGTGTAGGAACCATTACGAGAAACACCCGTGAGGTGAACGAGAAACGAGGCCTCTCCCCTTAATTACCCTAATACGCACTTGGGTATGTACTCCGGGATGATCGGATTGAAACTCGCTCGGAGAAGAAAGTGGAAAGAGGATGAAGAAGGATCGGCGGAGATACGCAGAACGAAAGTGAGAGGAAGAGAAGAAATGCATGCGCAACCCCCGGCACCATTTCCGAATACCATTATGACTGATTTCAGCGTAACGCTCGAAATCCTCGCGGCAGATACTCATGAATATCAAGAGGCACCGACATTCATGGCTACCTGACACCTTGCAATTAGCTTTTCGATGATTTATAGCGCAACCACTCGACGCGCCGATTGACCGTCGACTGGATATTCCACGATTTATTTTCTGGGGAATTTTTGTTTCGTCGAGTTGGTGAGCGTGCCACGATAATCGGCGAGCGAGAGAGGGAACCCCCGACCCTCGCACAGTTCCCGTTGCGTACCTTCCCTCTCCACGCGTCTTCTCCCACCACGCCACCTCCTTCACCACAGTTGACTTGACACTCACCGTGTAATCTCCTCTTCGCGCCGAAGATCGATCCCTTTTCAATTGGGACTATGCTGCACACGTTTAGGAAAATATGCCGATAAAACAAGTAACATATGGAATTGACAATTGAAGGTATCATTACGATTTTCTGTACTTTGCTATAATCCAGAGGTAAAAGTAATTTCTAGTTGACTCGTGTAAAAATTTCGCATGAAAGTGTATGATTATTAATTTCACCAATATTCCTTATTAATAATGTCGTATCGGTTTTGTCGGATCTAAGTGGATGTAAAGTGCCGGTCTTGGAATAAATAGATATCGTAGTACGTTTCCTACGTTAGAAAAAATTCCCCTTTGAGAGTAGAAAATGTTGTAAGTGATATGTGTATTTCTCTATACTTTTAGTTTTACACCAGATTTGGATTGGTTATACAATAATTAGACAAAGTAAATAAGCAATCTCATCTGTTATCCCCACTACGCACCCAACTTTCTTCTAGCATGGAACCTCTGGGCGTATTAGCGTATCCACCGTAATAATTCGTTCTTCTCGTCAAAGACACTCGTCAATTTCTCGATGCGCTTGTGGGACATGGGACGAAATTAGTGTAAAGTGGTGGTGTTATTAAGTGCGGCGTGAATTGCTACAAGGGGCGAATTGGCGAGTAACCGAGCGACGTAATCGCGTGACGCCTTCGGTGCACAGTTAACGAGGGTGCGCGAGAGTGCGGAGTAGTGATTGCAAGAAGAAGAGACGGATGTAGGAGGCGGCGAAACAAAGAGCAACGTGAAATGCGGAAAAATAATGTCGCGTGTTGTTGCCGCGCGAGGTGTCCGCGGGAACTACCAATTGCAAAATACAAATTGCAAAATACGAGAACTCGTGTCGTAACGAGCTGTTGATGACGAAGGAACGTGTCTCGGATGTAACGAGGAAGAAAGGGTCTAGCGGTTTCTGCGACACGTAACGAGACGGCAGAACTGCGTTTACACTGTGAAAGTGGGAAGGAGGTGCGAATCGAAATTTGCTCGTGCGAATGAACGATGATGGAGGCGAATTGCGTAACCCAAGGTGGGCCGATTGAGTCTCAAGTGGAGAAAGCATTATGATGTTGGAGGATATGATTGGACTGCTGAATACTTGAATCGCATGATTTAGCAATGCTTTTCCAAGATTATGCGTTGAATGTTCTGAGCGTGACATTCACAGAAGGGATCCTGCATTCAGTAGAAATTGCGAGCTTCGTCAGGAGAAAGCTGATCTGACAATGAGATAATAAAATGAAAGCGGTAGGGGTATATAGATTACTTATTTTACGGTTGCATGTAAGGTTGCACCGTATCAATTAACAATAACCATTCATGCTTATCAACGCAAGGAAGCAGAAGCTCGTGCTTATAAATGTTTTATTTAAATTATGCCAATGAAATTGAGCAGTTGGGCATCGGGAAATGTGAAAGGGATCCTGTGTTCGTAGTATGACGTCGAGGTAGGAGTAATTTTTATTCTAATGCAAGAAAGTCTGCGCAACGCACCGTGACTAACGAAAGACACGTTAAAACTGACTCAAGTCCAAGCTGTGCGCACGTGGAAAAACTGCAATTGCCAATGCGTAACCATGAACGTAGTTACGTTTCCACGTATTAGTAGCTAATCTCATTTCTAGATCCTTGGTACACGGCCAAGCATCCTTAACTGACCAGTTATCACAGCAGAGTAACGTGCTTTCAGCAATAGAGCTTCGTTGCCAGATTTCTCGTTAAGAATGTTTTCGTATAAACTCCGCACACTCCAACGTATAAAATCCAGATCTTTGAGATAAGTTACCATAGCTCATTTCTGACATACTTGTAGATTGTGAACTGCAACGCTGATAACGAAATACCTAAACAATCAGATTTGGATTCTTTTTACACTAGTTCCCATATTACCTTGACTAACCACACGTCGGACAAGAATACATTCTTTCGACCGATCATATAAGAGAGTAGGAATGCTTCCGCGAAAACCTAGGAGATCCAAATCGTACCATTAGATTGTGAAATTTGCGATCACCAACGCGTAACGCTATTGTGCTTCGCTCACTGGTGCACCGTGAAACAAAAATGCTCTCTAGATCAATTACAAAAATAAATTCAGATATGAAACGCTCGAGTGACAAGAAGTAGTATAATTGCAATGAGTAAACATTTCTGAGTGTATCGTTGCATAAAAACAATGCTCTGAATGTGAAACAAAGTTGCCTACTGGTAACAAATGAAGTCATTGAGGGGAAAAAAAGAAAACAGATCATGGCTCGTTGACTCCTCTTTCAAACGATAGTTTTGTATCAAGTAATGTTATTTTCTACGAAGCATGCCCATCATAGAGTCGTTCATCATTGAGATGTTCTCAGAAGAGAATTAAGTCCGACCAATGCGCGGTCGAAAAATCGAAATTCGTTAATAGAGAAACAATGTACGATCAACGAAACAATGCTAAAGAACGTGGAAAGACACGTTCTTAGAAAGAATACAAACGTGTATTCTTAATGACGAAGGATACATTCAAGGATAAGGTGCAGTCAATTCCTACTACTTCGAACATTTTTAACAGTATTTTGGCAATATATCTGACAGCATTATTTTTTACAAAAGGAGGAAAAAAAAACTATACATCATAATGGCACATATCAAGGCTATACAGGGGAATTACCTAATTTCTTTTAAATAAACATTGTGCCAACCTATTTATTTTTTTTAACTGGTGTTCAAAGGTGAGATTTAGATATTCAACTTTGAACACCAATACGGTTTACTGGGTATAAAAGATAAAACCACCCAAAGACAACTTCGAACACATTAAAGATTTTTTAAAAACCTTTGTTACCCTAGAAAAAATAAAACGTCAATGAAACAAAAGTATAAGAACAGGTACAAAACATTTATTTCTTTAAAAACAGTAAAATAAAATGGACATTTCTTTAGTAGGTACTAGTAGGTAAATTAACAAATTAAGGTAATTCAAAATTTGTTCAAAGTTGTAGGAGTTTACGGTATGTAAAAGGAGATCAATAAAGCTTTTCGCAAGTTAGAAGTCAAAAGTGAAACGTACAACTGATTATTAATGACGTCTGAGATACCCTTTCATTTTTTATGTTTGAAACAGTATTAGCATCTTCTCCATATCAATTGTATTCTTTCAATTACTCAATTCGTCCGATGCGGGTAAATAACGCAGTCATATTACGTTTAGATACCCGCTCTACCTTTCGGTGCGCATTGACGTAAATTCCATCCCACTTTTTAGAGCTTCACTTTACCAAACCATATCATATTATAGGCCGTTGAGTTTGTCCACTTGCACTAAAATGCTTTGTTCCATGTAATGTCCCCCTTTACATTGTACAACTTTCGTAGGAGTATCTTTTTGATAGCTTCAATCCCTTGTGAGATATTTCATCATTCTCCGTTAAACGTAACACCCTATACATGGTCATAACTCCATAAAGGTAAATCTCTCGCTACACAAACATTTACATTCTTCTAAAATTATAATTACTGTTAATCTTTTTAAGCGTTAAAGCGCAAAAAATATATAGGTAGATCAGCTTAAGTGACTCACCAAGGTTTCCATTAAACACCAAACGTGAAAAACATGGAAAATCCCTTAAGGAACGTTAACCTACGCACCCTAAATTCAACCAGGGAAAATTCGCCATCATGGACGCGCATCAACGACACGATTAACGATCAACCAATTAGTACGAAGCTTAGCCATTTATTAAACTCTCCAATAGACAAGCTTGCGGAAAATAAGGCAATGCGTTCAGGCGCAATAATGCATCTAGGCTGAGTGGTAGGCATGTGTGACATGCTCGGCTAAAACACGACCCCGTTGCCCTACCCATCTCCCCCACCCAACAAACCAACCCCCGTTGCCCCAGGTGCAAGCGTTGGACACCGTTGGACGTCATGTCCCTGGTAATTGGCTATCGGATCGCACGGTCCGATCGGTTAGCCTGTCCAGAGAGAACCCGCTTCCATCGTCCACGACGCGTCATACGCGCGCATGAAGACCAATACTGCCACCTAGTGATGGGATCAAGTTTAATAATATAATTTTAAACCCGCATCAAACCCAAGCTTTCCTTCGTACGATCCCAATACTACATGTAAGATGTAGGTAATGTTTTATTTATTGTGTTTGCAAACTATTCGATCTTCTGATTTTGAACCTTAAAATGAAAGCAGGTAACTGTAAGGTTGAAAAGTCTATTTACAAATACTATGTTGCTAAAGTAAATTTATTCTCTTAAAAGTATTGGCCGAATTAGCACAATTATTAAACATCGAATATTTATAGTATAGATGCTAGTTTAATAGAATCTAATAATAAAATATAATGCGATGAATGTAGCATTAATTTTATTAAACATGCAAAAATGCACAATATGTTCATGAAAATTGAAGAAAATAAAGCTGTGTAACGGGACGAATGTAGTCAAGTATTAGGGTAAAAGTAAATTATACACGAAAAGTATATTAACCCATTGCCGCACACTTTTAGAAGCCGCAACTTTTTATAGCTGTAATTTGCCTGCATGTCGCCAAAAAAATGGACGGTTATAGCCGTCGTTTGCGGCAATGGGTTAATCAATTACAATGGTAACCAATCAAAACAATTTCTATGGTGCTGATAAAAACTTAGAAATGCAAATGCCCTTATAGAATTTGAATTTCTGCTGTTCAAATTTCAATCTATTTTAAAGCACTACTTATTTTTCTTGAAATATTTAGAGACGTTTCGAATCTAGTCCATCGATGTTCGAAGCTACTTGCAACCTGCTTGAATCCATCACTACCGTCACCAATACTGGCACCGGCACTAGCATCAGTGGTGACTGGCTGGCACCAGCACCAAAGCACACTAACCCAGGTGGCTCGTCTGTATTGCGCGTGCGAATGGTTGCGTCGTCCAGGGGCGCACGGGTGCCACACCAGGTTTAAATCGCGGCCACATACGTACCCTGTGCGCGTGAAGGACCACGACAGAAGGGGACGAAGTCGGCCCCTGGTCGGTAGACGGGTACGAACATAATCGTGACACGTTGTCGACGTGCGCGTAATACCACTCAAATTACATGTGGCCCCCGGACCCGATAATTGTGTCTTCAACAAATAACGGGTCCGGGACTTTAACCGGCCAGCAAACTCTGGCCTCGCCACTGTACCTACCCATGTATTTCACAAATCTCGTTGGATTTATGGATGGGCTCTCTCCAGCAAGCAGACTCGTTTGCACTCCTGGTGGCTTTCGAAATTTTCATCGAAATGGTTTCGGGAAATTTCAGACAGCCGAGACGTCCGGGAATTAGCTGTTTTTTCTCTGTTTATACGGGAGGTGATTGAAGGGCTTTGATAAGTGCATGTTCGAAACTATCGAAATTGTTTTTGCGACTATAACGATGGAGCTGAATGAGATGAGTGTAGACAAAGGATTGATGGAGCACCAAGTGTAGTAGTAGAAATGCAAAATGCGCTGTGTGCATAATTTATTAGTTTCTTCGAGAAATCTGACACATATATGAGCCGTTCAGTGCACAAATCGATTAACTCCACTTTTTGCATTTTTCATAAATTTAAGCATCGAAGCACTTGATCAAGTCCCTACTTCTTATATTTTTTCTAACATAATTTTGAACATAATTTATGGAGTTAATCTCAATTTGTGCACTGATCGGCTCATATGTACGTTTAATTTTCTGTTAATCTATATATTATTTTACTGTGAGACGGGATCATATCATTCATTCTATGAATCTTTTACTTTTACTTTGTTCTTTAATTATGACAAATATAATTGAATCGTAATTGTAAAAAGCATTAAGGGTATGATATTAAGGGCGTGATATATCTATGTGGGCTTAAAGAAATTTGTATCTGAAGAAGTTCGTGTTGCTTTTTATCGCTATTATAACGTATTTATGGAATCTTGCATATTTCATGGCAGCTTGACAATTGGAAAGGCCGAATGTGCATGATGGATATTAGAATTCTAAATTGTAGATGTAACAGATATAAAATAGTTCAATAAGTAAATGACCACTTTGTCAGATGTTCAATGTAGATATGGACTTTTCACATTAATTTCAGTAAGTTTGTCCCGAAATACGTCTAGCGCGTATGTAAAGAATTCAATGCCTATCTCAGAACTTATTTTTAATATATTTGACGATAAGAACTGTTTCTGTATATAATTATAACAGAAATATACAATAGGTAAATACAATACAATTAATAAATATAACAGAAATAGACAAGAGCAATTGGTAAAAGACTAGTGTCAACAAATAAATACTGATTTTTTTAGTTTTATAACACAAAGTAGATTGTTTTTTTGTGAATTATACATAACATAGTATCAAATACTCTGGTAAAGTAATATTTAAGAAAAGCTTTCTATAAAATTGGTAACCAGAACCAATTGCCTAGGGCCCGGTCTCTTACAATAGACGTTATAATTTACTGTGAGTTTTAAAGATTAACTACGCTAATGAAACATATTCGAGACAGTTCTCAAAGAACTAATGGATTAATCTAACTAACTATGTATACAATCTGCCAGTATGAATCTCTGGCATTGCTTGTTCTTGCTGTAATATTGACACATCATTGAACCTACCAATGCCAGAAAACGTAAGAGAAAACTTCTCAACTAGGGGGCAGAGTTCCCTGGGATCGCCGGGTACTTTCGCTTGCCCATGAAGTGCGGCATTTCTGTGATAAGCGCAAGTGAAGTTCAGAATACGTGCTCGCACAAGGGATTCCAAGATAAAATTAATATGTCCATATTTGAATTTCCCACAATTTCGAAACGGTTGAAGATGGCCATACATAAAGTTTCGTGACACCAAATGGGTATATACTCGATGTACATGCCAAATTTTGTTCGGATCCGTTCAATCGTTTTACCGGAATACTGGACTAAAGATTTGAATTAACCGCCATTTTTTATTCTGCCAATCAAAAAATTTGGAACTTTCCAGTAATTTCCATTCTATACGTGTACAGAGTGTTGGGAAATGATACAGGGCAGTTGAATGGGTTGCCTATCCATAGATCTGCAGGCGCTCGCTCTGCTGACCGGCAAGACAGCGTAGAGGGGGACGGGCTGCCGGTCTACTGGTGGTAGATGGCATTGGAAAACCCCGATTAATAGGCAACCGGTCGTTAAAGCGCATTTAAAATAATTGAAGTGAAGTTAATATAAGGACGAGGCACGAGTCGCGAGCATCAACCCCCTATCCCCGTTCAGTGCCACCTAGCGCCAGTAAACCGGCATCCCGTTCCCCACCACGCTCTCGTACCGATCAACAGACCGAACGGCTGCAGATCGATGGATAGGCAACCCATCCTACTGCCCTGTATCATTTCCCAACACCCTGTACATGCATATGTCAAATTTTATCGAGATCCAACAAGTAATTCCAAAGATATGAATTTTTCGATATTTCACTTTGCCGCCATTTTGTACCGGATCACAATGGCGGCTCACAAATGTTAATGTCAACTCACAGTGGTAGAATTGATTTTTGTGCAAAAATTGATCCTGATCGGTGCAACCGTTTTTCCGAAATCGAGGATATATACAAACGGTTTTCGCGATGGCGATTGCATAAGTCACACCCTTTACGGTCGTGCCTAAAAATGTACCAACTAATTATTAATGAACTAAATCATATTGTAGTCCTAGTACTGTAAGCACACTTGCCACATGGTAGTCCATATGTCTAGTAATATGTCTAATCTAATCAGATTCTCAATATCGTAAAATCTACAGAATCATTCTTTCTACTGACGCATTATGCAGTGATGCACACACCGCTGTCTCAAACGCTGTATCTTGATTTATATCCGAAGCTCTCACTCTCTCCTAGAAATCTTCGAAAGCAATCGCATTTCTTTTCATCATCGGAGTCCGATCGCTCGCTGATTTAGAGATTTAATCGCAATTCCACGGCGTCCTATTGCACGCATGCTTGGCAATTATTTGCAAGTGATAATGTTGACAATTCAGCATCTACATGGAATTTATAAATTGCACTGGTTACTAGATAACTTGTGGATGCTTTTTCTTTATGCATCTTCAGGTAAAACTTTCCCTGTGCTTTTAATATTTCACAACTTGGAATTCCTTTCCATGAGGAATTCCTTTTCCTAAATTATTCTTTGCGTCTTATTAGGCGTTGTAAAAACAAAGTATCGCTATTTTTTTGTAAGCTTTAAAGCATTTTTAAATAATAAAGTTTTTAAATGAAACACTACAAATCTTATTCCGTCCTACATTCTAAATGTTTTTTTTATAAACTTCAAGTAATTTTAGACTTATTTCTTTCATTATATTTATGTGCAAATTTCAAAACAAATCGAGCAGAGTAACCAGGTGGATCTAAAGATATTAAATATGATACAGTATGAAATGTAATACAAATATGTTCATTTCTTTATGCATGTTGAATATCAGACATCTAGAAACATTCTAATTTACACTTTGATCGCCATGTCACCCGAATTCGGGTGACGGTTTCAGTGCCTGATTATAAATGATCTAAATAGGCATTTGGAGGTATAATGAACGCTTTAGATATTTAGATTCAGGCTGACGTGGCAGTCAACGTGCTAAACAGGTAGTTAGTCACAGATGAGCTGACAAATGGGTAAACAAAACAGGCTACAATAAGATAAGTTTATTTGCTTTTTGAAAATCAACATGTAAGAGCACCAAGAAAAAAACTTATCTTTTGGTTGATCACTTTTTGTCGAGTGACAACGTGCTGATGTGATTCTTAGAAAACATCGACAGGAACCAGCGAGAAACCTTCAGTGTCGATGCCTTCTCGATCTCGATCGCTCTTCATCGAAACGAGCAGGTAAGGCAAACACTTTCATCTACCGGCACTACGCGGAGGAAAGAAAAAGGAATAAGGCGAATGGGCCCGTCATGCATATGCGCGCCGAAGTGAAATCTCTTATGAGCTCTCGTGCTGAGGCAACATCGTTCACTGGAGAAAGAATAGGGAAGGGTCGCAGCCGTGAAAATCGACGTGGATGACTTAATAATCGACTTTCTTTGTTATCTCGGTCTATCGACGGGGAGAGAGTGCGATTCGTCTCGCGTGAAGCTGTCGTTTTTATAGAATCTAAAGCTGCGTCCCCACTGAGACAACAACCAGAAATTATTTGTCACCTCTTGTTGCTGCATGTTCCAGGACGCGTTTTCGATAGATACCGACAAATAGAAACATTTGTCCACACTGGAGTAATAATAATCCCAGTAACATTTGGGTTTCGTTTTGGTTTTAACGACGCCAACGCGTGGGAATCTTTATATTTAATTTAATTTATTTAATTTATTTAATTTATTTGCCCTATACAAGAGGGAGTAAATAATAATTTTATTGAAAACTGTTTTATACGAAATTTAATGATTTCGAGTGGGACGTAATTTGACGCAATTGGTTTTTTCGTCGAACGATACGTAAACTAAGGGGCAGATCCCTCTGCGCTTTCGCTTCGCTCAAGCGCAAACCCCCTCCAGAGATCGTCGGGTGGGTATTCCCTCTTCACGCTCACCTTACCGGGTGCACAAAAGCTTCCCTTTCTGCAACAGGCACGACCGCGTAACTCGTGCTTCGCGCTCGCCCATGAATTTCAATCCTTGAAAATTCCAATTTTTAATCCAGTATTTCGGCAAAACGTTTAAATGTGTTCGAACAAAATTTCGCATGTGCATCGAGTATACAGGGTCGATTAAACAATATTTATCGAGATATTCGGAATATTTATCGAGAAATTATTTGTCGAAGATCAAAAGAAAGGGCGTTGGCCAAAATAGCAGCGGAAGGAGCGCTGGAGCCACTGCGAACTGTAGGACGGCCCAGTTTACCAACGAACAAATGCGGGGCGCGGTAAGGGGAAGGATAAGACGGTGCTGCCGTGCAGGCTGGCTGCTTTTGCGTTATCCTTCCCCTTACTGCGCTCCGCATTTGTTTGTAGGTAAATTGGGCCGCCCTACACAGGTCGCAGTAGCTCCAGCGCTCCTCCCGCTGCTATTTTGGCCAACGCCCTTTCTTTTGATCTTTCGCAATTAATTACTCGATAATTGTTGCGAATATTAAATAACGGTGACCTGAAGAGAGTTGGCTCTGCACCCTAGTTGAAACCTCGTTAAGAAAGTGTCCCAACAACACCCTTGCACTCTACGCACAATAAAATAATGGCACTAGCTGAAAGGTGCCACGAATATAATTATCCGTCGATGAATTTGCCTTGACTTAATACATGCAACCACCAATGAGCACCTGCAGAAATTCTTGCTCGAAGTTAACATGACTCTTATAAAATTCAGAATTACCGGTCAATTACCTTGATCAACATACTTTTCAAACCAACGTAAAAGAATAATAGCATTAATAGAAAAGTGCAACCCCAGCGAGTACGTCTATTCATCAACGAATATCGTTTGCTCCATCCGATCAAGCTCCAATAAGCAATCTAGTACCCCAAAAATTCACGGTTACTTATAATCATCTGGAGAAAATCTTGCTCGAACCCATTAGAGCAAAAGATACTGCCAACCAATAGGAGACTGGGAGCTTGGTCGGTCTCCCGCATCACCAATGTACGATTCGCCGAACGAGAATAATTATCCGGCGATGAACATTGTTCGCGCTAGTCCCCGCATCAACCGAGGCGAACTTCCAAATGAGATTCCCAAGCTGAAAATCACCGGTTGCAGCCGTCCGAGCATTGCACGGTAGTTAGAATGCAATTAAAGTTACATAATCTTCTTCGTTTGGCCTGAGGGATGCCCCTCGGAGGTGGGTGCCTCGACCATCAGTGATGGGTGCATCAGTGAGGCGCAAACTGAGAGACGCCGACCAGCACCAAAAATCATTTTACGTCTGCAGACGACAGGTGCGGTGCCCTGCCATTCCTTTGCCACACTCGTTCCTCTTCCTCTTTTTTTCCACTTCGTTCATTTTGCGCACCCGCACACAGGCGCTGCAACTAAGAAACCTTCAAAGACCTCATAGAACATTGTATTTTTTGGGAAACATGCTTTGCACACTTTGGAACGATAATTCTCAAAAGCGATTGCGCCGATGCATCAACATGCATAAAGGATGCCAAGAAGTAATAAGGCAACGACGGGGTAGGAGGGGGATACACGCCTTTAAAAATTATAAATTAATACAAAAACACACATACACACACTCCTCTCACATAAAACATGCACGCTAGACATCAATTAAACACACACACGTCCCACATAAGGTACAGGGTGTTGGGAAATGATACAGGGCAGTAGGATGGGTTGCCTATCCATCGATCTGCAGACGCTCGGTCTGTTGATCGGTAAGAGAGCGTGGAGGGGGACGGGATGCCGATTTACTAGCGCTAGGTGGCACTGAACGGGGGTAGGGGGTTGATGCTCTCGACTTGTGCCTCGTCCTTATATTAACTTCGCTTCAATTATTTTAAATGCTCTTTACCGACCTGGTAGCCTATTAATCGGTTTTTTCCAATGCCATCTTGCACCAGTAGACCGGCAGCCCGTCGCCCTCTACGCTGTCTTGCCGGTCAGCAGAGCGAGCGCCTGCAGATTTATGGATAGGCAACCCATTCAATTGCCCTGTATCATTTCCCAACACCCTGTACAAGTTCGACCGTGCAACTTCTTCGTGGTGTACCTTGGGCTACTGCAATGTCGGCGGCGCCTTTTTCTTCAATGTGTTATAAAACCACGAAAAGAAATTATACATCAATTTGTGGAATTATTTATAAATATTTGACAAGAATGGGTGTAAAATAGACATTATCTCTTTTTCCTCGCAAACAGGACTCGACAGACCATTGATTTCGAATCAAAATTAAAAGTAAAAGTCAAACTAAGCGGGTTTCCCTTGTTGCATAAATTCTTCTAGACTACCCAAGAAAGTTTCTCACTCGCACACTTCAAGTACTTACACGCTCCTTCCATGCCCTTGCACTTGCCTCCTGGTGCTTCCACCAAACTCAACTACCCTCTCTTTGCTCCCATCAATCTCGTCGAGTATTCGGAGAACGAATACTTTCTCCTGTCGTTGTTAAATCGACTTACCCATCGCATATATCATCTCGCAAATTAATATCCTTGGCTGAAACCGCACGTTGCGAAATCATCCCATGATCATACCGAATGATGTTACGGCCGTACTACGAGCCTCTCTACCCACTGGCCAGTCCTACCCGTTGCGGCCGAAAGAAAAAAGAGAAGAAAAATTCTCAGCCATTACGATAACGAAAAAGATGAGCAATAACCATGTGTACGCGTGATCGGTCACACCCCGTTTCCCCACGTATTCGTAAAATTCCTGTCACCCGGACGTTAATGGTGTAACTACCGTGTTCACAGGGCCATAAGGCCCCAGAGTCTGCTGAATCATTTTTGGGGGAAAGTCGATCGCAGAGCCTTTCACTCGCCTCGGAAGCAAAAGGAATAAGAGAGAAACGGACAGCAAGAGAAAACGAGAGAAAGGGCGAGGGTATGAGAAGGAGAAACACAAACTTCGTCTAAATTGACGTTGTCGGTCTTCTTCCCGTCCTGGAGTGAAGGGGTTTGTATATGCGAGCGTGCCTTTCTGTAGATTAGATCGCATTAGATGGCAGATAAAGCGGAAGAGTAATCAGCGGAAACTGTGAGCACCGAGGCGCGTGTGCGATTGCATTATCCAACCGTGTCGCACAGTGGGGTATGGGGTATTCGACCCCAAAACGCGACCGAAACTATTTTCCTGGATTAAAAAACTTACTTGGTCGGATACTTTCGTGTATTATTGCATTTTATAGTTATAAAATATAGTTTTGCATTATTTAATGAAAGGCATTATTCTTTCATGCAAAATATAAATCTTATGGCACTTTTTATACAAAAAAAAATATACAGCTATAATGAAAAGTACATCTTAATGTATAACTTGATAAAAATACAATAAAATTATATACAAAGATTCGATTTTATTAATATGTTAAAAATTCGGTACTTCTGGTTAGAAACAAATAAACACCTTTTTAAAGATTAACAAATACTTTTTCGTAACAAATTTGTAAAAGTAGATGAATTACATAAATTAAGGAATTATCAACAGTTAATAATTAATTAATCACATAAAACAATTCACATAAAGTAATGCAGAAACATGTTTTATTAGTAGTATTTTAGTCAAACAACTTATTTGTTAAAGATACCTTACACGATCAGTCGGATTAACAGTAGGATCCAGGATTGACAAGCTGATTGACCTTGTAATTTTAGATTAACGAATTGATTAATGAATTTCTAAATTTGCATTCAGGAATGTAAATTTTACCATGTTGGTCGGTATGTTAATCGGGTTGGTCGTAAAAGGTTGCTAGAATAGATATATTCTATCTTACCCAAAATACATTTTACTGATTAAATATAATTGCTGGTCAAATATCTGTACTGCACGTAATCATAGATCATTCGCTTCTCACTAACGTTTCTCTCTTACGGGCACAGAGCCTAAACTGTAGATTATGTAAATACAGCTTCGTAAAATTCCTGTTTAAGGCCCGTTCAAGTTTCTCCATTGGAATCGAAACTGCATAGCAGCATGAAGCGTGTAACGTACCAGCTGTTCGAACTTTCCTCATTACATCTCCACTTCCCTTTCCACCGGTGACGTACTCCAAGGAAATTCGAAATTATTCATCCGGCAATAATAAAAAATCATCACTTCCACTTCTCCTCTTGCCAACGATAAGTTTCCTGGACAAGACAGGGTGTCGCGCAATCGCAAGTGATGCCGTTAGGCGCACTCGTGCACGTGCAACTTTTTTTTTTGCAGAGAGTTACACATGGCTGCGTAAATCTACTGCACGAGAGGCACCGACCACCACACCGTAGAACCGCGTATTAACGATTCTTGAGATTCACGCATCGCTGAATTCACGGCGAGTAAGTGTGTGGCGGGATAAGAAAGAACGCGCCAATATCACTGGTATTAAGTGTAGCGATGTCATCGGTCTGCTTTGAAATTGATAAAACCTCAAGATAAGCGGGGACTTGAATATTTTTCTGAATGAGTTACCGGTAGGTCTGCGGTGGACCAACATCCAGTGTATCAAGAACGAACGGTCAAGAACTTTGGTAAGTAGATCAATATTATAATTGAGTGAGATTCAACAAGTAAGTAATGTCTAGAAAATCACTTTGCATATGGCATTTGTGACATTCTGATTATGTGATAGGCTACGAACAAGCGTGTCAGGATCGAGTTACTGACAGCCGCTGTAAGGTATTATTGGCGTAAAGTTGATAAAAATAAGAAGTATAAAATTACTTATTGGGTAATTATTCACTATTGGTACTTTTCCAAAAAGTGAAATATTTTACGGTGGTATGATGCGGGGAATGTTTGTCGGGACTCCACAAGTAACATTAGGGGGGGGGGGGGGGGAGCTCAAAAGATGTATACAATTTAGTTTTCATGAGCAACCTGCAGAACACTACATATATTTACATTACATCTCATTGTAACGACTTATAAGGAACGGCATGTATTATATAAATGTGAAATGAAATGAATGTATATAAGTATAAAGTAAACAAGGAAGTATTATACTTGATTTACATTACTTCGCTTTAATTCGTTGTCAAGTGCAATAATTTCAAAAATTTTATGAATGTCATGCAATGTTTATTTCCTAACAGAAATAAATACTACACACACACATACACTCACACTTGTGCGTGACTATAGCTGCCCGCTCTAGGGCAGGCGGCCGGTGTGTGGACGTATATGTGCGTTTGTTTACAACAATGTACTCGCTTGCATACACATATGTAGAATTGCGCACATCGAGCAACCGAGTGGGCGGCTACAACCGTATGTAGGTGTGTGTATGTGTGTATGTTTATTGTGGTGTATTACACATCCCCCCCCCCCCCCCTCAATGTTACTTGTGTGGAGTCCCGACAAACATTCCCCGCATCATACCGCCGTAAAATATTTCGCTTTTTGGAAAAATACCAATAGTGAGTAATTGCCAATTTAATGATACCAGTAGTCGGTGCCATTGATAGCCATGCCACCATGCCACCATGCCAGAGTGACGAGAAGTGTGAGAAATCGTCATTATGGAAGGAAAATGGGGATGGTTGGCAGGAAAAACAATTCAGACGAAATTGGAGAAGGATCATTTGCAAGTAGCTCGAAGGAGAGATGTGAGGTGGGAAGAGAAATGGCAACGAAGAAGAAGGAGACGGAAGCAAATACATAGAGGACAAGTGAAAAAGATATATGAGTGAGATAATTAAACAGATATCGAAAAGGAATGCGCAGACGACGAAAGAAAAATGATAGAAACAAGGAAAATGAGACAAGAGAGAGGGAGAGGGAGAGGGAGGAGGGGGGGGGGATTACCGACAAAGAAGACAAAAATAAAAAGAACGAAGCAGAAGGAGAAGGACACGGCCAGATAAAACTGGACGGAACGTAAGGTGTAGAAATA
Organism: Tiphia femorata; assembly: GCA_944319695.1. Classification (NCBI taxonomy): domain Eukaryota; kingdom Metazoa; phylum Arthropoda; class Insecta; order Hymenoptera; family Tiphiidae; genus Tiphia; species Tiphia femorata. The sequence continues at coordinate 3,743,487 of OX090904.1, forward strand.
ACGAATGAGAGAAAGGAAGGAATGGTAGCGGAGAGAAAGAGGAAACAGCAAGGTATATAGAAAAAAATGACAGAAAGAAAGAAAGAGGAAAGAAAGGGTAAGAGAAAGTGGAACGCAGAGAGTAGAAGGGATCGAGAGACGAATACCTGGCCGAAACAATTAGCAGACCGATTCTTAACTATGCGACCCGACAGGTGCATGTTTCGAGATCGAATGTCCTTGTTCGCTAATTTAAGCGTCCAAATTTATTGCCGTCACTTTCGTCTGGACCTGATCCAACGTTTCTTTGTTTTTATATTGCAGATCGTCTGATAATATACAAGCGCTTTTGCTGACGGACCTGCTGGCCCTTCTAGTAATCCTAACAAATTTTAGCTGAAAATGAGCAATACTTGAAAATGTGTAGTGCTCGATCTCAAAATTGAAAACTTCGAGTCTTCTAGTACTCTCGGTGTACTCTCGATATAAAGCTTTGTACGAAAGTTTTTACTATACCGCCTATTTCTTCTTCTCTCCAAATTTTCATTTGAACTTTATTGGTTGCTTTAGAATTACCATAAATATAAAGATATTAAGAAGCAACTGCAATTTTTTAGCGTTGTGGTCAACAAGTCCCGTAATTATTTTATTTCATACTTTTTAGTACGAATGAAGCCAATAGAAATAGTCTTTTTGTTTTAAGACAAATTTTTTTTTATTTTCTTTCTTCTTAAGTTCATCGCTGATGCTCGGAGCCTCGACCTTTCATTGCAACGAAAAATTATGCTCTCAACACAGTTCGATCGAGAAAGGTGAATGTCTTCGTCGCGATCGAGGAAGCCTCTCACCGTGTCGACCCCGCGCTCGTCTCATTCCTTTAGATTGACTCTCTCGTCTGTGGTTCTTCAAACTTGCCCAGGTAGACTCTCGCGAATCTTTTTCATTCAAAATATCGAGTGAGCGGCAGAGAAACTGCCTCCTCATAACTGCGACCGGATATTTTTATTGACAGCTTCCTCATTACCGGGCATTCCCAGAGGATGTGCCTTACATGTTTGTCTCTAATCTTTAAGCGGAGCTTAAAACCTTCGCAACATTACTCAGGATGACGACCTTGATAACATATGCGAGGAACATTGAAATCCGAGGTGGTTCCCCATAAGTGAACAATTACCAAAAATAAAACAAGCTGAAACGCTTTTTTATTGCTAATAAACTATAGCGGATACCATTGTCTAACAAAAGAAGTCTAATATATTGTTCAACGAGAATAGTAAATAATATATTTTCATACGCTGTTTTTCCTTTTTTATTTATCCTTACTACCAATAATGAATTTGCAATGTGCATAGTTACTATACCCTTTATCTTTAAGGAAAAAGCATATAATATATTTGTAATTATAATAAAATACTCGTGTGTTATGCGTATTTGGAAAAACGTTAAAAGTAAAATTCGACTACGAGTCCGTTCGGTTGAAATATTCACCTTATGGGTTGTTAAAACTATTCACCGTTCGAGGATTAGAGAAATAATCACCGATAAACATTCTACAAGCCAAATATACTAGCATTCGCAGATTGAGCACGTCATTAGACACCAAGAAGTGACTCACACCTATCCACAATCCGTTACTGTACCATATGCAGCTTAAATCAAAAACAGCATGACTACTTTCAATGACTCTCTGTATTCCGTGAATCCAAAAGAACGTAAGCGGAACGACCGTTAAGGCTACTGTCTATGCTACTAGTGCCAAAGCGCCAGCTGATTGGTTTTCATCGACTTCCTGGTTAGTCGGTGAACGCGTGGCAGGCGTCGTGTAAATGTCACGAGAAGTTACACGGGAACGTGTAGCTCGCTCTGGGAACATTATGAAACGCGAAGGTTGTTAATGAGATAATCGTGCGCGGGCAGAATTGCTGGTCAGAACCTTAAAATGTGCCACCCGCAAGAATTGAGCTCACATCACGTGCTCCGTTATTAAACCCTCTCGTCGCCAGCATCTCGCGTTTTGCTTCGCAATGGGAATGTTGTAAACGATTAGATGATTAGCCGATAAATCGTATAATAAGCCTACACAACTGTTGGTGGTATGAGAGAACGTAGATTAATATATCTTCGCCGTATAATTGTCGACGTGAAAGTGCACGTGCACACAGGATAACGCTCGTCAGTGAAACTAATTCGGCTCTTTTTCTCCTGACTGTTTCTTCGACTGTTTTCAACAATAGTCATACGGTACAAATACATTATATACGCAACGAATAATCCTTGACAATTGTTATTACAATAAGGGTAGAGGACCCCAAACTCCATAGGCGTTCTTGAAAACATCACTCTTTACGTTGTACTGGTGCAATGATTATTGTTAACAAGTGTTTGTTAAGCGCATACAGATACATTCTTGTATCTTGTTGGGTTGTTTTGAATAGCACTCATGCCGTGCAGTATATTCTGTACCTAGCAGCTGATCCTTCATAATCATCCAACAAGGGTACTCGAACGGATTGGATCTAACCCAAGCGCCACTGTTCTGATCTTCTCCCCACTCTAAGTTTTCGTAAGACGGTCTCAAAACGCAAGATCATCTAATATCAAGATAATATAGGCTGGAAGGGATTCGACCCAACCTTAAGGCGCGTTCTCGCGAGTCAAACTGACCGATTTTACTTGATCAACAAAAGTTGAGTACCACTTGAATCAGTTTTGTTCACACATTTTAGGTATGGACGCGTGGAGTGACTCATCACTTGAACGACGAAAGTTTAACTGGATCAAACTTTTCTTAATCAACTACAAAGTTCATCAACTCTATTGGAAGAAAGGTTCTCACTATAGTTTTCGTTCAACTTTTATTGATCGACTAAAATCAGTCAATTAAACTTGACTCGTGAAAACGCGCCTTTACCTTGTATGCGCCAATAGTCCACTTTACCGTTAGAGGGTTAATTCTCTTAAGGGGGTAGAACAGGATGACTGGACGAAAACTATATGTATTTTTAGGAGTTTTTGTGAAGCAAACAGCATGATGTAATAATTCTCTGTTTCAATATTTATAAACGATTTTTATGGTGTTCATCAGGCTGGTGTAGACAATTTCAAAATGTCATTAGAAATGATTTATTTAGCATTGCACTGAAAACACTAGTGTAAACAAGGATTTACAAAAGCTATGTAGATTCATTCTATTGATGACTCTATGAAATTGGCTTCCTGCATGTAGGTAAAGACCCTAGTGTAGCGATTCCCAATCGGTGATCCGCCAACCACAGGTGATCCGTCAGAATACAAGAAATGGCGCGCGCGTAGAAACGTGCCGTCAATTTTGAAGAGCTCTGATGCAAAAAAACTATTTCGTACTTTCGCCTTCGAGATATCACTTTAGTAAGTAAAGAAAGTAAGTAAACTAAATGCAAACCTAAACATCTCATTGACGTTTACAGTGCTGACTACGACGAGGTTCCTGACGAAAACAAGTTTTACCTAGTGGTCCCTGAGTGATCAAAGGTTAAGAACCACCGCTCTAGTGGGGAAAAAAGCTTCAGACTTTTTTATCTACGCAATTGACATTGCCAGTTTATTTTTGTTGCCGCACACTATTCAATGAGTCTGGTGTTACGTAATAATCCTTAAACGCTTCACTACACCTACTCGTTTCTCTACCCCTGGCATTAGGTGACTGGACAGAATCTCTTGACCAAACATCACGCTCTAGAAAACAAACTGTACCATTCGCAGAAAGACCATGAGCCTCCAAAAAACTAGTGGATGAGATAATTGCAAGCGGAAACGCGGTGGAATGCGCGTTCTCCTTTCATCGGAGGATTGAGGAAGGAAAAGTATTGGGCGTGGCGAGCTAACATAATTTTTTTTATTTTCATCGACACGCCATTTTATGAATCGCAAGAATTTCTGAATCTATGTGTCGATTATAATAATTATAAATAATTATTTATCTTTCGAGTGTACTGCATTTTTTTACTACATCGGCAATATGTAAAACATCGATTACTATATCCATGGATTTGTTTGACGATTGAAATTGTATTTGTTAACTCTGTAAACTGATTATTATTGTTTTATCATTGTATCGTACGCAGCGTTGTACAAAAATTATTGGATTTATTATTTAGAAAATGAAACCTCATTTGTGCTTTAATTGTATGATTAAAATGTGGATTACGATTCCGAGTACAATTCAGCGAGCAACGGAGGTCAAGATAATCCACAGATAATGATTTGCTGGAAAATGTTTCAAAGCTCAGCATCTTTACGCCTCGGGTGATCTTTACGCCACTCTCTTCCGCGTAGATCTCATAAAATGAAAGTAGTCGCTAAATTGGACGTGTTGCAACGACGTTCAATCCAGATTTACAATCAAATATGGGAAATGCTTATTTCGGTATATTATACATCGCGAAATACTAAAAGTAACGTGGAAATTGCGATTTAAGCCCAGCTGAGATGGGTAAATGAAGGTACCTAATTTCGTGATTTTCGTAAAACAATATTGCTCATTCTGTTTTATGAACCACCAAGCACCTCTTGCAATTATGAAAAATGCTGCGAAGAATTAGTATGTAGCAATCATTCCAAGGAACATATTATTTGCGTTAATACACCTTGTCTAAGCAATTTTAAAAATGTACAAGACCCTATAGGGAAGCTATTTTAATTAAAAATTTCTCACATCGAGGACGATTGATACACAACTAAAATCAGATCTGTGCCTATAGCAATTTCAACTTTTTCATATACACAAAATCACATCGTCGTCAATATCGATCCTGCGAGCTGATAAATTATTGGCAATCATAAATTAATGATATTAGGGCTTAATTTAGTCCTAATGATAATTAGATATCATTGTGCAATGAATTGCGAGAATTGTACAGACATCGATGCAACAAATGAATCTAACGTGGCTTGAATTTAAACATATGTGGACATATTGTCAGACCTACCCCGAACCTCAATCTTATCTTTTCAGATTTGCATACATTCGTCATTTACAACCAATATTCTGGAAACAATTTCTACGAGTCCTTCATCAAGTAACATTAATTGAAAACGATAGGGGCAAGTGCAAATGACCTTTTATAACGAGTTTTCGAGACGGGTATGACCCTCGGGGATGCTTGAGCGGCGATGAATCGTTAAAAATTGTGAACTATCTCGATTCGGAATCAAAATGGGACTCGCACATGCGACCGCATTAACATACCACATTAGGTATTCCGCATGCGAGCCAGTTCTCGATACGAGCTCGCCCACGGATTTCTGTTGCAATTATACGCGTAATTGGCAGTCCCTTGGTGGTAGTTTGTAAGGCATGTGTGAAGCTTAGAATTGTGGCATTGAATGATAAGAGCGCACACGAGGGTATGAGAACCAAATCTGAATTAGAAATTCACTTCTTCGCACTTGTTTCTCAGTTGCTCCTGGATGTTAAATTACGTGAGTTGTTTTCTTTCTTATTGGTAAGTAACTATAATTATTTATTTTTTATTATTTTAAGATTCTGTGATCACGGCTTTCGATTAGTTTAGATGCAGAGTACATGCTTAATTTACAAACAATATTATAATGTCTGAAGATGATTTGTTGATATCAGTTTGCGGAAGACAATGTTGTGCAATCTTATGTGCATTTCAAAAGACAGCATAGAACATTCTTTAAGCGAGCAGCTTTTAAATGCACTTTTAGAAGATCGTGACAGATTTAAAGCATTTTCAAGGATGTTTGAAAAGTGTAGGTGCCTTTTAAAAAGAGAGCCCATTCGTCTCGTAGTATGTTACAATTCCGATAAATCAGTGCCGACTACGGTTCGTCACTGAAACATCTGGAAAATTTGATATCTTTACTTACGCCATGTTACCCCTATCTGCGCAATAAAATACTAATTTTTGTTGAATAACTTTCTATATTACATGCTTTTATATTTACCAGAATATTTATGTACTTCGACCTACCTACCTCCAGATTTCGGAACTACTGAATATACACTTTCAGATTTGCTTATTTGTTTCACGGAATCTTATATGGTGACAACGTATAAGCAATGGACAGTTGATTAAAAAATCAACGAATCAACGAAAAAATCGAATAAGAATCGATTTGAAATCTGGCGTTCCATTACTCATTCCCACAGAGCACAGATAAGCTTGCATGTATTGTGCATACAACGATATAATTTGTATTGTGCACCTCGTGAAACGCCCACATTGCGCATAAGCATTCACTCTAATTTGGATTAGAATTATTAGACATTGGATCTATGTCATGCAAGGTCAGGCGTTGATGTGTCTCCCCTATGATGCAGTTTATATAAAGTCATTGTTAGCGGTACTACGGTATGTAGACCTGACCGGTGCTTTTAAATAACAATGTAAATGTTAATTCCATCAGCAAGTAATGAGATGTCCATTATTTTAAATGAAACAGAATTTCATACGAAATGATCTATGAAGATGCTGTCAATCATACCTTGCCTAATAATAGAGAGATGTTTATAATTTGAAGTAAAACAAAGCAAAGAAACTGTGCTAAACATAATTATCCTGACCCCTTGTTGTGCCGTTTAGGTCGACGAAATCCTGGCTAAATCGTAATGTTTATATTTGGCCTGATCTTTATTCCACGAGTCAGGCTCATATTCATGTTCGCCCCAAAATTGTCATTACGAGTGAGGCTTGTCGAAATTTGGCAAGAGGTTACATGAAACTTACATGAAATTCTATAAAACAATCCTATTCTATTTGGTAACGTTTTATTCTTCTCCAAGGGGTCACGTTCATTAAATTGAGATACAAGTGTAACAAGCACTTTTTTCCATTTTTTACGGCACAAATAATTACATTAAGTCGATTAGATCTTAAATCGTGTTCCTTTCGCTCTTACGTAGCTGGGTAAAATCGATTTCAAACTAGCCATTCGCAATGGTAATGAGTATTACACGCTACCTAATCAACTGTAACCAAGTACGGATAAAAATCGTTTAATGTGCACCCTGTACAATTACGTCATGATTCGCTGGGCCATACGATTTGTACATTTGCTGGCACGATATGCTCTACTATGACAGTTATAATTCTCAGTAAGCGATTTCCTCACTTGTTACACGTTATCTATTAAACATCTTGGCACTACAAAAGAGGTCGAAACAGCTCGAAAATTAGAACAAACAGCGTTGCTGGAAGATTTTGAAGAAGAAGGAGGCTTTTGATACAGTCCTATATTTACGATAACAGTGTCCATCCATAGACCTATGTTTAACAGGTATAGGTAACTAATGAAAACGGTTTATAATAAATTGTAAACTGCAATGTGCAATAAAGTGTCGATGACGATGTTTATAATGAGTTAGTTAACCTATGCCTTTCGTCGGGAATTCACTTTTTAAGTATCAAGTGAAATAGAGTAATCTTATTTTAGACACTTGTACAGCAACGGCGTAATTTTAACGGGATTCCGCAATGCGATACAGCACGATGCACTTCATGTCCACGACAACTTTCCTTGCTTACACGGTGACCACGTAGTGTAAGTTGAAATTTGTGGGGCAGACGTCATCAAGTAGAATTGCCTCATTCTTCGTATACTATGAATACTTTCATATGACTCGACTTTATATCGTACACGCACACATTAAATCGTGTTTAGCTGTCTTATTGTTAGACTACGAGTTTGTGATTTTTTACTCTATGTGAATATTGCATCATCCACAAATGCTCGATGGAGTACACTATTGGATTCTAAGCAGGATTACAAGTCAAAGAGAAATCACTAAAAGGACTAATCTAATTGTAAGTAAAAAAACGACGGCGTGATAACTTTTACATTCATTGAATTTTGGCTTTCCTTTCATAAAACTGAAATAGGCGCCAAATTCTTAGAAAGATAAACCCCACGCCGGAACTCGAATGGAATATAAATAAAATATTGACTCTTTAGTCTACCAAGCAGCAGACGTTTAAAATCCCCATATTCGCACAAGAAAACTTTATTCCTAAATGACAGTTGAAAGAAATCATAAGAATATTAGGGATCGCATTTCATCTTCATTGTATGGCATTCAACACGAATTCGGCAGCTACGTAAAATCGCCCGTTACGTAGCTTAACTACTTTAGCACTTTGTGTTCGAGTAAACAGAGAAGGAATACCGAAGCCAATGCTCTTTATTTCATTCCACTTGTGCTTTCGGTCTACCGCTTGGAAATAAGAGCCAACTTCCTAGAAAAGCAAACCGCGTGCCAATACGGGATGCAATAAAATGGACTACACTACTTCAACTTCCTAATCGTCATTTTTAGCACCGCTGTGTCTCAAATCGGTATTTGACAATATAATAGACGCATCTAAAACGGCCTCTATGCCTTATATGTTACAATATGCTACATCATAATAGCGAAAATGGATTGAAGATGACATAAAGCTGTACGTTCGCTACTTTTAATATCCTAGGCTACAGTAACAAGAAACAAAAATTATCGAAATGAATGTCCTTAAAATTACCGTCAATATCCGATACAATAAAATCTGTCAACTTGTTTCTACATCCTAATCTTACCTTTCGAATAGGTATACAACCGTATATAGAGAACAAGTCGTAACATATTAAAGTGTCGTAATCTGTTATGTCATAATAAGTGTATTCAGGGGCTACATGGGGCGAAGATCGGCCTAAATTGCATATTGCGTACCTCTAATGCTCGAAGCCTACAACAAAGAAAGAAATAGAGTATCGAATGAACGCTTCTCGTTTCCGTCCAGGTGTAAGTTTCTTCCACAAGGCAGAAATAGCGACCAACTTCCTAGAACAGCGAACTCCATGCCAATAAGCGATACATTAAAATGTGTGACTCCACTCCCGATCGTGAAGTTGAAGCATTACGCGACAAGCGCGACGAAACTGTTCCCGTGGTCGTTCCTCTCTTTCCCTTTTCCGTCTTCCTTGCTCTCTTAGCAGCTTTCTATAGCTCTCTCCTTTTCTCGTGCTCACGCAGCCTCCATCCCTTTCTCCTTCTCTTTATATCCCTCTACCTGGCGCCTAGCCCCTACCACGTGACCAACTGCATCTACCACGTTTTTGCAAATGCAAAACCAGACGCGGTGGGTATAATATAAGCGATGAGGTGCAGGGAAAGTGGCCAGCTATTATACCACGCGGTATATAAGGCGCAATCTAGAAAACGGAGAGGTTCAGTCAGTGGTTGTGCGCCACGCTAAAACACACGTGAATTCTAAAATGAATATTAAGGTAAGCGTTCCGCGACGGGCGCGCACCTGAGATTTGCCAAGGAACATTTGTGAATTTCGGTAGACTGGTTTTAAACTCCTTTCCATTTCTGCAAAAATCGATACACACGTCTGCTGTTGCGCTTTTTATTTATGACGACACGGTCATATGTGGTAGCTGTGTATCTATGTAATTCAATCGATTGTATGCTAATCGTTTTCGAGCATACCTAACTTTCAAACAAATATTTTTCATAACCTAACAATCGTAGGAATCCCAGTGAGATGATTTATAAGCTGAACAGTAGTTGATCATTGCCTTAGACAAGTGAACAAGTTCGGTGCTGCAGACTTAACCCCTTAACCTACGATTTACGTTCGAGAATTTTGGGACAGAAACGTAAACAAGTTCGCACAGCCTACGTTTGGCTCGATCACCGTACGCGGGCTATGCCCGTAAAATTCGGGTTTGGCCCAACCATCGTACGCGGGCTATGCCCGTCATTGTAGGTTAAGGGGTTAATGACGATTTTAGATTCTCATTAAAATTGTCCAAACTTGACACATCTGGAGCAAACTTACAGCAAAGCTTTTCCACAGATTACTATCGCCCTAGCAGCATTGGTTACTCTAGCAAAATGCACGGAGGACGATAAAGTATCCGACGCGGAATCATCGGCCACCGAGAAGAAAACTGAAAAGCGGGGGCTAGTCCACAGTTATGGTGACTTCGGGGGTGGAGGTGGAGGCGGCGGAGGTGGATTTCACGGTCTGGACGGAGGCGGTGGAGGCGGCGGTGGCGGAGGCGGAGGCGGAGGCGGAGGCGGAGGCTATGGCGATCACCACCACGAGCACGTGAAAACCGTTACCGTAGTCAAGAAGGTCCCCGTGCCTTACGAGGTGACTAAACACGTGCCTTACCTAGTGGAGAAGCACGTGCCCTACGAGGTGAAAGTTGGCGTGCCTCAGCCCTACACCGTGGAAAAACACGTCCCCTACCCAGTGAAGGTCTTCGTCAAGGTCCCGGTCCACGTGCCCCAACCATACACCGTAGAGAAAAAGGTTCCCTACGAAGTAAAGGTTCCAGTTGACAAGCCTTACGAAGTCAAGGTCTTCGTGCCTCAACCATACACCGTGGAGAAGCACATACCGGTACCGGTAAAGATCCCAGTACCTCAACCCTACACTGTCGAGAAGCATGTACCGTACCCGGTAAAGGTCAAGGTGCCGGTACCCCAGCCCTACCCAGTCGAGAAACCGGTGCCCTACGAGGTGAAGGTGCCGGTCGACAAGCCTTATCCGGTGCCGGTGCCGAAACCTTACCCAGTGACTGTTGAGAAGCCCTATCCTGTGCCGGTGGAAAAGCCGGTGCCCTACGAGGTGAAGGTACCCGTGGATAAACCCTATCCCGTGCCAGTTGAGAAGCCCTATCCTGTGCATGTGAATGTCCCGGTACCGCAACCTTACCACGTGCCGAAACCGGTACCGGTACCAGTGGAGAAACCGTATCCAGTGCCGGTCAAGGTGCCAGTTGACAAACCCTACATCGTTGAGAAGGAGGTGCCTTATCCCGTGGAGAAGGAAGTTCCAGTTCCGGTGAAGGTACCGGTTCCTGTACCCGTGCACATAAAACACGAAGAGCACGGAGGCGGTGATTTCGGTGGCTATGGGGGTGGAGATATTGGGGGTGGAGGCTACGGAGGTGGAGGCTACGGAGGTGGAGGCTACGGAGGTGGAGACTATGGAGGTGGAGGCTACGAGTCCCACGGTGGATACGGTGATGGAGGCGGAGGTGGTTATGACATCTCGTCCCATCATGGTTGACCTTGATAGATAACGCGTCGAGATAGTTTTCCTATTCGCCTCTCCAGTTTTTCCTCCCTATTCTCTTATTTTCTCTTCTTTCCTTGTCCATCCCAATCTCGCCCTGGCTGCTATGATGCGCTCGGAGAAACGTTATGTGTAACTTCCATTGTTTGTTTCTTTTCTTTTTTACATCGTGGAGGCGTACGAGGGCAATGTCAGAATTTTATGAAATATTCTTTGCTTCCTAAGCAAATTTATAACGCGCCCCATTCTCTTCTTTAATCACTCTTCCGAAATGAGGTTTCACTCTTTGGTAATTGAAGGGCGAAATTTCTTTTCGCGTTGCGAGAGAATGATGGATCGACATGTTTGACAAATTTTATGCATGACGCATCAGTAATCAAAATGGATTGTTTGCGCCTTTAAGACAGCAGATGCCAAATGTGGAACGTATCGTTTGTACCATTTAATAATGTAAAGTAATGGATTAATATATTTTTATATGTAAGTACTCTGGTCTCCTTTATCAAGCGTTGCCCTACACTGCGATTACGCGTCTGAATATGCCACGGAACGATTTTTCAGTATTCCTTCGTCGCTCGAATTACGTCGTTCTCTCGATCCTGGGGCGAATTATTTCACGTCACGGAAGCCGTGTACAAAAATGTGATGGTTACGTCGCGGGGTGAAATTCTCTCTGCTGGAAATTCCACGCATTCTCTTTACCGCCATGACCCAAACAAAATTGCTGTAGGTACGCGAACGTTCGCGGAAGCTCATCGGTACACCAGCGTTCGTGCTACGGTACATCGTTCTAAACGAAAAAACAATGATTTAACAAGAACGAAAACAAATTCCGTACAATAAGTGAGGAGAAAGAACATTGTACCTAATTAAGTTAAGGTGTCAAAAATGATGGCCGTATTTTTTGTATCGAATATTTTAATAAAGATAATTACCTACTACATCATTGTTAAATTAATTCAATTTCAGGTATTTTCAAATCAACTAGATGTAAAAGAAAAAGTAAATAAAAAAAGTAAGATTGCATGCCAATGAAGCCCTGCCTGCATTGTATTATGCTGCAATTTCTTCCGAAATTTGTAAATCCTTCCGAAACAATTTTCAGAGGTCCCCCACACGATAGGGTACCAGCGCCAACTGCATTAAACCTTTGCGTACCTCGAGGAAATGATTTTACATCAAATTCGTTCTTTTTGTGACAACATACACGAGAAATTCTAGCGTACAGCGTGCGTACAGCGCCAAGTTTGTTTATAGCATGCGAATTCTATTCGAATTTCTATTTGAACAAAATATTTCCAACAAAAGGTCCCCTTTTTCGGTTCCTTACGCGGAGGGCCCCAGGTATCCAATGCACTTAACGTTTGCACAGCCCTGCCCGGGCGAGTACTTCATTACTTTTGATTGGGCGTAAACTCTCGTCGTTGCGGATCGCTCCCCTCGATACGATCTGCCGGAAATCTCACACGCGGTTTCTCCTTTCGAAAATTGCCCCGCTCGCTATTTCGCGATGTATTACGCGGCTCTCCGCGCGGAGTAACCGCACTTGTCCGCTCGTACCGGAGGAAGAAGAGGCCGCCCGACTGAACAATGATTTATGCGTGCCAACGCGTTTTCCGCGTCGGCCTCTTCCGCTCTAACGAGCACGCTAAGTACGTCGGGGTCCGTGCATTAGGAAACCGTTAAACGACAGACGCGCGTTTCGTTATCTTGCGTTTCCGGTGGCGCTCAGAAATGCGCGAAAAATTGAAAAATGGAAGAACGCTGTGGAATTTGCTAATCGATCCTGCAGACAATTGCAACTTCATTAACCCTGAAAAGCCATCGTGGAATATCACACAAAGCTAATTTGTTTTGTTTACACTAAGGAATATTTCTAGAAATTATTCTGTCTTACACTTTCATGCGGTCACCATTAGTAGTTTCAAAAAATATGAAAGAAAATAATGTTCTCGGTTCTTAAGTCTCGACAAATTACGTCCCAAACGGACATTTTATAGTAGATTGATTTTTGATTGCGAAAAGTAATAAAATCACGTGGAAACTAACAGGAAAATATGCTTTCCGACGTAGAAAAAGACCTGATCTTTCAGAATCTAAAGTCATTATTTTGAAATTATCGAATGGTAATTAAATATGGCGGCTCAAATTTGACAAAAAAAATCTTCGTCAACTATAAATTTTTTACAGTAAAATAGTTGAAAAAATGTTGTCCCGAGCTATCAGGGACAATTGAATTGGCAGAATTTGGCTACTCGACGGGTAAACAATGATTATTGATTTTATTTTCCAACTTGTTTTTCAAGCATTTACACATAGTTTAGTAAACTGTAAAAAAGATTTGCAAAAAATAAAGGACTTATGAACGGAGACAATGAGAAAAATCGACGATTCGCCTATACGAAACCCCGAAAAACGAAGAAGCTCCTTCGAGCGCGAGGCAAGATCTATTTCCGGAAATACTCTCGATTTTAAGCGAATCTTAATCGTTATGTAGCGCCCGCAATTAAGAGCGCGGCATGCGGATTCAAGAAAGCATTACTTTCTCTCGTCTCTCCCACTCTCTGAGAATACACCGTGTTGGAGATGTGTGCGGCCACTTCCACGTCACACTTGGTTGCACACAAGTGCGTTTTGATATCCTTTGGGCAATTCACTTTGAGTTTTATGCATAATTGTATGGTCTTTATTCCCTCGTCACGAAATGCACATTAGAACGAGAAGGCGGGAGATTCAAATGTCGATAAGCGCTACGCGAAACGAATTTAACCCCCGTAAAGTATTTGTAATTAGAAGATGCTTGGGAATACGTGAGTATTTAGGACTTGGCTGTTCTAACTTTTAGAACTTAGGTGTCCCAAGTTGACATTTCTCTCAATGCGGATCAGGTACCTACTTTTATCATTTTACGAACATCCTAGTAATAGTATAATGTGTTGTTATCAAAACTGAAAAGCATTGAATTACATACTCTAGAGTTCGACACATTTATCCCACTACAGCCTTTATGAAGTTGCGTTGGTGCTCTTAAAGTGATTTTATAAGTAACGACGTTTTTAAAATCCCAAGTGGATGATGAAGTACACAATAGCAGAATAGCCTTAACCTAGTTTCGTAGTAATCTATGAAATTGTTATCGGTTGCAAGTTCCACGTAGATTACATGTCATAATCCGTTGGAATGATAGTTGGTTGAGGCAGGAAGTGGAGACAATTGTTAGCAACGGCCGAACCGCTGCTTCCAGAGTATTATACAGGATGCTTATTGTTTCGAAGTAGCAATTTTCGTACTGCAAGGATTGTGCTTACGCTCCTACTTCTATCATACAGTACCTAAGTCGAGTTAAGCGTCTTATTAAAAAGTCCAATGTAAAATCCAAATACAAACGGTTCATCAACCATTTTCAATTACGCGTAACACGTTCTCTAGATTCAAATCCCGTCCCTCCAAATATAACTAAACCTGATCGCCAACTCCAAATTACACAGTTAATACTGAAATACATAGAAATACTTATAACGGAACGTATTAGTGCAAAAAAGATCACAACCCAATCCTAATTCAAACCATTTACAATTCAATAAACATCATAACAATAACATTAATTATTTAGATGGCTGTTATATCTATTAAAGAGGAACATACTGGTTTAATTGCCAACACAGATATCAACCCCCACCTGCAAAACTTTCAAACTGACCATTACGTCAACGTTAAAGGTATTTGATTAATTCCGATTGAATCGGAACATTCTATCCATAAAATCCGACGCAACGGACGAGATCCACTGGCAAAATTCCACCTGAAGAAGCAAAGGAAGGCGAACGACCGCTTTTGTGAAAGTGAAAAAAATCGCGACGATTCCGCCATGCGTGAATTATAACCCGCGCAGGAGTATCCGCTCGCTTATTCTTGCTGGCTCGCCACTGCTCATGGCCTCACAGCATAGAGAACCCCCTCCGCTTGCTTCCGGTTTTCTATCGGCACTTCGCTTGTAATAACGAGGAAGAAAGTTCTCTCTTATGGCTCTTCTCGTTGCACCTCGCAAATGTTTCTTGCTCCTCCGCTCGCGAAAGGACTGGGGCTGTACCAGCAAGCCAACTCGCGTGGCGCCTGACGCCACCATTGTGCGCCGCGGGATTAATTCGTTCTATGAGTGAAATTCCGGATCGCACACAGTGCAGGTTACGTGGCGAAGTGTCCTTCCGGGATCGGATGGCACGTGGATGTACGTCTAGGAATACGATGTCGTCCATGGTGTTGTTCTTCGGTTTACGGTATCAGGTGTGTCGCAAAAGTATCCGACCTTTGCCTATATAATGAGAAACAGCTATTCTGGAGGGATATGAACAATATCGCCTTCAAAGTAGTTTTCTTCCGCAGCAATGACCTTCCGCCAACGCGTTGCACCGACTTGCGAAAGCAGTTCTGGAAGTGATTTTTTCTAATTGGCTATTCAGCTCCCTCGTCGCATTCTGTTTTATTTCCTCAATATCGTCAAATCTTTTGCCTTCCAACGGACGTTTCGACATAGGAAATAACCAAAAGTCAGACGGGACTATATCTGGACTGTACGGAGGGTGACGAAGTTTGATAATAGCGCGTTTAATCGAAAACTCCTGAATCAGATGAGATGAATCTGCAGGTGCGTTATCGTTCAGCCATCGTGAAATGGGAAGCTCGGAGTTTTCGACGCTCACACTACTGCGTACCATTGCCGACCGAAACAACGTGTGGGTCCCACGTACGACATTGTTAAAAGTCATTGAGCAGTTCACAATCAATCAAGCAGACACTATTGATATCCTTGTAACGTTCCTATGTGGGGTATATTTAATTATTAGGTGTATAAATTAATTCTCGACCCCTCACACTTTATTCAAAGAGAATACCTATTTAAATCTGTATATCTATGCCGCCGTATAGTTGTTTTCAAGCGCCATTCTTTAGCTTCAAAACGAGCTATAATACTTGATTTCGCTAATATAATCTCTCTCGAAAAAAAAATAGTAAAAGCTATGTCATTCGAAAAGCAGCACCTGAGGCATTGCCTTCTTTTCGCATTTCAATTGAAAAAAAGTCCCGCTGAGGTTAAACAAATGATTTATTCGGCCTTAGGCAAAAATGCTGTGTCTTTTAGTATATGCAAAAAGTGGTTTCGAAACTTTCGGGATGGAAATTACTAGAAAAAAGTGTTGTTGTGTATATGGTGGGATTTTAAGTATACATATTGTTTATTATGAGATGTTGAAACCCGGTGAAACTGTTACTTCGGGACGTTACCAGGAGCAAATCGTCAAATTAAATGACGCGATAGTAGCAAAAAGGCCTTTTAGCGGCAGAGGAACGAGGCAAGTGATTTTGTTACCATGGAAATCATCTCCAGCTTGGGTTGTCTGTACAGTTCCTCTGTCCATCTTATTCCTTTTTGGGATAATAGTTGCAGAAACTATGATATCTTCCTGAAGCTATGAATTACGTCAATGCATCTAACCACGCGGCGACAGTATGTCGTCGTAACACTTGGATATTTCTCTTATTCTAGAACTTACAGATTCCTTCTGTCCACTTTTATCGACAATAATAATTAAAAGAAAGTAACGTTTCTCTTATAACCCGAACGCTCATCTATAACAAACGAAATGAAACTACCAACAATGTGTTAACACAGTTTCAATGGAAAGTCCATATTTAATCTACGATTGGCTCAAATACTGTCTCATCGCTGTTTTGCAAATAGAATATCTGTATGCCATTTCCATCCATGCAATATTATTATTACCTTAATTATCCAAAAAAGTGACTCCCACAGCAGGATGTACCAATTTTACTGCGACATTTTACGAAGATTTGCCGTACACGATCAGTATACGATCAGTTCCGATCATTACGGCCTTTTTATTCAACGCCACTATCGCGGGAAATCATTTCCTTCCGTAATTTAGTTCAATCCTGGCGTCGTTTCAATATTCTTATTCTAGATGTATATAATCTACAGGGTGGTGTAAAATTAGCTTCACGATTTAAAGTTTGAATATTTTTGTTAGGGGTTTAGATTCTTGTATTTTTCCTTTTGCAAAGTGAAGTACAAGCTTTGGAGTTTTTTTTTTTTTTTTTTTTTTTTTTTACAATAGAACGATATATATCCTTCAAGAAAGAATTAAAATGGTTACATTATATTTGGAAAATGGAAGGAGCACTGTTTCGACTTAGAGATTATTTCGAAGATTTTTTAACACAAGAAACAGTACTTCACTTTTGTACTGGTAGCTAAATTTGAAAAGAGTGGATTAGTGAGAGACACCAGAAAGCAAGGCAGATCACGAATAATAAGATCAGTAGATAACATTCAGCGCGTATACGAAAGTATTCGTAAAGAACCAGAAACTTTAACACGGAGACGCTCTTTGCAGTTAAGTTTACAATGACGCTTACTACGGCGTATTTTCTTTGGAGATGTCTAAAAGAAAAAGCCTATGTGAATAAGTCCTAAAGTACAGAACAACTCAAAGAAAATATTGAAGGAGAGATCTTGACGATATCTCCCAAATATTAAATAAAGTCATGGAAGATATTTTAAAAAGCGCTCTGCTTTGCAGATGCGTAAAAGGCCACCATTTGCCAGATATAATATTTCGCACATAACTTGAAAAAAACTTCAAGATGTATATTTTACCCTATTAACATCGATACAACTGTTTAGCTTACCTATTATATGTTTATTTTAAAATTGTGAAAGGACTTTTGCGCCGTTCTGTACTTTCAAGTGTTAACGGCTAGCAAGGAAGTACATTTCCTTCCGGACGCTGGACACGTGGAAACCACAGAGGATGATCGCCGCAACGTTCTTATTTTATCGGAAAGAGCATATTTTACTTGTCCCCGACAGAAAAGGTAATTTCTCTTCAGACATTATAAGCACAGCAAGGGTCCACAAAATTTCCTTACCGAGGTTACAACCGAGCCTGTTACTACTGCAGCATTGTTTTTAGACCTTAGAGGAGCACTTGTCTAGCTGGTTCACGCGTTAATACCCACGATATAAACAGTTTCCCGGATTTTGTGATTCTAATGCACCATTCTAATTCTAAAGAATCATTCGTTCAGTTTGAAATATTAATGAACAGCTCTAAACTAATTTATTTGCGAATCTTTTATGTCCCCGTTATATTCTTATTCTAGATACAGTATCGTATATGGCTTTTTCCGGGATTGCTGACCACATCAGTAGAACATTTATTTCCTGGATATCGTCAGGCCACTGTAAAATTCTCAATTTACAAAAAGGATCTTTGACTTATTTTTAGATCTCAATAAACAATTTCCAATCTACTCATCTTTACTGAATCCCGTCCAATTCAAAATTCACTGGGATTTTCCCAATCGGTTTACAGCCAGTTCCGATGTCATTACACCATTCTTACTCTAGCGAGACTATCTATGTATTCATCCGTCTACTCTGCACGGCGCGCGGCGGCGGGGCATTGAAGTTTCTCGATCCACTTGCCAGTGAAAGTAGTCGTGGTACGGACAGTTAGCCAGCGGACAACGGCCGCCCAGACGCTTTGATTTGTCTATCCTCCAAGAAATTGTACGCAGTTATTGACTTGCAATCTCCGCTCCCCCGTTTCACTCTCGTTCCACCTTGCATCTGTCAGTGGTGGAACTCTATGTACGGAGCACTGCTTGTGGCGTCCCTGAATTATGCGATGCACCAGCAGCAGTGAAATTCAAACGCGAAAGAAAAGATCGCTAACACGCGAATGACCAGACTTGGAAATGTAGTATTTAGAAGCGTACCCGCGTGCGTTTAACTACCACGTAATAATATGTGTGCACCGGCGGAAAGAGAAAGAGACCTTAACATTGAATTTCGGCCCGACGAATCATCCATGGCTTAACTTTAATGGTCTTTCTTGGTAAAAAAAAAAGGCATATTATTCACTTAATAATTGCCATTATTTGAATAGGAACTGTAAACTTAACTCCTTGAAATGCACATACGATCCATTGGTATCCTATACGTATATTTTGAATTGCATTGAACAATTGCACACAAAGCCTTGAATATCTGAATTTAAGTATAAATCGACTTAGGCCACTTTCAAAATAAACGGCTCAATTGTCCCTTAATCCTCTAGTTTAAAGATTTATTCTGCTTCACCGTGACGAACGAATCTTGATCGGAAATATTCGGAAATTTCAACCCCGGGCATTCGGTTCGATTGCGCGCATCCCACGTAGTTGATGTGCCGCGGGCGAGGAGGAGCCTGCCCTGCCTCTTATCCATCGCTGCGGGTGTCGGAGGGCGCGACTGTGAAGCGAAGGCAATTATCGTAGCGAAACTTGAACGTTGGCGGTGGGAGTCGGCGGTGTGGGAGTGAGTGTTTGGCGTCTGATACGACGGGTCAGGTCCCCGGGGATTCTCAGAGACTCGAACGGGACTATCCCACCTCCTCTCATCGCAGTTAATTACAGAGTCCTTCTCGGCCCGCCTCATCCCACCGCTTCGGTTTCCCTTAGCCTACTCCACCACTGTCCTCTTCACTCTTTCCCCTTCGTCTCCTCTTTCTTCTCATTCTCCTTCTCCTTCTCCTTCTCCTTCTCGGTCTCGCGTATCGCAACCTGAGCTTTTTACGATCGCTAACCACGTCAATCTCATCCCACTACTTTTCCTCTTTCTCTTTCTATGGCTTGAATTGGATTTTCACGGAGGGCCCTTAACTCTATTCAATCTTCGTGGGATTATTTCCCAGCAGGCCAGAGTTCGGTGGTTTTTATCCCTCGGTAGCAATTTACGGAGTACGTAAAATGATCGCTTGTATCTTACATTTATACGTGTTCCCTCGTTTTTAAGTTTTCACATTTCCAAATGAGTTAGCTGCAGTTGATTCTCGAGGACTTATTCCATGGCAGGGTTTCACAGTTATTGAATTTTTTTAGTCAATTCTCGAACTTTATTGATAACACCGGTCATAACGAGTCTTCTTTCTGGCGCAACAAGGATAAAGTGCTTTTTTCGTTGGCGCACGTAATCGATTCAAATTTACTGTTCTTTCTCTTATTCCTTCGTCTGGCATTTTAGCGGAAAAATTGAAAATTCAAATTTCAGCAAATATCAGCTTCGTCTAATCCACCTTAATTACCTCGCACATCTGATATTTCTCCAGTTTTTTGCTTATCTTAAAGAAATCTTGGTGCAATATCTGTGAACTCTGTTGTAACATACGCGGCATGAACAGCGCCCGCCATAAGTGCTACTCTGATTTCCATTGGTAGTATTTATTGGTAATTTTTGCGGCTTCCTTCCGTAGGTAGCCCGATGCGGTGCATCGTCTGCTTACAGAGGGTTAAGCCAGCCCAGAATATACGCTTCCATACTGATATATATTTTAAGCGACGCCCACAATCAGTGAGCGTCAGGATTCCCCGCGGGAATCCGAGCGAGCGAATCGTACCGGGATTGAACGCTTGAAATGGAATAATATCCAATAATCTGGGAGCCGGGTGAGAGCCGGTGGGATAAAAAGGGATGTTTTATCGGAACATCGCAGCGGGCGCCAAGCAAAGCGGACCACCCCAGCCACTTCCGCAGGCTTCTCTCCCACCACCGCCGTCGGACGGACTATCAACTGGGCGAAATTAATTATTGATTTCGGATACGCGCATTCACGCCGAGCTGCGTTTTAATCGAATACCAACCTACCATTTCGCGCACGCCGCTAACCAATGCGAATCCCGACGGTGTCGGTCCGGACGCTCCTCTGTCCACAGTGTCATCCCCGTGGAGGGTATGAAAAAAAGGTCCGACCGGCTGAAACGTTGAACCGACGAATGCGACCATTGAACGTCCAATATTCCCCTTGATACAAGCTTTCGAATGTTTCGATGATTCTCGGATTTTTAATCATTCTTCGGAGCGGGAAATAGTGAACTCTTGGTTTCACTTCTTTTATTTCATTTATTTCGATGTTATTTGTTTAATCGCTTGCAATACTATTTTAAGGCGAGACTCGTGCTAATTTGTGCCGCAAGCCGGAGTTCGATCGGACTATCCGTAAATTAAGTTCAAATTTGGAAGATCTTTACGCAGACAGGAGTGCCGCAGTCTCGAGAGTATAAACAAAAGAGACAAAAACAGCTCGAAAATTAGAACAAACAGCGTTGCTCGAAGATTTTGAAGAAGTACCAGGCTTATTGTACGGCCCTGGCATCGCTGACCAATCTTAAATCAGCTGCAATTTTTCTCAAACACCATTATTTCACTCCGAAAACTTAAATCTTGTTTTTTCAAAACATACAATTTAACGTACGGGGCAGTGTATTTCCAAAAGATTGCGATGAAATTTTGATCATATATTCTTTAACATATTCCCCTTTGCAGGAAGCTAATTTAAAAAAAAAGAATGACAATAAACAATGTTTCTACCAATTCGGTCATAAGAAAATAGGGTGATTTTTTTTCGAAGTGACTCTCAATTTTTAAATTCCAGTTATTCTTTTTTATTATTTACGTTCGTGCTGGCCGTATTATTAAATTTAAGTGAAAAATTGTTGGTTTCTTGGTTACACGGCGCATTTTCGACAGACAACTTCAAACAGATGCTCCATAGCTATTTGTGAATATTTTTACATGAAAAGATTATTGCAAATAGTGCAAATATTATATATTAACACGTGCTTACTCATAAAGCAATAAACTTCACGTTCACCTTAATAAAAATTCAAAAATAAACGACCGTTTACTTCACCCTCCCTCCTTAGGAGAGAGACTTTCATGTAAAGAAGGAAAGAGCAGTTGTTGTGGAATCTTTTTTAGAGAAAGTGTTTAGTTAACGTGTTTCAATATTTCGCAATATATCAATATCAGAAAAGAGAAACGTACAATATTTGTTTAGTTAAAAGAAACATATGTATAAACATAAATATATACGCCCCTTTCAGCAATTTCACTGTCAAATGGCGTGCAGTCTACTATCCGCTGTAATGGTCCGAAATTGTGAAAACATTTTTTTCTTTATTAATTATAGTCTAGTGTGCATCGATTGAACCTCATTGAACAAGAAAGAAAAGTAAATTAAGAAAAATATCGACAATATAGAAGAAAAGCGGCTTTCCCATATAAATTGTGAAATAAAGATTGTTTACTTCAAAAATGATATTTACCTTTGTGGTTCAATTGGTCTAGCACTAGTCTATAACTAATAAAAAAAAATTCTTTTTCAATTCCGGACCACCAAAGCCGATGTTAGACTGCACGCCGTTTGACGGTGAAGCTGCTGAAAGAGAGAGATTTATATTTATGTTTATACATATGTTCTTCTTTAAGTAAAATAATATTTTTACTATTCTTTCCTTATATTAATATATTGCCAAAAATTGAAACACGCTTACTACAAAACGCTACTTTTCCTACAAAAAATTCCACAAACTCTGCTTCCTTTTTGTCTGTGAAAATTCCGCCTTAAGACACAGTGTAAACTGAATTGTTATTGATTTACTAATAAACATGGATAATGATTGCAATCGGTGTTTCAATGCAATCTGACATTGACACTTATTGCATATATGATTTATTTGTTTCTCTTAAGCATTACTATCCTTGGGTTGGTCAATATATCAATGGTAATACTTGTTGCATAGGCAACATCGTAAAGACGTTATTTAATTATCTTCGAAGTGGCAAAATTGTTGACATTTTACCGGAGTTAGTTAATTTTATTAGCATAACAAGATAGTGCTATTGTATTATTAAGACCGAATGCATTTCATTTATACTTGTCATTTGCATCAAAATGGAAAGTATAGTTTATCGATTGGTTCCTTGATTTGAAAAATGGTACATTTCAACTATTATTTTGCAAATACATATAAAAGTCTATAAAATTGTCTTCTGCCAATGAATATAAAACGACATGAACACGCAACGCGCGAAAATGCCGAAAAGTTCTTGAAATTTATATTAACCCCTTATAGCTCTGTATAATATTTACTTTCATACACAGAAAATTATTTATCAAAAAAGACCGTCGAAAAAAAAAGCATACACATCAGTGTTAGCGTTGTATAATGATATATGTATAAATAAATTGTATACATATATAATTTTCTTTGGAAATCACGTTTGCATAAACGGAAGCATCTTTTTTGTTATAGAAACGAAGATGTAAATGTAAGAGTATCTAAAATTAGTACGTCAGTACTGTAACAAATAATCGATAGAAGCACAAGTTCCTAAAAACAATTACATAATGTATTTATTCAATAATAGTAAGTACCTGGTTACAAACTGCACAGGAATAGTTTTAGGATGTGATTAGTGCAGGAAGCGATCTGAGGAATCTAGCGAGTCACAGATGTTGAGGATCGTGGAAATGGGACAGAAGTATCAGATCTTGGCTTCATGCTTTCCTCTGAACCAGATACGCTGTCTACCAGCTGAATTCAGGAATTTTAAAAGGAATTAAATTATTCATAGGAGTATACAAGATTAAGTAAAATGGATTGTCATAAGTAAGCTTTCTAGTTCTACTGGGCATATGTAACATATATGTTACATTCCTAAAAATGAAGTATGCAGTTGATTAATGTTTGTTAGAAAGCACTCCAGATTCTATCAATATTAACGATGAATAAGGACAATAAGTGACATAGTTGGAAGATGTGACTGGTGCAAAGTACAAGAATATTTTGTAAAATATAAAACCTTGCATTGGACAATTATTTTTCACCGATTAAGGAAAAGAAATAAAATTCGTAAAAGTGTTTACTATACAGCATATTTGCCAAATGCACAATGCAAATCCAATTTGTAATTATACAAATGTATATATAAACTTTATTTTTCTGCCATGTTTTATCTGTGACTGTAATCTGTTGTGTTGAAATACTTAAACAATAGTTTTAATCACCTCCTGCAACTCTGCCTTTGAGAACATATGAAATAGTTTTCCTGGCGTCATTGACATTACTTCTATATTAGATTCATTTAACTTTTCTTCCATAACTTGTTTCAGGATGG
This sequence comes from Tiphia femorata, assembly GCA_944319695.1. Lineage (NCBI taxonomy): Eukaryota > Metazoa > Arthropoda > Insecta > Hymenoptera > Tiphiidae > Tiphia > Tiphia femorata. The sequence continues at coordinate 3,767,559 of OX090904.1, forward strand.
TAAGTGCTGCCTTTGTTGCTTCTCTAAGCGTCATTGACTGTCAGGAACAAAAATAAACACGATAGAAATACATGTAACAGAAAGTAAACTGAACTTAATATAGCAAATAAACATAACTTGCAGCACACCTTATGATATATTTCTTGAAGATTTTGTTGTGCACCTTCGCTACCCGATCCAATGGCTTTCGCATCGAATTGTACAAATGTTCCAGAAGGATCCATATGATATAGCTGGGGTCCTTTCTCATCGATGCCTGCGAATAACATGGCGACACCAAATGGTCTTGACATAGCACTTCCATCGTCATCACTATCTCCAAACTGTATAGCGAGATTGGATACAGCTTGAGCCGTTGATTCCACGGTCATTCTTTCGTTATACAAGAACCAATGGTTTTGACATTCTACTCTAGCTCGATCGATCATTGTCCTCGAATCAGCCATTAAACCTGATGCCGCACAGCCAATATGTCTATCTATTTCTACAACTTTTTCTACTGTTGTCGGTTCCATTAAAGGCGATGTAATACGTTTCTCTACTGCAAGAATTACACCTTCGGTAGTTGCAATTCCAATTGCAGTGGATCCAAGCTTAATAGCTTCAATCGCATACTCCACTTGGAATAATCTTCCTTCGGGTGAAAAAGTATTAACACCTCGATCATACTCCGAACGTGTTAAAAACATCTAAAAAAAACACAGCACACTGTTAATAATACATTTGCGAAAAACATTACCATCGCAGTCCCTTATAGTAATAATAATGTGGTTTCTTTTACATGTACTCGCACTTATACCTATATTGAGGTTAGGGCATCCTAGCACAATGATACTATAGTATGGTAACTACTTATTAGCAAACTGCGTAGATACTAACTTTCGTAAAATATCAATGCATTTATTAATCAATATGAAATTCGTTATTTTAGGAGTAGTAACAATGGTAACAACAGAATAAATACTTAGGTTAACGGGGAATGACATAGCAAAACGAACAGCAAGACTAAGACTTTCGGTAAGTATAATATCGTAAAAATAATATTTCGGTAGTCATTATAAACAAATTACGTTTCTTTACCTTTATGAATGTTCTTTTATTTGAAAAGCAAGCAAGTGATGAATGTAGGCGACCTGTCACAAACGCTAGTCACGGAAGAGTTGAAAAGAATGGCGGGTGATGGCGGGGGACAAGCACATCAGGAACGTACAACAATTTTTAGGCACCCCAAAGATCGTTGTAAATAACCTCCAACTTCATACTTCATATAATACGAATCATCTACTCAATAATCCATTACTTAATTATTACCGTTTACAAATTTGTAGTAAGACAACTTATAATAATTCCTATCTATATGTATACAGCATTACAAAATGTGCATATAAGTATAAACGATAATAAAGGATATTAAAGAATCAGGGGAAAGAGTAAAAAGAGTAAAAACTGAAAATTCTATTACACTTATATACAAAGTTAATTGTAGTGGATGATTTTAAGCATTTTAATGTGTTTCTTGTAGACTTAAATTTTAAGAATGATTTGACAACAGCAGTCTTTCGGTATCAATCAGTATTTAAAAATGGCACCTTCCACTTCCACGTGCGCGTGAAACGGCATGAAACTTTCCTCTTTGAAAGGTTATTTAATTGACGAATTTAAGTTAATTTCGTGTAGAATATGAATTTATAAAACGCAGTTCAAAACTGTCACAACATTATTTAATATGGAAGCACTGCAGGACAACGAGTTACTGTTCGCAATGAATTTGCACATGTCTAAAGGCAACTGGAATGAAGTTCAAAATTATCTGAGACCAAAAGAATTTGGCACTCTTGAGTCAGGGTACAAATATCCACATAAAGCAGATTTGATCGATACATATTTTCGTAAAACTAAATGTATATTATACCCCTTTTTGCAGCGTGCTAATTAACATTAAAATTTTGGCAAAAGTAGCTGAAATAATCACAAATAAAAATATTAATGTTCCGACATACATTCAATGCACTCTTTTAAAGTGCATAGGAAATTCATGTGTCAATGGATACAAATACAAAAAATGTGATCTACATAATATGGAACAAGGCCTTTATTCCAATACATTGTATACATACTTAAGTGATATTGATTTCAACATAAACGCGGAATTAGAAAATATCAATCCGTATCCATACACCACTCATTTTCCATATGACGGTGTTGCCGAATGGTGCGTCGAATGCATAATATCTAAAACGCAAAGAAACTCATTGTCAGATGAGTTAGAACTAGATTTGTTAAGGCTGTGTATTCAATTCCTGTGTAATCTATTTACATTTGGCTGTAAGGATACCTCGCTAGAACGTCTAAATATACCAGAATGTTTAAATAATGCACACTTTAAAGAAGCTATACTGTAAGTTAGTGATGTTTACGTCAATTGTTTGAATGTGTTATATCGAGTAACCATATTTAAATGTAACAGCAATTTATGTTTAGCAGAAATCTAATTCAACATCAACATATTCCAATATCAAGGGCTTCTGGTATGTTCGTGCATAATATTTTACACAAATATATTAACACATATTTTACGGAAGATCAAAAAAACCGATTATGCATGCAATTATTAGAACCACTTAAACAGGGTGTCCCTAGTGTTTGCGAAATCATGTTTTTATTGATAAATGAACAAAATATGCTAAGGAGCATGTATGAGGATATGTTAATGGAGGACAAATTATATTTGCTTGAAATGATATATCGAAAAATCTCGGAACTGCATCAGCCCGAAGAAAAAGATGTTGTCTTGTCAAAGGAGGTGGTAGAATACCTATCGGAAAGATTTCGTAAACGAAGTGATCTTATATTAAAGACCGTTGACACTTATTTGGTCGATATGGAACCCACAGAAATCATTATTCTCCTTGATATTCTTGGTGTTCTTACTTCTTTAGTGGCAGACGAATACAAATTTTTACGAAGTGATAAGAGTTTACTTATAAACTGCACTTGTAAGTATCTAGCATATTACTTTTTGTTACGATTAATTTAATGTTACATTACAAGTAATATAATGTCAATAAACTGTTACAGATCTGTTAAAGTCATTGCACGTGATAGGTAAAGCATCAAAGAATTTTTTTACACCATTGCAAAAGTTAAGTGATGTTGCAAGTGCTCAAAAATCTAACAAAAGCTCAAGTTCAAATGAAACTAAAGATAAAGTGAATGATCCCCAGTGTCACCCGGCATTTGGGTTTAAAGCTGGATTAATTCGTGTGGTTGGAAATATGGCATACAAAAATGAACCCTGCCAAGATCTTGTAAGTGAATATTAATACTATTTCCACTAGTTATAATAGATCTATTTTCCGTTCCGCGGTACCGTTTATCGGTAAGGAAGATATCTGTATTATTATCTTTCTCACATTTCAAGTACTGTATGGTAGTGACATCTTATACATTCTATCAAATCATGCAGCAGTGAAAGCTGTTTTGTATAAGACCATGAAAATTATTAACACTCCATTTTGTCGAAGTAAACACACGTAAAACTCGGATAATTCTTTAGCTAGGGCATAAGGAAGTCGTGCCAAACGTTCGCTTGTCATTTTTACTTGGTACATCGTATAATGTACAATACTTTGTCTTGGCTGGTATCATCTGTCACAGTCTAGACGGAACAAAACCAACGAATAATTGTGCTGCGCATTCTGTTAAGCCGAACAAAAGAAAATGAAGTGGCCTGTCTGATTTGAAGGCGCGGCAATTCTGTTCACAATCCGATCCACCATTAAAACATTAACAGGATCTATACAGGCTTTTCAAAAAGTCCTCGAACGTTAAGATATCTCGAAAACGATAAGCTATTAAAAAGAAAAGTGTGAGCCAAAAGTTGTAGGGCTCAAAACGACTTATTAACTGATCTCATCAGTTTGACCTATAGTGGATTTACCAAAGTCAGGCCAAGGTTATCTTAGAGTATTTAAATGGTACATCTTACTTCTTTTGTATATTCTTGTAGCTTATTGCAAGAGCTTTCTAAAACGCTATAACACAATCTTTCATCTTTCTTCACCCCTTGGCCTACCTGCTGTCTGCCAATTTCTCGGACCATAGTAAACAAGAAGCTCGGTCGCGCGCCGAGCCATTCAGCTGTTCAGCCGTGTGCTCGAACGTGCGCTTTCGGGACAACTAGTAATTTTAAGACGTCTGAGGCGTAATCACGATCAATTCGTCATTGTGCCATAGTCAATCGAATATTGTGCCCCGTAGCGTTTTTGAAAGCTCTTGAACTAACCTATAAGAATATGCAATAAAATGTAAGATGTTTCATTTAAAAAGTTCAACGTAAGCTTGTTCAGACCTTGGTAACGCCACTATAGGCAAAACTGATAAGATCAATTAATAGATCATTTTTAACCTTACAATTTTTGACTGAAACTTTTTTTTCCAAAATTTATTGTTTTCCAGATATTTCAGAGCTCGAGGACTTTTTGAGAACCCCGTGTATCGCAGCTTTACTTTGTGCAAAGATCTATTCAGCTTCATTGCACCATACAATCGCAATCATTCATACGATCGTAGGGAGAAAATCGATTGTGTCATACATTTATCCGTCGAAGGCATTATTAATATTAAAATTTTCTCTTATGTCCCTTTCGCCTGCTATACAATATTTAATAGCTATTAATGCTGATGAATATTTCGATTAGCAGTGAAACTAAAATTTAATACTGATTAAATGTCAGTTAAGACATACTTAGTATACATATTACATTCTAACAATTTTTATTATGTAATACTTTCAGCTACGCGAATTAAACGCAATACCCTTATTGTTGGATTCTTGTAACATAGATGCAAGGAATCCATGTATCCTTTTCAAAACTAAATGTAAATTCATAATCATTGGATGCTGCTGTCTTATAATACATATAAAAGCACTGTAAACGCGATGAAACTTTGTTTGCTTCCTTACAGTTTCGGAGCTGAATGTCGTATATGAAATAATCGACCTTTCTTTAAGAGTTAATTCTGAAATCAATTTTTTTCTGGGTACAAACAGAAAGAGTAGTAACACATCGCGCATCTGATCCGAAAATTTAAAATATTTCAAGCTGCTCCATATTCTAGTCAGTATCTACGATTTCGTATAAAATAAAGTATTAACTGTACAGTGTGTCCGTTTTAATTGGAAACATGTAAATATCTCGAAAACCACGAGAATCACAGAAAAATGTTTCAAAGTTTATTTAGTTCTAGGGGGAAATAATATATTATTTGCATCAATGCTTAATTTGGAGTCATCGTGAAATCAGAAAGATGATTTGTCTTACCGGAACTTATTAAGCACCGCCCGGGCCGAGGGGGTTTGGTGGCGCCAAATTAGGGACAATAACATGTAAAAAAGAAAACTAAAAAGAAAAATGTAATATGTTCTGCGACCAATATATAACAATGAACATGTGCGAATGCCATGTTAACGATATAACATTACGCGAAGGTGGAGGGGAGGGGGCAATCCGGTAACCTATCCAGGGTGGTGCACTACCTTACGCCGACACTAATCGCTTTTATAATATTATTTTACATATGCAGATAAAAAAGTCGGCGATAAAGATCTCTTTATGCTACATAGATTACTGGTCAACGGTGATTTCGTTTTCTTGGCAACAAGACTTGTTCTTTACTAAATTGACGATGCTAATTCCACAAATCCGTTGTTCGAATCCGTTTCTTCGAATTGACTCGAGTTTTCGAGATATCCTCAATTTTCTGTTTTACTGGTAAGTAACGCGTAACAACGTCGTTTTTCTTCCGTTTAATATTCATTACTTTCTTTGTTATCAGTGAGTTATATGTTATGAACATCATACTTGCCCACATAATGACAAATCGGTATACTTGTATTCCAACATCCTAAAGTAGTGATGTGCTTCTACTTGCGCATTTCCGATACTGGTGTTAAATGGCCAATTGTCTAGTCGTCGTCGCCTGGTTCTCTTAAGTATGATTTTAACGCTCGTACCTAACCAAGTTGTTATGCGGATGAATATGTCGTTCGTAACGCATAACTGAATCAAGAAAAGCAAAGCTATTAATATAAAATGGAAAAATGATGCTATTACACGTTACTTACCACTGAAAACCAAAACTGAAGATATCTTGAAAATTGGAGCCAATTCAAACGAACGGCTTCGATTTTTTGAAATGAGCATCCTCGATTTAGTAAAGAGCAAGTCCTCTTACCAGGAAAACAAAGAACAGTGCCTTTTTTGTTGGTCCGTGTTATTCCTTTAACAAAAATTAAATGCAAAGTATCAAATATTCACAAAGTTATTTCTTTGTTAAACGTGGAAGAGACTTTCGCGTCACCTTATAGTGTTCCCATCATAATCACAGTTTGCCTTCCTTAATATCGACAACTATAAAATAGTGATATTGCAATGGACTATTCTCGCCTTGCGAAATCTCTGCGAAGCTAATTCAGACAACCAGGAGATAATCCGACATTGTACGAAGGTGGGTGTAGTGGACAACCAAACGATACGAGAGATGGGACTGACTCTCCGCGATGAAGACGATGGAAAATCCATAGGAATTATGCCGCTGATCCGAAACCAAGGAATGTAACGTTCACCTTGATTCTTGAATTCTCGCTCTTATTTTAGAATTTATCCCGGCTGCGGATAATCGCGCAGGGTCCCTTTCTAAAGCGCACGCCAAATCGCATTCCTAAGGCTGCACGGATGGTTTCGCAGTCGTCAATTTATAATCCTCTCAGCTGTCCGTTTTAATGATTTAATTACCTCGCCGCGGGTAACGCGAATAACGATAAGACCCACGATAAAAGATATCGGCGATCTCTTTATCGACTTCTCTGAATAATAATCTTTAGTGTTTAGCCGACTGTAAAGCGAGCCTACAATTATAGATCGCGATAGGTACCTTTACGTGAAATATGATACACCCGCACGTGGCGTATAAAGACATTTTATCTGTCTTCAATGTCGAGTGATTTACGATAGTGAATAATGAGAATTGCGATGCGTGTTGGTAAAGAACAGATGCCTTACATTCACCCGTTCTCCAGCAGCACTTAGACTTTAGATGCGCTTTATACACAGGAATAGGTGTACATGTTCATGTCCACGCGTCTTTATCCTGCACCACTAAAGTACGGATGTGAGTAAAGTATCATTCATATAAGAATTAGTGCCGGTGCAGAGCTGGCGTAATGCCGATGCATTCCAGGGCAAATATCAAGTCGCCACCGCTGTATCAAATCAGACTGTTCACACGGTTGAATACGCCAGCACTACTTCTTACGCGAATGATACTTTAGGCCCCAGAATTTCACGGTAACGTCGACTTCTGTTTCTACGATTTTCAATAAAGCAGGAACATTTGAAGTGTAGGCGTTTTCTTTCATTCTTTATGCACATTCCTCGAGTGTGTCCTTCGGCATATGTATTATACACAGAGATGTACACTTTGAAAATAGATCCATTTAAAATGACAATGCACGGTGCAAAATAAGTATTTTATTATATATTTCAAGTGCAATTTTTTTATTCGATTTCCATTTTAATGATCTCGACAACCAATTGTCCACGTTAAGAATGCAAAATGCTTTCATATACAACTGAACTTCATTACTATTCACTTTTTTACACCGCTCGGTTATTCTTTTAAGCACCATATTTGTTGATCAATGGTTGCATAAGTAGTTCAAACAGTTTTTACGCACGACCGCAAAGGGAGTGACTTATTTTATCTTGGAATCCCTTATGCGAGCACGTATTCTGAACTTCACTTGCATCTATCACGGAAATGCTGTATTTCGTGGGCGAGCGGGTAGCGCGCGCATCCGACGATCTCAGGGGGTAAGACTCCGTCCCATAGTTTAATATCTCAATACTTGAATTTTCCACAATTTCGAAACTGTTTGAAATTCGCGGCGGTCATGCCTATTACACCCCTTAAGGCGAGCGCGAAGCGCGAGCACCAGGCGATCTTGAGGGGGTTGGCGCTTAAGCGAAGCGAAAGCGCAGGGGAATCTGCCCCCTAGTTTAAATTGTATTTGTTTTATATACTTTTTTTTTAATTTATAATCTATGTTCTTTTAAGGGGTTAGGGCTAGCCAGCATTTTCAAAAAATCGTGTTTTTTTTTTTTTCTTTGCATTTTCTCAAAGTACAGCATTTCAAAAGTACTTTCTGAAAATTTTAGACAAATCGGAGCATTATTTGTGAAGATATACAACTTCGAGTACAACCGCCTCGAGTGGGTAATACCAGGAAGTTAGCGAGCGAGCGCGAAATCGTGTATGCACATGATGCAAGTTCGACAAGCCGGAAAACAGTTGAATTGCGAATCGACAGTTAGTCGCGTTAGTCGTAGTCAAATCGTATCTGGCGTAAGCGTACGTGCGAGTTTGGCTGTATTTTTTTATCGTTGTACGAATTTTTTTAGCGTACTACGTTGTACATTTGCATTTGCAGCAGTAGAACGTGAAACGACGCGTTGTGAACAAATCGTGTTTCTGTCCGTTTGTATAGCGTCTTCCTTTTTAAAATAATTGAGATTTCTTGAGTGCGAAATGGAGAGGAAAATTTCAAGAGAAACGAGAAAGAGTAATCGTGTTTACAAGTCAAAAAGCAGGAAAAGAAAACATATTTTCTATCCAAAAACCGCAGGGAGTTACGATGGCGGAGCGAGTACGTCGGCGGAAAAACTAAAAAATCAAAATGAATATAATGTGCCGAAAACAAATCACGTTGAATACAGAATTTTGAACTTTTTCACTGTTTTTACGGCGGTTGCGAATCTTATAAAATGTGCGAAGTGTGATGGCAAAGTATTTTTTGGTGTAACAAGTGAACGTGGTCTTGGCTTCAAAATTTCTGTTGTGTGCGATAATTGTGCTCCTGAATACGTACCATCGTGTGATTTTATCGGACATTCATATGAGGTAAATCGAAGATTTATATTAGCAATGCGTGTATTAGGCGTTGGTTTAAAAGGTGCAACAAAATTTTATGGACTGATGGACCTGCCACCCTTTTTAGCAAAATCTTCGTACCTCATCATCCTAAAGCAAATAAGTGAAGCGAGTAAAAACATCGCCGAATTTTTCATGAAAAAGGCTTGTCGAGAAGAAATCGATTTGAATTCTAAGAACAGTGAAGGTAAAGGCCATGCTCCAGATACTGACTTGTCAGTATCTGGTGATGGAACATGGCAGAAACGTGGATTTGCATCTCTATATGGTGTTACTTCGCTTATAGGTCATTACACTGGCAAAGTTATAGATGTGCTTGTAAAAAGTTCTTATTGTAAAGCGTGCGAATTATGGAAAGATAAAACAGGTACTGTGGAGTATGAAGAATGGCGTGAATCACATGAAGAGACGTGTTCGGTAAATCACACAGGAACTGCAGGAAAGATGGAAGTCGATTCTATCATTGAAATGTTCCTTCGTTCGTTGAAAACTCTTGGTGTAAGATATTTAAATTACATTGGCGACGGCGACTCAAAGACTTATTCTGGCATACTAAAAGCTGCTCCTTCTGGAAAAACTGTCGTAACGAAAAAAGAATGCGTTGGCCATGTTCAGAAACGAATTGGTACGCGTCTACGTGGGTGTAAAAAGAATAACAAAGGGCTCGGCGGTAAATGGAAACTTAGTGGCAAAATGATCGATAAATTGTCAAAGTATTTTGGTAAGGCTATTCGTGATAATTGTGATTGTGTTGAAAAAATGAAAAATGCCATTTGGACCACGTTCTATCACTATAGCTCAACCGACGCATACCCGCTTCATCACAAATGTCCAGCAGGTGCTGACTCGTGGTGTAAGTATCAGCGTGCAAAAGCAGAGAATAAGTTACACTCTTTCGAACACGATTACAATGCCTTGCCAACACATGTATTAGCTGCAATAAAGCCTATTTACACAGATCTTACAAAATACGAATTATTACAAAGATGTATAAGAGGATTTACGCAAAATAGCAACGAAAGTTTTAACCAGAGCGTTTGGAAGGTTATCCTAAAAACGTTACCTGCTAGCTTCATCACTGTTAGCATAGCAGCCGCCATTGCTACCTGCACCTTTAACGAAGGTTCATACGGCTTGTTAGCAGTTTTTGATGCTTTGGGGATTAAATTAGGACCAAACGCCCACAATTTTGCCGCAAAGGAGGACTCTGATCGAGTTCAAATGGCTAACCGACGTTCGACGGAAAACACTCGAGAGGCTAGAGTACTTCGACGACGGAAGAAAATCGCTTCTACTGCGACTGCTAAGGCGAAGGAAGGGTCACTTTATGGTGCCGGAATAGATGATTCAATGTGAGTCCAAAAATAAGTTTTTTATTTGCATGCAAATTGTACTTAAAACTTTAAACGCGTTTTTCTCGAAAGCACGTTTTCAAAGTCGGTGATCACTGTAACTCTAGAATGGCTTGACCGATCATTTTGAAATTTGTATCACTTATTCTGTGCGTAATTGTCCCCTGGATGAACGAAGGATTTTTATCGGCGGTGAATAGTTTTTTTTTTATAACTGAAAATATGAGTGAAATTTTAGTCGAAAAGCAAGTTTTGACTTTGTACATTTGCCATTTTGTAAAAATTCGAAATTTTCATTAACCCTTCATTCATCCTGGGCCCAATGTGATTTACTAATGATCCCCGTTAATTTTTTTGGTTTTAGATGATCCAGTGATGAGCAGCGGTGATCACCGCGAAACATCTTTTTTGTTTTAACCCCTCGCAGACTGACTGCATCTCGTTTATTTATCATTATTTTTCAATGAAAATTTTACTGTAGCTACTAGAAATATTGATTATTCATATGGGAAAACATTTTCCACTGAATAATATAACATGTTTGAAAACAAAATTCCCAAAAAAAGCGTTTTTTCGGCGTTACAACTAGCCCTAACCCCTTAACTATTACAAACCTGAGTAAAGATTTCATTCATTGCCTGTGAAATCATCATCAGTGGATGATAATCTTGGCTGAGAGTGGTCAAGTATGCCGACAACTTCAACGGGTGAAATAACTTTTCACAAGCTATATTACATAAACCATTTTTTCTATTTGAATTTTTCCTATTTTGGCAGTATGCTTTAGATACCAATTATATTAAAAAAGGCGCAGTACATTGGATTTATACCAAATTTTGGCGTAGTATCCGAATATTTGACTTTCACAAGAAAATTCGACATAAACCTCAAACAATCAATGTTCCCTACATTTCCGAGGTGTGAACGCAGTTTTTATTTGTTCACGTAGGTCCCAAACAAGAACTTTTTACGGTCAATTACAGTTTCGCAGGTGGTCCACAAATTGGCCTATTTTAACACCTTTCTTTAATTCTGGGTATTTTTACCAGGTTTTCATGATTAAGGACAACTGTATGTTCTCGGGATATTCTCGTAATGTTAAAATCAACGAGAGCCGCTAGAGAATGGAAAAGCCCACTAACGAAAATGGAGTTACCTCATTTCCCAACACTTCTTCGGGTATTCCCAAAAAATCAGGGCAGCTTGTGTAATTTGCGAGGAGGGGTATCTCTGGACAGTACTAATGTGAGAGAGGATACAAATCAAGTAACGATTATACGTCGTCTCTCCGCGTTATCCTCTTGCTCAATCACGAGTAAACGCGCCCATAAGCAGTCGAGTCATAAAGCAGCAGTCTCCTTGTACATTTCAAGGTGATTGGATCACGAGTTACGTGCCGGAAACGTATTATTACATTTCGTAAAGGCCTCCCCGCGTGCCCTCTGGTATCGACTTATTGGCAATTTTCTCATACTATTTATTTACCCGATCGGTATCTAGACTCTCGCGTGCCCCGCGGACGCTAAAAATTGCCGGATTTAATGCCGTTGACGGCCCCGGAGTCAAGGAATTCCATTAGAAAGGAAAACTTCTTAGCACGAAAGGTTTCGAAACTTCCGGTATAATTAACGCACGCTGGTAGGCGCGCGGGCGGATCTCCCTCACCCACGACGATCTCTCCTCGTTTGCGGATGGCGTGAATTGGAGAAATTACGAGGGGGGGGGGGGGGGGGATTGTCATTGGTAGTTGCTCGAATCTCTCTGATGCAATTGCTTCACGCTCAGTTAGCTTCGAAGAAATCCTTTCGGAGGACTTTCGTTCACGGTGGATGCACTATGTAACACGAACCATTATTTTCAGTACGAACCAGGACGCAAGCAACGCTAGAATTATATTTACAACATTTCAAATTCCTCTGATTTGTCAGTTGATTTTATTTTAAATAATGCCACATCTGTCTACTATAAAAAGTATCCTGCATTGTTGGAAGGTAGACCAAAAAAATCTCCAAGTGGAGCTAAATATCAAAGAATATCAAGGTATCTGGCTGAATCTTGTTAAAAGTCTGACGGGGGGGGGGGGGGGGTCACGGCAACAAATGAGATATACCATGTTGAAATGTCCTGAGAGAAGAACTCCATTTTCCAAAGGAGCTGGCATGCGCGCTCGCATGTTGTACGCGCCCGGCATAAACTTAGGCGGGAAATGCATTTAATTTAAATCTCACCTCATCTCGAACGATCAATCTGGACACGTAATGGGGAGTAATTAACGAGATATTTATCAACTAATTACATGCGGGGGGATTAATTGCCTTCGATAATTATCTTTCGCGCGTAATAAAAGTTCAGGCGCGTAACAGCGACAGAGTTAAGCGATCCGTCACTGGTTCCCTGGGGAGAAATCGGGGAAGTATAAAATTCCTGCGATACGTGATCCAATCACGCGAGACTCAACGAAACGATGCATCGCTCGTTTGCCTCTGCTTCCCCCCTTGCTCATGGATCCGGCCATATTATTTTGCTCAATCGTGGATCTAGCGTTACACAATTTATCCGAAACACAAAATAACTCAACAAAATTTAAGTGCTACATTAATTAAGTACGTTAATATAAGTTTACTGTAAAAAAAAAAAAAGAATAACGAAGTTTATTCGGTGGTGCATGATCAAATGCCTTATTAAAGTATAGATTAATATTGACGACACTAAAGAATCGTTCAATTGACAAATTTTCTGTTGTGAGATATATACATGAATATATCGATCCTCTTTAAGAATTCTCACCCATAAAAAGACATGGAAAAATGAAACAACCTTTCAATTAAAATTTTTTCCATTTGACTGTTTTTGTGGTCATAATTATTATAATAATTTATATTTCAGTTCAGAACAGGCCTTAAAAATGCATTACGCAGATTGTGTATTTACTGGTAAAAGTATATCGTTACCAAAATACACGAAATCAGGGAATTGTGATATAATATCCATGTTTTAGAATTATTTATTTACAGCTAATACCTATGATATGAAAATCTAAAACTGAAAAAAGTATTTATATCTTTTTACGTTCTAAAGATAGTACGTCTTTAAAATAACGCTCTTAGCTGTCACATGCCATCCGTCGATCGTCGTTAACTGTTTTAATCTTCATAGCGACGTTTTATTAAGAATGACGAGCATAAAAATTACTCTCTGCATGCATAAGAGGCGAAATCGAGCGAGTGAATTCCGATCGGCCTTCCAATAAATCGGCCGACCATAAATATTAAGGGGAGAGAGACACTTGCGAAATTTTCTGACCTCTTTTTTGGAGACAGACAAAATTTGTGTCACGTGCTAATTATTTTCGATTGAAAAGAAGAAGAGAGGTTGACTGAATGAAAAATAAGTCACTCCCTTTACGGTAGCGCCTAACTACATGGTAGGTACTTGGATCGTGATGTAGAAGCTTGTTAGAAAATATCACACTGATTCTTATAGAACTACCGATCTCCTTAATAATATTTTATGAAGTTAATCTGCTCCTTCGTTGATAGGGTTATTGATTATTTTCCATTAGATGGTTATGGGAAAGAGACGATGACAATAATGAATTTTAAATTTAGCTGATTCTAATTTCAGCATATTCTCTTTCTGCAACTAACGTATGGTTTTAGTATATTTACAAAAATATTTGAAAGGTTCCTTCGCGTAAGGTGTTAAAAGGAAATACCGAGGGAAATACATTGTTCAGTGGAGTTTGACTATTACAGTTGCACAACGGCAATAAAAAGAAAAGTAGTCAGCAGAGATTCAACGGTCGTATCGAAGGAAAGGAGGAGGGAGAAATGCAACGCTCGCATCGAAAGAGTGGGGAAAGATTCAACGTTGGAAGGTAAATCGAGCGCGTCCCGCGTATTAATAGAGGCCGCGAATTGAGCCTATGCCGGTGCCTAATAAGTCGTGGCTCCCCTTTTAAACGATCCACGGGCCCCGTGAGCTGGCCCGGAGTCCCTGCGCCTACGCGAAACTTCTCTCAAAGAGCCGACCGGGCAATATATTTCCTATGCCCTCGGTCTGCCTCGAAAGTATCGAGAGCATCGGCCAGCGTATATCATGTGGACAGAATCGAATCGAGCGAATGTGCACAACAAATTCTCTCTTCAAAAGGAGTCTACCAGTGATGCAACTTTAATGGACAATTCGGTCGTTGCACATGATCGGAATGTCGCGAAGAATCCTGTTTTTTTTTTCTATTTCGTAAATTATTCCTTGCCTATTTTATATAATCTTCGGAAAAGCAATATGACCGTGTTGCTGATGATTAATGATTATGCGTTTAACGACAATCAGGCTAGTTAATGTGACACGACGTTACAGTGCACATAAACAAAAAGGTGATCTAAGCAGAGATGTAAAATCTTTTGTTAATTACACTAGAGTACAGCACAAGTAACATTAAAACTATCAAAGTTATACATATAACATTGCAAACGTGTGATTCCTTATGCACTGACATTCGTAAAAGGAATTCTGCGCAGCTTCCATGGACCTATATGTAGGTAAGTGATCCTTCATCGCAATGTGTTTTAACGACTGGCGCACACGGTACATAAGCCATAAACGTTACGCGGAGCGAGCCGAAGGACTACGTCGTGTAATGGCCACTAAAAGCGAGCTTCGTCCCTTTTATGAATCGTAAAGCCCAGGAATATTTCGAACGAGGAAATCATCCTTTTCGGCGGTTCACGCGCGGACAAGGTTCATTTAGAGAGATCGGCTGGAAACGAGATAAGGGAAGAAGCGATTGGACAAGATTCATTCGCAAGGTCATCGTTCGAATTACAAGGTCGAGATTGATCGTTAAGGGGACATTTACAAGGATTTTAGTGACTAAAGATGTGGATACGTTTCTTACTGTGACATGCTACCGACAGGCTAACCGATTGTTGCATTATTTCCGATGTTGCTAATTTGAATTGTCCTTTATCGGATCAAGATACTGCATCAAAATGCATCAAAATACAGTCGTCTTGGAAATCTTCAGAAATCTTGGTAAATCCACAGAATATCTTGGAGTAATATTTCCCCGAAGAAGTATAAGGAAACATTGAAAGCTTAATAAAACTAGGTGTATTGAGAATCTACATAATACTCTACACTAGTATTAGCCTGATTTAAGATTACCCCTATCGACCAGAATAGGTTACTATTTTCAGTTCGCTGAATTCCTACACCACATTCATCCAAAACAACCTATAAGTAACAAAAAAAAACCCTATATAAAAATCTAAACCTTTAATAAATTATTTGGTGAACCAATTAAACGGCTACCTTAATTCCTAAACTAATCACGAGCTACTGTAACGGAAACTTAATTGAAGGAAATTCGCTATCACGAATCACTTCTGGTGTACTGCAAAATTAGTCGAGCAAGACAGCCGACTTCCTTTCCGCTTGACTCAGCGCTTAGGTCCACCAAGGGGGTCGCGACTAACTGGAAAGAGCGTGCCGCGCGCGACAAGTGGCCCAATAAATTAGCAACGTTAATAGCCCGCTAATTACGCAACGTCGAGTGGCTCGGGTTTGATTTATCCGCGGATTAGGTAAGCATAACTTTTCTTTCCGATTCCTTGTACTCGCCTCTTAACCTCTCGCGCTTTATCAGGCGAAAGTTTTTTCTCGCTCACTAGAATTAAACCGTGATCTACGAGCCTAACGAATCTACCGTTGACATTAATGATTACGCCGATCCTTCTCCCTGGGTGGTGCAGAGGAATATATTCTCTTGTCTGCCATTTTTCATGTTCTACTTTTATCATAGTTCGACGAAATTGCTTACTCGATACACCAGGATACATCAAATAACTTGATCAAAAAAACTAGGTGATATTTCTTTAACTCCGATTTTCCGTTCCGGCTTCTAATTAACATAATTCACATTTCGTGATATAGAAGGAGAGAAAATCGATTTAACCCTCCAGTAGGCGCCTGCTCATTCCTAACGCGGATGGACACTGGACACCTTGCACCTGTGAGGTGTCATTTTCTTATCCTCACAATATTATTCAATAAATTGGCAAAATTAATTATTTGTTTATTACAGAACTTTTCAATAAGTACATATTGATAAAAAAATTATAATTTATTTATAAAAATTAACAAAAATAAACGAAACTTTCTGGTTACGATCACAATATTGGACGTTAAAATTAACTTGCCACACTCTGTAGAGCGCAAATCCAGTTGAATTTTTAGACGTATAACATTATTAATGTAAAGATGAAATGAGAATAACAATACTAAATTCAAAATACTCACTTGTTGAAAACGAACTTTGCTGGAAGACTGTTTTGGGGTAACTGTCGGAACATCCGTCATAACATGCTGCGACGCGCGTGCGCTGTTAGCCTTAGTATTTTCATTAGAAAGCGACTTCTTGGGCTGCTTTCCTCAAACTCGTCAGATATGACAATCGTACGTCTATCGCACAAAAGAATATCAGCACTTTTGATTTCCTTAGTAGTCGCATCTGCAAAGTACTGCGACTCAAACTTTATTGCAAAGCAACCAATGCCGCCTATTGTTTCGAATTTAATCTGCATTCAAAGCAGTTTAAACGTCTAATCGACAAATACCCGGTCGGTTCTGAATACTTGATGGTTGTAAATTTCAATTGTTGTTAATCTGTCAGTAATTTCTGTACAATTCTTTCATTGCAGATTTGTGTTGTCGGGTAATTCTTCTTATAACTACATTGGTCTTAGTTTAAAAATGTTGGACAATTATCCTTATACAACTGTTCACACAATCCCACAAAACGACAGATCTTATCACTCTCAACCCTTCATCCCCGATAAAGCACCACCGTCGAAAAATGTTTTTACTCTCCAAATCCTTTCTTCCTCCCTTTTCTCCTTTCCCTATACAATCAGATCCCAGTATCTTCGCGATAACCCACCTTAATTCTCTACCCCCACCCTCCTAAACTCTTCCCAACAAAACGTCCATTTGAACAATGGAGCCTCTGGTGCGTGCACATCGCGTACCTAGAGGCCCACATGGTGCTCCGTCACTCTACGACGAATTAATTCGATCAATCGCACCGTGAGATCTCCGCCGCCCCCCCCCCCTCTCTCTCTCTCTCTCTCTCTCTCTCTTCCCGCCCATTGAAACCGGGAATCTGGATAAATCATGTGTCCGTGTGCCGTGGCCCATGCGCCGCGTGGCTGAGAGATGTGGGCATTATCTTTACGACCTCTCAAAGAAGAGAGATGTTGGCCTGGCGGAGTAGCAGCGCAAAAGGGGGGCGGACGCATGCGCGACATGAAGGAGCAGACGCGCGCCGACTGAACGGTGCACCGAAACCGGAGAATCTGTTATCAGAGAAACAGTTCCCGTGGAGCCTTGGCTAATTATCATCTAGCAGGCCCGGACTCGTGAGAAGATTGAGACGCACGTCGACCGTGCGCTCGTCGCGTGACAAGTTCATCTGACGAAGACGTTCGAGAAACCACGCGGATTAAAATTAATGGCGCGTGCATGCGTGACACTTGCGGGAGAATTTTTTGGGATTATAGGTCCAGTATTGGAGATTGTGCGAAGTGATGATTGAAAATGAGGAACAATGGGCAAGTTGCGGTGGAACTAGCAATGTGATATAATTAACTTATGAGGTGCGTCACTAAATAAATACTTTTAAACCATAAAAGGAGCTTTAAAGGGACGTGAAAAATCAATTTTTTGCTGCTGTTAATATGTCAATATTGATTCAGAACTAAAGAAACATTTCTTGATAAGGATGCTAACATAAGAAGGATACCGAAGTGAAGAGTAATCCCTGGTAATGAATTTTGCAATTAAATATACGTTTTAAATTCTTTATTCGAAAAACAATCGAGGCCGAAGAATAAAATTCATTCAGTGACATACTTTATGCGCGACCTAATACATCTTTAACGAACATCAGATTTTACGATTAATCGATGGAATTCAATGTAGGATCCCAATTTGTTCCCAAGTGAAACGATCTCCTGCCAATTAATCATTCTCTAAATTCATCTTTTATTCTCATTGTCCCAAAATAAGTGGACTAGCGGAACAATCGAAATTATTTTTTAGCCCAGAATACAGGAGATCCTCGACCCGAAGACCCGACGACCCACTGTTCCGCGGTCAAAATAATCGTCGTATTCGCACCTCGACCACGTCATGCCGTTCGAAACTGCATCTATCGATCTCTCGCGACCTCTTCGTATCCTCAGGGCGTCGAGGCCGCGTCTTTAAGGGGGTATCCTGCTATAAAACGGTTTTTACAGCAATGTTTAATGTTTATGTTTATTTTTTTCTGTCTAACTGCTATGCGCCCATTCCATCCAAATCTAATTGGTTTATTTACGAATGATCACGAAATTTATTAAAGAGACATTAATACAATTTTTGTCGGTGTAAAGATTTCGTCACAATTGCTAATTTTAAGAGAAAAGTTATTCTGTAGCTCTCGTGATTTCGGCTTTTCTATTAATTTGAAACAAGACAAAGAAATAAGTCTTAATTAAGATATATTTGTTTGTAGTAGGTGCTAAAAGGAAAGGATAAGGTCGATAATGGACAGAACGGCAGTACATTTAAATTTGATCATTGATTTTCACATATGTTTTATATTTTTCGAGAAATGAAAAAATAAGAAAATAAAAGATCTTTTACTAATTTTAATACGGACTATAGCGATATATGCACCGAAGGTGTACACAAAGTTTACAGCCGATCAATTAGTAGTTTTCAAAAATCACAAAATTCAGTTGAAAACGCAGGATATCGGAACAAATTGATTTTCATACTACATATACCCTTCAACATGCACAAGTTTATTCATTTTGGACTCTAGACGTTTTATCCGTACGCTGGGTGGCTCAACGTAAACAGTTTACCACTTTAGCTGAAAATATTTCTTAACAAAACTAACAACAGCATTTTAACAAAAATCCACAGTAGAATATCCCTTTATACAAAGGGATCAGGTCCTGTCTGGAGCTCTTATTTTTACTATTATTACTCGGATAATTAAAAAAATACTTGCGCTAAGAAGATTTTCCTGTCTGGATCGTCTTCTTGGAGCATCTCCTGTCGAAAACCACACGAGGATTGGCGGCGGATTGGTTACTCCACGGGAGGAGAAAGCGTCGCCGTCGCCCGCGTTTTAATATCAGGGAGAGGGCGTCCCGGGCCGGGAGTACCACCACGACGTGCCATGATTTATGAAAACGGCGAACGCCACTAATTACGACGCGCCCGTGCGGTGTGATTCAAAAATCTTCAGTCCACGTCCTCGTGGACCTCCGGGAGGAGGAGGGAAAAAGAGGAAGGAGAGTGGAAGAGGAAGAAGCGTGGATACAACTCGGCATTAAAAAGGAAAAAGAAGGGAAGAAATATTGCACGAGGCGATAAAAAGAAGTGCAAAGTGTAAATCTACGGTGTGATCGAAGGGAAGAAACGATGTGAGAATATTGTTTTTTTGTTTTCTTTACGATCGATAAAGAATGAAGGAGATTCGTCGTTTGCTGTTACGGTAAGTTTAGATGAGAAATAAAGAAGGTACTCACTTTTAGACCATTCTAGTTATCCCTAGTTTAGGAACCACTTCTTTTTCTAATACGATTCATGATTTGGACTCCAAATTGTATTGTTGGGACAATCAGCGGTGGGCTTTGTTGATAAATGAGAGGACGTTGTGGGTATAAACATTTCTGCCTGTAACGTACATTGTTCGCCTAGCCTGTTCATTAAAGTTTCGGACAGTAACTTTGTTAAAAGTTCACGATTTGTATAATGTTTTAAAAGAGAAACGTCTGAACTTGTTTTTTTATTTAATCATTTCCTTCCTTTGCTGATAATTTCAAGCTAAGAGACAGTCTATACGTTTTGCAAAATGAAAAAAGATTAGAAAATGAATCCGGAATTATTTCTTACACTGTATAATCTGAAGAATATTAGTCGTACAATTAGTCCGGCAATTAAAATTTATGAATGTGCGTTCTTTTCACTTTAAACATTTTTCTCGGAATTTTGTTTAATCAAAAGGCCAAAGAGAAATGCCACGAATAAAGTGATAGTGGCAACGTAATTCAAATATAACTTCCGTACACCCAATTCAGTGGTACTATAATTTTGAAGAATCATAGTACACGTCCTCCAGCTCAAACAGCCAGAGCTTCGATTATTTTGCATACTTGCACGTTAATACAAAATTGAAATAGTAATAATAATTTTTGTTACGAGGGACATTTTAATCGTACGATTTAATTTAAGTGTATATAATATTTCTGAGATCTCGCTTGACACCAAACCTGAGAAAACGACAGTTGGCGAAGAGAAGTATGAAGACACGTTGGCCTTCGACGATATTTTTCTCTTTGCACCTGAAGAAATTTATTAACTTCGTCTGGTATCAACTTCGCGTTTACAAATGGTCGCTTACACCTGCCCCGAAGCAATAAACGCTCTATATAACAGTTAATGAATTCGTTCAAGGATAATTTATCAAAGAACGTGTGTTGCGTACCTGTAGCTCCTGTGCTAATCATAATTTAGTCATATTAATGGTTGGTCTCAATTTTTATACGTTTATATGTATGTATGTGAAATTTTGTCGTGACGGGAATGGCCACACTAATGATCGTGGGAACACAAAAAATCAAAATTCAAAGAACGATAGTAACAAACCGAGATATAAAGAGGTATGTACTTCTTTTGCAGTATAGAAAAACAGTTTTACTATTTTTCAATAGTTTTAAATAGTTTATCGGCAATAACGATAATAATAAAAATAATACAAATAATATCAACTATCAAACATGCAGTAAAGATATTGCTTTAAAACGAAAACCCGTTACGAGTGACTTTATATTTTAAGTCTATGAGAAACCGGAGAAAAAGGAACATAAAAAATTCGAATCTAAATTTGAATTATGATGGTCAGGTAGTTATAAAAAAGCTAAACAAATCACATTTCTATTTAATTAGAGCTAACCGTACTACAGGAAACAGGAGAATGATTAATATTTTCAAAAACAGTAATAACTGTTTATTGTTTTACTTACAAAATGTTTTCAATTAAATCTGATATATTAGTTAAGGGATGTAATGCGGGTGGTCAACGACGCGTTCATACACATAAATTGTAACTTTCTCCCGTGACTACATTTCTCAATCAATTCCGATTTCCAGATATCGATCGTGTAATTTTCGACAATACGAAGTGTGAAGCATCTCATTAAGAGTTTGTATATCGATAAAAATTGTTTGCCAGGGTACATTAATATAAGAATGTCCATTAAGAATATTTACTCTTAAATTAAGAAGATCGTCTTGTTGCTTATTTTAGAAAGAAATATTCTAAAATTAAGTGGTAAATTCTTAAGATGAGAATACAATTTTTTCAGTGTGCAGCTCGCGTATAATTTGAGATACATATAAGGGGCATGTCTTTGACTATATGTATAGAAAGCCGAGGGAGAATTTCAAATTAAAGTTCTTCCTTTCTTTTCTTTTTCATGTTATTAATAGACGAAAAACGGCTCTTATTTTCCCACCTTCTTTCTTTCACTCTCCTAATTTTACGACTGGACGCGACGCACTTATCGTATAAATTGCGTGGCGGCAACTGCGGGGGCCCTTAAGATCACGCGGTTCCGGGATAGCAGAGGTACCAAGGAGTAGGTCCCCGTTTTTTTACCCTGCCGCTCCTTTCTTTCCATCTCGTTCCCGCGTCTTCGTTTCGCCATTCGTTGCTCCTCATCTCCTCTTTCCCATCCTTCATTTCTCTCACTCCCGTGCCTACTCCTTCGTCCCGTCATCTCTCATCCTTCCTCTCGTAGATCCTTCTTCTTCCTCTTCGTTTAACCTCTTGGTCCTTACCATTCCCTCCTTCGTCCGCGTCGTTGCCCTTCAGGCCGGGTATAACAATGGCTGCCCTCTAATTATCGGAAGACCGCGGCACTTTAAAGAGATCCCGGAGAAAGAACCCCATCATGGGACTACTCCGTTTCGGTCGCTCCTTAAAATCTCTCACCGTCGCGCGGTTGCTCCCTCCTTCCGTTCTTCTCCTTTCACCTCTCTCATCTCTCTTCGGACTCTGATGTTCTCCCATTCCCAATGAGCTTCCTCGAAGGGCAACACCGAAAACAATAACCCGGATCGCTCCACATGGAAAGTTGGCTTCGACTCACCCTCGGAAGAACAGAGTGGAGTCGAACCTGGTCAAACCGAGCGAAATACGTTTTCGACATTCGATATGGATTTCACTTCGTGGCTCTTAACGAGTCGATCGGTATCACGGCAAAGGGGTAAGAGAAATCTTTGGACGACAAGGTTACAGTTTCTTGAAAATTCATCGGGGTCCTCGAAATTTCAGTTGATCCTTCTCAACCCCTTCGCACTTGAGGCCTTTTTCAGAAATTTCTTTCAACTTGCGATAAAACAAACATATTTTATTATAGTGCTTTCGGAAGTTCTCGAGTATAAGAAAAAATAGGGTGTTCTATTTAAGAAATTTACCGTGACCTTTATGTGACCTTAAAATGACTATTCAAAGTCAAATAATTGCCACCAGCTGACAACCCCTTTCAAGCTATACCTATAACTTTTCTTTGAAATGTCCTTTTATTTAACACACTGTTTCGGCGATATTTCAGTGCATTGTTTAAATAAAATGGGAGACCCTGTATACATATAGGTACATATAATCATGTATTTTAAGATCAATCCCAACTTCGCTTTAGCTCGCTGTTCATTTGGATTTGAATAATGAGATTCGACTGTATTTTCTTCATTATTATATCAGATTTTCAATTTATTATTATTTTTTCCTATAGCTGAACATCTTAGGAGCATTTAAAAACGAACAGGAAGTTAAAATCTCAACTAGTAGTTCCAAAGATATGAATTTTTAAGCACAAGCGTAATTGAATTTGCCGCCATTTTGTACCCGTTCAAGATGGCGGCTCACAAATGTTAATGTCAACTCACGGTGGTGCAATTGATTTTTGTGCAAAAATTGACCCTGATCGGTTCAGCCGTTTATCCGAAATCGAGGATATACAGGGACACGCGCACGAACGGTTTTCCGGATGGCGATCCCATAAAGTCACTCCCTTTACGGTCTTGCCTAAAAATTGACAAAGTTATGCTTTTTTTAATGGATCAATGCGCTCGTAAATACTTGCTATACGTAAAGTTAAATCGTGCCTGGGGCTCCTCCAGATCACAAATGGATCTTGATTATTTTTTTCCTGTAGCTGAACAAGAAATAATAATGAAATACATGTTTATAGGCACTCTTTCGAAATTAGCAAAAGTCATTGCTAATGTTATTGTAGAAAGCATGTGGTCTATCCATGCAACTATCGCCATATTAAGGTCCTATAATTACTTATAGTTAATATAAAAGAGTGAAAAGAGTATAAACGAAGTAGATGAAATAATGTGAACAATACGTTCTAAAAAATCCCTTTAAGCGCATCTTCAATAAACAGAGAACAATCAAAATAGTTTAACCCCTTTAGTGCCGAACAAGCAAATTTTCCTTAGGAAAAAGTTTGCACAAATTGTAGTATCCACAATGATACACCATATGTTGCAAATATTACCAACAACGTTACATCGTCCCTCGACACTAAAAGGTTTAGTCCATCGGTCAGCAGCTTTTCCTAACAGAGATATGAAATTGTTAAATTTATAATAAAAAGAAATGGCACTTTGGAAATTCACTGAAACGTACTTTCTTCAAATGGGAACAGTAATAAACGGTACAATTTTCTTCCGGTCGTTTTCGCTTTTGTCACGAAGATGAAAATACGTATAATGCAATGGCAGAATCCATAAAATATTATTATTAGCATCACTTGAAAAATCCATTTAATCCCGTCTCAAAATAGGAACGGTAAAGGGTTAATTCCTCTTGCTCTAACTAGTCGTGATCCAGGAGACACGAAATAATCGTTATTTCTCCGGTCGAGGCGTTAATCGACAAAAATAACGAAAAGCAATAAAATAATATTAATAAGTCGATTTCGAGAATCCATTAAATCTCAGCAGCTCCAAGTAGGAGCAGTAAACGGCTAAGCCCCCTTGTTTCACCTGGCGCAATCACGGACTCCTCCTCTACGATCCCCGTGATCACGAGGAGCCTTTTCCAGGTTCCCGTCGGGCGAGCAAAAGGCATCGCGCCTGGAAGGGAGGAAAGCCACGCCAATAAAGAGAAAAGTGGCGGCCGGGGCGACGAAAGGCTCACTGAAATGGGCGTAGCCGTGGCGAGAGCGGCACGGTTGGACCTGTTGCTCATTGCTTCCTATTAAACACTCGAGCGACCCACGCCACGTTAGAAAGGAGTCGCTTTTAAACTCGACTACTCGTAGAGCGACCAATGACTAAGAGCTGCACGGAAACCCACACTGCTCTACCACACGTCCTCCTTTATGTCGCGTCGGCTTCGATTCCGCCTCGTGGCTTCGCTACCTTTTATTTCCCTCTTTTTCTCTCTCTCTCTCTCTCTCTCTCTCTCTCTCTCTCTTCTTGGCCCAACTCCCATGGTCGCCCAAGAGGAACTGGACGGGGACAGACGTGGTGAGTGGTCACAAGATCAGGCTCTATCGTGTTTCCTGGTGGGAAGTTCGTTAACGTATGCTTACCAGCGACTCGATTCTACCCGGCTAGGACGGACCAAATGACGTTGAACGTTGTTTCTAGAACGATTAGACTTCTTTCCTTTCTGTTGTTTTCTTTAACACGCTCACTACCACGTCACCGTGAATTTTGGCGATTGTTCAGTTAACTGTCTAAAGCGTCAATCGAACTTCCTAACACCTATTTTGATCATTTATAATCGGACACTGAAACCGTCACCTACATACATACGGGTGACGCGGCAGTCGACACGTTAAAGATTAACTTATCCGCTTGAGTGTATAAGTATCGGTACTGGTATCGAGGATAATATTAATTTAGTTCTCAAAAGCTACTAACAACATATTTTTCTTTTCTTTTCCTTTTTATTGCATTTTTCATGCCTAGTATCTGGCCGGTATGCAACGGTATGCCATTCAGAAATTCATTTTCAAACTTACTTTTTATGATCTATTACTTTGAAAATTCTGAGGCGTTTAAATCTTAAAACGCGTAAAACTCTTCTACCGTGATTCTTTAGTAGATTCTAATGACTCGAAGGATTACCGAATTAAGCATGCGATCGGAACTTTGAAGTTTCTACTCGCTTCGAAAGATCTAAAATTCCGACTTGCTTTGAAAAATTCTCGTTTCAAAGTACCTCTATGCACTTTCATAATCTCCAGCAGAAAAACCGACAAAAAGAAGAATTCCGCTGCGCGCATTCGCTTAAGACTTTCTTACAAAAAAAAACCCCCCATTAAAATAACAGCGTGTAACATTGAACTATATTTTTATAGTTTCCTTCGGGGCTCCATCATACTCGCATATCACGAGCAAAATACTGCGGGGGACAAGTTACGGAAAGTATCACGTGTCACCCTCCAATTACATAACCCTCCCCCTTTCTTGCACCCTTAGGTCGACCCTACTACGATTTTACCCTTCGCAAAACAACCTCCCTTCTAGATACAGCCCTTTTTACCCTACAGCCCCTCGTCCTCCTGTCACCCCTCATCGATGCCATCTCCCAAGCCCTTCATTAGTAGGCAAGTTCTCCCGACTTGCGGGCTCTTATCATTCGGGCAAAATCTCAACCATTCATCCGTGAAATAACGCGGGAGAGAGAAGTGCGTGAAAGCGAGCGCTTAACGAACCTTTTCGCAACCCAAGTGACGCGTAATTTTCACCATTTTTTCACGTATCGTATTTTAGATAGGTTCAAAGCCCACCATAGGTGACCACCCCCCTCACTCCTCCGCGAATTATTACCCTTGTATTATTATTGTTTCTTCATACCACGAGCACCTTTCGTTCCATTTTACCGTCCTTCTTTCTTTTCTCGTGATCTACCGTCGCTCTTGTCTCTTTTCTTCTCTCTCCTCTGCTCTTGTTTTTTTCCATCGCGCTTACCTCTTACCTTTTATTAGCGGTTTGTATTTCGAGCAGATGTTTGTCCCGACACAATGCACGCTCTCTCCTTGCACGGGGCAGACCAGTTACAGCCTCGTAACGGCATTGTCGCGTTAAGATATAAAAGATTGGGGTAGGCCCCTTCGCGGATTGAATCCTTCGCCGAGCGACACCGACCGTCCAGACGCGTTTCACTCGGTTTTTTGGCTGGCGGGTCCTATTTCGTTTGCACCATGGGGTGGAAGTAATGCGGGCTCAAGGATGAGATTGGGTGGCTGAGAAGGAAACCTATACTTTACGAGAGAATTTTTGTAAACTGTATTTTTCGCCGCGCATGTTAATTCGAAATTACTCAAACGAAATAGGTTAAATAAAATGTTGTAAGTTTGAGAGATTCGATAACTGCCCAATTAAGACTCGATTGTATACTATAGCCCTAGTTCTTTTCCTAATTACTAAGTGCTCCATGTAGAAAATGTTAACTTTGAAATATCTTCTTTTGTTAGACTCGTAATGCTGTAACTCTGGAGAGAATATTAAGAATATTGTTTAATTCGATGTGTTGCAAAACCCGTTTGTCTTTAACAGTTGTGTACTTCCATTATTGCGTATTCCGCCCTTTACCTATTTTTCTCCGTGTAATGTAGAATAGTAGAATGCGGAAAGATCTAAGAAATGTGGACAGTTCAGCAACTTCTTTCAGAGAGAATGAACAGCTTTATTAGTTCCGTACATTCAACTGAACAAACTCCCAGTATAGGTCGGCCAAAAGATTTTATTTCTTGTGCCCTCCGATGTGGAAATAATATGACCCGAAAGAAGAGATTAAGACACAAAGGTTGGGTTTACAATGTTCAAGAAGTGATTATGCAACCTTTCACGGTGGACAGCCTTTAGAATAAAATTTTGTCATATTTTAATTAATTTTAGTTACACGTTGATTTATTTTTAACCAAGTAATATCTATGAATGCTTTGTAGAAGAGACACGCGCGCTTGATATATGTAGAAAAGTGTTGTCAGTTCATTTATTTGATCGATGTTTACAATCATCAAAAAGTGTATATTAAACAAATTAAATAAATTACTATCTCATTGTTCCCGCCAAAATAACTTTGATTTACTAAGAATCGTTTTATTTTTAACTTGAGGTGTTAAAGAAATTTCATAGAAATACATCAACCATCTCAATCAAAAATTTGTTCAATGTGCATATACCGATAAAAATTCGAAACTATACTTTTACAAGATAGTAAAAGACTTTGTATCGTTCCAAATAAAATCAAAATACCGTCGGAAATAATGATTCTAATTAATACATATTAACTATTCATGGTTAACTAATACAAATTTTGTATTTATTAATATAAAACGACAAAATGTTCTCCATACATATTTTACAGGATTCAATCACATTCCAGACATTTGCCACATGGACAGGCACGTGGACGCGGATGATTATTTTATCGCTTACGATATTCAACACCTATTATTAAATGACATGCGATCTTACGAATTCAAATGTTCAACTTAAAAACCACAAGGAATAATATTCTACGCAGGTTTTGAATTTTAAACCTTAATTCGGAACTTAATTTACAAATTTTAAATCTAATTATTTACCGAACGGTCCTATGCCTTTCCGTCAATCACGGGCTTCAAAGCTTATTTGCAAGGGGTCGCAAATACTGCGCTTAGATGTACGTGCTGACGACGAATTTTAAGAACACCGCGAGGCGAGGCAGTTTTTATTTACAGCTCTGAACCTGAACAATTCGAGACGCGTCTCGTCGGTCACGTCAATTACATTCGCCCAAACACTTACACCATACATACGTACCTCCTATTCACGCAAGAAGAAGAGTGACGACAGTAGAAGTGTGCGTATCGACGAATTTGTCCATAGACGCATAGAATCCTCCATGCCTATTATATGCTCGACAAAAGGACTCTGCGTCCTTCTGAAGACCCTTGGAAATGCCACGGAACGGACGGCTTTCCACTTGCGGCCAATGAATTTTGATCCACCGTGAGGCTGAAACTTGTTCAGTGTAAATCCGGCATAAAAGTTAGGCAACACAGCCAAGGGTTACGTTCTACTTAGGTGGGGCTAATCGTAGAATGCGTAGAATGCGAAGGAACAAGTTAACGGTACTTTCAATACGTACTTGGATGTATTATTTAATACTATAACTACACGTTTTTTCCTATATGGAAACTCCCATTGTTGATTGGTCATTTTGACCCGTTTGGCAGCTCTAGTGTTGAGATTGTCTAATTCTAAGATCGGACCGAAAAGGAAAAGTAGTTTGCTAAAGGATTGCTCAATTACTGACAGTTAAATCTCGAGAATGAATATTCGTTTGCAATTAGAGCTAGAAAGTTAGTCGAACGCTCAATTGTTAAGGAACAACAATACCGGAGCTGTGCAAAAACTGTTTCTGAATTTTATATAAGAAATGAGAATCTATTGAAATTTTAGGTATTTCTATTTACTGTGTAGTGTGCAGCTTAAAAGCGTTGAAGTATTAAATTCGTGTTACACAAAGTACAAAGGGATATATGGGAATACTTTGTTAACCCATGCGGTGAAATTGTGTAAGCCCATTGAAAAATGTTATCTCTGAAAAGTTATAAAAGCACGAAACCCCTCAGACACCCCACAAATTGCTTTTATAATTAGTTAATTCCGACTTGTTAGAATTGACTGTTGTAAATGTTAGCATCTTGTGGAATTTACGAAGACTCGCGACTAACTTTAATATTACAAAAACAGTATCGGCATACTTCTTACTTTGAATGGAATTTGATAATTCTCTCCTCGTCAATTATCAGTTAAAAGTCAGTACAATAAATAGAAATCTCCAAATTTTTAATTATATTTATTATTTTTTACCAAAACTCTATGCAAGTAACTTTCCCTTCAGTTTGCTTTCCTCTGAACTTTTAAACGCTTGGTTGTGCTTTTTTCTACTGGACTCCTCAATTGATCAAAATTGCGCACAACAATTCGGCAAAAGTTAACCGAGAAGCTTTAATTGACGATATAAAAAAAGGATAACACAAGCAAAACCCCGAACGAGCGAGCCACCTTATTGACCCTTTGAGCGGCGTGGAACGCTATCCCACTTCTCCCTCTGTGCATATGCGAAAAGTGGCAAAAAAAAATCGCGCGTAAATTCAATCGAACGAGCCATCAATTACGGAACGACCTCATTTCCTCCCGACTTCGCCGGAGCAAACAAATAATTTACGATTATTTCTACGGCGACGTTATTCTCTTCCGTGTCCGAATTGTATCCGTCCTCGAAAGCACCGTTCCGATCCTGCGACAGCATTATTAGACCAGGCAGTTCGTAAAACGTAACGTTCTGTTGGACGCGTGCGCGTACACGCACGAGACGCCATAAATAACGCGACATAATAAAGCTAATGGCTGTCCCATTAAGGACGCTGCAGCGCGAACTCGCGATCTTTGGATTCACTGCTGGTTGTAAAGATTTTTACGGTGATCGTCGTATCTACTCCCACTTCTCCTTCCTTAATATGCGTGCGCCACGGGAACGGAAGGACGGCGGTAGAGGAGAGGGAAAAGGAAACGTACGAATCTCGTAAAGATTGTCGGGGCGAAGAAAAATGTGAATCCGTAATGCGCTCTCGTGTCGTTTCACGCGAGGGGATATCCGGAATTTAAATCACTTTTTAATCGGATTTAAATTGAGGTTTTAAATGAGTGTGTGCGAACGATAAAGTGGATGGAAAGGAAAATATTTAACCGAATCTATATATACTATAGGATCTAATTGTCGTAACGAGTGCAATTATTACAATTCTCGTTTTAACAAATCCGATGTGATTGTGCTTAATTTGTAGTCATCACAAATTTCTTGTTATTAAAAAACCGTCGATAAATTGTTTAAAAAACTTGTTTCCGCAATATGTTATGCCAGTTTCTGCTGCATTAAACTAATAATACAACGACGGTAGGTACCTTGCAACTTATCAGTTGTCTATTGTTTGGCTTTAGTTTATCTACATATATTTGCATAACTTAATTTACATATGTGCCGTAAAATCTTTCCAGCGTACTATATGTATAAAGTAGAAAATGAAC
Organism: Tiphia femorata; assembly: GCA_944319695.1. Taxonomy (NCBI): domain Eukaryota; kingdom Metazoa; phylum Arthropoda; class Insecta; order Hymenoptera; family Tiphiidae; genus Tiphia; species Tiphia femorata. The sequence goes on from OX090904.1 coordinate 3,798,071, forward strand.
AAAGGAATATCCTTCTCGAGCATCAGTTTTAATATCGATCGAATTTATAAAGGTACTTTGTTTCCTCTAGAGAGTTTTACCATGACCGTCGAGTTCACGTCTGAAATAAAAAAAAATCTGCCAGCATGTGGACAAAAAAATGGCAGGTGGAAGAATAGTACTCACAGAACTCGTAAAAATCATAAATGAAATAAAAAGATTGAGAACTTACAATCATATCGCAATGTGAATCGCTGTCCATTTACCTTATCAACAACCAAAAGGTTAATTCGCGTAAAATCCTCTATGCCAACATCCATACTTTGCATTCCATTAAATAATACAGTATGTTCGTATCGTAATGAATTTTCCTCAAAATTTACTGCTTAATTTGGCCGATCATTAACGAAGTCTTATAACTACTGTTTTAATGTTAATACATGTCCAGAGTGATGTTCTGCTGTACTTTATTGTTTTACATTAACGCCACAGGTTACTACAAACCCTTGAAGGTTTTTGCACAGCCTTATTATTATTATTGGTCAATGGGTAATAATAACAATGGTAGCAATGACCAAAAGCTTAAGCTATTGTTTACCAACGTCTGAACAATGAAGGAATCTAATAATAGTGAAAATTTTATGAAACAGCAACATCGTAACATTTCATTTATACATATACCGACACTTGGTGATTTTACGCAAATAGACACCATGTGGGTATGCGTAAAAAGTAAAAGGTAACTTTGAAAGAAATGTTGAAAAAATAGTGTTTAGAAAATTCAATAAAAATGCAATTCTACAATGTAAACGAGGTACACTTTCACTCACTGACGGTCGGTCAGTATATCGGCACGTGATTGGTATCCAAGCGTCGCGCGGCTACCGCAGCGTTAAGGATATTCCTAGGACAGTAAATAATGATGTCTATCCGTCTCTCTTGTTCCCTTCTATCCGGGGTCGATTGTGCGCGGAACACGGATGCGTATATAAGCGTGTCAAGAGTGTCTGCGGCGATGGCCTGCTCAGCCAGACATGATTCCTGCCGTTTGTTACCGAGTCATTCCGCTCCGATGGGAGAGAGAGCAACGGTATTGTTGTTAACAGAAGCGAAGCAAACCCGTGGAAACGAGCGCTTAACCCTCCACGTTCATACGACAAGAACTGAGAAACACTCGAACTAATACTCATTTAGAATAAAGTAGGTATTCGCATGCTTTAGGTAAAAATCATTTCTACGACGCATTATTTATAAATGATCTTTTTCAATTAATACGTAAAAAGAATTCATAGAAACTTGAAACTATTAAGCAACGCATATTGCTCTTGCTGTATTTATCCCATTCGGGTGGAATAGGGAGCCACATTTATATACTTCTCTGGCCATAATACTGTATGTAAGTACGTCATCGGGCTAACGTCGTGTTTATCTCGATTGACGTTGAATATTAATTGTGTGTTACGAATGATAATAATAATTTAAAGTTCGTAAGAATTGTTCGAATTACAAAAAGAGAAGTAAACCCAGTTTCCAATTTACGAGCACATCATAATTTCCGTTTACACTTTGCGCTTGTTACTTATTAATTAGTTGTCAATTAGAAACCGTCAAATTTACCTACTACCTTTAAAAATTCCATTAACTGCCCGGGGGTGTGGATTGACTCTGTTCGAAATTTCTGGTATAAAGCAGAGACTGGAAATCGGGAAGAAAGAAGAGGACAGATGCGAAAGGAAAGAGGAAAGAGTCAGAAATGTGCTTATACATAGATCTCAGATTACAACCCAAAACCGAGAACATATGGCGCACAATTACGGCATAATAATATATAATTAATGGAATTTGGCAGTGGGCCTCCCTTTCTCCTTCCACTACCCTTTACGATCTTTGGTAGTTGCGCGACAAGCTGCTCGTTTCCTCGAAAATAGAGGGGCCAGAATTTGTGGTGGGATTGGCAGCGAGATCGTCCCGGACGCCTTTTGAATCAAATTCACATCGTTCGTGTATGTATATTGTGCACCCTGCCCTCGGTATTTCCGTCCTTTCTTCTCTTCCCACTTTACATCCCATCTCGAGCATATAAGTGGCAGATGGAGGGGAGAAGGTAGCGCAAAATTGCCAAGGCTGCGTCATACTAATTCCGACTGTCACGAAAGCATCGCTTAAGGGCACGGAAGTATCACACGCTTGAGCAGATTTTTATTTCGAATCGAATAAAAAATAATCATTCGAAATAGTGGAATGATTCAGTAAATTGGTCAGTTTTCTTTTTTAGAAGTGACGTGGAAGAAATGGCTTTATTTTGTCGGAAATTCGTTACTTGTCGTTACCTATTCAAAGTTAATTAAGCAATTAGAATAAGATAACAAATAATTCGATGTAAGAGAGTCTGGCGAATTTATTGTTTTTTACTTTAGTGGATAATCTTCTCTCTGTTTGAGAATGCGCGAGAGACACTCTCAGGGAATTCCCATTTCTGACGGTGCGGTGTTAAGAATGCCGATAATAAAACATTAGAAAACATTTAAGAAATTATATAAATAATTATATAATTGTTTTCGAATATAACGAATTATTTTCATTTCCTAGCCAAATGCTCTTTCTTTTGACGAGTAAAATTCCTAGAAAACAATTAGGCATGCGTGAGTTATGTAATAGTTTCTCTCCCAGAGTGGCCGTAAAATTGTGTCCAGGCGCGCCTGAATTTTACGAGCGATCGGTGCGGAAAGCATACCCCTTGGGTGACAGTAATGATCCACTAAGAGTTTCCGAACAAAACGCAAAGAGGACCTGATCGGTCAGCCTCCGATAATCTTTACGGATAATCTTCTCCTTTGTTTCGTGAGTGGCGGTCGCAGCCTCGACAAAGATTCTCCATCCAGGTAACGCTCCCTTCAGTATTTCTCTCTTTGCCGAGAAGGTTAGGCAAATCCGTCGTACGTCAAGTCGGCTACCTCAGGTCCGAGCCGATCAACAGTCCACCGACGAGTTAAGCGAAAAGATGATTTTATTCCCACTGAATAAAGCAGAATTATTTAATTTCTTTGTTTGGTAAAAGATGACTTATTGTTAGAAGATGACCGTTGAAAAATAGATTCGCCTGCTTTAACTTTAGGTCAATGTCACACTTAATGTGATTAAAATATCGAAGCAAACCTTCACACTGATTATACTAACAACTTCTACTTGTAAGAAGATGAACTTTTTTCAACGAATTTTGACTTTTGCTGTAAAAACCATTCTCCACAGCTACATTTTGCATGTCAGATGCAAACTGATCTATTTTATAATGGCAAGGTTAGGTGTCATTTTTCACCTACCTCTAATCCAACTCTAATTCGGATTTGAAATGAATCTCTTGGAGTTATCCTAGAAAAAATGTATTCACCGATTTGAAATTCATTATGGTAAAACTAATTGCAGCTGCTGCACTATCCATTTTATAATAATTGATTTGTAATTATGATGCCGTCCGCTTATTATAACCAGATATATTGTTATCGGTCCGTGTTATTGTTTTCAAAAACAGTACACGAGGAGAGATATTTGTTTAAAACATTAATTGTCACTTCCTTATCGAGATTAAATCCAAATCCACTCTAACCTCGAAGAGACTTAACTGCTCTCTCTCTCTCTCTTTAACTTTCTTAGAAGATCTATAAAAACAATCTTTTACCGAATTCACATTATTCCAAAGAAATTGATCATTCTCTCGTTGTAAATCTGTACTCTGAAATTGTATAAATCATTGACAATTGAAGACGTAAGATGCATCCGATTAGAAACATTGTATTGTACATTGTACGTGGAGGCACTGGCTTTGTTTTACAAACAGAGTAAACATCATTTCTACTCCAGTCTAACATACATTTATTCTAGCTTGAATCAATTCTCTTCTAGAAACACTTTTCCCGCCGATTTCGGATACGCGAAATAAAATTCTTTTTCCCTGTTGCAATAATCGCTCTACAAAATTGTACGAATCGCTAGAATTGAAGTCGGAAGGATTGCGTGATTTGCGTTCACTGTGCAACATTGCGTATACGCCCCACATTAAGTGCTACCCCCTTCATACGTCAGGAATATGCAATATTACAGTATGGGAGCAAATAAGCAGCAGTTTCTACGATTCGACGGTCGCTCCCCTGCATCGGGCACGCAATTGCGCTCCAATCTATAAATTTTGCAAGGGGAACGAATTGTTAATTACTAGAATTTTGTTGGTGGTTCGTCTATAATTTCGGAGGGTATTCCATCGTGGCCGCGTAGTTAATTCGTAATATGCGGTGAATATTGTCGAATTCCAGGCCTATAGAATGTCTTCCTTCTATTATCGTATTAATTGTTCGCAGAAATAATTTTATTCAAATTAAGTTAACATTAATTGATGTCCATGTACTTTATAAACAGCAACTACCTCAAATCATGGTTCAGGTTAAGAATTTTCAGCACTAATTTCGATTAATTGTAACGTAAGATAAACTTGTCAACTGACGTAGGTTACTCATTGTCAGTTAAGCTTATCAGTTCTACTAAATAATATTAATTATCATAGATAACTTTGTCACACCTTGCAAATAACGAAAATAAATGCTCTAGATACCATTTTAACGTAAACCAGAGTTTTAGATAATAATTATGATAAACAACCACCGGTGCAGCATAATCAGTGTCTGACAAAATTAATGTTCACTCGGAAACATTTCTTTTCATCTAAATTAACCTTGGATATAGATAATAAGAAGTGATAACCATAACCGCTACACTAAATTGTCTTCATTCCCATGAACATGTATTTTGATTTACTAAATTATAGCTCTTGATCGCCAACTGGTCATAAATTATCATACCTAATGATCCTTTATAATTAGTTGCTCTGACGTAAATGCGTTCCAATGTTAAAGGGTATACTCGGCCTACTTACTTTGTTAACCTATCTTAATCAGGTTGACCCAGACAGATTTCAATCGTAGTAGATATCGTCAAAACGAACTGTCAGAGCTCGGTAACTGCGCGAGGCCTGACACCATCTCACACGATACGCACACAGCAGACAGGCGCACATACACGCACAGAGGACACCGGACGTGTATACGTATGTGAGAGGTGCGTTGCAGTTTGAGACGATATAGAGACGTACCGGAGAGACGGTGGCGGTCGCGTACGAGCATCGAGCAGCAGGTAACTCTCAAACTAAAGCAAAGTGAAGGCATAGCGAAGCGAAAAAGAAAAAGAAGCAAGGAAGGAAAGAAGAGAAGGAGCGATGCGTAGAGAGAATAAACGGAAAAGGAAAAGGAAAGCAAGAGTTGACGAAGAGGCGGAAAGAGGAGGAGTAACTGGAGGAGTGAAGGAATGAGATGAACGTCCAGTTGGGCCGGACGGAGAAGGAGCGAGGGAGTCTGAGAACGAGAAAGAGAAAGGTAGAGACCGAGCTGAAAGAGAGCGAAAGAGAAGGCTGTACGTGGAAGCAGGAGCCACAGAAAAACAGACAACGCCGGCCACAGGAGGAGGACCAGGAGAGGGAGGGAGGGTGGGGGAGAGAGAGAGAGAGAGAGAGGGGAGAGAGAGAGAAGAAAGATAGAAAGAGAGAGCATGAGAAAGAGAACGAGAGAGGCGAGGTAGGATCGTAGAGGTAACATCGTAGAGGCTGGGACCTGATCCCAAAGGTAGGAGGACTTGGGTTGGCGAGGCCAGTTCATCGCGGGCCCTCCTCTCGTTCGAACGCGCATTACTTTCCGCCCCGTTCGTTCGAATTTCCATGTGCCAGTCTAACTCACCACATCGGGGAACCCCCTGAGGGAATCTCGTGCCCCTGGCTGGCGCCCCTGAGACTCTGTCTGCGTGGAACTGTCAGCGCCGGGTGGTAGTGGACTCCAAGGTGGTAGTGACTGACGGTGGTGGTTGTCAGTGTGAAGTTGTTGGCAGTGACAGTAACAGTACTGCCCCACGCGTCCACGGTGGTGGTAGTGGTGGTAGTGGTGGTGCTACTGCTGCTACTGCTGGTAGTGGTGGTTACCTTGAGCACCGGGTTACACCGCACACCTTGCACAGTTACCCTCTGCTCCACTTCCAAGACACTCCACGGCCACCGCACTTTCCACCATTGATGAAGTGTCGACAACATCTGCTATCGTATGCGAGGGCTTTTACAGTGGATTGTCACAAATGTAGTTCAGTAGTTGGACAATTGACTCCGGTGCGAAATTCGGTTCGACTCCTTATCGGATGTCGGTATTGGGCAAAAGTGAAAAGTGAAGTTTTATTCGTATGAATTATGTTGAATTTGGTAAGCAACTGACAATGCCTTGTCAGAGACAATCGGAAGTTAAGTGTGACACGAGATACTTAGAAATATTTATTGAAATATGTTCTTATCGTCGAGCATCAATGCTACCACCCATCTTACACACCTTATCGAATTTGATCGAGTATTTTGTATGTAAATCACAGTGAGTCACTGCACCTGTCGAGAACTGGAGAATTAGTCGATCCTTTCCTGTCAATATCACTCCACTGACATCATTTTATCACCTCTACAAGCCTGATTAATGACACCAAATCTTCGCGAGACCGGAACTCAGGCCTCGACGGGTAAACGAGATCAGTAGGCGGTTGCTTCACCGAGCCTGGTGTACCACTTAGATTCGAGGCTCTGAAAAGAAGAAGAAGCGTCGAGTTGGATGCTTGGCAACCTGTCGCGAGGATCTTCATTCTGATAAACGTCCCTTGTTAATCAACCGAGCGTGAAAATGAGCCTAGGACAGAAAGTCTTCGCGGTATGGTATTGAAAAGAACCTCACGGCCCAAGGAATGTAATCGAAATCGTGTCAACGGTCGAACTATTTTGAGAACCCCTTAAAAAAGGAGGTAATTCGAAAAGCGGAAGAAGGACGAGACACGCGAGAACTGACGCGTGAAGGTCCCTCAGGGGTCAGACAAACCTCAGAGGAAGAGAGCAACCTCTACTCCTTACGTCCCACTCAAGGGGACTTTGGCCAGTGCGCGTGTGAAATCGTGACAAGCTGTGACTTTTCAAAGCACTGACAAGAGTCGAACAATAAGAGTGAGGCAAAAGGGACAATGCAAATCGAACGGTACAAAACAGTCAGAGAACAATGAGAACCGGTGCTGAAAGGAGGAGAGCGAGCTCCTGCGAGTGTTCCGCGTGGAATTAACGAAGGACTACTCGACCAGAGGGACTATAAAGAGCACGAACCAGAGAAAGAGAGACCGAGAAACCTCCTGAAACTCTCTCAAACAGAAAAAAAAACTATAAATGAGCTAATCGGAAGATCCTTCGACCGAAGATATCGACCCAAGGATTCGTCAGATGGTGCTGTCTCGGGCTTTGCACGGTTTTACCTTAACGCAAAGATTCGATCGATAAACCCGTCTGGAGTATACAAGAAATTCTCACGAGACCCACGCGGACGATCGAGGGAACCATCGATCGATCAGGCTGCCTTCTCCGGAATCTTGAGGCGTACCCTTAACGACTTAGAGGGTGTCGCTCGTTTAGTGATGACGCCCGGACAATCGATAAATTCTCCCCACGGAAACGCTAACTGCCGTGCCCGCAAGGACAATAAGAGGAAGAAGACGGGCCTGGCTCTCATGCGAGGATACCCCAAGACTTTCCTGGGCCTACAATAAGAGAGAGCCCAGTGGCTCGCGTGACCCTCGCCCAACGAGATCCTTCACGATCGTCCGCCTCGAAGCAGGGGAGAGGCGAGGGGCGAGGGGCGAGGGGGGCGGGGGGAGGCATAAACTACCAGGGTGTCGATAACGACGCCCGCTAGGTTATCTTTTTAATTAGCGGACGCACGCTAATGATCGCCCATCATACGGTCCAGCGCGTCCCGACGTCTCACGACGCCAATGTTAAATCTTCACGGAGTAAACGATTCGCCGCCCTACCCGAGCCTACGTGATTGGTGAAAAGAGACACTCCTCAAACTTCGGGATGCTCTCGGTCTGCCTACTCAAATCTGATCCATTGTTGATATTTAATTGAGTAGAACATCCGACGTGATTCGAATGATCAAAGTTGAGTGGTTCCTTAAAATATTGTCATCGAGTGTCCAGCCATCGTGGTAGTGTTAGTGTACATAGTTTGAGCTAATTTTTGATATTTAATTGAATGTTATATCTAATAACGACGCTGCAATGTTTCATTGGAATAAATTCAGTGAGTCTTCAAGCTTCGGGACACTGTTGGGTTGGTTAGTAGATGTTGGCCAATAGTGGATATAATTTAATTGAATAGACTATCTGTTGTGATTTGAAGTATCCCACTAGTGATTCTGTGAAATAAATGCAGTAAATCAGCTAGATTGGAAAGAAGGATTAAACAAATTTGAAAGGGGGAAAAAACGATTTAAATAAATTGATTCAAGCTCGAAGAAGAATTTCAGTACCGCCAGCAGGAAGAAACCTGGAAATACTTTCTCACGATTTTCGAAGTATTCGAGGAACTCCCTAGGATCGATAATAATTTCTGGTTGATGATCAAATTCAATTAGCCAATGCGTGGGCCCGTGATCCTCCTCCAGCAGCCCAACCGGAACTGATCATCGGGCAAGCGAAACCAAACGAAACTGCCCGACGGTCGAGAGGATTTGACGCATATTTTCGAGTATTTTACAAGGGTAAACACTCGAGACGGGCCAGTTAAGTGGGCAAACACTTTAGAAATTCCAAATGTTGGTCTTGCAGTTTGACCCTTTCGCGCTTATCGTTCGCGCGTGGCTTTGTTCATTCGGCACGTGTGCCATTTTATGATTTCCTTCGAAGAATCCTCCTAATCTTCTTAAAACTTCATCGATGAGATGATAAGTACTTCAATAATCGTCAGCAGATATATCTAAGTGCAATTGACTTTCAAAAACAATACGGAATATTCCATCGTTTGTCTGAAGAATCAGTGCCATTGTTAAGTTTTTTTTGTGGAAAATGAAGCAATTTGGACCTCACGATTCTCGTGACCCAATGATAATACTGCACGTCAATTGTGAACAGGCGATGTGACATGAAACTTAGTGATCACTGTTGGATACATTTGTATGTTTGAAACTATTTCGGAACCTCCAAAACTTTGCTGATGTGCGAAGGCCTGTGAATTTTATGAGTTTAGTAAACAAGAAGGTGATTGTGATGTAAGAAATGCGTCGTGGTGACATCGCGGCAACCGCGATAGCCCTTCTCATTCTTGGGCAGATTCAAGGCCCCCGACAACCCAGGTAAGAACTTAGAATTTCCATTAGTAGTATGTTTCTTAATTGTACTCAATTGTAACAATTTAATCGTATATCGAGATTTGACGCACCTTAAAAAAATTATAAAATGATTCAATTTTCGTTAACTTTCGATGCACAGATTTTATGTATGGAATTTAGCTCATTTAGTATGCCCACTTCTATACGTATATTACACTGTCAATGGCCAAAAATATAATGTCAAAGAAATATTATATAATCATCCCTTTCCATTTTTGCAATCAATTTTTTTAACTTGACCAATATAAATATCTGCCGAGAACCACGCGCGTGTTTAATTCCTATATCACTTCCATGACCAATAATTAAACAAAATCTCTTATTACCGTCATACAGCAAAATATTTGTTTCAAAACTACTCACACACCTAGTGCGCCAGAGAATCGACGATAGTAAATAATTTCTCACCCAAGGTTTTATTAGCTATCTACGTTCCCTCAACTCTCTCCTATCATCGTGAGAATCCTTGTATAAAACTTCGCAGAAGCATTCAGAAATGATCATCGACAAACCTTATTGCGTTATTGGGAAAATTCTTAAGCGCTTTGCATTCGCAAAAGCAATCGAGCAATTTAACATCAACCTACTACGTAGCCTCGCGCAACTTTAACCTATTTGGATGTGCGAAAATATTCGAAGAAGTTAACATCAGTGAACTTCTTTAAAGACTTAAACATTTTCTTCGATATCTTGATTTAATGTCAATAAATCGCCATACATGGATCAAAAATGGATAAGATGCGAACATTACCTTATAGACGCACAACGTTATTTTCCTCTGTGAACTTTCGACGAATGTTTATTCAACGATTGCAAACTGCTTACCGGCGCAGAGGCTGCTCCACTCGTGTAATGTCAATTTCACGTCTGTCGGCAGCTCGAGTTATCGTTAACCACTCTGGATTCGGTTGCTCAACGCTGTTGTGCCACGTTAAACGATTTCTCGAAAGGCTCCCTCCTCCGTAACGGAATTACACGATCGTTAATTCCATAGAAAGGAGAACGTTACGAATTATCTCCCGTTGCCGATGCAAATGCTGTTCATGCGGAATTTTAATAGGCCATAAGAATTCGCATATTGTATTGAAGGATATCGATCCTTCAGTCCTTGATTTCTAATGATTGCTATCAATGCTTGTTCCGCACCCGTAAGAAATTCGCTTGATGCTAGATGTCTGGTGTCTTGAAAACAACTCCGCCAATAATCTTATCCGACCGTTTGTTTTTTAAGGAATTCTAAATTATTGTCAGAAATATAAACATCATTGATTTAATAATGGGTGTAATTATTGAAAAAATAATTCTTTTAAGTGTTTTCTCCACAAAAGAATATTTCAAATGTTAGATATACACAGTGTTGCCAGTGAAGCAATTTTTTTCGTACTACATAGAACTGTCAATTCATACTAAAGTTTCAGATTTCCTACTAAAAAGTAAGTACATTTTTTTAACCAAATCCAATACCCGAGGTGTTTGTGATTCTGTTTCAAAACAAAAGATTGGACAGAAAGTGATATTTGAGTGATATTTTTAGTTTCTTCTTGTTTAACATTTTCAATGTAGATGAGGCACGTTAGTGTGTCCAGAGTCATCCTGACTCACAAAACTGTATACACCTGGTGCCGGCTCTACGCTCATCCTCTTTGGTAAAAACGTACCAGACAGAAACGTAAGGGGATATAATGACGTACTAAAAGACACGATTTGATATTAGATATATGTATGTAGTATCTATGAGTGTACTGACACTAGCAACTCTGGGTGTACAGTACGCTTGAACAAGTGAAGAAGTTATTCTACGACTGATGGCAATGAACCATGTTGCTTCTTGCTATGAATTATTGCGTTATGCGAAATGCGAAAAGCATTATACGAAAAGCAAGGTCAATATTCTTGTACTATCATATCTTTGTTTTAAGTTTCAAGATAATATAAGCTAAAACAGTTTGCATACGTGGTAACTAAGCACCTTGCAATAACTTGAATTAATATTTTTTTATCACGAACGTAAACTAAATAATGTTTATATTAAGAAAACTATGTGCTCTAAAAATTGAATACTTTAATTACCACGTTTGAGACTGCAATCCATAGAATACCATTACAATATAATTAAAATTGATAAAATGCGTCAGTTCACATATTTAATTCCGATCACGATCAAAATATCACATCTAAATATTCACAAACACTTGCTCGTCCCTTTTCTAGGTGCCTTTAATATCTAATATTTGCAACGGTGAACATAAATCAATTCTGAACTAATTCGTTCGATTTAAAAATATTTTCAAAGATCACCGACACACGAATGTGTCAGTATCCAAAGCTGTAAACTTTCTCATCCTTATTTCATATCCTTTTAAAATTATAAACTAACGAAAGCAAAGAAATTGTCAAACAATGCAGTCTATCTTCGAATATTCTTCTATAGATTTTACGTAAAAAATATTCTTATCCATTACTTCTAGCTAAAATTGCCTGAGTGCACCACTGCAGACATACCGATACTTAAAAATTTCCAATCACTCTCTCACCTTTATTCCACACTCTCTTAAGCGAATTGCGAATTCACGAAGTTAAAGGCGAACGAAATGCGGAAAGCGACCGGTGGGTCCGTCCGACGGCTCGCGTCGGTGGACCTCAAGGGTCCCAGAGAGAGAAGAGAGGTGGAAGAAGAGAAGAAGAAGGAGGAGACCACCTCCATCGAGATTCGGTTTCGGTGCAGGCACTCGATCGTTGGCACTTCGCCGGTAGATCGAAGATCGAACGCGCGATAAGGGTCCAGCGACGTACACCCAAAAGGCCCCTCTCGTGTAAGTCGAGTGGCACGCCACGGTGGGTTTTTCGGGTCCCAGTTAGGCCCCAGGCCCGATGTCCAGTCGACAAAAAAGGAGGCAGACGTATGCTCATGTTCGACCTCGTGTTAAAGCATTGTTCGACTTCATAGGTGTACGCGGCGGGATCAGATTGGCCGGCGGTCTTTTTGATCGGCAAAGAGGCGAGATCATTTTGACGTCGTATTGGACCTTTAAAAGTCGAGGTCGCACTCTCTCGCGTTCCTTCGTTTCTTCAGGAAATTCGGAATTCTTTAAAATATCGCGTGTATTACTTGATGAAGAGGTTGACGCAGAAAATGATCCCATATGTCAAAGAGAGTTTATGAAAATATATATAATGAAAACGGTTACGTTTGAAAGTGTCAATCAAATTTACAACACAATCTTTTCTGCAAAGTAAGATATATTTAACAAATCTTATATTGAGTTTTTCACGTGTAACCTACACATTTCAAGCGAACTGTTTATTAACGATTATTAGACAATCTGACGTAGAATATCAGATAACATCATAGCCAGTGTCGTATTCTGATTATTCCGGCAATAAAGTCAGCGAGGCTACGCATTAAACGACGAACGTGCAACTCAACGTCGAAGAAAATCAAAATAAGCAACAAAATGCCAGCAATAGGTTGCAACATTTTTACCCGTAAGCTGCATGACCAATGAACACTGCATGCACATAAGTCTTGAGAAAATAGTCTATTCGAAATTCTTTACGGAGGATAAATATAGAATCGCGTTGAACAGGCAGAAATTTGAACCGCAACGACGTGCTTCTTACCGACGAAGGAGAATTTATGATCTACCGTTTGGAGAACGAGGAAACTGCCCTCCACAATAATCGGAGAAGACGAGTTTGACGATGTGTGACGAATCATGTGCCAGGTGCGAAACGTACACTACCGTGCATAAGTATTTGGATAGTTTATGTTACTGATAATACGAGAAATATACCTTAAGTAAAACTGTTCATTACAGTTTTGATTTCCTATCTTATCTCGAGGAACCATATAGTGTTTACAAATACGGTTGACAATAATTACATTTCACATGAATTAGTATAAATAAAAAAGCAATAACTGAAATCGATAAAAAATTATTCTTCCGGTGGCACTGAAATTCGTTGCCTTTGAAGATTTGCAATTTCCGTTTGTTTTTTTTTGTAACTGTTGGAGACTCAGATGACTGATTCAGTATTTTTAATTATGTTCCTGACCTCCCGTGTGCCTTGTTGTGAAATTTAAAACAAAAATTAAGTACACGCAATATGAATAAATCTTGAATTTAATGTTTATCCATTCGTTGCAAAGTTCTATACGGCGCACTACATCCTACGTCATTTATACTTCAATGACATTCATCGGTGTTAATTGTATTATAACAAATGCAATATAGGTGTAGAGCTTTTAATCATAGAGAGCATTCAAATACTTACGCGCGTATGGTAGTGTAAATCTGATACCCAGGATAATAATGAACACTTCCAACCACGTTGCAGGAAGTTCATCATGAAACAAGGATGACACGCTCCTGGTGACGCGTCGACGCGTGTTGCTGGCCCGTCACACCTCGTCAAACTCGAATTCCGTGGATCTGCTCGCGGAACGAAAGCGTCAGAATTTACTTACCGCGATTTCTGAAAGCCATCCGAATTTTTGTAAAATGCTATGAATACATTGCGTGAAGTTTTAAAATCCTGAAGGTAGATAGCCTGCTAGATTGTGAATAAGGTACTAAAATGTAGGAGCATTCATTGTGGAATATAATTATACTCATTTGGTATATATTAAAAATCTTTGCCGATATATTAAAATTGGTTCTCACCGAAACTGTATTAAGAAATAATGTCTTTTTTGCAAATGTAAAATAATATTAAGTTGAAAAGTACGGGAATGTAAACATTGCGTACATATAAGTGTTCATAAACTGTCCAAGTGCAAAAAGTCGGTATCCCTCTGGGATGCTTGAACCGACCTTCCACCGTTCTGAGCAGGGCGTTGTACTCGTAATATGATAGATTTTTGCAATCTGGTGATCAGAAATGATCATTTCGACGTATTTTATTGCGACTAAAAGGATTCGTAGGCGGGAATATGAGAATTCATCGAAAAAATGGATGGCCCGTGGTTACCGATTATTACTCGGCCTGCTACTGCCTGTTGGCAAGGAGGCATTGACTTTGTTCTTGGGTGTACGAACTCAGCACATATTCGATAAAATTAAATTGTCCAAAGACCCCATATAAACTATTTCATTCTCCCGAGTATGACGTATAGTCCAGAAGATACAGTAAAATTCAAAGGATCCAATATAGTTCTGAGGATTTAATAGAAGGATTCGGATAGTCCCAGGGATGTGCTTGGTACGCCAGTATACGCAAGCGTAAATTGTTAACGTGAGTACACGAACGCGCAGATTGTACGCTTGACTCAACTTGTATAGAATCAAGTCCGTACCCGTCTTTACGAGCGATCAATCGAAATCGCAGGTCGATTTTCCATATGTTCCCTGAATTAATCCGCCCATCGACCCCGCATGTGACCCACTTTCCTGGCCTGAAGCGATCGGTGCCCGTGGATCGTAACGACATCCGGAGATTTTACGAGATCGCCACCGACGTTGGCACGATCGAGGATCGCCGGTGCAGCAAATTGAGGGCAAATTGCTCCCTGGGAGTATTCGAAACGGGCCAATCACCGATGACTCTCCCATCCGCGCTTCAATCACGATTACCGTAAACTCGTATCGAAATATGAATCGAGAATCATATCAGGAGTGGTGGTCCTCCGTTTCTTACTCCTGGCCACGTGATAATTTAAAACGTCCGAGAATCGGCAACATTCCACGGCACACGGTAGCAAAGGTATCGAATTATAATTATAAAGTGCGCCGCCTCCAGAACATGTTTATTACGCGAATGTACAGGGTGCTCGAATAACGCGAAGAATATCGTGGGTATGATGGTTTAAAGCCAGTTATTCAAATAACTGGTAAGTTTCATTCTCGTATCTCTTTGTACGTATTTCTTTTGTTTGATAGGAATTTCTAGTGACTTATGAATTTTCGGGGAATAATAGATTTTGCGTGCGTTAAGTAAGAAAAGTACTGTATTATGAAGTGATAGATGTGCGAACATGTGCAGCGGACGAGTTTACGTTTTTTATATAATTACTTCAGAACGCCCACCCCTCCCCTCCTGGGAAGCCTCATTTCGAACTGTTTAGAAAGCCATCCTTACATTAGACGAAGATGATATTTGTTCCGGAGATTCGCGGATTCTCTTTTCTAGCTCCTCCTAAGTTAACTTTCGGAGGCTCAAAGCGCAGACTGTGTGCGATACTGATGTATCTTATATTAAAACTTATTGCCGTATGTGTCTTATTATCCGTTTAAATGCAATCCTATCGAACATTTAGCGACACGTGTTTTATAACGAAGTATCAGTATTTTGAGTGATGTACATATATTGGCGTTCTTTAATGGCCTAACTGCCTTCAGGAATGATGAAACAAAATAATGGATTTAGAAATTTAATAACTATGCAAATGCTTATACGTGTACGCCATATACTTGGAATAATATTTAACTATTTAGGAAAATGTATCTTAGCGACATTAACACATTTTAACCGCGCATCATCAATCTTAACAATGTTATTTTTTTCAATATAATCCGGTAATATCAGAACACCCTGATCGCCACGTAGCATTTTAAAGTACGGTTACACCAAATCATAAATTACTTAATCGACTACATCTTCGCAAAAATTCAGATTAGCATCGTAACAACCTTTCCCCGTTAAAATGAGGGTAGATGTTGTCTCGGGAAACACGCGAAGTACCGTGGTAACAATTTCAACGGGTCGTTACGTAAACCTGGTAACTGCAGTAATTTAATATTGGAACGGTTTCTCCCTTCTACCGAAAATGAATTATAATTGCGCGAATATAATTATTTATCACATAATATAGACGTAAAATAAATTAGCGCGTTAGTTTAATCTATATTTTATCGTTACGTTTGTACGTACTTTGAAACTTTATAATGTACCCTATCTTATAAAATATAATGCCTAAACATAATCCAGGGTAATTTATTTATTTTTAACAATAGCTCTTTTTAATGTGACTTCATTTCTTCTTTTAACCAATCGCACGATAAGACGATTCCACCTTTTTGCCAGAAATATTATTGTTAAATTGCTATTTATCAAAAAAACCAAAAAGCACGAATTATCTTTGAGTTTCTTTAGTTACAAAATTACCGGATATTCAATGACCAAGTGTATTCACTGGTGAAACATTAAATTAATCAACTAGCTTATTTAGAAAATCGTGACAAACAGTTTTGTTTAACAGGCAAATTAAAAAATTCACCCGCGTTCAATTACCAGAGTTTTCTAATCACTTTACTCCGTGAGTATCGCTTACTCATTAATAAATACCCTTCAAGGCAAGCAGAATTAATTTTAATCTATTTGTGCAAACAAAGTGACTCGATTATGCTCTCGGTACCCATTCGTGCTCACTTTCCACTGTAAGCTTTAACAAATGAAATAACGCTCAATAACTGTCGATCGAACCTTATGAAATTTTATCGACGGCATAACAATCGATTTTAAACTACGTGCATAAATAAACTGAGAAACTTCTTCGCGATTCTCCGCCTCGAGTTAAACGAGTGCCTCTCTGTCAACGTCCTGCCGCCTTAGACATCGCGCCATGGACCCAAGCGCGGTGCAGTATCGCGCCTTGTCGATCGAGTTTATCGGTTATCGGACGAGCGTCTGAAGCTGCGCGGCGGGTGCGCGTGAGATTGCCGCTCAACTTATGCGCCGTCGTAATTCCCGGCGCGTCGGACGCGCTGCCGTGCCATCCTGCGTCGGCGTCTTGATTTTAAGGATCGATAAAGCGCCACTCGCACATTTATTTATTTCCGCTTTTCTTCGCTTTGCTATTCGTTCGCGCTATTATTACACTGATCAGCAGCGGTTTTGTAGCCCTAGAAATGAGCCTTCTTCCTTACTAAATCGAGGATGCTGATTTCAAAAATCGGATCCGTCTGTCCGAATTGGCTCGAGTTTCCGAGATATCCTAAGTTTTGCATTTTACTGCTAAGTAACGCGTAACAACGTCGTTTTCTCGTTTAATATTTATTACTTCGTTCTTTATGATTGAGTTATATGTTACGAACAACACACTTGCGCATTTGCGATGCTGGCGTTAAATATTTTACAGCGATCTACTTTCATCGAAGACTGTGAGTAATAAGTTTGATCGTTGTTCATTTCATATTCGTCTTAAATAACGAATAAAATCTTCAGCATATTCAGCATAAAGTTCATACTACTTAAATAGAATGTCATAGTACTTAATCGATTTGTTAAATTTATTCGACTAATGACTAATGAACTTATTTATTGTGCATGACTTATGGATATCTGCTGAAGCTATTTTGAAATTTTAATTTGTTATTCGACATCATTTTCGTCCGGCGCTTCGTGCCGTACCACCGCGTTGCGCGCGTCCCAAACCCGGTCAGGCGCGGTGAGCGGTGAGCGCCACGGCTCTGACAATGAGCGCGGGCTCTACGGGCACGCTCATTCGCCTGAGTTTTTCCTTAATAATTCAAAAATTAAGCCTCATCCAACTTTTTCGCAAAGGAAAATGTTGTTCAGAATCACTCCAGCTATAACCCCTTCGCAGGGATTACACCTATTGCGGAGACACCCTGTATATCCATTTGTTGCCAGCAAACTTTATGCATCGCTATTTTCAGCCGTTTAGAAATGGCGACAAAATTAAATTTAAATTCAATTTTATTCGAAATTTGAATTTGTTTTCGCGATGGCAATTGCATAAGTCACTCCCTTTACGATCGTGCCCAAATATTATCTTTTATGTGAAATCAGAAAAGTACCCGTACTATCAGGTAGAATATCAGGTAGAAAAAAATGATCAATTATTACAAGCCCTAAAAGCCACTCCTAATAAATTCTTGAAAACTTATTGAAAAGAGACAGCGGCATGTGGTTATTCTCCTAGGAGAGCGGCACCTCTCCTTGTTGCACGCGGCAGTCACTACTGGCTAATAAGCTGGCCTGGCTATAGCTCGAGCCGCCGAGCGCTCCGCCTTTCCACTTGGCGTGCGCTTTCATCTTCTAACATTATTATCTCGATAATTATTGCGAATTTCGAATAACGGCACAGGACTTTTCTGTTTATCTTAAACCGCCCTACGTCCTTACGAGAGATTTTCCGGGTGGTCTGGGACGCCCTGTATAATGATAGTTCAGAACAGACTTGACTTGCGCACGAAGTGATAAAATGAAAAATTATCACCATCGCCTATGCATATGCGGCTCTTAGGAGAAAACTAATCGCCACATACACCTTAGTGTGTGTGTGTGTGTGTGTGTGTGTGTGTGTGTGTGTGTGTGTGTGTGTGTGCTCATGTGTTCGGCGAACGTGTTATTTTCAGGGGGAATAAATTGGCACGCGTCGAGGACGGAAATGACGTTGGAGTGCCCGACTGGTTACGAGGCACAGCAAAAGGGGTATTATTTTTATGCGAGATTGCAATTATCGTGATGTGGAAATAATTCGAAGACGGCGATGCGTCGGCATGTGTCGATCCACTTTATCTGTTATCAGTGGGCAGTGGCGTCTGATATCCTGACGGCCCATCAACGTCCTGAGATTTTATGAACGTCACTCCTGAACACTTGGTTCTCTTATTTGAGTTATAGGTTCGAACTTATACCACGTGAATGTCTTGCGATAAATTTAACAAGAGCAATTAAAAATATCAAAGGCTTCTGCTGAATGTTAAAAATGAATACCGGTTTTAATGTTCACGATTAATTTTTTAAGGCGACCCGAGCGGAATGGTAATGTGTCATAGAAAAGTTTTGGCGTGAGGCAGGGAGAAAATTATTGCTTCTGTAGAAACTTATTTCTATTTTCTATAATTATTTGCTCGAATATTTTTACTTAGATTTCTCATATTGACATAGACTTTTTATGATATAGGTATGTGTACTTGTTAAAAAGTTTACAGGAAACAAATGTTTATTATTGTTTTTGTTCTATATCAAAATTTTACTTTGAAATAACTATTTTGTACTTACACTGAAAATCACAGATTGTATACAACTTATAAATGAAGAAGTGTTTATTATTGGACCAAATATTGACCCACCAATCCTCTACGGTTTATCTTTTGAAATTAATTTACGTTAACATTATTAACAATATAGTAAACAATATTTTACATAAAGATGATTTAGAAAATGCGACACCCTCACATTGTGTTGAATTTGAAAACGGAGTAACTGCTTCACAACTTATAAATCAACCCAACATTAACCGCGTCGAAAGTATCGATGAAAATCTCAGACATTTCCTACTTTTTCAATTTCCTTCGTGCAAAGAGGCAAACGACTTCAAACCGAGGATTTTCATCGTTCTATAATGTGTGTAGTCGATCTATCATAGTCGAGCTCCGCCCGAAAATCCATTAATAAAATTTTACCGGATGAAAGCATATGGTACTTAAGAGGAGGTCTGTATATCAATCTAAATTACGATTTACAGCTGATCCCAATCGTAAGTGAAGGGCACGGTAATGCGCAGGTGTAGAAAAGGCGCCCATCGATCAAAAGTGTGCACACCATTGACCCATTCCTCAAGCTCATGCTTAACTTCACTTTCTTCTTCTTTTTTCGTCCTTTTTGTTTTGTTCTTTTCTAACGGCCTCTTGTACCTGCGCATCTTCTTTAATATGTGGTGTGATCAAGGAACATCGTTTAATCCTCCAAAACGTCGTATCGGGAAGTGAAATATGTAATTTGTTTACATGAACAAAATTAAACGCTGTAAATTCGAGGAAATCGACTTTCAATATAAAAACTAGGCAACTAGTTTATGTATACAAGGTGTCCATCACCTAACTTGACCATGTTAAATATCTCGCTTATAGTTTATTGTAAAGAAAACCGTCAAATGCAAAAGTATTTGGTTCAAGGGGCCGAACATTGTGATACAAGAAATATTGCTCTGGAGGTTATTTTTTTCAAGGTATCAAGCTCATCGAAGTTTTTGTTTAATGGGACAACATTTTTTATCACCGTACGGCGTTATCTGTGGTCAAGGCGAATCCAACGACCTATAATACTGACTTTCGTGTGAGCTTAACCCATTCGCTACCAGCCGTTGTGACATATGTGTATGTGTGACAATTTATACGGATTTTCGCGGGGCCTGGTAGCGAACGGGTTAAGTAGAGAAATTCATAAAAGTCGGGAAATTCATATAAATAGTGAAATAGCTATACTAGATATGTCAAACAATGAAAGTTTATTTTAGAAAGTGCTCAAAACGGCCGATAGTTCTTGCGACTACAATTATTCATTTAAAATGATTTTATCCCTCGATGTAAGAGTGCCGAGCTATAGAATAATTTTCAAGTTTTCGATATATGTATACTCGTGTTAATGCGAAATAATGTAAAATGAAAGGACGAAGTCCCGGCAAAACTTGTATAATTTCCGGGATTTCTATTGGCTGCCTAGGCCCTCTCCGAATCGATCGAGAGATCTATTACCCTTCACAACGATATTTGTGCGTAGTGCGCGTAGATCGGAGAGATTTGAGAAAATACAGCCGCGAAAGCAGCCATATTGGAATGTGCTTGACAGCTACAGAGACCAATGGTACTTGTGAGTGCAATTACTCGCAAGCATTTACCCTTTTAGTGCCAGCGGGCTTACGTGCTGAGGGACTTTTGGTTTAGTCCTTATCTCCAGTGCCAATAGTATAGACCACACCGTGCTTCGGTTCATTTCCTTATAAAGTTATTCATACATATAAGCGCGCATATCAAATCGGCCCGTGGCATTCTTCGCATGTACTCCGTAAAATGCCTGGCACTAAACTAGGTTTAACGCCTACTATATACGTCGCCCTACCTGATTATTTCTCTCTACGAAACGAACGAAACGAAAGTTTGAACATTGCTACAACTCGAGAAATCTTCATTGACGGGGTCGCACTGGTAGGGGTGGTATTTATAAATTGGGATTGAAATTGCGAGTGTCATGTGCGACGATTTGCAGGAACAAATATGCGCTGCCGCCGTAATTTCCCTGCGTTTTTTAGCCGATAAAAACGCTTAATTTAACTCGACTACCTGTCGATTGGAAGAGAAAAGAACGAGAAGAGTGAGGAAAAAGAGAGTAGTAGGGAACCCGGCATTAAATTAAGGTCCGACAGTGTGAAATAAGCCTCGCGAACCGGAGCCCTCCCGTGGCGAGGAGTGGTAATATCATTGGGTGAGTTCGGTTTCAGTAGTGCCGTTCGTGTCTTCATTGTTCGATGGTAGCGCTCCTATGGCGCTTATTAGGCACCACGGAATCCAGTCGGGCACCGGAGCAAATTTGCGACGGGGCCGTCAACCACCGAGTATCGTAAGCAAGGTTGAGACAAACGCAAAATCGAACCATTCGGTGAATTGGGCCTCAAAGACAGATAACAGATGCATTGTTATCTCAACCGTATAAAAAAAGGAAGGGTAAAAGACATATGTAACCTATTTAAGGTCATAAATTGCGGTAGAATTCGCTACATTTGATTGACCCAGGAGAACCACTAATGGGTGAAATTGACGGTTGACTAAAAGAATCTCGAAATAAACGAAAAAAAGAGATAGGATATTCATTTTAGATTTGTAAAATATGGTAAAGTTAGTATTGTGCTTGATTTATTGTAATTTATATTTTTAATTGGCTTTCGTAGTTTTGCAGTTTGTCATTGAAACGATGTCAATTTATGAACCTACTGTCCAGTGCTTATCGCACAACCCGCGAGATACACGTTTTTCGCATTCATTCGCTCCTAATTTCGGATACAAAACGACCAGATCGGTGGAAACTTATCACCCCCATTCTCCATGCAGTAAAGTTGCCCACGTAGTTTCACATATCCCGGGCTTAGAAGAATACACGCGCATCGGCTGATGCGAGTCACAATATGGGAAAGTCTTCGAGGGTCGTCGTTGAGATTAGAATGTTAGCAGTTATTCTCGAGACGAAGATTTCTTTATTATGTTAGTCTCGGTCGGCACACCTTGGTCTTCTAAAAATGTTCCTTCGAGTATTCGCTCGCGGGACACGACATGCTTCCTCCGAACCAGTATCTCTTCGTTTAAAAATTTATAGCGAAGTTTTTAAGCGATACGAATAAAATACTCTAACAGATGAGAGTAGAGTTCAACTAGCTTTCAATTTGTTTTGCATTGTAAAATGCACAGCATAAATTATGTTATATTCGCTTCTTTGGAAAAGAGCAAATAAATTCAGGTACATATTCATTAAATAGTTCTCATAGTGGTAAAGGAGATTCTTCTCCGCTGTATTTAACAAAAGAGCACAAGTTTTATTTTTAATGTTGAAATACAGAAATTAACAAACAAAGAAAAGAATGCCTACTACTATATTATCGTTGAGACTCAACCTGCATTATACATATAAAAACTGATTGCCCATATGCCCATCCATCAGTAACAACGAACCCTACGACGAGACGTACAATGCGTCATAATAAATCCATAATAAATCGAAGGACAAAGGGAACAGACCAGAGCGTCCCATGAATCCTCCAAGGGACGCAACGGTCGCCAAGGTCCTAGAGGTGTTCCACGAGTATATCGAATTCCTTCCTCAACGTGAAGGACTTCTCAGAGTGCGGGTATCCTTCGGAAGGGGAGCAAGAGCACATCGCGTCGCATAAAAACCGATACGCCGATATCGTAGGGTACCTGGGAAGCCAGAAGGGAACACGAGGAAGTGGCCCGGGAAAGAAAGGCACGAAGCAGAAGAAACGAGAAAGGCAGAGAGCAAAAGAGAGAAGGAGATGTATAAAGGGCAACGAAAAAAGCCTCGGCGAAGATCCAATTAAAATAACCAATGGTCAGGAGACGACGGCTGAAAGAAGTATAATGTGAGAAGGTAAGAAGGGGGAAAAAAGGAGCAGAGAAGAAGAAAGAGGAAGGGAGAAAAACAAAGGGCGAAACGAGTAGCAGTTAAATAAAAGAGTAGAGGAAGAAGTAGAGACTGAGACTGAGAGAAGAACGGCGGGAGGGAGCGAGGGGGGGGGGGGATGGGTGGAGGCAAAAGGCGGAAAGGGAAGGGATACAAAGCGCCATTAAAATATCTCTAAGTGCCTCCGAAGAGGCAGCCACCGAGTGGACTAACCCCTTCGTATCCACGGAGAGGAAGAGCTTGAAAAATGTCCGGACATTCTCGCGATTCGAGTTGATTAAACGTGAAAGGGGCCCGAATGGATAGCTCGCTGACTGGGGGAAAGAACGTGAGAGCGTAGGGAGAGGCGAGCAAGTGGTGGGGGAAAGCGGAGTGGGGGACAGATAAACGTTGCGAACTCGATCGCGCGCTGCCATCGGGAGAAATCCTGGTAAAAATCGTCCTGCCTATCTGACGACGACAACGTCCGTGAAATCGCGTTGCACTACCGCTTTAACGATTCGTCAGCTGCGTGGCTCGCATACTTACTGTTGCTAGCATCGATTGATCAATCGGGCACGGGTAAAATTGCGGGACCCCGCCGTGTGGCTTATTTACTGATTGCGGGGATAAGAATTTTCCAATTACCACGGTTCACCAATTATCTTGCGTATGCGTGGTGCTTGCAAAAAAAACGTAAGACTCGTAACAACTTGAGATGTGTCTGTCTCGTGGTATTATTTCTACGGTTTGTAACAGGTAGGTTAATGGCAAGAGAACCATGGATGATATAACAACCACAGATGTTACACTTGTTTTACATTGATTTTGTAATTGCAGATTTGCACGGAATCTTGAAATACGAGGAATGTTCGATACTAAAAGGTTTGCGGAGTGTAAGGGAGACATAATTAATAAAAAAGTAGGTAAGATCACACTTTTTAGTGTTTCTAAAGTGAAGAACCGTTGAATGTTTAAAAGATACATTTGACAATCGACAACCGCGCATATTCATAATACCAATAACAGGACACGATATATTCTGTAATCACAAATTAAGGTTAAAACAGAAGTCAGAATGTGAATACCAATACGTTTGCCTAAAAGTATTGAAACCTTGAATCATAAGATGGGATTCATTGGAGTTAGCAGCATGTAAACTCTTTTTCATGAGATGTAAAATAAAAGGAATCATCATCACTCGTGTAACCAACCTAGACCCATTACCTTGGCAAAGGTAATCAAGGTTTCGCAGCTTTGAATAGAAATGATAAATTAAAGATTAGTGCCACACAGTAAGCAAGGCTGCTCAACGTATATCGGTTGGAGGGTGAGTACGAGGGACGACAGTTGGTAACCGAGTTCCTGCCGATTATCGGACCCGTTATAAGAGGGTAGCAAGAACTTGTAGCAATTTACGGTCTCATATCTGGGAATCATCGTCAACTAGGTCTGCCGTGGCAGCAGCACGTTCCCATCGGTTAGCGTGATCATGATCTATGTCTTTATTAGCGGAGCAGAGCGCCTCGGGGACGTTAACGAATGACAACTTGCGCGCGCCCTGGCAATGATGCAGGTGTCCACCGTATGAATGGGACGTTATACGGTTAAAGAAGAGACCGATAAGTCCCCGCGACGATCGGGTACCTTTTACATCCCTAAGCATTAAGGGGATGAAGGTATCCATAGACTTGAGTGTTACTAAAAAGCATGGTGAATAAATATATTTAGACCTATCTATTCTAAGTAAATAATAAGAGTTTTAGGGGCTCTCAGTATCATCTCAGTATTCATGGAGGCGTTACGATCGTGAGACGAAATGCTTTTAAATAATTCTGTTAAGTAAAATATGGCGGATGATAAATACAGGTAAATACGGTCCGGCGCAATCGAACGACGTCCCCTCTGGAAAAACATGGAAAAGCAAATCTGAAAACAGTGTTTTGTTCGAAATGTATAAATTAGTAAGCACCCTGGACTCTCACGAGGTAAGCAACGAACCCGCCATCTTTTGAAAATAAAAGCATGTAAAGGAAAAAAGTGATAAAAAAGAATTACAATATTAACGTCCGAACAGTAACATTTTTGAGATGCTTGTACCGAATTTTGAGTCAATTATTAAGACTGTAACTTCCGAATAACTCGGAAAACGTATAAAAAGTCACCTTAACAAAGGAATCTCTAAGTTTGTTAGTGCAATGAGTAGTTCACGGCTACCCATTAGAAATTCATAGAGAATAATTATGGTAATGGAGTGACGACGTTAACGCTGCTATGCTGTGAAAAAGAAACTACTTGGATATCAGCCGAGTCTTAGTCTCCCGAAGGATGCAATTATGCATCAGGATAATACATTTAAAAAACCTTCATCTTACCCGTTGAAAGATTTTTCCTAAGAACTGATGAAATTGCTGGCGTACAGTTCTTACACGCACACGTTCCTCCTCTTCTACGTCAATGTGCCTTGCTACCTTACTAACATCTTCGCCTTTTTACTACTATCTGTAGACAGGTATAAAAGAAAGAAATAAATATTTACAACAGTCACGTATACTGCCAAATGAGCATGCAATTAAAGCAAAGCATCGAATGATTAATGAAACGTTATACATAAACAGATACAGTACAATCTTCACGCGCTGAAACACTTTCTTTTAACGGAGAAAGAAATCTCGATCGATTACGAATTCATAGAAAATTATGATAATGAGCCTGAAGAAAATACATGTCCCGAAGCTACGCCTAACAGAAGCATCAAAACAGATATCTAAATTGCTCATCTCCTTAACATACACATTGACATATAGAAAAATATTTTGCCAAGTAGAAGAGGCACCAGCGGGGTGAGAATGGAAAACGCCAGGTGACAAAATTCACCTTAATGTATTCAAAGTGCCCCGTGTATCCTGACGAGGGGTTAATCGTCGCTTATTCCAATTACCATTCGGGGTAAAGAAGAACCCAACCCACTGGACTTCCACCCGATAATCACTATAATTTTCGCTTTCCATTATAATTATAACCGTTTATTACGGCACACTGTCTGATGTGTCTCGGCAAGGACACGAAATCGCGTGGAACCAATAAGCGTCCAGCATGCTGCGGTCGCCAAATCTAATTAAATTTAATCGAGCGTAATTGCGTTGACAGCCGGTCATTACCGATTAGAAATAGACTTTGGACCCGTAGCGATAGGTCATTCCAGAAAAGTGGTGGGGATGAACCTGATGAATGGGCAGGAGTGGGAGAACTAGTGGGTGGGGCTTGTGAGATTTGTATTCAAACGCACGTCGACGTTTGTTTGCAGAACATTTGAAGTAATAACAACCCTCGCGACGGATACGAACATTTTACGCACAGGAATAATTTTTAGATTGACAGGACAAAGTCGCAGCGTTGAAGTTCCCCTAGAGCGCATACTCGCGACGACGGTAAACGTGTGGTGGTCGAGTCGGCTGGGCATGCTGAAAGGTGCAATTATAGTTGATAGGCAAATGGAACAGTTGTTTGGAACGAAGCGGAGTCGAGTGAGCCATCCACTCGTACTCACGTCAGAGAAAGTTGTTCATTTCTGGGGCTGTCCTATTCCAGTGATTTGTTTCGTTTCTTTAATCTCTATTTGAAAATGTTCCGATATGAGATGAGTCGCATTGGTACGTGATACGAGATAGGTTTCACGATTGCGGGTGAAATGTCTTAATTTTATACGCTCTTGGGTTTGCCGTAGTATTCAACGTGAAAGTTGGCTTTTTAAATTCAACTTACAATGAAGCAGAATACAGCAATATTTAAATACTGCCAAATTTAAAATATATTATAATTACACAACTGTTATTGAGCTAGACTATTGTGTAAAATACGCTTAATGTAAAAAAGTATATCTACGTAATACGGTGCAAGATGTAATGAAGCCTGCACGTAGTAATCATAATTGCAAAATGGACAAATTAATTAAAATATACAAATTATCGTTTAAAATATAGAGACTTGCAGCATAAAAAAATTAACATCGCAATTCAAGTTATCCGATACATTTGTTCGCGTAGATGTATCATCTGATGATCCTTAAAATGTAGTTATCTCTTTTAAGGTTTTTCGAAATCCCTTCTAATAGCAATCAACGTAAACTAAGCGTATGCAAGAAATATCTAGCTACAACTGTTAAACAAAAATACTTGATTTCTTTGAACACTGAATATAAGAATCGGACATTTACGCATAATGCATAGAATATTACAATAAAGGAAGAACAGTCTGCTTGAGTGCAGAACGACCGAGACAAAAATTCCCAACGCCCTAGAACGCAAGGTGGGGCTTATCCGTGATCCTTTATGTAAGTGTAAACTGGCATCCCGCTTGGCTTAGGCCCGAATGGGAGAAGCCGGCCAATATATCTTGAGGCGCCAGGGTTCAAATTTTCGCCACCTCTCCGGGTGTCGGTCCCTTCCCTACAGAGATATCCTCGATCTTACCTGCAGAGAGAGATCAGATCCCAAGAGATACCTGGGATAACGAGCAGCCACGCTCTACGTGGAATTCTTCTATTTCTATCCATCCATAAAATAATGGTAATTTATGGGCCGATGTGTAAACACTTTAGGCAAGATAATTAATGAACCACCATCATCCCCTTCTCCTTGGGTTATCCTCCACTTTTTCTCTCCGTATAATTCATTCGGACTTTTATCTTAATTTTAGTTAGTTGTTGGGTTCGGGATTTGACCTGAATACTCTGTCTCAATTACCAAACGTGGACTTAAGAATTACGTAAATTTATGCAACACGGCGTGTCAAATATTAAGATAATGGATTTAGGAAAATCATTCGTGCGTCACACTTAAACGGTTATCAGTAGGTGTAACAATATCTTTAGTTAAGGTTGCTTCTCCTCGAACTAATAAGAATTACATTATAGCTAAACGTAACTATAATTCACGGGTCAAAGACGTAATGTAGAAAACACTTGAAACCGGAAGATAAAACCTTATCTTAAAAAATTACTACGCGTTTTCACTTTCCATGGATTAACAAATCGACCATTGGTGAATATTTGAACGCACTAGCATCTTTTAGAGAAAATTGTAGTTGACCATGGTAAGACCATGATTTACTTAAAAAAACCAATTTATTCCAGCTTCAACTAGAAGCATCTGTAACGCTCTCCTAATAGAACCGACTGTACAACAAACCATTGTTCGAGTAAAACACTCATTGTCAGTACTCCTGATAATTTCTGATTCTACTTTAAACAAAAGAATGTATCCCAAGTAATAGGCCAATTTTAGCGCAGCAAAGCCTATCGACCTAAATGTAATGTCAAGTGATGTAACGTTATTTACAGCGAGGAATTTTTCTTTATCCTCAGAGACCTATTCCCCTAACTAACAAAACTTCTATGGAGCGTAACGTTGGTCGAGGAGCCCAAGCGGCACGAAGATACGCACGACGCTCTCCACCAGTCGACGTCCGGTTCTTTCGACATAGCCGACGACTCTTCCAATAAAATGGCCACGCATGCCGCGCGCACTACGAGAGCATAAAGTTTATCAATAAAACCGAGCAGCAGCATATCAGTACGAGCATCCATGGGATGAGCTCACCGCCTGCATGTTTTTCCACGTAGAAGCCGGTCTATCCTTTAATCCCTGGATCCTTAAAGCTTTTAGCTAGGATGCAATTCTCTGTCAGGTCTACGTATTATGCAAATAATATGTTTGAAAAACAACTACTTGAATAGAATATTATTTGAGATAATTGCGCGCTTGTTTGTTTAAACGTATAAAAAAGAACTTCTCTCTAAATTGTTTCAGGATTTGACCATGATATCAAATGATTGTTTATATTAGCTCGATTTTATGTATGAATACATTTTATTTATTTAAATGCGTTCCAAATTCTTTCGGCAGTTCTTCGTCACCGTCGCAAACGAAAATTTGCAAAAAGTTATAGTTCGATAAGGCTACATTGAACCAGTTGCAATTAGAAAATATGATAACACGTGATTAAGTAAATGACAATGAAAACTATTTGACCATTCCGCGAGTCCGTCGATAGAACCTTGATGAAGAAACGCGCAAGTGTATTCTCATTTTCTAACTTGTAATATGCTCCATCTTCCCTGGAAAGATTATAATCCTTTAAAAAGAGAAGACGCGAATCTGTTCCCGTTTCTAAGATTTTTAATAATTTCATTACCACTTCCAACACGAATAACTGTCAAAACTTACCTTCCACAAAATTCGTATTTTATCGATCACCCTCGCCATTTGTGAGCAACTAGGGGGCTACCATAAGTGTCACAGTCGACATATTTACAATGTGTAAAAGTTGCCCGAAGTATTCCCTCGTCAGCTTTTCCCGTGACTGCAGCGGTTAAGACAGGGAACAGAATTCTGGGAAATGTTTCTCTCCTAACGATCGCACGACATTATATACAAGGACGTTGACTTTATAGTCAGAACGCACCTCTTATTCTGTCATTCTGATCATTACAACTTTGGGAAAACGTAAAATTAGTAGCAATCAGCATGAGACGAGGATTTATCCATGTAATAGCACTTAATAGATCCGTGGTTATCAGATTTTTCTGAAGATCCTGGAAGAAAAATTCCCGCCAAATAAACACTAAGAAAATCCTCATCGAAGCTTCAGACGTCTCAGTTTTATAAAGAGTGCATTGAATAGCGCTGATTAGCAAAGCGAATATTCTCAGCGACAATAATAAAGACTTCAGCGTTTTCAGCAAAGTATACAGCACAATACTTGCGGCAGTATCCTGACTAGTGTAGTTAAATATACACTATTCTGCAATGTAATGTTTTATTAATTTACGTAAGGGTACTTCCATGCCAAATCGATCAGTTTCTGACGTCGACATCAGGAATTTTGTTCAAAGTGGATTATAACACTGGATATGAACACTTAAAAGTAGAGCAGGTTTAAATCATCAGTTATCTAGCTGCTAGCTTCGAATTTCTTTGAAACATACGGACCTTCGAATTTCTCAATTTTCGTCGTATCTTTTTTATATATTGTCGTGTTAATCGAGAGACCAAAGTCGCATTCTGAAGTACATATATGACAGGTACAGGTAACAAGCGAATTTCATCAAACAACCTAGGTGTAACCAAAATTTACGTGACTCATTTGAATCTTTCATCTTATTAACAAATATTGTTTAAACTCAAGCGCCTACCTAAAGAAGTAAACTTATCGGAATCTCCTAAACCCCAAACTGACCTCGACCAACACTGCACTCGGCGACAAATAAAACCGTAATTCACTATGAGAGAACTTTCCACCTCTGGTCGACGAACTCACCAGTTCCGAACCCAAGCGTACGTCACTTGGTTAAGTTGTCCATTTCAACGACGACGGAACCATGACCCTTCGCCCTTCTTCCGCGAACATCCGTTTATCTACCTCTTCCTGTACGAACCCGGGCGACGTGATTCACCGACTCGCAATACGGGCGGGTTCCTCTCATCTTTCACATTTTCATCGCGAAGAAGACACAAAAGGGGATCATAGCCTCAGCGACCGCTGACTCCTGCGCAACAGTTTAACGAGCTGATCCCTATCGTGACTAAAAGTTATTCGCATGAGTCGTTGAGCGGGTCAAAAGAAGCGACGCAGGCAACCGTGGCACGTCCACGTCTTTTAGCGGGTGATGCCTGATGTTTCGAGAAGTTCATAAACAAAATACTCGTGGAACGGGGACGGGATTAGAATAGATGTGAACATTGAATATACATGTGTTGGCGAGACATGTCGGTATAATTAGCGTTGTCGTGTCAGAATACAAGTATATGTATTAGATAAATCCAACATCTTATTCATAACTTAAATTATGTTTACGTATATTGCCTATTAACTTATTCGCATGAACGATTGAGGTAGTTAAAAAAGTGACGTATGCAATCGTGGCACGTCCATGTCTTTTAGTCGATGATGCCTGGCTTGCAAGCTTCATGGATTGAAATACTAATGGAACTGGGTCGGCGTGAAAACAGATTGTCAATGGTACTAAATTGGCAAGACACATTATTGTATCAGAATATAAGAATATACATATATTACGCAGGCCCGACATCTTATTGGCAACTTAGCGAACTTGTGTTTACGTCTGCTTATTAAGTTAGAAATACTAATGTCACTAGACCGGGATGAAAGGGGATACGAATAAAGCTATGACAGTACTCCTTATTACCCTGATACCATCGACCTCATAACGCACCGCACATTTATCGCCGAAATAAATCAAAGGATGTATCGACATTTTTAAAAGTTCATCACCGAGGCGCCCTATAATCAAGCGAGCATATCAACTCGAAGCGTCGCATGTAGATTAAGTATTTGGCTGCTTCCATCAAACGGGAACGAGGTGAGCTCGCCATAACCGCCTAATTTACCTTCTTTTTGTTCCCATATCTCCTCTGTAATTTATTCCGCATACGATGTATATGTTACAGGGAATGTGTTTAACGTGGCCATTTTGTAAAATGATCGGGCACTGAGTTACGGGCAATAGGGAATAAAAATAGTCTACCCTTGAGAGCGTAGAGAATAAATGTAAAACAATTTTGAGAGCCTAGGAAGAGATGTAATATAAACTCGAGAGAGTATAGGGAATAAAACTGATCTACCCTTGAAAGCATAGGGAATGAATATAAAATAAAGTTGAGAGCGTAGTAAGAAATATAATGATATACATTGCCCAAAAAATGGAGCATACGATACACAGTACCCAGTAATTTTACAAAATGCCCACGTTAAACACATTGCCCGTAACATATACATATACTCTACTCTACCTGCGAGTCGGTAAAAAAACGTCGCGCACATCCGCTTTCGCCTTTCTCGTTGGTCGCCATCCTCTCCTTCTTCTTGACCCTCCCGTCATCCTTCCACCACCGGAGCACATTTTTTTGCGAGCAACGATCTTTCACATGGCAACCACGTGTAATGTACGCGCACAGTCCGTACGGAATTTATGAGATTATTTGCGGATATTTATAGAGTGCTGCGTTGTCGATGGCCACGGTGAGGGTGGTATAGGATAGTAGAGAAGCTTGAAACAGGTGAAGCTTCGATTATGGGGAGGGCTAGATGGTACACGCTAATGTTTTTTTATCTTCTTCTGGCCCACTGTGGCGCACCACGTGAAATCGATTCGATCGAGTGTTCCTTGATCTCAGTTTATGTCGTCTCAAAGTATGGAATGGTATTCTCTTTTATTTAATATTCACGAAATAACCTTTAGGAATCTAACGCATTACGCATAACCGTGTATCACGATTTACATCCAGGGACTTTAATTTTTAAGATACAAGACAGTTGGTGTAAAAAAAGAACAGGGTATTCTACTGTTTGAAAGTAAGTTGTTTTTGTTTCTATTGTTTTACGACACCACGTTTTCTTGATATACAGGTTGGCGTACGTAACTGGAAACACGTCGATTTCTCTGTAAATAATAGTTTTATTGAAAAATGTTCCAGGTGAAAGTTCAATGGTTTCGAGGGATACATAACTTGACATATCTCGACTTTTTTTTCTATTGTTCTACTATTTCCGTAGAACGATGTATAGAGGACAACATATGAAGGTCAAGTTTTGTTTTCTAAATGGAATTGTACACTTTCTCTTACAGCATTGATATAAAAAACCATCTGGTTTAGGAGATATTTGAACTTGAATGATTCGATGTGACATAACTGGAACCCCATTGCAGTGACTCCCGAAGTAACAATTTGGGTCACAGGTTTATACGACTACCAAATTTCAATTACTTCCCACTAATAAAAGTTTTAGTTTTCTTCCCTCGACTAAAATTCCTTATAAATCAAACAAGACACGCGATCTGCCTATAAAATTTTGAGAAATACGCTGGCGAAAATGAAGGCGCGGACAACCACACGGAGGATCGCTGTGGGTGGCCTCGAGGAGGATCTACCGGTAGCGCGGGACTCAATGCTACCAAGCGCCTCTCCTTCCTTCCTTCCTCGTGTATTTCTCACCTTCTTCCTTACACGTCGAGCTTCGCGCCTTTCGCCATTCTCTCTCTGTCTCTCTCTCTCTCTCTCTCTCTCTCTCTCTCTCTCTCTCTCTCTCTCTCTCTCTCTCTCTCTCTCCCTTTCTTTCTCCCGTCCTCGGCGGGTCTAGCTTACAGTGTAACGAACAGGCGAGCGGCCGACCTACGTACATGTAATTATCTTGTCAATGCGTCGGATCCTCAAGGATCCTCCCTGAGACACTTGTACGGTACGCCCCGATTCAATTGAGAAATCCCTCTGTCACTAGGATGCCACCCTGGTGGGTCCCAACCACGTTGGGACCCCCGGGATGGCTACAGTCAAGGATGTTGCTTCACTTTATTTCATTGTGTACATTTAAGGAGGCGCAACTATTCAGAAGTTTTAGAATTTGCGTGACTATAGTCACCCGTAGTAGCGAAAGGGTTAACAGACTTTAGGATGTGTATAACAATGATTAGTATTTAACGAAAAAAGAAAAAGATTAATTATTTTAACATTTATAACAAAAATAAGATGCGATGAAATTTATACCCCCACAATGTAGTACACACGCCTGTCATTCATAGAGTGTATATCCCATGCAAATATTTCATTTGTCAGGCAAGCGCGGCAATCCATTCTGGACCAAGCCCTATCCACTTGTCCATCTCTCAAAAATCCAAATTCTTCTAATCAGTCAGCTGGCTCTAATAGCGCCTACCACTTTTTACACTCGTCTATTGATTATAATCCTAGAGTCTGGCGTGTCGAACACGGCCGATATTTCACGATCAACTATGTATGATTGATCGATCGAGACCAAATCCAGCTGATTTGTAGCTTATCTTGGCGTCGCTAACGCGCGCAGTTATCTCCAATCACGAATGGAAAACCACGCGGCTACTTCTAACGTAGTTGTATCGTCGGAAAGCGCTTGGAGTAAAACTCGACATCATCGAAAAATAAGAGTAGACGAAATACACGTGGAAAATTGTTAGACACAGAAACGCAGCAGGTACACCGAACCCCACGAATCTTTTGAAAAACTGGATAATTAGTCACCTCGTACCAATTAAGTCACATCGCACAGTTCTGCAAAATTCAATGTTTTAACAACGAAATGTCAAAGGACACAGAAAAAAAACATTTTTTTAAATATATTTGCAATAATAAAAAAATATTTCCGCGTTTAGTAACAATTGTAGTGTTACCAGATTGGATGCTCTTCACTCAGGGCTGCTCAAGTTTACTTATGCTTGAACGATGCTATTCAGAAATAAAATATACTGCTAAATGGCATCTAAATATATGAAACAAGCTAAAACCGTTATGAATACACACGTAAATAAAATTATGTACCGTTAAGATGATAAAACATTGATGCATTACATTTTCAAAAATTGGTTCATAATGTTGTTGTTTATGATAAAGCGTAGAGCAGGATTCCAATCTATCCTTCGTAGCAAAGTGTAACAAGTGAACATGAAAAAATCCAATTGGTCAAGGATAACGAAAAGAAACACGAGCTTGCGCTGACGTTGCACTCTCGTTGTTGTCTTTCTGCTCGAGTCTAACTATAGGCTTGCCTTCAACTTCGAGAGTACTCGAGAGAATTCTAAGAAATTCTCGAGCAAAAATTGCTTACCCATCGCATCAGTAATGCCATTAGAAAGTCAACAAGCTTATAGGAATTGAAGCCTTCCAATGACTTCAAGACAGATGGTTCTTAGGAAAGCTCGTGAACGAATTACCAATTACCGTGAGAAATTCACAAATGCTTTTATCTGCACTAATGCGAAGATGCATTTCAACTGTTGGGGGCACGATCGCGACAGAATACTTGCGTACCAACGTCCTAAAGTAGTGCTGTGCTTCCACTCGCGCATTTGTCATACAGGCGTTAAATGGCTAGTTGTCTAGTCGTCGTCACCTGTTCTTAAATATGATTTTAACCCTAATACCTAAGCAAGTTATCTTGAAAACTAGAACCAGTTCAAACAAACGGCTTCGATTTTTGGAATCAGCAACCTCGATTTAGTAAAGAACACGTCTTGTTTCCAGGGCAACAAAAAAAAAAGCTTTTTTCGTTGACCTGTATTATTCGTATTACTCGCGACTTAACTAAAAAAAGTCCTCCGCTCCTGGACGGGACTTTCCCTTAGGGGAAAGGACTGGAGGGGTCTCGTTCACAAGGAACAAGTGTTTTCGCCGCCGACACTTGTGTCGAACGTCACTAACTAACTAGGTATCTATCGCTAATGTGACTAACAGGGAAAATTAAGGGAAGGTCCATAACGATCGAGAGAAAGGCCAAGAAAGAAAGATCGAGGAAGAAAAAGTGAAGACTCTCCCCTTTCGGCGGATATAATATCTTGCAAAGGGCTCCTCCTCCCATCGGACCAACCGTAATATCAACTGCTTCGAGGCGTTTAATCGACACGATAGGATGCCACGTACAGCAAAGAGGAGAAACGGAGTGAAACAAAAATAGTTCCTCGATTCCTCCTCTACTTCCTCCTTTTTCATCCTTCCTTCGCCACCTCCTCTCCTCGTCGACAAGCACCACGATATAAACGCAGGCGCCTCTCGCGTTAATGCGCGGAGTGACATAAAAGGAGGTGGTGAGGTTGAATGGTAAGGAAGGGAGAGGAGAATTGGGAGGGTAACCGGTACTTTAATGCGCGTCTATGATATGATAATGCACCGCGGGATTATGCATGTAGGTTCATGTATGATAATTTGGCGAGACAAAGCCGCATTGTCGGGACATAAATTGAATCGCTGCCCTCGTCCTCCCTCTACCGCTCCACCACCCACCCACCCTCACCCTTCCTGCACTCGCGAGGGAGGGGTAACGCCCACTGAGAAAAGAGAGAAAAAGAGAGGGACGCACTTGCCGATAGCCTCGCGCTCCTCTCCATTACATCCTTCTTTCTTTCCACTCTCTTTCCTTCTTTCTCCTTCAGCCACTTCTCTTCCGATGTCGCACCCCGCCTCACATCATTTCCATTAAATCTTAAATATACGCGTGTGTGGAGTATGTCTTGAACTACAAAGAAAACCAAAAGAAAGATTCAAATTAGAATTTTTCTTTTTCGTGTAAGGTCAATGTCCCAATTTCTACTCACTACGAACTATTCTTCCTAACGTTAATATTCGGTTGATAAAATAAGGTAGAGAAAGATTAGTTATTAATTATTTCGATACTCCGGCATAAGTTGCATAGGCTCGTTGCTCGCTAGGTAGCAGCTCGTTGTTAAAAATAAATTTCATAATCCGAGCAGTCGTTGTAGTCTTAAATGAGTAGAAATAGGCACACTGAGCTTAGTTAACAAGCGAAAAACGGCCCTTATTTACCCACCTCCTTTCACAAATGAACGAAAATTCAAGATGTAACGGAAAAACATCAAGTACATATTATTTATATGTAATTTTGCATTTCCGGAGTCATCTATATCTTTATCGATCGATTCATTGCCCTACTATCAGGAACAAACTGTTCAAGTTTCGTGAGAACATCGAACCACATAAGACGATTGGGTCAAGTGTCAGGCCCGTAAGAAGGACGGGCGTGGGCCAGTCTCTATTGTCCGCGAATGACCAAGTCACACGATTTCCAACGGAAATTTACTGTCCCCCTCCTGCCTCTCTCTCTCTCTCTCTCTCTCTCTCTCTCTCTCTCTCTCTCTGCCTCCCGCGATCTGCCACGGACCCCCGCTAATCCACGAAATTATATTTCAACCAAAGCGCGCCCCCGAGCGGCCAACCGATTCTCCCAGCCCATCAGCCATGGAGAGCTCGTCTCGTATTTTTGGCGATTAACACTCTTTCACCGCGTTGATGCTAAGTTATGAATTTCCGGCCAGATCCGTATACGCGTATAGAGCGCCCTCTACCCCCCACCCCGACTCCACCACGCATCCCTGGCAGCAGCACGTGGGTGTGGAACCGCCTGTTATATCACGACGAATAGATTTCTCCTCGTACCGTAACGTTCATTAAACCCCAGGAACGGTCCATTATTTAATCCACCCGCTTGACGTTGGGCCCTGGTAGGCTGGTAATAAGCCCTCAACACGGCGCGCCGTGTAGGCTTTGCTGTTCGTACGCGACAAGATTTTCCGTAAGGAGTGGAGAGTTAATCGTAGAGCTAGGGATTAGAAATGGTCAGTGATAACCACGGTGGCGCCGCGCCGCGTCCCGACTTGTTTTGGAGATAATCCTTAGTCGAGTTGCTCGCAATAAAAACTGATCTTGGCAATTAAAAAATCGTTTGAAATGTAACGAAACATTCTTATGGTTTTTTAGAGATTTTAGTATAAACATAAACTTTCTGTATGTTAAAAATACACGTTTATAATATACTGTTAAGTTAAATGAAAAGATTAAGCCTAATTTATTATTGCAATAGCGCGCAATAGAAGTTTATACGCAACAATGTACTTTAGTATTAATGTTTCATGTCTATTTATTAATCATTTTTGTGAAAATTATTCACATAGAAAACAACATTTCTATAAACTCTTAAAGCAAACTAAATCCTTCCTCGCATATCTCCCAATGAAATTAATTGGCACACACTCAGATTACTTCATGATTTTTCTTTCGACAACGTATTGTTTATTATGTATTCATTGAGAATTATTCTATTGTAATAAAGCTACACTCGCTTTAAAGTAACTACAGTAAAGCAAAACTCAAAACGGAATCCTCTTTTTACCATCACCCACTTTGTCGTGACGTCACGATTGGATGCCAGATATACCAGCGCCAGAGAAATCTGAAAAAAATACGGCCACCTTCGAGAATCTGAAAAGTATAAAAATCGAGAGAGGAGAACCTTTACCTGCCTACCAACGCATGACAAACAGTCCCATCTTCGGAGCACTATGCGAAAAATTAGGATAATTCCCGTGTGAACATCGAGCCCTGACCCGTGACCCGAAAATTTCAAAATTGGATGGCGAGCTGGGTTGGCTGGCGCGTGGGAATCCGCAAAGCGTAAAGACGAATTCACAAGAGCTCGAGAAGAAACGCGAAGGTGTGGGTCTTCTCTTCTCAACCCTCCTCGAGAGCACGACTCGCTGACTGCTCTTGGGGGCATCGGGTTCTCCAGCAGATAATATCACGAAATTATGCAAACTGCTTTTTTTCGTGAACTTGACCATATTAGTCGTAACTCACTCGGTTCCCGAGCGTTTTAGTGGTACATCAGAGCAGAATTGCCCGTCCGGTGTACGCAGCATAACAGAAGCCCTGCGAATAATTCATCGCATAGAATGTTGTCTTCTTCGCTAAGTGTCTATCAATGCTCATAAATATGCAATAATGAATAAACACACAATGAGCAATACGTTATTTGCAATTACCAGATATTTCTTAATTTCGATAAAATCCCACTTTGATATTCCCAAAATTGCACCAGTTCGGCGTTTGAAATTCGTCATTTTCCCAACCAACTTCAACTTTCTACAAAGAAATGGTTTTATACCTCAAATCCAACGATCGGCCAATCAATATTATCTTTTGGTAATTCTTGTATTCGAATGAAACTTTATCCGAATGACTTCGTCAAATAACCGTATCATCATTTACATAAGGTGCGAATCATTTCTAATTTAGAAAGGAATCCTTTGAAATAAAATCATCCAAATATTTAATTAAGTATATGCTAAAAGAATGTATGTAAACTAAAAACTAGCGATCACCAATAATGTTTTATCATCAATGGCGCACTTGCAACCTTTAATTAACAAAGAGATATACTTTAAAAGAAACTCTCCTTGTTTAGAAACGCTGACCAAAAATCTTCACTTTAATCAGCCCTATCGCTCTCGAGGTCGACACCTGTCAAGCTAAAGTATCCACCCGGAGGGTTCCAGTAGGGCTAGACCCAAGTTCAGAATGGCAGGCGTAAAATGTCTCACCTGAGAAAATTGGGAGGGGCAGAAACCCCCGTGGAGTATCCAGTGGCGCCTAAGGCGATCTTATCTTACCGGCTTAGTCGACCTGATCGATGGATCCTTTTAATTAGCCGAAGTCTAAGTGTAAATGGTGGTCTCTGGAATCAGTTAAAGTAGGAGAAGGATAGGTAAATCTACCAAAGCAATGATTCACCGCTTACAATACGAAGACAGTCACATGTTTTTTCATTTACTTCAAATAAATCTTCCTGTAATATATAACAATGTTTATAATGGAAGAATGAACATGTTTTCGATAGACATTTCACCCGAGTAATACTTGGGTACAGTCATAAGGATCTTTGAAATGTAAGAAATTGAACCCCTCGTTTCCCAATTCGATTAACCGTTCAAAAGACAAAAATAGTGAAGACTATTAAATATGAAGAATTTAGCACCAATCGAGTGCCTTAGTGTTAAAATTTAACAGCATAAAACAAATAGAGATGGCCGCTTTAGCCCAGTCATTTTATCTACTTACTCAACTAAAATTTTACTTACGAATTTTTCAAAAACATTTTTCCACTGTACTTTTATCTTACACGAGGACAGACCACTCAATTTTTGATGTACATTCATTCATTTCAGCTTTAGATTTATCACAATGCAATTCTTATGCGAAAAAGGTTTACATACATTTCTAATACGAACTCCCATCAATTTATAACATGCGTATTTATTAGTTGTGCGCACCCAGATTATAATGTAAATATTCACATGATAATTTTTTATTGCGTCAAGCAAACTGTCTATTCGGCTTTCGCTTTCACATCGTGGTTTTCATGCTGGCCTCGTGTCCTTACACACTCTATTCGCGGTGGCGAGCCCCCAACCGCAAAACCTCAAATTCCACGAGGATCCGTGTAACCATACGTTTCCTCGTCCTCTCTCTCCCTCCTTTTTCGTCTTTTACTTACAGTATCATACGCACTGGAGCTACACTGTAACTGACAGCGTAGGCCGAATAGACGCATATGAAGACGCGCGCACCTCACCTTATATTAGCATTGAATAAGGATTAAATTAACCTGCTGATAGAGAATTCTTTTCGGCGTGCGAGCAGGAAGAGGGACGAGCAAAGTCGACCACAGGATCCTGTTATGATCGAATAACATACCAGCCAAATGTATTTTGCTTTCGTAATTTTGATTTAAAGTGTCCTGTCTTATTCCCCAGACTCGCAGTATTTGGGTTCATAATTAAATTGTGACTAACGCGAGTGTGAATTAGATTTAAATTGGGAAGTAGACAACGTCTAGGTTAAATATTACAATTTTTTACAGTTCTTGCTATCCACGGATTCATAATTTTAACCATAAAATAGGTTAGAATAAATGTAATCGTAAGTTAAAAGCCGTATTTTTAAAAGCAGTCAACTGATGCAATAGCGCCATCTTGAGATAAGATCCGTGATAAGTCTACGCACATTCATGCTACACATGCTTTCGCAGATTTTTAATTCGATTAATAACAGATTTACCTAAAATCCTACCAATTTTGCTCGTACACGTTGCATCTTTTCCAACCTTTCTATCGTCAGCAGCATCCCCATTGATATCTTTTCTCAATGTGACCTTTCAATTTCACCACTTCGCAGAAGCAGACTACCTGCTTATTATTATAACATTTCCTTTACCGCTGCGCAGAAGCGTAGCCAGCAACGCGCACCTCGTACATCCTTGTAACTGGCCAACGTATCTCCTTACGCTGTATGTAATCCGATCACCAACGTACTAATTACATCAACTCGATAGGTCCTGGGTCGAGACGTCCGCGACTACTGCCGTTAATTGCACGTTCCAAGCCTCCTGGATCATTATTAATCGACAATTCTTAATTGGCGAGTACTATCCCCCATCTTTCTGTTATCGTGTACATTGCGAGTATCAGCGGGGTGTAGAAAAAGAGAAGGCACTGTGATGTAAAAAGAAATCGACGCAGCGCGCAGGCGCCATCCTTGGTTAAAGTAAAGCTAATGCGCGCGCGCGCGCACAGGAGGCTAGCGTGCATGGTGGGAGAAGTGGGTGAGCGGTGGGGGTGAAAAAAGCGCGGGAACGCTCCTTGCTACGAGTTGCACTGAAATTGCCAGTGATGGCAGATGATTGCCCTAACGAATTGTCATTTCTCATCCTCATCGACGCCGATGTTAACCGCGACGTTTTATAATTGCCCGGATACATCGCACTTGTCGGAAAGATGAAGGCGGGGTGTAACGCCTGGCTCAGCCTCCTGGAGAATGTGCATCGATAAGGACGGAGGAGGCAGAGCGTGATGCTCGACGATATTTCTTTTCAGCCGATTCTCCAGTCGATGATGCGGGATGATATAGACGTGTAAGGTGTCTCGTTTAGATGGATGCACGAGCATGAAGAGACTTATCGTTACGTTTAATATTAAAGATCTTTATAATTAACCACGACAACATTTTCTCTTAATGCTGTACCTATGTGTATACTCTGGTGGCCATCAAATTGGCAACGCGTAGGAGTTGTGTTGGGTTACGGGTTTGGATCATTGATTTTTTCCCTACCCCTATATACCGTTTACCTAAACCTCTAAACATTTTTAGATCCAATGGCCACCGATGTATTTGGATGCCTGTGTGTTATCTCGAGTAACATTTATGGAATTCACGTTATAAGAATCCAAACGGACTTCGCGTGACACGTTCCATTCGGTGCTCTGTCAATACGTCATTTCATTATGAAATATTTAAAATTCAGAAACTATAGGTACGGACAAAATGATCCCTGTAACAATTTCATATGTTTTGTACATAATTAATCACAATTGCCATGGTTTCTTGCTTGAAAGTCATCGACACTATTCTCATGTAGACCATTTATGCGGCTGAACATCGCTATCTTTATTATAAACGAAATCAAAGTATTTGCTTTTTTTGTTGGTTTCACTTTCCCGAAGTAAATACAAGCTGCTGTTTACTTTGTACACGGTAGGCTCACTAGCCAGCTAATGCGAGTCGCAGCTATCAAATATCGTACTTTATTAGGTGAAATAACGGTTTATACTGTAATCTCTATAGCAGTTTGGAATTCAAAGTGTGATTACTTTAAACGCGGGATCTTCTTGCCCGATATTTTCATTTCTTCAACCTGTCTGACAATAGCTTGCATCTACCCCCTATGATGATCGTTACTTTAAAATTTTCAGATTCGCGCATGTTTATCTTGTACTCACATTCATTCCAAAAGCCCACTGGTAACCTACATTAATAAATAAAGGGTTTAAACATATGAATTTACGTGGTACGCAACTTTCAGTTCACACTTCTATGTTCTTGATGTTCACTTTATAAAAAAAAAATGCAAGATTTACTTAAAACTTTCTACGTCGCAAATGCCAGCGGGCAATAATGTTTCACTAAAAAGTGTCAGTCTCGTACCAACATCAAACTTTTCCACCACGTTTACCGCCTCTGTCAGCCGCTTCAAGTATAAAATATCCCTCTAAATATAACCGCCAATTGCAAGACTTCGTGCATGCAACACAACTCTCTCCGCGACAGGCTCAAATTTTTCCACCGCCATTCGCGTAATCGCGCCAGAGACCTAATCGGCATTAACCAGGCACTCTTATCAATTTCTCGAGCGACACGATCAACCGGAGGTTGTCTTTGATTTCATATTTACGGCGCTTCAATTGTTCTTCTGTAGAGCGCTTCCACCCGTGTGGTGTGTGTGTGTGGGGGGGGGGGGGAGAAAGTGGTGTTAAGGAGGGCGGGTTGGGTTCACCAACGAGGACGCGCGATCAACTCGTTCGAGCCAGATTCGATACAGGAAACCCGAAGGATTCAATAAGCGCGCCATAAATATGGGAATTAGATACGAAGTGATACAGTTCGACCGTCCGCAAGAGGTACCTGCCCGGCATGGACCGCTCACTAAATAATGCTTCGCGGTTGGGAACCTCAGGGCGAGTGAGTGGGAAAGGGAAAGAGAGTGGCAGAGGGAGGCGGCAGC
This sequence comes from Tiphia femorata, assembly GCA_944319695.1. Classification (NCBI taxonomy): domain Eukaryota; kingdom Metazoa; phylum Arthropoda; class Insecta; order Hymenoptera; family Tiphiidae; genus Tiphia; species Tiphia femorata. Next base: position 3,841,138 of record OX090904.1, read on the forward strand.
ATGCGGCCCACGTAAGGACGACGTGGCGGGGACCACTTAGTAAGTCCTTAATCCTTATCTATGCGTATCGCACATATGCATTGCAAAGTGGACAAGGCATATTGGACCGAGTGGTAGATCGACCTCTCTCGGCTTATTTCCCTTATAGTCCTCTCTCCCTTTCTTCCAACCATGAGGTCCACGAGCCACGGGCGAGTTATCGCGACCAGATAAATGTGCCTCGTGGTCGGGATCTGCGCGGAGGATTCGCCTCGCGTGGAGAATGGCATAATTTCGTTTCAGATGTTGTTCACTGACACGATGTTTGTTTTTTGGCCTTTTCACAACTTGATTTTGTTTTGATTTTATCCATGGGCACGATGGTTGCCAGAGTGATTTTTTTTTCATGGAATTTAATGTTACCAGGTTTGACCATATTTCATTTGCCATATTATTTACAAGCGAAGAGCCATAACTGGAAACAACGAAAGGATTCGACTAACTTACCATTTTCAAAACTTGGATTATCCCAGCTTATTATGCACTCAAAACAGATCAACTTTTGTTTAGAACACTTCCTTGTTACGAGGCCGCAAATGACACAAATCACGCGTCGCGTCAGGCGAAACACCTTATACACCTCGCTATGTACCTACGGCATGACATCTTTCTGCACTCGTTCATCTCAGTATTTATTTTCCGAACATTAGTTCACTTCAACTCTAATCCAATTTATAATGCAAAAGATACGCAACAGCAAAAATTCTAGCAAACTGGTATACCTTCCTGTAGTTGTTGTACAATACATTTTTCGCTGTTACTTATTATTTTATCGGATTTTGGTACCTGTAAGGATAAGTTGGGTTAATTATACAAAAGTAGAAAAGTTAAACGGCAATTAGTAATTAAATACAATATTTGTTAGAATCCTACGTTATTAAAAATTATGACATATTTTCACAACTATCCCAATACAGTATTAATAATTTTGCTGAACGAAATTGCGAACCATTATTTTTACAAGCTTGTTAATTCTAGTAGTGAAAAGTATGTTCTAAGCAAATCGGAGAGATGAATGAATAAGACAGCGCTCGAATGAAGCAAGGATTCTGTCGGCCTGGTATGAATCGACAATGACTCGAGAGCCTCGGGCCGGAGGAAGGACGTTACTTTGTCGCGGCTGATCCTCCGCGCATTTACAACGGCATTTACAACGTCACCTCCACGGGGTCCCATATAGGGCCACGAGTTCTCCCACTAACTTGTCCATGGCGGACGGGCTATAAGGCAACGGCGCGTTTAAAAATTCCGTCTTGATGAATGGAGAATGGGCGTATCGAATTACTTGGAGAGAATCATCGTAACCGGAGCGAAAGGAGTTTTAATATCATCGGGACGCGTGGGGCTGATGATCACAACTGATAGATTCCAAGAAACCCGAAAACGCATTCACCGCAGGGGTGTGGTTAAGGGATTAGGATTTATAGGCTAGGTCAGGTCTCGGTGAGGATGTCCGTCGAATGTAATTTGACAAGCTACTTCACGTATATTCCATGCAGGTGGTCGAACTAGGCTAATTGTAAGCTCGGCTAAATAAGATTGTATTACGTTAGGTTAAATTAAAGTAGCTTAATAAGTCTTATTCGTGACATAAACGATAGTTTGAAGTAAATTAATGAGAATCGGCTTATTTTGAGGCCCCCTTATTCGATATACTAAATAAAGCTAGACCTATATTAGACACCACCCGCCCCTCACCCTCTTCCGCCTGCTTCTCCTCCTGGAAAACCTCCTGGTATTTTCAATCGTTTAGAAAGCCACCGTTACATTAGACGAAAACGATGCCCCGGAAATTCTTAAAGCTACCAACTTTCAGACGGCTCAAGCACGCGCTTCTTGCGCCCATGCGATGATCCGGCCACTATCTATGTAAAGGAACACATTTCCCATTCACCATTCAATAACCAGAAACAAGTAACTCAAACCTAACCGGTCTAAAAATAATTTCACCGTTCGCGATCCATCGAAATAATGCAGGGAAGATACAAAAAAATTCAAATACCCGTTGAACTTATTTCGCATAGCATTTAATATCCACTGTGCAATTATGAAGGTGTACGAAGCATCATAATAATCATTTGTCTAACTGACAAATCCCTTAACGTTCCAATTAACCCCATAAATCTAGGCTATCTAGAGGCAGTAACTACCCTACCGCCCAGTAGCCAGGAACAAATCACTCAAGTCGGAGCACTTCTGAGGAAAAGAAATATGGCTATGCCCAGGCATCTGATCTTAACGATTTAATCCACACCAGTCGTTCACCAGTAAATGCATCGGCTGAGGCCAGACGAGGGGCGAAGTGAAAGAGGAGGGCGCACATTTATTGTTTAACGATCGCCCAGCACGAAAGGAGATCCAGAAAAAAAAGAAGGAACCAGAATTTCAAGATATACAGCGTACAGGTGCGCCCGGTGCCAGTGCGGGCAGGTATTCAGAGTATCCAGCCGAGGGCAGCCGAGAGGAAAGCGATTTATTGCAGACGGTCCTGCCTCTTATCTCGCGATACTTTACTGCGCTCTATCGGGCACGGTCGATTTCGTTCCACCGGCATCTCACAACACTCGAGTGAGACGCTCAATGACGAAACTGTGTTGAGATCCTGTTCTCCTTGTCCTTACCTCGGCCTATCTTTGACATACCTGTACATGGACGTCGTTGAACGAGGATTAGCGGTAAAGAGGCAGGTTCACTTTACCAAGGGTATTAGTCGGGTCTTCCGCCAGGGTACTATGATTCTTCAGTTTATGGGAACGGTTAAGACGCGATACGGGGAGCGAGCATTGCTAGATAGCGAACCTGAACTGGCTGCGTGTACTTGTTAATTAGGATGAAGGGTTGTACCCAACGATCGAGGATGAATTCGTGGAATTAGGATATTAAGTGTGAGTTTTTTGTAATCTGTTTTACACTAGATACTCTCATATCGCTTCGTGTTTTTGACATTTTTTCGAATGTGATTGAGAAATTCGGTTCATTCTTTTCTCGTTAGTCTCTGTGTGTTAAGACGAAAATTTAATTTCAGCTTTCATTTTTATCTGACATTTTTAGTTGTTAAATGGCAACATTTAGCGGTCGTATATACGCAATAAGATAAAACAAATTTGTTTTGTTCGTTGAAAAGAATTTCTGGCCGACGCTTAGCATTATGGTGGCAATTAATTGAAGTTCCATACAATGATGATTAGCGATAATAAAAATTTGTTTAATTTTCTACGTATATTATTACAGTGCCCTGATAATTATGGTTATTAGCAATTTTTTCGTGTTAACAAACATTTTTCTCTTGATTCGTTTCACTTATTATTTCTACAATAAGTCTTCCCTGCACCACTTTAATAGCAAATATTTAAATTAATCTAACGCGTAGCCAGTATCGCAAATGCGCAACTAGAAGCACAGCAATGCTTCAGAATGTTGGAACACAAGTTCACCAAATTGTCATTATGTGGGCATAACATATGTATGTGCCATTGTCGTATGTGTCGTAACATATAACTTAATCATAGAAAAGAAAGCAATGAATATTAAAAGGGAAAAATGACATGTCACGCGTTATTTACCAATAAAACAGAAAACTGAGGACATCTCGAAAACTCCAGCCAAATCAAAAAAACGGATTCGCTTTTGAAATCAGCCCCCCTCGGTTTAAGGAACAAGCCTCATTTCCAGAGCAACAAAATCACCGTTGACCAGTGTTATTATCCTTTTGTTTGTTCTTATAACGAATACCACTCATAATATAGTCTGTCTATACAAACAAGTATGGTGTTAAAAAAAACAGGTCTTCGCGCTTTACATGACATTGTACGAAAATGCTCGATTACCGCGTGAAACCGCGTACATCGCTATAAGGTGACTGTAACGGCACGCCATCGAGCTGCGGTGAGTTTACAGCGAGTTTCCGCCGGTCACTCGTCACCGCTCGATCGCCCGGCGTTGTCGCATCGTATCCAATAGTGCTGGTCGCCGGTTCCGGTTCTTTTTTAGAACCGGTTAAAAATGGGTTAAAATCCGGTTCCTATTAGAAAAAAGAACCAGAACCACCAATTATTTTATTTTAACCAGTCCCAATATGGTTCGTGTATAATATTAATTTAATCCGCACTTCCCATATTACGCCGAACCGCACTAGATTTCACAAAGTATCAATAACACTGGCCAACAAATATTTACTTTTTATCCGTAAATTTAACCAAAATGTTCATTTAATTAAATCGGACATATTGATTCGAAATGTGACCATAAAAGATTGTCTCTGGTTATATTCGTTAGTAATGCGTAATTTAAAAAAATAAAAACTTCATTAAAAGAAAGATATTTTCCTTCCTAACTAAATGCGATAAATTAAATAAACGACATTCAGATACTCTGCTATAATTGCGTATTTTTTATTATTTTAGGCCTTCGGTACTTGACATTATCACAATATCCAAAGTTTAGAACTGGTAGCAAACCAATCCACCGGACAGAACCGTGTTTTCAAACCGCTTATTAATAATGACGACGGTTACAATTTTTTGTATAACGGTTCACGAATCGCCAAAACCCTAGAACCGTACAGCACTAGTATCCAAGTTCGAAAAATAGATCCTAAATTCGTAAATTTTTATCGCAATTTTCTCAAAAACGATAGAGGCATAACATTTCTACTTCTGCCATTGTTCATTCGGGGTTAATATCTACGAGGACGTAATTTAAATTCGTCGAAATCTAAGGGGAAAAGTTTGCGGTATCTCCTCCTTAGACAATAACTCGGCTAATAACCATTAAAAAATATTAATCAAACTGTAAATAAGAATATAATAAATTCTACGTAATATTGACATAAGTAAATGTAAATTCTAGAGATTGGATGGTTAATGTAAATGGTTAAGGTAAAGTGCGTAATATAATTACAATTAATCTAAATTTTGATAGGAGACGTGTCAGGACAATTGTCGGACGACACACGCTGGCTCTCTCTCTCTCTCTCTCTCTCTCTCTCTCTCTCTCTCTCTCTCTCTCTCTCTCTTTCTCTCACTCACTCACTCTCGAATTTCCTTCCATTTTCGATTCGACCATTCAAAAGTTTGAAACTCTGGATATACATGTATATCTGAAATTTTCCGGTTCCAATAAGTATTGCAGAAGAGATTAATTTTTCCTGGAATTGTTCGCGCGACCACGAATCCTAGACGCTACTTGCACCTACCGCAGAAATGCTGCAGTTCGCACCGGGTGAGCGCGAAGAAGCGCAACTTAGGCGGTCGTGCTTCGCTTTTCTGCACCCGGCGATCTGAGGAGGAGGGGGGGTTGGCGCCTGAGCGAAGCGAAAGAGCGCAGGGGTCTCTGCCTCCTAGTTATTAATGTGCATGCGGCTTTACACGCGCACCCCCGCGTCTCTTGTCGAGCAACTGTCTCGAGAAACTCTCAGGCCCAAGGTATCTCGAACCCGCGATCGCGGAGTCGTGAATCTGCGGACTAGATAAGGGGATGATGCATAGCTGCACACCGTTAGAAGCACTCCTTGCAGGATCGCCTCCAAGCGTGGCGGCGGTATGACGAAACCACCCGCAGGAGAACCGGGCCGCGGAAAACGGCAACTTGTGATTTACGTAGCATTTTTTCCTACCCTCCTTCTTACTGCCGGGCAGAAACTCAAAAGCGTAAATATAAGCTGCGTTCTTTTTACATTTTAGATAATCTCAGCTCACTTCGAATTGCTTACAATGAACTAGAAAGTCGATGTCCCTCTGAGCAAATACGCGACTCAGTGAACCCAGCCTCTTCGGCCCCTCTGAGCACGGAGCACTTTGACTAATTTTGACGATGTAATATGAGAGATCTTTGGAATCTTCTGATCGAAAATTATCAGTAATGGCCCAGCAAATAAAAAATATTATTTGTAAAAACGCAGGAAACGTTAAAAACAAAAGGAAAAGTTGATAATTATAATTACCCTGTGCCATCTAATTTAACTTTCAACCTTTTCACCTGCGTCAAACTTTACGAAAATTTATAAATTACATAAACAAAATAGAAAGAAATTTGGAATGCAAGATGCTAAAGTGTACTCTGATTATGGTATAAAAAATATGAACAATAAATTCATAGTTCATATTGTATATCATAAGAAAAGATGTATGGAGGAAATTTCTCAAAATTGTCTCGCCCAATGAAAATGCTTACATTTAACGATTATTTTTACAAGGCTCCATTAAAAGCTACAATTTATTGCGATGTTACTTTTTCATAGAACATAACTTTCTAGTACTGGAATGCCCTTAATTACTCGCCACCTTCACCTTTAAAAGAACTATAAAATTAATACTCGACTACCGTATTTTTTTATGCATATAGAAATTCCCGTTATTGACCTGTCCTTTTTACCCGCTTGGTAGTTCTAGTGTTAAGCAAAAAGCTATGACACATCGTCAACCACATATGAACTTTTAATTGCTTACACGAACGAAATAAAATTGCAGTCGAATAAAATCAAAATCGGCCCACAGCAACAAGCATCCTACCTTTACCCACTTCTTCTGCTCGGCCTTTCCATTCGCACTTCCTCGAACGAGCAAAAAACGCGAACGGTGAGAAATACAAGCGGCAGCATTTATCGAACCCGGTTGAAATGATCGGTATGCGTGCGGTCATTTGTGTAATTATCGTGACTCTCCTTCTCAATCCCTCTCTCCTACTCTTCCCCCCGTCTCGCTCAAAGCCGCGTGTAGATACTGTAGATATAAGCTGCGATAAATGTCTTCGAAATACCCAAGATCCGAGCGTTTTACTCGGGCATTAATGCGCGCCACGAATAACCAAGTTGCCGGTGTTCCGACACGATCGTGCTCGCATTTTCTAAAAGCCATTTTTCGAACTCACCTTCACTGGCACGCCTGTGCCTACTTAAAATTTCGATACGCTCAATGCCTGACGTTACTAGCCCCTGAAAAAGGATACGTGTCGCAACACTGTGCCCCCGATCGGTTCTCGCTCTTTATCTCTTTTCCTTTCTTTGCTTTCCTGGGGTTACGGCTGTTGGATGGAATAAGTATCCGTTTATTAGGGTGCGAACAAGTAGTAAGTGTCAGCAGACTGCTAAAGGACCAAGCGGTAACGTATAAACTAATTGTAAGTTCAGTCTTAAGTTTTCCTCGAGTCTAAATTATAACCAGGGTACACAGTTATTGTGCCATTGCATCGTGCACTTTACATATTAAGTAAATATATTCTTTGTAGCGATTCCGCGATTTGCAATCTTTTTAGTTCTGTAACTTGCGAAATCATTGATTTTTTTTTCTACATTTACATCGTGAAACCCCCTTAAGCGATAAGGAAAAAATAACTCAGCTTTACAGGACTGTGTAATTATTCGTTATTAGCCACTCGTGAAGTTTACTAAACGAATTAAATTTTACTGGTTTATAACGGCGTACGGTGGCCGGCTTCTGCTTTCTCCAAATTGGGCGGTAACCGGAAAGCATTTAACTCTGATCGGGGAGCATTGGAAGGCCGAAGATCGACGACCGGTAGTTAGGCCTTACTCGCTCGTACGACCAATTGAAACCTGATAAATTTCGACGTGCGATAGTAAAGGAGCAAGTGGGGTCGACCGGCTTGTCCATACGAACACAACTACTCATTAGCATTTTACCTTCTTCCTTCCTGGTCGTCAATGTATTTCATCGGTTCCGACGGTGCATGATATTTTATCTAATATTCGATGTACAAAGAGATATCCAATTGGTGGTATACGCTATTCTACGTTTCCTCGATTCCACGGTTCACGCATAATTGTGTCTTTAACAGTTTAGGCCTCCTTTTTCAAATTTAGAAAGCCATTCCTATATCAGATACGGATGAAAAGCACGCGCTTTTTGCGCCTGTGCGAGGATCCACCACTGTCCCACCTCACTTTTCAGTTAGCCCATGCTACGCTTATTGTATTTAAGGTAAAGGTCTCAGTAGTTGACCAGTTTTTAAAAAAAATAAGGTTTTTATAAGTTGTGCACTTTTGATGAAAGTAGACTTCAGGTGCCACGACATTTGTCAGCTAAATTTTAAAACAATTGCGTATGAAGTGAAGTTTACTAACAACGAACGTCTAAATTTATTAAGATAAGTAGTATGCCGTTGTGTTTCTATTTCCTTAACGTTTCTGTTAAGAATAGCTGTACGGTTCAGGTAAAAAATTCATACGTTGTGAACAATTCGCGAATGAATTATTTGCTACTTAAATTCTCGCAGCGTTTTATAAGTCTTTAATTTTTACGAGTGCTCAACTTCTGAAGCATTTACCGAATTTTTAAATACATTTTCCAGATTTGCATAACTTAACTTTTTTTAAAAAGTGGTCTTATTAAATAATCTAGAAGGTTAAAGAATGTCTCCAGGCATCGACCCTGGCCATTTAATGACCCAGCAAGCGATTATCATTATTCTCGTGGAAGATTTTTCTTACCTGGTCAACTACCGATACCATCACCTTATACTATGGCTGAACTAAATATACCTTTTTAAGTTATTTTTCCATCAAATCCTGCTCCAATGCATACTCAACGTAGGGTATACGTGAAAAAAGAAACAAGAAAAACCTAACTTCCGAACGACTAATTTGTGTAATTCTCACGTCCGTCCTCGTACCTTCTATCAAGAAAATCCCACCCTGGCGAGGCTCGTCGCGAAGTATAAATTCCGCTTGACGTGCTGCTACAAGGAACCTGTTTTGTTCTTTAATTAATTCCCGTCGACAATGTTAATCACGAAGTCGACGCTTCGTCAGGCCAACTTTTCGCGTGCGATCGCTTTCGCGCCCGCTCGAGCTCGTCCCATCGCGTTAAGCGAGATAAAGTGTCGTTGATAAATTTTGAAGAATGAAGGTGAGACGAGCGATCGCCTGGAATACACGAGGAGAAGGGAATGGCTCTGCGTCCGCTCTAATAAGCGCGCACGTCTTTTTGATTCCTCCCGTCTGGCCTCTCTCTCCTTCTCTCTCTCTTTCTCTCCTCGTCCTTCTCCTTCTACATGCACCTTTCTCGCCAGAATAGCGGGCGTATCTCTGCAAGCTGCCACTCGTGAACATGGAAATGCCACCACCTCCCTTCCCTCGCAACTTTTGAATTTCGGTTCTTGATCGATGAAGCGTCTCCGTGCTATTGCATATTTGAATTGCACACTCGACCAAAGCCAAATCTAACACGGTGGGTTTCTGTGCCGAAACGCGATTTTTCCAAAACTATTAGAAATGTCGATTTTATATTGGCTATCGAATAGAAATGACACACGGGAAAACGACATTACTTTTCGCTTTACCTAATATTCTCTGGCTCTTTTTTCGCTGCGTGATATCGTACATCTTCCGTTTCGTTAACATTTGGTTCCCGTGTCAATAATGTTTACGAATTCTGTGAAAGAAAGAAAATTGAAATTGGCGGCAGGGTAACGTTCGCATATTGATAAAAAATATACTTAACCTTTCCTGCCTGAGTAATCTCAATTGGAATCGCTAACACCGTTAGCTTTACAAACCCATATTACGTGACAAATGATTGCAATTGCAATCACATGCTATAGTTCCGTTTTTGCCTGTAAAAAGTCAAGGTCAGAAAGGGTTAAAAATTTCGTCGTATAAAAGTTCACAATACAGTCGTACAGTCGCCAGGTCAAATAATTATGTTACTTCAATGACGAAAGATTTTTCTGTCCAGCTACTAGTTCGACACGTAAAACAATACACTCTCCGTTTTTATGCAAGAAATTATCGATAAATGCTTTTAGTCCTCTCTTTTCCTTCGTGACCTTGATCCCCCGATCGATCGCCCGCAAATATCCATCCTACGGACTGCTACAGAGATAAAAAAAAATTTCGCGTCCGCTCGTCTATCGTCCTCGTGCCGGTGAGCGTTTCGACATCTTCACGAACGACCTGCGGGCACCGATCAGCAGGTACTAAAAACGATTACCTGCCGACAGGCTGAAACTTGATATCCCACAGCCTCCCACTGCTGCTCATTGCGTAATTTACGTCCCATAAGTCAGGATCCCTTTGGCCACGAGGGAGGCAAGTACGGAAAAAATGTGTCCAGTTCCACGATCCTACGGTAAGATACTGAGGAGGTCCCGATTCGTGAGATTCACAGAGCTCTTACGTGTACCTCGCTAGAAATTAATTCATTAACTTTGCAGTTAATTACCTCAATTATCATTGAGCGTGGTTACTATTTCTACTTTTACCGTTACAAATAAGTTACGAAATTGTTTTTGCGCCGCAAAGTTTCCCGAAGACCCGGAAAGACGACAAATTTTTAGCATCGAATATTGACAGATTCGTATCGTTATTTAAATAATTAAAAACTTGATTATTTCGAGTGCTTAATTGTAATTTGATCGCTATTCTCTCATTCGTGAAATTAAATAAAACTAATGAATTATTTATTCAATATTATGTCGGAAACTTTTACACGCTGTACAGGGTGTTCACAAATGACACGCGGCAGTTGGTTGGGCTGTGCCTATCCATGGGTCTGCAGGGGCTCGCTCTGCTGACCGGCAAGAGAGCGTGGAGGGAAGCAGACTGCCGGTCCGCTGGCGCTAGGTGGCACTAGAAAAAAAACCAATTAATAGGCTACCGGTCGGTAAAGTGCATTTAATGTAATGGAAGTGAGGATAATATAAGGATGAGCCACAAGTCGTGAGTATTAACCCTCACCCCCGGCCAGTTCCACCTAACGCCAGTAGACCGGCCGCCTATCCCCCTCAATGCTCTCTTACCGGTCAGCAGAGCGTGTGCGCCTGCATACCGATGGATAGGCAACCTAACCAACTGCCGCGTATCATTTCTGAACACCCCGTATATTATTATAAATACTTTTGAATAAGAAATTTCGTAAGTTCGACAAAACCCTCCTAACGCATTTCTTCGCGCAACATCCAACAAAATTCCGACCAAAATTTGACATACGAGTTGATCGTGTGCAGATCACCTGAGCGCGCCGTATCAATCCCGGGGCCCGTGAATCGATACACGCATCGATCCCGGGTCCCATGACTCTCCTTCGGTAAACACTTCATCGAGTAGCTCGTCTGTAGTCACTCCGGACTGATTATCAGCAAAATATGAAGAATATCGAGTGCTGTCGGTGGGAGTGAGGAAGTGCTGGAGGGAACGGTTCATCAAGTGGAGCGCAAAGAATGCGAATGGATGGTGGGGGCTCGCGCAACCGTGGTAGGAGCTCGCGCGACTGTAGTGGGGATTGACGCGCGGTGGTGGGGGTAAGGCCCCATTGGAATCGGGTGGAGAGAGGGTAACGCGCAGGCAGGTTGAATTTCTGAGAAGCATGAAATTGCGACGATTACGCCGTGTCCCTGGGGCGAGAGTTATTTGCATTGGAATGCATCGTGCCGCTCGGTGGCCGAAACTCACCACGTGGGACACAAATATACAGGGTGTCCTAACGAACGTGAGAAGCCCGCCCCGAAAGAGTCGTTGACGGTTAAGTTCTGCCTCGGCGAAACTCGTCTCGGGGAGAAAGCCCTTGGGGGTCTCACGGTGCGTCTCCGTTCTCGTCTCCTCGAATGAATGAGGAAGACGTGTTGCCACGGGGTGGGAGGCCTACGCTTTCCTACGGAAGACATAATCGTAAGGAGTGGATGAAGGTGAAATCGTTTGGTACCTCACGATGTCGTTCCTGTCCAAGCTGCTTAACGATCAACGTTGTCGCTGCTTTGGATTCTGTCTGCTTCTTCGTAAAACATTGAAAAATTCACAAAAATCCTCAGAAATACTACGTTCTTATTTTCTTCCTCTCTTCTACCGCGGTGATTCTTCAATTTCTAACGTAAATGTACACGGGACTATTCAATACGCATTAAGTGTAATATCTTTTGAGCTGCTCCGTTTGCAATTTGAACGTAATGTAATAAAACAGCAATAGAAAATACTAGATTTCCGAGAGGAACTGTACTCCGTGTAACAAGGTAAGTACTAAATTCTGCTTACAAATGTGCAGTTGAGATCGCAAAATTTATATCAAATTATGCCAAGTCACATTTTCAATGTTTCTCTCAATATGCATTATAAACGACAAGTTGGTGAAAGATGCATAGATAATCTTAAATATTAAATGGATTAATAAATAAATGCAAAGAATTTCCACGTGAAACCATTTTACCTTTCTGTAAACTAAGGAAGTTTCTCAATAACTCTAAACGATGCTGATCAACGGTGCTGATTCAAAGATACGATTACTAAATCGTGAAAGGCTACATTGCGAAAGATCATCAACTGAAGGGGAACTGCGGGGGCATAAAACGTTCGCAAGACGTTTTGAGGACGCCCCGCTTAATTGCGCGTTTATCGCGTCACTTGTTATCCTTAATTAGCGCCGCTCGCAATACGCCCCATTGCCTCGGGATCCACAGCCACGGCATAACCGATGTGGTAGAGCTAATAGCAATTATTCATTTGTCTTACACGCTTCGCGAGTAATTACTCCGCGGCTTAACCCGATTAGCATTTTGCCGAGCAGATCCTCGTGTAAAACCTGGCCTTACCGATCCTCTCCTCCTTCTAATTTGTTTCCTGCATTTGAGCTTTCGCCATACCTTCCTGCCTTTTATGATTACGGCCTCCATTCATTTATTCTCTTTCCTTGACTTTCCTGGATACTTCACGCACGACGGTTGGACAGCGACTCTTACAAATCCGTTCAACGATCGCCAAACAGTACTTATTCCACTAGTGTTAATTCCCCGCATTAATTACCCGCTATACGATCGAATAACATTTCTGCTACCCGACATTTAGGCAAATGCCGCGATTGGAAAATATTTATTTCGCGCATCATAATGATTTCCATGTAGGGAGTCGAACGAACGGTGCCCAGGGACTTTTTCTCATGTGCTCGCCCCGTCTCCTTGTCTTTAATATGCGCTCGACGCAAGGGAGAAGAACGGAACGCGTGTGCATGCAGTCAGAAGCAATGCACACGTACCCATTAGCGCGTAATGTATAACATTACGCCCTCCTCATGCGGACGCTAATAGCGCGCTATTTGCTACAGGCCACATCAGCACCGTAGGACACCGAGCCGCGTGAAGGAGCTGTCGTGACTTGAAAAATTGGAAACTATTTTCAACGAGATGCTCTGCTGAGGATATTATCCCAGCGGATAGACTTGTTGCAAATAGGTTACAGTTATACATATTGGCATTTATCATGTTGCACATATATTGAAACAAAGCAAAATAAGATGGAATACTACAACATTGGTTTTATAAAGACGTATTCTGTGGAATGTGCAATGATTGGAGTGGGTGTACAATTAACACCTCGTTGAGGGAGAGGGGGGTTAGACGGTGTCGAAAACCTCGCATAGTACGGTAGGCCGAGTGAAAAGTAGTATTAATTTTTGAAAACGTTCTTCTACAATTTTACAAATACAACAGTTCGTACCATACTTTTACCATTCTTCAGAAGCGTCATGCGTAGAATATAATACATCTTTAATATCAGATTCACGGCTCTTTTTTGATAAGCGCTATTTTCCATTTAAGCGCGTCAAATTGGCGAGTTTCCGTAAACCTAGAGTTGATTGTTAGTAGTGGCCAAGTAATCGCCAAGTTATGGTTACGATGGTTACCTAATGTCTCCTAATCCCTCGCCATAAAGCAAACTAAATATCTTCATAGAGTTCTATCACCGTTTCACAGATATTATTAAAACATATTTCCTTGACTGCTGTGCCATTCGTCGAAAGCAATCAGAAACTTTTAATAAATCTTTCATTATAATTATCAGTGGTCACTAAGGTTCGAACAGCGACCTAACTCATGCGCCCCTTACGTTCAGTTCGTCCCGCTTGGTGTCTCCAATAATATTGATTTGCCCTTATTTCCGATCGTGTTAAAGATGGGCAGTAAGGTTGCGCGCGCGCCAGTGTCGCCGTCAAATCGGCAGGCCACATGGCATACGTGTTCCCGGATACTTTCGTACAATGAAAATTACCTTAATCGTCGTATAAAGCGAGAACGAGAGAGTGGGAGGGGAATAGTGGTGAAGAATGTGGAGATCGCAGAAAATGATTGGTCTCCGTGGGGCTATCTCGGATATTTTACATAATCCGTTCGCTTGCGATACGGTCCCGGGCTACCGTGTTCAAGTGGCTTTCGCGTTCGCTCTTGCCCGCATCGTCGAAAGTTTCCGCGCGCCCAAGCCCGCCCATTTAGTGCGTAACGAACGGTCATTACCGTGCCATTCCTATCGGCACTCGCCAGAAATCGAACATTTTTTCCCAAGAAGAGTACCGGGATGCGGAGAAATAATGTTGCTTAAATGGTACTTCGATGTTCGGTTAAAGCTTGCTCCACGCTCGCTAGTGGATGATCATTTTCGTGGAGGTATTTTTCATGTTAAAGATGTTAAGATTAGAGATTGTATAGGAAGGCAGACTATTCGTGTGTAGACGAATAATGTTTGTTAAATGATGCTTGCATCTTGGATCAGAGGTTGCAGGATGGTCCACGATAGAGGTGTTAGAGTTAGGCGTCGCATGTGCATTGCAAATAAGCGTACGATGCTTTCATCTTGGATAGGAAATTGCAAGATGGTTCATGAGAAGACGGATTTTTTCCCCGTCAAAGGTGCGAAGGTCAGGCCTGAGTTAACTCTTTAAATCCTAAGATACTAAAGTTAGAGTTAACTATTACTACTATTAATATTACTTGGCATATTATTTTCATTAACGAGCTGGGGTGAGGGTCAAGTGAACGGTCATTTTTTCGCGGAATTTTTTTTAAACAGGTCATAAAGTTTATTACTTTACGAGTAAACTCAGGTTATGATTCAGCATTGAAACTATCTAAATTAATTCTTTTCGTGTAAAAATATTAATAACTAACTGAGTGGCAGCTACTTGAAATTGTCTATTCGGAAATTCGCCCTACAACGCACAGGTTGCTCTAATTATCTGAAATAAAAAAACCAAAAATTTTCCGTTAAAATATAATAATACGTTCGGCATGAACCTAAATTGAAACAAAAAAATCAGAAATTAAAAATGTGGGGTGGTTTAAAAAGAATCACCGTACCGTCTTATAAGAAAATTGCGAAAAACATTGGTCATTGTTAATTTTGGAAAAAAACCGTTTACTTCGTATAAAGGAGAATATGTTAAGGAGTGTCTTCGAAATTTCATCGCAATCTGTTGAGAATTCGCTGAGTTACATTGCATGACGTGCGAAATTTTATGTTTTGAGAAAAACGAGTTTAAGCGATCCCAGGGCTGCAAAACAAGTCTTCCTCTCCTTCAAATTCCTCCAGCAAAGCCGATTGTGCTGTTTTTCCAGCCAAAATAACGAAGATAGCAAAGAAGCTATTATATCAAAGGTCAGAAAGGTAAAATGTTCATACGCGTGGATGGGTATCTGCGCCCATAGCGCGTCATTTTAACGATACTGTAGGTAAACTTAGACTTCGAATTTTGATTTAAAATAATAGGAGCACATTCTCCAGATCGTAAACTAATTTCCTAGAAGATTACGGGTTAATGTTGCCCACGTTAAATCTGCTTAAATGATATTTTAGATGATAATGGATAAACTTCAGTATACACTGCTGAATAAAATTGTTAATAATTTTCTCATCAAAAGTAATTCACATTTAACAAGCCGGACCGCATGAATTTCATGTTAATCCTTTGAAAGATGATTATCATTAAGAATATCCTACTTAACAGTAAAAAGTTACGTTTGTGGATGTCCAGGAATCATATTTCCGATTCTGCAATTTTCCGTTTCATCATTTTCAATATTTCATGCAAATTATCACAACAGCCGGATTGGTCGAATAAATGATGTTGATCCCTGCCCCGACCGGCACATTTTGCAGCTCAGATGGCAGTGGTAAATCTCGTCAACGTGGGAGATCTCTCCGATCGGCCGGCCGCCGACTTACATTGAAATGGGTAGATCTACCCGATCGGTCGGCTAAGTGTTAAATCAATGTACAGATTTTTCGACAAAAATGAGAGATCATTTTGGCCAACCCAATAATTTCTAAACAATCGTGCAAATAGAATAAGTAGCTTGCCCCCGTGCCGCAAGATCAAAACGATTAACAGGCGCCAGACCTCTCCAAACCGCCAGGTGCTCGTGCTGCACACTTGCCTGCGAATTGAAGCGTTCCTGCGCCGCTGCGTTCCGCGCAAGTAGAGTTCGCGGTTCGGGCTCGCTCACGGGGTTCAAGAAATACGCATATATCTCGGACATTCTTTGTTTCTGGGTGGTGATATTGACGATATGAATTCATAAAGGATTTAAATGAATGCCATTTCAAAATGGTTGAAGCTAACGATACACAAAGCGTCCTAGCATCAAATGGGTATGCATACTCTCAATGCACATACCAAATTTTGTCCGAATCCGTTTAGCCGTTTTTCCAGAATACCGAATGAATGCTTTGAATTTCCCGTCTGTTTCGCACCGGCCAATCAAAAAATTTGAAACCTTTCAGTATTTGTTACAGAACATATCTGCATTGTTGTCCCGTTCCAATGAATATTACCAGACGTACGAATTTTCCGATTTCTGAGTCTGCCATTTCGTAACGGTCGAAGACGGCAATTCATAAGAACTAATGCCATCGCATAATGCTGTACTTGATTTTTGTGCAAAAATTGGTCTCGCTTGGTTCAGCCGTCATTCCGAAATCGAGGATACACACGGACACGCACGAACACTTCACGTGGCAGGCGCATAAGTCACTCCGTAAGTCCTTCTTGGTCGTACCTAAAAACCATTGATCTAACCAATAGTTGCCAGAGTCCGCTCAGTTCCCTCGTTCCATTTCCCTGCCGACGCAAATCCCCAGTTTGAGTCCCACGTGACACGAAGCCTCGAAAGGCACCAGTCCGGTGAGAGAGGGTGAGTAAAGCGCGCGAGGCACCCGTTGTAAATTGTTACAGCGCGCTCAGCTGATGTCAGTGGGCTTCGTGGATAATAGATACCCACGATGGAAGCGCAAAAGAAAGGGACAGGACGGAGTGACTCTCTCAGTCGGTAGTGCTCACTCCAGCACTACGATAATATCGCGAGACGGTCGATCCTGGTGCAAGCAGCGGTGGCGGTGCCTCACCGTGATGGCACCGCAGGGGTTCCCCACGAACTTGATAGGACGATGTAGTCGTGTCACTTCACCTGGCAGCATAACTGTAAATCTCGAGTAATCTTCGGTTGCGATGATATCGTGAATGTTCCGAGGCAATATGCCTCCCTGCCTCGCTTTATGCAACGCGGAGTGAAGGTAGCCAGCCAAGGGACTTCTTTCCTCCACGCGTGTCGTATTCGCGTCACGGGCTCCACCGCGAGACAAATGTAGACAATTGACACTTTCAACGCTAATTTTTGGCATAATTAATGTCGTATACCTAGATGTCTACCCACGAAACTTTGTGTATGGTTGTCTTCAACCATTTCGAAATGGCGAGACATTAAAATGTTGAACTAAGGGGCAGAGGTTCCTGCACTTCGCTCCAGCGCCAACCCCCTTCAGGTTGCCGAGTGCTCGCGCTACGCGCTCACCCGCCAACCCGTAATAGGTGCAAGTAGAGTTCCAGGGTTCATACTCGGGCAACAGGTTCTAGGAATAGTTTTGAAATATATCGATTACTTTTCTAATGCACATTTACGTGTACACCTCTGTTTTTGTTTGATTTAAATTCGTGATATTGAAGGTGTAAATGCATGACGGATTTATAATAGAGGCCTTTTCGAAACGGTCAAAGCTGACAATACAGAAACTTTCATAGCACCGAATGGGTATATACTCAATATACATGCCAAATTTTATCCAGATCCCTTCGGCCGTTTTTACTGAATACTGGTTTAAACATTTCGAATTGCCGTTCGTTCGAAACGGTCTAATATAACAATACACAAAATTTTGCCCTGATCGGTCCAGCCGTTTTTTCGAACATTTTTCGCGATGGCAACAGCATAGAGCACTCTTCTTTCGGTCATACCTAAAAATCCATCTTTTCGGTAATCCTTATACGTAATCCTTATAGCAATGTTAACGATACATAAACTTATCAATGCAAAGGAAATTTTTTACGAAGTAAAAGACTGCATTGATTTGCATCTGTTTCCTCATTGATGTAAGACTGATTTAAGAAATTGCCAGTTGTTACACCTTCATATTTGAATGTTACTGCACGAAAATTAAACACTTCCGCACGGCCGTCAGTATGAAGGAAACATGATCCCTGAATCATACGTTCATTAATGACAGGTACTTGCTTTGTACAAGAGAAATCGCGTTATGCGTTGAAAGTTAAACTCTTGCCACTTACCCTGAATTGGCAGGAAACAGGGAAACCCTCAATCGATATTCATAATACATATAATTTAATAATTTGCATAAAGGATTCTTTGATTCAGAACGAAAAGGGAAATCTGAAGAAATTAGGATTTAATAAAAAACCTTGTTCAATTTCTACATAACTTAATTCTCCATGATTACATGTAACTTTCATCTTAAAATTTTGTTTCACTTGTTCACTATTGTGCGCGTAAGTCCATCAGTGCTTTCGAAGCATTCGGAATCTTGTTTTACGGGGTGCTAACAACCATGGAGATTTATGAAAACTTTATTAAAAGATTGGCGAGCGTCATGTAAATAAATTCTTTTTTTTAATATCTATTATCAAATCAATCTATTATCTAAAATGATTAATTATGTAAAAGAACTTTTGAAACGTTCGAATAATCGGTATGATCAGTCGATGTCTAAATTCTTAAGAAGTGAAGGGATTTTGAATTTTTTTGACTACAGTTATTTTCACGATAATAGAAAGATACTTTTATTAGTTCGTTCACATTTGAAACATTCTCCCAACACTCTCTAAGTATAACATTATTTAATACATCATTTTAATTAAGCACATTCAACTGCCCTAAAAGATGAAATCGAGCCAACCACGAAAACATGCTCGGATTACCAGAAAATATATCCAAACGTACACCTCCTCAATTGTCCAGAAAAGCACCAAAATGTTGATTAGAAATTACAAATAGATATATGTATTAATATGAATAATAAAATGAAACTAAAAATGAAAGTAGATACTGCGTCGTTTGCTTTAACAAATTCCAATAATATGCTACTTTTGCTGTTGGTAAAGGTACATAAACCTTTAAGGATTAGCATGCCGTGAAACGCGCGTTTAATTTAAGGTTCGCGCTTGCCAGGCCTTAAGGCGCAATGGGCGACTGAAAAACGGGGATCCCCGTGTAAGCGGATTAATCAGCGGTTCGCTTTCCGATTTCAGGGTGGTCGGAGCGGTGGTGGTCGGGGCGGCTGTTTGCGGACGCATCCCCGGCCTCGCGAAGAGTCAGCGCGAGCAGTGCAGGAAGGCACCGCATGCGATGCCAGCCGTGGGCGAGGGAGCTGAGCTCGGCCTAAGGGAATGTCGGCATCAGTTCAGGCATCATCGCTGGAACTGTTCCCATGTAGCCAACGATCAGGTCTTTGGCCACGTGGTAGTGGTGGGTAAGTAAGCAGCGGTGGTAGGAGGCCAAAGAATTGTCCTGTCAGTGAGCACGCCCCGCCATTTATCCTCCTCTCCTTATAGTCTAATAGCTTCGGAAGGAGTTAGCCCACTGTACTGCTTTACTTTCCTCTCGGTGTGCCAGTCGGCTCTTCTTAGTCCTTATAAGTAGCATTTGCGGTAAAGTGACAAAGAGGAAGAGAATAAAAGTGAAGAGAATGCAGGATGGTTGTGCTAACGAGTTTGTATGAGGCGTGGGAATGGGAGCTGAGTGAGACAAGGTTGGTAGGTTTTTTGAAAGGTTGAAAAGCGCAGGTTTAACCCATTCAGTGCCAATTGCGAGATATCTCGTAGCAAGCGTATGTACCAAGACTGCCGGCTACGAAATCTTCACGTCCAGGTTCACCTACGATAAGTATACAGAAACAAAATTTCAAGAGATAATGTTCTAGCAATAATGTTCTAGAAATAGCATTGTATGCAAGTTCTAAAATTTTTTTAAATTCACGTACCAATATTCCACAAACATTTTTCCTCGCGTCAAACGACTTCCAAGAATTCAATTAAAATTGTATAACGATGGAAATGAACATCATTCTAATTAACTAATACAGTTTGTAGTGCTTATATTTGTAAGGGCGTGGTAATTAAATAACAATTGGAATATAAAGTACACTTACGATAGCTCTTCGGACAAAAGATTGATGTACAAATAATCGATGATATCAAGACCATGGTCATCACTTCACTTAGAACTCTGTAATCCCGTGTAATCGTTGCTGTGAAAAGAAAAAACGTGGAATGCGAAATGAACTTTGGAGAAGAATAGATGGAGATATTCGTTGGCTCACGCGCCTATTGGAAATAGAGAACGATGAGTTAGCCGGGCGGGGCACTAAATGGGACATCACCGTTTATATGTGGCAGATTAATGCGCGTATACCTTGGGATTTCACGGACCCTAAGGAAGATGAATGACTGTTATGTCGACCCCGGTGTTTTATTAGGCATTTCTACGCGCATTATACTAATGACCTTTTCATTAGGAGTAACCAGATTTCTTATCGCGGACCTATCAATTTACATTCTACCGTTTGGAACCCCACGCTCCGGCTCAATGCTCGTTCTTCAGTAGTTAAAGACAGGCTTCGGCACACTTTATTTAGAAAAAGATAAAGGATCGTTAAAAGATAACGATTTGGGATAGTGTTGTATTTCGATCAATTTGATTTTTATTTTAGAAATTACATAGAAAGAATAATTTTACAGTCTGCCAAATTCAGGTAAATTATTTAAAAATGTCTTATTTGAGTTATATACATAGATTACTAAAAGATAATAACATAAGAGACTGCAGTGGGATTACCCTCGTGTAATACATATTAATTTGCTTCTATTTAATAACATTACACAATCTTTGCAAGGAGATCCAGATTTCTCGCACAATTGGGAATGTCGGCTTAACAGGGTTAAGAACTATCCGATGAAGTGTTTAAATAAAACTTTAAATACAAACTAAAACAAAAACTAAAACATGACTTCTGCAAAATAATGAAATGATCGATAGAAAAATTGTTCTCATGTTCAAATAAACCAGCTTACGATTATTTCAAATAATATCTAATAAAATGGTATAATGTATTATTCGAATAATCATTTTTTTAATACATTATTTGAACAATAGCGGAGTCTGGTTAACAATTTTTTTCCTCAGGTCTCTTTTATTTATCTTTACGTCTGATCTTTACACACCCGATTTTTCATTTTTTTGCATCTATCTGTCTGCCATCAGTCCGTTCCTCCTGTAAACGAAATTAATGGGCAGACGGCAATTTAAAATTATTACGATTTCGCCGTGAATCCTGCTTAATTGTATATATTAACTCTCTGTAGAATGTCTGTGACTCGATTTTAAGAAACAGACACGTCGCCCGATTAATAGCGGTTGCTGAACCCACAGAAAAGGAAATTCACAGTAACATGACCCAACATTCTATGAATCAAAGAATTACATATTCGCAACCGTGGCGCGTGCAGACTTAAACAAAAAAACAAAAAAACATTTGGGTTGTCATGACGTAAAGGTGGAACAAGAGAACTGGTTTCAATTCGTCGTCGCGTCATGGAGTTTCCTTAGAATGAAATTAATCATATTATTCTGATTATTCTTATATTAGCGTTTTCTTTTATTGGAATTCTCCTCAACTTATGCAATATTTAAAAATAATTGAATCCACAAGGCATTCAATAAATTTCTACCTGTATTACATTAAGATTTGGGTTCGGGTTAGGATTAGGGTTTATTGGAGTAAATAACTTTAAACAAAAAAAAACCGACTTCAAAAAAATAAAAATAAACATTGAATGCACTACAAACTAAAAAATAATGTTTTGTTCAAATTATATATGTCGTTTGATTAATTCTCCTTTATTCGAAATACACTATAAATCATAATTCATTTATTTTTAATTTAAAGAATCTTTCCACTCTTTAAAGTCCCAGTAAATGAACATGGATCAATCAATAATTGTATTTTACAGTAATGGGTAAATATTTATTATACACAATACATATATTACACAATATGTTTGGTTTGTTCAGAACTAACTTTTTTAATAAGAACTTTAAAAACAATGTTTAATTCATTACTATGTGGTAGTTACACGGTTCATATTGATTAGCCAGTTCACAGTAAACTGTTAACCAAAAGAATATAGAACCATGAATTGATTTAACAATTCTTCCTATTAAAACCACTGCCAATTAATATTTTACACGATGTTTAATCCAGTATCATAGTATTGGTTTTTAAGTCATCTTTTTTGCAATAAGCAAAAAATATTAATAAATCACATCACGCACAATACTTCGTTCGCCCTTCAACACTGTCTACCTACTAGCGCTACGGACTATAACTTGAATGAATTAATTCTCTATACATATGTACTTATACCATTTTGTTGAAATTTATACGTACTTACATACAAAACGTTTCACTGATTTTTTCATCAAATAAAGATATCTAAGCAAACCCTTCATACAAACTTAACGCTCATCGAACCTTACCACCTACCGCCTTGTCCAGCCGAGAACATAATAAAAACAAAGAATATTTCTTTTGAACCATATTATCTAAATTATATTCGTCACCAAGAAGATAAAAGACTCTCTGGCATCAAAGCAAAAGCCGCCTTCTTTGCACGGTAAACAACGACGCGCAACGTGCGGAAAAGCAAACCCTCAGGAGCGCGCACCTACGAAACGACACCCGAGGTTCTCGCATTACCCTTTCGCAATACTCACAATCAACTTAGCCCCGCCGCGGGAATATAATACGCGACTAACTTAGATCCAGAAGCGAGACGACGCACGTGTGCCAACTGGAAGCTCCTCGATATCTCGTACGACGAGACAGACACGAAGAAGGAAAAGGAGAAGAAACAAACTAGCGAGAGGAAAGATTTACGTAGGGAGGCATAGACACTTCGGTTCGCCCACGCACGAAGGGGTCCTAACGAGTAACTTGCACAAGTGAGCGCGAGTATCGCGTATTCCTCAACAATGTTTTAACCACAATGTGCACAGGGAGGACAAGATAATTCGATGTGGCCCCCTTCATGTAAATTCACAGGCCTCTGTAAAAGAACTAGGGGTGCCCATTAAAAAATTTCAAAGTTAGCTCCAACCCTAACCCGTAAGGAGGGGTGGCGAGAGTGGCTAATTTTAACGCGCACAGGTGTTGTATTTGAAACTATTTACTTTTTATCTGGGACATTTCTCTCGTACGATGCGTATCTTTCGAGATATTTAGTTGTCTCAAGTTAAAACAAACACCCTGTATAGCCATTTAGATACTAACCATAGCTTGAACTGCGTTTAAAACAGTGATGCGCGTTTGAGGGCTCTCACAGAAATAAACATGGCTGCTATGACACAACGTTTCTCACTGTTTTCTTTTATTCCACTACTCAGCAGTCACAAAAGAAAGTTTCATGTAATGTCTAATACATCGTAGATATTAGGAAAAATCACGTTTTTCACTTTAGATGCAATCATAACGAATAAACAGTGTTCCCTTAATGCAGCTGTCAATGCCCCGCCTAGTAGTCTACACTTCTGCCGATAGGCCCCGACCCCATCGATGCTAGCCGATATTGCTTCCCCGACATCTGTGCTTTAGACGCAATTTAAAATATAATTAGTACCTCAATGGTCATACCGGGTGTCCCGTAATTAGTGTAAGAATCCTGGATGGGAATGTTTCTGGACTGATCGAAAACAACTTTTTTTCTTGGCAAAATATCGGGTGAGGCGTCGTTTTCAAGCTATTAACGAAAAACTCCGGCCAAGGAGCGCGCGTGGATTTCCCGCGTCCAACCGTGGTCGCGAATAAACGCACTCGCGCTGCGGTGGTGCAGTCAGGTCGAATGACGAATAGAAAATGAATAAATATTGGAATTAGTCATAAGTAAAGAATAAAATAATTAGTTATTATGCACATAAAGAAAACGTCTTTCAAAGTGAACACGGAACGAGATCGCGAAAATTATTCCTATCGAGGCCCTCTTTTTACAAAAAAGCGTCGTGAGTTAAAGCCAATAGGTCCTTTCGGGGTCGATAATTATTGAAACTTTGGAGGTTGGGACCGAAACCCGCACACCCAGGCGTCGATACTGTTAGTGACCGTGCAGCCATGCCAGTTCAATGACCCAGCCGCGATCAGCTGCTCGCCGGTATTCTCTGGACAGTCAGGAGCGATGGAGTGATCCAATGACGGCGACCCATTTTTTTCATGGAAAGCTGTGAGTAATGGACTTCTTATTGATATTCCATATTCGATATTCCTATTTCCTAATTCACCAATCCTTTTTCCTGAACTTATTGCAAAATCACTTTTTCGTAAACTCATTTAATATCGGCAAATCGTTTTGTAAGGCAGACACGTGCCTCGATTGACTCGTGGAGCGATCGCGACGTACTTTTCGAATGCGCTAGGACACCGAGGGCGATCACAAATCTGTCGAAGGACTTTCGATCTTTAAACGGAGGCCCAGATTATTCCGAAGGGATACTTCACTTACCTCAGAACCTACGGGTAAGGTCGATTTCAAAGTACATTTTCCGTATTTTCTAACTTATTTATCCAATCCAAATGGATTTTCCCCCCTTCTTACGATAATTGCTCAAAATAATTTTCGAGATCCCATTCAGCGTTCACTTTAAATAACCAATAAAAAAGTAATTACGGGCAATTCATTTGTTTACTCTACGTAAGTAATTATTAATATGGTTACTCATTATTCATGACTAATCCTGATTTTTATTAATTTTGTATTACTCGGTCGACCTGAATCGCGCGCGTTTCACACGACCACGACCGAGCGCGATATTTTGGCAAGGGAAAAAGTTGTGCAGGATCAGCCCA
This sequence comes from Tiphia femorata, assembly GCA_944319695.1. NCBI lineage: Eukaryota > Metazoa > Arthropoda > Insecta > Hymenoptera > Tiphiidae > Tiphia > Tiphia femorata. The sequence continues at coordinate 3,866,132 of OX090904.1, forward strand.
GGAAACCCCTCATTCGCGGCTGGTACCCTAGGTACAGGACATCCTGTATACCAGGCACTTTACCAACAAACAGACCTATACGAAGATGTTCACATTGTTGTGAAAATAAGATTAGAAAAGAATCACGATGTTGGTATTCGACGTGCAAGGCCCCATTATGCGTCCTTCTTTGCCGAATACGACTCTGCAACACCAATTTGAATTTTTAAGCTTTGTAAGTATTTGATTTTTCGTGCGTTTTTCGTTTATTATGCATGTAGTATATGCGAATGTTAAGTAAATAAGTAAATAATAGTAATAAAATCGTTAATTTTATAAAATGGAACCGTCTTTTTGGCTCAATATTTTAACAGCGACACTTCTCTGTGTTTGACGAGTATACTCGTCGTTGCTTGATTTTCGCGGCACGTGCAGGTGCGCGCTCTGAAAAGGGAGCGCCACAGCTAACTGGTTAAATAATAACTTCATTACAAAAAAATACTGAAAACTACCATTAACAGCATAATAACGAACATGCATATTTGTTTTTATATCAAATTACTAATTAAAATACATCTAACGTATCTAGATTTAATGCGAGGGTTGTTGTTTATTGGCACAAAGTCTGTCAAATTTTGGGGCGATGTTGAGGGGTGCCACTCGTAACTCTTTTTCGGCTATTAACCTGGTTCGATGTTTGATTTTCATTGCGGCCAGTGCCGAAAAACCCATTTCGCGTAAATAAGACATTACAAGCGGTAGAAGCGCTTGCATTGCTTTAATTACAAATAAACATTACATCACCGAGTAATTGCACTGTTACGTTACGATACGAAGTTTACTTATTTGTAGATATTATGGTATGAACATTAATATTTTATTAAACATTTTGGCGCTACCTCTGGCAATTGTAGGATATCCTGAGAACATGTGTGCTATGTGGGTCTTCGCATTTTCTTGAGGTGATCATTGAGTCACTAACGAAGAAGCAATATTTTGCTGCTTTGTGAAATTACTCCGCAACATTTAGAACGCCATATTCTAATTTTTCTAATCGCCAGAAACTCTATCTACAACATACAGTCTCCGCTAACAGTCAATCAATACTATTCATTTCTTGGACTTTGCAGCACAAGTTGTACCTTACAAAGTCCGAGAAAAGGTATCTAACTTACTCTCACCTCATCCCTTAGCAATTCCGGTATCCGCAACAAATGGCGAAAGCGGTATATCATATGGACAAGATAATCCGCGTGCTGTGCGTGAGCGGGAGCTGACGTGATCCGCTCGCATAAATATCGCTAAATACGCGATATTTGTCACTCGGGCATTGAAAAAACGACACATGGATGCAGAAGGGAGGAGAAGGATCTCGTGGAATACGTCCTGGAACGCGCAGAAGCGAACGCTTTGTGCTTCGCTTTTGCTCGCCCTCTTCGCACGCAAAACGATGAAAAACCCCCGCGCGCGCGCGTGGCCTGTGTAAGGACTTGGGCGATTTCTCATGATTAAGAGAGAAGGGATTAAGGCGCTACCGTGTAAAAACGAACAGCTGGATCCACACGCATGAGCATTCCGTGATTTACCGCCTCGCAACGAGGTGAGCTCTGCACTTTGTTGACGCTGCTTTTTTCCACCACTTTCCAGCTGTCCCCACCACGCACCCGCATTCTCCCACCACTCTCTCACGGTCCTTCCCCACGATCAGTAACTATGTATATCGCATCTTCCCTGTATATTTTATGTAACCCCCTCCCTAGTTAGCGTTCTCGTTGGTTCTCGTATCCCATTACCAGTACGGTGTGCTGTTTTACCCATTTTCTGCCACTGCATTACTTTGCAGTGTTGCCAGGTGTGGCGATTTATCACCAATTGGGCGACTTGGAGGGGACTGATGACGTCAATATTTTCATGTCGGCCACAAATTTGGCGACGTTAAATATTATTCACCTATTTACTCTAACATATGTAGGTTATGTATGCAATTTCAAGCAGGCGCTACCAATTTTTATTTTAGCTGCGTTTTGTTTCACGATGTTCACTTGCCAATGTAACCTGGTTAATACACGCATGCATAGTGATTTTTAGACACGAGCGTTAAAAAAAAAGCGTCCGTATGTATGTACATAAATAAATAATTGAAAATATCAATTTTCCAATTTGTTTTAATCGGAAAATAATTATTACTAATACTTCGAGGAATGTCTAATGATGATTGTTTAGGTGTCCCTAATCCAAATAATCCCTAATCCCTGATACCAAAAATCGAAGCCGTTTGTTCGAATTGGTTCTGGTTTTCAAGATTAAATAACGTGTAATAACGTATCACTTTTCCGCTTAATATTAATTGCTTTGTTTTTGTGGATTTAGTTATGCGTTACGAACGACATATTTATCCACATAACAACTTGGTTAGGTATTAGGGTTAAAATCATATTTAAGAACTGGCGACGACGACTAGACAACTAACCATTTAACGCCAGTATCGTAAATGCGCAAATGAAAGCACAGCACTACTTTAGAATGTTGGAACCCAGATACACCGTATTGTCGTTATGTGGACAAGTATGTCGTTCGTGGCATATAACTCAATTATAAAACAAAAGCAATGAATATTAAAAGGAAAAATAACGTTGTTACGCGTTACTTACCAGTAAATCACAAAACTAAGGATATCTCGAAAACTCGAGCCAATTCGGAGCTAAAGCGGATTCGAGTTTTGGAATCAGCATCCCCGATTTAGTAAAGAACAAGTCTTATTCCTAGAGAAAGAAAACCACTGTTGACCACTGCGATTTATTGAATTAGGGACACTTGAACAATCGTCATTAGACATTCCTTGAAGTACTTATACACTTATAATTATTTTCCAATTAGAACAATTTGCAAATTTGATTTCTGTCCCACTAGAAACTGATTCTGGCTCACTGTGCAGCAATGACAACGACGAGTGGACGTGTACGGCCAGCCTAACGCAGGCGTACAGTTTGTACGGCGAGAGTTAAACAAAAGGAAGGAAAAGAAACGGACGACGAAAATGAGTACGTATCATCCGAGATGAAGGAGTCTTCTTCGAGATGCTCGTAAAACCGAAGAAACGGAAAGGCCGCCGCGGCACGGCGTACCGATCGCGTTCACTGCGGGGAGAACAAGAAGGGAGAGAGAGAGAGAGAGAAGGAGAATAATCTCGGCGGAGGATGCATACATGCGCGCGCACGAAATGGCCAGTGCGAAAATAGCCCGGTCTTAAGCGGCGCGCGTAGAGGAAGTGAGCCGAGGGTGAGAAACAAGAATATAAGAAATTCATGCGTAACATGCGGTAAAAAGAAACCGGAGAGAAAGAGAGAGATGGAAAAAGGAAGAGAAGGACGTCAGGACATGAGGAGAGGGGAACGTAAAGAGAGAGAAAGAAGTATAAATAATGCTTATAAACGTGAGGTGGAATGAGTCGGTCGCTAACTTAATTAGTGGAATTAACGGGGCCGCTCGACATGCTGGAGCTAAGTGCGTCCAATAATACCCGCCCGAGATATTTTCACCGGTCTCTTAAAACCCCTCACATTATGTACACCGTATAATCCCAGCCGCGTGCGCACGTAGAAGAGATAAAAGGTGGGGAAAAAGAAAAGGAAAAGGAAAAGGGAGAAGGTGGAGGAAGTGAACGGTGGGGTGGGTCGAATTAAACGCGCGATTAACGCGCTTCGTTCAAACGCCATAAGGGTGGACTTTAAGACGCTGATTTGTAAGGGTTGCGGGTTAATACAAGCACGCAGTGGAAATTGTTTGGAAACTCGTAGTCGGTTTTACCGCTTTATCGATTGTGATTTTTCGATTTTATGTTATCATCGTAAGAAGATCTTTGCGATTTAATCTCGGATTAAAAGATGAAAGAAATTTGACTTTCCAACGATTTAAAAAATTCTGGTTTGCACAGTGGGTTTAAAAATGCAATTTACGGAAAAAGTGGTAGCGCCATTGGATTCTACAGAAAAATAATACAGAATGCATGTATTGGACAATTCTTTCCTCTGTAATTTTGGTGTATTATTTTATTGTTTATCTATCATTTTATGAATAATTATAGTTTCATTGTGTAGGAGATCAGAAAACTTAACAAAAGGCTTCAATCAGCACTTGCTGTCCCGAAAATACAAAAGAATTACTGCCTCACGGTATTACCGCATAAGGAATTGTGCATAAGAAAGTATTCAAACGCTGAAACAGGCCGTCGATCATTCTCGTATGATATCCAGAAAAAAAAATTAGTATATTAACAACAAATTGTTAATTGCTAATTAACCACTTAACGAGCATTGACGCATTTTTACATGAAGAAAAGGATGTACCACAAGAATTTTCATAAAAATGAGTGCCGTAGAATTTTTCGGATCGCTCAATACGAATCCTAGATTAAAATATTAAAAAAAGTACAAAAGAAAAAGATGGAGTATAAAATCCTGCCGCGCAGCCTCCCCGTGGCACACTCTGGAATCGTGACCATGAATTCACTAACTAATGCCGGAGGAAAACATTCTCCCATCCATGGATTTTTTGTCATTTTTCCCGTAGAATCGAATCGCGCTACCAATTTTTCCATAACTCGAGTTTTTAAACAATTCGCAAGTCAAATTCTTTTTCGTAAAAAATAATCTTTTGGTCGAACACTCTCATTCCAATGCTAACCATACTGCTATATCTATTAATCTGCCCATGGACCTTGATAGACTAACTTTTCTCGCTGGCTTAGCAGATTCCAGTCGTCATATTGGAACTGTTATTTTAATGTTTCCAAAAAGCCATACTGCAATCGGAAGCTTATATTTTAACGTAAATTTTGCCCCTAAAAGAAATTTTTATATCACTCCAAATTTTTGACAGGTCTGCTTGACGGAGAATGCCTCATGCGCGTATAAATTATTTATTGGTCAAGGAAATCTATCAATTGTTAGTGGTGCAGAAAAGCCCTGAAACCTAACTTCTCATTTAAAAGATTATTATTTCTTCTAAATCATCTAATATCACATCAAGTTTAATTTCTTTGCTTGTAGTAAAATATCTAAGTATGTCAGATCACAACTGATCTGTTTTATGACAGCGTTATCACTGCTGATAATATGAATACCTAATGAGCGAATTGATTGAAAGCGCGTGAAAAAGCTTTTCTTTTAGCAAATGCTTTCTAGCTACCAATGATAATTATATGCCTCTAATAGAATTTATAAGAACTACTGGGACATGTAGAATTACATACATCAAATTTTGACAGAAACAAATCTATAAAGAATATTAAAAATGTTTTGAATAAACGCTTGTTACCGTGGAGTAACCGCTAAGCAATCAAACAATATGACGATAGTACGAGCCCTTTATAATATATTCTAAACCAACACGATAAACTGACATCATTAGCCAACCGAATTAAATAATAAGTCACCGCGGACCCTCGTACACAGCCAGACGCAACGAAAGAAGATATTTAAAAGTCTGAGACAGCCCACATAGACCGAGTCGGTTTGTGTGGTGAATAAATTTTCATAAATTATACGCGTGACGAGTTGGCGGAGTTTCGGTGATCGGCGTGGGCAGGCGTCGGATTTCTAACCGGATAAAATTAAATCGCTGTAATTAAGAGATCTATTGCGCGGGCTACGATCACAGATCACATCTTATTAATTCGATCGAGGGTAACACGCAACTCCACTGATCTTATCCTCACTCCCCTTTCTTTAATTATGAGACAATATCTCGTAGCCGATGAACCATTAAAAAGTGATTAACTGTAAATTAAACAAATCCAGAGATTCATGCAAGAATTATAATTAATCCACCATAAATCAATTTAGGAAATATTACACTATAAGAATTGAGTAAATGTTCGGAATTGAGGCCTACGCGACGATGATCTTCAGAATAGGATCATTCGAAGCGTATGATCGCATTAGAAACAACTTTTTTCTCTGACAAAATTGGCGGCCTCCTGTGGAAAAAAAGATATTCGATGTTAAAGTTGAAATATTTGTACTAACGTGCATACACATGCCACATCGACTAAAGGTGATTCCGAAGATCATCGCCGTATAGGCCCTAATTCCGAACATTTATACATATAGTAAAATGTGCTATGTGAATATAGTTAGTTGTATCACTATGTATGAAATATTCTGGTAATATTAACTATATAAAACACTTACTTTTCTTACCATTATATATTTTCAACCACACTATGTTTTTAGTTGAAATAACCATAATTTTGGGTAAAAACATAATATAGTTCGTTATACCATGCCTCTATCGTAATTATTACCGACATTATGGTAACATTTACCATAAATATCATATTTCCAACTATAATTTCATTACTATGCCATTATAGTTAGATATATACTTTTCTCCAGTGGCGTAGTCAGGGGGGTGCGGTGGGTGCGGGCCGCACCGGGTGACACCCATCAGAGGGGGAGTGATACCATGAGATACCGCACCGAGTGACACCCGGCCTAGCGACGCCGCTGCTTTTCTCTCAGCGTATCCCTACGGGCCCAAGCAGTACCGTTAATTGATCATCGAGAAACATTGTCTAATCGCCTACGTGCACCGAGTTCTCCACCCGACGTATTCAATGGCAATTTGCATCGATCTGCATGCGTGACGACATTTTTAGTTCTTTATTGACAAATAAAAAGCTATACGCGAGAAAAATTCTCAACTTACAACTCGGTCTTACGTTTTGCATTTCTTTTGAACGCAACTTCTTCCTACATGCAAAGTTGAAGCATATAAGCTCAGTAAATATATTTAATTCATTTTTTATCAATTCACGGTGCTCTACAGTTTGACCATGCGATTGCGTGGATGACTAATGTTGTGAGACCTGTGGCGAGGTTTTTTCTCTAAATCATTCTCTACATCTGTTGTCCTGTAAACCCTCATCTGCATCTTCATCTTCCGATGATGTATGTTGTTCTAAAATTCTCTTTCTCTTTCGATTTTTGTTGAAATCATTATTTCCCAATTCGTCTTCACTTCTTGAATTGCACAGTCTTACTGGTTTATTCATTCCCATGGGTGTAATAATTTACATAATTTAACATTTTAAGTTTAAATTCAATTGAAAGTGTGAATTTTTTTTTAATTATGTAAATTTTTTTCACTGTATTAATTAAATGTATAAACTGAAGCAACGGTCCAGAAAAGTTAACTTAACTTAACTTTTTAAATGTCGTTTAAAATAATTAATTAATTATTCATTAAAATTACCTTCATTCAGGACTCTACCTTCGGACATTCGAGAGTCAATAAAGAGTGGACTTGGACCGCTTTCAAAATTATGTTTTTAATCATTGAACTAACTGTGGAGATTTATGTGCTTACAATGACCATATACTTTGAATATACTGAACCGTAAATTATTGTCTATGCTAACTAACCACAAATCATAAATCTTACCAGAGTCGATAACAAAAAATTGACAAATGGACTTAGGCCACTTTGAAAATAAACGGCTCGTGTATATGACGAAAAAATGGACTTGAAAGATTGCTGCAGATTACACGCGAGCTTCGTAGTAACGTTTTTGTGGTCTAATTAAACGTATGTATGTGTGACCGAGTCAAAGGAACTAAGTGTATGTTTGTAAAGAACCGTTTAAAATACAAAAGAGAGGGAGAGGAACAAAGAGAAGAAAGAAAAATATTACAAAAAGGGGAGGATACAAGGTGCAGATTCTTCTTCGCCTGTTCTCTTCCGATAATGTCATCGCAGACGCTGCAGGCGCGTAAGAGCAACGCCTTATCAACTTCTTTTCCCGGGAACCCCTTGCCTTTTTCTTGGTCCTTGTCTTGCCCATCCTCTCCGCGCAAACTCTCCGCGACTCATCGGCCGTGTTCTTATCCGTCTGAAATAACTGCACTGGCCCACACTCGGCACTCGTGCGGTTACACCTACCTGCTCGTTGTCGTGGTTGGTCGTCGTGGTCATCAACCTACGAACAGTATTGGGCGGTAATGAAATAAATCTGGTCGAATAAAAGAAACGACCAAATAATAATGATCCACTGCTCGTGTTTCCCATCTAATGATATACAGGCAAAGTTTACTTTCTCGATGGCGCCTAGATTAGTTTAGTGAATTCTTAAAAAATAAAATCCATTTTATCGCTGGTTGCACTCTTTTTACCAGTAACACTAAAAAAATTCCAATTCTCTTTATAAGCACATTTAAAATACAGATTAAATTTAGCAATATTATAGAGAATGTTCAGAATTTTTCTCATTCCGTCACTTTTTCTGCCTTCACTCCTTCGTCTCGAAAATCCAAGTCACCTCGTGTGTCAAACCGCGTATCGAGATCCAGGATAATTGTATCGTGCGGCGCGCAGGTCGATCTGTCTCTGTCGACTTTATCTTGCCGCTAATTTGTTCGATAGATCGAACGACTGCAGTGGTAGAGAACGGTGGCAACGAAGGGGATCAGAAGGAAAGAGAGGAAGGGGGGAACTGCGTCGTCCGGCGCGAAGCAAATCCTTCGCATATCTCTGCAAGGCGAACGTAACTAAACTAGATAATAGTAGATGGTGTGTTATAGACCGCCGCGCGCGCGCGCGCCACCAGGAAATTTATGATCGACACGGAAAATTACCATTGACCGGTATCACGCGGTGTCTCACCGCTTTGCTTAGGGTGCGTGTCCACTTTTTCTTCGAGTCTCTTCCTATTTATTTTCATTCGAATGCTTAAACCAATTATGAGCTGGAAAGTGTTTCGAGAACTACAAGGGGCGTTCCAAAGTGAGCAGGACTTTTTCAAAATGAGAACATATACTTATCAATTTAACAAAACTCATTTATCTTATTCGAAATAGTCTCCTTCAGACTCTATTAAGCGATTTGTATGCTCAAGAAGCATGTCGAACGAGTGTTTTAGGTCGGTGGTAGAGATGGATGTCCACCGGAATGTCGGTGCATGACTTTTGGATGGCCTCCGCATCGCCATAACGTTTTCCTTTAATCGGCAAATGCATTTTTCCGAATACTTCGAAATCACGCGCTGTTAGATCAACCTAACCACTCGCGGTATTCGGCTGATCTAACACCGTGTGATCTCTACTTATTCGAAAAAATGCATTTGCCGATGAAAGGAAAACGTTATGCCGTTCAAACTACTTCGAACTTAAATTTTGGTCATTTCCAAAAGAAATATTTCTTCCTTTCTCGAGTTCTTGAAGATACCGTAGTAGTATCCTCCAACCACGAACGCACGGTTTGCTTAACTGCAAATGTGGATTTGCCACGTGCCTGTTCTTCGGAATACAAGCTACCGATGCAATGCCAGGAAGAGGCTGACCCATCGCATCGCATTGCATCCTATCGCCTGACTACACGGGATGGCTTGCAGAGCGCTAATCTACCTCCCGGAACGCGTAGCCTGATCATAAACGACGGTGGAACGGCCTCCAATATACCAAGTGTACCTGGACGCAGAAAATTGCCGAGGGCACCCGTAAGATTCTCAGATTGAGTTACGGTCAGACCGGGTATAGAAACAGGAGGATCCCTGGGGAATCCTCAAGGACCCCCTGCAAGCTCTCCTCCCCTTCCTCCCGCGCTGCGTAATCTCAAGAACGTCTCAATTTTCCTCCCAGGACAACTTTTAACTGCAACCCTTTTCCCTGCACACGTATCTTCGCTAGCAGTGGAACACTCTCGATTACCTTATCGATAATATTGATAATTTTCTACTATCCATTCTTAAAATACATTATCACGGATATTGCTGAACAGTGATTTTCAATTCTTATTTCATGTTCATTTGGAAAGGATTAAAGCTGTTGCTAACGAACATTTCAATTCGGCCCTAATGCCTTTTTGCTCTTCGGATTCTTTAAAATGTGTTTTAATACTTGATTACCTAAAATTGAGTGAATTGTAATGTTTTATACAGCTAGGTCATTTTTTTCTACCCGAGAAGAAAGATCCGAGTGTTATTTTCTTCGAGTAACTCGAACTTCTTCGATTTATCTCAGGTAAAGAAAGATTGGGCAAATTTATCTTTATCGTGATTTCTCAAATACGCATTAAATTAGTCAGAATATCTCAGTATTTAAAATTGTTCCCTTTTTATTCCGAGTAAAACGTGCTTAAGCTTAATTGAATCTTCTAGAAAATTCTGGCTCACTCGTTTATCGAGGAACTACTCGCGTAAGGGTGGTTACTGACTTGAGTATGGTTGCAGGCACAGGTCAAATACTCTTCAGCGGTCGTTTTACTAATGAAAGATTCGTCTAAGGAGGGGTATCATTTTTACATCATCTTAAAACATAACTATTTGTTTGTGATCCCTGATACTTTAAATGAGAGAAACTTAAGATTAATTTGTTCGACTTTCGTGCGGTCGGAGTGCGCCTGGGCAATTGAATAACATTCGTGCGCGCAAAAATACTCAAGTCAGTACCCACCTTACATTGACTCGCGCGCTGCAGACTTATTTTTAGCGATCTGCGTGTTTCGAATAATGGTCTCAGAATATTGTTAACCTTACGTCTTAAAAACGTCTTACCTTTATTGCCAAGAGGCAAAAAAGCCTTTAAACCGGCTCAATTGCCTCCAACGATCCACAATCACCTCTCTCCCATTCATGAAGAGCCAGACGTGACTGGCCGCCAACCGTATAAAATCCACATTGTTACTCCGAGCGATCCACACTACGTAGACGTCGAAAGGGAGCAGCAAGAAAAAAGCAACCCTCAAGATAATTTACGGTCCGCATGAGACTGAACACTTGCGTGGGTCGACGGAATTCTCGTCAACCGGGTCGTCCGGCGAGAAAAGGTCGCGCTCCTGCTGCTTGCGTTCCTTCGGGCATTTTCCATATGTCTTACGCAGTTCGAGAAGAGGGATGAAGAAAGGGTTGAGAAGAAAGAATGAGAGAGAAAGAGAGAGAGAGACAGCATATTGTCGTCACGGTGTGTAATAAACGCAGATACGACGATTCCAGTCTAATCGCTTCATTACACGCGTCAAATAGACATTCTATGAAGAACAAAATGTAACAGATAGACAATAAGGTAGAAAGTAGGGTGAGTGGCAGGGACGAGGAGGAAACAGTATATTGTTAAGTCATGTAATAGTCGTGCTAACATCGGTGTACTTACTAAAGAAACTTGCTTTACTTCTAATGAATTGTCCAAAAGCACAATCGAATAGATGTTTGGATTGTCGAAGCAATTATATGTACGCAAGAGTATTAAGACAACTTTCACTACTCCAGTACTTGTTCGTCCAATTTGAACGTCTGCTTAGCACGCGTAAACAAACCATTACTGGTCGAGTCTATTTGCTGTATGGTTACCCCTACTCTTCACCCTCCTACCCCCACTCCTCGCACTGCTATCACCGGCTTCGTGTAAGGATAGTCGAGCGGCTCGGCCATAAATCACAAGTCTAACATAACGAACACTGTAAACGAGGTTCGACCATAGATCTTGAGCATTAACTAGTGCTAGACGACCCCCTGCCGCAGAGGCGCGCGCGTGGGTACCATCGTCGCGCGCGTGCATAAAAAGGCCGTTTAAGTGTGTTAGGCGTTTTGTCACCAGACCCTTCGAAGACGGTATTATTTAATGAACCAACCAGCAGGGCACCTGCCACGCGCGGAAATGCATCGCCCAGCGCATCAACGGTGCTCTTTAAAACAGATCTAGTCTACGTTAACTTCTCTTTTTCTTCAAAACAAATTCTCAAATTTCAATCCTCAAACAAAAGCTTGAGATGCTGTACAGTGCAACGATTTAGAATCCGTTTTTGAGAAACAGGAATTACCGAAAACTAAATTGCAGAATGTTGCAAAAGTAGATGTCACAGCTAGAGTAAATTTCAATGACATATCATACAAAACCGAATTAGTAGTTTTGAAGCCAAAATTGCTAAATTTTATTTTCATATTTCAAACTACCTAAACCATAAAAAAAAATAATCCAGTAAGAAAAGTCTTTTATATGTATACAGGGTGTTTGTTTTAACTTGAGACAACTGAATATCTCGAAAAATACGCATGGTACGAGATAAATGACCCAGTTGAAAAGTTAATAGTTTCAAAGACGACACCTGTGTGTGTTAAAATTAGCCCCCCCCCCCCCAACCCCACGCGTAAGGAGAACCGATTCGTTCGAGTCTTTAATACATTTTAGATGGAAATTCACACTTTTTTGTTCTAAACATTTTTTCATATTTCGTATTTTTGACCGTACCATCAGAATCTGTAGAAAAAACTAGGGATTGCCATTCAAAATTTCAAATTAGTCCCAACCCCACCCTTAATTTTAACACACGCAGGTGTCGTCTTTGAAACTATGTATTAACTTTTCATCTGGGACATTTTTCTCGTACGATGCGTATTTTTCGAGATATTTAGTTGTCTCAAGTAAAAACAAACACTCTGTATATGCCTAAAGTAGCGACGAATACAGAACAAGAGAGACTTATAATTATTTAACTCATTGCGGAGCAATACATTTATTGCTAGCTTTACCCAATGGCTACAAACGTTACCATGAAAATACTTTAAGAACCTTAACAATAATAACACCAAAATTCCTGTATTCCATTTTAAGAGAATATTCTACCGTGGACTTACCGTGGTATCTTGTAAAACTGCTTTTTGGTGAGTGTGTCTGAATATATACACACTTGCCAATCAATTATCCCCTTCTAATAGAATGTGTTAACATCACTGATAAATATACATATAAGTATACAATCCGTTATTGAAGAACACGTGCAGCTCTTTTTCACAAACAATGTTAATAAGTCACTTCCTTTACAGTCCTGCCTAAAAACTGGCTTTGGAAAATGAAAACGCGTTTTGCAACAGTAGGCAACCCCCCGAACCGTCAATAAAGGACAAATGAATAAAATAGACGCAAACGATTAAAAGATCGAGCTTGGAACTCACCGAGATAGCAATGTAATTTAATACCGTGACCTCTGCTGCAAGTGAACAGAACTGCAGCGAGCAGCAGATCAATTTATTGCTGGGTATCGGTCAATGCAGTCCAATCTCACTCTTCCACCCATACGGTCGTGAATCACTCGCTCGGTCGTGCATTACTTGAGCGCGCTCTATTCTACACGCTTCTTCCTCTTTCTCTGCCTCCTCCTCGTTCAATTACACGACCGGGAATAATCTGACGCAATTCAATGCGTAATGCGCGTGTAAATTGCGACATTACCGGCTTCTGTGTTCCGTGACGCAAGAAAAGGCGATCGGTAGTCTTCGCGCTTGTTAAAATACAGCTCCCAGGGAATCGTGAGATGCTAGACGCGAAAGTGGAACGATGCACGGTTAATTGCCATTTATACGGAATTTCTAATGCCTGCGAAGTATGCGAATGAAATTTCAAACTGTTTAAAATATCTCGAGATATCAATTTTTTCATCTCGGTCGGAAATACCGAGGATAACTTTCTGTTTTGTTTTTAATCAAACGGAAACAAGTCAATCGTCACTGATGTGGCCGTAAAAAGATGATCTGCCTGCGAGTGGTGACCCCCCCCCCCCCGCCCTCCTTGATTAGTTACGAAAATACACCGGTCAGCCACGATCGTTGGGAAACGCGAGACCCCAATAAAAAAGAAACAATTTGGAGGATCCCAAATGGATTGAAATGCAAATCGAATGACTCTGCTTAAATCGAACAAATGCTAAGTGGGGCGTGTCCCTTAATTATAGTAATCCTTTAATTGTCTCCCTATCTGATCGGATCTGAACCTCGCCGCTGTAATGCGAGATCGGTACACTTTTTTTCTTCACTGCGACTTTCTTTATTTCTGGGCCCCAGCTCCTCAACCTGCCTCCAATTTGCCATCTACATGCTACTACCAGCATTGCTAACGATAGATTTTCCACTAGATCTAGTACATCCCAATTTCATCTGGAGACAAATCAGCAATTTTCCTAGTAAGCAGAAATTTTAAAAAATTAATTTTTTTACCTGTTAACACATTCTCGCTAAACAAGAACACTTAATCTTACCGCCATTAATCTTTCCACTTTCGACAACTACGACATCAACATAGTATCGCCGTGTTACTCTATATGCTCCCTGATATTGTGGCTAAATGAAGCAGTAGCGTGGAAACAGTATTTTATGATTTACAGCCACAATTTTCACAGACTGGGATGAGAAATTGTTTAAATATAATAATTTGGGCATGCATTGTACTTTATTATCTGCAGTCTACGTCAATGATATAATTCTTTGGTAACTCACTCTTTATTCTAGTGTTACTCTGATTTTTAATCTTTAAGTGCTTTATTATATTATAATAGTAGAAATTCAGCCATAGATTAATTTCATATATTACAAAACACAAAAATTGTGCGATACCACCTTGTACAGCAGGGCGAGAAAAAAGAAACGGCTAGGCATGATACGATTCGTTAGAGTCGAATAAATATCGTCCCCTCTCTGATTATGAATTCATTATATCTCCGGTGGTCCTCATTAGAGCAGTAGAAAATTATTTATAGCCACCCGCGTTTGGGATCTGCTTCGGATACCCTCGACGTATCTCTCTCTAATCTGACTGTTTCAATTATGCCTAATTGTGCCCTAACTCGTCCGATATTTTTCATGGTCGAATTATACCTCCCTTAGCATTTTTTTATTATCATTTTTTAAGGGAATCGTGCCCACTCGAGTCAATATCGGATATATTACAATTTATAAGTTTCCAAAACCTTACCACAGATAGAGGGAATTAAAAATATTCTGTTTGTGATTTTAAAAAAACTGTTAACCAACGTTGTTCAAATATCTAAATGCAATTTTTGTAAATGTAATTCCATTTATTATTCACGTCTCTTGTATTAATATTTTTTTTACTCGATTCTGTAAATTTTTAGTCAATGTACGGATATTTACCCAGCGGTATTTTTAAATGGATAGAGCTGAGTAAACATCTTCTAAACTTGATACGGTGGAATCCACGTATGATGATCATTTTGGAGCTCTTAATTCTCGATAGCAATGACTCTTTAATAAAGTTAAACGAAGGATAACGTTTTTAATTCAATACAAAAGGTCATAGAACCGGGCGTTACAATAAAAATATCTGCGATTACAATAACCAGATACCACCTCATTGAATTATTATCAATATTCACGCGAATAGTGAATAGTCCACAACCTAATTCATAAAAAATATAAGGCTTCGAATAGGATGCTCATCGAATACAAGGTTATTAATTATCGCGAATAAGTCATAAACATGACGCTCTTGACATTCTTAAGCATCATCTCATTCTTCTTCTCACGAGTACAGCAAGGGGACTCTAACCCACTTTCATCCCAACACTCCCTCACGCGAAGCTACTGAACTGTCGTTTAATCTGATTTACGCAAGTGACTTGGCCATTAGTTACTCCTGCCGCACTCCCTAGTTATACCTATCGCGCGCGAGCTCAACTATACATGCGTAATCACTCATACACGAAACCGAAAGAATCCTTGCTAATGACCCGCAGCCAGTGGTGCGCCGATGATGAGCCGGCCACTATTTCCATCTTTCGTATTAGATCCGGTTAGTATTCATGGAAGCAGTAACACTATGCACAATAGTAATATTAATGTAATTATAGAATGGGTACGTAATACGTATGCGTAGAAGATCAGTTGGCAATGAAGTAACAGAATAGCAAATATTCATTGAAACAGGAATACCACCGAGATTAGTTGCACGCTCATTTTACACGAATCTAGAAAACGTTGGAGGCAATATGTCTCATCTATGTATGTACCTACATATATGTGCACACATATGTATAACCAACTGTCAAATGTGTTCAAGCATGATGAACATTTAAATATTTAAAAGTTTGAAATAAATCAAACAGAAAAAAGAAATTACGTGTCGAAATTTAGGTAAGAAAGGTATAGCATTAAAGTATCTACATAGTTACTTACAAAACTAACTTCTTATTATACTAAACAATTTAGTATGCCGTATACAATTCAATTTATCAACACAATGCATACAATGCATAATTAATGTATAAATTGAATGAGAGATGAGACAACGCTACTGTTCAATTCTAGAGTAACATATGAAGCGTTCAGTAAAATTTCCGTACTCGCGAATAAGTGTACCCTATGATCTATCTAATACGCTTGTATAATCTTACCGACTTAACTAGGAAAATATTATTTTACGTTTCCATAATATCCTTTTGTTTTATGGTGTATATTTGTATCATTTTTAACACTTTGCATATATGTATATTTATAATAAAATAATCCATTTTATTACAATAAAACCAAGAATCGAATTAACTACAATTTTATACAACACATACGTACCTATTATACGTATATGTATAAAAGATTCGCTACTATCCGTGGTTTTTAATATATGTGGAAGCTCGTATTGTTAGAACGAATGCCCCACGGACACCGGTGTCCTACTGTATTTCGTAATAAACAGCGAAATTTCCACATTTATCGTTTTTTGTTTTGCTAACATTTATATATTCAGTTAATTGTAGCTTATGCCGCACAGCTGGAAAACAGGATAATAACTGTTTGAACTTTGTCAGAATTGCTAAATCGCTTTAAATACAGTTTTGTATCCTTTCAAGTAAAACTGGTTTCATTTCTTTGTTCACGTCGTTGGTACATATAATTTGAAAAATACAAAACATTCCTGACAAGCGTTAACGAACCTGGACGTAAAAGTAATTCACGTGACGTCAATATCCCGTCGCATAAATATAGCGCACTCTATTTTCTTCTTTACTAACCTGCTCCGCGCTGAAACGAATGGACGCCGCATTTAAAGTGCGTTTCTTCGCAGATTCCCGGAGGATAATTAAGCTCAGGTTCGGTGTATCTTAATTGTCAGGTCCAAGAAGAGATTCTACAGGTCTTCTGGGTTGCGCTAATTATGAATTATTTATTTCTTATTTTCTCGGAATTTGTTGGCCACACGAATGAAGTGCGCGTGGAATTGCATCTACGTGCAGACCCTACCTTACGAGAACCGAATTGTAAAGTAAAAGAAGTAACAATACAGAAGTTCAATATGATAACAAAATTTTCACTTCAATGAATTCCGAGGGATTCGCGCTCACAAATTAATTACGGAATGCAACCATAGTAGATGTAAACTTTAATCCATTTTTTCGTTGGTGGCACTAGGTTTACAGAAAACTACCCATTGGATGAAATTAATTGAAAAATTGTGCCGATAAAAAGTTGCATAAACCTAGTCCTAAAACAATTGAGTAAGCACAAATAGTTTTTATAATCTTGTGATCGCAAATCCTTAATTTCGATACCACTCCGTAATTTCTGTTTCGTTGGTTTCATTAACGTATATTTATATGTATAATAAAAAAGTATAACTTCTTATTCGTCAAACAACTGTTATTTAATAATCAAGATTAATAGCCTGATTTTTTATTAATCGTAAATTCAATCAGTCATTAAACGAATTATATTTTGCCAGTTCTGCGTACAGACAAAAATAACAACGACAAGAACAAAGTTATATGTAAATCTGCACTAGGAGAAGGAAAAGTGTGACCGAAAAGGAATCGAGAACATAGAATTGGCAGTGACTTATTAAACTGGCAATAACCGTAAACAGTATCAGATATTAAAGTAGCGGTTCTATTACAACGCCCATGACAAATCAGACCTGAGCAATATTCCTGTTTCAAAATGTCGCTCGAGTTTCATACACTTGCTTAGTTGACACTTTAGGGAAAAAATAAATGTGAGAATAATCCCACAAATGGAATAGTAACAACTAAAGAGAAGATGATTGTAATTAGGGAAAAAAATTAAAATTATATGGGTGGGGTAATGAAAATAATATTAGATGAAACACGTAAACTTCACAATACATAGAGACGACATCAGCCGCCACCCTGCTGGCTCCCTTGTGGCATCCATTACAAATCAAAGGTGAGCAATAATCCTGTTTCGAGGTGTTGCTCGTGCTCGATGGTGCCGATGGTGCCTGGCATCGATACACAGCGCGTGGGCGGACGGAGCGAATGATGTGTCCCCCTGTGACAAACACCGTGAGCCAATAAGGATTCTCGCTCACAATGATCCCTCGCTCTCGTGTATGAACGCGGCGCGAATGAACCTTTAACCCCGAAACCAAGACAAAGGAAGAGCAAAGGTGGACCAAGATGGATCATGGAGGCGGGAGAAGTAAAGAGGGACAGAGGAGAGAATTAAGAAGGAGAACTCTATAGGGGGGCGATGTCGGGTGTTGGTTTCTCAGGCGGATAAATTTTTCTCACCGACGAAATAAAGATCTTGTTGGACAAGGGTTGCTACAAGGCGGAAACATTGCCGCGTGGTGGCCGGACACGCTTATTCGCCAAGATAACCTCAAGTTTCAACGATTCTTTCGTCTCTTCTTCTTCTCTTTCCATCCTGAGTTTCTACTCCCCCGCAGCCCTTCACCAGCGCAGTCAGTGCGCTAACATGTGTAGAAATGTATTGTCTCCAGTGCTTAACTTCACCCAAACACCAACATCTGTAATCTATTTTAGAGGTATGGTAACGGCGCTTACCAGTATGTATGTGTGCTTTACAGTAACTAAACTTACAATATAACTTTCATTAATGCAAACGAGATGATGCTGTTTGGGAAGTGGTCAATACAATCCCTTACTTTTTATGCTATTACTCGATAGGTGGTCCTATCCTTGCAATTAGATACAATTACTGGCATATGTATGATAGATAGGAGGATTAATGTCATGTAATGCCCCGTTTAAAATGCCTGGTAGCAGGAAATCTAATCCGGCTCACAGGTTGTGTGAGAGTACACAATAATTAGTCAATGTCGCATGTAAATAGTACTGCTCAGGTACGGCTTTAAGCTAAGGCACAAGAGGCACCAGCCTAGGTACAGCGGGAATAATACGAAAACAAGACTAGAGACAAAGTATAGTGATGACAGACGTATTAAAAACATTCCATTCCAAATAATCTATGTTGCTAGCGCGGAAAGGAAGTTTTTAAAGTTCAAACTTATTATTAGACCAATCTAAGAACAAGCATGAACCAGTAAAGATTAGACGGTTTAGGTTGTTATCGTATAATAACCTTCTGCCAACGTTGCACCCACTTGCGAAAGCAGTCCTGGAAGTGATTTTTTTTAATAACCAACCAACCAACTCCCTCGTTGCATTCTGTTTTATTCCTCAACATCGTCAAATCTTTTGCCCTTCGACGGACGTTTCAACGTAGAGAATAACCAAAAGTCAGACGGAGCTATGTCTGGACTGTACGCAGGTTGACGAAATTGGACAATACCGCGTTTAGTCAAAAACTCCTGAATCAGGTGAGATGAATCGGCAGGTGCGTTATCGTTCAGTCATTGTGAAATGCGACGCTCCGAGTTTTCGACGCTCACACAACTGCGTACCGTTGCCGACCGAAACAACTCAGGGTCGTGCAGCTTGATAGGGCTATTCTTAAAAGACCACACTAAATACCGAATATCTATTTTCCATAATAGGAGGATGCTCAAGAACAAATATATATGCAGAGGTCGGACTCTTTTGAGACACACCTCGTATGTTATGAAACTTGCTCGCATAACGACAATTCGGTGTACTTGGATTCCAACATTCTAAAGCAGTGCTGCACTTCCATTTGCGAATTTGCGATAATCGCTAGTTGTCTAGTCGTCATCGCGAAGTTCTTAACAGTAGAACTACCAAGCCTGCCAAAATGAGTGGTCAAGAAAAGAAGTTTCCATATGAAAAAAAATGGCTACTTCTAATATTGAAGAGAAACTCTTGTGAAAAATTAGTGCGTCCGATCATTTTGACTGTTCGGTACTTCTAGTGTTAAATATGATTTTAACCCTAATACGTAACCAAGTTGTTATGTGGATAAATATGTCGTTCATAACGCATAACTAAGTGAACAAAAGCAACGCAATTAATATTAAACGAGAAACAAAACTGAGGATGGATATCTTGAAGACCAGAGCCAATTCAAACAAGGGGCTTCGATTTTTGGAATCAGGATCGTCCATTTGGTAAAGAACAAGTCTTGCTTCCAGAGTAATAAAAAAAATGCTTTCTTGTTGATCTGTATTATCAATGATTAAACGATTTTAGAGGAACCTCTTCTCCATATCTTTGCACGCTCACAGACACCCTGCTAAGAATGCAGCTCACGGAGAAGCACGACAAATCACAAAACCAGTCCCACAAACCAAGGGCACCGCGCGTGGCCAACAAAAATGCTGAAAGATAACAAACGTGGCGCATTATGATTCAATGCTTTGCCCCGGGTCGTGGCGTGTCACGAGAAAGAGCTCTATTTTAAGACGAATATAGTCTGAATCGGTTTACTGTTTGTTGCGGACAGCGTACGATTCTCGATTCATTCCACAACATTTTTGAATCCAAGATTCTTTTGTGAGCTGAGAAACTAATACTGGTCAGGTGACAAGAATAATCGTCCGCTGATACGTTATTAAGTATACCGCTTATGATTAACGTTCTGACTTTATATTATTCGTAATTTAATTCTCTATTTAGTATCGGGTGAGAAAACAAACTCCCAGGAAAATTAGGTAACGCAATATGTATATCGTTCTCATTTGTTGAAACGAGAAAAAAGTGAATAATTGCGAACCAATGTAATTGCGATTGAGAAGCAGGCGCTTGCAAAGCAATTTAAGATAGAATTGAAAAAGGGTATATTTTTGACCTGAGTGACCCACGGACATAAGGATATACGTGGAATATTTTGCCGTGCCAGTGGAATACGATCGTTCTTGGTTATCTTTAATAAGGTTAACGGCAGGACGTAAAATTGCGAAGGCACAATAACTGCACATGTACGTGGACCATACGGCCAACGCCGCCGCCAACGGACAAACGTTGTAGGTGGAAGTCTGACGCGTCACCCTTTGAAATACTGCTATCAACTTCGAAGCCATAAAGGTCCGATTTCACGTGGTATAAAGTTGTAATCACAGATTGCTCTTCGACAGATGATCTTGCATATCATTAAATAAACCAGATTCTTAAAACATTTTTCAAGTTAACAATAGCATTCAGTTCTGTTAAGTCGCACATGGCTAAACAATTAAAGCAACACAACAAAATTAAGTATAATTAAAGCATATCCTTGAGAAAAGAAAAAATTGTAAAATTATTATGCATACAGATTTGCCATAATGAAAGTCAATTAGCTAATTATTGCAGTTACTCCAATTATACATTCAATATTCGGGTAAAGAAATTATTTCGAAATATCAAACGCTCTGCTCAACTCTCGTGCAAATGCAGTGAAATGACGCGTCCTCGCCGTTATAGTAACTCGTGACGTTGCAGGTCACGTGAAAACGGGCCTTAAACATGGCCCCAAGAATAAGGACGCATGATTTAGCACTTGTCAGAACCGTTTCGTTCCAGTTTTACAGCCTGAAGGGTTCCTAAGTAATCGTAGATCGCACGGCGCTAATTAGCGGTTTTTATACTCCACCCTAATTAGCGCAATCTGACATTTATAGTTTAATTGCGTTCAATTTTTTTGCCAATCTCCACGGTATATGTTCCGCGCTAGTATATGTTCATTCCCCGCGAAATATTTTCACTCCATAAACATAGAATTTTGAAACTTTCTGTCTCGAAATCGTGTGTTACGGAATTGTGAGGAATTTTAATCTTTCCCGATTATTCTGCGGCAATATCTAAAAATGTGCAATTATAAATGAAGGAAATAACAAATTTTCCAGATCTTAGCATATAAAAAAATACTAGACTAATATCCTAGAGAATACAATGTTACTAGAAAAGAAGTTTCTTAGTAAATTTAAATTTGTTTCGAGCAATCATCGTAAATAATCGCCCACGCATGCATCGTGTCGACATAAAAATGTGCCAACGCCGTTATGGCAACCACTTAAACCACGATATAAATTAAGACACATTCGGTCCTTCGATTGATCATAACCAAGTGTTGCCGCTTTTGGATTTCCTTTTTCACGGTTTATCCGCATAACGCTTCCATCTTTTTGCTGAATGGGTTTTTATACTCCACACCGTTAACTGTACATTCTTATCGGAAATTATATTTTCATCATTTCAAATATTATCACCATTTTCCCATATCATATGTATACATATACACATACCTATAATTCATAAAGTAACGGTAGAAAAAGGTAGCTTTAATTTTTATAATCATTTTAATACTATAGAAATTCGAATACATCGAACAGCACGATGTTAATTTGTGCGGAAAAGGTAAGTTTTATATTATCCTTTCTGACGCGAGCATCACAAAATCTACAGGAATTAGTTCTCAGGCAATTTCTTCGAGACAGACCTGCATTATTTATACTCATGCACCGAGATCACGTCAACACATTTTCTTTCTCCCGCCGCGCCGTTATGAAATTGCGCAGTAACAACGCGCACTAAAATTTCGCGCGAGCACGCCATTATTCAAACTGGAAGTGTCTACACCGTAGAAATTGTCGAATTATGATTAATCGCAGACGTGATTCCCGTGCTCATAATACATTCTCATTACGAGTATCAAGGTATAATGCAGAAGGTAGACAAATAAGTACCGTGTATTTATGAACAATCCATAAAACATCCGCACGATCAACGCGTTGTTGCCTTTAATCTCGACTCATTATAAACGACGTATGAATGCCTCGATACACCTTAAGACACACAGTGTAAACAGATTGAGGAACGGACTTCTGCATTGGCAGAGGTCACGACCCAACGCGCACTTGCTCCATTCGACACACTCGCAATTTACAGTTGAAATGAATTTATGGAAAGTGCAGTCTCTCCTCTCCTTTCTCCTGGGCCCACTCCGCCCATTGAAGGAGGCCGCCACTGACATCAGCAAAACGATAAATTTCCACGTTACCATCCTTCGCGGCACTGAATAGATGCACGCGCAGCCCGTGTCGGACATAAACACTCCGCATAAATTCATCAACGTTTTAACGGATCCCTTTGCTTTCTTAACCATCCGCTCGTACACGGTGTCACTGTACAATCGGCGGCTCATACTATCAGAAGACGTAGACACCTCGCCGCCACACTGGGACAAACTGCTCATTTTTGTGTCAAAGTCAAAAATCTCTTGGTAGAAATAAGATAGAGATATGAATCGTTTTTGGGGTTACCGCCAAAATGTCGCGGAATAAGGGAAAAATAAGGAGAAAGCATCAGAAGCAGGTTCAGTCTGCCTTTTCAGAAGTGTCTGACAACTCAAAATTATCTAAAATTTTACGTCTATCTGAAGTACCTCCCCGCTCAATATCTTTATTATCGCCAAAATATTTGAACAAATAACAGGAAAACCTACGAACATATTTTTTTCTTTCGCAGGCCTTTTAACGACGCAAGATTTCTTTGAATTAGTTAAAATACAAATTCTTACTTACCTCTAATTACAGTGGTTTGCATATTTTGTACAAATTGATAATTTGTTTGAAAATTCAATCTTTGGCCACATACTCAGGTATCCTGGCCCTCTGTACGTCGCACAGTGGGACGAACTCATCATTCTTTATGAGGCATGAGGCATTCTGCATGAGGCTTTACAGGACAACAGATCTAGAGAAAGATTTAGAAAAAGAAATGGTGACAGTGACATTCGAAACACAGGGAAATGGAATTATACTTACATTAGAAACATTATACCTCCTAAAGTTTTTCAAAACAAAGAT
This sequence comes from Tiphia femorata, assembly GCA_944319695.1. Lineage (NCBI taxonomy): Eukaryota > Metazoa > Arthropoda > Insecta > Hymenoptera > Tiphiidae > Tiphia > Tiphia femorata. The sequence continues at coordinate 3,889,846 of OX090904.1, forward strand.
TGTCGTGGTTGAAAAGTTTGCATAAAAAATTACGAAGATGAAGAATGAAATAATACTTTTGCGAAGTTTTGAAAATTGAGAGATTTTAATAAGTAAAATGTAGATGAGCAGTTAATTGTTATGTAATTTATACATATAGTTAGACGAGTTCTTGAATTGCATATATTGTGCTTTTGAAGTGTTGTAAAGATATATAAAATAAATTGAACATTGTTTTTTTAATTCGAAGCATTTTAAATTATGTCGAATGGACTTGAGCTCTTTCAAATTTTATAACGAAACTGGTTGTTAACTTTGAAAGTGGCTTAACTCCATTCTTGGTAAGAAAACGCATATTATTCACTTAATAATTGCCATTATTTGAATAGGAGCTGTATACTTAACTCCTTTAAATACACTTAAGCAGTATGACTCATTGGTATCCTATACGTATATATATTTTTAATTGTATTGAAACACAAACCCTTAAATATCTCAATTTAAGTATAAATGGACTTACGCCACTTTGAAAATAAACGGCTCCTATACATATATTTATTCCCTCCTTTCAAACTTGTTCTCCCGCACGGAATAACCTTAAATCCTCGACAACATAGAATTTCGATAGGATTGCCTAGAGTAAACGCAAGCAGTTGATTTAAAAGGCCGAAAATAAGAAGAATACCGCGGGCATTTGATGGTATGAGTCGATTTGTCGCAATAAAGGAGAAGTACCAACCGAGCTGAATTGAGCCGCTTCATTAGCGGTGCAGTGTATACGCGCCTTAAAGAAAGCAACGCGTCAACACCCGATGATTGACAATAAGACCAACACAAGGCGTGGCGCACTGCACGCTTGTAGGACGTTGCACGCGATGCATTTCATGTGTCGCCCCCAGGGCATCTCAAGCACCTTTGGCGACACTCCTGCACAACTATGCTGATTAAAAATCAGATGGTAACGAGGCGAATAAATTTACGCGCGACAAGTAAACGGATGGATTGAATACTATCATTAATTAATATTGATTGGATCCAGACACGGAAGGCGAATGAGAGATTATAGCTTCTAACAGAAAGTACGCAAGTGCGAATACATTCAATACCTATATTTAAATACAACAAAATTTAATGAGTGACGTTCCTTGTGTCCCCTTGCTCTTACTGTAAAACTGAAAAAACACGTGATTGTGGTGCATTAACCGTTTGAGTCCCAAGCAGTTCAGATTTTATGTCGAGAAAAGCCAGCACATTTCGAGCGTTGTGGAGAGCTGAGCTTTTAGTTCTTTTATTTCGGATGGTAGAATAACAGAAATCGCGAGTGCTAAACTTTGCAAATTTCAAGTCCCTTTAATAAAATTCCTTGAAAAATTGCTTTACAGTAAAACATCCCCTTCGGAAAATGATGGTAATAAAAACTGGATGTGCAAACCGTACGTCGGAAGATTTCCTGTAATTACAAGCAACCAAATGTTGGTTGTGCTTTTTTTTCAAATCAGCATCGCCAGGAAAAACATAATTTTACAACAAAAATTGACAATACTCTCAGTATACGCATCCTCAAAGGTGCATGTTCCCACCTTCCTATTTTATAACAGAATCCCGTCCTTGTATCTCACGAAGACAATATTACCAAAGGCGTTATTAAACAAGACAAACGACGTGATTCCGATCATTGATCACTGAGCATGCCTCGCGGTACACGGTCGTCTCGCATGGTCTCACCAGGTCTCGCGTTAATAAGTATATGTATAGCAATGCTGTGCGATTCTAGGATTTTGGCGGTTCTTGAACCGTTATACAAAAAGTCGGTACTCAAAAAGAACCGTAACCGTCGCCATTATTAATAACCGGTTTGAAAACACGGTTCGGTACGATTGGTTTAGAACCGGTTCGAAACTTTGAATATTGTAATAATGTTAAGTACTAAACACCTAAAGAAATCAAAGTTATGCAATTATAGCAGAGTATGCGAGTGCCATTTATTTAATTTTTCGCATTTAGTTATGAAAGAAAATATTTGTATCTTAATGAAATTTGTAGTTTTGTAAATAAAACATTAGTAACAAATATGGCCACTGACAATCTTTTATGGCCACATTCGGAATCAATATTCCAAATTAGTTAAATAAACATCTTGCTTAAATTTGCGAATAAAAATTCAATATTTTTTGGTCAGTGTTATTAACAGTTTGCGAAATCTAATGCGGTTTGGCGTAATACGGGAAGAGCCGATTAAATTAATATTGTATTCGAAACATATTTGTACCGGTTAAAGTAATATAATCGGTGGTCGCGGGTTTCCTTTCCAATAGGAAGCAGATTTGAAGCCATTTTTAACCGGTTCTAAAAAAAGAACCGGAATCAACGATCAGCATTATTACATAGATCCGCGACGGAGCCTGGTAGACACATCGGAAAGCAGGAGTACGAAAAGCGGGCAAACCTCGATAGAAACTAGCTGACGAATTTCCGACAATGCAACAATGCACGCTTTAAGACTGCAGCGCGAAGCTTTGCGTTACGGGTAATTAGGGATCCCCAAACTCGCGCAATCGGAATAATTAATCTCAATTGCATTTCTCCGAGGGAGAAAGGGGCGCTGGATGAAATGCATATGCGGCAAGAATGTGTCGATCGTAATTTCAGATTCCATCGGCCCATTAATCGCGTCGGCTCTCGGGTCCAAAGAAAGGAACGGCCCAGTGAGGAACGCTTGATCGAAAAAACATCGATTTCACGTCGAAATTGCTTCACCGAAATCAGATCGACTTTTACATCGATTCGATTGTCCAATGCTCCCCAGTATCGATCAGTTATCGATGCCGATAATTTGTCGATTTGGATCAATTATCGATGTTGACAATTTCTCTCCCCAATTTCTCTACTAGATTTTCTATTAGTAGCTTCGTGAGCTGTATTAGGGTAAACCGGGGTAATTCTGACGATGTTTAATTTTAATATATTCGTATAAGATATAAAATGAGCTAATACAAGAACCTAATGCAAGACTTAAAAAGATCCTGCATTTGGTTCTTATATTAGCCCATTTTAGATCTTATATTAATACATCGAATTAAACATCGTCACAATTGCCTCGGTTCACCCTATATATTAGGCGTTTTCAATATTAATGAAAGAATTTCTTTTTGCACTTTACAAAATTTCTACCCTATCAGCGGAGAAATGATTTCTCGCTGGGATGTTGATTTGATGTCAATTGATTGGGCTTATTTGTATATCTGTACGAAGTAGAGAAGCTGCGTATAGTGAATTCTACCCCCATAAGACCTCACAATTTTTACTATATTATTTTAGTTTATTATTTAATTTAGGCACAGGAGGACTAGTAACGCTAGTAACTCATTCAAGTGGCGATTTTTATGGGCGAATGCAGAGGTTTGCGCGCCTACTAAATATGTCGCCGTAGTTGATTATTTCTCGCTGCGAAGTGAACGAAACAGAAGCTTAAACATCTCTACAACTCTGCAGATCGACGTCACATTAATATACATATTATCGAAAACGACATATAAAGGACGATATAAACTATTATATTTACAAAAATTAATAAAATATCAGAAATACAACTGTATTTTTATGAGAAATGCGATACATCGAATATTCGTCGAAGTATGAAACATTATCGACGTAAGTACTGCAGCGATCGATCACTTCCGGATGAGATTTCATCAAATCGACATCAAATCGATGTCCTTTCGATCGAGCATTGATCCTCACTGGGGGTCCGTTGAAAAGTGCGGCAATTTCAAAATGGATAAACGTTACCCCCCTTCGCAGAAGGAGAAATACTTCCGTAATGATTTTGTTGCATTTTATTTCACTACAGTCGGCTCCACTAACTCGCGATAATCAGACGTCTGCGATGTGACGCGTTCATGACGTTCGAATTAAAGTCTCCTTTCGCAAACGAGGCTGATCGTGCCACGGAGAGAAGTGAGGTTAGTCGGTGGATCAACTCGGACGCGCGGGACAGTTTCGCGTGGGTGTTTGCGAAGGTGATAAGGGAGAAAGAGAGAGAGAGAGAGAGAGAGAGAGAGAGAGAAAGACGCGAAGTAGCGTGGGAGGTGGAAGAAAAGAAATAAAGGAAAGGAAAAAAAACGAGCATCCCCGACGCGCACCAGGTGAAACTGAAGGCATGCGCAATAATTCATTCGGCATGGCAAACGAGCTGAAAGCAATCCGCGGGTAATTAATTGTGCTCACGCTTTGCGCGCGCACAGTCGCCATGCCTGTAAATTAATATGATAGAAACAGCCCAGAAGACATTGTGGCCTCGCACGTGCATTAAGGAAGTTACGTGCGTACCTTCAGGATTTTCAGAAACTCCATTTCTTTTATAATTGTTTCTCAGTCTTATAAATCGGCCTTCGTTTCCGACAATACCTCACCATGCCGTACATTTTACAGAAGAAATTCACGGAGACTCTGAAAATCAATGAATCATATATTTGAGCCGTTTATATTGAAAGTGGCCTAAGTCCATTTATCAATTTTTTGTTGTTGACCGTAGTAACATTTATAATTTGAGCTTAACTATCATAAACAACAATTTACGGTTAAGCATATTCAAACTACATATATGGTAATTGTAAACACATAAATCTTCACAGTTAGTTGAAGAAATAAAAACATAATTTTGAAAGTGGCCTAAGCCCACTTCTTTATTCATCTTCGAATGTCCGCAGGCAGTAATGAAGGTAATTCGAATGAATAATTAATTAATTATTTTAATCGACTTTAGAGAAGGATTTAGAGAAAGAAATGGTGACAATGACATTCGACAAATGGAAAAATTAATCGAAACACAGGAAAATGCTGGTATACTCAAATTAGAAACATTATACCTGTGAAAGTTTCTCAAAAGAAAAAAGATTGTCGTGATTGACGGCCCATTTAACGGACATTGGTAATTAATACGAATAAGTACTCTCATAAAACGAATATCTGGAAATTGTGTTTGTTCCCCAGCTGACTGGAAGCATGTAAAGCTGGATTTATAAACCTTCGCCACCGTTCCCCGTTCCGTTTCGTTGCCGTTTGAACGGTAGCGAAAGTTTATAAATTCAACTGAATATTTTAACCAATTCGGCGAATCGCACGTTTTAGCACATGTGTCCAATAAAATGTATTCTGCACTGTTTCAGGAAGCAGGGAGGCAGCTTTTACATACGCGATAAGCTCTGCGGGCGTGACGTATGCGGTGACCGCCGCTTGCAGTCGCGGTAACATTACAGCCTGCGGTTGTGAACCTTCAATAAGGTAAGCAACCATGAACAAATTCGAGTCTTTTACCATTCTTTACGTAACAAACATTAGTTGCAGACAGCTCCGTATTTAATCTATTAATAATTTAATATATTAATAGCCTATTAACAGTCCAGATAAAGCACTCTACTTTTTACAGAAAGTTTTCTCAGTTAACAATTCTTAACAATTCAAAAGTGACTTTATAATCAGCACCGTAACGCAGTAATTGTTTTATAATTACTGCTGATAAAATATTAATACTCACTTCTATTCTTCAAAGCAAAGTTATTATCTGTACATTCAATTAATTTCTCGTTGATCCTTTGCTATTGTTGAACGCGTAACTCTTCGACAATGCCAATTACTCTTTGTAAGTAGGGACTCATAGAAATATTCGATACGTGCGCAAGTAATCTTCCAGTTGCGAGGGATGGAATACCCCATGCGCGGAAGAAATCTAAATTTAGAAAAACTCTTCAATTTCTAATTTGCATATGGATTGGCACTGCACATCCGGCTGAATGATAAATTTTTTATGTGTTTGTCAACCGTGCGCGTCTTGTGCGACAGGACGAGGAAGGAATTACCACCGAACGGCTGGGAGTGGGGCGGGTGCAGCGCGGACGTCACGTACGGAATGAGGTAAGCCAATTAAACCGGTGACCGTTAATTAATTCATCGACGATCCGAGAGCGGCGGCTCTCGCCTTTTGCGGTGGCAATGGCGACGACGACTCGCACCGGGCCTGAATTTTAATGTTACAATTTTATAATGTTAGGTTCGCGCGTAGGTTTCTAGACGCGAGGGAGATCGAAGGCGACGCCAGGAGCTTGATGAATCTTCACAACAATAAGGCTGGGAGAAAGGTGAGAAAAGAATTTCTACAAACATTGTTTACGTTGATCCAATTTTATATGTATATGCTCGATACATATGCACAGGTAGGGGAACGAGAGGTAATTATTCGCGTATTTCGGAAAGTATTAGAGCAATTGTTGCTACACTTGGTAGGGTTCGTGTTACTAAATACGTACCTTTGATTAGGGTATAAAAGTTACCGATGACTAGAGATGCCAATAATAAATCGATGTTTTGGATATATCGATATTTCAAAATCGATATATTGCTACTAAATATCGAAAGTATAGCGATACAATCTTTTCGGTGTATCGCAAACCTTATTATTTAGGCAATCTGTGTTGTTATACCTTCTAAATCCTGGACCATTATTCAAAATTCGCAATAATTATCGAGATATTAATTGTTGAAGATCAAAGGAAAGGGCGTCCGTCAAAATAGCAGCGGGAGTAACGCAGGAGTCTCTGCGAGCTGTAGGACGGCCCTGGTTGCCAACAAATAAATGCGGGGCGCGGTGAAGGGAAAGACATAAGACGCCGCTGTAGTTGCGGCTTCTTTTGCGTTATCCTTCCCCTTACCGCGCCCCGCATTTGTTTGCTGGTAAACTAGGCCGTTCTACACCTCGCAGAGGCTCCAGCCTCCAGCGCTCCTCCCGCTGCTGCTTTGACTAACGCCCTTTACTTTCATCTTAAACAATTAATATCTCGATGAAAATTGAGAATTTTGAATAATGGTCCAGGACTTTTGTGTTTGTTTTAAGCCGCTCTATGGGCAGGTTTGCTATGGTAAACTTATAACGGACCACCCTGTAGACATAACGTTAAAGTCCCAGAAAATATAAAACGAAGAAAACTTGAAAATGTCACGAAACTTGACATTTACCACAAAGTTTGTCTCTTGAAAATAAATATTTAGCTTTTCAGCTATTTCCTTCAATCGCTAACAATAAGACAAATAAACATTGATAATGTTTTATTGCTTCATTAGAGAAATTCTGTCTATAACAAAAGAATTTATCGTTTGCAGATAGTCAAGGCTCTTCTGCAGACCGAATGCAAATGCCATGGCGTTTCCGGATCGTGCACCGTGAGAACCTGTTGGAGAACATTGCCCAGTTTTCGACAAATCGGCGACGCATTGATGAAAAAATATTACAGGGCCAGGCCGGTCGTCGCAATCACGCCACCACCGCCTCCTACAGTTCAGGTATCAATTATTTTCAGATAATAAGGAAAAATCTTTTTACAATACAAAGCAGAGTGAGTTTAAAGCACTAAATTCGCTTTTCTCGTTTGGATACACTTATAAAATACAACTATCTTAATTTTATGTTTCTAAAGCAGAGGTAGACATTATTCGAATGATAATACATAATAATTTGGAATAATAATACATAATAGACTTGATTCGATTAATATATTGTTATTCATTTTTAATTTCAGTTTTAACGTAAAATTAAGGATTTTTCTTACATTATTATGCACAAACACAGATGCATATTATACGAAGCCAGCGAATAAAACAATTATGTAGAAGAGGGGATTTCACTCCAATTTCAATAACCTTAAAGTATACATATTATCAAAGTCATCGTTCTGAACAACTTTTTCCTATACACGTTGTTACCGTCGCTCAACCTTAGTTTTCGAGATATGCGCAAGAATACATTCGATACTACACAAATGCAACGTGTAACCATGAAGTTACACTTCACACGAAGACAGCACACACCTCGCTGAACCAAATAAAACTAATAAAACAAGGTCTAACCTAAGCTAAGTTGACATAACCCCAGGTAATTCAAACTAATCCGAACTTATCTCAAATATTAACACTCCGATATACAATATAATCGAACATATTTTTGCGTGTACTGGAAAACTGAGACCAAGCGGCGGTAACACGTATAGAAAAAAGTTTTTCAGAATGATGACTTTAACGACATATTTGAAATGGTCACCAAAATCGGACAGGTGCCCTCTCTTCTCGATAATTATCGCGAATAATAATAATCCTATAACAAATATACCATTATTTCATTTGAACGATTCAATTACCTCAAATAAAAAATTACTTAAAAAGAATTTACTTTAATTTCACAGGAAGAAAGTGACGTTCTTCAATGTTGCTATCCCTTAAATGAAGATGTGAAATTTTTAATTACTTCATATTGCTGTCGTTTCCTTTATTTCAAATACAATGTGCCCAAACTTGATCTATAGGAACAGTCACAAAGAGAATGTTTATTAACGCTAGAACGGAAAACAATTATGATGATCGTTCGGCACAATAATCATGAGTAAAAACAAAATCTCAACATTCGTCTCCTCACTAGAGCTCGGACATGCTGCTGCACTCGACCTCCGCGGAAATCGTACCGATCCTCGGGAACGACGCAAAGACCCAAGGGAAGCCAATCGAATACGCGAAAACACGGAACGATCGTCAACCCCTAAGAAAGGCAATCAAGCCCAGAAGGCCGCACTTGGTGCTGAAGAGGACCAAGGTCACTGGCAGCACCGGCACTATGCAGAAGAGAATCCCAAAGAGGAGCGAGCTGGTCTTCCTTCAACCGTCTCCGAATTACTGCGAGCCCGATTTAGCACAGGGCAGCCTAGGCACGCAGGGCAGATACTGCAACCGCACCAGCAAAGGTAAGAACCAAAGGTTTCTGTTTCACGAAATCGACTAGCCAATCAATTTTCATTCTTCTTTTCCTCGTGAAATGGCTTTCACTAATTTCGAAGCAATACCTATAAACATGTATTTTGGGACTAATTCCATCGTGGGATCGCCTCGACTTTCTTTTAAATTTGAACAATGAGACTTGACTGTACTGTCCCCCGTTAAAAGGCAACATAATGGTAAAAATCGTGCTTCTTACTTTTTTAGGCACGACCGTACATTTTTTTATATACCTTAACATTTGAAGAGCATTTAAAATCCAACATGAAATTAAAAACTCAAAAATTGACAAAGTAACCAATTTTGAAAGAAAAAGATACGTTAGTTCCTACTAGAACTGCCATCGAGTCTTTCCCGATGTCCATTTTTCAAACTGGTGCCAATGTTTACTCTATTCAGCCAATCTTGAACCTTTCTCCTGTATATCCAGGAAAACATCGTCTATAGTTAGCATATAGAGGTTTTTTTTAACATTAATATGACCGTTTGTGAATTAAAAACACAACTAAATTTTGAATACCGTAATGAGCGTGACCTATGCGCCTACCATCCCGATGCGTGTGTCGTCCCCTTTTCAGCAATATGTTGCCCCCTTTACCTTATTCGCGGCGATACAGGTCTCTCTTTCTCATTCAGCCAGCGGCACCCATGGGCGAGAAAGAGAGTTTAATTAAATCAACTAAAAAGTTAATTGGATCACTCTGTTGCAACAAGTTTTCGTATAACTTTTGTTGATCACCTGTAACACTGGCCAACAGTGGTTTTGTTTCCCTGGAAGCAAGATTTGTTCTTTACTAAATCGTGGATATCGATTCCAAAAATCGAATCCGTTTGTTCGAATTAGCTCGAATTTTCGAGATATCCTCAGTTTTGTGTTTTACTGGTAAGTAACGCGTAACAACGTCATTTTTCCGTGTAATATCAATTGCTTTCGTTTTATAATTCAAATTATATGTCACGAACAACATAGTTGCCCGCATAACGACAATTTGGTGTACTTGGGTTCCAACATCCTAAAGTAGTGCTGTGCTTCCACTTGAGCACTTGCGATACTGGCATTAAATGGCTAGTTGTCTAGTCGTTGTCACTAGTTCTTAAACATGATTCTAACCCTAATACATAGCCAAGTCGTTGTGTGGATAAATATGTCGTTCGTAACGCATAACTAAATCAAAAGCAAAGCAATTAATATTAAACGGAAAAAGTACGTTATTATACACACGTTACTTACAAGTGAAAAACAAAACTGAGGATATCTTGAAAAATAGAGCCAATTCAAACCAACGGCTTCGATTGTTGAAATCGACATCCTCGATTTAGTAAAGAACAAGTCTTCTTCCGAACGAAATAAAGAACAATGCTTTTTTTGTTAGCCTATCTAATAAGACAATTAAAGTTGACTCATCCGAACACGCCTTTAACCTCTGACAATAAACGCGATCCTAAATTTTTTCAGGCACCGACGGATGCGACCTGATGTGCTGCGGACGAGGATACAACACTCATCAATTCACGAAAACGTGGCAGTGCAGATGCAAGTTCCATTGGTGCTGCCGCGTACATTGCGATACCTGCACAGAACGCACCGAGGAGTACACGTGCAAGTGAACAACGCCCCCTCGAAAATGGATTGTACATATCTCTTAAAACACAATCTTGGCATTAGAACGTCCCGCCACAAAGTCCCGATGAAACTCACCGCGTGAGCTGAGAATTTATTTATCGATAAATTCGTATTCCATTTCGATCGAAGTAACCGCCTATAGATTGATAACTGTGTGCAGCGCACCACAGAATCCTCGCAGAACGAATGTAAAATAATTATGGATTAATCGAACGACTCGATGTTAAGAGGATATTCGCATAAAATTGTCGTAAAAGAAAATTTCGTAGTTTTTATCATTGTGATTTTTACAAGTCGAATCTCTGTAACAGAATGGGATATAATAAGTTATAAGAGTTATAAATTGTCTATTTAAAAATGTGAATAAGTATATATACAGAAAAAATGTGTCCGTAGCTTCTAGTATAATTACTTCGATAAATCACGTGAAGGTAAACACCCAAGTTTTTCAAATGGAAAACAAACGTTTCATTACTTCGATATGAAACTCTGTTGTGTTAGAAACCATGAAGCCAGCCCCGACACTTACGTTACATGTGTGTGTGTGTGACGGTCATGCAGCGGTGTCTTAGCCTTCCCCTTATTACCGTGCCCCGCATTTATTTGTACGTAAACTGGACCGTCTTACAGCTCGCAGAGGCTCCAGCGCTCCTTCCGCTGCTATTTTCACGGACGCCCTTTCCCTTGATCTTTAACAATTAATAACTCGATAAATATTGCGATTGTCGCAAAACGGTACAGGACTTTTATGTTCAGCGCGAGCCGCTCTTGGGCCCTCTGTGGGCCTGTTTCCTACGGTAAACTTATAAGCGCCCACCCCTGTATACCTACTGGCTGTAGTTGCGCATTATGCACATTTATCTGCAACCATTCGGGAATGGTGGCAAAATTGAAGTCTTTAAGCCACTCCTCGTCAGGCGAAACGTCCGAACGATTCAAACAAAATTTAGCATGTACATCGGATATACAGGGTGTCCCTCCAGAATACCCTAATAATTTCCCGTGGGGACGTTGGGCGGCTTAAAACCGAACAGAAAAGTCCTGGACCGTTATTCAATATTCGCAATATTTATCTGGACGGGAGATTATTAGGGTATCGATCTGGGACACCCTGTATATCATTTCGCGATTAATTTATTTCTTTGTTGCGATTAATAAAATATGTATTTGTACATTGAAAATTGTACAATATCTCTTATACACATGTTTATAAACTTCTTCGTATCGGCTTAAGAGCCTACTCGCATAATTCCACATGACCGAATATTATAGCTATTGACATATCCACTCAAACGGACAGTCATAATGAAAACTATATAAATATTTCATAATATTAATTATTAAATGAATCATCACTCCTGACTTTGATTATTTCCTTTATTCATTAATAAATGCTTAATCATTAATTACATTACCTTTTACCCAACTTTGCATGTTATGTTGTTTCTCCCCTTGTTTATATTTTGATTTGCAACGATCATCTCGAACTACCGCGCAATATTCGAGCTAGTTCTCGGGATGAGAATTGTTTGTAATCTCGGACAATAGGTACATCCGAAGATTCCTGTAATAATCGTGCAAACGAGAGCTTGAAAGAACCCTTTGTGGGGGAAAGGTAAGCAGGTATAAGGATGCGATGTGCTTACCTCGCGGTGGTACGGTTAATCACTCTGGTAATATTGAATGCACAGTCAGCCAAAAACAACTCATCGGAGTATATGAGTTTGTCGAAGTAAATCGATTGTTATTTTCTTCTGCCGCTTGAGGAAGGACAATTTTCTGTGGACTCTTCTTCCAGATCCTACCGCCGACTGCTTATAATTGTAAGTATCCTATTACAATAAATTCTCCGTTTCCATTCTTTTATACATATTGACGCGTATCTGCAAAATTAAGTCGATTGAAAATTGCTTGCAATTTAGTCAGTGAGCTTCGTGTTATTGTTTCTGCTGATTTCAAACATTACCCGCATCATTCTTATCGTTCGTGAGAATGATCTTTTTCATAAGGTGAATATATGAAGAGGGGAAACATATTTATGTATATTTTATGCGCATACAGCACCTATATTTATAGCATAATAATCAAGATATAGTTAGGATAAGAATTAAACTATAGTATCCTGATATTGTAATATACAAATATATTCATATTTATGTACATATATTAAAAATGAAAATTTAATATTGTGAGATAAATGCTAGAACATGGAATTTTTGCTAGAAACATTTGGTTTCTGAAATCAGCACCCTAAAATCAGTCAGTTTTTTCATTGCAGATATGCATTATTAATATTAGTTTCTTGTAAATAGTAAAGAACGATTCTGTGGACAAAAATGTATCTTCAAATCTAGCACATTATAAAAGCCAGCGCTGTTTAGACAGATCGAAGAGTCAGCAAAGACCATGGTGGTTCCTTCTCAACGTCCTTGTCGACTAGAACTTGTTCGAGTTCGGCTGATGCAATCACTGGACATGGCATCGCCTCCAAATTACTACATGTTGTACTATGTTTGCCCTTGTGGGAGGCATCGAATGCAAATCCCAGTGCATCAACGTTTTCTGCCACAACAAGTTGGAAGAGGTTTACACAATTTGCCGATAAGGCGCGTCTTGTCTCAGGAGTATAGGGAGCCTGAAATTCAAGTAGGCAGAAGAATTTACAGAAGTCTTCATCACAGACAGACAAATGGCATGTCCACCGAAACTGACTCTGATGGTATTGATCGTTAATTCGATGGACATTAATTGTTGATGATTCACAGATGTTACCCTGTGACACTACTGACAATAAGTGTCATTGAGGTAATAATAAGAAGATGACTGTATTTTTTTAATCATATTAACTATTTTTAACTTCGTCTGTATTCTAAAATAATAAAGATCTAAGAATAGAGTAAAAAAAAAAACATATCTAATCAAATATTTACATTTTATTGTGGTTATTGAAGAATAACAGCGTATGCACAATGAAATTATAGGATGTATAAAAAATCCTTGCGAATGCTCAATGATGCCCAAAAGTGCGTACATATATAAAGTAGAACACATTTGTGCATTTATGTACAAATTTTTGTGCGTTTTACTTAGTATTAATTATTTGCTTAGAATCCAATACGATCTTTATAGATATGCATAGCTATTTTTGTTTCTAATATGTGTTAACATTTTACTTTTATATATCATATTTTTGAAACTTAGTCCCCATTATGATAAAATGCATGTAACATGAATAATGAAAGACTGGACTGAATAATATACTGTTTCTTAGTCTAAGATTGCCTTATTCTTTCTGCTCTTGTTCCTTCATACTGATTTCTCGTATGTCTATAAAATGTTGACCTTTCATGATCATCCTTAATGTAACTTATAAAATAAATTATAAAAAACATTTTTCTATTCTAAATACAATATCACAATTCATGTAAAGCAGGTAACATGATTACAAAGTTACATTTTTCTCTGATATCAAAATTTACAAGCAAAGAAATTTCTATATCCCTTCCATTCTTGGTCAGTTAAATAACAATCATAAAATATGTAGTCTAACAATATTCAAAGATGCTGACAGAAATTTGTACAATGATCGTTAGCCGTCATGTCCAGTACAGCAACATTCTGTAAAAACTGAATAATACATTGTAAAGAGAATGCATTTTATAATTTACAGAAATCTCACTATCGTTGAAGTATAGTAAATCAAAGTATTTACTTCTGTCTTTGTTATATCGCCTCAAGTAGTTTTAAAGCTTCTTGCTTTGCCTCGTGATCTTCATCATTTTTAGCAGGAAACTCGGATGCTAATGTCAAATATTTAACTGCATCCTCTTTTCGATCCAATTTCAGATAAGTTTTCCCTAGCATTAGTAAGTTATGGCTATAGAAGTTTGGATCCACTTCTTCTGCTGTTTCAAAATATTTTAATGCTTCTTCATAAGATGAAACTGGTGGTTCACCAAATATAATTGTGGCTAGTTTCCTTTGATACCAGGCTAGATCAGATACCTGAAAGCACCAGCTACCAAGCATATACAAGCTAGTCGCATCTTTGGGATTTAATTCTATTGTTCGCTGTAATCACGAATAAAGAAATATTTATAAAGTTGTATTAGCCATAATACTTATATGTATAAATTAATAATGAAATATATACATTCGATAAGCATAAGTTTGTGAGACCTTACTATCAAATGTAGTTTTACATTGTGTAATTGCTGTACACGCGATTTCATGCCTTCAAAGCTACTTTTACTGTCTAACAAGATAGCCATCCATTTATGAACAGCGAAATGATCTTCTTGAACCTTCAAAGCAATGGAAATCAAATGATAAGCTTCAATAATCATCTTTCTGCCTTCAACATCACTGGCTGCTTTAGACATTTTATATAAGGCTCTACATAATCTCCATAAAATCTCTACATCGTTACTATCCTACAAAGCAAACAGTGCAATAATTACAAACACACACATATATATATATGTGTATATACACATTAGAATGATTTTGGAGCTACATTTACTTTATAATGTGATAAGAGGTCATATATCTCCTTATAACGACCTTGATCATACATTGCATCTGCCTTTGCAATAAGAACTTCTTTTGTAGTAATAACTGACTCTTTTTCATTTTTTGGTTTAATGAAACCCCACATTCCCAGAAAGATAAAAGGTGTTGAAGGAAACAGTTGTCTTGATATTACCCGCAGATACTGCATACTGTTGGGTGACTGATAATAAAAAATAAATGCCGACAAGCATAATGTTTTTAATTTTATGAACTTTTGAACGTTACAATATTCTATATAATATGACTACATGTAATTACTAAATAATTTGATATTGGTGCGAATACCTTATGCGTAATATGATTTACGTGACAAGTGACCGATCTTTGTAATATTTTTGAGCACTGCACAAAACGGTATAATTTTCGTAACCACATTCCGAGTAACTGAAATCTGTGGAAATGAAATTATAAAAGCTATCAATGTTGTTACGATATTAATGTGCTTATTGAAAACTATTGCATATGCTACACAACATTACGAAATAAAGTCATTAATACAGGATGTTCCAGCATTGATGGTACAATCGAGCAAAGGGCGCCTCCTTGTGAGAAAATAAATCAAAAGTACAGAATAAATACTTTTGCATAAGAGACTTTATTCACGACAGAATGAACTTCGAAGATCTACCATGGACAAATATATTAACTGTAAGTTTCGAGTTGACAAACTTCTGTTTCTCATCGTATTTGTATTTATAAACACGGACACTGTCATTATGTTCTTCTTGTTATTACTACTATCTCATTTATGGTCTGCCTGTACTATTAGTCCCTTGCATTCCATTTCGATGAAGTATACTACACGGAAATTCATGGACATTCCTGTGTTTAAGAACATGTAATAGTAATGTGTCTGCTGCGAGTCACCTGTATAGAGAATGCTATCGAAATCGCCATTATTCCGCTAATTGACGTATAATTACAAGAACGGAGTGAAATGTTTGAGAGTGGTTATTTCGATCTGTTTTAAACACTACTTTATGCGGCGATCGCACATGATAACATTGCTCGTGCTTACAAATACAAATACAAGGAGAAACGGTGGTCTGTCAAATCAAAACTTACAGTTAATACGCGTGTAGCGGATAGATCCTAGAAGTTGATTTTCTCAAAAACGAAATCTCACATGCAAAAACTTAATTCTGCGTTCGACGTATTTTTTCATGAGGAATTACCTGCTGGTCAGTTGTACCATCGATGCTAAGACACACTCCCTGTATAATTGCAATTTTTAACAGGTTTTGGAATTATTTCTTCTTTTCTTTTTAATTACTGACCAGAAAAGCACTGAGTCTTTAGAAATCGCACAATATACACAAAAAACCTAATGACAGCGTCGGCTGACACTTCGAGCGACAACAAGACTGAACAAGACGCACTAATTCGACGGGACAGAGACAGAGAGATGCGTATCGACGAGAGAAAGACACTCGATTCTTTCTCCCTTCGTATTCGTAGTCGAAGCTTCCGAGCACTTCCGAGCCTTCCGAGCGTTCGACGGCGAAAAGCAAGGAGAATCGATTGTCTTTGTCTCGTCCATACGTGCTTCTCTCTCCCGTCTGCTCCCGTCGGATCAGTGCGTCTCTTTCTGAGCAATATGTGCCTCTCTTTCCCGGGAGTCAACGGAACTCTCTTTCTTGGCGATATGCGCGACTTTGCCACATGATTATAGGCTGACATATTGCAAAATTGGACTGTAATTTTTTCAGAAACTCTAAATGCACTTTATCGATTGCCACTAATCTGTAGGCTTGGACAGCTGGAATATATTTTAAATTTGGAGAGTTTCAAGCCGGTGTCGGCGCGCGACGGCCTCTCCTTATTAGACACGGAGCTATGTTATTAGAATGTTCTGAGAACTTATCTCACAATATGATGTCTATATATTCTGAGAATATTCGAAAAGAATATTCTACGAACTTAACAAAATCATATTCCAATGACATTCAGAACATCCTTAGAACCATATAAGAATATTCTTTCCGAATATTCTCAGAATATTTGGACCTCATATTGTGAGAATATTCTCCGAACATTCATTGCTGTCTGGGCATTAGTCTTGCTATCAACATTTGCAAAGTAGCGACAGATTTACTAAAGGACGATAAAAAGTGATTTTTTGTACCTTTTCCAAAGTAATGTTGAGGATTCAAAAAAATTTTTTTCTCAAAAAGCCATCACAGTCTCTTGTAGAGAATTTATTCAAGTTTTTAAAAAGATTTTGAAATTTTCTGTGCGCTTATTGGTTGCTGAGATATTGATAATTAAACCAAAAGGGCCGTTTTTCATTAAAAGTCAGATATCTCGGGGAAAAATTGACGTACAGGGACCAAAGAAAAACCAAATTGAAGCTGAATAAACAGACTAACTGTCCTATGCATCTGTTTAACTGATTGTGAGAAAAATTTTCCTAAGCTCGGGGACCCTTGAGAGGAAGCAGAAAATTTTGCATATTTTTGTCTCGCGCTATTTCTTATGATTGTGCGATAACCAAGGTACACAAAATTTTTCTGCCAAAAAATCGCGAAACTAGAGACTTGGAGATTCAAAATGCTTTTTATCGCATCCCGATATGATCATTTTTCACGAAGATATAGCTCTTCAAAAAACACTAAAAAATTGTGTTACGTTTCTTGTTCCTTTAATTTTTTGGATTAGTATAGTATGATTTACTTTTTAATAGAATACTTACCTTTATTAAAAATATATTTAATTAAGCTGTATATTTTCTGCTGTTACTCATTGAAATAGATTTATGCTGTGTATTTTATATGTGTTGTTTTATATGTATGAATATAAGAAATACAAGAACTGTTTGTTTTGATAAGACAATTTCAGAGTTACCGGACTTTAGAGGAGAAGGTGAGGACGGCATGCCGTTGTATCGGTTCGAATCTTGTCAATACACATGTCCTTTGTTATTGTCAGCACGCGTCATTTGGATAGTGAATTCGGTGAACTAGCCTAGTCTATCGTCAGCAAACCGCACCGCGCATTAGACGCTTTGTCAAACCGACGTAGTCTTAGAGCAGTAAGGAGCGTTATTAACGAGGTAAGTTGTATATAACGTTCGTATATAACAACGAATAATTTGGTCAAAAAATTAGTTGCTCGGACGTGCTTGGTACTAAAATGTTCGCAATAAAACAGTTTCAGAAACTGTCGGTCACCGATTTTGTTGCTCGTTGCAAAGTGTTGGGAAAGAGTCGCGAAGTCGCCAGACTTATTCGCCGAAATGTGTACGACTCGTAAAATTCCACAAGGAACAATTTCGTCAAAAAATTTGTTGCTCGGACGTTCTTGGCACCAAAATGTTCGTAATGAAACAGCTGAGCACGTCCGAGCAACAGATATTTTGACGGAATTATCCCTTGTGACAGTTTACGTGTCATATACATTTCGGTGTACATATGAGTTTGGCAATTTCGC
The DNA here is from genome assembly GCA_944319695.1 of Tiphia femorata. NCBI lineage: Eukaryota > Metazoa > Arthropoda > Insecta > Hymenoptera > Tiphiidae > Tiphia > Tiphia femorata. Next base: position 3,908,264 of record OX090904.1, read on the forward strand.
GACCCTTTTCCAACACTTTGCGACGAGCAACAAGATCGGTAACCGATATTTTCGGAAACTATGTTCCATTGCGAACGTTTTGGTATCAAGCACGTCCGAGCAACAAATTTTTTGACCAAATTATTCCTTATGAAAGTTTACGAGTCGTACACATTTCGGCGGATAAGTCTGGCGACTTCGCGACTCTTTTCCAACACTTTCCCACGAGCAACAAGATCGGTGACCGATATTTTCTGAAAGTATTTTTCATTACGAACATTTTGGTACCAAGCACGTCCGAGCAACAAATTTTTTCACGAAATTATTCGTTGTTATATACGTAACGTTCCGCTAACTCAATCTTGCGTTATGGGAACATAAATTAAAAAAAAAAAACTAGCAGTGCAATACATTCCGGACTAGCATATTCTGAAAGCAACAAATGAGCAACAAATTCTTCTATAATCGTTATGTGCTTTTTTATTGTTTTTGTCATTAAAAAATATATTGTTCCGCTAACTTATAATCTTCCGTTAGCGCAACATATATTTAAAAAAAAAAAAAACTAATGGAGCAACAAATGAGCAACAAATTGAAATATTAATTAGAATTGATTCCGCTCATTTTGTTCCGCTAACTTATAGGACGTCGCGAAAACACCCCGTTTTTTGCCCGTTTCTCCGCCCTCGATTTTAAAATTGACTCATACGTCAAATGATAGCTTATGATGAGACATTATTAAAAAAGAACGTTCCACATTGAGCATAGCATACGTCTGGTTTCTGAGATATGCCGGGTGTTTCAGACCACCCGGGTCACGTCACCCGATTCTTTCGTAAACGGGACGTTTTAGAGAAAAATGTTTCAGACAAAAGGTGTAAGGCTTACAAAGGCGTATTCAACGAGAGTAGTCATTTGACCTATAGTATAGCGTTGTCAAGGACACATGAAGGTCAACTTAATTTTTTTAAATAGAATTATATAATTTCTCTTGGTCACATCTTGCCTTCACTGGCTGGATCTTGGTGGCGAACAATGAATAGTTTATAAGATACTTTGTACTTTATATCGAAATGTTCGATAATAAAGTGAAAAATATCTCGCAAACTATTGAATTTTCGAGAATTCTACCTTAATATTTTTATATGCAGAATAGTCAGAGGAATTATACAATCGAAGAAAAATTATGTAATTCCATTTAAAAAAATTAATTTGACCTTCACGTGTCCTTGACAGTGCCGTCCTAGGTCAAATAACTAGGTACTCCCGTTGAATACGTATTTTTAAGCATTACAACTTTTGTCTGAAACGTGTTTCTTTAAAATGTCCCGTTTACGAAAGAATCGACTGACCCGGGTGGTGTGAAACACCCGGTACATCTCAAAAACCAGACGTATGCTCAACGTGAAACTTTTTTTTTAATAATGGCTATGCTAGAATACCAATCGTCAACACTACTGTTGCAGATTTTCAATAATGTCTTGCAGCGTGTGTGAGAAAACACTAACTATATTGAAAAAAATGGAGCGCCACATTCAGTCCACCAATGAATGTATGGCAGAGCTGTTAGAATTACACAGTGCGGTGCCGGAAACAAGATTATTACCCCCAACACCCGGGATAACACATGCAAGTGAGTAAAAAGAAGTTTATTTGGAACATTTTTCTCTAAAATACTTGGATTTTCAGACATTTCACTGTTCCAGTACTTTTTACTCACCCCGTCGAAATTTTTGTTCTAGGTTTGTGTCATTCAACACCCGAGGGGGCCACCGCCCATAGGGTAGAATTACGGCCACGGAATCTGTCTCCTGTGGAGCGCCAGGAGGACATCGCATCGCCGAGCGCCGCGGCCGACGTAGTCATTGACAACCAAGTGAGAGAATTGTCATACCGTTATTATTATTATTATTTGATTTACAGAGTATTCCAGACCAACCTAACATTATCTCGTGAGAACGTAGGTTGGCTTAAGATACACACAGAAGTCCTGTGCCGTCATTCGACATTCGTAATAATTATCGAGAAAAAAATGTTAGAAGATCAAAGCGCACGCCAAGCAGTAAAGGCGGAGCATTTTCTTAGTAATTTTTTCTTTAAAAACTCCCTGTTTCTGCATGTTTTCTGCGTATTCCGCGCGTTTTCTGCCTTTATGCGTATTATACACAGAAATGTGCCCCCAACCTTAGCTATAGCTCGAACCTCCGAGTGCTCCGCCTTTCCTGCTTTGCGTACGCTTTGATATTCTAACATTTATTTCCCGATAATTATTACGAATATCGAATAACGGCACAGGACTTCTGTGTTTCTTTTAAGCCGCCCTACGTTCTCACGAGATAGTGTTAGGTAGGTCTGGGACACCCCGTATAAACGTGTTCATTATAAATGATACGATTTTTAGTTCTTTATTGTATAACGTTGATTGAATTACTATAGTATTCAAGCTATATATTTATGTGTACTGTTTTAGATGGCTGGCGTGAATTACGTCGCCCCTAGAATAGAATCGCGGCCAGGGAGTCTGTCCCCTGTGGAGCGCCAGGAGGACCCCACATCGCCGAGCGCCGCGGCCGACGTAGTCATTGACAACCAAGTGAGAGAATTGTCATACCGTTATTATTATTATTATTTGATTTACAGGGTATTCCAGACCAACCTAACATTATCTCGTGAGAACGTAGGTTGGCTTAAGATACACACAGAAGTCCTGTGCCGTCATTCGACATTCGTAATAATTATCGAGAAAAAAATGTTAGAAGATCAAAGCGCACGCCAAGCAGTAAAGGCGGAGCATTTTCTTAGTAATTTTTTCTTTAAAAACTCCCTGTTTCTGCATGTTTTCTGCGTATTCTGCGCGTTTTCTGCCTTTATGCGTATTATACACAGAAATGTGCCCCCAACCTTAGCTATAGCTCGAACCGCCGAGTGCTCCGCCTTTCCTGCTTTGCGTACGCTTTGATATTCTAACATTTATTTCCCGATAATTATTACGAATATCGAATAACGGCACAGGACTTCTGTGTTTATTTTAAGCCGCCCTACGTTCTCACGAGATAGTGTTAGGTAGGTCTGGGACACCCCGTATAAACGTGTTCATTATAAATGATACGATTTTTAGTTCTTTATTGTATAACGTTGATTGAATTACTATAGTATTCAAGCTATATATTTATGTGTACTGTTTTAGATGGCTGGCGTGAATTGTGCATGTGGCGGTAATGAGACGCCAAACCGCATAAATGCTGTGGACCAATTATTGCGTATGTTTCATAGCCAGCGTTTGTGCTGTTCTCGCTCTAGTTATTTAAATAAGTTTATATTAGATCGTTATGTTATTATGAATTTTGCAGATCAAATACTAGACCAGACCAATGCTTTTGGTGCTTTTAAATGCATAACCTGTCAGAGGAAATTTAGATCGTACACGACATTGGAGGATCATTTCAGGGTACATCCTCTTATATGCAAATTATGCGGGAAAAGTTATATGTCAAGGAGAAGTTTATATATGCATTTCTTAGATGTACATTTGCACGTAAATACCGCGATGCAATTAATGTGCACTCCTAATCCACAGTAAGTAAGAATCCATTCTAAGATATTTTTCCAGTAACTAAGTGCTTTTTCCATTTATATATTTGTATAATTTTTTAAATATTCACGGCAACAATCAAGCTCATATTTCAACAGTTGGATAAAGAAACAATGCAGTAGCAAGGCCAATTTACAGACTTTGAAAAGTATAATGCAGTAATTATGTTTTATACATTACAGGTAACCTCGGGTTTTGAATTATATGTAACATTTGAGCCTTTAGTAACAAAGCCCGATGCCAGTGAAGCCGTAACTAAATTGTTGAAGTATATAAAAAAAGAGGGGGGTTTACCCCCTAGTTATAAATGAAATGAAAAAACGTTTAATAGTTATACGCAACTGGTTTCATCATATTTTTAAGTTCTTCGCCACTTAAAAACGTCCGTTTACAAATTGTAATTTCTATTTTGTGGCTACATTTAGAGTATGGTTATCCTTCATACAAGTTAATTTAGTTCTATCACTTATATTGCATTAATTTTTTTTCTTTATTCATTAATTTAATAAGTAATACTCGTTGAATAATTTTTATTGTAAGATTTGTTTATGTATCAGCAGAAGTTAAAGCAAATTGTAGAAATACAGGGGTTTACTCTCTTCTGTACTTCAGCACTGTTTGAAACTGTAAATGTCCTCTATAAACATGTGTGGATAAGAACATGCATACTTATGCATATGCACAGAGCACATCTAAAGTCCAGGTGCTGCTAACGTACAGGTCAGAGTAAAGCCCATTTACTTTGTTTATTCATGGCTAACCTTCAGGTAATGGCTTTATGAATATAGTTGTGAGAGCTCATACTCAACTTCCATTCTGTCTAAAGGTGCAAGCCTGTGAAATATTCTCAGTGAATATTCCTGTTTCACAAGACAAAGATTTCAATTGGAAACAGTTGCTTGAGTCATGAAATATTGTAAAATATTAATAGAAATCCCTTAAAAATATATCTTTGTGGAGTTGCATCTTCATAGGAACAAGAAATAATATCTCAAACCTCTAGACTGGAATACCTTATTGAATTAATCATCACACACTGACAGTATAGATTCCTCACTATTTTTGATTTTTCATGCTATATGTAATGTAAAGTAAATATGTGAAAATGTATATATTTACATTATGAATGTGATCACAGAGGTTGCATTCTTAAAACAGGCTATGATATTTACGAATTGTTTTATTATGTAACTATCAGGAAATTTATCATTGCACATCGAATTGTATAATACCATACTACTTAAAAATATCGTATTACAAAGAGTATTCGTGTAGAACAAAAATTTTAGACTCATTTGGTTCTAAACGCAATAATAAACTTTCTCTAATTATATATATTTCTATAAAAATGAGCTCATATAACTCTTATTATTAAAATGATTCAAACAGAGTAATTAATGAATTGGTGTTCAAAGGCACATATGAGGCATTTAGAATACATTCTCTACAAGTTATAGGTACTATGTAGCATTTCTATTGATACATTTATCATTTTAATGTGATTTCAAAATTTATGCTCCGTTAACGTTATCCGTGGGTGTTAATTATATGTAAAGAACAACTACGATATTGAGAAAGTAAGGAATTAAAAATTTATATGAGTAAAGTTATCTTTGTTTGTATTTATTAATTTTTTAATTAAAACCATATTGTACACTGTATTATATTTTAGACTTAAAAATTACAATTTAATGCCTGGTCCTATCACGTTCTCTTCGTCTGTCCCTTTCTCTGTCCCTTTCTCTATCTCTGTCATCCCTTCTGTGTCGATCCTTATCCCTATCTTTCTCTTTATGCGAAGATGAATGAGTCTTAGGTGACTTGCTTCGTTTGCGATCTCTTCTTTCTCTGTCTCGTTCTCTACTTCTTGATCTTTGTTTTTCCCTGTCTGATTTTTTGTCTGAACGCGAGTGTCTTTTGTCTCTGTCCCTATGACGATCTCTATCCCTGTCATGGTCATCAGACCTTTTCCGAGTATCTTCTTTAATTGGCAGTATATCTTCATCTTCCGATGTTTCAATTCCTTCATCCATATCATCCTCCAGAGCTGACACTTTTCCTTCTGTGAATGATAGTAACTGTATAAGGTACGTAACAATATGTAACTACCATCTACACTTCAATATTATCAAATTACCCAATTCGTTATTTTCTTCCAATACGTGTCGTTTTTGTATTCTAGGCAAAATAACATCGCAACATCTCTCTTCGCGTAACAAATCGTCAATAAATTCATCCATATGAATGAGCTCAAATAAACCTTGTTTATTTTGTCGTCTGAGTTTTCTATTATCATTGAATAAAGGTTCTAAATACTCATAGCAATCAAGTGAAGAGCCTGTCAATCTCATGTACAATGCACCTAAAGCACAGACGTACTTGAATTCTTCATTCTTAATAAATTCAACAATAATGTCCTTTTCAGGTTGTATTTGAAGCATTTTCAATATTAAGCATAAAAACGGCGTTGGCTTAACATTTCCTCCATATACACCACCTATAAATCTATAACGGTGCATTTAAAAAAACAATAATTTATTCTATTAAATACAATAGTTTAATATGTGGCTGAAGTTTGGAACGTTCCAGGAACGTTCCGCGAGCGCTCCGGCAGCGGTTCTCAACCGACATTGGAAACCAGAATTTCAAGCGTAGCAAACGGAACTACTCGATTTTCGCCTGTTTCCATACGTTCTATGACACTCGCATTAACCCCTTGCACCCTTATAGTACCCATAAATACTCGGAAAACCACCCTGCAAATGAATACACGTAAATGTGCGTAACATGGGTCCAAACGATTTCGACCATTTAAAATTTTGCACGGAGCTAAGGAATGACATCAGGAACAATCTAAAAAAAGTCGCATCTCGATATCCCTGGCGGAAGGCACCGCTCGCGGTCAAAGACGGCCCCCGTACAGTGGATCGAGCAATGTTAATTTGCGGACATGGGACAAACATAGTATTCATTGCTAATTAACAAATTTAGGTCGTAAATAGTTCTGAGCAACTAGAAATAACCGATGGTAAAACTTGAGAATACGGGCACCATCGCCAATTATCATAAAACTTTACACACTTGTTAATTTCGACGCGGGGAACACGAATCTGGCAATTAAAACTGTCGCAAATTAGCCGTTTAGGAGATAAAAATTGTTAAATATTGGAGATGTCAGGTTGGAGACTCCGGCATAGCCGCATACAGATGGCGGCGCTGAGAGCAACTTTCGCGTGCGCCGATTGGTCCTCTTGGCTGCGCATGCGGACTAGCGTAAGTAGAACGTCATACACGGCGGGCATTTCAATTCGAACAGCAGAGGTTATTGAGATTGAACTAAACAGAAAGGCTTACCACGCTCTCAAGTTAGATTATTTTGTTTATCTCGCGGGCGGGCGCGTAAGCGCCCGTGCCGCGACTAACCATCACACCCGCCTAAGTTTAATAAGGGTTAGGAAGGTGCAATGGTTAGTCGCGGCACGGGCGCTTACGCGCCCAGCCGCGAGATAAAAAAAATAATCTAACTTGAGAGCGTGGTAAACCTTTCTGTTTAGACCAATCAAGGAAACACGTTATTATTCATATAGGGTAGGGAAATATCAAAGACAACTAATTTTTAAGTTTTACATTTCTTAACTTTTTATTTTTAAGCATAAGCGAAAGTGAAAACTAGATCGACTTGCACCTTCCTAACCCTTATTAAACTTAGGCGGGTGTGATGGTTAGTCGCGGCACGGGCGCTTACGCGCCCGCCCGCCCGCGAGATAAACAAAATAATCTAACTTGAGAGCGTGGTAAGCCTTTCTGTTTAGACACCGAGGAGAGATTGTTAAAGAGGGTCAGCGCTTATGCGTTTAGAGGGGCCGAAAATTTTCACTGCTTTCAGCGCCATTTTTGCGTAACTACATAGCAAAGCAACATAGCTTACATTACAACTCCATAAGTACGGTTGATCGAATAGAGCACTGCAATTATCTCCGGGACCCGCCAGGACCCGGCAAAACGGCCCCTCCAAATACACGGGCGCTGACCCTCTTTAACAATCTCTCCTCGGTGGTTTAGATCAATCTCAATAACCTCTGCTGTTCGAATTGAAATGCCCGCCGTGTATGACGTTCTACTTACGCTAGTCCGCATGCGCAGCCAAGAGGACCAATCGGCGCACGCGAAAGTTGCTCTCAGCGCCGCCATCTGTATGCGGCCAGTAACTATGGATACAATAAGACTCCCCATCCATATGGGATTAATTCAGCCCCCTGTCTCGCACGGAAAAACGCGCCATCTGCAATGACTGGCTCCTCGCCGTGGAACTAAGAAAGGAATAAGGTACATAGTCGGTAATTTGGCGAAATACATTTTGACGTTACCATCAATTTTAGACGAGCGAAAGATGCGGTGTTGCCGTGATCCTCTGAACAGGAATAGCCGCGGAAGAATGCCATACAATTTAACTTACGTATCATCTCCATAAGTAATGCACATATAATTTGTAAGATTTTAACTGATATCTGGATTTAGTAGACTTTGTTTTTCAATAGTCTACATCCCTAAATTTATCATAAAATACATATAACAGATCCCAAAAAGACAGTTCCTGAAATTAATTCCTAAAAATTAAATTAATTGTAAAATTATGGGGATCGTTTAATTGTGTAATATATGCATAGCATATGTACGTATAAGACTGTAAGTTTAGTGTATGAAGGTTAGGGAAGAAAATCATTTCAGAAGTATTAAGAAATTAATCTATTATATACCCATACAGCACCGAACATTGAAACGATGTTGCTGAGACGTTGCGATGTTGCACGTTGAAGTACAAATATTTCTGCTACCTTGAATTTATGTTGATGCTTCTATATTGATTCTGTACGTTGCTACAACGTTGAGACAATATTGAAGAAAGTATGTCTTTCAAAAATGAGATAGAGATATTCAAAAGACATATACAGGGTGAGTTTTAATGGATGGACCAACCATTTACCATCGGAGTGAGTTACAGATTGCAGTCTGTTAGTATTACTATAGAGGTAGGTCGGTAACTCACTCCGATGGTAAATGGTTGGTCCATCCATTAAAACTCACCCTGTATATATAATTTAAAATCAGAAATAATCATAAAATAATCATTCATATATGTTATACGATCATCTGAGGTTCATTTCGAAATGTTTCGTAGACGTATGAAACGATATATCTTGATCAGTAACACACACCCATACAGCACACAACGTTGAATCAACATCGAAAAAATGTTGAATTGCAACATTGCGAATGTTATTTATAATAAGCATCATTCTATTTTTGTTACTCACTGTATGTGAAATAAAGGTAGAATTATGTTTGCGTTGACTTGTATCGGTAAATAGAAAGCATCCAATAACGCTGAGAGGGATTTTTAGCGACGGCCCTTCGTTGTCAAGAAAATTGGTTTTAAATGTTTACGATTTATTAAGGCGTCCTTGTATACCCATTATGTCGAATTCCATTCAAGGCAATGAGTGTAGCGCAGTAGCCTAGCTGGACGGCTCGCACGCTAGTGACCCGCGTTCGAGTCCCACCGCCGTACGATCGGTTTTTTCGAAATCAAATCACTGAGCAGAACGTTAAAAAAACTAGTAATAAAACCAACCCAGCTACTACTAACCTCAATTTCAAACCCGCTTCACTCGAAAATGGTGTATAAGGCAATGTTTGAAAATGTTTTTTGGATGTGGAATTGCAATGTCTCTTAGACGTTGATTTATAACGTCTACAAAACATTACAATTCAACGGACATAAGACGTTTCTGCAATGTCTTTTCTACATTGAATCTACATCTCAAAACGTTGAAACAACATTCGCAATGTTGCAAATCAACATTTTTTCAATGTTGATTCAACGTTTGTGTGCTGTATGGGATAGTATCATTTTTATTCAGTTTTACTAATTTAGTAGTTTCTTCGGCAATTCTCCGATAAAGGTTAATGATTTTACATGGCATGAATCATTTCTTCCAATTCTTTGTATGTCTTGATTTCTCGCGTTGACGTTGAAGGTTGCGGAGGCTGCTCGACGACGGTTTCTTGCAGTGGTGCTGACGGTTCCTGGACAGTTTTCCTCGAATCTTCATGTTCCTTTTTATTTTCCGATTGGGCTGGGCTGGCTGGGCGCGCTAGTTGTGTTAACTCCATCCATATATACTGTGTAAAGCATATCCTCGGATCAGAGAATCAATACACATTTTTATGAATTTTAAGATAAGAATGATGGACATTATCCCAGCGGTGGCAGAGCCGAATGACACAAATCCCTGCCACATTCTCTCGGCAGTGCTTTCCGCTATTTTGATTAAGGAATCCTCGTCCAACAAATTGACTATATCCAGCGTTCCGGTTGGAATGCGCTGTCCAGCGACTCCCCTGGCTACAGTACTGAGGAGTGCTGGCTTCTCTGCTGGGAACATGATGTGATCTCGAAGACGATCCATATCTTATTGCGTATAGATTCCACTTGCTGCAAGTGGTCCAGGCGTTAGATATTTCCACATTGGTAAGGTCATTGGCTGTAATTCTTCCGGGTGAAGTGTTTCGGTAGGCCCTGGCAAAAATTTAAACCACATATTTTCGATGCGGTACATCATAGGTAGTAGCGGAGAGCAATCCCGTATTGTTCCGTATTTCGTCAAAATATGACTTTTCGGTGTAAGGTATAGCGGATGTATTCCCATGAGTGACTGGAAGTTCGGCGTAACAGACGGAGGTGTGCCTTATTTTCACCTCTACGGGTATGCACTGGACTACATGAATGACTTCTCCCCCGATCACTGCCATATAATATATCCAGGACTCTTCATGATGGTATATGCGAATTCATCCGGAAGGAGTGTCGAGAGTGCTAAAGCGTTTTTGAGTACTTGCTAAATCGTTCGACTTCGAAATGGAATGCTATATGTTTTTTTTATTATATTATGAAAGCGGCTGTTGAGCCGAACTCAAGCATGTCCTATGATATAACTTTCGCACACGAGGAAGGACAGATACGAAAGAAGTAATTTCGACATTTCATCACATTCTACTTGTCAATATACTTTATTTGTAAGGCTATGTACATATGAGCCGCTCACTTGACAAATCGATTAACTCCACTTTTTGCATTTTTCATGAATTTAAAAGCATCGAAGCACTTGATTAAGTCTCTACTTTTTATATTTGTAACATAATTTTGAACATAATTTATGGAGTTAATCGATTTGTGCACTGAACGGCTCATATCATGCTCGGTACGACTTCCGTTAAAAAGAATGCATTTTTGCACTCTGCTAATTACACGCTTGGTGTTTTCAGCTAATCTTGCTGTAAATATGGATTGCCGCGTTTCCAATATTTTATTTTTTAAACCTGCACCTACATATCTCGGAGCATAAAACAATATTTTTTTTTAAAATGACCTCGCCAAAAAATCTAGTGGTGACAATGTAACCATATCAATGACATATATTGATAAATATATACAAGACGACAAAGTATCCGACTTATTTCTATCATACGAGTATATCTATCCTTCCCTTCCCTTCCTTTCATAAGATAGGTTTAAATTCGTTTCAAAAACCGCCTTCAATAATATGTAAAAAAAAACATAGCATTCCACTTAGAAAGTCGAAGGTCACCTTCATTTCTCGAAAAAAATTGGGAAAATAGAAAAAATCGTGTGTACAGCCATTTTCGTAATAAAAAATACTAAAACTTTTGCCTGTAAAATTTTTATTAAAGATTTCACGTGTGACAGAAAAACACTAGTCCAACATACAGCGACCATCATGTATAGATTTATTTAAGACATACGTGTGCTTAACCCTTTTAGTGCCAACAGGCCGCTCTATCGTTGTGGCGGGCCCACCGCCCGACGGGCTTACGTGTTGAGAGACTTTTGGTTTAATCCTTATCTCCGATGCCAATAATATAGACCACACCATGCTTCGGTTCATTTGGTTTAGTCATTATCACCTATAGTAAAATTTTCCTCCACGAAATAGGAATTTCGTTCCTTACAAAGCTACTCGTAGAAACACGCACATCAAATCGGCCCGTGGCATGCTTCGCATGCACTCCGTAAAATGCTTGGCACTATAAAAAGGGTTAAAGAATGTAAATAAATGTACACATCTATCATATACTATCATATAATCATGATATACTTTTTTTTCTTTGTCATATGTCATCATATGGCCGTATTCTTAACCCTATGAAGTAAAGAATTATTCGGACAGTCGCTTCCTTAGCCAAATATGAAGTGTGAGCATGCACATTTTATGCACGCACGTTCAGATGGGTTATAAATTAATAGCCGGCAACGCTGTGCAGTACATGTATCGATAATACAGTGGACACTTAGCCGGAGTATGCTCAATTGGTCGCCGAAGGTAATGCAGTGACAGAAAATGGATAAAACAGCGCACTGCATTGGCCGGTAATGGGTTATGCATAACCCAAATCGGGGTGTAGGCCAAATGCACGGGGATGGGGAGTCTTATAGTATCCATAGTTACTGATGCGGCTATGCCGGAGTCTCCAACCTGACATCTCCAATATTTAACAATTTTTATCTCCTAAACGGCTAATTTGCGACAGTTTTAATTGCCAGATTCGTGTTCCCCGCGTCGAAATTAACAAGTGTGTAAAGTTTTATGATAATTGGCGATGGTGCCCGTATTCTCAAGTTTTACCTTTTTACTTGTCAGAGACATTAGTGTAAGTAAAATGTCGGCCATTCCTCACATCTAAAGAATCAAATGTCATAAGCGAGTTAATATTGTCATCCAAAAAAATATTTAGCAGTGTTCAAGGTTCTGTTGATTTTATATGTTTAAGTAAACCTTCTATTTAGTTCCCAAATCCATTGGTCCCAGTTGCCCGTAGGTGCCCATTCATGAAAGACAAAAGAATTTCGGGGGGAAAGGACGCGCTACGTATAATGACGCTTCACTGCTTAATTTTGTAATTCTTCTTACGTTTTTTAGGTATAAATTCCGTGTATCTGTGTGTTGTTTATGTTGCTGTGACAGACACACTCACACAAAAGATATGCAAAATCCGACTGTGCAACCTTTTCGTGGTACATATTTCTATCCTGCTAATTGAATTGCATCTGAAACATTCATTGGGTGGTCGGGTGTTTAAGCTTTCGTTTCGTTCATTTCGTGCCGGAAAATAATCAACTACAGAGCCGTAGTTTGTAATATTGAAATGTACTGCAATTTCCCCACACAAACGATGTACTCAAAGCTTCAAGTATTGTCGAAGTCGCTACATGCCGATCGTCCTGCTGCCTCTTAGTGGGACTTCTTAATTTCGATTCGTGCAAGCAAGCTTTAGTACGAGCTAATTCATAAGTTCGACTCGTGCAACTGGGTCTCAATGCTTAAAATAAAAGCTTTACACACACATCAAGTAAAACCTTCCACAGTAAAATTCTTTCTAATCGTTTAAGAATCGATCGACTGATTTGTCCTTTGTCGACATTGATTTGAAAATATTTATAAGATTCAGATTTATTGTACAGCACGGTACAACGGTATTGTGAAGTATGCGTTTCACCAATGAAATATATTAGCAAATATATTATGAATTATTTAAATTATGTTCGTGTAACAATACAGCTGGATTTATCGTGGTTGTACTTTTCATAACAAAGCGTACAACAAAGGGGATACAAAAAATAATCCAATATAAAAACTATCTTTGTATATGAGAGAATTTTTGCAAGTACCAGTTGTGATCTTTCATAGTCGCTAAAAGACCCAAGCTTAACACTTTGCTATGTGCAGGATCAAACTGTATAGCTTGACCTTCAAACAGCGACGTGACTTTTCCTCCCAGGGAACTGCAAAAAAAGTGAAAGTGAAGAAATATATTCCTGCAAACGATTAGATAAAAATTTTCTTTACACTTAATATTCCTGCTTCTTTTAAACATATTTGTTATAGAAATATAACACGAATATGAATATACTGCATATTTTCTATATGTATAGTTTGTACGAATGTCAAATAAAATTATTAAAACGGCGTATTAATATTTGGTAATGTCAGAATTCAGCCTTGTACAAGATACTATCAAAATAACGAATAAAGAATTTTTCTTAACTATACCTCAATATGGCTGCTCCAGCACAAATATCCCATTTCTTTATTGCAGTCGTATGCACATACGCTGTGGCATTACCAAGTGCAACTTCTAAGAATTTGTAACCTAAACAAAGTATTTATCTTTAAATGTAAGAAATATTTGCATTTCCATTTATGTTATGCTTACAGTTATATTACATTTCTTACCTGCACCAGCTGCAGAAATGATGTTAATATCCTTGCCAAATGCAATTTTAGATGAATTAGAAACATGGCCAGCATGAGAGCGTGATACAATTAAAATGGGAGTTCTACTGCTGTCAGCCTAAGTTAACAAAAATTCTTCTGTAACTAACATTGTCTGCCAGAAAAATTAAATTTTTATCACCTTACATTGATTACATTTTTCAAATTGTGAGATGTTCCATGATTGGTCCAAGACCAATATAAGCGCGAATCCTTTGTCGATTCAAAAGGTTTATATATGACGCCTATTACTGGTTCTCCTTTAATTGCGACACAAACCATAGTGCTTACATATTGCAATAAATTTTCTGTAATTTACGAATAAGATCTGTGAATTAATAACGTGAATTATGTTCTAAAAATGTTAAATATGCAACAATCTGTCAAAGAAAAATTTGTTGGCACTTGAGTGTCAATTGCAGTAATAATAAGTCACTCCCTTTACGGTCGTGCCTAAAAACTGTTCCAATGTAAATTATGTAATATACATATGTAATAAATAATAATAAATTATGTAATTATGGAAAATACATTTTAACCCTTTCCTTTTTCCATTAATGGAGAAAAATCATCTTTTATAATTGCATTTAACTCGTTTAGGAATTGACGTAAATTCTCACTTATAATCTGCTTTTATTAGACTGTATGAATAAATAATAACTAAAGACATTTAAAAGAACTTCTACAACTTCGATTGTCAATATATCGAGAGAAATATATTGGTTTGCTCATCATAGTGTACGTTTGTCTTTCACAAATTAATTTATATACTCCTTTATTTCTGTTTATAATAACAAAGTAAGAGTGATATTAAACAATTGTTATACCTGTAAATTCTTTCGTCGCATCTAAAGGGTCGATCCAAATTGTGACGTCATCGACATTTACGAGAACATCACCGTCAATATCATACTCTTCGAATTGATTAAAAGAAGACGTTAGATTTGGAATGCTTACTTTATCACAATCTTTGGAAATCTCCTCGGAGATTACAGTGACTGCTGGAAAGGCATGTTTTAAGGAATGATACATGGCGCAGTGTGATCTGTAATCCGCTGCTGTGACTGGATCATTGATACCTTTGCAACAATAAAAATTAACAATACTGGCATTATCTATTTACATATTCTAACATAAAATATCAATTATCTTACAGTAAGGAAAAGGCCTTTAGTAGGATATGTTAGAAGAATGTTCTAAAATCTTACCTTCTTTTGTTTTACCTTTAATTTGTATATCAAATTTCGAGTTACCATGCACTGTTAACACTTCCAAGCCACCAACTTCTGCAGCTTTTATCGCACCAAAAAGAAGCGACTTTAAAGAAATAAATGCTTTAACGTCCAATTCATTGTCATAAGAATTATGATGCTTAGACAGTAACAAATATATAACGATTAGAGAAGCTGCAATTACACAGGCTGTTACTTTCTTCATACGTGTATGCATTCTTACGATATAACAGACTGTTTATAAGATCACTTTGGCTTTCCTCGTCATACGATGCATATGTAGAAACGATATGCATTTGTTTTTTTGTCAAAACGGTAGATGCGCATAAGAAATCTTACTTGCACATAACAGAATTATTTCCTTCCACCGAATCAAATACCATACATTGTAATTGTTATAACAAAGCCAATTGATAGATTGTTATTTATTACATATAATAATGAAAACACATTTATTAACAAATGCACTAATATTTTCAATCAATTTCAGTTATCAATCAACGCGATATTAAAGTTCACAATTACAAATGAATAAGTAAATATTTGTTATGCATAACGAATAATTCATATGCCGGAATCAGCCGGAATGCACATCTACAGCTGTTTTGGAATTTACAAGCTGTTTCGGGAGTCATCGTGATCGATTTGCATCCTGAATTAATGCTACGCAATGCTACGTTTCCATGATATTAAATGGAGAGATAATTCTATTTTTGCAGTTATCGAGTAATGTTTTTATTTATACGAGTATTTTAAATTTGTGTGGGATTACACCTTGTTCACGAAATAAACTATATAGTAATATGCAAAAACCACGTGATAGGTTGGATACACATTTAATTGACCAATAACGTGAATTTTAGGCAACGAATCAACCAACCACGTGAAGTTTTGACAAGAATTCGACCAATCGCGTAAATGCTTGAGAGAAGTAAATGCAAGCTAAAGGACAGCGACATGCATCTGATGACCTAACTTTCTTAACAGCCATATTACGTTCTTTCCAGTAAAGTGTTTCCTCGAAAAGTAAGTTATCGATTGTTATCACTTTGCAAAATTGAATAATAAGAATAATTCCGGAATTGACACTCTACAATACTCTGAACACGACGAAGCTTCGGGTAAACATAGACTTACATTTCATATTCGGAAAAATGTATTATGTCGAACTATTATTGCAGGCTGTATTTCTCATATAGTTGTAATTAAGTTTTCTGACATACGATGTGATTCTTTTGTTATAATTCAAATTCGAAATGATTCTCGAGCATATTGATTACCGAGGTATCACATTTCGTTGTTCTAAGCGCAGGGAGATAGAATACGTGTGTAGAATAATTCATATTTCTTGCGATACTTTTACACCTGTATGTAAAGTTTTCTTCGAGGTTTACGTATATTTTATCGTATCAAGAATGTACAAAATTTTCAATTCCCAAATTGCATATTCGTTCAAATTCTATCCGCAAGTGCACTGTAGCTTCATCGAAGATAAGACGTTGATTTTGCTTATTCGTAAAGTTTCGATATTTTCAATGCAGTCTAATGGACCGAAAGGGTGCCTCCAGGTGCCTCTATTACGGAAAATGAAAAATTCATAATACCGTGATAAAAATCTTTTGCATGCCAACACAAGGCAAAATATTACAAGTTACATAACCGCGAGAAGCAACGTCAAATGCTCGATAATCTGAAGAGAAATATAATTAGTTCCTTAATATCGCAATATTTCATAAACATTATGCATGCAATTTTAAGGAATAGAAAATAATTCAAATATTTTGTCCCGATGTAACAGTTCGTCCATTCTTATGTACTTTCAATTATATCCCACCGAATTTGGTTAAGAAAACTGTACTAACCTTTACAATGGTTACTTTTAAAGAATTCCATTTTACTGTAATTCATTACTATTACAAAAATACAATGTGCAAATTTAATATATAATAAACTATGTTTGAAATGTAATAAATTTATGGCTATGTTATATTAAACTTCTGCAGTATATATTTACTGCGTATTCGCGAACTGATAATTATTGCAATAGTAGAGACTATTACTTAGTAACGTATTTGGAGTAAAACTACATGGACATATGATATTTTTCTGCTAGCTAGTAATGACTATCTAATTTTCAGTAAAAAAATGTCGGGGAGAGTGTTAGTTACCTATTTACATAATGGAATAAAGATGCAACGGCGGGGAATGGTGACAATTAGTAAGATCGGAACTAGAGACGTTGTTGGACATGGAGTCAATGGTGAGGAAAATTACTTGGAACGATCGGACTATCCAATGCCTGCGATTCGCTTCAAAGATAACACACCCGATATTCTGGTACGTGTTATAATATTTTCATAATTCTATTCAATCGAACCGATTCAATATGTTGCCTTATCCGTAAGGTTGGCGTAAAGCGCGCTTATATACATTTACAGCTTAATTTAGTTCGTTAATGTCTGTTTTCATTGATGTCGGAGAAATATTTTCCTCTTTTTATAGGCATTGCGCGAGAAGGAAAAGGGAGACTGGAAAAAATTGTCCCTCGATGAAAAGAAAGCATTGTATCGTGCTAGTTTTCGTCAAACATTTACTGAAATGCGTGCACCAACTGGACAATGGAAGCAATGGATATCAGGTATCCTTATATGTGGCGGTGTATCATTGTGGTACTACTTGTACATGAAAGCATTTGGTAAGCTAATTTTTTAACATAACACTTACATAGTATATATTAGCAGTTTCTCCACTAAAGAGAGGTTTATTAATTGTTTTAGTATACCCACCTATGCCCAGCTCATTCTCAGATGAGGCTCGACTTGCACAACTGGAGAGAATGTTATTGCTCGATGTTAATCCTATCACGGGAATTAGCGCAGACTATAGGAATAAGAATTAGCTCCAGCAATAAATATGAAATCAAATAGTGAAATCAATAATAGCTATTTAAAACATGGCTGTCATTAATGTTATGTACAAAAGTATTATAAAAATATTGAAATAAATACTTCATCGTCGTACAGTGTATAATAAATTCTATACTGTATGACTCGCAATGAGTACATAATACGTCAAATTAATGTTGTCTGTATGCATTAAAAGCACGTAGTCTTATGAAATCGCTTGTTTCTCTAATTAACAAAAGTAAAATTAACATTGTACAAAGATATCCAAGTCACTAAATATATTGTCATCTATGCATTTTATTTCAGTGTCTAGAATTGTAAATTTGTTAAATGCAATACCAATGTATATATTTTTTTATATTGATTATTTAAATATTCTTTCAATCTTACAAGTTGACTTTATGGACATGTTTGGACTGTCATTTCTGGTTACGAATAAGATGAAATTCACTGCCGCCTCCATTTCATTGAAGAAGGTTGGGTGTGCTGATAGCCTACTTTTATTATTGTCTAACTCAATAGAATACATATTTCACAAATTCAAATTTATAGAATAACTAGGAAAGTGCTCACAAGTATATTGCAAAATGAAGGTGATATAAGAGTTTCTGCAAACAACTAGTCATTTTTATTTTCACATTTCCTGTATTCTACATTTGATAAACAATGTGCACACACTAATAAATGGATTTCAAAAGACAATGAATACCGCGAGTTAACATTAAGAAAGTAAACGTTACTTTATTGCCTTATTCAAATATCTTTATCCTGTTATGAAATATCTTGATTAGTTTGCTATATAATACAGAAAATCCATACATTCTATTGCTGCGACAAAGCATTGTTGTTTTTGTCGAATGTAATTGAATACGTGTACTAATTGATATTTTCTAAAAAGTGCTATAGAAACGGTTATCCTATCATAAACGCGTAAGTATATACTTGTCTAAATGTTGACATTTCGCTATTAATTATCTGTGTTTGTTTATATTTTCACATTGAAATGTGTAATTCATATTCTGATGTAAAGGCAAAATGCAATATATAAAACGGAAATGTCATGTATAAAGTTGTTTTGTATATGCATTTTCTATTATTCAAAATTGATATTTTTATTAGGAAGACAAGATTCTCCAATCAACATTTATAGCTTTTTCTATTTCCCTTGTAAACTAAGTATTTTGGACTTTGTTATTATTCAAATTACCACTGAAGAAAACTTTACTACTTCAAGGATCTCAGAACGTATTGTGAACAATATATAGTAGTAGATTGATGAAAATTATTTATACAAGAATATCTTAAAACTTATAATAATTAAACAAGTATGAAGGCATAATAAATAAAAAAGCACGTATGTTATTCTTCTACTACTTGGATTGTTTAATATGATTAGACTTCTTAGACTTAGCTTCAATTCTATCCTCCAGTTTTTGTATTAGTTCATTTAGTTCTTCCTGATAACAAAATTATTTTTTATTAGATATATAATTAGATTACAATAACTGCTATTTGAATTAACATTATAAAGTAATTAACCTTACCTCGCTATATGTATACATCAAAGTGCAATGCTTTGACAAGTGCCTTTTTTGAGTTAGCATTTGTAATGCATGTGACAAACAATAGACACTATCGTCGTGTCCATTGTTAACCGAGGAAACAAACAAATTAGCTCTACACGTATCACATTCATAATCACTATCACCCTGTTTAACTCTTCTCCTCTGTCTTCGTTTCCCACTATCGGGTAAGGGTATTCTTTCTGTATCAGTCAAACCAAGAGATTCCAATCGTTTACGATAATCGATTTCTTTCTCACATATTTTAATAACACTTGGAAGGATCTACAAAAAAGATTCATAATTCAATACCGATTGTACGAACGTATCGACCTTTTAGTATCATTACATACCTGTTTCAATATGTCAATGTGCGATCTAGAATCATTAATAATATTAAATAATAGTCTTTCAAATGAAAAGATCGATGGTTCAGAACTATCTTGGATATCCTAAAAAGTAAATCACGTTAAGAAACAAATGGAAATAGTTTTATAAATTTTTGAGTCGCTGAACAATTACACGATTTTATTTACTTTAAAGACTTGTTCTGCAGTTTCTAACCAGGATGCTTGTGCAAAATATACACTTTCGGATACAACATAGCCTGTACATATACTGGATGTAAATGCTTTTGGAAATACAATTATGAACTGTCCCGGTTCTTGCACAGTTTGACACAATGGTACACCATTACTGACTAATAATTCTGGCGGAACCATGGCAGTATCAGATGGTAACCAAATCGTTTTGTTTTTACAATAACGAGGTACCATTTTAGAAAGAGCTTCTCTGAAACTATCGTTATGTTCATTAGGTATCCCATACCAAATCTTTTTACCACCTGTATGCAAATATTCAATCCATGGAAGGCCATGGGGATCTCGATACCAGCAGCAAGCACTGAATAACATACCAACATGTAGAGTTGGTACTGTTACACCTGTGTATGACATGGTATGATTAACTTTTGCATCTTACTACACACAGCGATACTAATTGTTATAGTAATAGCAATGTGGACCATTAGTTTGACGGCACAACCCTAGATCCAACCGGTATGTTTTTTTGGATGGGACATAGCACTCGCTTTAAACCATAGACCTTGTATACAGTTAATATCTCAATCAATATTACAAATTTTCAATAATGGTCCAGGACTTTTGTGTTTGTTTTGAGCCGCTCTATGGGCATGTTTGCTACGGTAAACTTATAACCGACCACCCTGTATAAGATCTATGCTTTAAACAGATTCAATGTAATCAATACAACTAGCGCTTCCATGACAACCAAATTTGTTTAAAGCTAATGTTATATGGCCTATCTCAAGAACATAGCTGTTGTGACCGCAAGCACTCATTGTCCGTATTGCGATTATAGAAGTAACTTTCTTAATAATATTTGATTAAAAGTAGAAAGCGTTAATCGTATAAAATAATTTAAATAAAATATCTATGTTCATAATATTTTTTTATAATCAAATTTTGTAGATTGCCATACCCATCAATGGTCCCAAGGCTCTTAACACAGACCCAGCATTGTTTGTGAATACTTTAAGATTCCACGGATGCCTTGCAAAAGGGCTGTATCTTGCCACAGAGAATCCAAAGCCTCTCCCACCCGAGTCAATACTTGCTGCGTGCACACATACATGACGCTTTCTTTCAGCAACATGTCTCCAAAATGCTGTTTCTACTTCATCGGCGGAAGCACCTTCGGCTTCATTTCCAGATCGTTGATTTTCGCCAAACCACATACGCTGAGTATTTCGAGCAATCCGGTAAAATGCATCCAATGGCATGTTCCTCCCCTCAAATGTTAAAGTCAAAATTAAACTGAGTATTGGTATATGGAAAATTAGGATTCTCCGTTAAATCAGAGATAGTTTTATGCAGTTTCTAAGATAGCTCAGGAATGTTGCATAGCTTTAGTAACAGAAATTGATAGAATATCAAGAAATGTTATGATGATTTATAATCATACTTTCACGATGCATTCCTCAATTTCATCAGAACTGTCATCTTCATCATCATCCTCATTCTCCATTGGCAGCAATTCCTGCCTTTGCAAAGCTTTAGCTTCTCTTTTCAACCATTCAACTTCAACCTCGTTAAATAATTTGGCCCTTTCCTCTAAAACCAATAATCCCGTTTTTAAAACGTGTATATAACTTAAATTTTTCGTCTCATAACAGCCTACCTTGAGACAATGTGTCATATGGTAATAAATATTTACAGTATATATCGTCTAACTTAGTTACGCGGTCTTGCGCTGACTTAGGTATTTTCATACCGTCCGCTACTTTCTGCCATTTCTTTTTTTCTATGACTTCCTTTAATCCACCTAAGCTTTGAACAGTTTGATATAAATGTGGCAAGTCAACTTCCATACCACCAATCTGGAACATTAGGTAAAAAGATTGAACAAATTGATGAGATATATATATAAATTATTAAAACATGTTACCCATGGCGGTTGCGTCAAAGTAATGCTTTGCGTAGCTAAGTATTTCTTTATAGCCATCATCTCTTTTACATTCGGGCCCCACCTATGAAGCATGCGATGTACATACTGATTGTAAGCAGTAAATCTCATGTCATCCGATACTTTACAATCTGGCTACAATATTAAATGAAAATTAATCCCAATATAACACGGGATGACACTTAAACTTACTATGCATATAATACTCAATATTTTCTGCTTATACTTATAGCTCCGTACTCTCATCGTGATTTTACACTAGCTCACAGCTTTATGTGCGCTCAAAGCATATGCATAGATATGCATGTCATGTATACACATATTTATCAAGCACATTCAAAGTTGCGAGTTGATCTAAAGTCACGGTGGGAATACAGATTGCAGCGTATTGTATATCCCTTACCTTGAAATTGGGTGGTGGTACAACTCTACATATTCCGAACTTTTCAGCAACTGGTCGTATCTTATCTATATATTCTAAAGGATCTTGAAAATCTTTTTCGGTTGGGTGAAAGGTTGGAGCTTCTACCAAACGAGCTTCATTATTCATACCTTTACAGTTTGGTAATGTAGAACCATTAACTCCAGAAGAAGACTCATTAAGTTTTTGTTTGGATTTTGTGTACGATCTAAACAATTATGATGTACAGATATAACATAATAAAAAGTATCTTATATTACTATAATTTTGTGCATAATATTGTCTAAATTTTAACAGTTTAACTTGACAAGTACTTAAACACACGTTGTATATGATTAATTTTAAACAATTACATACTAATTTAGCAATGCAATATTACCTTTTGGTATTTTTCATAGAGTCTGTGTGTACTTTACAATCCCTGGAAGGTTTTGGTGATTTGATTACTTTTTCAGGACTGCTCTGTATAGCTGTTGTCGTGGATAAATTGTTGTCCTGAACATTTATTTGCACAGCACTTTCATTTCTAGTTAATACCGGTGATTGATGTTCTGTGTTAGTTACTGCAGCAACTGACGTTGTATTTGTGGATGTAGACACGACTGACTGTTGCGTTAATGTTGTAGTACAGTTTTGTGGTGTCCTAGTAGTTGGTTGCACTGTACCTACAGGAGGACAGCGAGCAACTGATACCGGTGGTTTTGTAACAAGTTTTGCTCTAAGCAGGACTCGTTGGTTAGGTCCATTAGTTCCCTCGGTACCTAATTTGACTGCAACACCTTGAATCAATTGTTGCCCTTGAAGTAAATTTGGCCCATTTCTTGTCACAGCTTGCAAGGGTATATAAAATAATTGTCCATCATTGTCATCATCGTTTTCATTATTGCATTCAGTTTGAGTGGATATTTCTGTACTTTTCTGCTTATTTAAATCCTCCGTTTTTACAGGCTCGGATTCTTCTGTATTGTCATCAAAGTTTACTTGTACAGCTATAGAAGCACTACAATTTACATTAGTCCATGATGTTGTGAGTTTATCAAAGGGTAAAACTTGTACATTAGCTAGATTGACAAAATTTTTAGATAATTCAAATTTGTTTAAAGCCAAACTTGTGTTTGCCATATTTTTTTTGTCATGTGCATCGCTTTTCTCTTTTATAGTATTACTTCCTAATATGTTCTGTGAACATTGCGACATTTGACTAGTATTTTTTGCATCCTCCAGTTCACTTTTTATTACCTCAGTTTCAGATAATGCAATTGATGCGTTTGGCTTACCGGAATCGCGTGCTTTCCTTCTAAATGGGGTACCTACAGGAATTTCGGTATCACTTTCAAATGCATAGACACTACTTTCATTTTCTGGTGAAAACGCATTTGCATTTGGAGTTATCACTTTCCTCTCCTTAACTTTTGGTAAGAAAGGTTTGCGTGGTTGAACTATTGACTTTTTTTCTAATAGTTTTTTGTCTACCGAACCATCTGTAGAATTTGAATCAACTTTAGATCCCACCTCATTATCTTCAGAAAATGTATCGTGGACTGATTTTATTCGCTCCTTCGCTATGTCTTTAATACCAATAGTTTTATCGGAAGGGATATGTGGATGCTTCAGTTCGTTTACGCGTAAGTGTGATAAAACTGTTGAATTGCACTTATTTTGTATTCCTATACGTTCTTTTCCGCTGGTTTTATCTGCCAATTTAGATACTGTAACGTTGACAGGTCTGACTAAATGCTGAATTTTTGTGGAAATTGATAAATGTGACGCATCCGGTTTGAGTTTTTGACTAATGCCTACATCGTACCTAAATGATGACATGTTTTCCATTTCCAACTTGCTTTCTTCTTTAGCTAACGAACTTTCGCTTAACCATTTTTCAATTTGTTCAGTGGACATGTTAACCCTTTCCTTTCGCACATGTAATGCTGATAAACTGATATCTATGATATGTGCGGATGATGTTTCAGATTCATTTAAGGTAAACTTTTTATCAACTTTTAATGTTGATTCTGGTGACTCGCGTAAATTTACAATTGTGTCTTGTTCTTGTAAAAATGTAGATGTTTTGTGTACTGTTTCTGTGATAAGTGGCGTCGATTCTTTCTCTTCCTCATTTATGGTCACATCTTTTGCCGTGAGAGATACATCTTTTGCTTCGCATATACTTAATTTGTCTGTGGTTTCGTCAGTCTCAAAAAGACCAACACTGGCGTGCGTTTGACATGAATTTAAAACGTTTGAAATAGCTTTTTGCGTGAAGCCTCGAAATGATCCCTCATCATCCGAAGCTTTCGACAAATCTTCTTTTACATTATGTATTTCTGCAGAATTTGTCTGTATATCTGTTACATTATCTGTACATGTGGATGCATGTGTTACTTCTTCTAGAAAGTCTTTTTTTTTCTTCATTTTATCAAGTAACATGCCTAGAGTTTCTTCATCCGACTCTACATTTTCATTTTGATGGGTCTTCGTTGTCCCCAATTTAGACTTGTTATTCTTCTGACATGGTGTTTTATTTATACTCGTATCTCGTTTCCTTTTCATTACAAATTTCGTTTTAGTGGTTTTTAAATTCTGTGCAAGAGGAGGTGTTTTTATGTTTAATCTATTTTGGCCTTCCAATCTGGTAATTATATTCCTTGAAGATGATCTCAAACTGCGACCTACAGGTATATCAAGCTTATTAACACTCTGTCTGGTACTAGGGCGTGCATTATTACTTTGCATTGAACTTGCTGATTCATCATCACTGTCAATCTCACAATATCTCTGTACCCTTAATATTCTCTTACTTTTAAAAACAATTTTTCTCGATTTACTTTTATCTAACCGTTTGCTATTTGTATTAGTTCGAAAAGAATCGGATTTATTAGATTTACTTTTGCCTATAGATTTTATTGTATTTTGTTTTACTTTGTCTTTAACTACTCTTTCTGGACTTATTTGTTTACGGGCATTAGGTAACTCAGGAAAACTTTCAACTGAAGCATTATCATCATTTCCCAAGTCAGGGCTGACTAACTTTCGTCCAAGAATCTCCATATATAATGCTGCAGCTTCTTTTGTTTTCCTAGTCGGTCTTCTAGATATTGTTTTGGATGTAATTTTTCCAGTATGAGATCGTGTTACTCTCCTTAACTCTGATTTACTTCTAGTACATATTTTTTGAACACTTTTTTGGACAGGACGTTTTAATTGTGGCACTGACTTTTCAGAGGGTATTTCTTCATCTTCTGATGTTACATCGGAATTTGACATATCGCTGCTCTTGCTTTTTACCAGTACTTTTTTCTTTGATTTTGGTAAAATAGTTTTTACTTTTGGGGATGCCTTCTTATGTTTATGTACAATGGCAGTGCTTCTCAGTCCATGTCGTTTAGCTTCAATTCTAGGAAGAAACTTTCTTGATGTCAATGTACATCCCGCTTTTAATATATTTCTTTCTGTACAAGATCTTGTCCTCATAACACAAGATGATTTAAATTTATTTTGTATTCTTTGTTTAGCAAGTCGTTGTTCTTGATATTTTTTTTTAAGAGCTTGTACTGTCGAAGTGGTAGTTTTAAATTTCGTAATATTTTTCTGAATCTCGTTAGAAACCCTTTTTGTGTCGGTAATTATATTTTTTACTTTTGCAAGGATTTTCTGATTGGTATCTCCCTTTTGAATTTCATTAACAATGTTAGATGGAGATATATTTTTGTCCGTTACCGTACGAATTGATTTTGGATCCTTTTCCTTTTTTGCACCCACATTGAAAAAATTTAAACCTGGTGGTAGAATTGATGTTCCTATTGACAAAGAATGCCCAAATTGTCTTCAACAATATAATACACATAGTCCATGTACAAAAGCATTAGGAACAGTAAAGCGTAATGAAAAGAAAGTGAATGATAGAAAGTGTAATGAGAAAACAAAATGCATAATGCCATATAATTGTTTGAACTCTGAGACACCTACATTAACGTTAATTTTAGGCGAAATAGGGTTATACAACATAAACTAATGGTAAAACTTTTTCTTCCAAAATACTACTTGCTTCTTAAGTTAGTTGAAAGTATATGGCTTGTACATTGAGTATTTTCACAATTGTAACTTGCCATGCGCTACATAAAATATAAATATTAAACAGATACCTCTATAACATAAGAACGTTAAAAAATCCTCAGTATTTGGTCGTTTATGTGTAATCAATTCTTTCATGATAGAAGGTTTGATTCTTTCTTTATCTTTAACAGGTGTATATGGTGGATTAAACACAGTTGAAGCCCCTTGTGCAAACTTTCTTTGCGCATGAACTTTGGTTCTAAAATTGAAAAAGTAAAACTGTATCATAAAGCCTTGACTTCCTTAAAGTTTGTGACTTCCTTTCTGTTTGAAATTGCAAAGGAAAACACGAGGAATCATACTCAAGAATTATATTAACCTTTTCGGTGTCTCTGAGAGTGGTTCCATAAGATCCACAAGATCTCCTTCTTTCCTTTTCCTTTTTTCATTTCTGCTCAAGACCATTTTTTATATTGCAGAACGCACCGCCACTTACTTCATTTTCTACTTATATTGATTCGAAATTAAAAAAGCTCTGTGTTCACAATATTTGCTGAAATTAATAGAGATCAATTTTCTTTTTTCTCACTGAAAATTTAATGAAAGATGAAAAGCTTTTAGTTTAAGTGTAGAACTGAACATGCACTATTGCAAGTCGACAATGATTACTGCTTTGTACGAAAAGATTGTATCTATGATACATTTCATAGATTTGCTATATCCCGTCATGTTCGTATTGGAAACGTTCGCGTCGTTCACATTATTCACATGCTGTAATTAAATTCGACGACAACAGTATATGCTAGAACTATGTTGACGTCTACGTTTAAACAATCGTTGTTTATTATGTCAGATAACGAAGTTAAATACCATGCTCAGAGCTATGATGTGAATATACGTAGATACGTAATACAGATATTGATTTCTTAAGGTGGGTCTTTATTGAAAGTAATGTGTCGCATCACTATAGACAATCCACCGAGGGGAGATGTGTAAAGAGCAGTAAAGAGGGTCAGCGAGTCAGCGCCCATGCATCTAGGGATGTCAACAAATTTTTAGTACATTTTGGGTGGCCAGCGCAATTTTGGTATAACTACAGTCAACAACAAATTCCGTCAGCACCGTTGATCGAATAGGCACCGAGGAGAGATTGTTAAAGAGTGTTACGACCCGATGGGAAGAACGACGATTGGTAGAGCGAGGTGTTTTTAGTAAGGGATTCGACCTGTCGAGGTTACGACGCACTCACGTCTAAGAAGTTCCGGTAATTCTTGCAAATAGGGAAATACAGTTCTTTTTCGTAATTGGCGGTGCGTTACTGCAGCTAGTTTTGCTTTTCTCGAGCGAAAGGAACCGAGCCTCTTGATTGGCTGTTGTGCCTGAGAGCGATGGAACCTTCTAATTGGCTGATCGTTCAGTCTCGGGTTATGTGACACACTAGATGCTCGTGAAGATTCTCGTGGACTACGAGGTACGTCTGGTTCCAATGTGTATTACCTTGTGCATATAATATTAACCTTTCCTTATTTCAGACGATATTCTTATTCGTGATTCTGGAGACAATTCTCTCCTTTACCTTCCTTCTAAGAGTCTTGTAAGGTATTTATATCATTGAATAATCGGACATAGATTACATAGGTTTATTAAGGTTATGTTTACAGTGGTGAAAATTTCAATAGCTTGATTCTTGGTTTCAGGTGTGAATTGCGATTGGTCGTAGTACAGCGAGACAGTGTCCTTTCTCCAGAGACAATGTATCTCTTACGAGAGTCAGACAATAATACACATATAGATATTTCCAGCTTAGGCTCTTGGCCAAGATTCAAAGTCCCGACGTCTGTCGATTTGGACACAAAAATGTATAAGATTCAAAAGGGTATACCTTGTTCCTTGTTGGCTGGACACTGACTCTAACTGACTAGACTATCGCGGAGTATCGTCGCTAGTGAAGAACTGAACTCTACTGCAGAACTAACTCAACTAACTCAACTAACTTTCGGGGCTCGCAGGCTCCCTTTTTATACTAAAAAATCTAATAGTGTATGGGACTTGCGTGTGATCAAATTGTAAGCTATAAAAGTCTGCCCTAGATGTATAGACATCTTCCTGGCTGCTAATGGTCAAATTGCAGGTTATAAAAGTCCGTACTAGATTTATAGACATCTTCCTGGCTGATAATGGTCAAATCGCAGGTTATAAAAGTCTGTACTAGATTTATAGATATCTAATGGATGCGGGCCTTAAGTGTCATCTCAGGGTCAGGCCTTATCTCTCCTCGTGCCTTTGGGCGTCTCCTCAGCTCTCGTGGCGTCCACAGGTAGTCCGGTGATGGGTGGATTAGGCCACATCTCCTCATGCATTCTGAGTGGATCTTCTGCTTCTTCCGGCTAGGGTTGCTTCTATAGGGAGCTCGATGCGTGGCGAATCAGGCCACGTCAGACCTTTACTTTGTGAGACTGTGTGTGTGTGTGCGTTATCTTGTTTTCTAGGCGTATATGTCTATCTCTTAAGCTATTCTACCAATGAAATAAGTTTTAAAATAAGGTGATATTATAATCATAGTTTTTATCTCTATATAATGTAATATTCCCTAGACGACCTAGGGTAGGGTCGTAACAAGAGGGTCAGCGCTTATGCGTCTAGAGGGGCCGAAAATTTTCACTGCTTTCAGCGCCATTTTTGCGTAACTACATAGCAAAGCAACATAGCTTACATTACAACTCCATAAGTACGGTTGATCGAATAGAGCACTGCAATTATCTCCGGGACCCGCCGGGACCCGGCAAAACGGCCCCTCCAAATACACGGGCGCTGACCCTCTTTAACAATCTCTCCTCGGTGGAATAGGGCACTCCAATTATCCCCACGGGTGTCTCGCCCGGAGACCGACGTCCCTAGATGCAAAAGCGCTGAGCGCTGACCTTTACACGTCTCTCCTCGATGACAATACATCAGATCCATCCATACCATCTTTCATCACTACTTGTACATTCATTTTTCAGAATTTAAAAGAATTCCTGAACGAAGCAAAGCAGAAGTATATTGCTATAACCACAGAAGCATGGAATAATGAGATTCGTCAGAACAAGAGGAAATATTAATGGAAAATAATGAGCAAATCGCAGATTTAGAAGCACAAATAGAATATTCTAATATATGTTTAACTGAAAAAACTAAAGCAATTGAAATGTTTGAGGATATAGTAGACAATCAATGCCAGAGAATAATCGAAATCGAAACGAGTATGAGGGCAATGCAAGAAAAAATGCAGAATAAGATAGCAAACTCCTTACATAATGCTGACAGTAATGCGTGACAGAGGAGAGACCGAGAGACTTCAAGCTTTGGCTGTACCATTTCTATGGGGAAATTACAGTACATTCCAAGGATACAAACTAACGGCTCTGTAGTTAATTATTCCGCGGTACGAAACGAACGAAACGAAAGCTTCAACATCCGATCGTGTCTTTAATGTTTTAGATACAATCGAATTGGCAGGATGTATTTTCAAATTACGATCGAAATTGCGAGTGTCAAAAACGGTGACTTGCACAAACAAAGATGGCTGCCCCTGAGTATCAGTTTTTCATGATTATCGCAAATACCACGCTCGAACGATCGACACTCTTTGTTTTGCGACACGTCATCAATATCACAGATAGAAAAAAAAATTGGTTCTTTGGATTTCTATGCACAAATAACGCGTAGTTTGTAAGCCCGCGATCCAGTTGCTGATAATAGTTCAGACGTTCGTCGACGGGCGGCGCTCCAATCGAGACTCGCTCGACGACATTCAAGGGCATGATTATCCATTAAAAAAGAATCAAATCGGGTTAAAGGTTCCTCTGACCGGTTTCATTCTGAAGCCATATAGTTTTAAAGAATATTTTCAATAAAAAAATTCTTTGGATGAGTAGTTCATTTCTCGCACACAGCGCCTCCTAAAATCATCGTTCAAACCAGTTCAAACAGCACCCTGAGCAAACAATCGATGGGAACGCCGCCAAACGCCAAAGCCGTGAACTAATATATGGCGAAATCAGGCGAAATGGACACCGAGGATCAGCTAGAATTATCGTTGCGTGCCTACGTTTTCTTTACGATTTCACGGGGTGAAATAAATTTTTGTGATAAGCGTGATTAGTGCGGACTGCTGCAGATACTCGTATTCGAGCATAGTATCGTCATACGGAAGAAATTAAGGAAAATGTTGCACGTCACCGTCCTTGATTATTTCCCGCTACGAAATGAACGAAACGAAAGCTTAAACATCGCTATAACTTGGGAAATCTTCATTGACGGTTGTACTGGCAGGATGGTATTTATAAATTGAGATTGAAATTGCGACTGTTGTTACATACGGCGATGTACAGGAATAAACATGGCGACCGCCATATTATCCGTAGGGGAAATGTGAAGGTGCCTTCCACCGTTCTGAGCAGGGCGTTGTAATGTAATAGATTTTGCAATCTTGTGATTAGAAATTACCATTTCGATGTATTTTATCGCGAATAAAAGCATTCGTAGGCAGAAATATAAGATCTCATCGCGAAAATAAACGGATTGTAAGTCACCGCGCAGTCACCACGACCCGTCTATTTTCTCTATAAAATCTCATACTTCTTCATACCATTCCTTTTATTCAGAGCAAAATACGTCCTTTCTTATGGAAATCTGATTATTTAGCTCATTGAGGGAATATAAAAAAACAATTATATACATATATGGTTGGATGATCCGACCACACCATATCGTTACTATAATATATGTATGTCGAACCAGGTTAATAGTCGAAGAAGAGATCGAAAAGATTGCCCCCGAGATTTGATAAACTTTGTGCCAACAAGAAACAACAAAACCTTCGCATTAAATGTTGATACATTAGATATAGTTTAATTAGTAATTTAATAAAAATAAATATGCATGTTCGTTTTGTTATAGTGAAACCTTGTTAATATTCTGTTAATTGTAGTTTACAGTATTTTTTTGTAAAAAAGTTATTATTTAAAACATGTCCGTATTATTATGTCTATTAATAGATGGGGCGGCGCGGAAAAAAGTTAGGGAGGCGTAGTAGCATGCAGGTTGGAAACCGCTGATATACAGTGTTCCCTTTTCCTTCAAAGTATTCGAACGGAAGACGAATCCATCTTCGATGATGTCACACAAAGGTTTCCATCAGTTTTATGAATTCTGGTGCACACGAATAGTTATGTTACCAGGTAGTGGTTACTTGGTCCGATCAGCTGTTTTCTGAAATGCAGAGTACACATCACGCGAACATTTTTCTCCTAGGAAGTGCATAAGTCACTTAATTCGTTTCCGGCCGTGCCTAAAAATATAAAACCGTTGAAGATAATCCTTTAATGATTAAATTACTGATATAATTATCTTCTATACGAGCGAATTCTATTGTTACAGGCACGCTAAAATACGCTCTATTACTATCATTTGTACGTTAGTGAAATATTTTTGAAAATCCTAATTTGGTTTTTGCTATGGATCCGTTGAATTCATTATTTAGTAATCAAAAAACCTATTTGTTTAGTTATCGCAAAACGCATACCTGAATGATTTCGATAGTAGAAAACATAAGAAAAAAAAATTCCGGTACCGGGAATCGAACCCGAGCCTCCTGGGTGAAAGCCAGGTATCCTAGCCACTAGACCATACCGGAGCGGTTGAGGGTTTATTCCATAATATTACATACACGTAAATCGGAGAGATGCCACTCACTTTATTTGACCAGGCATTTATTCATGTGAGTATATTAATTTCTTTAAATTTATTATTTTTTTGTTCACATCTAATACGATGTTTCAGCGTAATAACATTATTTATAAAAATAGAATTTCTCTACACAGGTTAATATATATCATATTTTGTCGCACGTAATATTTACAACAATAACATTTACGAGAACAAATTGCAGCTAAAGGAATTCTAACGGCACAAACTGGCGTTTATGACTTAGGATAGATGCATGTCGAAGATGCATCAATATTAGACATGTGTAGTTACATTTCAAGTTAAATTTGTTTTACAAGGAGGTAACATTGCGGTATCAACAGCGATGTAAATCTCGATTGCGAGCATTAAGGCATCTTCGACATGTTCCTACCTTAAGATTTCAGAAATATTATACAGGGTGGTCGGTTATGAGTGTACCATAGCAAACATGCCCATAGAGCGACTTAAAACAAACACGAAAGTCCTGGACCATTATTCAAAATCCGCAATATTGATCGAGATATTAACTGTTAAATATCAAAGGAAAGAGCGTTGGTCAAAGCAGCAGCGGGAGGAGCGCTGGAACCTCTGCGAGCTGTAGAGCGACCCAGTTTACCTGCAAACTGGAAGGATAAGGTAAACGTTTATAGGTAAACTGGGCCGTCCTACAGCTCGCAGTGGCACCAGCGCTTCTCCGGCTGCTATTTTCGCGGACGCCCTTTCCTTTGATCTTTAACAGTTAATATCTCGATCAATATTGCAAATTTTGAATAATGGTCCAATACTTTTGTGTTTGTTTTAAGCCGCTCTATGGGCCTGTTTCCTATGGTAAACTTATAAGCGCCCACCCTGTATTTATGTATATTTCGTCCCTTATTCTGCGGAACGATCTATTATACTTTAAACATTTATATTGCTTCCAGTGTAAGACTTAAATTGCATTTTAAGATAAAATAATGATTATCAAACATAATAAATTTATTAAATGTTATTGAAGAATGGGTTTATCCTCTATGTATCCATTCGTTAAATGGAGGGCTATAGTGATAAAAGCATTATCATTATCCTATAATAATGTCAAACGTTTACAACTATTCACATATCTATAAAACATATGTACAGTTCTGATGTAAAACAAACTTTTCAAACATAATCTGGAAATTCGTTCTTATACCACGAGTACTTCAATAAGCTTTGAAACACAAATAAAAGTAACAATCGAAATATCTTACGATCTTGTTTTGTTATTATCAACAATGTTTCGAAAGTTATCTCAAACATGCTGATGAGTGCAATTGGTTAACAGGGCTAGTGTAGTCCTTTTTAAGCGATTTACTTTAGAAATTATGAAAAAGTTTTAATTAATTATTCATTATTCGACCATTTTAAATGAAAAATACAAACAAGCAAAAAAGAAATGTAGTAAATCGGAATCTTTCAAAAGATCTCTCTACAAAAATTTTTGAATCATTCATTTAGAAATTTGTAATATACTCGGGATATTCACATATAAATATGTTTTTGATAATCGGGTTTCTTTAAATAAGTTAATTTCGAAGACTTAACGATAATAAAACTTAAAGGGATTACGAAAAAGTGAATCGAAGCGCACACGTGGTTAAAACATAACATAATATAACATTTAAGTGCAATAAAATCTAGAAGAACTGCATAATCACGTACAACGAACGTTACGGTTTACAAATAAGTTACTACAACATTTGGGAAAATTCAAATGCCGTTACCATTGTAACGTTTTCATGGCCATCTCATATGTCGGACTATTGGTCGAATAAAATTGCGAGTACCAGCGCCGATACGCTACAATGGCACGATCTTCCTTCACCAACATTGGCTGTTGCTCGAATCGTTTGTGATTCCAAATGGCGACGTCTCTCTCAAACATCAAGCACTCTCCTAGCAGTATGAGAGTTGCATATGGCGCCAGAAGCGGTGGCGAAAACATTAGATGCGTAACTCGCTGTACAAGAGGCTCTACTGGTGTTACCGTCTGAAGAACACACATAGACCCTAGCGCACTGTGAATCATCATTTCCACGTATCCAGGTCCGATTTGCTGAACCTTCACATTTAATTCGAGAATCATAAATCGTTTCAACAATACCACGCTGTGTCGCAAATGCATTGACGCGACGTGATCCCTTTTACCAGGGACCTTCTGAATATTGCTTCCCTTCCCATATTCACGTTGCACCCGGATGGTCCCATTCGATATGTCTTGCGATTCATCGTTGGAATCAGCGCTCGGACTAACAGGGGGGCTCCACACAGCTTCCGTCCAAGAATGGCGGGCTAACCAAGAACTGCTTCCGGTGAAGATCATAGGTGGACCGTGTACTGCGTTTAAGTGAGCCACGTCTGCCCCGTTTTCCGCGATGTCCTATCAACATCAACAAACGTGATTGCGTCGTTGAGTAAAAGCTTATTTTGACTACGTTGAAGGGCATTATTAAGCTCCTAAATCTAAAATCAACACGTTGCTGCAGCATGTTACAGTCAAGCAGCACGTTGAAGTCAAAAATTATTATCAACTACAAATAGGTGTTCTAATCAATGCACGTACCTGGATGTGACAACCTACGAGAAACTCATTGCGGCCTTGATACCGCCAAGTCCCATTCGTAACGAAAGCTTGTTCCGGGGGTTCCCAGTTTGGTTCCATAGATTCAGAATGGTACCATACAAAAATAAAGTTGTTGACTTCGCAGCACCTCCAGGATTTCACCTTTGCAAAATGCGGTACTATAAACGGGGACCAAAATTAATCAAAAAGGATACTTAAGAAAACAGATAAATGGGTAATTGATCTATGTCATTTTTCACTACCTTTACACGTATAGGCGCGCACACAGGTGCAGGTACGAGAAAAATAAATGTGATAATATTTGAGTGTTCAATACCTTTCTCTGCATAAGGTATGGTAGCACATTGCCCATCGCTCCCACGAAATTGCCACATGTGAAAGGGGCATTCCAAACAATCACCCTTGACGCTGCCACCCTCACCCATATTTGCCCCAAGATGTGGACAATATGCATCGAGAATGTTGACCACTCCTTTTTCTGTTCTTTAACATGTTACCCCACTATGAGACTATGCGCGAATATGTTAGTAGCACGAATAATATCTCTCCTTTGCTTAAAGCAGTGGTTCTCTAATTTTTTGACTTGCCACCCGCTGTAAAATATACAAATATTTTCGCACACATTTTGTGTACAAAGTAGAAATATATTTTATACTACAATATAAACGACGAATGCGGGCCCTTAGCATTTTCAAAGTGAACTTTCACGATGTGCATGGTACGCATCTAGTCGGCCTACGGTAGATTGGTTGAGAATCACTGATTTAAAGAGTTTTTCTTGTGCACCAGTAAAACGTCATTTGCATGTTTCAAAGGGCGCAAATAAAGGTCCTTCGTCAGAATATGGTTATACGTTTTACGCGCGTTAACATACCTAAACACCGCAAAGTTTTCCCCTAAGGCGGCCACGTGCTTTACTTGTCCTTTCTCTAGTTGCCTAGTTTCGAGTAGGGCGAACCATCCGTTAGGATACACCGGCGGTACCTTCCCACATTTCCGTACGGTTGGCCTCATAAATTTCGTATCTTTCGACCTCAAGTCCTAAAACCAACAAATCCATTTGCGGACTACTGAGTTTTAATAAAGTCAACGTTGAAATTGCACTAAAGCTGAATTAGTTGCCAATCGGAGACAGTTTCTTGAATACGGGGAAATGCAATGATACAGGAATTCTCCGTAGCAAGTCTCTCGCAAATGATACGAACGAAGGGAGTAAAGTACCCTTATGCTATACTCACTAATTGAGTTAAATTAAATTGACAACATGTACTTATGTGCAAAATAAATAATAAACTAAAATGGATACAGTAAAATGAAGAAAGATTACTTGCCAATAATAAAAGTAACGTATTTATATTGTATTACCTACGTCAAAAGATAATACGTATAAAGAAGTGCAGATAGTCTTCGTAGCAATATTACTTCTATACGATACTTCGCGTTTCTATGTATACACAAACTAGATAACAGATTAGATTATATTAAACCTGGCTTTGTATTAAACGAAAGAAGAATTAATTAAAACACCATTTTGGAACTTTAAGGCGATTCACGCGTATATCACAAGTTAAAGGAGCTGCGCTAACAAGACATTCGCAATCAAAAAAAGAGACATTGTAATGTCCACTTCCTGATCTTCGAAACCTCCTAAGACACTTACTCGACACTTTTTAGCTCGGATAGGTAGACGGATATAAAAACTAAAATTGAATACGCAAACGAAATTAAAAGGACACTTCGACCCAAATAAGCAAAATCGCAATTTCGAACCGATGATCGAACAAGTGAAGACCAATCTAGATCACACCGCGCATGCAGCTTGTTGCATAGACGATGGGGACCAACCAACCGGCTGGAGGCCGGAGCGAAAGGGAAGTTTAAAAGGGCTAAGCACCGAGAGAGGCAGGGGGGCCCGCGGGACAAACCCGACCAGCCAGTGAGATTAGCCGTGGTCCGCAGTACTCACCCTGATCCAATTCATCTTCCAGAAAAAGGCGACATAGGTGAGTAGGATAAGCACAATGGCAACAGTGGCACCGCACCATCCCAACATCTCGTCGGACTGTTCTGCTACCGCGTCGACGTTGTTACCCTGCGAGACAGCGTCACGTTGATCCGGCCACCCGACATAGTGGTGTAAGGACGAGGAAGGAATCGTGGAGAGGAGTAGAGTAGCAGCAGACGGGAGATAAACGGAGAATGCGTCGTCGTGCGTGTTAGGTCTAAAAAAGCGTGCAAAGAGCGAGAGAGGGAGGGAGGGTGGGAGGGAGGGAGAAGGAGAGGGAGAGAGCACGTACTAAGGGAAGGAGGGAGGTGGAGATGGAACGAGCGAGCTAGAAAAAGAAAGAGAGAAGAGAGAGAGAGAGAGAGAGAAAATTGTGAAACGAAGGGAGGTGGGCCATGGTCAGAGCCTGGACGAAGGAAGAGACGAGGGCCGCGCACGCGGTAGCTCTCCCTCTGCGCTCTACAAGCCAGCTCGTCCAGGTGCACCTGCACTCACTTGGTATGAAGGAGACGAGAGTGAGGCGAAGTCCCCTACGCGGACGGTCATTGGTACGTAAGATGCGCCGAAAAAGAAAAAAACCCAAGAGTCGAGAAGAACGGCGACGAACAACCGGCAGCAGTAGGTACGGGAGCGAATGGGACTGTCAGTATTCTGGAAAAGGACACCACCTCCCTCTTGTATACGTACCACGGAAAAATCGATGCAGAATATCTCTGATGGTTTTGGCGAAGTCTCATTGAACCAGCCCAGTAACCACCACGTGTGAGACCTTACGAATTCGGATTGGGTAAATCGCGTTGGACCACCTCGCTCAGCTCCTCGAGTATGCGTAGCGAGTCGGCACGGAGCTTCTTATCACTGTCTGGATCCGCTAAGGTGCTCGGCATCCTATGCTGCCAGCCCCCCGGTCCACGTGGCATAAAAGGTTCATCGATTATACATGTGGTTCCCGACTCGTAGAATGTTTAGGAAATCAGGAATTTAAAGTTCCCTTATCGCGATCCTACATCGCAGTATGCTCTGGGACGCTTTTTATCGGCGCTGGATATCAAATAGCGGCGTTGAGGCTGCTGTCGTCAGATTGGGATACCTGATCAATGACGGGACAAACCGTTCCGTGTTTTAAATTGCCGCTAGGTCTGCGCTTAACTTCGCGCATCGCTAAATTTTGTTCGAATGTACAATAAATGATTTTGTCAGAGATCGTTTCAGGCGAAGTGACCTGCGCTTGGGTTTCGCATTGTACACATAAAATACGTCGTGTCTAACAATATATAATTCTTCGACGACTCATTTGAATCCTTTAAAATGCAAGATGGCAATGCGCGTTCGTCTAATGTTATGTACAATTTTAAATAGATTCGAAAGCATGTTACGAAAAGTATTCGGCTCCAAATGTATTTAGCCTTGAAAATGCAAGTAAATTGCGTAAGCTGCACACTGACAAATTTATCTGGAATAAAGTGGGATATGCAGTCGGTGGTATTTGATACATTTATAGATATAAAATTAGACATAAATTTGATATCTTGACTAAGAAAGAAAGGTCGAGGGGATTGTGTCTACACCTGAAATGGTGCGCAACGGTCAATTACCTAGGACACCCTGTCATTATGGCTTTAAAAACATTTGAAGGCTGGAAAGTGTATTGTACAACTTTATTGTAAAACTTTTCTGTTAGGCTTGTCGGCCACGCGCCTGCTTGGATTCTGGACTTCCAGTCTGGTCTAGCAAAAACGTTAGTCTTCCTTTACCTAATTTCTTTCATTCGCTTGATGTTACAGTCTAGCCAAAGCTATTCACTCTAACATGAGGGTAAAAAAATGAGAAAGTATAAAGAGAAATTTGTCTTATGACACTATACGTAATTAATTTATTGGAATAGAAGCACATGGCCTATATAAGACATAGACTTTAAACTTCCAAGAATGGACTTTTACATTGAATGAATTTTCACAAAGTTCTTGCTTTCTATATAAATCTTAAATAGTGCATTTTTGCTTATTTTATAAAATCAGCCTTTGACTTCCTTTTGACTATATCACAAATACTACTAATTTAATAAAGATAGATCCAGATAGTATCAAGATAGATTCCTAATATTTATTATTACTGCGATGTCATGAAAAAATCCTTGTTCAAGCAATATTTAATTGAGGAAAAACAATGTAAATGTCTTTGTGAACTTATTAAACACTAGAATGCTCCGCCTATTTTTTCCTAACAAATAGTATTGCACAGACTGTTGCGACCCGCATTGTATTCTCCAACATCATGACAGCGATTATTATCTGACAGTAATAATTCATCATTTGTCTTGACAGCATCTCCTGAACATTCAAACCAAAAAACAACGATTTAAAACGTATAATGTGCGCATGTGCGAATTTCAATAAATTTATTTGGTCCCTTGAATAATACATTGTAACGAATTAAAATTACATCAGTCTGTATTTCCTGGCTTGAGACGGAAGGTTCGCAAACGTGAAACATGTGCCCGTTACGGCAATGTTGAAATTGCTTAAAATGTTTTGAGACACGTGAACGTATGGGCAATACGATATCGGCGTGATACGGCAGCACATAAAGCGTCAAATCGTGATGTTAGTTAAGCATGCTAATGCTCATATTGCCTTATCCGATTACACGTGTGACAATTCAATAGAAGCGAATCGAGTTAAACTTATACCTAGTCGTGTTTTTGATTGCCCATATCCACTGTAAAAAATCCCACGAAGAAATTGATTAAATGCTCGTTACATCACAGTGTGAGCTTTGATGTTACTATCAAAAGTGGAATTTTTTATTATATTTCTTTATTGGAGTTACTCATTTTCATCTAACGGCCATGATAAGGAGTAAATATTTGCTAAATCAATAGGTTACTGATAATTTTATTAATGCCCACATGTGGTTTTCACCCGCCTGAAAAGACGTCAATATTAACGCAAATATGTCGTCTTTTTATCCAATCGTGAATCGTAATATCAAGTCAAGCGCCACACATGTAGGCAGAAAATAATTTTAGAATCTTTCCGGTTACCCGTTCCTATGTCCATAATAGTGTTAATAGTATCACTATGGAATTTTCAGGAGTTATTGGACCTCAGTATGATACAACACAAAACTATCTGTGAATATAAACAAAGTTGAACATATACCCGCGCATATACATATACTTATATTGTTTAAAATATTCTACAGAATTATAGATCGACATGTGACATATCAGAGAGAAAATAGAGCGAATTTTTAACATGGGGTTCATTCAATTAAGTAACTTTTCCGTAAAGTCTGTCCTCTTAAAGAACTAACGTCGAAAATATGTATTTTCAATTATACCTATTGTTGCTTAAGAAGTTATTTTTTCAATACTATTTTCCATATATATGTATACAGGGTGTCCCGCTTCAAGTGTAATCCTCGCAAAGGGGCTATAGCTGAAGTAATTCTAAACAACAGCCTTCTCAGTGAAAATGTCAGATGAAGCTTCATTTTTGAATTATTAAGAAAAAACACTGGCGAATGAGCGCGCCTGTAAGCCCGCGCTCAGGGCCGCGTGCTCACGCGATGGGTGGTGAAGACTGCGCGACCCTGAGGACTGTGCGGTCATCCGACGGTTGTTTTTTTTTAACTCAAAAATGATGCATTTATTGATGCGTCCAATATTTTCGCAAAGAAAAATGTTGTTTAGAATCACTTCAGTTAAAATCCCTTTGCGGGGATTACACTTGCAGCGGGAAGCCCTGTATATATTTGCGTATAAAATCCGTTACAAGATACCTATGAAACACGATTAGAAGTAAATTTTGTTGTGAATGTTGCTTATTAGTAACCAATAGAATCTTTCCTTATCTTCTTCTCTTGTTTTGAACGAAACAAACAACTATGTTTAAATATATCGCTAGCGCATAATCATTTTATATTCCTACATACTTAAAACTACATATTTTAAACATACCTTTTACTTGTTTAAAATACCACGACAGGATCGTTCACAGAACTTCGTTAACCCTACATCAGTTAGAGTTAGCTTCAATACGAGGTTGAAGCTTGCTATAACAATCGGAGAATTAATAATTAGAATAAACGGTTCGCGTGCTTCGCATATTTATGATGTCAGCGAGTAAATGCTATTCCTTGAAATAAGATATAGTGACACCGTGACAAACTTAAACATACCGATTACATTTTTCTGTATTTGCAGAATCAGCTGTAATTCAAAACTTTCAACAAGGCAACTTTAGTTCGCCGAATAAAAACAGGATGGCTCTATAGTCAGTGTTAATTAACAGTTTAACGGAGCTGGTCCCATAATTTGTAACAAGTAACTAAAAAATGCTAATAGTTTAATATCTAACAAAATTTGGAAACCATAAAAAATATCATAGATCTATCCCTGGTCATTTAACTAGATCACAAATGCGATATTTAAGGTTTGCCAATTGCAACCAATATTTTACACAACAATGAAAGTGTTTATTAGGTATAAATTATGGACCCTTTTGATCAGGCTCGAAAAACCATAAAATACAGTATGCTAACCTGTTCTAGAAAGTTAATATCCAAAACAGTAAATTTATAAAGGTGCAATCAATCAATTTTCTGCAATAGAGGCCCCAAGAATGATTCAGTAATTAATTTTATTACACACCAAATTATATTCCAATGCGGACCATATTAGTTCATGCATACACCACGACAGCTACGTTTTTGGGGTAGGGCATATACCACCGGCCTTAAACAAATCTGGTTGTCACCAGTCCGTTGGTAGATCAGCAGCGGTAAGGGGGATGTGATCTGATCGCTTCAATTTAGCTAAAGGAACATGCTAGTTTCTGAACTGAAGTGGTCTGATCTGATCTGATCAAAGCGGTAAAAGGAAAGCACCTAACAGTGACACTATATCATTTTTAGAATTTTTCGAAAAAGTTGGGAGGGCGATATTTTTCAAACTTGCCCCAGGTTCTACAATTGATCGACCCGCCTCTACAGCTTAACCAACGACAACGATCAATCAAGGATTTTTATCTATAAATATGCGGTGTAAATAATCAGAAGCCTAATTATATTTGTACATACAAAATTATTGTCGAGACTTTAATGAACCGTTTGAGTGCCACGGATCTTTGTTGTTTGTCAATCCAACATTTCGAAGAAGTTCGATCGCACTGTTTTAGATTAACGGCATAGGGTAAAACTTACTTCTTTCGATTCAGTAC
Organism: Tiphia femorata; assembly: GCA_944319695.1. Lineage (NCBI taxonomy): Eukaryota > Metazoa > Arthropoda > Insecta > Hymenoptera > Tiphiidae > Tiphia > Tiphia femorata. The sequence goes on from OX090904.1 coordinate 3,950,407, forward strand.
TATTCTGATATCTCGTTGAGCAGGAGTACGGGCATTGGGGGGTTGTTAATCATCAATTCTGATATCAATAAATCTCATCGTAATGTCAATGCCCATAATACGTTGGCATTTTTCGACACAGAACCGCAGAAGAGCAATATCGCCGCTTGGCACTTTACGATTAAGTATCGAACTTAATTTGCAAAACAAAACAACATATTTTATTTCTATACAAATATACAGGGTTTCAACATAATATTTAACAGAAATATAATATTTAGTTCGGAAATATTATTATGTCGTGGTTTTAATACACCAAATTGCAAAATATACTTTTTTTTTAGTTTTATTGATGCTTTTTTACTGCCAACTACTAAACAGTGTACAATATGCAATAATGTAAAAAATGTCAATATGTTAATTATTTAAAATCATCAGCATTGATTGATTGGTCGCATATACAGCGTAAGATTTTGCCGGTGTTCAGCATGGGGATCTCCGAAACTAGCGGAGTAGAGAGACAATTAAATGGTGAAGGAATTGCAGTTTTACGAGCTCAATTTCAGGAGCCTTTTGTTTTTTAGAAACATGCATGGCTGACTAGATATCTCGAAAAAATAATTTTTTGTTCATTTTTTTCGGTATTTGTGGCTCTGTTATTATTGACTTTAGAACAAAGGTCTAAAAGAAATAGTTGTAGGTATCTACGAGCTTAATAATACAGTCTGCTAGATCTTTGTCTTTATGCTATAATTTGTGAGTTATGACACATACTTGTGATTTTTCTAATGGAAGCTATAGTCGATCGTTACTTTACAAAAAAGGCCTTTTTCAACGATTCTAACTGTATACCATATGACTAGGTTTTATAAATAAATAAATTATGGGCATTTTTTTCTTTTAGGTTCAAAATTATAAAAATAATTCTTTTGATATGAAATATTTCGTTAAACTTCTGTTAGACTTACAATTTTAAATAATAATAATTTCTTAGGAACTAATAAACAAGATGATAAATTATGATGAATTAAGAAGCTATAAAGGAAATTAGGATATAAGCAAGGTAGTATCAAAACAACTTAATTAAAGTAAGTAAAGTATTTGAGACTAAAAATGTCATTTAAACTATAGTCATGTCATATATTATCAGAATCATTGAAAAAGTCTTCTTTTATAAAGTAGAGATCGATTATGGGTTTAATTGAAAAAAAACACAAATTTTGTGTCATAACTCAAAGATTATCACTTGAATAACAAATTCTGCTAGACTGAGCTCATAGTTATGTGCACCTTTTTCCTTTAGAGATTTTTTCTAAAGTCAATAATAACAGAATCACAGGCTCTGAACGAAATCAACAAAAAATGATTTTTTCGAAATATCTAGTTAACTATGTATGTTTTCCAAAAAATAAAAAGCTCTTTAAATTGAGCTCGTAAAACTGCAATTCTTTCTCTATTTAATTGTCTCTCTATCTCTGCTAGTTTCCAGGATCCCCATACTGAACATCGGCAAAAACTTACCCTATACATATGTTATTGCTAAGTAACTTCAAAGAAATCTACCGGATAAATTATAATATGTCATGGATGCTTGGTCAGTCTGCGGTATTCATTTGGAAGAAGCAGAGCTCGCAAATGCTTAATATAAACATTTTCTATTATGAGAACATGAACAATCATATTAATAACTTTATCATATTAATATTATATAGCCTATGTTTTATTAGTTGCGGATTATGTGCAACCTATATGCTAATTGTATGTATACACTAGGCCAGGCTCACACATACAATTATCAGAATAAAATATTTTGGCAACTAATAATTGTATTCGTGGATGAAGCCTCAATTTAATGATTATTCATCTCAATCCACATGTGTCTCAGTACGAAGTAATAGTACGTGCATTCTCTTTATTCTCTATTTCAGATAATCTCAGCTCACTTCAGTACATGTACGAAAGTTCTTTTCGATCTGCTCACTTCAAACTGAAGGTAAGTGAGATTTTATCTTTATCTGTTACCACAACCGAGATACCTATGAAGTCGTTTCAAAATGAGGTAGAACTGTACATCATTGTATATGCCTTGTATGTGACTCACCATGGTTAGTAGTCGTAAATTACTACTGGATACCACATCGTTGTTAATGATCTTAGCTGCTCAGCAAAACCGTTGTTTTAAAACAATTCTCAGATCAAATAACCTCAGCAAACATCAACTCAGTTCAGTTTAGTTTATTTCAAATTGAGAAAAGATCGAGTGTAAAAAGAATGCACTTGGTGAAGTAATGTTATTAATGTGTAGCATATGGTTATATTCATAGTACACTGATTTGTTCAATCTTTTCGAACTAAAAGATTATGATGAAGAAATTAAATTATGCAAAACTGTATCCAAGCAAAAACTATCCATATATGGATAACGGTTAAAATGCAAATGAATTGAAGTGGATGATGTGTTAAATTCTGCTTCGAAGTCATTTTAGCTTTAAAATTTATATACAGTTTTTAAATACTATATTGTTTCTGTTCCAAGCAGCCTTAAAACACTTTGTTCCTATCTTTGTCGAGTTTTGATTTATGTCATCTGACTACCTTAAGAGGTACTGTAGAATGGATAAGGTCCCAAGTGATTAATGATTTATCAGATTTAGTGCATAAGTCCATTACAACTTGTGCATTTCTATTTTTATACAGTGCTCCTAAGCAAGTTCCACTTGCCATATTATAAATACGGGTAGCAGTCTAAAAAGCAAATATATATCTTTCATATATAACCATTGTTGTATAATTGTGCAATTTTTCATCTTAAATGAAAAGAGGCTTACTGTCCATTTGTGCCGCCACTCGTGATTTCCACCCATTTCATGACATTTACCAAGTTTCGGAAACTTATCTGCTGCTTCTAAACAAAATATTTGACCAAGAACTAATTCTTTCTTGTCGGTTTCATACCACATCTGAAAGTTCAAACTGACGATATTAGAAACTTTTGTGAAATACAGCAAATTAATAAATCTTTTTACAATTTATGTTGACATACCTGAGACTTAACTCGTAAACATGATGATAATTTTAACTTTGATCCTTTTGTCTTTATGTCCTTTTCACTCTGAATACATAATGACGAATTGCTTAACCGTATTTGATATTGATCAGTATAATTCCTTTTCCTTGAATGCCATGGTTGCATTGGTTTCTGATCTAATTTTGCCCATTTATCCTTCAATCGATTTTCAGTATCATCTGGGAGCATTAATTCAGGATAAACTACTTTTAAGTACCATGAAAAGTTTTTACACTTTAACTTTTCACGTAATGCAAGTCTGGAGGAAATATCACCATAATCTATTTTTTTTGCAGTTTTCAAAAAATAGTCTTTATACTCATCCATCCACACATGCACTACGCGTAAAGAGTTTTTCAGCATAGTGTCATGGTGATCTTCTCCTCCATATGGCCTACGTTTTCTAAAAACATGTCCCACTCGAGAGCACGGAATGAGTTCAATACTACCTCCACACATCCATATCTGTGGACAAAGTATTCACAATGTATACACTATCAATTAAGAATTACTTTTGGTATAGTTTATACAAATATAGTATTTTTTTACCCTGAAAGATATTTCAAGATTTTCTCCACCCCAAACGTCCATTCCATCGTCATATTCTCCTAATTTAACGAAGTATTCCCTGCTGATGGCAAATAATCCTCCAGCCATTGTTGGAGATCTGCAGGAGGTGGAATTATAAGTTGTGCAAATACATATGCATAAAAATAATATACTCAAACTTACTTTATAGGTTTTATAAAATCTGTCTCGTGTGCTAAAGTGCCTACAGGCAAGTTGTCCCATTTAAAATGTAAACCCCAATTAAAACCACCTCTGACCAAAGGACTAGCATTGTATTGAAATGTGTCAGTATTTATAATATCAATTACAGGCATAGGAACAATTGTTTTAGATAAAGCTATCCTTGATAAAAGTGGCTGTATCCATTCCTCATTTACCTCTATATGACTATCTAAGAAAATCAAGACATTACCAGTTGCTTTTCGTGACCCAAATATTTTGGCCCTAATCAATCCTTCTCGTTTCTCAGTTTTAAAAATCTTTACTTTGTCCTGAAAATGATTGGTGACATACTGTTTTACTTTTTCATGTAATTCATCACTATCACTCTTATCATTTACTAATATGACTTCGTGCAGTAAGGCTGCTGGCGTTCTATCAAATATAGAGTGCAAAGACCTTAATAAGGTCATATAATGTTCATTGTAAAAGCAAATTACAATGCTAGCATTTGACAATTCGGCTGGATAGACTTGTGTTTGGCAAAGTTTGTGTCTTGTGTTTGGGATTTCTCTATGTAAGCCAATATTATCAGATACTAATACATTAAAAGAATAATCTCTATATCCGATGTCTCTCTTACGTTGATCTTCAATGTTTCTTACTAAACCTAATTCGTCCAACCCTAGAAATACGATTGTCCACTTATTTAAATTCTGGAGTCAAACATTAATATAACGATGGTATTTATTCACAGAACGAATAATTACCCTGCAATGCAGCAGTCGAGTTTACAGAAAACAAGTGGGAAGATTTGTGTGCATTTTCAAACTTAGTTCTTCCAGCGCCATAAGCGTAACCAAGCATTGCCTCATTATTCTTTGTGTACTTAGGTAGGTACTCAGAGGCTGGTCTTTTTGCTGCCTTTAAAGAGTTTGATGCCGGCAACATCGGGGTAGAAGTGTTAAAGACATTCTGTGACAGCCTTGAGTAAAGATACAAACTAACGGTCCATGTTAGAGAAGCTGCCACTATTCCTAATATAAACGAAACGTATCTTGTCGGCATCATGTTTAACGTAAACGACCGTATACCATGAAGCAATAACTTCACATTAGGATACAATTTTGTTTATTTCGTTAGTCATGTTGTTAAAAAACGAACCATATGTCCGTATAAGACTACGGTTAGGGCAATTGGGCAATCGAATACCAGATGATACCAGATAACCAGACAAGATATATATTAAACCAGTAACTATGGATACTATAAGACCCCCCATCCATGTGAGTTCAATCCAGCTCCCCGTCTCGCACGGGAAAAAGCGCCATCTGCAATGTTTGACCACCGAGGAGAGATTTGTAAAGAGGGTCGGCGCATAGGCATCTAGGGACCGGGCCTCCGGCCTCCAGGTGTGGCGGGCGCGAGGATAATTGCAGTGTTCTGTTTGACCGACGGGATACCCATATATTTTATAAGCAGGATTTTACTTTTTGCACTTCGACCACCAAGGAGAGATTGTTAAAGAGATTGTCAGCGCATGCCGATCTAGGGACTCCGGTTTGCGGGCGAGGCGGGCGCGGGGATAATTGCAGTGTTCTGTTTGAGCGACCGGACACCCATCAGGGTGAGTTGTCTGTCCCAACCTTTTACCATCGGAGTGAGCTAATACTCACGAATCTAACAGACTGCAACTCCGATGGTAAAAGGTTGGGACAGCCATTAAAACTCACTCTGTATATTTTATAAGCAGAATTTTACTTTTTGCACTTGGACCGAATGCGGATCTAATTATAATAACACTGAAGAGATGTTATTAAAGAGGATCAGTGCTTAGCATCTAGGGACTTCGGCCTCTGGACGAGGCGGGCGCGGGGACAATTGCAGTACCCTGTTCGATCAACGAACTATGTCGATTGGCTATGTAGTTATGCCAAAGTGGCGCTGACCACCAAAAATTTACTAAAATTTGTTTCACGTCTCTAGCTCTATATCACTCTAGATCGGCATGCGCTGACCCTCTTTACACATCTCTCTGAGTCCAAATTCCTACCACCATTATAGTCCCCTTAAACCAATTCTCCGCAACATACTAGGCTTATCAGAAAACAATGTTTTTGTATTTATTCGCACATTTAAGTTTATATTTGTATATTAGACTAGTTACAAATATACTTATGCGGCCACTGACGGCAGATTTTCATGCGTACGGAAGAATGAAATTAAAAAAGACAACTATTCGGATTTAAACGAATATATCAAATCATATACATAGAAAGGCTGATACATATTTATAATGTCTGCTAAACATACCACGACTGGTCATATTACTTGTAAATTTTAGATTAGAAATTTCGCATATAATGTTATCGTTTTTTCTCACTTGACTTCGTGACTTTTTCTATTAGATGTACAATTAATTCTTCAGTATATATTTTTCTTTTGTTCACTGCGAAAAACACGTGTAGTCTACCGTTATTTACCATGACAGGTCATTTGACCGATTATAATAGAAATAAGTACGTCAAGTGATATAATATGTATATTATAAGTGTGGATACGTGAGGGTTAAATCTACAGCTTATTGTTTTTACAATATATCAGGCCTGTCATAGTCTTACCATCAAGGCAGAATTTGAATCCTTAATAGCAGTCACGTCGGTTTCATTCAAATTATTGCCGCCCAACGAAAGCAGATGTAAAGTAATTAGCGGTAAGAACAAATCAGGATTCACGTGGCTAATTTTATTATTCGACAGCAACAGTATCTCAAGTTTATTTAACCCTAAGAAAGCGTTTGGTGCGATACTCGAAATCTGATTCTCTTGAAGATAAAGCTCTTTCAGCTGATTCGTGTCTTGAAAGACACGGTCCGGTAAGGACATTAGTTGATTCTGTTGGAGGAAAAGGTACTCCAGATTCTTCAAGCCTCTGAAGACACCCTGAGGCAAACTGGTCAAATGATTGACGTCCAAGTGAAGACGATTGAGCTCGCGCATACCAGAAAAACAGCCAACTTCCAGTTCACTAATGTTATTGTTGTTCAACCATAAGTAAAGCAGTTCAGGGTTCACTTCCGGGAAGGAATCCTTTTTCACGACTGATATGTTGTTCAAATTTAGGTAGAGCCACATCAGATTTGGTAGGTTAGCAAAGGTGTCCTTGGGCACATCGGTGATCTTGCTGTAGATCAAGGAAAGGGACTTAAGGTTAGGCAACTCGGCGAATAAGTTAGAAGATAGAGGCACCGGGTTACTGTCTAGGTGAAGTCTCTCGAGTCTGGGTAATCCGCGAAAGGATTCTCTCTTCAGAACAGAGATTAGGTTGCCTATATTTAGGTACAGGTGGGTCGCTGATAGGTTCTTGAAGGCGTCTTCTTTGATTGAGAGAAGGTGGAGATCCTCGATTGCTAGACGATCGTCGAAGTAACGTTCGGTCACGTCTACAAGGACTCCTTTGTAATGGCAAACATTGTAACCGCCAGAATTCACACAGGTTGGCTGTTTCTCCTTGGCTGGCTCTCCATTAGTTGCCAAACCCATCCTTGCCAGAGCCACCAGCCACACGAGAGAGTGCAGATACTGCATTCTTAATATTCACTTGCTAACTTTCTGCTTCACTTTAAATTTGACTTACTGTCTCGTTCCTGTCGCTGATACACTAGAAATGTTATCGAAATCGATCGGTCTGCTCAAATTCACTCTGCAGAAGTAGCTTGCTATTGGCCAATGGCGTCGTGATAATGCGTCTGACTTTTGACATTATTATCTACCAATACTACGAATTATCGCGGTCTCACATTTCAGGGAAAAGTCTCACCAAGCATGGTCGCGTGACCTCTGCACGCTTTAAAGTTATCGCAACTTTGAATCTTTCTTATTTCATCTGCTTTTCTTGGGGTAAATAGTGCATCTCTTTGCTTTTCTAATCGGTTTGCGTCTGCTACGGAGTAGTAATCGTTTTGAAGAATCGAACTGCATCATGAAAGGGTACCGGGAAAGCTGATCTTGTGTGATGTAAGCAAACGGAACAGAAATTACTATATTGATAATAGATAATGTATTTAAGCATATGTTTTGTGTAACTAGAATTATGTTACATCAGTATTGTCTTCATTGTTAATGTTTTGCATATTCCTTTAGTAATTGTAGAAAAGTAATGAATATGGCGTATTTAAAAGTGGGGTTACGTTTTCATGGCGGTTTTATAAAAGGTATCCTGTGAGTCATATTGATACCTTTGTGCGAGGGGCACTTTGATATGTGTCGTGTATAATGTGTCTTCAGGTATCAATGTGCAGCATGCTCCTAGAGTTCCTATGAATGAAGCGAACTCCCTTATGGTATGTACATGAGCGCAACTTCTTAACTCTTATTTGGATCTCGGACCGCACCTTGATTCTTTTAGCGTCAGGAAGCTTGATTAACATCTTCTGTGAGTCTAGTTGAAATGATTATGGTGTAGTCTAGGCCAGGGCAAATGCGTGCTCTCAGTGCTTTCCATGACCACCGCCGAACGGAGGAGAAATGTCCCTCTCCATCTACCCATCGCGCCGTCCAGCGAATACCCTTATCCTTTTTTCCTTACGTCGTAAGGAAGCGGCGATCGTTTAGACCACTTTCATAATTAACACTGAATGAATTCCATATAATGTTGAAATTACAACCAGTATCTAATGGTTCATTTTTGACGATATCGTAAAAATTACATTGAATTAATTTAGTTTAAAATAATGTGGTGTGAAATAACTGATAAACTTATTTTTTTTAAATTTTGACTTAGACCACTTTCATAATTATGGGCACAATTATCTGAATAACTCGCCGCGGCAAAAAATAAGTATTTTGTTTGTATCTACTGACAAAATTATTCGAGGAAGTTTTCTAGAAAATCGTGCAATTATGATGTTTTGAACCGATTGTCATAACCTCTGATCTGCTTATAACTAGTGTAAGAAAACTTCCAAAAAAACATAATGTGAATTTTCATCCGAAACTCTTGACATGTTGTTTCCCCTGTCTTCTATTCGCTCTGGATGATTGGTGATGCTACTTCTGATAGTGTGTAATCGGAGCGAGCTAACCTCCCCTCCGCTCCGCCGTTTCTCCGACTCACACCGAGCATTCGCCTGCCGCTCCGAAACTCGCCGGCCGAGCACCCACGCTTACTGTACCCCCACTTCGACCGCACTAGCCAATCCCAAGCCGACCAACCGCGGCCGGCCGGGTATAAAAGGGGGCTCGGAGCAGCCGGAGCATGGCATTTGGAAGGGTCATTGTATCTTCATTCTACAGTCCTCCGTCATTCTACTCATTGTACCTTCATTCATTCTGCTGCAGTTCTCTCTGAGACGTCGTCGTGCGAAGTTGCTCTCGATTAAACGAGTTTTTCACTTGCTCTATGAGAATCCACTTCTGTTTCGCTCATAAACATTTATAACTTGTAAGACATTTTGGTGGCTGCCAGGAAATCTTCTGTGCTTCATTGCTATACATTACACTGGTGAAGAAGAAGACTTTGGGCACTCACTCACTAAGTCTTGACTCCTCTATCACCGAGGAGAGATGTGTAAAGAGGGTCAGCGCATGCCGATCTAGGGACTCCGGTTTGCGGGCGAGGCGGGCGCGGGGATAATTGCAGTGTTCTGTTTGAGCGACCGGACACCCATATATTTTATAAGCAAAATTTTACTTTTTGCACTTGGACCGAACGCGGACCTAATCGTAGTAACACCGAAGAGATGTTATTAAAGAGGGTCAGCGCTTAGCATCTAGGGACGTCGGCCTCTGGACGAGGCGGGCCGCGGGGATAATTGCAGTACCCTGTTCGATCAACGACCTATGTTGATTGGCTATGTAGTTATGCCAAAGTGGCGCTGACCACCCAAAATTTACTAAAAGTTTTTTGACATCCCTAGATCGGCATGCGCTGACCCTCTTTACACATCTCTCCTCGGTGCCTCTATTAATATGAATGAGGACAGCACCTCTGGATCCCGTGTGGAAGTTATGAAATTAAGAACGGAATTCATAGACATGTCTTGAGTTTTAAGGCGGTTTTGAATTTATCTGCAGATGTTGCGTAGCAAATAAAACGGTTCGTACAGTATCTGAAGATGAACTGAAGATCGTCTTGAAACTCGAGACACATTTATGAATTCCGTCCTAGGTGCGTCGACATGGACGCGCAGACGGTGAGGCAGCCCTCCACTCGACTAACTCAGTCATAACTGCCTACCGGTAACGTACGTAAAGGAGACTGCAGAGGAGAGTCGGTAATGGCGAACAGTGGAGGTTCCCACCTGGTCGGTAAGGTAGGGAACCGACCTCGTGGCGATGGCGGCGGTTACGAATTTCGAAGAAACAAAGGAACGGTTACAAGTCAAACATGGTTCCGGTAGAAAACGCGTACATTACAAAGACTAGGAATATTTACAATGGTTGCACGTACAATGGATTAGATCATACAACGCGTTCGATAGGGCTAAGCTCGAGACGCGAAGAGGGTACACACGCGGCTAGGTGCACGCACATGTCCAATTGTCCACGCGAAGGTTTGCGCGGGTACACAGCTTATGGATCAACGAGATAGGGCCCCCGGCCTGTAGGCGTTTCGAGAAACACAAAGCGAGGATTCGCGAGGAATTTAGCGATTTACGGGGACACAATTAGTTCCCTCAAAAATTATTTATTTTCCATTTTCGGGGTGGGCAAATAAAAGCTTAAACCTTCCGACGTGCCATGAAACATTCACAGGTAGCCTTCGGGATACTGATCATAGCTTAAATTGCCTTCAAAATAGAGGTGTGCATTTGAGGCTTTTCATAGACACAAACATGGCTGTTAATCTACGGGAGCCATGAGAGACATCGTTCCGAGGGCTGAGTGGCACTGGGGGATCAGTGTCTTGAACGGTGCCTCTTGGGCACCGGGCCGCACCCAGGAGTATGTAGGCCTTATCCCCGCATAGCGGGCTCTGCGGGGACGGACCATCTTTCCCACATACTCGTGGGACTCATATGGAAGGACAAATTAACAAAATCAATATAGACACCAAAGAGGACCGTAAGTCGGGGGAGGCCTGCAAAGGTGTACAACCGGCGAAGGGAGGAAATGGGGATCGGCCGAAAAGGCCCAGAACCAGGCCTAGCGAAGCCACAAGGTGACGCCATAAGAAAGAACAGGGGAAGATGAGGGCCGAAAAGGCCCCGTCTACTCCAATGGCTACGGTGGGCGGAAGTGACGCCGGGAACAGGGTAGCGAGTAAGCGACCTGCCCCGGTTCACGATACGCACAGTTCCTCGAGCAGCCAGCAGGGCAAGAGACATAAGACCACCGGTCAAGGGTCGTATGCCCTGGTGGCCAGAGATGCCAGTAAATTGGCCCTCGTGTCCGAGGGATTTCCGGAAGTTAAGTTGGGCACGACATCGCTCCCACTCCTCCGGAAGAGGGTTAGAGATATGATCCTGGTGGAACCCTCAGGATCAAAAGCACCAGCTTTCGAGGGGATGTGGTCGACGGATGGTGCGGTCATCATTAACTGTGCCGATGAAGAAGCCGAGAGCTGGGGGAAAACCCGGCTGGAAGGCTTTGAAGCGGAGGGTCACAAGGTGAAGGTACTACCATTCGGTGAGCTCCCGAGGACCCGGACTGCACGACCGAGGAGACAATTAGCCTCCTCGGCCGGTGTAGTGACGCCCTGAACGTCGGGGATTGGATCCTGGTGGAAGGCAGCGACAGAAGGGACGCCATGAGTGCCCATTTCGCTGTCCTGGTCTCGGACCAATCTCTGGCGGCGCTGAAGGCGTGCGGGTTTAGACCCCACTGCGGTTTGGATCGGGCGGTCATGAGACCAGTCGAGAAAGATCGCAGAGGAGAAAAACCAACTAGCATGGGGAGCAAAGGGCAACCGAAATAATGGATGACCCAAGCGTCCTAAATGTAGTGCAAATTAATTTGCATCATAGCAAGAGCGCCACGGCAACATTGGCGATGTGCATGGCTGTGGTGCAGACAAGTATTGCACTCAAATATATTCCGGAGGTTTGGAGAGACACGAGAGTGGTCTTTATACCCAAACCAGGAAGAAACGGTCACATCCTGGCAAAGGATTTTCGACCAAGCAGTCTCTCCTCATTTATATTAAAAACGTTAGAGAGACTGGTGGATAGATTCATCACGGAAGAGATCTTGACTAAGCATCCCCTGGGGGCGGCCCAATACGCTTACAGAGAGGGCAGATCAACAGAAACTGTCCTGCACTATATGGTGGGGAAAATAGAGCAGCAGCTAGAGGAAAAGGGTTATGCCCTAGGAGTATTCCTAGACATAGAAGGGGCTTTCGATAGCACCTCGAACTATGTCATTAGGAACGCCCTTCTTAGACATAGAGTACCACCACCGCTGGTGGAATGGATAGGAAATATGCTGATGGGAAGACGTCTGACCATCAGTCATAGAGGAACCAGCGTTAGAGGGGAAACCAGCCGGGGGGTGTCCACAGGGAGGACTTATTTCTCCTCTCCTATGGAACCTAGTAATGGATGAACTTCTAGAGCTTTTGCAGAGAGAGGGACTCCAGGTGTACGGGTATGCAGATGACTTGGCGATCGTTGCCAGGGGAACCTTTAGTGACATACTAAGGGACCGGGTCGCAACCACCCTAGAGAAGACACAGCCCTGGTGCATGGAAAGGGGGCTAAATATCAATTCGCCCAAAACCACCGCCATGATATTCACAAGGAAGTACAAACCAGAGGCTATAAAACCACTTAGAATCTGGAATCGAGAAATAGAGTTCGTCAGCTCGGTTAAGTATCTAAAGATACACTTGGACAGCAAACTGAGCTGGAAAACACACATTGAGAAGAAGGTAAGGAGCCTGCACTCCTCGATGTGGGCGTGTAAGAGGGCATTGGGAAAGACCTGGAGAGTCAGACCCGGAATGTCCCTATGAAAAGGGTAGAGGGGATGGGGACGAGGAAACTGTTGGAAAGCCTACACGGTGGATACCTGAGGGCTGCCACAGGGGCCATGAGAACCACACCAACAAGGGCTCTTGAAGCAGCACTTGGGGTACTCCCCCTGGATCTTAAAATAAAAGGAGCGGCCAGAATAGCAGCGTACAGACTGCACTGCCTAGGTGAGTGGAGAGGAAACATCTGGGGCATACCAGGATGAGTTTCCTCCACGAGGAACCATTTAGGCTAATGCAGGACAAAATACCGATGACATTCCTGCTAGGAGGGAATATTACAACCAGTATACCCACTAGAGAGGAATGGGACAAACAGGAAAAGATCCCAACGCCACACTTGGAGGTATGGTATACTGATGGGTCGGAGCGAGAGGGGAAATACGGAGCAGGAATATTTGGACCCAGAATCAACCATAGGGACAGTATACCCATGGAGAGATGGGCCTCAGTATTCCAAGCCGAAACTCTCGCCATCCTAATGTACGCCGAAAAGGCAAACATCACGGAGGTAGAGGGCAGGAAGAACATATGCATATGCTCAGATTGCCGAGCAGCAATAGAGGCAATGGAGAAACCGGTAACAGACTCCGCTCTGGTCAGGGACCAGCGGTCGGTACGAGCAGAAGGCACCACTGCTCCGTCGAAAGGCGAGCATGAAACCGTCGGGGCCCGACGAGCCTCCTGCCAGGGTGGAGTCGCTCGCTCTCTGATCGGTCAGCAGAGCAAGCGCCTGTAGACAGATGGATAGGCAGCCTAGACATCTACCCTGTATCAAAACTCAACACCCTGTACATTAAAAAGAACACAAAAGGACTCGTATCTTTTGCGGTAGATTAGATAGACGTTCACTGTGGATGACACATTTCTACTATAGTGTCACTGTAGGACGACACACCGTGAATTACTTGAATATGTACAAAGTTAATGCCTTGTTCTCGACCAGAATTAAGTTTTAATCGCTGGTTAGAGCTAACCACGGTCGATGCAACGTAATTTTTTTAACTCTCAGTTAAATCTAGTAGTGCGCATTAAACGAAAAGATTAGCGCACTTGAACAAGACCATCGACTGATTATTCATTTACAATAAAACTTGGACTATCGCGTTTGGGGGAAGTACTTGCTTGTTAGCGTGTTCCATAGTAGCCATTTATTGATTCAATTTAATATTTGAATTGGTGCAAGAATTGTGATGTAGGTAAACAATGAATACAAATTTACACGACACTTATTACTACTTACCATGTTGTAATACTCACTCGAAATATGTGTAGAAAAAGCATGTTTTAAGGGGCGGCAGGGCCGGCCAGTAACTTGTCCAAAAAATGATTTTTTCTAGGGAAATGCAGAGGTTTGCGGGGCTACTAAATACGTCGCCGTCGTTGATTATTTCTCGCTGCGATGCGAAGGAAATGATACCTTAAACATCGTTACAGGATCTGAAATCTTTTTTAACGGTCGTACTGGCAGGATCGTATTTATAAATCAAGATGAAAATTGCGAGTGTCAAATACGGCAATTTGCATGAACAAACATGGCTGCCGTCCAGCATCAATTTTTCACAATTTTCGCACATATCGCACTCGAACGATCAACATTCTCTATTTCATGGCTTACCAACCGTATCACAGAATTCAACAAAAATTAGTTTTATGGGTTTAGGTACGGAAAGAACGCGTATTTAGTAGCCTACGATTCCAGCTGTTAATCCACTCTCCCGTCACTACTAATAATTGAGGCGTTCGGCAACCGGAGGCGTGCCAATCGATTCACCGCTGTAACATTACTCCAGCGAGGGCCCCGCACCATCGCGAAACAGTGACACTACGATGCCAGTGACCGGCTGTGACAGCCAGTAATAGCAGTAGCGCAGTAGCGCGCGCCTTGGAATGCTTTTCGTAACTCCTTATCGCAATATTCACATGTATCGTGAATTTTTGGTGCCCCGCACGGCACCCTATTTTCAGCACGGCACTAATTCTAGAGAACTTTCAGTCAACTTCGCTTCTTCCACTCACCAGCGCTGGCCGAGCCCCTCGATCAGTTTGAACATTACTAGCCGGACCTGCTACCCCTTAAAAAGGCCCATGCCCATTGCTATGTTCCGACAAGTGTGAGCAATTTATTTATACATACAGGACGCCTTTTACCTATGTTTTGATGTGACAAATCTTTTTATACTACGTAAACACATCATTAGATCTAAAATCACCAGTACATCATCAGCTGCGGATAACGCGCATTTATACAAACCACAGGAGGAAATTGAGTATCATTCTAGCTATCTGATCAATACACATCGATGTTATAGTGGTGTACAGTTTAATTGCACAAGTCAATCACTGGAATTTATCGTATTTTATCGTCAATCACTGCACAGATCTGCCTGTAGAAACAAACCCTTTATTACACTGGTTGCTAAGCCAACTGGGTATACAACAGAGTTGGCAATAATTTTATAACACCAAGTACAGCAATAGGATAAATAGACGGAAGGCGATGCTGCTGATATTTCATATAATATACCCGACAACTATACCAAAATTAATCGGATGCAACATAAACACGCAAATGATGGCGTAAAATTTGCACTTTATTACAAATGTTTCATACAATTCTTTAGCCACAAAGGACATATTGTAATTATTATCTCTTTCTTCAAGTAGAAATCAGTTCTCTTTTTATTCTTTGTATTACTTTCTATCTAGAACTGGTTCTATTGTTTGACCGCCACATATTTGTCCCCAACCGATCAAACGCCAATGTTTTTCAACACGGCGAGATAATGCAATTTTCTCATCTATTTCCGTACACACCGGGTTTGTTAAGCTAATCTTTGCTAAATCAGCTCGAGTAGCTAATACACGTCCTCCAGTACTTAGTGATCCAATATTTACTAAGAGTACTTCATTCCTCGCCAATTTGGGTACCTATAATTATTGTTTCAATGGCTTTGTTTGCACTAAATCACATATCGAAACTTACCCTAGCTCCTTTCTTATCTCCTTCGGTCCTTACTCCTAACAAACGCTTAAGCAAATAGTAAGATATTTCAAGTTCAATGAATATCTTAGGTAGTGCACCAACTGCGCCCAAGATTTGTCCCACCAAACGATCAGCTCTGCATAAAGTTGGTTCTATCTTTGTGCCCACACCTTGAAATATAGAGTATCAAAAGCAACTTTAACACGCGTGTTGATTGTGTTAGACATGAAGTGGTCAACAAATGTGCGCTTCTTTAACGGAATACAGTACTTCCATCTGAAACCTATCCTGTATCTATTACAAAAACATACAGAAACTCACCAATAAGTCCACCGGGTACCGCAAATTGAAGCTCATTTTGCTCGGCAAACAAAGACACAATCCGTGAAAATATTGGTCTGCAGGTTAATTTCCCTTCACTATCTTTTGAGACTAACCCTGGTCGTACTTCTATTTCCATGCCAACCTGAAATGCATCAACTGTTTGGTGCTTTTTGCACATCTTTCTGTGACCCGGTTTGATACTTAAGTAAAATGATTTAAGCTTCATTTATGAAAACCGTAAATCAAGCCGTTGCAATTATCAATTGCGGCGTAACTAATATGCACACGCATTCATAAAAAAACTGTACCTTTAAGACACCTCTTAGTATACTTCCTCCTGCGACCCCACCTTTGAGATCATCTACCTCACATCCAGGCTTGTTCACGTCGAAAGAACGAA
Organism: Tiphia femorata; assembly: GCA_944319695.1. NCBI lineage: Eukaryota > Metazoa > Arthropoda > Insecta > Hymenoptera > Tiphiidae > Tiphia > Tiphia femorata. The sequence goes on from OX090904.1 coordinate 3,966,865, forward strand.
TGACAATCAAACGTGGTTCCGAGGTAAAATCTCTCATTGGAACAGGAATCTTTTTAGTAATGTATTCACATAGAACTTCTATGTTATATTTTAATTGTGCGGAAATCGGAATTACAGGTGCACCCTCTGCTACAGTGCCTATACGAAGAGATGTGGCTTTCAGAAAACGAGTAACAAAACTATCAGAAAATAACTAAAAAACGGGTTAACTACCTTGCACAAACTTAAGAATCTGCTCGTATTGTTCTTTCGCTTGCGCTTCTTTAACCAAATCTATTTTATTTTGCAGAATCACGATGTGTTTTAATTTCATTATTTCAATAGCCGCCAAGTGTTCCGAAGTTTGAGGCTGAGGACAAGATTCATTACCCGCTGTAAAAGAAAAAACCGTGTATTTATTCACTCTATTCGTTAGGTTAAACACACTTGATATTCGCGCAGCGGAGTAAATACATACCAATGAGGAGCAAGGCAGCGTCCATAACAGCGGCTCCGTTAAGCATAGTAGCCATAAGAATATCGTGTCCGGGACAATCGACAAAAGATACGTGGCGTACCAATTTAAATCGACCAGAGCACACTGGCCGTAGACATGGGAATGAATCATCTTTACTTGACCCTCCAGAGATGTAACACGCTGGTCTTGGACATTTCTCATTGTCACATTTATAAATCTTCGCGTTAGCATAACCTAAAACACATTAACGTTTTTAAATAGAATACTATATTTTTATACATAATATTATAGTACACGTCAAGATAAATTCAACAAAATGCTGGCAAAGTTATTTCCCAAAATTGCAAAAAAACTAACGGAAGTGGGATCGTCGCGCCTTCTTCTGTCATTACCTCGTGTTGGTTTACTATGTCTATTTTATCTGTTTAAATGAGCTGAACTAAACATGATCACTAGAAAAATTGTTCCCCTCTGAAAAAATGAATGCCGAGTAAAGCTATGGAATAACTAATGAGATTTCTTTATACGTATCATTCTGTGCAATTTTGAATTATTAAAAACTTCCGTGCATGACAGACCATGCCATTTCCAGTGCCTTGTTAAATTTACCTTGATATTGTGAGGAACGCGAACAAAGGGGAAACTTCTGGATTAGATAAAGAAAAAGAGCTATTGTCAATCCGAAGTACGCTATTTATTATGGACGAGTCCTATCGACCGTCGTCGGAGTAGTCGCCGAAATCACACTGATCGACCCGCCCGTCGATCGCGCCAATCTATACATACGCACGCCACAGATGCATCCGCCACTCATGCACAACGCATCCCACATATGCGCTGACATCCAGCCTGCCTCAATGAAAAGCCGACATATGTACTATCGTATTATGTATAAAATCATATAGTATTCCATTTAAAACAATTAACTTGTTTTTGAAATTTCGTTCATTAATATGAAGGAAAAAACAAATGTGTGCACTACATAACATTCGATTAAGCTGAACAACTCTTATTAAAACTTATTTTCGTGACGTCCATTTCGTTAAATGATATTTTACTACAATAGATAAAACAGACAGCCTATATATGACGAAACAAAAAAAGTCGATGCCCTGTTAGGTTAGGGCACCCTGTGTTAGGGTGTCCTAACCTAATTTAACTTAACGGTTACCACGATTTTTAAAGGACTTCCGTCGGTCTGATGAGAAAAAGTTGCAGGACGAAATCCAAGGATTTCCCCGGGCTATATAAAACGCAAGAATAAAAATTGTCCTGACTTTCTTTTTCTGATGCAAAATTGAAGTCACCTCGGTATTATACTCGATATTATACTTTTTAATGGAGTAACGTAGAGAAAGTTGTAACAAATTCAACAAATATCAATATTGCTACCTTAAGTTATACTAAACTTAAGGATTCGTTAATGACCATTTTATTAGCGCACCGTAACTACCGAAGAGAACAACGGATGGAATGATCTCCTTAGGTATTGCACACTCGGTTCTCTCTGTCCTTTACCATCTATTGGTCGAAACTGACGTAGTCATGGCCGCTCTAATAAAACGGTCATTAACTGTCGTTTAGTATAAGCTAAAGTAACAACATTTATACTTGCTGAATTTGTTGCAACTTTCTTTATGTTATCTCATTAAAAAGTACTAACAGTCCTCTGTATTCTGACTGAGGTGACTTTAATTTTGCATCAAAAAAAGAAAGTTAAGACAGTTTCTATTATTGTTTTATGGCCCCGAGAAATCGATTTCCTCCTATAACTGTTTGTCATCAGACCGATGGAAATCGTTTAAAAATCGTGGCGACCGTTAGGTTAAGTTAGGTTAGGACACCCTGTATATAGGGCTTCGATTTATTTTTTTGTTTCGTCATATACAAGCTGTCTAATCCAAAATGTTTATGTCACCCCGTTTAAGAAATCAAAAATTCCAAAGATCGTTTCGATTTTCGTTCACCAAAGCGGAAATTTCCCCTTAAGGATGACAATTCTATCGGTTGTTCTATATTATTGTATGCATACAGTTGTTTTCGAATTACGTTGCATAATAAACAAAAAAGATGGTAACAATCCCACTCACATTAGGTAATGTGCCTTTAACTTTTACATTTGATAAACAATAATTGTATAATTATTATCGTTCCATTTTTTAGTGAGTACAGAATCAATACATTTTTTATTATGACAACTATATCAGCGTAAATCGCATGAAAATTCCAGCACGAGAAGTAAAGGGGATTTACAAACGAGGATTCCCCTATCGTTGGCATGTACAAACTGTACAAGAAGGGTGTATTCCTACACAGGATATGTATAATGAAACTTTGCTTGCGTTTTAAGAAGATCCTATAGATGGCGACATATCTGACAACTCATGAATTATATTTTTCTGTGGTTAGAAATGAGTACAAAACAAGAGACAGTTGTTTAAATTAGCTAAGTTAGACACATGTGTAACAATAAAAAGTTTTGTTGGAACTGTCTCAACGAGTACACTTTCAAGCTTTTTGCGATAATTGCAGTGCCCTGCTTAACCATCTGAAGATTTAGTAAACTGGAGATACAATTTATAGCAGCTAACAGCTGCTTTCCTTTTACCCCTGAAGTGAAATATTCAAATCAGTTCAGTCCATCAATACACCCAAATCATATTCACATATATTTTAGATAAGCCAATAATATTCATGTTTACCTCTGAACTGAACTGGCATTACCTGAACATTGGGTGATAGCAAAGCAGCTCTTATCCAGATGGTTATAAAACATTGATCATATTTCACATAGTCAGCAAACACTTGTCATCACTTCGTTTTGCACTTATAAATTAAAAAAGGAAAATTTAATATTATAAATCTCTGCGTTTTCTGACGGGTATCATCTGAGGATAATGAAAATGCTACTAATCGAGTTACATAAAATAATATCTGAAAGATCATCGGGCATAGGTTGCTTTCGGTGGGCCTTACTTTCATCCGTACATTAAATGCACTCGGAATTTACATGCGCTCGATTGGCACATGTGATATATACATGCATACCTATGCATATGTACAGAGCGCATCTAAAAAGTTCAAGCGCTGCTGAAATACGGGCGGGAGTAAAGCTCTATGTGTTCAATAGTAGTAGTGTTGCGAAACTACAAATAGTTTTGTCCCTATAATAGGCATAAAATTATCATCACCGCTGCCCGGAACCGCTTTATCCAAGTCAGTAATGTGGCATGGCAACTCGCTCAACAACTCTTCTTGTCCTTTAGGGTTGTTTCACACGCAGCCATAAAGATACCAATATGGCCATGTAGCCGTAAAGATTACTGACATGTCTCATGGTGGCACAAGTAATTTCAATTGCCGTCAAACAAGCCACCTTCATTGGTTAGCTGCTTTTTACCAAGCCGTAGCAGCATGGATAAAATATGATAATGGTGGCTTGTTTTATGCCAAAGAAAAACATGCACGTCACCACAAGAAGTGACGCTAAACCAAGTAACTGCGCGGCCATGATGGCTAGTGCAAAACAGCCCTTAGGCTTACTGCTTCTCACTCTCGCCACTCAGATTGTTAAAGAGAGCGTCAGCGTTTATAGGTCTAAGGGTATGTTGCTACGAAATGAACGAAACGAAAGCTTAAACATCGCTATAAGTCTTGAAATCTCTATTGACGATCGTATTGGCAGGATGGTATTTATAAATCGAGATTGAAATTGCAAGTGCCAAGTACGGCGGCAGTCATGTTTGTTCTTGCAAATCGCCGTATTTGACACTCACACTTTCAATCTCGATTTATAAATACCATCCTGCCAATACGATCGTCAATAGAGATTTCCGGACTTATAGCAATGTTTAAGCTTTCGTTTCGTTCATTTCCTAGCGAGAAATAGTCAACTACGGCGACGTATTTTGTAAGCGTGCAAACCACTGCATTTGCCCAAAAAAATCACCATTTGGATAAGTTACTAGCGAGTCCTGCTGCCGCTTAACAATCTCTCCTCGATGCTCTCACTAAGGAACGACGAAATCGAAAGTCAAATAATACCACCCAGGAGAGATTGTTAAAGAGGGTTTTAGCGTCCATACATTTGCAGAGACCGTTTTACCGGATTCTAGCATGTCCCGAAAATAATTGCAGCGCCCTGCTCGATCAACGGTACTTATGGAGTTGTAATGTAAACTATGCTGATTTACTATGTAATTATGCCGTAAAGTGACGCTCGCGACAGCGAAAGTTATTGGGCCCAGCAGACGCATAAGCGATGACCCTCCTTTTGAATCTCTTCTCGATGATAATACTGCCAATTCCAGATACGCAATTCCCAAGGCACTACTGTATTTTGCAAGGGCACTGCACACACACACACTTTTAACACTAGGTTTACGGAAACCCGTCAATTTGACGGATTTAAATGGGAAATTGCGTTTATAAAAAAAGTCCCGTAAACCTAGTGTTAAACATGTAGAAATTACGAACCTAACTTTAATCCAATTTCTATTCCTCGCAAGCTTATCTGCATATGCAATCTACCTCGAGTTACAAATTTACGTATAAAGTAGATCCTAATCGAGCCAAAATTCTATTTTATTTTGAGTCATCTATGTACGAAATATTAGGTCTGATGGTATGCCTTTATAGCACCAGTAAGTAGGTAACTGCTTTTAAAGTCAATTTAAAATGGCCGCGCGCGCAAACAGTTAGTCTACCCGCTGTCGGTCATTCCTAACTGACGGTCGATAACGCCGTTAAGTATGATGCTCAAAAATCGATTTATATACTATATAATAGTCGTGTTTGACAGTGAAACCATTTTAAACGTATAAATAAACAAATGTAAAATTTTAATTCTACGACAGATATTGTTATTATCTTATTGTAAAATAAATAGACGAAATAGTGCTATAAAGTATTTCGTATAAACTAGCATCAAAAATTGAGCAAGAATGCAGGATCAATTGACAAAGTATTTTACAACCATTAAAATTATTTATTCCAATTATAAAATGAAAGACAAACAAGAAATACAATGATTAGAAAATAAATGCATTCGTGAAACGAAAAATACGTACATATTAAGATAAACATTTAGAACATTGTGGTAGTAACAAAATTATTTAATTTACCACAGAAATTACATTTCAAATATCCATAGCATTTTTTCTTAATTTTCCTTTCTCCATAACTTTTGCTTTTAAACCATAAAACTATACCAATTTACTTTTAAAAAAGTCATAAAATTCCTACGTTTGTATTGGGGTGGCAAATACTTAAATCAAAGTTTTCTTAAATTAATCGTCAATAGGAAAACCTGCTTTTCGGGAATATGATGTTAACGCAGATTAATGATTGATTAATGGCGGAAGTTTAACTTTTTTGGTAGGTATAGTAGTCGCGCTATACTTTCCGATAACACCGCCTTTATCCAATAATTAATATACATTGTATTAAATATTAATCTACGTTCATAATAAAGAATAGACAGTAAAGTATCGCGGTGCATTAGAAGTCATTAAAATCTCTTTGGCAAGAAAAAACAAGGATTGCTCCTACGGACATTTATTTACTTTTTTAATAACAGTCAGTAAACATATTAGTGTTCAAGATTTTTGCAAATAATGTTTTATAGTATATGTATACAATATTTGCATGATGTGTCTGAGGCATATAAAGTAAATACTGCATGCCCTTATTCAAACTACAGGCAGTGTAGAAACTAAACAACGCATGTTTGATATGAATACATTACTATGAGTATACTTCTGGTGTGGCGCACATATTTAAAATTATTTTGAACGTCGTGTGTGCAGACACGTATACAATAGCACAATACCGTAATATGTATATAAAGAAATATTAAATAATGATAGTTTAAGTAGTACCAAAAATGTATCCACTGCACGACTGGATATTATCGTTTATTATTTAAACATAAACAGTAACACGTACTTAAAACTCTGAGATTACCAAATACTTTTTCATGTTACCTAATTAAAATCAATAACGCGGGTATGTCGTTCATGACAATGTATGTAACTACGAAGTATGCAATGAAAAAAAGCTTATATATTAACATATAGGAATGAAAAATATTAATGTTTGTTTTACTTAATATCCATTATTTTATGTTAGCAGGACATTTTAAAGATATGATACATGCAACTGAGAAGTTATACATGTATAGTTACACTTATATAAAAAAAGATGAGAATCTTGCATACTGCAAAATGCATGTGTTTAACTAAGCAAGAGTCAAATTATTCGTGTGTGCGTTTACTTACACAAGTTATAATTTACAAATTTATAAAGTAATGATTAATTGAAGTAATTCAGCGTATCATTACATTTCTCGAACTACGAACAAAATTTATTCTCGTGGTAATTGTATTACGATGACGCAACGTACCTATTTAATGTCAAGATATCAAGCAAAGATATGTTAAACTTATGCTGCAGATTATAAAAAATGTTACTAGGCAGCACATACTCATGTAGAGTCAAATTTGAATTGCAGTATATAACACCTTGATCTCCCTTTTTAGCACTATTTGAAAACAATTTACAATTTATATATTCTTTATAAAGTATAATTTAAATTACGATGAGGTTAAGGTTGTATAACATGCTAAAATTGCCGAATGTTTTCAGCATTAGTATGAACTCTTCATTAAAAAGTAAGGGGAATTTGCATTGTTGTGTAATCCATTTTATGTCGTTAATCTCTTCGTTAATGTTATTAATTATCAAAATAAATATCATTGCTGTAACGGACAAAATGGACCAATAATGAAAACAAAGTACTTTCAATCTTTGTAATTGTGGTATACGTAACAGAAAATATTATTATCTTGAATATACTTATTTTATCCTACAAAATGGGTACTCTTGGCACAAAATACTTTGTAGTAACAATCCATAAAGTTAAAAAACATAACGTCTGCAAGTTTTAGCTCCGCATTTACACAGAGTCTTGTTTTCTAATAAATCGGGATCAAACATCTCGGAACACATTTTCATTCTCTTTCCTGATTCTGACGAAACACTCAAATTCAAACTATTCGTGGCAATAGACTGTTGCGTTTTACTTCTCGAAGTCTGACACATATAATCAAAAGTAATCTCCTCGTTTTGTTTAATATCTCTAACAGCAAATAATGCCAGCTTTGGTAAATTAGGATCAAGGCAGTTAATCCAAACACCATACACTGCTAAATTAGGCTCGCATGAATGATTAATAAAATGTGAAATGTTACCGTACATTGCAGCATCCACCGTAAATGGGCATTGGCCTTCAATCTCATTGTAATCCAAGTCAAAAAGGTAAGTTCTACCGGCAGCATCGTACTCTTTTCCACGTTTCTCTGCCTCCTCACTCGTAATTACCTCGCCAACATATTGCGTAACAAAAGAGCCCTTCTTAATCGATCGTAATGTTTTCACCCCCCAACCAGTACCATTGGCCGTTCTGAAGATGCAAAACTTCATGTCAGCGCCCCGTTGTACTACTCGGTTTGAGCAATTCATGTCACAGGTACATCGTTTATTGCACTCGTAAATAGGAGTGCCAGGTGGTACGCGTATCTTGGACCCGCTTGTATACGGAAAGCATTCGTCGTGTTGTGCAAAGCAACAATCGTCTGTTCTCGCGTCGCAATTGGTACAGTTACAATGGATAGGTGGATCGTCGGGTATTGCCACGCCAGCACCGGGTAGGTAATCCTCTATGTAAAAAAAGTCTTGCGGCGCTGATTCGAGATCTACTAAATTCTCCACTCGTATAACGGGTCTACCCTTGGTAATATTGTTCATTTCATCTTCCCAATCACTTAGAGATTCTAACTGTTCCTTTCTCGCTTTGCATAGCGACATGCGAAGAACGTTCTTCCTAATTCTGTACGCTAATTTAGTCCGCTTCACCCCACCCATAGCCAAAAATTTCCTTATGCTACTGTACAGAGCTTCCTCGTCCACTGTTACATACTCTAACCTTTGCCCCATACACCTTATCTGGTACAAATATTTCTCAACATCTTTGAAAACAGGATAGAAGTTTACCTTCTCCTTAAACTGATTCAAGAGATCAGCTCTCTCTGCCTCAAACTCCTTCAACGCATCCGGGCAATTGATTAAGTTTGCAGCTGGCTCCCAAGTGTTATGTTCTGAATTCCAGTTCTTCCACTTGATCAAATACAATGCAGGACCGTCAACGGGCTCCTTCTTCTCCATGATCCTTTCAACTTCCCAAAACTCACTACCATCCTGCAAGTTTTTCCCATCCACGTGCTTTCCCACGCGACATCCAATATCTTTCAAAATGATCCGCAGTTCTTTCAGCCTAAAACTGTTCCCATTGGTGCACAGTACAGTTGAACACTTCGCATTCGTCGCATGTGAAACTGCAGTCTTTTTACTGGCAGTTATTAAAGCGTCCTCACTGCTTTGGTGGTCTTTCGTTGGATGCTCCCCGTTACCAACAATCGCAGGGGTCTTCAGCTTAGTTGAGTTCTCATATGAATTGGCAATGTCTTGGCTGTCTTGTCGATCTTCGTCGATTTTTGGGTGCTTGGAGCGTGGCTGTATGCTTCCAGGCGAAATAGGTCTTTTTTCGCCTACGGAAGGGATCCTAGTCGTATTTCCAGGAGTACCCATTTGTTCCAAGCCGCCGTTCTCCATTGCACGAGCGTCTGTAATGCCAAACATTTAAACTATGTCATTCTCCTTCATATTTCATTAAACTTCTATAATTGTGCGTTCCTCTTTTCTACGACAAATATCACCTCGTGTTTTCAACAATCTGATCACTGATCCTCTTCGTTCTTCCTCTAATCAATGATTAGATTTGGCATAACGATATTTATAGTTCTCACTCTATGTTTAAATGGTAAAGAATATTTCTTTATGTTTGCTTATCGTCGCTGTGCTATCGGCAACGAATTGATTTCCATGCATCGTGAAGCAATATGCGACAATAATAGTGATAAGGTGCACGTTACAAATACTCAATGTACACTGTCGCAATCTTTGATAATAAATCATACGGTATGATATGTATACTATACCGAGTATGGCTAAATTGTCATGGTAGAAGTGACCAAAATAAACTGAAAAAGTAGAAAGTATGCAACCAATGTCGGCGATGTCACATACAGGGTGTTCCGCAGCTGGTATAAGAGCTACGAAGGAGCGGTTCCTGAGCTTTATTATGTTAAACGACTTTTTCTTTTACCCAAATATTGGTTAAAGCAATTTGTACACGATCATGTCTGCCTTCGTTTTTCTGTATAGTTGGGTTACAGCAATAGTGTAACAGAAACTTTACACACAAGATTTCTAAGAACTGACAAACAATAATGTCGTTCCCGTCGCGCTAACATTTTATTTCCATTTCAGGTTTTTGCATCATATCTTGTTTTTAAACTGACATTGCAACAGGAACGAAAAGAGAGGCAGAAATGATCATATCAAAATACCTCAAGGCGTCGTTTTTCCATTATCAGCGCAAAACACTGGTTAATCAGAGGGTCCGTATTGCACGAGTTCAACGGCAGTAGTGTTGACTACAGTCCACGATCGACCGTGATTGTTGGTATCACTATTTTTCGGCATGACAACCTCGACGTCATTCTTAATTTTTTAGTCGTCAGTCGATATACTTTTGGCCTAACGTTTCATGCTATACTGGCAGTCCCGACGAGTTACAATGCTATTCGCACTCTGATTGGCCAATGTTTATCAGTAATAATTATATTAATGTTGAAATAAACGTATTAGTGCTGACCAGGCCGCATTATTAAATTATAAAAATTAGAATTATTATAATACTACTTCTTTTTATTAATATGTCGATAACGTAAAGTTGCTTCAGTAATATACAGGATGGGCGCTTATAAGTTTACCATAGCAAACAGGCCTATAGAGCGGCTTAAAACAAACACAAAATTCCTGGGCCGTTATTCAATATTCGCAATAATTATCAAGTAATTCATTGGGAAAGATCAAAGGAAAGGGCGTCCACCAAAAAAGCAACGGGATGAGCGCTGGAGCCACTGCGAGCTAGCTGTAGGACGGCCCAGTTTATTTACAAACAAATGCGTAGCACGGTAAGGGGAAGGATAACGCAAAGAAGCCGCAAGTGCAGCACCGTCTTATCCTTCCCCTCACCGCGCCCCGCATTTGTTTGTTGTTAAACTGAGCCGTCATCAGGCTTGCCGGACGGTACCCCCACCATGGAAACAGGCTTCCCCTTCTACCACTAACTTCTCCTCCAGCGGCTACCCTCACGCGGAACATCCGTGACGTCACCACGTACGACATCAGCATTTGTCTCGTACAACGCTTATAGCGCTGGTAGTAGGGGAATAATGTGACGTCACGGAACGATCGTAGTGGGGGCACAACCTGACGTCATAGGGGACTCTCTCCGGCAACCCTTTCCGTCATACATCTCGCAGTAGCTCCAGCGCTCGCCCCACTACTATTTTGGCCAACGCCCTTTCCTTTGATATTTCGCAATTAATTACCCGATAATTATTGTGAATATTGAATAACGGCCCAGGACTTTTGTGTTTGTTGTACGCCGCTCTATGGGCCTGTTTGTTATGATAAACTTATAAGCGCCCACCCTGTATAGTCGAACGTTGATATTCTACTCTCCTTACAGATGTTAAATAAACATAAATCTGTGAGCCCTTGATGTTCGAGAATTCACCTTGCAATATTAGGTGAATTGTCACGCGTAGAATTACCAGTGCGGTCAACACTGTTTCCCGTTAAGTAAGCCACTCATTACGTGGTACTTGCCAAGTAGCTTTACTTTGACAAGTACTTGCACGAATACAAATAAGTCATACACGTTACACGTCTACTCAGTGAATACCTATATTTGCAAACTCCAGGTACTCGTCAAACTACTTGGAATCGTGACGACGTATGGTAGTGTAGAATCAGCAACTGCATTTGCAATAATGGGTAGTGGTTATTTTTTAATACAAAGTGCAAAAAAGGAGCGTAGAAAGAGACGATGATGGGTGCATCTTTTAATAAAAACAGAGAAACGTAAGTATAATGTTGCTAGAAAACGATTAAAGATAACACCCACCATCTTCTGTTTCTACACTTCCTTTTTGCACATTGCATTAAAAGATAACCACTACTCATTATTACAAATGCAACTGCTGATTCTATATTACCATCCGTCGTCATGATTCCAAGTAGTTTGACTAGTACTTGTAATTCCAATGTATGGGTATCCACCGAGTAGATGTGTAATGTGTACGATTTATTTGTACTTGTGCAAGTACTTATCAAAGTAAAACTACTTGCCAAGTACCCAGTAGTGAGTGGGGCCAGTTTTGTACAGCGCCGATCAGGGACGACGCCAGTTTTCTTTTTTGACTTGGCGCTCTTTATCGACTTCGGACGGGAAGTACGAGTAGTGTGGCGTATCGTCATACATTGTCATACACGCTACTTGCTAATTGTCAAGTACTTGGCAAGTATACCGCGTACTGAGTGCCCGGCTTTAGAAGTGAATATTGTAATCTTCATCCTGAAGGTGACTTACACTGTAGTTAGGGCCGTTCACACATAAGGAAGTGTGAGGCACTTGGCCTCCAGAAAAAAGAAAAAATAAAAAGAAAGGGAAACTGTATACGGGAAATGTTTACTTCATTAAAATTTTGTTTTACAAACTTAACCTGCGTTTCTCCATACAGAATTTGTTCCGAATGGGTTAAGTTACCAAATCACCGGCATTCTTGAAAAGGTAGTGTCCCTATTGTAAAGCATGACTCGCTAATTCCTAACAAGAGCTTTAGATTTGTTCTTTCAGCTCTCGTTTTTACGATATAAAACATATAATGATATAATGTAATAGTTGGATACACACGTAAAGATAAATCTTACCGATAAATCGTACCAATAAATCGGCAGATAAATTGATTTAAAATATCGTTAAGATAAATCGGGCCTTTGACACTAACAAGCAAATTTATCTGAGCGATTTGTTGTAACAAATTTATCGGTCAGTTAAGTTGGTACATGTGTGCTGGACAAACGATTTATCTTTTAAATTAGAAAGATATTTGTACGATCGCTGATCTTTCGGATTTCCATAAAATTTGACCGATATCAGTTGGGTATAAACTAGAGCTCCCGGTCAGAACCGTGTTTTAAAATACACGGGTACACGTGACACGTGTGTCGTGCTACACGTTATATCTAACACGGATATCCGTAGATACACGTGTACACCGGTCACTATAAGAAATTTTTATCACAGCATCTTACATCTTGTGGCAAATTGTATGTATTTGCATACATAGATATTTTTTGTATCTCTACGACACTTTTTTATACTTCTTAGAAAAAAAATTTTCTCATAATTTTTGAAGTGTTCGTGAAATAAATACACGTGTAGTACGTGTATTCGTGTATTACACGCAAGGTACCCGATACACGTGTTTAAAAAAAAAAGAATTAAATACACGTGCACACATGTACTCGTGTACACGTGTAATAGAGGGCACTAGTATAAACAATTGGTACGATTTATCTGCCACGTCGCCACTTATCGATCTTCTTGTGTGTATTGCACCACAAATAAATTGGACCAATTTATCTGTCACCATTCATGACCAATTTATCGTTAATCTTTCAGTTTTTATAGACAACACTAACCTGCAGATTTATTTCTAAGATTTGACAAATCAGAGATAAATTGTACTAATTGTACAGAGAAATCTTTACGTGTGTTTCCAGCTAATAATTTACTCGATTTTTAAACCATTCTCTTATGCACACAATCTCTTTTTAGAGAATATTCTTAAATAATCTGCATCAGGACACTCACACATAGGATCCCAATAAAAACTTGCCCTCAGGTACAGAGTGTTGCGAAAGCATACAAGGCAATAGGTTTGGTTGCCTATCCCTCGATCTGCAGGCGTTCGCCCTGCTGACCGGCAAGAGAGCGTGGAGGGAGACAGGCGCCGGTCTACTGGCGCTAGGCGCCACTGGACGGGAGCCTAATCTTTAGGAGGTTAGAGCTCAGATGTTGCAGAATAAGGAAAAAATAAAGAGAAACTACCAGAAACAAAGTTTAACCTTGAAACTTTATCTCAAAAATGACATTTCCATAAAATATCGGGGTTTTTTCATTATAGAAACTATATCCCTTTATAACTTTGTATGGCTGAGCTCCTATCAATTTTGATACCAAATTCAAATCTGGCAGCAAAATTGTCTAGCACTTCAGGATTTGGCGAAAAATGCGGCTTAAGACAAACATTTATGAAAATCATGTTTTTTCATTTTTATATGCATTAATAACACTGTTTTAAGTTTATATATTGTATTTTTATTTGTATAAAATATGTATAAATATTAATTGTTACCAAGCATTTAACAATTATAAGATTGTTTATACAAATATATAAATATACAAAAATACAATATATAAATTTAAAACAGTGTTAAAAAAAATAAAATAAAATAAAATAGTTTTAAAATAGTGTCACCGGTGGCTGACGGGATCCGAACAGAAAGGTCAGTGTCAGTCACCGGTCTTAAGTAGTTCAAAACATCATCAAACGAAACAGTAACTTTAAAACTAAAAATATGCAATCCGTTTTTGGCATACAAAATGTCTTCATACTCCTCATAGGTTTGGTTTTCAAAGGCGTTTTCTTCTTTGCGAACTATTCTATTTACCTTAGATGCGTCAATGAATCCTACATCATCACAGTGGTCTGCGCCGCGAATTAATCATAAGCGCCTGTGACATTTTTATAATCGGCTATAACTCTTATTTAAAGTATATTTTTGTAGTAATGGAGTAAGTAAAAGATTTTTTTTATGTAATTTGCCCGTATTTTGCAAGAAAATCATAAGCAGAAAAACTTTTATAGGAAAATATGTAACTTTCGGTGCGTCTCCTACAAAACTCTATTTTTGATTCCAACCAATTCTTATTATTCCGCTCGAAACCTGATCTGTATCTATAGTCTTCATCCATCGTAATTCAATGTTTTTAATAAATGTCAATATTATTATTCTCTTTGAATTGTGTTTCTGCACATTCTTTTATTTTAGCCAGTCCTTGAATAACTCCAAGCTTGAATAACTCCAAGCACCAGTCCTTGTCATTAACGACAAGGATACTAAAAACAATGCATAAAACTGACAAGAACACTTGTAGGTACTTCATTATTGTCTTACATTAAACTGAGAATAGTATGTTACAAAGCAAAAAAAATTCAAGACTTGCATATGCCTGCATTTTTTTTAATCCTTTCAGATATGTTAGGTAAGTGAAAAAAATGCAGTACATGAAAACCCAAGTGTTTAAGTAAAAACTATAAGTTAAAATATTGTTTACAAAGATAATTTTACTTTTCTAGGAATTATCCATATCTCGAATTACACAAAAATAACCTTATTTGACGAATACAACACCGCCTTAAACATCAGTAGCGACTGAGAAGATGTTGCCAGAGTGCTATAAGCATAAACAGACTTTAACTCTTGCTATGGATGCAATTTTATCTTATGTGTGCATTTTTGGTTTTATTATTACAGGTAAGACCAAATTTAAGAGAGAATTAAAATTGTTTTTTTTTAAATTTATTCGCGTTATGATTGCAATCTAATCCACTGTCGGTTGGTTTGAGCCAGGCTTCGCCCATCTGCAGACCGCATGAGACTTCCTTCCCCGCTTTTCTGTTTTAACCGGCGACCCCCACCACGCGCATTAGAACATTGGACTCATCCCTCCCTAACATTGTCAGTTCACGAGCGCCTTAGAGCAGGCCTGGGCAAACCCCTTCTCCCGCTGCTCTCCAGGACCACCGCCGAACGGAGAGGGGCATTTCTCCTCCGTTCAGTGGTGGCCTTAATAAGCACGAAAGCAACAGTTCGTTTGCTGATGCGCAGGTTGAAAGACTGCATGTCCAAGTGTAATTACCATACTTCCATTTTTGTTTAAGAGTGTGCTAAAACCATTGAAAAACATATGGAGGCGTACATGCTGCAATTTAAAGTATTTTGCAACCAGTGAAAATGGGTTTAGGAACTCATTGCCACCAGTATGCGAGTTCTGTTTTTGTTTTACATGTTGCTTCCTAAATAGCGTTTGAAAAGTTCATCAAGTTGCAGTGATATGCTGCAATTTCTGTCTGACTTTTTTTTATGTCGAAATTTTGCCTACTTTACGGTAGGTATAATACTTGAAGTTAACTGGTATCCGAATAATTTTTTGACCGACTGTACCTCTGGACTCGATCATTGTGAATTTTGATAATCTGAACGCAAATTCATCAGTAGCAATCCCCGCCCGGAAATAACTTTTTCAATTATTGGACTAATTTCGTCGAAGCGTCTGAACTGCTGCAATATGGTGAATGTTAAATCGTCGACATGAGTAGACAGTGCAACACGAAACACTATGTTTAATAAGTAATAATTTGGACCGTTTATTTTGAAAGTGGTGTAAATCCATTTTTTTTAAAAAATGAGATGTCACAATTTACGATTAATTTAGTATAAACTTTTTAGTTACAACTAGTTAATTTCTTTAAAAAAAACGGACTTACGCCACTTTCAGAATAAACGGTCCATTTAATTATACACCTTAATAAAACATGCTTTAAGGTGTGTAAGCATAACATAAATATGAAATGTTTAGAACAAAAAAGTGTGAATTTCCATCTCAAATTTATTGCAAACTCGAATGAATCGGTTCTCAATTGCAAAAACTGAAAAAATTGAATGTCATCTATTATAGCGCCATCTGCCACGAAACGAAAAAAAATTTCAAGTAAAAGCACCGAGGAGAGATGTGTAAAGAGGGTCAGCGCATGCCGATCTAGGGATTCCGGTTTGCGGGCGAGGCGGGCGCGAGGATAATTGCAGTATTCTATTTGAGCAACTGGACACCCATATATTTTATAAGCAAAATTTTACTTTTTGCACTTGGACCGAACGCAGACCTAATTGTAGTAACACCGAAGAGATGTTATTAAAGAGGGTTAGCGCTTAGCATCTAGGAACGTCGGCCTCTGGACGATGCGGGCGCGGGGATAATTGCAGTACCCTGTTCCTAGATCAGTCCCTAGATGCTAAGCGCTGACCCTCTTTAATAACATCTCTTTGGTGTTACTACAATTAGGTCCGCGTTCGGTCCAAGTGCAAAAAGTAAAATTTTGCTTATAAAATATATGGGTGTCCGATCGCTCAAACAGAACACTGCAATTATCCCCGCGCCCGCCTCGCCCGCAAACCGGAGTCCCTAGATCGGCATGCGCTGACCCTCTTTACACATCTCTCCTCGGTGGTAAAAGTTACGTATTTTTGACGGTCCATCAGATTCTGTAAAAAAAACTAGGGGCTCAAAAACTTAGCATTTTAGAGAAAAATGTTTCGAATAAAAGTTGTAGGGTTCCAAAAGATCTATTTACTGACGCTATGAGTTTCACTTTGGGTGGCGTCGCCAAGGTTGGAGTAAGGTCACTTGGAATTTTTTAAAAGAGAACTCCCACTTTTTATTACGTATTCCTGTAGCTTATCTTAAGAGCTTTCCAGAACACTATAACAATATATTTTTTCATTGTGTACCTTTCGAATTATGGGGCTCGAAGGTTACATTACCGACGATATTAGTGCTACCCAAAGTATACCACGTAGAGGTTGCACGGTTAGATATACATATATTGGACGCGTTCAGCAGACACAACTGTTGTGCAACTGTTGGCGAGTATCTGCTGAACGCACTCCGCTCAGTTAGCGCTACTACAGTATCAGTATACGATCAGTAGCTCAACAGTTGCACAACAGTTGTGTCTGCTGAACGCGCCCATTGTTTAGAATCACTTCAGCTAATAACCCCTTCGCAGGTATTATACTTCAAGCGGAACACCCCGTATATCGCCAGCAACTTGATGGCTATTTATAGCGGTAATAAGCGTCAGTAGGTTAAGGGGGAGCATCAACGAGATAGCGCCCCCCGGCCTGTGGCCGTTTCGAGAAGTACAAAGCGGGCAGAAAGCATGCGCGGCCAAAATGTCAGGGCCGTGCAAAATATTGAATGAGGTTGAGGGGGACCCCGAAGTTTATGAACGTTTTAAATTTTCGGATATTAAATGTATATGCAGTTGTAATATGTTTTCCAACAAGAGGTTAGGAGAGCCTGCCACATTCGTGAACACATCGTTTTCATATTGCATGCATAACCTAACATTTCGATAGCAGACGCTGGCAGACGCCTGCTGGCACGGGGCCCTCGGAATCCTCATATTTTCAGGGTCTGTACGCTGAATCGATGGAGTCGGCGCCTAACGGCAGAAATGTGATTTACTAGGCGGGGCATTGACAGCTACACCGCGGGGACACTACTTTTGCGTTATTATTGTATATAAAGTGGAAAACGAGAATTTTCTCGACATCTGTGATGTGGAAGGCGTGCCATGAAATTTCAGTTTGTGACCGCTGAGTAGTGTAATAAATGAAAACAGTGAAAAACGTTTTGCGATAGCAGCCATGTTTGTGTCGATGAGAAGCCTCAAATGCACACCTCTATTTTAAAGGCAATTTAAGCTGTGATCAGTATGTCAAAGGCTACCTGTGAAAGTTTCATGGCACGCCGGAAGGTTTAATCTTTCATTTGCCCACCCCCAAAATGGAAAATAAATAATTTTTGAGGGAACGAATTGTGTCTCCGCAAAACGCTAAATTTCTCGCAAATCCTCGCTTTGTGTTTCTCGAAACGGCCACAGGCCGGGGGCGCTATCTCGGTAGTGCTCCCCCTTAAGGGGATCCAACCTTCCTAGGCTTTCTTCTCGGGAATACCTCGAGAGCCAATAGAAACCGCGGAAATGACCGACTTCTGCGCGCGATGCATTCGTCTCCGTTTTACATTATTTTCTAACCGCAAGGGTATGTATCGAAAGCTTAAAGTTTATTGTAGGGCGTGAAATAGCGATGTGAAGGGATAAGATAACGTTAAAGGAGTAATTCCGGTCATAAGCACCATCGGTCTCTGTAGCTGTCAAGGACATTCCAATATGGCTGCTCTCGCGGCTGTATTTCCTCGAATTTCGCCGATCTGCGCGCACAACGCACATACACCGTTATTTCACGCCCTACAATAAACTTCAAGCTTTCGATACATACCCTTGCGGTTAGAAAATAATGTAAAACGGAGACGAATGCACCCGGCGCAGAAGTCGGTCATTTCCGCGGTTTCTATTGGCTCTCGAGGTATTCTCGAGAAGAAAGCCTAGGAAGGTTGGATCCCCTTAAGCAAAGAATGGAAAAGGTAGATGGGCAAGAATGTATCCCAATTAACCTATTACACATAGAAACATCGGACGTGTCACAATAAGGAAATATATTATATCTCATGCCGCCCTTGCAAACATTTTTTTTTTCTTTTTAAATACAGAGTGTCCTATTTTAAATCCCCAGGACAGATATCTCCAAAAATACAAAATAAATAAGTCACTCCCTTAACGGTCGTGCCTAAAAATGCAAAACTGTTTCGAAGAAAAATTGTATAGTTTCAAGGGGGGTAGATTATACTGTAGCGGCCGTCTATATTTGGTCTCTCCATCGGTAGTTTACTCTTTCCCAATTCAAGATTTTCATACGCAGTTAATCACATAAAGGTTTGAAAAATTCGACAGGGTCATAGAGATAATTATCGCTTCCACGTCGCCATACGAGGCTTATCGCTGGCTCTCTGGAAGGAGAATAAAACAAAGGGACCTGTGGGTGCACCACAGAGAACAGGGAACATTTAATCAGTCTTTGGTCGGTTTTGATGACATCATTCTTTTCCATTAAAAGTATTTGCATGCTCATGTCAATTTACGTGCACGATTTAGTTTTCTCCCATTATCTTGGCACACTGTCATTTATTTGATCTTATGATGACATTAGAAACTTCCACAGAGACTAATTTCGAATTTTTAAACTATAGTCGCTGTTTTTAATATCACCAACTTATAACTGACATCCTAGCCATTTCCACAAAACTTTTAATATAGAACATTCATTCAGATACATCAACATAGGTTTAGACTGATTCAATTGTAGGCTATGTGCATATCGTAGAAAACAATATCTGATATTAACATACTTTTTACCTGCCTAGTGTTTGACTCACTTTACTAGACACAGGGATCAGGATCAGCTAAGTTTCTACTTAACAAAATTAGTTTGATGTCCGATTAGAGTAATATAAAACATATTCCTAATGTCTAAACATGTCCAAGTACATTCCAAATTAATATATCGTAGCTATTGCTGCAATAATAAAATTCTGTCAAAAATTGTAGTTTCCCTTAAAATGTTGAATTGTCATTCTTTCACTGTACACTTTTATTGCAGAATGTCTTAAATGTGAAACAAGTATATGAATTGTAAACCATGTTTAGTATAAATTCTGTCTCTCTTTCAGCAACGATGTAGGCCATTATAAACATGAGGACCATGCTTTTTAATTCATGTTTTCAACTATTATTGTTAAGTAATATGGAAATTCAGATTTCTTCATTTTCACGAATATAAACACAACTGCGTAGGGTATATATCATTAAAACACTCATAAAACAGTTTATGATTATGCAAATTCTCATAAGCTAAATTATGCATCTATAGAATTTTCATAATAGCAAAACCCATACGACAAAGTTAAAATGTTCAATGGTTTGTTATTTCCTTGCATACAATTTTAATGTTAGACATAAATGATGCCAGACATGTATAGTAAATTCACATTCTAATGATGATCTGTTCTCTCCATTGATTTTTTGCTAATGGCCGATATAAAAATTGAAAAAACTATAATAGCGTCCGAAAAGATAACCTCCAAAATAAAATCGACATAAAAATCGTATGTAACGAAGCTCACTAAATGTCCAAGTGAATAAAACAGTAGTTTTTCATGATTCTCTTTCTAAATTTACCTACAGGTTAAAATGTGCAGCATTTAAGATCCGCAAAGTTACGAACACCTTTCGTGTTGGTTGCAACAGAGAATAGTTAAAAAAAATTGCAAGTCTGTACTATTTATTTTCATTACTATATTTCCACATACATTTCTCTATTCATCATACTGTTGATAAACATTCAATATTTATCCGAAAATACA
This sequence comes from Tiphia femorata, assembly GCA_944319695.1. Classification (NCBI taxonomy): domain Eukaryota; kingdom Metazoa; phylum Arthropoda; class Insecta; order Hymenoptera; family Tiphiidae; genus Tiphia; species Tiphia femorata. The sequence continues at coordinate 3,987,465 of OX090904.1, forward strand.
AGTTTTGTTAAGAAAACAATGAAATCTGCATGAACAAGACTTTGACCATTCTCGTAAAATAAAGAGTAAAACCGATATTATACTGTGAAAGCTCTTTGATGTTTATACAAATATTTTACAGTGTAATGAGTCATCTTTGGTAAAAGATTGGTATTACACTATAAAAATATTTGATAAAAAGACATTTTATAAAAAATCTTGGACAAAGATCTTTTGCAGTATCACATTGACCTAATATGTGTAATGCCCGATGTGTAAGGACATAAAATATGCTGCATATGACTATGCTTCCATATGGTAAATAGAAGTAACACAAAATGCTACTGTAATATGAAAATCACATTTATTGACAGGCTATGGACGTATTTATACATAAATAACATAACTAATATGAAAACATGTAATGTTCAACCAATGGAGCAATTAATTAATTACATGAAAGTCATTTCCATGTTCAACTAAAATTGTCATCTTGATCAGGAGAATTTGTATACCATTAAAATGAAAATATTAATGCTATTACAAAATATTTGAATTTTATACTTACCATACACATTAATTTTCACACACATAAATGTAACACATTTTCTTTCAAAGTTTTCGTATAACTAAATCGCACAACATGAATCACTTTTCACATTGAAAGGTTAATTAGTATACCATTAGTGTACTATCAAAGGCTAATTCCTTGAACTTTAAAAATAGCATTCATACTATTTTAAAAAGCATTTGATCATATTGTGGCCATTGCCAATATAGAAGATGGCAAACACTTAAAGAAATGCAAGTTAAATACAGTTGTTTATGGTAACAAGTAAAGTAGACTTTTTGAATGCTTCTTCCATATAACAATATGTACTAAAACTACCACACATTACATCACAGTATGATATAAATACAATAATACACACTATCACAGTATACGCCATGTACTACATAACTTACAATTACTAACAGAATTTAACTGTGTCAATTTTCATTTAACTGAAAATATGAATGTATCAAGCTATTGAAAAAAAATTTATAGCTCAAATATATATTATTCAAGTGAAAATGTGTTTGTCTGTCAGATTCATTTCTCATGTTTAATTTTTAAAATGTGAGTTATTCATATATATCGTAAAGAATACATGCTTTTATAATTATAATACTCTACCTTTGTGCATGATAATTGACAAGTTAGAAAAAAAAGTCTAACGAAGAAAGATACGTTTACTCCATGAAATATATTGAACTGTTTCATTTAATCAATTCAGTTTTTGCATAATCTGTTTGAATCTGTGTAATGAATTCAACTTGATAACTGTAAATGTGATATCATGACCTTTGTTAACACATTGTGTAAAGCACTCTGTTCGCTCAACGCGCTTCCAGAGGCAGCACGTCACTCGCTAACTGTTTTCTACTCTTTTAGAATTTTGACATACATTTATTTCGCTGGTCATTTATCATAAGAATATGCAAGAGTTCATTGCCAACTTCAATGCAACGTACCAAAAATATAAATTTATTTTTAATTTCTCCAGTCGTCGATATGCGCTTATAAAAAAACAATACAATGAGATACCTTGCAACCCAGTCACAAAGTTTGGTTTGCTGTATTGGAAATATATTTTTACACATACACAATGTGTTACAATGGCCAACAGTGGTTTTATTGCCCTGGAAACAACATTTGTTCTTTACTAAATCAAGGATGCTTATTTCAAAAATCGAAACTGTTTGTTTGAATTCCTTTGGATTTTCAAGATACCCTCAGTTTTGTGTTGTACTGGCAAGTAACATGTAACGTCATTTTTCCGTGTAAAATTCATTGTCCTGCTTTTGTTAAATGAATTATATGTTACAAAGAACATATTTGACCACATAACGACACCTGGGTGTACTTGGGTTCCAATATCCTAACGTAGTGCTGTGCTTCCGCTTGTGTAGTTCTGATGCTACCGCTACATGGTTAGTTATCTAATCATCGACAATTCTTGTACGCGACTTTAAACCTGATACGTAACCAATTTGTTATGTGGGTAAATATGTCATTCGTGACACATAACTCAATCAACAAAGGCAAAACAGTGAATATTAAACAAGAAAAACAACGTTATTACACGTTACTTGCCAATGGTAAACAAAATTGAGTTTATTTTGAAAACTAGAACAAATTCGATCAAACAGATTCGTTTTCTGGAATCAGCATCCTTGATTTAATAAACAACAAGTCTTGTTTCCAGGGCAACAAAAAGAATGTGTTTTTTGTTGACCTGTATTAAAGCAGCAAAAATTCATAAAGCTTTGATTTCATAATAATATTGATCTACATATCTTATCAATCTGAGTCAGTAATAACTTAACACGTAAAATTTAATAATGCATACAATTCATTGTTTTACTTACCCAATTTAATTGTGATATTTCGTTCTAATTCATTTTTAAATCGCACAGTCTGAACACCAGAAATTGCTTTGACAATTGTAGATTTCCCATGGGCTACATGACCAATTGTACCTATTACAATAATTTAAGATACTATAAATCACACGGCGAAATGTAGATTTTAACAGTTGTAAATAATACTCCATAATTACTTTATTTAAGATACACCGTAGTAAGTTAACATTTACAATTCTAAATGTAGTAACGCAATGTAGTAAGCAATTTAATTTGTTTTTTGAATACATACCAATATTGATAGTAGCTTGTCGACTAATGACCTCAGGGGACAATGCAGTTAATTTGCTAACATCCTACAACAGAAATAATTATTTATTACAAACTAAATTCAATATAATATCTATCGAATAATAAAAATCATACATAAATATAGCAGGTCTCCTCTATGTATAATACACGCTGTTAAATTAGTTATAGATTTATGTAATGTTTACATTAATTGTAAAGAGTAAGTAATGGCAAATAAATATTAAAAGTAGATTCTTTCGGTATAACAATAATATTTATTACTCAATTGTTTAAATGATTGTTCAAACATAGCTACAAAAATATTTTGTCTCTGTATTAATTGGAGTGACCAAAGATCCAATATTTTTATGTATGATCGGGAACAAATATATTATTACTGTTTATGCTACAAAAACAGCAGATGTCGCAAAATTTACATCATGACAGCTCGGCGGACACCCCAACAGATGTTAACTGTTATAATTAGGTGCATATCGTACTCCCTGAATCTCAGTAAGCAAACAGGTATTTAGAGTAATATTCCAAGTTTGTAAATTTTTACAGGAAACTGGTAAAAGTGTATTTTTAGTCACACCCACTGTGTTCCTCTATGATATTGCCCTTTGGGGTTATGGATGATTGGACTTAGCTTAGCTCGCCTTGTAAAACGCTAAGGTTTCTTGATTTCACTTACTAGTTTCGAAAGATCCTGCTTGTATAAATTTGGCTGACCAGTCGTTACACCTAGCCCTTCCTCGCCCCCCATAATTGCCACTTATATATCGTTCACCTGTAAGTACGCACGAGGCACGCTTAAAAACAGGGAATCCGTTTATTTAAAATCGAAACCAGCAACTCTCGTGGCGAAGTACAATGGCATGCACAAGTACAGCTAAGAAAATGCTTCCAACGCTGAGCGGAGGAAATCCGTACTAGGATCAGTCTTCGCTCTTCGTCATAAAATCCTATCGCTTCAGTCTAGTAACAATTACGGCGCATGCGCAGTTATTTTCAAAAGTGTCCTATCACCAGATCATCACCGAGGAGAGATTCGTAAAGTACTGGAATCATTAAAGAATAGCAAAGGAGACATATCCATCCAGTTCTATGGCCTCAATATCAAATACTATTCGTTGATAATCAAATATCGTTATACGCGAGCATTAAGCTGGATTTATAAACTTTCGCCACCGTTCCGCCACCGTTGCCGTTCGCTGTTGCCGTCACCGCTCGCAGTTGCCCTTGGTGATTGTCAATTTATAAACTCAGTCGTGCGTACGCACTGTTTGAGGTTAGACGCGGTCAGATTCTATCATCCTATTGGTCGATGCTTCAACGACGGCGAACGGCAACGGTGAAACATAAAAGTTGGTCAACTTCGAACGGTGGTCGTTCGCCGGTCGTTCGTACGAACGACCAACGGCGACGGCAGCGACGCTTTATAAACGCATACATAGTAATCGTATCTTTGAACTTGGGAACGGTAACGGTGACTGCGAACGGTAACGGTGGCGGAACGGTGGCGAAAGTTTATAAATCCAGCTTTAAACTTGCAATTATAGCGCGTCAACGAGCTCTCCAAATGATATCGCTATTAGCGTTACGCGTTCAAGTAGCACACTAATGCTGTCGCGCTATTGGCTCCCCGAACGGCGTTTAAATGTAACCGCCGTTCGGCTAAACTCAGTTTAAACTTGATTTTGGGAAATCAGGCCTTAAGGAGTTGCAGTGTAAACTATAGTTTTCATAAAATAAGAAATGCGACATTACGCACGGAAGGGAGGATTCACATCTTGGTAGAAAAACAGAAAGCAGAAAAGCAGCAACCAATCAAAACTCGCGCTGGTAATCGACAGTTTCTACTTTTCACAGAAACAGAAAAGCAAAATGACTGCTCAGTACCAGCGCGACTTTTGATTGGTTTCTGCTTTTCTGCCAAGGTGTGAATCCTCCCTAACAACGGGTGTTTTCCTTTGGGTGTTTGCCTCAAGGGCGCTCCCAAATAGCTCCCGGCGTAAAAGGAAAACACCCAATCTTGCACAGTACACCCATGGACTTTTCGTGCGAATTCAAATGTCTCCTTATAATACAAACTCCGTCGATTCAACTGTAATAAATGAAAACTGGGTTTTTAATAATACAAAACGCAAAATCTGCGGGTAAGACACAAAATTAAAATGTGTGAAATTATATTATAAAGTACCAAACTGCAATTATCCTAAGAAACTAGTATTTGCATTAAAACTTGACTATTTACTAAAATTTTGGCCTTGCTTTTTGTTTCATGTACATACACTGATTTACACATTTTATTGAGGGTTAAATGCACCCTTGGCAGGCCAATTTCTAATAAAATCCGTTTTGAACACTTTCAGTTAAATTATACGAGAAGGCTTATTTTTATGTAATATACATATATCGTATAATCTATACATATGATACAATTTGCACTATTTGTGAAAACTTTATTTTATGAATGCAAGTTTACGATTCTTGTATGGTAGTGCAATATTACAAATACATTGATCTTATATAAACAATTGTCTATGTTCCATTTTATTTTATATCAATGAAAATGGCAGGGAATATACATGCCACAAAAGTGTGAAAAAGCACTGTAGATTTGAATGAATTTACATGTCATTTTAAGCTTAAGAACAGAAATGTATAGGAAATATTTCGTTATTAGTGGACATTTCTCAAATAGATACATTTCAATTCAAGCTACATTCATATATCCCTGAACTGTGTTACTGAACGCACATTACATTGTCAACTCTACATCACCATCGCTATCCACTGATAATGCATGTCTGTACAGTTCATATGGTTTAGTCCAGGGCAGCTGCTCCAGAAATAATTTCGATCAACTCTCTGGTAATAACAGCTTGTCTGGTACGATTGAACGTTAGAGTTAATTTGTCGATCATTTCTCCAGCATTTTTACTAGCATTGTCCATTGCAGTCATTCGACTAGACTGTTCACTGCAAGCACCCTCTTTCATAGAATAAAATAGCAGCGATGCTAAAGAAAATTCCAAATAATTTTGGATAACACTGTCATCGAGGGAATCATATACTGAAAGTTTTGGTGCACTTAGTACTGCATTTTTGTCAAATAATGGCAGATGCGCAACAGCATATGACACAACGGATTTGAATCGGTTGTATACAATACGACCCGAACCAAAAGTATATCTATAAACAAAAATATTCACACATAAAATCCATTGGTTATATAAATCTCAGTTAATATTTGTCATCTTACACTATCGAATATATGGTCAGAAAACGTCTACTGTTCGATACAAAGTACATAGATCTAGAAGTTGATATTATAGATAAAGAAGGATAAAAGATTTCTAACACACCCGCTATTCATTACTTCAATGGCTATTCTTGCTGCATCATTAAATGTAGGTGGCTTACGGCCAACTTCAGAAGCCACAAATAATATATTCTTTGCAAATAGACGGGATAAAATGGCTCGTGACTTTTCCCCAATGCATATGATTTTAGTATTTTCCCTTTCATTATTATCAGCTAATAAACTATCACGAATATTACGTGACACACCAGTATGTACGGCACCACATAAACCACGATCACTAGTTACTGCTATAACAAGCTTTTTCGGCTCATCTGCAGGAGCTGCTATTTCTGCTTGTTCGTAAAACATTGTTGAGCCAACACCAAGTGGTCTCGCTTGTTTTAAATCTCGTTCTGCACGATTATATTTAGCCGCTGATACCATTTTCATGGATTGTGTGATTTTTTGAATATTTTTTACAGATTTCAAACGTATGGAAATAGCTTTTAGCGTGGCCATGCCACGATGTTGTTGCTGCTGCAGCGCAGCCAGCCGCACAATTGAAAGCATGTGATTACCAAACATTGTTGATTAAGTTGAGGATCCTAAAATTATATTTGTGTAAAAAATTTCTAATATATTCACTAAAATATATTAGATATAAGTAAGTATTTATGCCACAAAATTATACAAATTGAAATAATTATTTACAAGAATATATAAATTCTTAGAAATATATAATCTAAAATTATATGCACTTATTATAAAATTTCTAAATTATTAGCATGTTTTTTAACACTAAACCTATCAAAACCGGTGAAAATGACCGATCAACAAGGGAAATATTCATATGGAAGAAATCTTCAGTGGGTTTAGTGTTAAACATACTGCTATATTTACTTTCTTAAAACGTTAAATATTATGATAAATAATCCTTTTCTTCTTTTGAATGTTAAATATCGTCTGTTTATTAACATATGTGAAAGATGTAATCGAATAAAAGTAAGATTCTTTGCTTATCGATATTAACAATAATTAATGTGTACATGATATATCTACAAACTCGTAGCACAAACTATATAACAAATGCATAGTAGTTCAAGGAAAGAAACAATACTATTGACACTTTATAAACACAAGTCAAAGCGTTCATAAAACATTTTTCTCTTAATTTTCCGTTCCGATAAATGTGACAACAGTCGAAAACACCAGGTTGTAATAGTTGCAGATTAAATAATTTCGAAATTTTCTACAGTACAAAATATTGTTCCGTTTATGTAATCAGCAAAATCTTCGATTAAATGTGCTAGCAGACGAGAGAACATTTCTAATCACAGGTGCAAATTCGATTATGGGTTAACAATAATTGATTTGACATTTTTCTCTCACACGATTGAGTTAATATGTGTGGTTGAACTCACCGATTAATTGGGAAACTATTTAAATAAATTGAATTGCAATCTTTCCGAGACTGCTTTCGGTTTGGGACAGATCAGGACAGATCTACACAGCCACGAATCAGAAAACTTCAGCAAGAGTTAGGAAGAGCGATAGCAAGTATAAATATCGATAGCAGTGCCATCTGAAGGAATTACGATGGACAACTACTGATATCAAGGATATCACCATCAAGGGGTGCGTTCGAAAACTACCTCGGGTGAATCTAGTTGGGTGATAGGGAAAACTCTTCGGGGGAGCACTCGGGTGACAACGTTTTCGAACGACTTTGGAAAAGAGTACCGTGCAACCATGGCTGTGTTCCGATATTCACTGCCAGTACTGGAAATGTATAGTTTATGTCCCGTATACTATAGACTTTCAGTACTGGCAGTGAATTTCGGAACACGGCCCATATCATAGTACAATCACAATATATGCAAAAAATGACGGATCATGCTTGAATTGTTAGATAGAATGTTATTCGTTGTTTTTGAACTCGCTGTAGATTAATACTTATCTATTTTTTCACAGTCTTTTTGGTGTTCCACACTGCCAATTTTTTATCCTGTATTATTAAAGAACCATTTGAATCTGTACACAGCATATACCCCAACCCTAATCCTACTCTAGCCCTTTATTAGATTACTCATTTTACTTAATTTACTTTATTACATTACTCCCTTGTTCTTGATGTGACTGATGTGTGAGCAATATCGTCTATACATACTTCTTGTAGTTGAGCAATTGAATTCGCGCGGGAAATGGGTGGGTGCACCCGACCACCCTGCCAAAAACATGGGTGGAAAAGTCTCTCACCGGGTGTACCCAAAGATGTTTCCGAACGATACACCCAGGTGGCCTTTGGACATTTTCGAACGGCAACTGGGTGATCGAGTGCACCCGGGTGGGGTTTTCGAACGCACCCAAGGGGAGATGTGTAAAGAGGGTCGGCGCTTATGGTATGGGGCAGCAGGACCGGCTAGTAACGTCCAAACTGATCAAGACGATCGGCCAGCGGCAACAGCGACGAGAAGTGGAACAAGCAAATGAGTCACCTAGGAGAGATGTGTAAAGAGGGTCAGCGCATGCCGATCTAGGGACGTCAAAAAACTTTTAGTAAATTTTGGGTGGTTAGCGCCACTTTGGCATAACTACATAGCCAATCAACATAGTTCATTGATCGAACAGGGTACTGCAATTATCCCCGTGCCCGCCTCGTCCAGAGGCCGACGTCCCTAGACGCTAAGCGCTGACCCTCTTTAATAACATCTCTTTGGCGTTACTACAATTAGGTCCGCGTTCAGTCCAAGTGTAAAAAGTAAAATTTTGCTTATAAAATATATGGGTGTCCGATCGCTCAAACAGAACACTGCAATTATCCCCGCGCCCGCCTCGCCCGCAAACCGGAATCCCTAGATCGGCATGCGCTGACCCTCTTTACACATCTCTCCTCGGTGGTTGAGTGAATGTTCCCTAGAATTAATGCCGTGCCGAAAATTGGGTGCGCTGTTGGGCACCAAAAATTCGCAATACGTGTGAATATTTGACAAGGAGTTATGAAAAACATTACAAGGCGGGCGCTACTGTGATAGCTGTTACTGGATGTCATAACCGGTCGCTACCGCTCGCTGCCTTCGCCGTGAGCCGTGACTGGCCGTGACCTGTTTCGCGATAGTGCGGGGCCCCGCTGGAGCAATGTTACAGCGGTGGATCTCGATTGGCACGCCTCCCGTCGGCGAAGACGTGAACTATTATCAGAACGAGAGAGCGGATTGACAGGTGGATCGGGGGGATACAAATTACGCATTATTTGTATATCGAAACCCAAAAAACTAATTTTTCCTAATATCTGTGATACGGGCGAAGTGTTCTGAAAGAAAGAGTGTCGATCTTTTGAGCGTGGTTTGTGCGAAAATCATGAAAAACTGATACTCAGGGGCAGCCATGTTGTTCGTGCAAATCACCGTATTTGACACTCGCAATTTCTATCGTAATTTAAAAACACCATCTTGTCAATTCGATTGCATCTGAAATATTCAAGGCATGGTCGGGTTTCTAAGCTTTCGTTTCGTTCGTCTCGTACCGGGATATGATCAACTACAGAGCCGTAGTTTCTATCCTTCGAATCTACTGCACTTTCCGCATGGAACTGGTACAGTCCAAGCTTGAAGTATTGTCGAAATAGCTACATCCCAATAGTCCTGCTGCCCCTAAAGTTGTACCCACGTTGCATGTATTATAAATAATCCAATTCCAACGCTTCCTAAAATCGCAAATTTTATATACATACATAGCATTAACTAATCTACGATTCTTAATGAGTAAAAATAACCAAACGTATTATATCTGTATACAAATATATAATGTTCTGTGGTAATAAATTTTTTTGAAAATTTGGTTAGATAAAAGGTATTTCATATTTCCATTAAATGTCATTGTTCGTCCATTTGAAACACCTTCATCCATTAATAGAGAAAATAATTATATATACAGAATTCTTTTTCAATTTCTATATGTACATTTCATATTCATCAACCGATATACTTTATATACAAATGTTAACTGAAACTTAATATAGATATATAATTTTAACATGTATTAGTTGCATTTATTTTGTTTCTTTTCAAAAATTTAATCCGATTTTTTTGCTCCTCTTGTTTTCCAAGCAACTAAGAGATTCCAGGAAAAGTATAATGAAAAAGAATGAACTTGTGATGCAACAAGAATAAAACCATACCACAATAATCCATATGGCAGATCCTGGAAAGAATAGAACATTTAAAGATCTTTTCGCGTATCGTAGATATTCAAAATTTACTATATAAAGATAATTCTATATATTATGGATTACAAAGATAGAAGGAACATACCTGCCACAAATGGATTTCCTCGGTTTTACCAATTGTTAAATACTTCCAAACGTCTTTGAAATAACAAATAACAGCGTAAAGAAGTGGTCCATATCCTAATATAACAATGCCCATCATATACCGCCTTAAAGTTTTGATTTTGTTCCTCTTAATAGCTGATAAGCCAAGGAAAGATGATAATAAGCTTGTACTCCAAATATATTCCCACCATAAAGGCTACAATCATGCGTCATAGTGTTGATACGTATTGTAACAAATCAAGTTTACAAGTAGAAATGAAGTCTTATACTACACGACGAGTAATTCACTACTTAACGAAACATAAATATTTTTCTATTCGTTGCTGTCAAGTATAAAGATGATAAAAGAGACAATACAAATGATTAGCTAGTGCCTACGTATGCTTATATTTACCTGTGGTATTTGCAATTCCTCTATTTCCAATATGAATATATCTAAATGATCTAAAATATCTGCTGATAATTTTGCAAGCATAACGAAGAAAAGTAGGTAATGGAAAAAAATGCAGTATTTTAATCTTGATTTATTTGTTGCACTGAAAATACAAAGTATCATTCAAAAATCCATACTGTATTTAAAAATGCATACTACGAATTAATATGCTTACACGCAGAAGAGCAGAATAAAATGTAATTTTCTACTCATACGCGCTAATATATTTGCATAGAAATGTAATCGTGTATAATATATTGATGACATATGTAACAAAAGTCAAACTGAAAATCTCACCTAATTTGATACTGAGATGCTATTTTTTGTCTGTGACCATAATCACTGCCATCCGTTCCTAAAGCTTGGGAAAGTGTGACTTTTGAAGCCATTATTTATAATTTATATTAAAATAATTGTTACTTTATTAAAGAAGATATTAAAGTCATGGAACGACTGATGCCCAACGAGACATCACCGGATGTTTAACTATTTTTAAACGTACAGAGCCCCAGTGGGAACGGTGGCCTCGTGGATCAAGACGGTCGAGATGGTGCGTAAATATGTTGGGCCGTACTCTCACCCCATCTCACCCGTACTTTAGCAGCGCTCAGAATTTAGATGGGCTCTATACATATTCATGTGTATGCATGCATGCCACACATGTTTACAAAACACATCTAAAGTCCGAGCGCTGCTAAAGTCGGGTGAGAGTGGTGAGAGTACGGCCCATTGTATTTATGAAGTCCAATTTCCATATACGCTAGTGCCAATCAATATAAGATTACGATAAAATTCCCTAGGCGAACTTTTAAGGGGCAACGGCACTCAAGTCAAACTAATGGCTCCTGCCCACTGGACGCGGTAAGGGAGGATTCACACCTTGGCAGAAAAACAGAAAGCAGAAAAGCAGCAACCAATTAAAACTCGCACTGGTAATCGATAGTTTCTGCTTTTTACAGAAACAGAAAAGCAAAATGACTGCTCAGTACCAGCGCGACTTTTAATTGGTTTCTGCTTTCTGTTTTTCTACCAAGTGTGAATCCTCCCTAATGCTTGCCGCGCGGCAAAAGTTGGACCGAGTTCAACATTATCAGCGCTGCAGAAGACGTTGATTGGCTTACTGCTGTTTTCCCTAGCCACTTCCGCCGCGCGGCAAGCGTTACCGCGTCCAGTGGGCAGGAGCCATTAGGGAGGATTCACACCTTGGCAGAAAAACAGAAAGCAGAAAAGCAGCAACCAATCAAAACTCGCGCTGATCACAGAAACAGAAAAGCAAAATGACTCCTCAGTACCAGCGCGACTTTTGATTGGTTTCTGCTTTTCCGCTTTCTGTTTTTCTGCCAAGGTGTGAATCCTCCCTTATACTTTTCGGTGTAGGCAACAGGCGAACTACACACAAAGCTATCTTCAAACCGATGTATCGATAGGTTCGATAGATATCGAGTATCACCGCACTGACCTAATGCCAATTGGTGTATAATTCATGGCGCACATTTTAGTATCAACTGTCAGATTTGGTCATATTTCAGATACAGTTGGGATAACGGTCCCGTATTTGCAAATATGACATATTTCAATCAGACAGATTACGTACAATATGTGTGTAACTGCGGTTCACTGAAACCGATTTCAAAGATCTACTTTTGCCGTCATTGTTCTAAAATTCGGTGTGGATACTGTGTCTGTCATGAGGTAATCCTCATAGATATTGCTAATAATTGACTCACTTTTATTGGGAAAATTTATTACTCTATTTATATATTACCTTACACTTGATAATACCATGCACCAGAAAAATACGAACATTTTATTTTCCGTATGAAGGTAACCAATTTTCATCAAAATCAGCTAAGAAAGATGAATATGGTGATAAAACTTTCTTAATAGCTCTAGTTTTTTGTATGTACAATTAGACTGGTTTTAATTCATACTAGCTAAATATAGACGAATGAATTTTGTGTGACAACGTAGTAAAATATTAGTTGTTTTTGTTATTAGTAATTACCTAGTGCCGCTACTAAATAAAAAATGCAGTGAAATATTACAGTTTAAGTTTACTAATTAGTTTATTTTATTTAAGGATCATTCTCTGTAAATCGGACACGAAATTGAGAGATCGCCCATTTTTTTTTTCAATTTTCCGTACAAATAGTATTTACTCATATTCATATTTGTGACAAAGGATTTTGCAAAATCCTGGAAAGTAATAATTATTGTTAAGTTAAATGGACTTGTTAAAGTTCAACATTTTTTGTATTTTCGTAAAGCCGGTTCAATTGTATACTTTCGATTCGCGTATATCATACCACTCTGTAATTGTGTATATAATTTAATACCATTTTTCTTCAGGTTGACTGTCATTATTGTCCCACTTGTGTGGAAAACTTACCCTCTACGGAAGTACGCCTTCAAAAAAACAAGTAAATACGGATATTTACACATAAAGAAATGGTTATTTAATTAATATGAATATTGTGTTACCATTACCAGGTGTTCCCATTGCTTCGATTGTCCATGTTGCTTTCAAACATTATCTACAAGAGCAGTGCACACCACATTGCCAAAGCCTACTACAGGCGTAAGCGAAGATGGAAGTGTTAAACAACGGAAAGTATATTACTTGACTTGCTCATTATGCAGGTGGAGCTCTCGAGATGCTGGTATTCCCGATCAATCCGTTGGTATGATTTATAATATACCCATATACCGATTAATAATTGGTGTCAGTGTTCTTTAGTTACTTGAGAAGAATAATACGATTATAATAACGCAAAAGGTTAATTTTACTTAGCAACCGGTGGATGGCCTGAGCAAGAAAATCCACACACGACAAGAATTAATACTTTAATTGACTTTCACAAAATATTGGCCTCTAGAGAGAAATACCAGGGAGAAGGGAAAAAATTTCTACCCAGGAGACAATTTAAGCAAATTGTAAATTTAAATCGAATGCCCAATATGTGTATTATGTTGTATTATTTCATGTTAATGTAAATGGGAATTTTCTTCTTTAGTCTTCATTTGGGATGACATCTGTAACGCTTCGTAAACATCTTTACCTGCATTCTATAAGAACACAAATGGAAACACAGCAAGTTGCTCCAGCTGTCGCAAGTGAAAATGTTGATGAACTGGCTCCTGAAATCTTTTCACAACCTGTGGATATCACTAAAAGTAAGATATATGAAAAACAACTGACTGACAATTAGTAGGATGGATTAAAGTGTTTTTCTTAATAACGTAGCCTTTCACAAAAGATTAAAATAGAAAGTATATTTATTAGTTATTGCTATTATTAATTTCCATAGAAATACGTGTATCTATATAAGTACTTTAGTCATCATAAAATAATGTACGCTATTTATAAAAACATTTATCTAGTTACTACCATAGAACAACGCTTACATCACCCCGATGTACAAGCTGAAGAAGTGCACCAGCTGCGTCTACAGCACAAGCAGTTCTTAGTGAAACGGTCACAGCGATGTCGTGTCTGTGAACACAGTCTGATTAGACCAGATTTTTCTTCACAGTCCATAAGATTTAAAATTCATCTTGCTGCCTTGTAGGTTTATCAATTCTGTTTAATGTATATAAGAAGTCTTTGATTATGTTCCGATGTAAAAGCTATTAACTATGAGAGGATTAATTGTTGTATATTCATGTTATAGTTACTAATGTAATGTTAATATAATAAAACACTTTTTAGCTATCATGTTCCAGAGGTAAAGATTGTAACGTGTGAACCGTTATACATAGGAAAATCAAGTGAACTTCTTCTCAAAATTTGTAATCCAACACAACATCAAACAGTAATTACATTATTACCTTTGGATGCACCAATGGATATTCAAGTCACAAATGAGAAGGGCGATAAAAGCCAGGAAAATACATCAGTGGTAACTAAATAAAGTAGTTTCTTTAGATCGAAAATAAATTTTGAAACGTGAAAATAATGTAAAATAATGTATAAAAAACTATGCAGAGTTGGGAATCTACAAATCTCGTGCCTGCACTTGTGAAAGAGGAACCAAAGGCTGTAAACGTGAAACCCAATGCTGAATTACTACTCCCTAATAGCTCGTTAACTCTTCCATACAGGGATGACGCTGCGGAATATGATGATACGGGAGATACTCTGAATTTCCAGGATGACCCGAAGTATGCATGCCAATAAAGGTAGTTTTGAATTTATGTCATACTTAATCAAATTACTTTTATTTCACAGCCTTGTGGTATGGAGAAAGGGAAATAAAGTGGTGATACGTGTTCATGTTATACCAAATGAAAACAAAGAAAACAAACCTAACGATATAATTACAGTGGGATTTATAATGCAATATGGATATGTGAATACAATTACAGCCCTAGATAACAAGCCACCACTAAAATTAGATCTGAAAGTGAAATTGTATCTTACGCTTGGGAGCATACGCGAAAGTACAGAATGTAAACCCACTGTAGCGGTTCACCTTGTTAAACCCTTTGATGAAAATATAGATGGACTTGGAAGACTTAAGTTATAATTTTCAGTGATATTATGCTTTATGCGAAGTTGTATCTATTATATATTAATTATGCTTGTATGATATTTCTCAAGACAGTAACAATAAAGTGGAAGTTTTTAAAAATATTTATTGATAAAAGATGGTAAGCCATAGAATCGACCATAATTTACAATCTGCGCCCACGACGTCCTCCCTTCCTACGTGTAGAATCAGAAGGAATAGGTGTAACATCTTCGATACGACCTATTTTCATACTGGAACGAGCAAGCGCACGTAATGCTGACTGTGCACCTGGTCCTGGAGTTTTTGTTTTATTTCCACCCGTAGCTCGCAATTTTATATGTAAAGCTGTAATTCCAAGCGATTTACACTTTTCTGCAACGTCCTGGAAATAAAAAATATACTTATGATGACGTTAAACGTTAAATACCTTATGTAGGTATTTAGAGACATAGAATTTTAAATTCTTCTATTCTTTTACATAAATATTCATTTGAATGTATTTTCCTTTCCATGAAGTATATATATATATATGTAATAAACTTTAAGCGGTTGGGAAAAAATTTGCTATTCCACATACATGAACGCACATTAAACGGTACAGATATTTAGGTGCTGCCTGAATGTGGACTTCTGTTTTAATTAGCAATTGTTATATGGCACATAATCATTGAGTTACAAATACGATAAGTTTATGACTTTTGGCCATTACAACCTACCTGAGCAGCAAGCATAGCTGCATACGGTGAAGCTTCATCACGATCAGCCTTTACTTTCATACCTCCGGTAACGCGAGCTATTGTTTCTCTGAGGAATAATAAATATGTCATAGAATGTGGTCGTACATGTAATATTTTACATTTTTTAAATTACAAACAATATACCAACCTGCCAGAAAGATCAGTGACGTGCACAAACGTGTCATTAAAACTGGCAAATATATGAGCTACGCCAAAGACTACTTCACCTTCACGAACCTGTGGTCCAAGAGAAACTTGGACTTCTTCCTTTTGTACCTTACCCCTTTTGGGTGGCATTTCTGCAAAAGTAAATGACCTTTTATTTTTAATTCTCCTTAATTCAACTTTACAATTACATCTCAGATCATAATTGAATATCAGATTTTGAATAGAACTTAAATGTAAGGTTAAGTCTTGACACCCTTAGGATGCGTGAATGGTAAATTTACATGACCAAAATTTATCGATTAACATCGCAATATTAATATCAGTATAGTATGATATTTGAACAGAAAAATATTCCACTAAGTTCATTTTACAATGGAGTCTCATTATTTATGCAATACTTGAGCGTTTATAGAAAAAATAACCAAAAATTGTACCTGTCAATGTTCTCTGATACAACAGGAGTGAAACAGGAAGCCGAAAGAACTACTTCCGACAAAAACACAAGTAGAAAGATTTTAAGTTGTTATGAAAATTGCAAATAACGCGCAAAGTGGTTGTTCTTTGCGCTTAATTAAATCTCTTTTTTAATTTATCGATGCAATATTATACACGTATTCGGAGAAATAGTCAGTTTAATATCGTGTGCCATTTACTTTGCATGCACATAGTCAGTAATTGATTGTCCTGGATTGTCCGATCCATACACATTACGTTCGCGATGAAGCAAGTGAGAATAGCCTAAAGGAGTTCGTTGCAAATGCTAAAGTCCTGTTTGCATTGCACAAGCAACCACATATCTGCACACATCATTGTATAGTCTCTTCCTCCATGTGTTTAAATACTTCATGGTAGAATTTCGCGCCTTACGTTATTTCATATGAAAATTCATTAGAAAAGTATAACCAAGTAAAGCTGTAAACGAATAACTGTACAAGATTTTTTTATTATTAGATGTTATTACCGTAATAATACAAACATGTCGGACGATCAATTTATTCCTGAGGATACGTTTAAGATACTAATTGCAACCGACTGTCATCTTGGTTACGATTTCAATAAGAGAAGAGGTGCTTATAAAGAAACGTTATATTACGAATACTATCTTATTATTAGTTTTGGCAGTCATTCATTATTACAACAGCAGTAATCAATTTGGCATTTGACAAAATCATTTTTGCGAATCCTGTAGTTATTCTCTTCTTTACTTTGGTATTAAAGTGCAACGTTAGTTTGGAATGGTACAATTAAACAGTAGAGGTTGCTTGTTCTAAAGATAAAACAAAATTCAAAAAGAGAGCTGTAGCAAGTGTTTATTCTTTGAAAAAACTGTATGTAACATTCTTTGTATGTAACGCTTTCGAACGACAGGTACAGAATCAAACGATAGTTTTGTCACATTTGAAGAAATTCTGAAACTTGCTAATGATCATGAAGTTGATTTCATTCTTCTTGGAGGAGATTTATTCCACGATACAAAGCCATCCCAGGCTGTATTAATAAAATGTATGGATTTATTACGCAAATATTGTTTAGGTTCACGGTTTGTATTATATTATTTTTAATGCGACCTAAACCTTTATTCCATACGAAGAACTCATGTTATAACTATAATACTAATGTTTCTATATCAGGGAGATAAAGATGCAGCTATTAACCGACCCCAATGTGGTATTTAAGCATTGTACGCACAAAATTGCCAATTACGAGGATCCCAATTTCAACATTAGCTTACCAGTATTTTCTATTCATGGAAATCATGATGATCCAAGTAATGTATATAATGCGTAGCATGGCCCATGGCCTGGAAAGAAAACCTTATCTCACCGTATTATTTCTATGTACATAGGCTATGGTGCCATTGGCTCTATGGATTTATTATCTGTATCCGGCCTTATTAATTATTTTGGTAAATGGACAGATCTCGCACAAATCGAAATACCTCCATTGGTTTTCAAAAAAGGACAAAATCATATAGCTCTTTATGGTTTAAGTTACATCAACGATCAAAGGCTTTCGCGCTTATTTAGAGACTGTAAAGTGAGTTATCATATATGTATATAAAGTAATTGTACCTTTGTTAGTAACCTAAGAATTTTTTTTTTTAAATAGGTCAATTTATTACAAACAGAAGAACTTTCTAACTGTTTCAATATATTGAGTTTACATCAAAATCGTGTAAAACACGGTTACTTTACAAACATTCCAGAAGATAAATTACCAAATTTTCTCGATTTGATTATATGGGGCCACGAACATGAATGTCGCATTAAGCCTGAGTATGTGCCGGGCAAAAATTATTGTATTACCCAACCAGGTAACTTTCACTGTAAATGTCCTATCGTGATATTCATTCTTAAAACATACACTCACATAATATTTATAGGTAGCTCAATTGCAACGTCATTATCCGAAGGAGAAGCAGTACCAAAATGTGTTGGGTTGTTAACTGTCGGAATAGACACTTTCAAATTACGAAAATTGCAATTGAAAACAGTCAGGCCATTTGTTTACGACAGTATAATACTTGCCAATCATGACATAGAGGACTGTCATAAGCCAATGTCCAAGTGTGTTTATGATTTTGCAGATAATTACATTCATAATGAACTTATACCAAGAGCAGCTCTACAGTTGACAGGTATAGAAAACATTACACATTTTTGAGCGGTTAAAATAATGTTTACATATGTTATCATTTTATTAAGATTTCTTAGAAATAGATTGGGCCGTACTCTCACCTTTACTTTAGCAGCACTTGGACTTTAGATGCGTTTCATAGACATGTGTGGACATGAACATGCATACGTATGCATATGTATAAAGCGCATCTAAAGTCCGAGCGCTGCTAAAGTATGGGTGAGAGTACGGCCCAACATATTTACGCACCATCTCGACCGTCTTGATCCACGAGGCCACCGTTCCCACTGGGGCTCTGTACGTTTAAAAATAGTTAAACATCCGGTGATGTCTCGTTGGGCATCAGTCGTTCCATGACTTTAATATCTTCTTTAATAAAGTAACAATTATATTAATATAAATTATAAATAATGGCTTCAAAAGTCACACTTTCCCAAGCGTTAGGAACGGATGGCAGTGATTATGGATACAGACAAAAAGTAGCATCTCAGTATCAAATTAGGTGAGATTTTTTTTCCCATTGTTTTTCTAGGACATCCAGACCAACCAATTCAACCATTAATAAGGCTGAGAATATTTTATACTAAGGAGGAAGAAACTTTTGACATAATAAGGTAACTTAATTGCAAAGTTGTTTATAGTCTATACAATAATTGGTAGTTATAGTATTTCTTATTTTTGTAAAAAACATTTTTATACAAAACATATGGTAATTCCTTCCAATTATCATACAGTTGACTGTAAAAAAGGGATTACAGCATTATTCGGTAATAATATTTATGTATAGTATACATTTATTCGGTAAAAATCTTTAGAAAAAAGTATGTTAATATCAAAGCTTCACATTAGAGTAATATGTATTCAGTAAGATAATACATTGCTGCAGGTTACGTTGCAGTAACGTCAAGATAATTGTAATTTAAATATTGCAGTCTTGCGCAAAAATATTGTGATGATGTTGCCAATCCCATGGACATGATTCTTTTCCGTAAAGAAAGACAGTTGGGAGTTAAGCGTGATTCTGATACTTATCACGATAATGATGATATCCAGGACTATGCAGATGCATTCGATACTGAACTAGTAAATCACTTTATACCATAAACATTCACCATTAAATAACGTTATATGGTTTTCATTTAATTATGTTTTTATGTGCTATAACTAATAAGCTGTACATATTATTTTTTTAGAGCGATGTAGAGTGGACAAATAGAGTACAAACAAAAGTAAAAGAATATTTTAAGTTGGACGAAAACAAGGATAAAATGACAGTATTAACAGTTGATGCCTTGAACGAAGCCTTGAACAGATTTGTTCGAGGTGGTGACCAGGATGCATTTAAAAGCGTTATTAAGTAAGCCATTCGTTCCAATTGAAAGACACTTTTCCACAGTCAAGTGATAATCTCGTTTCATTAATATTTAGACATGAAATAAATACTGCTAGTGAATATTTGCTAAACAAAGATGTACCGACAAGGAGTAGTATGGTGAAGGAAGTCATTCGTTTTCGAAATGAACGACTTGAAAAAGAAGAAGAATACGTGCAGGAGGTAATAACATCTATAAATGTTCCTAGAAAATAGCCATTTGTTATTAACGCATTTATCAAGTGAGTGTATGTATTTATTGTTTTATTTTAGATACGAGGAATATTTACTCAACACAGCAATGAGAACAATATATCCGATACCGCAGATCTTACAAGAGCTAACGCATTTGACACTTCCGACGTGGGAATTGAAGTGCCAGTAGAGAAAAGTACAAAAAGCAGAAGGGCACGAGGTAGCAGCGGTACAAGGGGCTCAAGGGGGGCACGTGGTTCAAGGGGTGTTTCAGCAAAAAAAATCCATCAGAAATAATTTTCACATGTAGATATCGTACAATGCCTTGTGTTTGTTTATTTTGGAATCCATATTACTATATCCGAATAATTATAACAGCCTATAAAAGAAACAAATATAAAGTATACCATACGAATACAGTATTCTATTCAAACTATGTTACGTTTAACATTCTTATAAAATAAGTTATTTTTCATTGTAATACGAATACTGATTCATATCCTAGTCTCAATGATAGTAACCGTATAAATATGCTAACAGGAATTCAGCCGAAAGTATAAAGTTCTTCGTAAATCATGATTCCTTCAAGTAGAATTTCCTATCGCACAGCATTTAGAAATTACGATTTGGCGAGTTTCTTAATTTACATAATGTACGAAACAATGAACATCTCAAATGTGCATATCCGCAAGATCAAATACAGGGGTTGAACGCGAACGTTCCATAGCATTTGCTAATATGCGGCAATATGCGGTTGACGTCAAAAGGGAGTCTCCACATTGCAAAGAAGAAATTTCATTCGAATATTCGGCGTCTAAGTTAATATCGAGCATTATGCGCTGCTCGTAGTACTGGATGAATTCGTCCACGATACGAGTAATATCATTTTTGCTAAATCTTCGATGGATCTTTTAAAAGAACAGCCGATTTTTCGACAAGAAGCGCAAGGTAGGAGAGGGCGCTGCATTCTAAACTACAGAAGCGCCATCTAGCTTGCAGTCAGTAGTTGCAGGCAGCAAGGTACCAGAACAGAATCGCTCGCCATATTTGTTGTTGTCGTTGATGGGGTAGGCAAACTGGAGTTTCACTCGAATACAGTGGGAGTGCAGAATCGCAACAGAAAGTGATAGAAACGTAAACGGATTCACCTCCAGCTTGGCCCTCGACACGGACACCCTAACGCTAGTGTAAAATGTTTCATGGAAAACTCATAGAACACTGGTAGCTCAGCTGTCCTACTCTGTTGTCGTCGAGTGTGCGTTGGGGGTTACGTGTATGTGTGTGCGTGGGTGTTTGTATGGGTGCGCTAATCCATGTGTGGGGCCACATGCGCGTGTACCATTCCCCATTCTACGCTCCCGTTTTCTCGTACGATTTGTTTGTAGTGGTCGCCGTGAAGATAGCGGTGGGGTGTAAAGTGCATCGATGAGAGACGGTGACTCCTTCGAACGGATGAAGTAAGTAGAGAAAGGATTGGGATATATGGATATTTACATATGTCTATATACAATTTATCTGTATATATACATAACAGGCATATGTATATATACATATATGTATGTATATACCTATGCGCGTGCGCGCGTGTGTGTGCACCCTTGTTGCGTGCGCCCATGGATGTGTGTCGGATGATGCGTGAGTGTAGGACGTCGTACGAACGGGAGCGGTAGGCGTAAAGGACAGAGATGGAATGGGAGAATGAAGAAGGAGAAGTCCCTCCTTCCGCCTCCACTCTCCCTTCTTGCTTTCCTGTACGGGGTCGGGGTCGTCGCACGTTCTTGACGCGGGTCTGTCGACCCGCCAAGGGCCTTGCGTTTCATTTCATTGTATCGAGCGTTTTGAAGGCTCCTCCGAATGCCCGATGCCTACTGGCGTACCATGTCCAATGTTACCAGTGGATGGTACTCTCTCTCTCTCTCTCTCTCTCTCTCTCTCTCTCTCTCTCTCTCTCTCTCTCTCTCTCTCTCTCTCTCTCTCTCTCTCTCTCTCTCTCTCTCTCTCTCTCTCTCTCTCTCTCTCTCTCTCGGTACCCTCTAACTCCGTAAATTCTGATTAGATTTTTAAATTCTCCTGCTCGACGGGTGAAAGTTTCTTCGAATCGAAAGCAGATTTTCATGGGATTTAATAATATCTAATTATAGGGGGGTCATTTCTTTGTTCGATACAATGGTATTGGTGAAATACTTTGCGATATACCGAGGACGGAATTTCATACTGGAGCTAGGCTGGTTGCGAGTGTAGCTACACTGGCAACGCTGATTATGCCTGACCTAACCTAATCGTGCAACGTCTTCGCGCTATTTACCGAATTATTTTGCTGGATTGAAATGTTTCACGTTTGCGCGCGCGGGAATCTTCGTCCTAATGTCCGTCGTAGGTATTTGCCATAGGAGGCAAGTGACAAAAGAGTTATTTCGCGGGAAAAAAAATCAATACGCCTCTTACATCGATACGAATCACCTGTTCCTCGTTTACTTTGGTCTGAAGCTTTGTTTGCGCGCAGCGTCACGGACTTTCTTGGCAAACTTGATACGTTACCGATCCCATTGTTCACGGATACAGTTCGCTGTGCGATTGTTTTATTGCCTGAAATGCACATGTAGACGACGAACAATTCAAATTGTCAAGTGGAGCTTATTAGCAATGCCGCGCTTTTGCCTGTAAATATCGGATCGTTCACTATATTCGAGTCGGATACGATGTAGTATAAATGTTAAAAGATCATGGTTTTACCTATTTTGCGTAGGACGCGTGATCCTACATATTTGGAAGTTGTGTAAGAGCTTTGCTGTCGCGTATAAAAACCACCGAAACAAAACGAGCAAAGATAATCGTGTGCTTGGAAAACCTTGTTCCATAGCTCGAAACCTCCGTGCGTGAATCTTTCGTTAAATTAGCGCTGAACGCGATACTACACGGTCCGCGGAAAAGCAATCGATAGAGCGATCCAAATCTAAGAACGGCTCTCTATTGCTAAGCTTTGCGAAACACAGGGTTGAAGGGGGTGTTATAACGACTTCTGCATACAATTTACACTCTGGCAGTACGCTTGACGCTGATCTCTCAATACCTCACGCCAAGGCACCATTCCTCAACAATTCCTGGCAGACGTCGTCGAACGAACATCAGCGATTTTCACCTCTGGCCTTTTCATCCAACGCACATCAACTCGATCAGCTTTCACGCGTCTTAGGCTTCATCGCGGTGAAGTAGACACGGGAAAGGGGATTGACCACCTTTCGTCACTCAATCGGCACGACGTGTTTTGGATAACAGTGCCTTCGAACGCCTCGCCGTGGTAAAGCGTGCTCTTTGGTGGCCCTCCAGGGAGAGGCGGGTGTGAAATAACGTTGCGGAACATTACAGACAATACGACGGTGGAGACGCAACGAGATTGTCGGGCCAGAACTCGGCGCGACAGGGGCGACGGTGGGTGAGGAGGAGGGTGAGGGGGAGGAGGAGGCCGGGGCTGCGCGCTACGATAGTGTCGCGTGTGTCGATTAAATACGACGATTAAAACTGGCGGGCAACCTGGCTCGATCCCCCGTGGTGGTGGGTGGCAGTGGCGGAGGAGTTGCTGGCACTGCAGGTGGCGGTAGAACGGGTGGTGGTGGCGCCACCGGCGGAGGAGATGGAGGAGGTGCCGGTGGCAGTGGCGCCCGTTCTGGCGGTCTCACGGGGAATCCCGGGAGTGGGAGTTCAGGTGGTGCCGTGACCGCCGCCGCCGGGGCAGCCCCCGGCGAAGATGCCGGCGCGCATTCGGCTGGTCCAATAATCGATTGGGAAGAAAACGATCGCTTCTCCTTCGATGACTCCGACCGGTTCGAGGAGGACTCCCTCTGCAGTTGGAGCAGCGAGCCCGAGTCTCTTTGTAATAATTGGCGTGGCTGGCGACGACCCACCGCTGGATTTGGCACATCCAAGAAAGGCTCCGAAGGTGAGTTCTTTCAGCTTGGACTCTCATTTCAGTCACGCAGTCGTTGACCCTTAAATCTCGAACGGTCTGAAATTCGTGCAGCTTCCGGATGTGGATACCGGGCTTTTTCTTGTTTCAATATTTCATAGCGAATTCGATCGCCCGCACCGATGTACACCAGTGTACACCAGTGTACACTGAGTACACTGAGTACACTGAGTACAATCTTTCCCAGTGCAGCGTGTTCGATCAATTCCCTCTCCTAGTATAGTCGCACTCATCGTGTTCGGTTGTATTGCGCTATTATAGCGCAGATCCCATGCCGTATTCGACGAGTATAGCACTAATTCTGTGTAGCCTTGATTTCCTGTTCAGCTGCACAAAACAAATTGCACGAGTGCACAATTTATTACACCGCCAATTTTGACAGTGCAGTTTGATACGCCAGTTTCAAGCGGTGGAAAATTTAAAATGTGTACAACAAAATCTATAGTTTTAAATGAAATATTAAAGAGCCGTAGTAGCGATGAGGAAAAGAATTTGATCAAATCGGGTTACAAGAAATACAAAAACAGAAGATTAGTAATTACTTAGATGTTATAAATGAATATTCAAATAATAAGGTAAGAATATATATATATTAAAAAAAATTGTTAACGTATATCGGAGAAGTTTTAAGATCATCGGTCTTATTGGAAAATCTCTTTAACTTTGTCCTCTGTCGAAGGTAACGGATTGTTCAATCCATTGCCCCAATCTATTGTATCACTCTTACGGTTTAGAGCAACATCGGTTCGGCGTAGGGTAAATCTGACTTGGCGCAGCACTCGTGCTGTTTAATGCAACACGAGTTCAGGGTCAGTGCAAACCGACCGAATTCGCTACAATTTTGTTGGACTTACGGGAAACAATAAAATATAGCGTTTAACACGTTGATCGCCCAGTCACCTCGAATTAGACTTTTTTTTAGGGAACTACTAAAGTATATTAAATATCTAACGTGCGAATTATATTACAGGTACAGTTGAAAATATTTTTGCTACAGAATTAGAAGAGTAGTATAAATTGTTGCAGACTGTAGACTTGCCAATTTGTAGCACAAATTTCTTTTTTAATTTTAGCCATTGTAAATGCCTTGTCCCTTATGTATACGAAGACTTCACGAAGCATTAAAGACATATGGCCGGCTTGCAAATGATGGCAGGGCCCAATATGGTTTATTTGTTAAAGGTATCAGAGTCAATGTACGCGATGCCTTGCAATTCTAGAAGAATTAATTTACGGACCAAGTTTATAAAAAGAGATTTGTATTAATGTAGTTTAGCAGAATGTAGAATATTGCACTTTGTTAGAGTGACTGCCAAATGTAAGGATTGCTCGCTCATTAGTTATTCAAAATCGTATAAGCCCATGTCGGAATTAGGAATTACCGTGTCTAGGAGATTAAAGATTTATCGGATATGATGCACAACAAAAAACTCATTGAGAGTATGGTGGAATAGTTTGTGATTACTGCTCGTTGTAGCAAATCTACATCATTCGTGACCTTACATTGTAATGACGAGAGGTCTGTTACTGCACAATCTTTAACGTCATTCTGCACTTACCTATTAATATCATATTATTTCTCTCGATGCAAAGATTTCGAATAAGGAACAGTAGTAAATTCCTACAAGATTTATGTCGTATTTTGATCTCTTTTGCATTAAAGATGGTCAATCAGTGCCGACGCTCTGCGAACTATCAGCAAGATGTGTCGCTTCCCATATCCCCTTCGAATTGGTGGAGCATGTTTATCCACCGGTACCAGAACAGTTACAGCTCAGGATAGCATTTTGGAGTTTTCCTGACAATGAAGAGGATATTCGGTTGTATTCCTGCTTAGCCAATGGCAGTGCCGATGAATTTCAACGGGGCGAACACCTTTTTCGTTCAAAAAGCGTCAAAGATCCTTTGCAGATTGGTAAATAATCTCAATACACTCTAAAAATATGATAATTAGTAATACAACCTCCTTTTTCGGATATAATACAATTTTGCTTATTATCGTTTAGGTTTCCACCTGAGTGCTAGTGTACATTCACAAATGCTTACCACCTCAAGTGCTACAAGAGCGCAGTACAATGTTGCTGTAACTTTTGACCGTAGACGGATCACATCTTGTAATTGTACTTGTTCATCAAAGGCATATTGGTGTGCACATGTTGTAGCTGTTTGTCTTCATAGGATACATATGGTATGTAAGAGGACAAGATTACGTTTCATTTTCCTTGAAACTACACTGGCAATGTAAGTAATGTAATACACTTTACCTTCTAGCCAACACAAGTGTGCCTACGAGCTCCAGTTAGTGAATCTCTGTCACGACTGCATAGAGAACAGTTGCAGAAATTCGCGCAATATCTTATAAGTGAATTGCCTCAGCAGATCCTACCCACTGCCCAACGTCTCTTAGACGAGTTATTATCCGCTCAACCTAGCGCTATTAATAGTTACAGTGGTGCTCCGGATCCTACAGCTGGAGCAGCAGCTCATGATCAAACTTCGTGGTATTTGGATAAGAAAACATTACACGATAACATCAAGAAGATCCTCATTAAATTTTGCGTTCCCGCGCCTATAGTTTTCAGGTAGTATACTTAATTATAGCTTCATTAATACATTAAGCAAATTTTTAGATAATATATTTATGTTTTCCTCCTTACCTACTGTTTCAGCGATGTAAATTATTTAAGTACTACAGCACCACCTGCTGCATCCGAATGGTCGTCTTTGCTACGTCCATTAAGGGGTCGTGAACCTGAGGGGATGTGGAACCTTTTATCCATTGTCCGTGAAATGTTTAAAAGGACAGATCGCAATGCCATACCACTTTTAGAGATAATTACAGAGGAATGTATGGCTTGTGAGCAAATTCTTGTTTGGTGGTTCAACACAAAAGTCGCCTTACTTAATGGTACTGGACATGGAGGTGGTAAACATGGCAATATGAACAGTAATGTTCACGCATCGCAACACGCTTGCTCATCGCTATGCGATGAAATCGTAGTTCTGTGGAGACTAGCTGCTTTAAACCCGGGTCTCTCACCAGCCGAGCGAGAGATGCTTCATGGTCAGTTTACAGCTTGGCACATGAAGATTATTGATAAGGTAATAACTTTTTTTATAATTATTTACTTATATATCAGTATGACAATAAATGTTAAGTAGCATGTTTCTTCTCCAGGTCACAAAAAGTCGCGGTAGTCTGGTCACACATAATTCGCATAATAGAAATAACAGTAGTGGTCATAAAGATTCATTAAAAAACGATCTTGCTGTTTTTACTGGTTTCAAATCAGCTCTTGAAGCATGTTATCTAGACTGGGAAGAATATACTTTACCAGGAATCACATACACAGCCGGAAGCAATCCCATGTATCATTGTCCTTTCACATGTTTTCGGCATGTTGGTGATACTAAAAGTGAAGTGAATCAGGTCAGCATTATAATTTGATCGAATCTACATTCATTACAGATGGTAAAAAGTTTTATTTTTGTAATGTAACATTACGATGATTTCTCACATTATATCACAGGTGAACTCAAGTTCAGCCGTTTTAAACTGTCAACCACCAATGTCACATCATCACGGTCGACGACCGTTAAGTTTGGGCCTTGTTGAATTTAGTTATATGGACAGACGGCGATTGAACCCACGTGAATTCCCAGGATTATGTGCAAGAAGCAGCGGCGGCGATGGAAATCGCAGCAGTGTCAGTTCTGAAGGTTTTTGTGAAAATGATACAGACATGCCTGACATAAGTGAGCCTCAAGTGGTTCTTATTAGGCGGCGATGTGCTCAACTCAATTGCGGAGATACGGATTCCCAAGTGCGTGCTTTTCATCGTACAGCAAAAATTTACTTTTTTACCATAAACTAGAATATATTAAAAAATTTGTCTTTTTAGGAGGGTGGGGGTAGTGAATCTTCGTCTAACAGTACCATCAGTCTAAAGAACGCTCAAAGCTCAGATAAACACCGCTCAAATGCATCTTCTGAGACTCATAGTGATAGTAGTGATAGTAGTAATAATAAACCTGCGTGCGAAATTAAATGTAATAGGTCAAGTCTCGTTGAATATCGCGATAAATCATATGCTGCATTATCAAAGGGACTTGCTGCGAAAGGTGAGCAAGAATCTGGTCAAGAAAAAGACCCATCAAGAAGGCCGTCCAAGGACGAAAGCTCATCATCAAGTACTGACAGCCGATCAGGCGATGAGTATAATGTTTATTACTATGATTCTAAAGCCGCGGTTAATAATAGTAGTAACTCTAATAAGGATGTGAAGTGTGAATCAACTGGTAGTGCTGCACCCAATGCCAGTACCGTTTTGGCTAATTTAAAGAAGACAGAAGACCCATGGGATATTTTGTTTGCTAGAGCCGAAGGTTTATATGCACATGGCCATACTAGAGAAGCTTGTATCTTAGGTGTACAGTTAGCTGAAGAACTTTTGGCAAATCCTCCTGATCTCATGATTGAAGAACCTCCTGCACCTGTCAAGGGAAAAAAGAAGAAAGTATGCTTTTTCATAAATATTTGTTTGCACTTTTTACTCTTTGACCATATTTATATCTATTGTTTTATCTATTATGCAATACATTGTCTAATGCTAGCTATACGCAGACGATAAATACTATGTTTCAGCAACAAGTAAATCCAGCATCACATCAGTTGACTTGTCTTGCATCTGCTACTTTGGCAAAGTGTGGGTTTCTTTGCACTGTTCTTGCAGAGAATCCGGAACATCACAATCTTGCTTTTAGAGTAGCATTGTTTGGATTAGAGATGGCACGTCCACCCGCTAATACCAAACCATTGGAGGTAAAAATCGGCAATTCTAAATACAGAGCTAGTAACGTGCGCCAGTATTTTTGTTTCGTAATAATACTGTCCTTGATTAATTAGGTCAAGCTAGCCCATCAGGAAAGTGAGTTGGTGGGGTTGCTAAAACGAATCCCTTTAGGCCCAGGTGAGTTAAGCATGGTACGACAACGAGCGGAACAACTAAGGGATGGAGTGTTGCGATCAAGAGGCCACGCTCTCCTTCCAATTATGCTGGCCAGTTTCATATTTGATGCACTTAATATGCCGAGTATGACTTTTCTACATTTATAATAGTTTAAAGTCGTTTCTTGTTTTTTTTTACAAATATATTTGAGATAGGGCAAGCTCAAGATTACCTATTTTTCCAGAGTAAAAAGAGTTAACTTTTAAATATTGTAAGCAAAATAATAAAAAAGTGTCGGATGATTCGCAGGACTAAAACTGCCCACAGACGTTGACGAGAACCTGGGCTTCGATGCAGCTGTAGCAGCGCTAGGTTTGAAGGCTAATGTCAGTGAAGCAGATCATCCTCTCCTATGTGAAGGAACTCGACGACAGAGGTTTTATTATGACTTATTTTGTATGTTAAACTGAAATGATATGTATTATTCTACATATAGATTTACTTATTCATATTAGAGGGGATTTGGCCATCACTCTTCTCGTACATTATAAGGACGAGCCAAAAAAGCTTGCAAGAATAATGGATAAACTTCTGGATCGCGATGTTCACCAATTAATTAAATCACCTATTCTTAGTAGTTATTATACATCCAATCCACCTACGAAGATTGAGGTAAAAAATGTGTATAACATGTGAAACAGTATCAAATATTGATTGACAATAACTAAAAATAGTTTTTATGCTTTTTGAAAAAGATTTTTAAAAGTTTGACTTGAAATTTATCGTAAATGTTTTAATCATCCATGTTAGATGGCAAGATTTTTACAAGACGAAGAGTGTTCATCCCCTCTTACAGGAATGGATGCAACTGGAAATGGAGATAATGGTGTTGGCTCCACCAGTAGACCTCACAGTAGTACTAGCGCTGAGTTAGAAAGTAGTATGAATGCGTTAACAGTGCAACCGCAGCTTGTTCAGCAGTCTGTGCCTACTAGAAATAAAGAAACAAGGTTTGGATGCAAACATTATATCTTTATAACAATAAATCTATTATAACTTACATTATACACATATAGTTGTTAACACAAATGTTTTTCCTGGTATTTGTATATTATTATATGTATTACAATATTTGTATTCTAATATTTTCTTCATAATGTTAATTAGATTCACTAGATCTATGTTCTAAGATAGAATTTTTACTTAACAGGTACAAAAGTAAAAGAGTGTATCCATCAATCCCAAATCAACCCTCTGAAGCCGGAGCACACTTTATGTGCGAATTAGCAAAAACTGTTTTAGTAAAGGCTGGTGGCAATAGCTCAACTTCATTATTTACGCAAGCGTCTACAAGCCAAAATCATCATGGACCACACAGAGCGTTGCACATGTGTGCTTTTCAACTTGGATTGTATGCTCTTGGTTTACATAACTGTGTTAGTCCAAATTGGCTTAGTCGAACGTATTCTACTCATGTGTCTTGGATAACTGGTCAAGCAATGGAGATTGGTGCTCCAGCGATTTGGTTCCTTATCGACAGTTGGGAAGGCCATCTTACACCTCCGGAAGCTGTTAGTATAGCTGACAAGTCGTCTAGAGGAAGCGATCCAAATATGGTTAGGGCAGCAGCAGAACTTGCACTGTCATGCCTCCCCCATGCACATGCGCTGAATCCAAACGAAGTGCAACGAGCAATTTTGCAGGTAATTTATTTCTAGCAAAAAAGTCTACGAAATAAAATCGGAACACTTGTGGAACAAAATTATTGAAATTCTTTTTTTCAGTGCAAGGAGCAGAGCGATTTAATGCTGGAAAAAGCTTGCATTACTGTGGAAAATACTGCTAAGGGAGGTGGTGTTTACCCAGAGGTTCTTTTTCAAGTTGCAAAATACTGGTACGAGTTATACCTTCGGGTAAGTTAGTAGAATAAATAAGGTGCCAATAACTCTAATCCTAACCCTAGTCCTCGTGTTATAAATATTTTTATATAAAGCAATTTAGAAGAATTTACGTTAAATTTAGGTTGGAATTTGCTTGATTACAATTGTATTGCGCCGTATCTATTTGCTTGTTAATCATATACTTTGTTCGACACAGCACACACCAGGTGGAGAACAACAGGACGAGATTCCTCATGATCCTTTACAACTTGACCTCACTGGTGCTTTACTAGTGGAACCTGGACCACCAGTGGATTTATCGGTTAGCCAAATGATGCCTGGAACAACTCAAGCAGTGGTGGTAACAAGTACGCAGCCTCCACCGCAACCTTATCCGACTCATCCTACAATTACTACACTTGCACCTTTAGGTATTGCTTTGTGATTTGTTCAGTTTACATTACTAATACGAATCCATGTACTAATTAATTTTTCTCTAGGGCCAGGTGGAATACCGTATGCCGTAGGTCCTTTCAGTTTTGTACACCCACATCATTCAATTCCGACGTTTGGTGGGCCGATACCTTCACACAGAGTAACTTTGCCACCAGCGCCGCCACATGTGCAAATGTATCATGCAGCATTTCCTCCTCATCCTGGACATTCACAACATACTCAACATCCTCAACGTCCACGTCGACCATCATCAACTGCGCAACCGCCAGCTGTGCCACAATATTACACACAGCAACCTCCACCTCCTCCTGGATCTCATCACATGTTTACTATGCAGCAACCAATGCCAGTTAATGTAAGTAGTATTACTCATGTATATTTGATGAACAGTCACTATATTACATTAAATCTTATTGTGCCGATTAGGTGCAAGCAGGAGTGACAGGTCCCATAACTGGTCAAAATGGTATGCCTAGTCCAGCATTAGTTCAAGCACAACCAATCATATCTACCGTGAGAGCGCAACCTCAGGTGAATAACATTAACACCAAAAATTGAAATCTTTAATTTATCATTTGATTTTTCTAATTGTCTGTACAGGTTCATAGACAAAGCCAGCCATTCAGTCAACAACAATTGCGAGCTCTCGTTGCTGCGTATCGTGTAGGCATGTTGGCTTTAGAGACTTTGGCTCGTAGAGTACACGATGACAGGCCTCAAGCGAAATATGCTCGGAATCCACCATATGGCGAAGATGTTAAATGGTTACTTAGAGTGTCAAAACGACTTGGAACGCAGTATCTTCATCAACTCTGTATTTGCACAGTAAACAGCATTGTCAGTCCTTTCATTCTTCACGATGTTGCACTGGAAGCAGCGCATTATCTCGCCAGAAACAATCCAGCATTAGTTCTTCAACACCTGAGATCTGCCTTGTTAGCGCCCCTTGTTCACAAGTGTCAGCAAATGTCAGTATAAAAATGGATTTCAGCTTGAATTTATATATGTAAATAAACTCGCAATAATAGCTGCTTTCCTTTCTTCTCGATGATACGAGTTTGATTAAATTATCTAAAGTGAAAATAAGTGGAAATATGATTGGATGCATTGAACGGAATTGATCTGATAAATATATCACTTAAGGAGAGCAACTATTGTCATACTATTTTTTGTTACAGGTACATTCAGTGTATGCATCAAAAACTATATCATTTAGTAACAAATGAATATGAAGAATTCGCTAGCGTGGTATGTGCAGCGCGAGCGGCATTCCATATTACACCAGAAGGTCATACACAATTTAAGGAATGGCTTCAATCTATAAAACGGTAAATTGATAAAATTCACATATACGATATTCTCGACAGCTAGTTCATTTCAATGGCGTAATTAATCTATGTTATACCAGATCTCAGTCGTGTAACAAAGATCTCTGGGCGCAAATCAACGCCGCACTACAACAGAATGGTAAATGACACAGAGCGGAGCCAGGCGTGACGTGGCTCACCTCCCTTTCTCATCCACCATCACCTCTACCACCTTCTCCACCAACGACTACGACGACACTTGTACTTCAGCATCAACACCCTTGTCATGCTCACACGCAGAGCGTCGTATGCGTTCATCATACGCTACCCTTAACAAGCTCGTCTGGAATGAGATCTCTATATTCCGTGTTCTCGAAGAACCGTCGTATCAGTCATCACATTAACAACGAATGATCGCCGGACTCTCTATTCTACAAAATGCGGCTGAGAATTACAGTTCTCGGGGGATTATTTCCAGGAACGGGCAGTTATACTGAGTTTAGTTGATCTATGTGTCTGAGAGCATATGAGGATTTTAGTTAATCAGAATGATCGAGTGAGTGAAAGAGCTACATTAGGTTATACATACTGGTCATAAGTCGTTTGCAGTAACATTCATGCAGACATATACCGAATTGTTTCTTGCACCGATCAATGAAAATGTCATGTACATCAAAAGTGATATACTTGTATTGAACAACAATCAAAATTCATATTTGGACGCGCTTGTCGCAAAAAAGAATAGTCGAATATGCAGAACCAGTCTTTTTAGTTAGATATCTTTAACTGCAATTAGATAGGAATTTTATTTTCATTCATAGATAGGGTGAATTCTCGCATCTTGTTTTATTTTTGTAAACAAGTAAACAAATTTTAATATCGATAATGTCTATTTATATAATGATGATAGGGTCAAATTCATATGTAAGTCACGATTACTTAATGTTTTATCCAAATTTTTATAGAAGAAAATTTTTACTTTCCCAATGGCAATCAATCTCGTCCGCAATCTCTTCCACTTTTTTTTCTCCCCCTTTAATATCAATTATATCTTAATCTTTTTTCTTTTTATGGTACTCTACACGTACGCGTATTATACACATTCGTAATATGTTCTTATTTGTCATTACTGACAATCTATAAACAAAATGATCTCTGTAATCTTTAAATTAAAATAATTTGAAACATGAATAAAGAAGCTAAATAATAGCTAATACGTCACTTTTAGATTTTGAAGTACCCATAGGAATCGTAGAACCTATACAGTTTTTGTTAGTATTGTGTGCCTCATCTTTTGCAAAAATGCGTAGTTACGGCTCAACACGTGAAATATGTGTCGCCACTTAAATGTTTTACTATAATATTCCCATATTAAGTATTGATAATTGCTCGACATGAATAATGCAGCAGTGTCACGTTTTGCAAATCGTAGGGGCCTTGTGTCTGTTTTCACTGTTTTACACAAGTAAATTTCAAGATTTCGCAAACTAAATCTCTAAATCTATGAAACTTTTATAGATTTTGAATCTACACAATATAGACATTTTGAGGTACTTTACTCTAGACTTTGAATATTCCGTCTATTTGTACATATGAGTCGCGAACAAAGCGTTAGAGTCTAATTCCATTTGTACACGAGAACTTGCGAATCTAATAGAAGTTATGCTCATTATTTGTGCAACGCTGCCTTAAATTTTCTTGTTATACTCACGAAAGATCTACACGATGAAACAAATCTGCTACATAATAAAGAGAGATTTAAAAAAAAACCATCACGTTTCATACAGTGTGTACTTTCATTTTGATTCAATTTTGCATCTCTAATTTGTACAGCGGACAGGGTGAAAATTACATAGTTACAAGCGATAATTAACATTGTTGCTTCAAAATAAGCATGCAGTTGAAAAGCCCCTCGCAGACGACAGCCGGAGAGTATTCTTCACTGCATACACGGAAATCAGCTTCTAACAAAGGCACCTTACGAGGTGTCTGCCTTCGATTTCCTTGGGATTGAAATATATATTTCAGTCCCAAGCAAGTCGGAGGTGGACACCTCGGAAGGTTCCCTTGATGTATAAGAGCGACATTGAAAATGGTAGGGGGCTTTCGACTAATTGTAAGTAAAAATTCGCACGTGAGAATCAAGTTTATTGACACGCTTTATGTTTAATACAGATCAATTTTATAAGCGAGTGTATAAATTAGAGAGCGAGTTTTCACTGTTGTCAATTGTGTCATTGTCCGCACCGATGAACGGAATCAATGTGTTCGTCAGTTCTGCTTTTTGCTTCGCGAATCATGTACTATTCACCTGTTCATTTATCCAGGGGATGAAGTTAAGAACGCTGGTGTACACACCTGGAACACCACCGGTTGCACAACCAATACCCCATGCCACCATTCCAACTACTTGCCACTGGCCTCCATCCGTGTCGCATACCAGAGGGGATCCACCATCACCCTGCATCAAGAGACAAGATTAAAAGAGAGAACGGCATTCTAATGGACATTACGAAGACATTTACCGTGCAAGCATCCTTGCCCGCCTCTCCTCCAGCGCACAAGAAACTATTTCTATCGAGAATAAAGGTTCGACCCAATCTCGTACCACGTAGATAATTTTCACAATCGTTTTGACTCAATATAGGAACGTCCACTTCCTTCATTATGCTCTGGTAACTTCCGCCGGTGCCAAAGGCATTCTTTCCCCAACCGGATACCCAACATCTTCAGGGACAATAAAGAATTAAACAACGTGCATGAAGCTAAACCCGGATTGTCGTAAAGAGGAAGAAAAATCGGAAAGTAGCTCGTGCCTCTTTAGAGCGGCTGGCATGGCTGATGGAAAGCAGACCGTGTTGATATTTGGACTGGTGGCAATTGGAACGGTACCACTCAGCCTTATCACCGCCACGTCGTTCTGAAGATTTTGTGAATTGTAATTGGGATGTACAAAGATTCTGGAAGCCGTGTATTCGCGGTAGGGGTTTGGCTCCGTGACAGCCTGTCCATCCCACTCGCCTAGTCTCACTTTAAATCCTTCATTTCTGAAATTTAGCAAGAAGGAAATAAGGAAAAGGAAAAAATGTGACGATGCTACCGTAATGCACTTACCGGTAGGGAACTACTTTGTGGGCAACGGTCAACACGTGATTTCCGTTTATGAGGGCTCCAGAGCCGATGTAAACGTTGCTATTAGTCAAGAGAGCAGCCTGCCAAGGGTATGCACCGTAGCTGGCTTGTCCCTGGGGTTGCATAACAACTGGGATCTTCCTAACACCACAGGTACCGTCTATTATGTTTCCGTTGGTTGGTAAGCAGCAAAAGGTAAATCCGGATGTGCAATTGGCATTCTGAAGATGACAATGTTACTGCGGTCCCATAAAGTAGTCATTCACAAGGGGAACAGACATCCTAGCCGCCTTAGATTTCGATGAATTTGAAAGATATCATAGTTCAGCACCCCTAGTGACTCGTGGTAAAGGGATAGAACGCAAAGTGATCTAGTTTTCGAGAGAATTGCACTCAAAAGTCGCGATTTTGCGGCGGGGTATATTTGTGGTTAAACAATAGACTTCGCGATCCCATTGAATCCCTATAAATTTCAATACTATATCACAAACCGTTCAAAAATTATTTAGATGGTCCGCAACTTTTGGTAGGCATCGTATAAAACATATCACTTTACACTATTCTTATGAAAGAACGTAAACAGCTGAGGAACCTATTCATAAACCAATACTGCGCTTCTATCTTCAATTGGAGTTAACGAAAGAAAGTTAGTATAAAGAAAAACTGTCATGTGTAATCAGTAGAATTTATAATAACTATAAATTCTATCAGTTCAGGTTTTTTAGATTTTAAAAGTTGTTTCAAATATAAATTCCAGGACGCTCGCGTAAATTGTCTTAGTTCTTTTAAAATAAAATGACTTCGTTAAGAGTGACAATAATGTAATGATCGCACTCGGGTGGCAGATTAACTTGCGGCGGCGCAACATGCTCCTACCTTTTTCAAATTTTTCAATAGTTTTCTCAGAACAATTATCCACCATTGTTTACCGTGAAATTACTATATTTTCCCTAAAAGTGATATATTAATCGTGTGGTTGTTTACATACCGTGTTTACAATGCGGATATCGATTAATGGACCAGAAGTCGGGCAGGTACCAGCAGGTACGCACAGGCATCTTACACCGCTAGTTGTAGTAGCTTGAATAAAAACGATAATCTAGCAATTGATTTACCAGGAATTATAATTCAAAACTCAAAGCAGACATGGCACACGTGGATACACGCGTGATGTGTGACAATAAATAGTGGCAAAAGATAACGCCAGAATTTAAATATAACTGAACGATAATTTGAAGTTTACTTTGCTAAACTTTAAAAAAATGAACAATTAAAATTATGCTACATACTCGGTGCCAAAGTCGTGGTTGTAGTCGTAGTACTTCCAGGAAACACTATAGTATTCGTTTGTGCTAGAGCATATCCAAATGGCTGACATACTGTCAAAGCTAACAATAGCAAACCGCTCATCGTTCAAATCGGCAAGAAGTATTCGTAACACTATTTGACACACGTGCTTCGTCAAAACGTGCACTCCTCCGACTAAGAATGTGCGGAAAAAAATCTAGCTTACCAGTCTAAATCGTTATATATATATAGAGAGATATGTATATAACGCGCATTACAGTGGTAATACCCTCCTTTATTGTTGGATTTTTGAGAACGCATTAGTTGGCACATCCAGCCGCAACAAACATAATACACGACCTTGCACGCTAGTGGAACGAATTTTCATATAACAATGTAATGGCACGTCCTACAAGATGTATGGCATAACTCGTGAACAAAAAGTCCAAATCATTTCCTACATTCATACGATCGCGTTAATATTCCCATCTGCACGAGTTGGCAGGTATAAATATTTGTTGATGTGTATAACGGGCTTGACATCCTTGGATACGGCACATGGCTGACCACTTACCTCCGCGCTACAGTAGGCGTGAAAAGGAGCAGCAAAGCATGGCGTTTAAACTATGTTACGGGATATGGATACAATGATTCATTCTTTGCCACCGAAATGGGCTGTATTTTCTATTTTACTAGTGTTTGGCCTCGGTTTACCTGCAAGGACGTTAAATGACGTCAACGATGTGATTACTAAGTAATTACATTTTATTCAGAGATCCAGTTTTGAGAAGAGGAAGTGGATAATCCGAGCAATGGTGGCGCGCGATGCGTAATCGGCCGTTCCGGGGATTTCCACTTCTTATCATCCTCCCGATCTTCTTGTAATCTCCGTATAAATATGTTTCGTATCATTATTTTGTAAAGTTATTTTTAGTGATACATACGTATGTACTGCAATTTCCCCATTAATCTCTCGCTTTAGTGCTATTATTATGAAATGGACTTTAAATCTAAGAGAAAAGTAATATTTGTCTTCGAATGAACTAACACAGATTTATTTCGTATAATATCCAAGTAACATGCTATTATTGTTCAATTATTTTTCAAATATACTTTGAATAATTAAATCTGTTCGAAAATCTGTACATCTGTTCCGCACGTTTATGACAATGAGGGCAGCACCAGATTTTCTTCGAACAATTGTTGAGTCCCTTAAATTTTAACATGTAATAATTAAATACAGATAGTTTTATTGTAAAAAATTTGGAAAGATGCGAACTACTGTTTGTTAAAAAAGACCGGTGATGTCACATGCGCAATAATAAAGTGAACAATTTTACCTATCAATGTACAATTTTACTTATTTCTACGTTTAATTACAAGTGAACGTGAAAGGTATTTATGCTTTCTAATATTTTCATTGTTTGTAAATAGTGTGAATTCTCGAAAGCAGAGATCTTGAAATATAATTCATACAGTAGTGACGAAAAATTGACTTCATTATGGTTATAGATCCAATGTGGAATCCATTATTATTATACCAATTCATCTTTTTTAATATAATTCAGTGATCCGCAATTTTTTCAAACGCACATCCAAATTTAATATATAGATAAAAGCATGGAAACTCACGAAGAAGACGATCTGGAAGATTTGCGATCGACCATTTATACATTTCCTCCAAGTGTACAGAATGTAATTGAACAGGTTAGAAATCTGTCAAGTTTCTGTCAAAATTTCAGTTATTGTTATTGTTGTTAGGTCTAGTTTTCTTAAGGCAGAGCACCATAGTAACGGTGAATTTTTTCAGACATTACACTTATGACTACGTAACGTTTTAATTTATTGTTTTTGGTAAATAAGTAACGCAATTTGATATACGCAAAGAGATTCTTACAATATTGCATATTATTATACGCCATTCAGATGTGGATATAACGATTCGTGCTAAACAGGTGATATTTTCATTAGGTTCTGCCAAGTAATGACCCATTGGACTACTCAAACTTCAATGTAGTAGATTACATTAATACTTTGTTTCCCACGGAACAATCGCTTTCTAATATCGATGACGTAGTGAATCAGACAGAGTTGAAAATACGCAGTATTGATAAAGAAATACGTTCAGTAGTTCGTGGTCAAACAAATGTTGGACAGGATGGTAGAACGGCATTGGAGGATGCACAAAAAGTTATAAGACAGTTGTTTGTGCACATAAAAGATATAAAAGATAAGGCGGAACAATCAGAAGAGGTGGTTAAAGAAATTACACGAGATATTAAACAATTGGATTTTGCTAAGCGCAATTTGACTACTTCTATTACAGCCTTGAATTATTTGCATATGCTTGTTGAAGGAGTGGATAACTTAAAGTATGTATCGAAGTTAAATGTGACATGTGTAACGTATATATATATATATATTTCTTAAAATGTGTGTTTCCAACTATTTCAGAGTATTAACACAAAAGAAGCAGTATGGAGAGATTATTTTACCGTTACAGGCTGTGATGGAAGTTATGCAGCATTTTAACAACTATATAGATATACCACAAGTAAAACAGTTATCAGAGCAGGTTGGGATAGACGTACTTTGCTAAACATATTCGAGGAAATACAATCAACCCTCCGATTAATTCGTACCGCGTTATATGGAACCCGCGCTATAGGAAACTCAGATTTAATCTAGTACAAAGCAGGTTAATTCTTGCAGTCTTAAATAGAAACTGTGTTACAAGAGTACCACGTTATAGGAGAGTTGACTGTAATCTATTGGTTTTGCACTCCTTTAGCTAAGTTAAGTAATGTTCAAATACTTTGTCTAGGTAAATCAAATACATGTGGAATTAGCACAGCAAATTACAGCTGACTTTAAGCAAGCGTTTTCTGGTCAAAACCCCAAATATTTTAATCAGTTAACAGAGGGATGTTTGGTTTTGTCTGTATTAGATCCGAAAGTAAAGTAAGTCTATGAACAGTTACCCACAAGGTGTAATGTTCAGTTGTTCTATTACTTACCACAATTATAGTATTGTATAAACAACGAGAATCTATCTTTTTCCAAGGAAAGATCTGCTGACTTGGTTTGTTGGTATTCAATTACAAGAATATGCTCACTTGTTCGATGAAAACCAAGACTTTGCATGGTTAGATAAGATAGATCGGCGATATGCCTGGATCAAGAAACATCTCCTTGACTTTGAATCAAGACTCGGTACTATTTTCCCTCAAGATTGGGAAATATCTGAACGTATAGCCGTACAGTTTTGTCATGTAACACGTGAAGATCTTACCAAACTAATGCATAAAAGATGTTCTGAGATGGATGTAAAATTACTGCTATACGCTATACAGAGAACAAGTAGTTTTGAAGCCTTATTAGCTAAAAGATTCTCAGGTGTAACATTAGAAAATCCTACATTAAATAAAGCAAAGACTAATACTTCGGACAATGTAGATGACAAGCCATCGAAAAATCCATTTGAAGAAAGTGAACCGGTACATGCAATGATTAATTTGTAAAATATTACATTTAGAGGAATTATATTTATATCGGAAAATTTCTTCTCGATGGCTCAATGGAATTAGGAAATTATTATACATCTTTTTTCGTTGTATGATTGTACACAGAACTTTTACATAATACAATCTAATTATTTTTAGGCAGATAACTCGCAACCAAAAGCATCTCCTTTTGTAAATTTAATAGGAAAATGCTTCGAACCATATTTAAACATTTATATAGAAAGTTTAGATCGCAATTTAGCAGATCTGATGGATAAATTTATAGCTGATTGTAAGAATCAACCGCCTGGTGCTAAAGATTTTGACGGAGTTGAAGGCCCCAGTAGCGTTCTTTCATCATGTGCCGACTTGTTTGTTTTTTATAAGAAATGTATGGTACAGTGCACTCAGCTTAGTACAGGTCTGATTATGCTGAATCTTGCAGAAACTTTTCAGAAATATCTACGAGAATATGCTGTCAAGATATTACAGAACAATTTACCTAAGTGAGTAAATGCTATCAAATGTACACGCCATGTATATCCCCGTTCTGCTAGCCTGTTATTACTAACATAGTTTTGCAGAATCGGTGGTAGTGCTGGCATTGCTACAAGTATGAGTAGCATAACAAGAGACTTCCGTGATTTATCAACTTCTGGATTCATACAGAACTTTCAAAGTTTTTTAAAAGAGGGTGAAAGCACTAGATTCAGCAAAGAAGAACAATGTCGTATATGCTGGTAAGTATAGATATGCAACGATATTTTATCAATTACATTTCACTCAACTGTTTGAACGCATAATTATTTATTCTAGTATTTTAACAACAGCAGAGTACTGTTTAGAAACTACGCAACAATTAGAAGAAAAGCTACGTGAAAAAACGGATAAATGTTACGCAGAGAAAATCAATTTATCTCAGGAACAAGATATTTTCCATAAGTATGTGATTTTCTATTTTATTATACTAATATTATTATATACTGCTTTTATAGTGGTGTGAAGAAACGTATTGGAAAGTAATAACAAATATCATTTTTTTTAGTGTTATTTCTAATTGTATACAACTACTGGTCCAAGATTTGGAATCTGCATGTGAATCTGCACTAACTGCAATGACCAAGGTACTTTATAATAGATTGGAAAAATTGTAAATATACATAAATTTCATAATTCTATATATGTTTTGTATTCTTATTATTTCTTAAATACGATAAATACATATACTTTCTATTGCTTAGGTGCAATGGAGCTCTATAGAAGTGGTTGGTGATCAAAGTAATTATGTGAACACTGTAATTGCACATCTCCGTCAAACAATACCGACTATCAGGGACAGGCTATCTTCATGTAGAAAGTATTTCACTCAGCTTTGTGTGAAATTCGCAAGGTAATGTCTGATATTAGTAATATACTTGTAATATACGACACAAACCGAACTAACATGTTTCTAGCAACATTTATTTATATCTTGATCGAAATATTTATAACAGAAGGTATTATTGAGAAGAGTGATTTAAATTTGCCTTTATACTTTTCATAAATTCTCAGTTCTACAAGCACATAGTAATATAAAAATTAATACAAACATTATATAAACTGTTTTATTTATTGTTGCAGTTCATTTATTATAAAATTAGTGCAGCAATTGTATAAATGTAAACCACTAAGTGCGGTGGGGGCTGAACAATTACTATTAGATGTGCATATGTTAAAAACAGCATTACTTGATCTCCCGTCGACTGGATACAAAGTCCTAAGAAAGGCACCAGCTACTTACACGAAGGTAAAATATATTGGCAAGCAAGAGTAAATTATTCTTAATATCGTACGTTCTTCCATAGGTTGTGGTGAAAGGTATGGCAAATGCCGAAATGATATTAAAACTTGTGATGTCTCCTATTGAATCTCCTAATGACTTTGTGAAACAATGCCGAATGCGTTTGCCAGATGTGCAAGCACCAGAGTTTCAAAAAATTCTAGACATGAAGGTACAATAGGTCTAACAATGAATGTTAATCAACTATTCTTAGATTGAATTGTATATTACCGCCGTTATAACTTTATTTTCAGGGTTTGAAAAAAACTGAACAAATTGTTTTAATAGACCACTTCAAACAGTCTGAAACTGCGAATAACATTTATGATAACAAAAATGATACAATTCAAGATAGTCCTGAACATGAGGCAGGTAGAATTAAACGCTTAGAAAAATTGATTAAAAAGCGAATCTGAAGGGAATCCACTGTAATTAACATTGTATTGTACATAAAAAACAACTGATGTAAGATAATTATTTTAAATAGCTGTATATATATATATATATATATCTAAAACAATTAAAGGACAAATTTTCACTTAATAACAAAATTGGTGAAACATTGTTATTCTTTATTCCTTCTTCAATATTACATCGACATAGAAAATGAATTAGCCTTGTTTTTGCGCAAGTTCTTTTGCCTTAGCTTTTTCCAGTTTAGCTATTCGAGCAGCTGATTTGCTACCCAATAAACCACCACCCCAATGACGTCTGATCTCATCGTGTCTATCATTAAAGTTTGTTTTAATTGCCTCCACGATTTTGGCAAAGTTGGCTCTGTCACCTGAATCGACCTATAATTCAAAATATAATGCCTTAAGTTGCAGAACAGCATTCATAAAAACAAATATGCAAAAGCAGCAACAAGTATCAGTCAATTACGTTTACATCACAATGAATCATTGGATTGGCTCTTTTTATTCATCACGTAGAATTTTTTGTAGTGTACTCTAAATGCATAATGATTATATGCAAGTCTAATAAAACATGCGAGTATTGTAAAAAAAAATCCTTCATTAATAATTCCTTCAAAAACAATATTTTTTAAGAATTGACACACAAAAACTGATTCCTAAAAATTTAG
The DNA here is from genome assembly GCA_944319695.1 of Tiphia femorata. NCBI lineage: Eukaryota > Metazoa > Arthropoda > Insecta > Hymenoptera > Tiphiidae > Tiphia > Tiphia femorata. The sequence continues at coordinate 4,031,215 of OX090904.1, forward strand.
TACATCAATCTGATTATTACCAATTTTCAAAGATCACAACGATGAGTATGTTCGAGTTATCTTAATGATCTATTACATGTTATATGTATCATTAGAATAGAAGTTGCTATTTAATTTATACAGGACGGTACAATCTGAACTTACACATAATATATTTACAGGAATAATGTTTTATGAACGAAATATCAGATCTCTTTGTACATACCTGCGTAATAGCAACTGCTGTGCACGTCTTCCGTCTGACCAGTCGTCCTAAACGTGCTTTACCCTTGATTATACAGTATGGTACACCCATCTTGCGACACAGTGCTGGTAGATATAGCACAATCTAATAAAGAGAAATACATAGTTTAATAGTCACATTAAGGAGATTGCTAATATTGCATCGTCATATAACGTATATTACTCAGTGTCAAATGTCATCCTACGTGAAACAGTGAATATATCAAAGTAAAACTCAGGTGAAGAAATTCTATTCATCATAGTAGTATTAAACTTACGTAAATATATACAGATTAAATATGCTCCAATACCTCTATGGGATCCACATCATGTGCAATCACAACTAATTGTGCTTTCTTCTGTTCTACAAGCGTAGTTACTGTGTTGGTACCACTACGTAACACATTGGGTCTCTTCGTGGGTACATCTTCTTTCTTGGCTGCTTTTTGCTCAGCTCGTGCCTTCAATCTTATCTTCTTCATTGCGGCTGATTCAGGCCTATATTTTTCCAATATTTTGAATAATTGTGTCGCTGTAATATCACACATATTGAATTTTATTAAACAGAAGCAAAATGTAATTTAGTTGAATATAAGTGAATAAAGCTTATATTTATGGTGATAAATTTAACAGACGCCGACACAGTAGTTGGACAAATTGCAATGGAATTGTAGGAATACAATAAGTGAATTAACCTGTCTGTTTGTCCAGAGTTTGCGTAAACTGATTGATGGGTGGTGGTACCTTTAATCTCTTCTGAAGTACAGCCCTCTGACGTTGTATACGAATGTATTTTGGCCATCTCACAAACCTGCTAAGATCACGAGCCGGTTGAATGTCCTGACCTAATAACGTTACGAACAAGTGTTGATCCTTAATAAGAGACTTCTTTTGTAACTTAATTCGCATACTTTTGGCGTACTTGTCACCACACTTACCGATTCCAAAATTACGCGTACGCTTTTCAAAAAGTGGATTAGTTTGCTTTTTTGGTTCCACCTTTTTTACTGCCAATGGTGCGGCAGCTACCTTCTTTCCTACCTTCTTCTTCGGCTACAGTTAATAATAATTAATGACATTAACGAGCGAGCAATACCATCTTTCTTTAGTTTCAGTAAAGACATCCTATACGCAATGCTTACAGTTACTATGCACGGTGTACACAGTAGGCATTATTGTTTCAAGAAAAAAGAAAAACAAACACCAGCATGATGTTATTTACAAAATCTGTTTATAACCCTTATAGACCTTTTATAGTGCACATACGATTAAACCATATTTCTAACCACACGATTACAACCGATTTGAGAATATTATTATATATAAAAGATAATACACGAAACAAGAAATATAGTTTCCTGCCGATAGCTATATAATTTTACCTTCTTTTGGACCATTTTTCAAAAGTTAAACCCCACGGATTGTTTCACACTTTACGGGGTAAAATAACACTTCGCCGAAGAAAACGCGAAGTACGGGCACGCAAACGTAAAGGAAAGGTTATAGAACGTGCTACTCTGCGTCCGGATATAATCATTGACTTACGAAGTATCTAGAGTGGTATGTTCCATATTTTCAGTAACTGTGGATATTACAAGACTCCCCATCACTCCCCATTCCCGTGTATTTGGGCAACATTATCGGCAACTGCAGTGCGCTGTTTTATCCATTTTCTGTCACTGATGGCATCCTTGGGCGCGTCGCGCTCTGGCAACTCTGGTCAGAGGGCCGCCTCTTGTTATATCCTTACTCTTTGACATAACCTCTAACTATGCAAAGTACATACATACATACATTGAATTAGTGCAGTTCAGTGCAGTTATAGTAAATAACAACGCAGATAAGGTTTATAAACTTTTTTCTTCGGTAATACTATGCATATTTTCAAAAATAGAACTTCGTTATCAGCTTTAGAAAGATATAAAATTATATTGTACCTTTTCATGCAGGATTGTTGCAAGAAACACTGCAGTAACAGATATTTGTAAAATTAATTATTGTCAGGAAAATCTTATTATCCTTTGCCAATGTAAATTAACAATGCAGTGCTTTGTGACAATTTACGTCAAATTTTAATTAATTTCAAGTGAACTATGTTGAGTTTGTTAATTAACAAATATGTCTGTATTCTATACTTTAATACGGCTGTTTATCAGAATGCGACGATCAAATAAAGAATACTTATATTCCATACTGCACCTATTATTTATGAATATTTTTAATCTATATTATATTTCTCAGAATATAAGTTATTATGTAATAACTTGTAATTTTTATATTTCAGATGTTATTATTAAATGATAGGATACGCAAAAGGGTACTTTAAATAGATTATAGATCCGTGTACATAGATACAACAACAATGTTCCTTACAAATATCTTATTAAAGAGAGTCAAATCGAAGTAAGTAAAGTCTAATGTTAAAATTCTTTGTACATTGGCATTTAATAGTTAACATACAGAATTCAGTATAGAAGGTGTCCCAGACCAACCTACGAGAAATCCGTGGATACATAGAGCGGCTTGAGGTGAACATAAAAGTTCTGTATCGTTTTGCGATAATCGCAATAGTTTTCGAGAAATTAATTGTGGAAGATCGAAGGAAAGGGCGACGTCCACCTAAATAGCAGCGGGAGGAGCGCTCTAGCCACTGCGAGCTATAGGATGGCGCAGTTTACCAACAAACAAATGCGGGATGCGGTAAGAGGAAGGATAAGGCAGCAAAAGCCAGCCGGGCAGTGACGCGTTATCTTTCCCCTTACCGTGCCCTGTATTCGTTTGCTGGTAAACTGGGCCCTTCCATAGCTCGCAGTGGCTCCAACGCTCCTCCCGTTTCTATTTAGGCGGACGCCCTTTCCTTTGATCTTCCACAATTAATGTCTCAAAAATATTGCAATTGCCGCAAAACGGTACAGGACTTTTGTATTCACCTCAAGCCGCTCTATGTCTCCACGAATTTTCTCGTTGATTGGTCTGGGACACCCTGTATACTATTTACGGGGTTGTATAATATTACATATTGCGCATATGAAATACTACAGAGTATTTCTCAGAATATGTTCTTTAGGACAGTCTAAATCTATTTTGACTGTTATCCCTTAATTTGAATGAAATTGCGACTGTGTTCAAAAGAGAAAAAGCATACTCTATTATGTGAAAATGACTTGCGTCAGATGGTAATTATGCAGGCATTGAGAATTGTTGATAAATATCAATATTTGAGGAAGCCTGTACACATTTTTATTAGATACGCTTTCAATACTTGCAGTAAACAATTTTTTCAAATTAACTTCCACTCATTTTATGTTATTTTCATTTATAGAAATGTACTAGTTTTAGTGGAAAGTGCTGTTTCTGGCCATCTACATCATAGGGTTCGAGAAAGAACAGCGGATAAAGTGGAGATTGTATTATTTGACCCACTCGGTAAGTTAATTTTTCATAGAAACTTAATTAATTTAGTTCAATTTTGTAATTGACAGGTACAGTAGTTGACAAGCCTATGCTTTATAAATTAAATAACAATTGGCGACATAACATTTACTTTATTTGCATATCATATATTTTAGAATTTTTTGGTAAGATACTTTTTACATTTAATGCATATGTCTTTGCAGTTCGTCAGAAAGTTGTATATCGTGAAAAGAAAAAGCTTCATGGAGTATAATCACTATACACCGTTGATTATGTGAATATACCGCAGAACATATTGAAGATTATCGTGATGCCAAACTCATAGTCTGCAGCTTTTTATATTCCTGGATGAATGCACTGAATCCAAAAAATCTACAAATACAAATGTTACTAATAATATTACATGTTAAGATATCATAACTGTACGATGAAATATATTGTTTAGAACAATATAGGTTATTCTGTCACAAACTAGAATGTCTGTAACTAATACTATTATATGCAACATTTGTATTATTGAATTTTCTTGACAACAATGTAAATATATATGTGAAATTGAAAACTATTCAAATTTTCATTGTTATCTTTGAGGTTTCATATGTTTAAACTATCGATGTTACACTACTTCGACAAGAAAAATTTATTTTGAATTATCGGCTGCATACAGATTAAATGTATCGAAGCAGATTAGTTACTTAACTGTTGCATGCAAATTCTCTTTTATGCCTAATATTGGTAAGCAGTCATGCCACTCCAAAATGAAATGTAATATTGATTAGAAATAAACAGATTAGCACAATTATTTCCTTCTAAAGAATTCTATAATTTGAACTTAGATATAAGAGTAGGTCCATTAAATGCATAAACTATTTTAATAAACTATAAACAGTTTATTCAATTATTTCAAAATTATCTTATGTAGTGTTGGTACTTTATGTAAAAGTAGGCTATTTTTTATACAGATCAAATCTATCTCTTGAAACAACTAGTGTTTATAATTTATAGATGGTGATTTTCTAACAAAAGTGTAAATTTTAATTCCTGTACTGCTTTGAGGAGTTAGAGGTTTTTTGATTTAAAAGATACTTGTTCACAATATAAAAGATCCATTAATGTTGCGGGTTTCTTATGAGCAATACAAATGTTATAGTATCATGCTTATAGTATCATCCACAATATAAAAATATTTAGTTAGGAGACACTGAAGTGTTTTGAAAAAGTAAAATTTTATGTGGCAAAAGGCGTTTCATGCACACTTTTTCATATTATGCTATTGTCATGATCTTGTCACTTTATCATTAGCCAATATTTGCAGTCTTTTAATCACTTTAGTTAAATCGACATTCTTAGCTAATTTTAAATATTCCACTTTTCGTACTGTTTGTATACTAGTCCAGGTGGGCAGTAATTTGCACAATAATCGTATCAGTTCATCCAATTCTGATACTGTTAATTTGGTGGGAAAGGAGTTGTCTAGTTTTGCAATAACAAATTCTAAAGTTAACACTCCTTTCTTTTCTGCTACAAATATGCTACGTAAAGTTTTTGCCAAGTGGGGCAGTCTCGAATATGAAGTGGCTTCTTTGCTGGCAGTTGCTGATCTAGTCATGGTTTCTAATGCCTTAGCCGCTTGTCTTGCGCGAACCTAAAGAGTAAATAAAACAAAGAAAACAACATTAAAATATGTTTCAATAATGTTACTTTTATGTATTTCCTACACAAGAATTTTAAGACTTAAGAAAAAAACCAAAAAGTTTTAAATATGTGGGGCAATGTCAAATAAGTGCTTTCATAAAATTGGTTTTTATGTGATTCATAATTGAAAGTATGCTTCATTCCTATCGAAATATTTCATGACATCTTAAAGAAGATAGCATTTATTAGTAACACCGTAACCTTTAACCATTAGAATTTGGTTCCCTTCTTGTGCAGATAGTAAACTTACACATTAGTAATAATCAATAATGCACCCACATGGTAAGTGCTAGAAAGCAAAATAATATAGTGGAAGAGTGAATTTACTTTTTCTAGCAAACTTGCAGGAATGCCTTTGAATGCAGTAGCAAGATAATTGCTTTGAGTAGTTGGCGTAGCTGGTGGAGTATCCACAACTGCAACATTATCTGTTTTCTCGTCAAGTTGCTCTGACATCTTAGTATCCTCCACTGTTGTGGTAGATTTATTCTCAGTAATAGGTTCAACTGCAGCACTCTCTGTCTTCGACTTTGAGTTGACTAAATTGATGTTGTATAAAGATATCGCTTTTTCTATAAAAAAAAAATTAGATTTGGTTAAGCCTGTGTAGTTGTAATTCTAGCTATTGAGTAAATTGGAATCTTCCAAGTCTACCGTATCTTAAGCGTATCATTAAATATTTCATGTTCCTAATATATTTATTCTTATTTAATCTTACCTAAAACATCTTTAGCAGATGTTGGTTTTTCAACAGCTGGTGGAAGAGGCAATAAATCAGATTCAATTTCACTGCAATCTTCTACATCAAATTCTGGATGCCAACGTAAAACTTTTTCTTTGTTTACTATCATTGGTGTTTCCAATCCCAACAAGAATTTCTCATGTTCATCTTTTACTTTATCTGCATACAGAGATAAATTAAGATTTTAGAAAATTTAATTTTTTTCCAAGCAATACATGTCTATACTATGAGTGCAAGTGTATTTATGCGAATATAATAGCAATCATATATGTTTCAGGTATCTACTACCTATATACATAGGTATGCGTCAATAAAAGAATTATTTGAAAATAGTTGTCTAATTTGCCAATGCATTCTGTTTGATTTTAAGCATGACCTCGTTACGTATGTCAATACTAACCAAGTAAAACTTTATAAAAGTGCCTCCTTCTCTCCAGCAGGGTTGCAGGATTCATATTAATAGATTGTTCTTTCTGTGAAATAATATCTCCTGCAGACTTGTTTGTCTGTGACGCTGCTTTCATTATTGGCGTCAGCACTAATTCATATTTTTCTTGCTTCGATGGTGATCCAAAAGTGTGATGCTTCTCCTGACGATATGTATATGCATCAGGATAGATAGATTTTATTTGTGCTACATGCTCCAAAGTGAAGTTACGTCTTAACAATTCTTGCACTGCGGGTTTGAGTTTCTTAAATGTTATAATTTCTTTACGGTTGTAAAGCATTGCTGATACCTAAAAATATTACATGTTATGACGAGGGTTACAGTGGCCAAGAATATAATTACTTCTCATACCGCAGGATATTACCGTGTCTACACATCTAAATGCTTCTGCCAGAAATCTATATTTGTAAGGCAATGGTAATGTAGGTGTGTCACATTCAGTTAAAGATAAGTATCGTTGATAAGCTGGTGCTTTCGTTGGACTACCCTTTATAGGGCTAGGAGTTGTTTCTTTGGGCTCGTGTAAAATGCGCCGCTGAGGGCTAGCGTTAGCAGATATTCCAGTGTTCTTTGTAGGGCTAAATAAGGCCTTTCTTGGTGATTTTGAGGCTTTCTGTGGGCTGAAATAAAAACATTGTCAGTCGTGCAATTAGTAACTTAACATTAAGTTTTTTCATTTTATCATTCATATGTTCACAACACAGAATACTTTAAAGACACGCACATTGGACTGAAGTATACTTGTAAAAAACCTTCTAAACTGTATAATACCAATTTAGTACTACCTAAGTGGAATTTCCAGTTGTATATTATCAAACTTCTGTATTTGTGGCTTTGTTGAAGTGGTGTCGTGTAACTGCTGTAAACGTTGGTCACAATTTCGAATCCGTGCAATAGACGCCTTCAGTTCGTTCAATCGTGAGGAAGCATTAATTCTATGTTTAATGTCATTCAACGTAAGCTGTTGTTTCGCCAATCTATTCATCGTAGAGACTTTCTTAGGAGTTGTACAATTGATCGATGAAAGTTCAATCGAACCAGTTATTTCTTTCTTCGGAGACGCATGCTTCTTCGGGCTCAATAGTCCCTTCTTTTCGAAGAGTACATTCTTTGAGTCGGCGGTATTCTCCGGTTTTAGAAGATCCGTGCAAATATCAGTTTGTTCATCTTGGTTGAACAATTGGCGAGACAGCATTGCTCTAGCTCGCGTATTGATTTTAGGAGACTTGTAAGCGTTCAATTGGGGCGAATCAAACTTTATATTACGAACGACAGAATTGGCATTTGGGTGACTGGATTTTGAGTCTAAGGCTTGCTTAGAGCTCATACCTATATTGACTTGCTCCGAAACAACTATAGGAGAAGACGATGATTCCAGAGTTACTGGAGTAACAGAAACCTTATTACGAGTGTTTTTCGTTCTTGCCTGGTCGTGCTCCAAGAGCAAAATCTTCGCCTTGTTGCACAATTCGTCAGTGGCTTGTCGCTTGCGCGTATTAAAGTAAGCGGTTACGGATCTCTGCATTATTTTTCCTTTTTTTCTGTTTCGGAATATGTGTGTGTACAAAAATATTTACTTATCTCAATTCGAGTTCCCGTGCTCACCCACAATGTTACGTTTTTGACAAAATACAGAAGTACAATGACGTGCTTCGGGTACTGGGGTCACCAAGTGTAACGTAATTCTGAGGAAAGCGCGCCAAATATGACCCGACCCGGTAGTATGAAGTAGGAAGTCGGCAGACTAATATGTCCGCGTCTGTAATTTTGCGTACGCGGCAGAAAGGAAATGCAGAGAACTGCCCTACCTAATTTGACCTCAAACCTCGTTCTCATTAGTTTTCAAATTCGTGCGTGTTCGATTGCAATTACCAAGGTCGTTTGTCGGACTTTATTTAGGTTAAGACAAACCTGGGTATTATATATAAATATCATTATATTCGGAAAATTATTATTTGAATAACATATTGCGTATTACTTATTTAGTATGGAGTATAATTGTGCGCGTAGGCTCATCTTTCATAAAAAAAAGGTCACTTATAATATAATTTTTGATTTGATTTTTTTTGTAATTGGTTGAATATTCCCCAATGTTAATGTATTTGTACACTTTCGATACACCTTCCATTATTCAATTGGCAAAAAATTCTATCACAATATAGAAATGAAATATTTCTAAACGGTCGTAATAAGTAAGATTTGAAATACTAAATAATTATTTAATAATATTTTGTGCAATTAACTATAATAGAGTAAGAATCTATAATGGTACATACAGTTTCCATATATGCATGTATGGAACTATATTTTATCGACTTATGGCAATATACTGTATTTTTCTAAATTTCAATCATGTATCATATATTTTGTAAAGTAATCTATTCGGACAATGAGTAAAAATTTTCTTAATTGTATAAAATGTGGTGTAAAGCACGCACCTTGCTGGCTGTACTAATATAATTTTTGTGCACAATCATCAAGGGGATTCAGTTATGCAATTACCAACTTCGCGTGCACTACGCCGAGTAAGCCGGAATTCCAATTCATGAATGGAATTATACATTTACGGAAATGTAGAACCATGTTCCCAGCCAGCCAGCACACAAGCAATATTAATATATTCCTGTAAGCTACTATCATAATCTTTCTATGCGAATATTCTTATATAAGAAGATATTATAATAATTATTATGGGAATAATGAATGTTCTCTGCTATTAAAAGCTGGAATATTCGAATGTGAATAATATATTATGTGTAAACTCCGTTGAATTATATTTGATCTCCTCGTATAATTGTGGAAATATTCAACTATCTTGTAGATTAGAATATTCGAAATGCAACGGTATTCGACTTTGGATATTACCGTCTTTAGCCGTGTGTGAAGCTTCGTTGAGAAATATATCGTAATATAAGAGATTAAATGGCCTAAAGTTCGTGTTAATGTCCGCGATTCCCATTGGTTGGCGAGCTAGCTTGCTTTGAGTATCGTTACCGTTCAATAATAGAATTTCATTAATTTCAATTATAATTCGAACTGGTTCGAATCTCGTTATCCAACACAGCCATGCATTTAAAACAACCGCTATTCGCCATCTTTGCATCGTAACGAGAGAATATTTGCAACTCTATCTTTAGATACTTAACGCTTAATAATTTGGAAGACATTGAGTGTACCATCTACGTTTCGTAGTCTATGGAGGCTAGAGGAACGGATCGAAAGCTTGCTCAGTTGTAGCGCTGACTCGGCACGAAGTTGTGTAGTTTGAGGGCACACACTGTATAAAATAGCCGCACGTTTACGTATTTAAGTATCGTAGAAGCAGTAAAGACATACGTAAAAACAAAAAAAGTACTAACCACAATCTGTAGAAATAATGCCGCGTCAACCGACATATTGGAGAAAGATCGTATTTATATATATTTTGCAATTATTTTCATGTAAGTTGCGTGTAAAACACTTGTATCTAATTCACACACAATTCACACACGTTATTCATCTCGCATCTCGCCTGTGGCTCGCACCCGGTGCATCGAGCCTTTGCATACTACCGGCCTTTTAGAAGATTTGCACACGCATACGATAAATTCGGCCGAAACTTTCGTTGTTTCTCATCCATCTGGAATATTACCTTAAAAACACATATCAGCGCATTGACAACGGAATTTTAATGTATCATGTGCGTTCCCGTTTCTCGTGAAAGATTCAAACCTGCCGATCTCCGTTGATGTGTCATGTGACCTGATAGTGTAACGGTAAACGGTGACAATTTTAAATGGTTTGTGGCATCGGATAGCGTGCACCGTCTACTTCTTTTTTATTGTTTAACAGCTTCACATCGAGATCGGTATAAATGGGAGTTCCTTCTCGAAATTGATTACTGTCGGACATTGCCCATCGGTTTCGCCTCCTCATCCTCCCAACTTCCTGGTTCCACGCAATTTGGAATAAGTCGAACGATTCCTATTCGATCGTTACAACGGTCCGAAGGGGCTCGAAGGTCTCGAATAATGTTCTATGCGTGTAAAAGTAACACGCGTTCCTTGTGATCGATACAGTAACACCTCCCAGCAACAGGGTACTACCACTAGTAGTTATAGTCAAGCGAGAGTTCACCCCTCCTGTCCATCGATTTCATTAATGCCTCGCATGATTTTTCAACCCCTGCAATTCTTCGCTTTTCTCATTTCTACGTCGCGTGTAACATTACACGTGAATTACACGTTACATTCTTGCAGATTGATGTTTAGATGTTTTGCAAATGTCGATTGAATTTTTTCCCTTTGACATGGAAAAAAACCAATAAATGTGTCTTGTTGAGTTGTACAACTACTCTTTATTTCTCTCTTTCTTTCTTGTTTTTGGCTTTTGAGCTGCACTGTTGCGTAAATTGTGGATTTGTCAAACATATGTGATGATTCTAAATCAAATATTAATATATTAAATAAGTTATGTAAGGACTCAAATACAGTTTCAGGTGTTTCATTAATTGCAAGTGGTCTTGTTTAATGTATATTGCAAATAAGTAATTATATGTTGTTAAGCTAGTAACCATTGTAATATTTGTATAATTATTTTTTAATATGTCTATGGTCTTTGGGCCATCGATGATCTGTTTAGAGAAAACTCAGTTCAATATTTCTACATCAAATTTTAAATAATTCGTGTGATGTTACAAAAAGAAAATGTTCAAAGATGAAAAAGTCAATTTCCTCAATTAACCGACTTACCTAATTTATTGTATTATCGTATTAAGATACCTGTAGATTTTGTGCAGTGGATTAGCCGTTTGAGTGCCAAGCGGCGATATTGCGCTTCTTCTGTTCTGTGTCGGAGATCGGGAAATTTTATGTTGGACTTTCTACTTTTTCAAAAAATAGTTTTGGTTTTATTTCTGTTGACGGTAACTGGTGCCGACATACAAAAAAGCAAATGGCACAAATAATTTCGTATCTACGAATGCTCCGGAAAAGCTCAATGGGAATTCTGGTCTACAAACAATGTTACTTCAAAGGCAGAAAATATCGAATATAACTGACATTGTAGTTTTGCAAATAGTGCAGACGTAATAATGTTACCTCTGCGAGCAAGAAATCATGATGTGATTCAAGTTGCGCTCTCATACTTGGGAAAAAATATTATCCTCAAAAAGGACAAATAGTATGATCACTGCATCTTTCCAACAAAAAAATGTTTCAGACGGTTCTCTGTATAATGCGGTTAAAGAATTGCTTGGGAAAGCTTGGTGAGGCGAAAATGTACGCGTGTTGTAATTGGTTCTAAAGAGCATTGTTTTGTATTCATTCTTGTGCAATAAAGAGGGCTGCTTTTAAGTGTACGAACAAATTACTCCATTTTTATTTGGTACACTATTCTGTCCACATAATGAGAAAATCTTACGTTTTTTTGTTTTAGTTAAAATACAATGATTATTCGCGCTATATGAAAAACTAAACATCTGTTTCTTTTTGTCTTTTTTCTTTTATTTTTATGCTACTGGATGAACAGATTTCAAATATGATTATCATTTTTCTATTACGTAAGAATGTTTCAGAAAGTCAATTGTAATTGTTACTGTTGTATCGTATACATTTTGTATAAAACATATTTGTTTATCAAAAAATTAACCTATAATCTTATACACAGAATTATTTACAGAAACTGATTTATTATCAGTTCCTGAGCTTTACTATATATATTACACATCTACTTACATTATCCTTTTCTATTTCCATAGAATCGAATAATGTGGCACTATATTAACAAATCTTAATATTGCATAACAAAATTCTTAAAGTAGGTATAATTTTTCGAAAATTAAGGTAATTACAAGTTTATCGAAAATCTCTAGGGATTAGTCATTAGTCTTCAATCATTTTTTTGCCTCGCTGGGATATGCAATAAATTTTTGATAGAACTTTCACATGAGAACATTGGCCGTTTTCAAAACAAATATTATTGCATATTGGCGGTATCTGTATAATTGACGGATGGTTGATAGATAATTAAAGGCCACAGAAGATTATGAAACCAACACTACCGTAAAGAAAACAAACCTCTTTATTTATAATGAAATGTAACAACTTAACATTCAACTGTTAAAGAAAATTGTTTTAAGTACAATCTGTTAAATTAATAGAGAATAAACAGAACAGTGTAGCTCGCGAATTAGTTTGCATCTTCTGGTTCCACAATAAAACATTTCGCTGTTCGTAATCTTTCCCATTTAAAATCGACTTAAAGGTTGTAGAATAAATTTAGTTTTTATCAGTAAATCGTAATGTCGTTGCTTTACCTTTACATATAGTAGTGCGAAAAATGTCGATGTCTTCTCTCGTTATTTGCGGACCAGTGAGACGATGGTAACGCGGAAATCTCGATAAAATTTTCCAGATGCAACTCCCGCGGTGCACGTGCAGCTGATCGCGCCGCACTATGTGAAGTACCGCAGCACAGCAACCCTGTTCTGCAATCATAGTGTTCCGGAAAGCGATCTACACAAGATCGAGTTCATGAAGGACGATAAGAGAATATTACAATATATAAAGGACAGAAATCCACCGTTCGTCAACCTGCCAGTCGACGACACTGGTATGGAGGTAAGTACGAAATTATTTTTACATAAATAAATAGTGTTTTTTGTCATTAATGAGTAATATTAGTAAGTGTTGGTTACGGGTACGAATTGTTCGTAGCGTAATTATTTACAGATTTAGAGTGGATTAGAGTTAGAATATCACGTAGGTTCATTATAAAGACTTTTGACAGAAGTAAAATGAAGTTTAAATGAAATACGCTTTAATTAAAAAAATATCGAGCACCTCACTGCTCGGACAGGAACCACGTTACGAAAAATTAAATGACACCGAATGATTTGTTTTTAAAAATCTGAATCGACGTGCTCGGACGTTTTTCGAATAAATCATTCGTTTTGGAAATAATGAATTTATCTGTTACTTTTGCACAACCCTGTATACACACAGCTGACTGATTTAAATATCTCGTCCCTAAAAAGATATGCATGCCTCGAATTTGCGATTTGTTGCTTGTAAGAAGTACACAAGGCAAATTAATCATGGATCGTTGCACGATCCAACAGTGCGGTTTTGTTCTTCAGAGCTTTTATTACAATTATTTCTCGAGTACTGCCAATTTACAAAAATAGAGTATTCAGCGTTAACACTATACCTCAATGGGTGAAACAATAGTGTAGAAACTGGGAATACTAAAGGTATTCCAAGGTCTGGTTGTAGTCCAATTACAAACCAAATACCGCACCAAATACCAGAATACTGAATCTGATTTCATCAAGTCGACATTAAATCAATGTATTTTCGATCAAGCATTTCTCACTGGGCCTTTATAACATTGAATGTTGCCACGTTTGGAAATCGAAACAATTTGGGGGTCGTGTGGTTATCACCCTAGATGGGTCACTCCGTATAACAAGTGGTTGATCCCTGGTAGAGTTACCCTACCAGATAAAAGCTGAACAAAGAAGCAGCCTATCAGTTGACCAAGAGATATAATCGTGGTCGTCATCGATTCCTAGAGAACCATGAATGAATCAGCTGGGCCCTTCATGTACCCAATTCTCTTGAAGCGTGCAACAGCTGTATGGCACCCTGCCAAGCATTCTTCGCGATATACGGCACTTCCGAGCCAATTAGAACTCAAAGCATCCACCGGAATCGACTACTTCATCTATACTGTATACGTGGAAAAGTTTTAATCCTCTATTCGTTGGCATTCGGCGCAGGTGCCGCCGGTGCTGAGTCAATGGAAGCCGGGGTTGGGTACCGAACAAGGTCTTCTACAAACAGAATATTTCAAAATGTCTTGCAAAGTTTCCTCTGAGCCACGACGCGAGTCGTTATTGGCCATAGAACGTGACAGTTATTAAGGGGTTCCGCACTTTCGTCGTAGGAAGATGTAGTTAGGACACTTTTAAACGGCGTACTGTATTACTAATAAGTGTGGACATTTACGGTACACCGAGTGGTTTAATTTTATTGCATGTACTTCAAAAAGCTCAAAAGGAGTCAGAGATTCGTGCGTTTGGGCGAGCAATGCATAACGAAAATAGCATCATGTGAGTATTCCACGCAAAGCAGTCGTCTCGTACCAAAAACCTTTGGTAAAAAACATCATATTGCATTATTTGGTAAAAACATTATAAACATTAAGTTAATATATTATTATATTAACACTAAAATATTCACATACAGATGTGAATTATTCGTGATATCTTGATGTTTAATCAAAGTCACAGGTCCTCGTTTATTTTTGACGACGCGACGGCAAGAGACGACCTCAATTCAACATTTATTTGGAGCACTTTAATTTTTAACGAATATTTTTAAAGGGGTACTTCTATATAAGTTTACATCATAATCTGCCGTTTTACTGCGCACGATTTAGTACATTGCTTCCGTTACATTGCTATTTCATCAAAATTTACTAATTTGGTTAGATTTTTTAATTGGTGTTATGATTTCTAAATATCTCTAATTAAGGCACGAGAACTTTCCTTATACGTAACGTGATGCTCCATGTTTGATTGGTCGGAAATAACAAACGACACTAAAGAAACGATTAAATAACAAACTATTCTAAATAATTGGTTGAGATTCATTAATTGTGTTTAACGAATTAATGCAAATTTTTTAACTGAAAAATATTGAATATGTTTTCCTTCCACTTCGATACATTTGCGAATTCTCTTCTCGAAGCTATTTCGAATGTTCGCAAAGCTGCATCGAATTTTCTTACAAATTTTCAAGGTCTTAGTTTACCGAACTGAACCTACCACTGCGAAAGAAATGCGCCAAAGAATCTTTGATGTTTGTACAATGGTGTTACAATGCATTTTTACGAACATTCAAAGTAGTTTCGGCAAAAAAAATTCGCTAATGTATCGAAGTACAGGGAAAACATTTTCAATATTTATTATAAGTTTACTGTATAGTTAAAAGTTCACTATACAGTAAACATCTATGAACACACATCCATGAACTTTCTTTAATTATCATCACTTCCGTTATAAAAAAATACAGTTGGCTCTAAAAAAGTGCAGTTTCGAAAAATTCAGTTGATAAATCGAATAATTCATCGATCGTACTATGCAGATTAATATTAGAATGGCAATTGTCACCCAAGTTGTTGTCATTCAAGCTCAAATATCTCCTAAACTAATGGCTCTTTGATGTTAATGGTATTCTATGCAGAATAATAAGCTCGATTAACTGCAGTAATAAAAAATACACAATTCCATTTAAAAATTCACCTTTTTAGTATCTTTAGTGTCGTGTTGTAGTATACGAAATGTTGTAAATCTATGATGATATGTAAGAGAACTGCAAGAAACATTTGTTGTCTTCAAGTGGAACATTCGAATAGGTACTTGACTAGCTGGTGAAATGTTCCTGGGGAATTGGACGGACGATCGATGAAAGGTCGCATGCTCAGATGAAGCCACACATTGTTATAACAAATGCTCCTATAAACGCTATTATTACACGTTACTTTACGTGCATTTTTCAATGCTTTGGCCGCCTACTTGTGAAGATGCAATTCCAATTAATATTAATTTGAAGGTGATTTATACAAGAAAAACTAATGTCAATTACACTATGGAGTTCGAACGACTTTTTCTTGTAAAGACATCCTTGTTAATGGATAAAGCAAAATACAATTATTACAAAATTTGATTTAGGAGAAGCATTTCAGATTAATTAGCATTTAATCTGAATTGTACCCAGCAATGTTTTAAATCTAAAATTTTACGTTGTATGTTTATTGAACACAATTTCTTTTCCTTTAATTTAACTAAATATGATTTCATTTCCCAAGCTAACTGCGAGCTGTAGTTTCCCCTTTTACCGTTGTTATCAGGCGGCGCTAGATGTTTGAACCAGTCTGAAGTAAGGCTTTGGCGGTCCATGTATACAGGGTGAGCGCTTATAAGTTTACCATAGGAAACAGGCCCATAGAGCGGCTTAAAACAAACACAAAAGTTCTGGGCCATTATTCGATATTCGCAATATTTATCGAGAAATTAATTGTTGAAGATCAAAGGAAAGGGCATCTCGTCACAAAGTGTACATTCTACTGAAGAAACGCGCAGTTGCCACTTCTAGTACGTTAGGCTCCTTTCCAATGGTCTCATGATATCTTTTAAGCATACAGTTTAGGCATAAAACGCATTTTTAGCTACGACCGTAAAGGAAGTGACTTATTAAGCTGTGAATTCAAAAGTGGGCCTTATTTTATGCTGGGCCTTGTTCGGCTCAGGTACCTTATATGTTAATGTTAAGTGAATAAGTAAATATTAGTAATAGCATTGTTAATTTTATAAAATTAAACCGTTTTTTTGATCCAATATTTTAACTGCGACACTTACTCTGTCTTTGACGAGTATACTTGTTATCGCTTGATTTTCGCGACACATATAGGTGCGTGCTCTAAAATTGGAGTGCCACAGGTAACTGGTTAAAAATTTTCATTTTCAAAAGATTTCAAAAATTAAGAATGGACGAACAAATCTCGAGATTTCTAAAGCGGCAGGCCTCTTTCAAATTCTTTTCCATGTCCTTGCTCATATGCATAGGCAGGAGAATGCAAAACGACAAACTGTCACTATGTCACTCGCATTTGCAGGGCAAAGCAGATGCCTTTAGCGGCGAGTAAATATGTATGTCGCAGCATTTACCCTACGTAACATGCTCGTTGAGATGAAAAATATTTCCGCCTCTTAAAAAGAGATGATTTATTATTTCTGCGTCTTTAATTACTTCATGTATATGTTGGGTCAGTAGTTCACCGTTACAGCGGAATTGGTCCAGCTGTTGCAGCAAGGGAAATTTATCCGGCTATTAAGTAACGATTATGATCACATGCAGGGCTATACCACTTTCCCGTTAACCGATGAACGCCTCACACACACACACACACACACACACACATTACACATCTGGTGAGAACTCTACGTGTGCAGGGATATGTATTATTATCATAATGTACGATACCATCTGTGCAGCTGACCCTTCATTGATCGATCCGCTTCCCAGTACCATTTCAAAATGCGCCCACGCACAATCTGGACCTGTTAAATATCCGGATGCTCTCAATTATTAGGAATTCTCCGGTTGGTCCTAGTACTTACAAATAAACCTACCCAAGATACACTTCGATTTTGATCGGCTTTGAATACCTAGATCAAAATAAGATTCGCCTTATTCACATTAAAGAGCCGCGATGGTAAAGAAAGTAATATGAAGCTGACATCTGACTGACTAATGTTACTGTGTAGTAATAAAATCATTGTGTAAATATTTTAAAGATAAATAATAATAAAAAAAAGTAAACTGCGAAGCAAAACATTATTTTCTATTTATTTTTGATTATTCCGATGAAGACATTTTCTTTTGGTGTATATTAAGGAGAAAGCTTCGAAGAATATCTTAAATTGTGCAGATTTCAGCCAAATGGTGTGGATATTTATCTTCGACTTTTTGTTTCCCGAATGTATAAGAAATATATCTCCTTTTTTAATAGATGTCGAAGGAAAAGGTTCAACGAGTGTATCTATATTTATTTCGACTTTTAATTATTGGTTCGCGAAATCTGTAGCCACGTGTTTAAAAAAAACATTAACAACAACAAATGTATCATGGCTGCCATTGCTATGTTGCATTTCGAAAATTATTTACCGACAAATAGAAACTAAAAAAAAAAGGGTAGTACAAAAGGAAGTTCCTTATGAAAATAATTGAAACAAAATTCTTTTACATTAATATTAATGTTTTACATTTAAATTCTTATTTGCCCATAAATAATTTTCAGCACAACATGTCGGTATGTCGTCACTGTAGATTCACAAATGTACAAGTTTCTTGCCCCCTGATGAGTGTAGTGATCCCGGCAGGATATTTCTTCAACGATATTTCGTTGTATAAATGGACAGCATTCAAAAATAGTCTTACGTGTATTATTCAGTCGCTAGGAACTGTTGCGCGTGGAAGTTCGTAAATCCTCCGAATGGTACTAAAGTACAGAACCTGAGTGTACGCATCGTTATAATGCTTTTTATTTTTCCTTTGCCGTACCCCTCCACTCCTGCGAGTGGAATTGAAATCAATAACGGAGATGCTAGTTGAGAGCATTTACGCAACGCTTCCAGGAATACGTCGGAAATGTGGGACAATAAGAAACGTGGTAAAGGCTTCAAAAGCAGAATTTTTTACAGGAACTCGACATTTTATTTGCATACGAGATTGCATTACTAACAAGAATTCTTGAATTTTGCTGAACCTGGTGAAAAAGGGTGTTTAAAGTTACATAATTGCGGGAAAGTTATCCTTTCGAACGTTAATGTTAACTGTAAATAATGTTGAATATTTTTTGCCATATTAAAAAATCTTTGAAAACTTGATGCGCGTATAAAGAGCATCACCTGATTATTCTGTTTTAAAGGCTTAATAGATTTTCTGCATTAAAGCTCTCCACGCATTAAAGTTCAAAATGAACGTTAGGTAGGGTTATTCTTGATTTGAAAAAGTAGTGTGTTATACTCTGGAAGTGAATTTAACATTGACCTTGCATACATACACTGAAACCACACAAGGAACGGGCATTTACAAAATACTAATCTTTACCATTTTATAAAATTGTTAAGATTCTGTCATTGAAGTTTGCAGACTGCGCAATTAGCGTGTATTGAATATATAAAGCTTTTAATAAATGGGTGTTTACACCATATATGAGAAAGTAAAATGGTGGAGGAAGTCCGTTTAAAAATTCACTTTCTTAATCAGATCTTAAAAGTCATTGTAGACTGCCCTAAAAGCGTAACCCCACTTTAAAATATGCCATTTTCATAGCATTTCTCTAATCGTTAAAGGAATATGCAAAACATTAACAAAGAAGACAGTACTAATACAATAATTATAGTTAGGCAAAACACATAGTTAAATATATATACAAAAATTTACATAATTTGGGTCAAAAACCAAATATAATAATAACTTGGAATATAATGTTTCCATCCAATGAAACAATGTAGTAAAATTTGACATTGTTGCTCCATCTGTTAACAAAATTAGGGAGGTAATTCGATCACGTAGTTGGGGGAATAATGGAAATGTATCAATATGTCTCTCTCTCCCCTATAGCTTTTTATTTGTGCCCCAACCCACGTCATATTGCGGCACGTGATTTAAGACCTACCTTGCGTGGAAAACTTCAAGTGGTCCCATATCAAACCGGGACGTTAAAATTCCTATTAGTTCCTCTGCCTGCTTTTACGAGTTATACTGATTTCTATCAACTTTGGGCACATTTAACCTGGAATAAGATAAAAAAATAACAATTTCAAATAACGAAGTAGTTCGACCAATTTATTATTTTTATTTCAAAAATAACATGGGATAAATAGCTTTGTTTTGTATAAAATTGGAACAAGCAATTTGCGAATCATTTTTCATTCGACGTAATTAGGTCATACATCGAAATAACTAATAGTCTGATATACGATATTGCAATGAGGTTACTTACTATCCTACTTAAGGGGCAGCAGAATCTCTTATTGTGAGTGGGGACTCTACTCGCGCGCTCATTGGCCAGGGTTCCTCGTTAATAATTAAAAGACGAAGCCTCGCCCGATATTTTACTAAAGGCACTTCCCATTCACGGTTCTTATACTAATTACAGGATGCCTATAAAGTACGTAACGTTGAGTGCCCTAGAGGTCTGTATGTTCCGCATAACTATAACAAAAAGCAGTTTATTGTTTGTTATAAATAGTTTGTAAAAGAAATATATATATTTTTGTTATGTAACTAGCCACAAAAAAACATTTTATAAAAAAAAGCGTCATGTATACTGATTTTCGTCCGATCACTAAAATGAAGCAATGCTGGGCGCGATTAGTAATACTTACAATTAGATGGGTGACGCTTCGGAACGACTATGTACTGTTGGCATTCTTTTTTTACGATATTCTTCACAAACAATGACAATATTTACCCCAGGACCATATTACAGGCCGTTGTTGTTATTATACGAAAAAGTGCAAAGTATATGCGAAGATAACGAAAAGAAAAACATTAGTGCAAGAAACGCGAGTAACGATCAGCACGGTACACACCTTTACCTTTACTTTCAATTTTCTACCATGCCAAACGCTCCGTTCTGTTCTCTGGTACGTCAGTAACCAAGAATAGACGTTCCGCCGTGTATTTCACCGTAAAGAAAAAAAAAACCTTGTGTGCCCAAGTCCGAAAGATTCCAGTAAAATCGTCCATAACTGGTGCCTTTCGAGAAGATTTGATATTCTTCAACGGATATCCTCTTATCCGTCCAAGAGTGACAGGGTGAGAGGAAAAGGAACAGAAAGGAAAAAATAATGAAAAAAGAAAAAGGAAACTCCAGGCGCAGGTCGATACACGCCAGGATGCACATCGGCGTCGATGTCGCCGTTGTTGCGTAAATGCGTCTACGTGGAATACGATATCTCCATTATAAAAACTTTCTTTCGCAGATTCCCACCGCCATGCTGCTCGCGTTACAAGTGTGGTGCACGCGCGTATGCGTGCGCGCGAGCGTAGCATTCTATTTTTAAAATATCGATGTCCCATCCAATGCGCACGTATATAGGTCTCACGGTCGCACGCAAGAACTAATCTAATCTAGAACGAAGGGAACGCGCGTTGAAGAAAGGGAGTGGACGAAGTCACTGTTCCTGCCATTCCTAGCTTGGAGTCATCGGGTTCCTACTGATTGGGCTCTTTCTTTTTTCGTGGGCCAATCGTTATTGTATTATAGATGCGTTCTTTTTACATTCGATGTCATCTCGGTTTTAGAGTGTTTAGTAGCGCCGAGGAAAGAGTTCCAAAGAGGGTCAGCGATTATGCGTCTGGCGTGGCCGAGATCACTCTTTGTGATCTCAAAAGGGGCTGTTTTCCACCTCTTCCTTTTTTCCCCGATTTTTCACTTCAACTTTGTGCAAAGTTATATCTTACGATGAGATATTAATTCCACCGTTCTGAGCGGGGTGTTGCTATATAATAGATTTTTGCAATCTTGTGATCAGAAATGATCATTTTGTTGATGCATTCTATTGCGAATAAAACGAATGGTATGGAGAAGTATGATATTTTATGGTGAAAATAGACTGGCCGAATAATTACCAAAAGGAGATTGCTCGCTGTCCCCGTAGATGCGAGAAGGCCAGCCTTATGCGAGGCCGTTTCGCTGTCCGAGCAAAGTCGGTGTCTCCTGCCGACAACCAATTAGCAGGCCGAGTAATCGGCGGTGGCCACGGTCCGTCTATTTTCGCGATGGAATCTCTTAGTTCTGCCGAAAAATCCTTTTATTCGCAATAAAATACATCGAAATGATCATTTCTGATCACAAGATTGCACAAATTTTGCGAATCTGATGTGCACAAGCGAATCACCTCTTTCGTACAGAGATCGATTCGTTTATCTGTGAAGATTTATTCAATTTATTATTCCTCTAACATCGATCTTCTATTGCAAATGAAGAGAAAAAAATCAGAGAAATATTTATGAAGCCAAGCATTCGTAAATGCAAATGAGTACGTTCATACGGCGTCACGTGAATGCAGCGTGCGTTTATTTCGCTATTAAATTATAAGATGTGATTATAGTTGTGATTTTTTTAGCATTCGGAGAATGGCACGACAATCAAACTAAAGGACGTCGGCTTCGAGGCGTCCGGTTCTTATTACTGCGAGGTCTCTATGGCATCTCCTATTTACACGCAGGCTTCCGACCCCGTATCCGTCAAGGTGATAGGTAAGCGAGAATAATGACATCACGAGTTACGTACACAGACGACCCTCTCGCGGATTTTTCGTTCGTTGCGTTCATGAGGGAGGAAAATGCACGGGACCTTCCTTTCTCATTGATCCAAAAGAGTCTCGTCAAGGGCACGGCTCGACCCCATTAATCACCGATCAGCTCGCCGATCTTGAAGCCGTTTATTCAAAAAAGGGGACTTTTCGTTCCACCGCGCTCCACCAACATTAATCGTGGCGTTAGTGTATTGGCAGTTTGTGTTCCGTGCAGCAGGGAATTTCAATTGACTGGCATTAAGCAGAGACAAAGTGTTCTCACTGGAAATTTATTTCTAATAAAAATTTTATAAAACTACTTTGGTTGAAAGTTAAAAAAAGCTTTCAATTCCATTTTATAATGAAAACACCGCAATGTTGGACCAAAATATCATTTTTGACATGAATTTTCGAGGTTAAATCTTCTTTTCGGTGCTTTGCCCGTATGTTTGCCTTATTGTGCAATATCTTGGTTGTAACCTCGAAAAAGATTCATGTCTCTATCTTATTTCTATCAAGAGATTTTCGATTTTGAGACAAGAATGAGCAGTTTGTCCCACTGTGCGACAGTCTACCAACATCGTATGTGTTAAGTGATCGTGAGAAAAGTAGTAATTTAAAGCGAAAAATAAGAATGTGGAACGTGCGTGACATAGGTATCACGAAGAGAAACGAGTTACGCTGCATGAAAAATGTAAGTGTTAGTTACAGAATTTTTTGAATTTCCGGGTTGGGGATCATTCCTTGTAAGCATAAAGTGAATCGTAATTGAAATTCTATATTTTTTGTTGTGTATACACTGTTTCGCATATTTGTTGCTGCTTCGTGTTTCGTTAATTCGTCCTTCACGGGTGTTTTAGAATTAAACTAAAAACTATCGCCTTCATAGTCTTAAACAGAGGAATATTTATAGGATTAAACGGCTTGTGTTCTTACTGTGTGTCAAGCTGCGCTGTGGATTATTATTTTCAAAAGCCGGTTTGGCTGCTACTAAAACTGGAAATCGTTTAACTGGCGACAGATTGTTAAAAGATTTGTTTTTAAGTTCTGTACCAAAAGATCTTCATATAACGTAAAAAAAAAATACGAAATCCAGTTCTGTTATTTATATATATAGTTAGATATATTATTATATGCACATAGATATATTCGATTAATCATATCATACGATATATCGATGATTTAAGATTTTTTGCCATCCCTAGTTATCACCCAGTATATCAAATACATTTGTTCATGCGACATTTTTCACTTGTTTTCTCTTATAGATTTAATATCTGAAGCATTGGCATGTATTTATGAATCGCCCTGTATACGTATATGCATGGAGATTAATATTGTATCTCTTCCCGTAATATTACAGTGCCGCAGACTGAAAATCCAGAAATTACGTTCGAGAAGGACGTTTTTGTAGTCGGTGAGAGTCTTGAGGCTAACTGTTCTTCGTCGGCCGCGCATCCAGTTCCTCATTTAACATGGTTAATAAATGGAAAGGAGGTAAGCATAACTGCAGAAATATTCTTTACTATTTCAAGTCATAATAGCTTATGAATGAAAATAGAAGTACAACGATAGTGTGCTAAAATGACGAGGAAACCTGATAACACGACAAAGAATACTTGACGAGGATATTTGTATTTTATTATTTACTATAAACATATTTTTAAATAGCAATGTAAATAACTGACAATGCTTATTCCCTTAAAAGTAATTTTCACCCTAATAAAAGCGATTTATACCCCTGTTTTTGTTAAGATTTTAACATCGTGTGATTTTTTATCATACATCGCAACCTTTTTCTTTTACGTGCTGGGCGTAGTAAATGTTAAGCGGAGTGCAAATAATTGTTATTAATATGACCTTGCTGTGATCTTACGTTATCCGATATGGAAAGTAATTTTAAACCCATTTGCCAAGTTCGACTTTAGAAACATTCGTCCAACATCTGCATTGTGCGAATCGATTTTCATTGTATTTTATAAACAACTGTCTTGGTTGTAATGAATCTATACGTAGTACAACAAACAATCTGGTTTGACATCACGCATGAAAATATTATATGCTATCTCTTGAAAAAAACTTCAGGTACGACGCACAGTGAGCTGAAACAGCAAAGCTCGGACTTAGGATTTTAATCATAGTGAAATTATATTTTTCTTGTTTAAAAGTGAAGAGTGAAAGGTTTTATGATTATTTAACTCAAAAATAATATAAACTTTTCAACAACTTTTTTATAATTATTATTTCAACTTTCAGTTTTTTTTTTAGAGAAAAAAAAACAATAAATGACAGAATTGTGCATAAGTTGAATAAAAATGATTGTTATTCACTGTATACATTGTATACATATAATATCTGACACTAACAATAAGTTTTATCAAATCATCAGGTTGTGAAACTCAGCCTGCATATAATAAAGTTTTTATGCATTTGAAATCGTAAGAAAATTGAATTTATCCTCGAATGACAAAAAATTAATGAGTGCATGGGTTTGGTTAGGTGGACGTAACATTGGTGAACCACTTTCCGCACACGCATCATCAGAACCGGCTGATGTCAGCTACTGCCAAACTGACTATAGAAGTTTCCGACCTACATGCCGGGGAGAACGGATATTTGGATATTAGCTGCCACTCCACCATCCCGGATTATCCCATGTACGAGAAATACGCTGACATCAGAAAAAAGACAGTGTCAGGTAACAACTTGCATTTATTCATTACTCTTAATTCAATGACAATGTACCAGTTTTATTTGGCTCGCTAATTCACACATATCAGACAGAAGCCTTGACATTTTTACTATCTATAATTAAACCATTACCTACGTGGGAATTAATTAGGGTAAATCCACGATAGATGGACCAGGTTTTTCTTGAAATGAATTCCGTCTAACCTAGAACCACTTTAGAGCTCATGGCCATTGATCTTCAAAGTTCATATATTTTAGGTTTACTGTATATTTAGTAGTGATTTCATGAAATATAAAAAAGGAATAAAAGTTTAAAAAAATAATTACGTGGTCCATCTACATATACCTGATATGTGCGGGATGATGGACCAATGTGTTGTTAAAAAGAAATAGGTAAGGTTTAATGGGTTTACAACACATTTTTTTTATTTTTTGATGGCTTTGTACTTTTTTACGATTGATATTGCTTAGATGGACAGAAACTACAAATTCTACGTTTGTTTGCCGAACTTTTAGTCGTGTCTTCTGTGGGCTTTTCAGTATTCAAAATATCTTTGATATTTATTTTAATGGAACGTCTTAAAGTTACCGCATTGTAACAGTTACAGCAAATCTCGAAAAGTAAGAAATGTACAGCTGTGCTTATCACCTTTTGATAACTCATTTTACTATTTATGAAGCTACTGCGACTGAGGTGGCAACGGGAACATCTGAAATTTGCAAAACTGGCAGAGTCGGTAGTCTATTAGACGAATGTTTAGTTATCTAGGGTCAATCTAATAGAATTATAATTCTCACAAATATCAATATTTATTTTGTTATTCGCTTATAATAGATTCTCGTCCCTATCAATTTCACGCATTCGGTGTTGCGAAAACATACAAGGCTGTAGATTGGGTTGTCTATCCCTCAGTCTGCAGGCGCTCGCTTTGCTCAGCGGCAAGAAAGCGTGGAGGGGGACAATCTGCCGGTCTACTGGCGCTACGTGCATTAGAAAAAAACCGATTGATAGGGTACCGGTCAATAAAGTGCATTTAAAATTATTGAAATGCAGTTAACACATTGCCGGCCGCTGTCACGCTGGCGTGACTTTTGCTCGCCAACGGTGATGCTCCATTCCGATGTCTCTATAAGTAAACATATTGATACAGAGCAAAAATTGATGAATAAAGAACAGTGGTTTCTTCAGTTTTCTCCTTCCAATATCTCATCATCTTTTGTTGAAATCTTTTAAGCGGACGCTTGTTCTGTTAGTCTGAACTTGCGTAAATCTCGTGGCCGGTAGCGTAACGGCGCACAGTGGGACGAAGTATAGCGATTTTTGGACATAGAGCTCCTTTCTATTTTATATCGCTGATGATAAAGTACATAGTTGATTTTGCTGTATTACACGCATTATATTCGTTTAATTATTAGCAGTTGAAACGTTCATTATTACTAATAATTAAAGCCACAATTCTACTTATCAGTCACTCATTTAATCGCTTGCTTCGGATTCCTTTGAATACATATTTTTACATGCTGGCTGTTTCTAAAGTTTACTAGACTCCATTGTTTATTAAAGCCAAGTAGACTTTGTTTGCTGTTCCCCCATATACACATTGAGGTAACGGCACATATTGACGTAAAAAGGTCAAACTACCAATCGATCGTCTCAGCGTTTTCTCTGTGCTTTGAGGTTGATAAAAAATGCGCTGTAACCTCACTAGAAGTTATTTTTAATTGTCGTCCTTAAAGAGTTGATCTTTCTAAATGGGACCATTGAAGCGAGCATGTGTGTAAGCATTATGTGAAATTTGTTTTCGATATGCGTCTAATTTGAAGAGGGGGTTTTAATAGAACATTTTTTAGCTTAGCTTACAGCGTTATAGAAATGATTTCTTAATTGATTCTTTATATTCGCATAACTGGTGGTTTTTTTAATCTATTGTTATGAAAGAGTTCAGTTTTTAAAGCATTTTTCTTGAAAAGTCCGCCGTTCTGTTATCTCTCGAAATAGCACGAATAATGCTGTTAAATTTATTAGTTAGTAAAGAAAGCACTTGTACAGTAGTGCCTCGATTTAAGTCCCTTTCTGGCTTTCGATTTAAGTCCCGAGTGCTGGTCCTACGCCACGGCATACGGCGTGTCTGCGCCAATGTTATCTCCAGCGGAGTCGGTCAAGCGTACAATGTATATAGAACCCGATCCCGACGCGGTCCCTTTGATGCAAGTTTGCGACTTCATAGTTTATAAAGCACTGATATAACCTTTATAATTTTACTTTTTGGCACCCACACATTTTTTAACATATTGGTGAAATTTTTCCGAGCAAAATGATACCAAACATGATATAATTCGGACCATATTTATGTTTACATGGTTAATACTTAATGGCCCAATTTACTACATAAATATAGTCCAAAATATATCATGTTTGGTCTCCTTTTGATCGGAAGAATCTCATTAATATGTTATAAACATTTTTAAACAAAAATAATTGAAAATAAAAGAGTTTACAGATTGTTATTATTATAGCTTCAGCGCGGTGGCATTTAAATGCCTCCGTTGCCTCGGCTCTCCTTTCATTCTTATCTCGTATTCGCTGTCCTTTTCTTCGTTCGGCGAACTACAAAGGTGGGCCCGAGGATCGAGTTTCGATTCCTACGCCTCGATATATCTCCCCTTACGATTCTACTTTCGGGACTTAAATCGAGGCACTACTGTATTAAAATATGATTTTTAATTTTTTAAATAAAACATTATTCAAAATTGTCAATGTTTTTATAACGAATATCCTTGTGTTTATTGTTGATAAAATACCTATAGTATACCAAATAAAAAGAAATGTAAAATACTATATTGCTGAACTTCCGTTATTTTTGCGAAGTGCACGCCAGGATTTTGCGAATATCTCACCGCTAAGCTCGCGCATAATAATACCAAGTTTGAATCAAATCAGCAGCAACAAAACCACAGCTATTCTATCGTGAAACAAATTTCACCTATCTACTTGCTTTCTACCTATCTTCGCGTGAAAAGAAAACCTGCCATAATGAGTATACGTAAAGGAAAAGCTTGTGCATCTACATTCCAATCTACGCTCTCTTATTATCGTAGACCACTTTTACCACGTTTTATTTTTGAATGAAAATGAAATGGGGGCGCAGTGGGTTAAACGTCCGCTTCTTATAAAACTCTTGATTCGTGTCATTACCTCTTACCCACCGTTACATCGATCTTTTCCCCCAGATAGGGCTATGTACAGGGTGTCCCAGCCCAACAACCGCGGAATAAGTGGAGATATAGAGCTGCTTGCGCCGAACACAAAAGTCCTGTACCGTTTTGCGATAATTGCAATAGTTTCCGAGTAATTCATTGTGGAAGATCAAAGGAAAGGGCGTCTGTCTAAATAGTAGCGGGAGGAACGCTGGGGCCACTGCGAGCTATAGGACAGCCCAGTTTATCAACAAACAAATGCGGGGCTTTCCTTCGATCTTCCACAATTAATTACTCGAAAACTATTGCGATTATCGCAAAACGGTACAGAACTTTTATGCTCAGCGCAATATGTCTCGACGAATTTCGCGGTTGTTGGTCTGGGGGTATCCCACCCTGTATATCTACACGTTGCGTGAGAGATCAAACGGAATTAATCAGTGCTTCGTGCAGGTGTTTCAACGGGAAACCTTCATGCGACGTGTATAGATCCAGAATGAAAGCGTTTCTCAAGTCACTCCTGCACGCACACTTTATATTTTACATTCACTGAAATATCTGTGTCAGTAGTGAATATTAAATATAATAGATGTGGTTCTAGAAGGGTGCGAGAAAATTATAAGGAACAAGGTAAAAAAAAAAATCGAAATCGGTTATAAAATACACTGTCCAGTGATTTTTGTCCAGAAACAGAGTTATTTGTACCGTTGTGCGGTGTGACGAGTGAGAGTCGCCGCCCGAACGTAAAGGGTTAATTAAAAGATTCAACAATAATTCGGAAGTGATTGTTATATAATATATCACACGTAGGCTCGTTGTAAAGACGTTCGAAAGGTGATTCTAAAAATACGTTAGAATGAATAGGTTCCACGAAAAAATAAAATACAGGTAACAAAGATTTGTTTTTAAGAATCTCAATCGGCGTGTGTCGGGTGCTTTTCGAATAAATCGTCGGTTTCGGAAAAAATGAATTAGTCCATTACTTTAACATAATCCTGTACATTTGACCGTTCATTACGTCGCAAATCCTTTTTATTGCATACCAATTTATGGCGGCCATCATCTTTTTTATGTCTTATCAACACCAGACAGCAGTATTCTCCTTGGCTACCATCCGAACAATCCGTCTAACGTTAATCAATTATTTGTTACAGTGAAAATAATACCGACACCAATCAACATTTCTTCCGGATCAAGCGTTACGTCGAAGCTGGCGTTGCTTCCAATGCTGTGCACAGTGTGCGCTATGCGCAAAACCATTCCTTAATAAAAGTCAATTGCTGTAGGATAATTAAAATGTAAAGAAAAAAGAATATACACAAGAGGAGGAAGGAGAAGGAGGGTTACAGGGCGCAGAAGAAAGAGAAGAGTGGAGGGAATGAGAGGGCGTGGCGAATGGGGAATATAAGAACGAACAATCACAATGTCTTCCTTGATTATACCGAAATACACGGGGCAGCGATTTTATTGTCTTGCTAATGTTTTATAACTTATAGACTCGCCGCGGCTTCTTCGTGTGATACTACTATTTTCTATTGTCGCTCGTGTCGATCACAATTTTCTCGCGAGATCTATTGATTCCACGAGAAGAAAGGAGATTCATTTGGGTACACGTATTATACTCTATGATAGATTATTCGCGCGACTAACAAGATGAACGTTAGATCTTACAGTTAGTACTACTAGTACTGTTGCTTGATGACTGTTCTGAATTTCACGAGCAAACACACGTTTCTCGTTCTTGGAAAGAATTTGCGCAGAGAATTAAAGGGGCATTCCAGTCTTGAAGTTAATGTTTTAACTGATTTTTACAATCTTATTTTTTATTAGAGAAGAGACTAACATGTTTTTTAGTGTTTTAAGAATTTTTGTGAATTTTCAACGAAACAGATTAACATTCTGTTAGCGAACGGCAGCTAATTGCACGTCCATTAGGACACTTTTTCTTACGTTTTTTAGCAAAACAAAATATTAAAATATTTTAGTTGATCTGTGATTTTAATTTTACAAATAACGCAAAAAAATAGCTTAATCGTTCGGTGAAATTGAAATCAATCGTTTTCAAATAATTATTCACTTATCCATTAAAATGAAATAACAAGTTCATATTAGAAATTCGGATGGGGTACCTGATATTCTATTAAAAATAATTTACTTCTGTTTGACCGCATCGCCTTTGAATAATATTACTTACATAATTGCTGAAATAAAAGTGTGTTCAAATTGCAAAAGAAAAAGTAGAAAATTATTTTCGCGTTCAAGTGAATTAATGCACAATTATTTCAACTACTATCTAGCCAAATCCCATAACATATTATCCAAATATCATTTTCGGATATATTATTTGAAAAATACCTGAATTCCTGCAGTTCAGAGTATCTACGACAAACGAATCAAAAGTATTGTTAATTTCCGCGAATGCGTTTAAAAGTCGATATCCTTAAAAAATAAACAAAAAATCGACAAAACAAAACTTTTAAAAAAGTTTATCGATTTTCGATAATTATAGGTTTCCACTTTGCAATAGAACCAGCCAAATAACAATTATTTTGACTTAAATTTGTTACCGAGCACAAAGAAACCTCTATTAAAAACTTGAAATGTGTACTAAACTTGAAATCGATTTAGTAATTAGTTCAGGAAATGTTATGCACGCCAGTTTGAAAAATGTAATCGTGAGACAAATGCAGTTCAAAACATTTGGTCGCGTGGTGATGCATTACATTAGACAATTTCGTTAGTTTTACCGATTTGACTTTTACACATAGCAGGCATGTTCTAAAAACTTCCAAATTAGAATACCTCTTTAATCATGGGGCTGCGAAACTTTGGCGGGTCCTGGTGAATCTTTCATAAGCAAAAGAGAAAAACTTAGAGTTGTATAAAAAAGAAATAAAGATTTTGTGGAGATCCACGTTCAGATTTGATACGGAGGCCCGCACGTCTCTAACTACGCCACTGATTGCGAGTAATATTTTAAAAGTTCTTCTCGTCGAGACGTGAAAATGTTAGGGGACACCTTCAGCAGTAAAATAACTTCGATTAAAGGTATTACTAGAGAAATGGAACATGAGCCGTTTTATTCTGGAAGCGACGCAACTCTGATTTAAAACAATTGAGTTCAAATTAGTTTAGATTCGAAAGGAAGATGGCGGAATTATTTTTGAATTGTTTACAAAGAAGCCTTGCAATATTTTGGTGAATCTTTTCTTAGAAATTTACTTGTCACGTGGAATTGCAAATGTGTATATTTTTCTGCAATCTTACATAATATCCGTATCTAATCCCCTATGACATATCACTTTCGGGATAAACGTATCTGTAATTATATGCATTCCTTTAACGAGTAGACTTAAACATTTACATTTACTCATACAGATTTACATCATTCACACAATTGTTCTAAGTTATTTTTTAAAATACTCTCCGTTTCTGGCTAACAAAGAGAAATTATCTCCTGAGCACTGATATCTTTCTCCGAATCGTGAAGATACAGAGAATCTATCACTTGAAATTGATCTGTTTCGTGACCTGCGGTCTAGAAGTGAACTCTCCCGGCTCTTACTTCGAGACCGATTGAGGCTTATACCACGATGATCCCCTGACTGTTCCCGACTGATGCTGCGACTTCGAACCCGGCGACGTTGACCGTAGCCATCATAATGGTCTCCCCTGTCCCTATCTCTGTTAGGACATTTATCCAGATAGCACCTATCCTGGCAATCACCCGTTGATTATCTTGACAATTCATATGTAAATAAGATTTTCCAACAGTTGGACTGTGAATAAGATATTTTTATCAAGTTAGTTGGACCAACTTGATAAGCCATGTTAAAAGCTGACAAGGTATGGTTGGACCATAAATGGAATTTGTATATACAAAATCGGTTGGACCGAGATGATAAGATTATGTTGTCTCGCTAGCATGTGTAATGTTGGATCGATTTGATAAGAGCTGTCGAGAGTTATGAAAATACTGTTGGACCGTATGAGGATCTATACAGAAATCGGTTGGACCGAGATGGTAAAGTTATGTGTCACGCTAGCATGGCCAATATCGGTTGGACCGAGATGGTGAGATTACGTGGCGCGCTAGCATGGCCAACGCGGGTTGAACCGAGTTGGCCGCCACTCATCACATAACTGACAACCTTATCTCGACGCAAGTCATATAACAATAGTCATCAGAGTACTAGATGTTCGTTTTTC
Organism: Tiphia femorata; assembly: GCA_944319695.1. Taxonomy (NCBI): domain Eukaryota; kingdom Metazoa; phylum Arthropoda; class Insecta; order Hymenoptera; family Tiphiidae; genus Tiphia; species Tiphia femorata. Next base: position 4,063,690 of record OX090904.1, read on the forward strand.
TGAAAAAATTGGGGATTTCTAACTTTTACTTACCATGATGATACGCTCCATCTCTCATATGCCGATCAATCCTTTTTCTTAGTCTTTAATCTCTTTTCTTAACACGTTTTCCTTATTATCGTCCCTGTCTGGACACTTTCTTTTCTTACTCCAGATTTTTGCTTGTGACGTGCTCGGCACAAGGAATCACGCCAACTCAGGACAGACGAATCGCAAAGTGTATACTTTGAAGGCTGTGGCTACATCGGTGTAGAGCAGGGGTACTACAATTGATCTCGAAAAAGAAACGCGAAGTTCTAAGATTTACTTTGAATACTGTTGGAAACGACGCATTTTGAACTAATTTTCTCATATATGAGCAATTCAATTCGAATACCAAACATTCCGCATATATCCATTTCGAACATTCCAAATACACAGAATTTCTTCGTCCTACCGTATAGTATATTTAACATATTGTTCAACAACTAAGTTCGCAATTTAAATTTATGGAAGGAGATTGATTTGACTGTGAATGGCCAGGCCATCCGCGCATGAAATGATTTTGTTATCGAGCCATCAGTTCAAACGTTAATATCAAAAATAGCATCTGTGTCTACTGTTTTTTTGAAAATTTGTTGAGAAACATTGCACACAAACACTTTGGATCGAATCGATTTGGAATAGAGATGGGCAAAAATGGCCGATTATTGTGACAACCAATTCATTCTCATAGTTTGACAAATCATTAATCACTCTTTCTCTAATTCACTATAGTGAAGCGGTTATCGTACGTGTAATAAAAAATACAACAGAGCATAACTTAACATGGAACATTAAAGTATACTTGTAGAAAACATTTATAAAATTCAAGAATGACGGAACAATAAACACAGTTGATACCAAAACGATAATTAATCCGAATTAATGTTATTCATTTCTTCTAAAGTATACCGAACAATAATTCTTTCAATACCCGGTTTCTTGTTCCCGTGAGTTTCTACAATCTAAGAAAATGATTGGTTGCTCTTTGATACTAAAACTGTCGAAGGTTTTTTCCATATGGAAACTCCTCTTCTTGACGGTGGTTTTAGTGTTAATAAACGCCCACCCCGAGATCACAAAACTGTATCCACACAAAAATTCTCAAATCAGCCGTTTTTGTCATTGTTCACGCACATTTTCCACTGTAACACATTACCCGAAACGTAAACCGATTGCAATTAATCGTTTACGTGCGTGCAGCCTAATGTCGGTGTGAGGGCGTGAAATCACCGAACGATGCTGGGAATTTTTATCAGTCGATGATCTCGCGCCCAAGTTCGCGGGATTACAAGTGGCCAAAATAATGTTTGCCTGCATATTGTCGATATGTTTACTTTATCAAACTCTCGCCGCCTCGGGCTCTGCGCAAAATGTTCAGGGAAATTTCAACGTGGAGGAGGTAGAAGGGCAAGCGAGCAACTGGGACGGCGGGAGTCGGCGAATCATCGATGTCGGTGTCGCCGACGTAAAAGCGTACCCATTCGCAGTGCGTAGAGAAACTGGGAGCGCGTGAAATTTCGAATAGGGAATCCATAAAGCATGCATCCGCGCGCGTACCTAATGCGTGCAACGGACGAAACCGAATTTTCAACGTCAATTCTCTCGTAGATCTCTGTCCAACGGCGACAATCTAGTCATGTATGCGGGGGCACTTACGTCGCACCAAGCTTCGTCCTGTCACCGGCTCATTGTATGGTCAGGTGCGTTGCGACCGAACACAGAGGAGAGATTTCCAAAGAGGGTCAGTGCTTACGCGTAGGACTGCAAAACTTATAATAATATGGGTCCCGCTTCTTAAGTGACAACGGTACTCGAGCCAAGCTAGCCATAGATATGTAGAATAATATGTTAAACTTTCAGGTTGATTGATTGAATAATTGTTCCGGTCCGGCAATCGAGAAAAATTCTTATCAGTAAACTCGAAAAAGCATTTGATATAATTTGTTTGAATATTTTAAGGACACTGGATTATAATGTAAAAATTCCAAGTTGCTGCGTTATTATTTCCTAATATAGACAAAATCCTGAAAATCAGACACATTTTTCCATGATAAAGTAGAATGTCCCCTCAAGCTTTCGTTTCCTTCGTTTCGTAGCGGGGATTAATCAAATGCAGTGACGTATTTAGCAAAACCAAAATCTACTCCATTTCCTTATAAAAGTATATAATTTCGGAATATGCTAAGATCTTCTTCTGCTCCGTCACTACATACCAAGCGAACGTTACCATATACCTCCATAAGTACCGTTGATCGGATATAGCAATGCAATTATTCTCGGGACCCAATAAAATACATGAGCATTAACCTTCTTTAACACTCTCTTCTCGGTGGACCGTGTATCATTCGATTGTGAGAAAGAAGTCCCTAGAGACTGAATTCGAAATAAGCGAAATATACAGAGTGTCGCATTAAGGGGCAACGGGACTTTCTCGAGTCCATCGAAGCGCCACGGTGCAGCAGAAGCTAGCTGTCTTTTTGCCTCTCATGGTGAGAGATGTTCTGAATATCATACGCTTGCAAAGACATATAATATGTTCACATTTTCATGTTTGAGTATAAAAATCGACTACGAATCGTATATAGTGAACTTCCCTGATAATATTCCCAATTTATTTCCTCGTAAAATTTGTATTTCATTATTGTTGATAGTAAGAGCGAAAAAGAACATATTACAGAGGTAGAGAGACAGAGAGAGAGAGAGAGAGAGAGAGAGAACTGTATGCATGTAAAGGGCAGCAAGGCAAAGAGCGAGATAGAGAATAAGAGAGTGAGTGATAATTTCGTATAATCCATAGTGTTCTTCGATTGGTCCTTTGTAATTTAAAGCGGACTCGCCTATCCGTTCCTCACTATGACCTTATAACCGGTCAGCGTTTGATTGCCCCGTCCAATGGCACAGCACCCCGTAAAATTATGATCGAAGCAGCATCTGAGTGGAATATCGATAGGAACGCTGCCAAGCAACAAGCATGGTCGAGACATATCTTTCGACCATGCTAGACATGTTTCGGCAGCTGAATTACGGGAGACCAAACGTGACTGTGTATTTTGGGAACTGAGTATAAGGAAATAAGATTTACTGATATCTAGAATCATGTATCCGACACACTCTGCTGGACTATTTTGATATAGTGCCCAAAAAAATGATTGAAAATATATAAGTGATGGCAGTCATATTGAGTAGCCCTTGGTAACTCCTGTTTACCATGTATTTATATGCGAGCTTTTAATAAATATTCGAATTACAAAGTATCGGTGTACTACAGTGACGCATAATGGTCTCCCGTTTACTGTAATTTCCCTGATTTCTATTGGTGAGCGAGCTAGTTTCTTTCGAGTCCCGTTACCCCTTAGGCACCACCATTGTAAAGTGTCCGCAAGGAATTTGATTCAAGGAAATACACCTGTATTTTGTAGGCCACATTTTTACGAACGATTATACATATATGGTTTTCTTTCTTCATAGGCTTACATGACGAACAGATCTGTACGTATCTGTAGCACGAGTTTGCAATTACTTTTAGGGAAATAATTGAGTTTATACGAATCTCACGGTTCACTTGAAGATCGTGTGACTACGCACCTTTTACACATAAAACTATGCCCATATGAATAACGTGTTAGTAAACAATAATGTTGATTTGTAAAACTGCTTGTTTTGATCGGTCGGTGAAAATAGCATGCAAAACTAATACGAGAAGAAATGTGAAATCTTCTTTTTGGCTATGCTAATAATGAGATTCGTAGTTATCTTGCTAAACAATTGAACAACAAATTGGAGCTCAACAGGTGTACACACAATATGTAATATAAATCCTAGTTTCTCTGCTAAGCTAAGTTCTTCGTATAAAGCTGACAAGCTTGTACTTATCATTCCTTGTATCATCAAAACTAAGGGACACCTGAGACGGTGGCATTAAGTAGGGCACCCTGTATAACGAGCTTTTTGGTTTTCCGAATTGCTCGTGGGTCAATTATTTCCGGATGATGGAAGATTTAACTTTCGACTATCCGGATAAAATATTTAACAATCAGGAAGCTTTAGAAGATTTGAATGTTGCGCGTGAATGTTTCAATGCGTGTGAGGCTTTAGCTTCGTATCAACGTACAATTGTAAATAACTAATGTGTTGTTTTGTGTTTTACGTGCTAATTATAACGGATTGGTTTACAAAGGATTGTAAACTTGTCAATGTTAAATATTATGAATATTAGGTTTGAGACATTGAGACGTTCGTTGTTGCTAGTCGCCATGTGCATTCAATGTTCTGATGTTTACAGAAGGCAAAAAGAATTATCAAAGTCGTGCGCTTGTTATTAAGAATTTATATAAATATCGTTTTAGTTAGACAAAGAAAATTGTTCATAGGTCGGACTGTATACTGTATCATGAAGCTATTTCTATAAAAAGTTATACAAGGAAGTTCGTTCAAACTTAGAGTTGGGCAGAAACGATATCTGTTTGTTACAAGAATTAATTAAATAATGTCGCAGTTAAGCGATATACTTTTCGCCATTCGCAAATGAGCATTTATGTTCTAATTTAAAGAATGAACGGCTTGTCCTATGAATTTGTTGCGAAAAACTATTATTGCTAACTGAACTTACTACTTGTTGCTAAGCTGAATTTTTTACGATTGCATTTAATTTATTTGTACAATTATATCATTCTCAATATTACACGACATTGATTAAGTTTCTGTACTGTCTGACAAAACACTTCTGACAAGTAGTACCTAAAACAGTATTTATAAGCAAGAAACAATTCTTTACTCTAAAAAAATAGTATTTTTAAAGTTCCAATTACAAATTCCAGTATTTAACATTTGAACTTAAAAAATGCTTCTTTCGATCAATAATTTATTCAAACAATGCCCAACAATAGTTACTTCGCATATCAAATCTCTCTGCTAACATTTAATTTTGGCGAGGCTGTGATGTGTATCCTAACTGTGCGTCATTCTAATTTTACGATAGCAACAATCGCTGTACTGAAAAAGTAGTGGGAGATGTTACTGTTTCCTTCATATATGACCATGAACTTGTACATTAGATTAAGTCGTATTTCTATGAGCACGATGTCTACAAATGCTAGCATTCTGCATAGACCAGTTCGAAGAATGCTTTGAGAATGGGCTGATTTGGATTAGGCTGATTTCTAATCCGGATAATCGAAAGTACGGAGGCAAATCGATTGATTCTACAGACATAGATCCTTCTGTACTTGCGAAAGGGACTGAAATCTCAGTATCACTTGATCGTGCACGTCTATATATTATTCTTTTTAAGTACCCACTTTTCTCTCCACTTTGGAAATAATTCAGTGGCTGTCCGCTATCGTTTGTAACGTCTGCGACGCGATTTCCGAGAACAGGCCTGAGCAACTGGTGGTTCGCGAGCAACATTGCCAGAAAGTCTTTACGCTTCCTCCTCTACCATCGCTACGTGTCCTCACCGCTAAAGTTGAGACCTTCCTGGATTCCCCTCACGTGATAGCCGCTGAATGAAGAGGAGGAGAGGTAGAGGGGGAAGATTTATCCATGGTGAGGGCTTTGCCTGGCAACGCTACTCGCGAGCTGCATTCGACTTCTCTCCCAACGAGGCCCACCATTCATTCCCCTTCTTATCCACACTTCATACAAAGACAATATACAGTGAGCCGGCAGATCGCGAGTAGAGGCACTGACAGGCTGAAGTGGGAATCGAATGGTAACAGCAAGAAAAATGTTGCGCAGGCCTGTCCTGGAACGTGTAAAAAGAGAGAGGGGGAGGGGCAGAAGCCAATGGTTCTCGCTATCAATTTATCAATTGTGTAGAAAGATCAGCACAGGAAGGGGTTGGGTATTGCAAAATCCACGTCGATACTACGTGATCGCTGGCGCCACCTACGTGCACTTTCCAAGCTGGAGTTCCATACAGATGGAATTGGTAGACAGAATGGTACCGCACACGGACTTCATGTTCTCGGATTTGCGACATGATATTGGATTGTTCAGAGTGATTATTATGTATATTATAAATCTATGTCAATATTTGAGGGTAAATAAATCTTGAAAATAGGGAATCACGATAGTTTGTACTTTTTAGCTACAAGAACCCTTCACCCAATAATACTAATCAGCAGTAAAACCACCGAGGAGAGATGTGTAAAGAGGGTCAGCGCATGCCGATCTAGGGACGTCAAAAAACTTTTAGTAAATTTTGGGTGGTCAGCGCCACTTTGGCATAACTACATAGCCAATCAACATAGTTCGTTGATCGAACAGGGTACTGCAATTATCCCCGCGCCCGCCTAGTCCAGAGGCCGACGTCCCTAGATGCTAAGCGCTGACCCTCTTTAATAGCATCTCTTCGGTGTTACTACAATTAGGTCTGCGTTCGGTCCAAGTGCAAAAAGTAAAATTTTGCTTATAAAATATATGGGTGTCCGGTCGCTCAAACAGAACACTGCAATTATCCCCGCGCCCGCCTCGCCGGCAAACCGGAGTCCCTAGATCGGCATGCGTTGACCCTCTTTACACATCCCTCCTCGGTGGTAAAACTAATTATGTATTTATTTTAATGTATCCTTTTCCTTTTTCTCTACGTATATTACGCGTACACGCGACACGCAAGTAGCGTAATGCATGTGGTACGCGTAACAATATAGGGGATTTGAAAATTCAGTGTTAGCAACGCTGATCTCATCTGATCTGATTGGATCTGATAATTGCGGTGTGGAGGTGCCGTGGTGCGTGTACACGGAGGAAACCGCCGGCAGTTTCCATGAAACTCGACTGGACCAGGCCGGTGGTCCTAGGTGCTGTTGCCACGTCGCTCGTTAAGTTCACTATAATGGCATCTCAGGTAATAATTTTTAAAATATCGGAGGAGTTTTAATTCCGACACATTATCTAATGAAAAGAGCTAAAAAACTTAATATTGAAGGTTTATGAGTTCGCTGTTGAAATGACATGTGAAGGATGTGCCAATGCTGTACAAAACGTGCTTAATAAAAGAGAGGGTAAGCTCCACGTACAGATATTCCTTATCTTCGTTGAGAAAACATGTTTGTTATTATAAAAGCGGTCTTAGAATATGTATAAGTTATTAACATTTTGATACGTATAAACGTATTGTATATAAACGTGTAATAAAATATAAACATGTAGTCGTGACTGTTCACGATTTTAATCCTAATGAAGCGATCTTTTACAGGTGTTAATAATGTGAAGATAGACGTGGACACGCAAAAAGTATTGGTGACAGCTACACTTTCGTCCGATCAAGTTTTAGACACGATTAAAAAAAGTGGGAAAACTTGTCGATATATAGGAATACAACCCTAATCGGATGTCAAAACGTATTTGGTTCAAATTGTAATTACAAACATAAAATTAATGTCTTTCTTACATTATTATATTGTATATTAAATATGCTACTACCGCTATTGTTATCAATGATATATACTCACAAAAATGCAAACTGTGCTATTCTTATATACAAATACTTTGTTGTATGTGAATACAGTTATATATAAAAGTATACAAGATATTTGTCCATATTAAATACACGATCATGTGCCCTCGTAATTCTTACAGATTTATATACATGTCATTTCCATTTTATTAATAATAAACACATTGTAATAGGCAAAAACTACTTAATTAACGAATAATAGCTAACCAGTTTTAAGTTCCTTTAAATTATGAAAATATATGAAAGAAAGTACCTTGCAAAGCTTTAATTTACAAGAATAAATTGAAATAACTTAGGAATATATTCTATTTGAGATTAAGTCTCTTTATCACATTAGTACTTTCCACTTAACTTTGAACAATGTTTTACCTTTTTATGTATTCCTCTAACGCTGTTAAACGTTGCTCCAGAATGTTAACAGTATTACGTAATGATTCTACCTGTTCGTTCAGTACTTTTATTATATTAATATCACCGATGTTATACGTCTTTGAAGGATTTTCACTTTGGGGTAAGATTGTACAGTAATTATTTTTAATTATTTGTTCATCCGATGCAGTCGTTCCTTCCACTTGAACATCATCTGTACATTTGCTAATAGAATTTTGTTGATACTTTTCAACCAATATATTTTTGGATACTTCTCCTAATGCCTAATTGAATAATTTGAAATAAAGAAAGTGTCAAATATTATTGTGAAAAATTGTTATTTATTAAACCTGCGCAGCCTCAAAATTTCTCTTATACTTACATTTTTCTTCCCATATGCTGGTTCATTTTTACTAGGAATATGAAGCATTTCTAAATATGGAACGTCCGATGTCTCTTCATCGACCTTAGGTGGCAAAATCTTAGAAAGTTTCCGACTATTATTTCTATTGAAATTAGACTTCCACATTAAAAGTTGACGATCTGTTCCACCAGATGCAAAAAACTCTCCATTGGAAGAAAATGCAATAGATTTCACGCTACGCACGTGGCCTTTCAATGTATAAATAGGACGGCCCTCTAATAAATCTAAAACCTATAATAAGAAACAGCTTTAATAGCACATGTGTGGCATAAGTATATATTAATGTATAATTGATTAAGTATGTATAGTAATTGTTTAATAAATAAATTACCTTCATAGTCGAATCGTCCGATGCAGTCAGCATAAAATTTCCATTTGGGTGGAATTTCGCCATATTTACACATCCTTTATGGATAGCATAATGTTGGTATAAAGAATTCGTTCGTAAATTATATAATTTGACGCAACCACTCACAGTTGACACGCCAATAATAGCTCCACTTTCATGAAATTCGACGTAAGAGGCAGGTGCTAAGAAACAAAAATCATGTATGGTATAATACAATGTATTTTTATTTTATTACTGTTGTTATAAAAATAGAAAAAGGTACCTTTGATTTCATGGAAGCTTTTGATTATTTTACCGCTTGCAACATCCCACAACCTTATGGTCTTATCTTCGCTGCATGACACTAAAAGCTTACCATTGGGAGAAAAGCGTGCGCAATGGACCCAACTCGTGTGACCACCGAACGATGTGATAAATTTTCTGGGACAAACCTCCCATAGTTTCACGCTTTTATCATCCGATGAAGTAACCAACTGAAGATTTTATTTGTTATAGTATAGATTTCAGAAGAATAGTATCGGTTTTGATGGTACATTATATGTATATAAATGAATTTTACCTTTTCACCATCTGGACTAAATTGTACTGATCTAACTGCTCCCGAGTGTGCTTTAAAATCCGTAGACTCTCCTGTCACTTTAGGCACCCATAGTCGTACAGTTCGGTCCTTAGAAGCACTAGCTATAACTTCTCCGGATGGAGCATAATCGGTATCCAAAACAGCATCCTTATGTGCTAAAAATTTATAAGCTCTAACCACTTGTGTTAAATTCCATATCATAACTGTTTTGTCTGAACTACAAGAGGCAACTTGTATGGAGTTAGGATGAAAACACAATCCAGTAATCACATCTTTGTGGCCTTTAAAGTGTCTCTCAATTGTAGGATCAAATGCACCCTCTATCATTGCTATAAAGCAAAAAGGTATATACAGTAAATAAATAACGTTCAATGGTTACTACTGATCGATACAAGTGTATAAGAACACAAAATAATGTACAATTATAGGAAATAATTTATATAATCTTTTATATATTAACCTTGAAATGTTATGCGTAGCACGGAGTATTCGAAAAATTTTATGGCATGAATATTAATACAATGCGTAGTACATAATAAGATTTATTCGTAAAAGCTATTATTTGAAACTAATGCATATAGATACAGACTGATTGGTATAATATTGACCATATGTATGTCCACTATCGCAAAGAAATGTTAATATGTACGACAACGTGTGGTATTAAAAATAATATTCATATGTAGAAAACCGTCTACTTTCATACAAATATTTAAATTTCTCCGTATGCGGTAGCGGTATATAGTACGCAATAGTACGTTAAAGTATTCAAAACAAAGTTTGACTACGTTGATCAATACACCTTACGTATTGTGGCACAAAATCAGTTGTAAGGTTGTAATCGAACAACAGTTGAAAATACACGTATATAATTACTTTTCAAACAATTTGAATATTTCATTAAATAATAATAATTCACTTACGCCACATCATGTTTATATATATATATATATATATATTAAATGTCCTTTACTCGTACCAATATTTACACTTCTCAATTATTACAGTTAATATTATGAGTCATATTATTTTTTCTAAATACAATATTGCAATTGGCAAATAATTAAAAACTTCAAACAGTTTTTTGATAATTGGTTTATTTATTTTCAATTAGCTCTTTATCAGAACACTAAAGTAAGAGGAGTAATAGCATTAGTTCACATAAAATGAATTCAATACTTTATTCGATTTTTTTGTTTGAGAACAGGCTTAAGAATAAAATAAGATTTCCGTGCCAAGTGTGATAGATAGTCTAATTAGCAGGGTTGAATTAGATCTTTATTTGGAAGATACATAGGCATTTATAGGATAGTTGAACGTAACTGTAGATGGGGAGTGATTAAACACAAATGTACAAACGAAATACAATACGGTACTCTTTATCATATTCGACGGTGTGAGTGTGGTTTACTGGTATCCCACGCTGTAACAGCGTGCTTTTCCTGGTCTAATTAATAATTGTACACTCAACTCGACTTACACGCTAAAGCTTCGCACTATCGCATTCATTGTTTTTAAAAATAATCATTTATTTTTTTTTGCGATAAAAAAAATCAGGTAGTGTTGCTCCATAACGTTGACATTGCACCGCAATCTCTTTCGCTTGGCCAGCTGCGTGGGCGACCATGAAGAATTTTGGAAACGCAGAAAAAACAGAAAAGGGAGCATAATACAATGCGTAAAAAAGTTTAATAACATTCATCAAAGTAGTTCATAACTTTATATAACAGTAATCTTTGTTTCACTACTAGGTCTCAGTAACTTTAAATATCTAAACCGTTCAAGTACCATTTGTAGACCGGAAATGTCATATGAAGTTAAGAATATATGTAACGCTAGAAGACATTGCTCTCTTTATCCTCTTTTTTCTGGTATCTTAAAAAATTCTCTGGAACGATGCGCCGCAAGACGAAGAGATAGTCGTGCAGGTCGCCTATCTTTGTAATCATCTTAATGTTATTCATTAAATACATTCTTGTATGTTTGCGTGAAATGCTTGTATGAGTTCTCTTTTTTTTTGTATTTTTATAATAAAATTACTTTTCTAATCTTTGTTGATCAGCTGTTGTTGCCCTGTGAAAACTGCCTTCTGTCACAACACAATAATACTTGCATGGTGGGTTTACAGTTCTGAATTTGGTTGATCTCCCTTTATATCACAATGTTACCTCTGCATCATCTTTTCATTAGCATTAATAGTGTTTTCTCATGATAATTGCAGATACCAAATTCAAATGCACAGTTTCGAGTTGTTCAACGTCTTATTTAAGAAATACCCTAAGCCTCAGATGTGTATTCTAAATATCTACTGTAGTAATTTATACATAAAAATAACAAAATATAACATATTACTTTATCAAAATTGTATAATGTTAACATTTATTATTATTAGATAATGTATGCAAACATCGAACGACAAAACTCTCGTTGCAGATTTCTGCAATATCACAAATTATATTTGCATATTATGGCAATCCCAACATTTGAATATTAATGCTTTTGTATTATCATGAATGCAAGCAAAACATATTACATACAATTTTCATATCGAATTATTTTTCTGCACATGCATTACTTGGACTTAGGTTTTTTCGTAAATAGACAATTGAATCATGATCGTAGAGCATTATAACGTTTCATTGTGTACAACGGCATTGCGTTCTTATTACTGTTGTGTTTGAGGCTTACTACGTGGTGTATAACCACCGCGATTTCCTCCTCTTTGTCCTCGAAATTGTCCACGACCCCTATCCATGCCACGCTCACTGCGAGGTCCGCCTCTCGCCCCACCACCACCTCTTTTAAAACCAGAATTATATCCACTATTTCCTTCATTGTTTCCCCAGGAACGTTGCTGATAACCATTTTGGTAGTTAGTATCATTGCGATAATACGTCCCTAAACAATACATATATAATCATGTTAAAGAGTTTCTATCGTTATTCGCTTCTATATCGTATACGAAATTATATTCTGAATCATCTTTTATGTAATTTGTGGAGTCTCTTACCTTGCCCACCACGTCCATTTTGTTGGTATCCACCACCCCTACCTCTTCCATTGTACCCATTGGAATTACCTCTTCTGCCACCTCTGCCCCTATATCCACCTCGTTGCTGTTCACCCCAGGCCTGCTGAGATGTTTGTTGCTGTGTCTGATGCTGGGAATCTTGATTAGATTGCTGCTGTGTATCTGTCTGGTTCCAATCTGTACTTTCTGCCAACTGAGACCAATCAACTGATTCATTTTGCTGTTCCAATTCCACCTCTGGTGCAACAGTGTCATCTGGATTTTCTTCAACTTTATCCTACAATAAGAATATATCTCTGAAATTAAGGTTCTTTGTTTATCATAGGAAATAACGAATATTAATTGTACCTCTGTTTGATGTTGCTGTTGGTTATCTTGTTGATGAGATGTTTGTTCAAAGTTTTGCGTTTGTGCTTGTTGTGGAATTTGCTGCGATGACGGTTGTTGTTGAAAATTGGTTGGATGCTGAGGGCTATATTGTATATTTGGCTGTTGGTGCGATGGCGGCATTGGAATTGGTGGAGGTGGATTAGGATTTGCAAATCCAGGAATGTGAGGTATATCCTGTGGAGGTTGATATATCACTTGCTGTGGTACCACAGGTGCATTGGTAAAATTTTGATTCGTAAATGTCTGAGAGGGAATGGGTGCATTGACTGCAGGAGGAATGTGCGATACAATAGGTGCTTGTGATGCAACGTCTGGTGAGTCGAGTTCGGATTCTTGTAAAAAGAAAAAGTTGGGTGTTCCTATAACATCATTAATCCTTGGAGCTTGGGAAGCTTGTTGTTGCGACTGTTGTGTCTGTTGCTGCTGTTGCGGCTGAGGAACGAATCCTGTAGCATTTGTGTAGTACGATGTTTCAACGGTTGCAGCTGGATGTGGCGGAATAGGTTGTGGAACAACAGGAATTGGACCGGACACAGGTGCAGCAACGGAAACTACAGGGAGAGGAGCAACTTGCACTGGAAAATTTGCCATTGCTATCATCGGTTCAGGTGGAATGTGCCTTTCACTAGTATTATACTCTTCACTGACTTGTTCCTGCACAGGTATGTCGGTTAGTTGTATTTCCGCCACAGTTTCAATACCCTGCATAAAAATGTAAATTATATCCTATATGCAGTTCATACTTTTTGCACTTATTGCTCTCATTAAAAATTAATGAAAAATATACGATAGCGATACAATCTTCCCGAAGCAAATATTTGTGCTTAAATATATAAAACGACTTATATACATCATGTATTATAGGTGTAATGCATTCATAGCGCAACATACCTCGTCACCAACTGCTTCTACTTCATGAATTTGATCAAAATATCCACATTGAGTAATCGAAGTGATTATTTCTTTGAGCCTATTATACGTTGTACCAACGACTTCTCTTTGTTTACCATCAACAATGGCAACATAGTGTTCTGCCACTTTTTGAAATTGTTGAACAATCGTTGGTTCTCCTTCTTCATGTTGGTGTTTCATGACCATTTCACCGTATATATCATCTAAGTACTTTAGATCTTCCTCTGTCAATTTTGTAGCACCATTTGCTCCAGCCAGAAAATCTTCTCGCACAGATCCAGTGTCCATTTTCATTAACACATCTTGAATGAGCAGGACTTCTCTCACCTAATTGTTATAATTTAGTAACGTTGGCAAAGTTGGCAGGAATTGCTAATAATGTGCATTTCTTAAATCGTAAGACGATAATAACGTTCTGTGTAATAATCAAACAGTTTAATTATTCGAGTGCGGCGAGTCATCGTAGAAAGATGATTCTAAGAGCTAAGTGGGTATACAATTGCGTTCCTGTTATTTCATATGAAGAGTAAAAGTTTTATTCATACGCATCGATATTTATTATTCCAATAACCTCGGCTCGATATGGGTCGAGAAGGCGAAAGTAGGCATATCTGTTCAAACGGCATAACATTGATCTACAACAACATTTAAGAACATTCAGTTGTGCATACTAAACCCATGGATGGAGACTCTTTGATATAAAACGCAATCTGCCCTATATCATAGTACAGCACTCGAATGGTTAAACGGTTCTTAGAAATTACCGAAGCGCATAGTCATTTCTCCGACAAAAGTTATTCTGCAATATACATAAGTAATCTACATTAGAACGATATCTCTCAGGAGACACCTTAGTTGTAAAGAAACAAAAATAAGATTGTCCAGTGCTTAAATATCTAACAACCGTATGATGTATAATTTGTTGAGAATTTTTACTCACTTTTGCGATGTCCTGCTGCATTCTTTCCATAGCCTCCTTGCGCGCCAATTTTTTCTGTTGTTTAACCGCATCATTAGAAATTCCAACGATTTGTTTATATAGGTCTCTGGTAATCTCTAAAGTTTGCAAAACTTCGTCATACTTGGCAACTGCTGTCTTTTGATCGGCATTCAGTTCTCTTCCATTTTTTTGTAAATCCTTGTACGATTCCAATTTTCCCTATGTACACATATAATTGCATTTGTGTAGATGATACATAAATATATATGCGCTTCGTACGATGCGAAGTGAAGTTAATACAGTAAAATTCATTATTTGCCCAACTAAAGAGGCCAAAACCGCTAATGCGATCCTTAATTAACGCGTTAAAGAAGAAATGTCGAATAACGTTTCTCATACTTTTCATAGCATTGTATTTCACCGAAAGTCGATTATGTCAAAAACGCATAAACATTATATCGATCGAGAACAATTTCACGCAAAAAAAAAAAATTTTTCATTCGAGCAAACACCACTGCCGGGTCAAACTAAAAAAGTCGAACTGACAATCGTGACACGTTTCTGTAAATGTATGCGTGATAGAGACTTTGTAACAGTGTCGTAGCGCTAGCGAAATTCAAGCGTCGATTCGAAATTAAACAATGATAGTTCCTGAAGCGTGTCGTTGAAAGAAATTTTCGGCAGGTAGAAGGATACCGCCATGACACAGAGTTCTCGATAGCGCATTCGCGCGTTCGTACATACGAGAATCTAAGGATTAGCTATGGCTTTGCCGAGCTCTATGTAGCTCTGGAATTGAGTACGGTAAAAGGCATTAATCGAATCGGATGTAACTGATGAAATATGAACGAATTCCCGAGCGCGAGCACATGGCGCATCAAATCATGGCGGATCCCACGGTGGAAGCCACGATTGACAGATAGGTTTCGCGCATATTATTCGCTTCTATGCCGCACAATATTTACCTTGCGCTTCTCAAGATTCCGTATTTTGTGCTCGATAACGATGATCGCTTGGCGTATAGGTTCCACGGTCTCCGTAGAGGCCTGTTTTTCTAGTTTAGGGTTGGCAGAAGGCATCCTTCACGGGCAACAAACGCGAACTGGAAATTGGAATGGTACGCCGTGCCGCGGGCAGCGGGTCGAGGGGAACCGGTCGTCGCATCGCGCATGCGCAACTGATTTTTACGTTTAACCCAGTCTAACCTTGATTATGCGAAAGGTGCTTATCATTTGACCACATTTGACCAAAGGGGCCTCCCCCGCAGATTTAATTGTTCAAACATTAATCTTCGCTCGTTTGTTACATAGAATAGCGCACAACGTAAACCTTCACTTGCGTGCAACTCACGTACCCTATTGTCAACGTTCGCAAAGTTAATTGAAATGCGTGTTTTTTCAAATCCTTCTATAGGCGTTATTATTCGACTTTTTGAAACAGTTGAAAAATAATCTGTACAATTCCCAGAAAGACTAATTTAAATAACCCGTCGAAGTAAATTGGCTGGAAATTATTTTGCAGAAGTACTTTGAAGAGGAATGTTTACAAATTTATAAATCGTTCAGATTTTATTCAAAAATGATTAATAAAAACATAAATTATATGAGTAATATTCCACTATATTATAATATAATACTTATATTTTGATCATATTTTTCTCAATTGCAATAACAGAAAATACTGTAACTTTATTCTATGCTTAAATCGCAGTGCGATAAGTCTAAATGATTGAGAAAGCAATACAAAATTTACAATCGAACAAATAAACACACACCCGATAACATATTTCCAGGGGAATACGATATAACATTAATAACTGTAACTGTGATGTATGCGATCTGACAATACTAGCTGTCAATGTATGACAATACAATCCATGGAAAATGTTTACTAATTACAGTTATAAAGAATAAATTTGTATACAAAATTTCCTAACACGATTGGAATTCGTAGATTGAATTGTCACACATGTTTATGACTCTTTGCCATGTAAACTACAACATGGCACATTTGCTAAAGGAAAATCTTTCATAGCTGCATACTTTCTTTTATTCTTATTGTGTCCAAATGCCCGCATTTTAGGTTGTACATTGATAATTCCTCAGTTTATCATACATAACATAATATCTTTGCGATAGATACAAACACAATAGTTTCAAGTTATTATAATATACGAAGAATGTTAAACTCGAGCGCCACTTATACAATTGCAGTCACTTTTCTTCACTGGTATATTTTTACAATTTACAAATATAATTTGATACAGCATCGAAAAATAAATTCGCGCCACACACGCATATCACTATTCTCATTTTTCGAGAATATTTTTTTCATTCTAACAAATCTGGAAACAAGTCCAAACCTTAAACAATATAATATTTAAACAATGAGAGTAAAAATTGCGATAGGGATGACGTTGAAGACGACGACGTGACGTAATGGCATTAATAATGTTGAGATGATGATGAGATGATTATTATGATTATGACGATAATGAGAATATTAATAATAATAATAATAATAATAATAATAATAATGTCGCATAAAATTATAATGGTATCCAATATACAGCAAAATATGAATGAATATGACTATCACTAGAGTTGTCTTACCTATTGGAAAGCATCCGTAGAAATAGATTTGATAAAATAGACAAAATCAAATTGCATTAATGTTGTATCGTTAAAGGTAATACAAAAAAAATCATTATCTTCCTTAAAGTCTTGTTGTCAAGTTTGCATTAAGTAGAAATATACAGATTAGCACGTGCGTCTGATTAATTTAATATTAAGTTATATAATTGTAGTCTTCTAATGCTTATAAACAATAGTTAAGCTGTATTATTATATTTAAGTAAGAAATGATCAATTTTGATAACGTATACAAGATTAAAAAGAGTATATGCGTAAATCGGTGCATAATGTGTATAAAAACTATCCAGTGGATAGTGATAATTGGCATCAAGACATCAAATGCTTTTCTCAATTTTAAATCCATTTGAAATATTTTCTGTATATTTCGACCTTGCAGAAATTATTGCAACTTACGAAAGGAAAATATCACAAACGATACATAACTTTGTAAAAATAAAAATGTTATTTTGCACGCTATGACACAGAAGAAGGCCTCTAAAGCATTACCATTGCTAGTTCTTATAAAAATGTATACAAGTTTTGACATCAATACGATTTTTACATGCAACAAGGCATTTGATGTAGTAGAAAACAGAAAACCGGTATAAAGCAGCTCTAAAGATAAGGTTTCGTCAGTTGTTAAATATGGAAGAATTCAAAAACACGAGCGAAGATATGTTTCATTGGAAGAAGGATTGTTTATAATGCCATATTTCACAGTATGTAAAGTCTCATTATATCAACAAAGTGTTAAGATATTAATAATAAACACATTATGGAACCTATATCAGTTATTTTTATAAAATCATATTATAATATCTTTGCAAAATCATACTATAAAGTCATATTACAATATATTTTTATGTTATCTTTACAAAAACCTACATATTCAACTGTACTTGTTACTAGAGAAATAATTTCACAATATGTATAAAATGTCTATATTAAAATGTAGCAACTTGTGACATTTTTAGAATCACATAGTAATAATAAAGATATATATATACTTTAAAGAAAAAAACGTACGTGTTTAATTGAATTATTTAATGAACAGTTGATTTTATAACTCATAAATTATTCAACAAATTGCAGGAATCTGCGATACTGTTAGTATTGCTTTATGATTCATCGTTATCTGAATTTAATGCAAAAAGCTAAAATGACATAAAAATTAATTTGTTACATATAGCAGCATTAAAACAAATATTTTCAAAAATAAACTCTAAGTATATTGTTTTTACAAATACACATTGACTTGTAGAATTATATTAGAGGAACAAATGGTATGATCTACTTATTATAAAATAATAGATCGTCGTGACAGAAAGATATATGTAAATACTAATTGCGACGTTTTTTCCACGTCGTATCACTTCAGTATTCGAACATTCTAAAATTATTTTTTCAGATCTTGCCACGCCAAACCCCGATATTATATCACGATACAAATTCTAGGGCTAAATGTCTATATTCACACAGATATCGGTAATTAACTATTATGCTATTATTATGCTAGTTTAATGGCAAAATCTGGGCTCAATTCTAATATCTATGTCATAGGTGAATATGTTACATATGTTCAGTATGTGTGCTTGGTATTTGTCCTGTACTTACCTTCGACATTACCTATTGCTTATCACTATAGCTACAGTCCCCTGATTACTTACTTAATTACCTCAAACGATCATTGTAGCAAATTATAACATCGACATTAGTTACTGCTTTTGGAGTATCAAGTATTTTTCATTTATATACTCCGTGCCACCTTTCCCAATGCTTTATACATATAGTATGTGTGTGATGACATAGGCATATCACTAGACCCACAATGGTCTTTAAGTTTTCTTAATAGAAAACAGAACTAATTGGTATAGCACCACTAAGATGGTACACTACTCATTTGCACATTGTAAGACACTGCATTATTTTCAGTGTTCCGTGTAGGCACCTGTGAATCGGAAGTACTAGCAGGTCTCTCAACTGTGTTTGCAGTTGTAACACTTATTCTTGTTTCTTCTTCATGACTTGAGGATGGCAATGTAAAGAATGACTTTGATTTTGTCTTAGCTTGATGTTCTATACTATCAATCTCTGCCCATATGCCTCGGACTTCTTTAAACAACTACAAATTTCATGTAATTATATGTAGGTAGATTAATTCTACGCAATGGCGTAAATTTAAAAGAAGAAAACAGTATACCTGATTTAGCCAAGCTTCATCTGCCAATAACTCATTTAATATTATTGTTGTATCTTTATGCGGATCGGCTACTCTCTTGTCTGCAACTCTTCGAGCACATTCCAAAAACATCAAATATTTCTGATGAGCGACTTTATTGTATAAACCTACTTTTGCTTGGCAAATGCGACATAATAAAAAATCCTAAAAGGCAATAATAAGCTAAAGTAGATTTATGAAATGTAATATAAATATGATGGAAGTGGAAAAATGAAGAGAAATGAAAAACACAAAAGAAAGAAAACATATTTGATACAAACCTTTTCTTGAGGTACTGTCGGATCAGGTGGTGACCCTTCTAATGTTGTGCAATTGTACGGTTGGCCATAGAGCAAAACCCTTGCATAAATTTTACTCTGCTGACAACCAGCACACGATTTTCCTTTTGATTCCAAAGATGGTAAATCTTTAAGAACATTCAGACAAGGCCATGTTGATATTGCTGTAACTACATTTGTCTGCCACTTCGTAGTAGAAAGCAGTTTACATTTCCTCTTTTCTGTTACTTCGTCAACAGTTTTCACATTAGAGAGGAAGTAATCATCTAATACAAAAGAAAAAAAGGGGGAAAGGAAAAGAAAAAACTCAGTTAACGAACTTGAATAAGTTTTAAAATAAATGTTTACCATCAGTTTACCTTGTTCTTGAAATATCTCTGTTAGAAAATTGGAATCCAATGCTTGCGATATCAATGTTTGAATGTATACTTCAAAGTTATCTTGATATTTTTCAGTTTCTTTCATAGATTTGTCAATAAATTCACTAAAATTAAACATGGGTTAAATAGAAGTTTCAGATATACAAACTTCCTTATGTCAAGCATACCTGTCATCAATAATCATTTCATCTCTCAAAAATTCAACGATAGTTTCCGTCTTGCCCTGTTGCCAAAACTTCACGGGTACTTGCTGATATATATGACGATTTTGTGGTGCCCAACCAGAGTACTGTAAAATAGATTTCCGCAAATATTTTACACTTATCTATATATGTATAAGAACTAACGCTTTATGTGTCTTCGTACATCATTTGATTGGAATACTTAGATGTGATTTATTCTTTAATTACCGTGGATATGTTTCTATACAATGTTTTGCCATTTGACTTAAATGGTTCATATTTTTGTAGCAATGTTTTGCCATCTATTCGCCATAGAGCAGGATATTCTTCTTCTAAATCTGCTTTGATTACAACAAATTCACCAGACTGTAAAGTACATAGTATAATACTTTTTATAATGCTTGGCAAAGTTGTATGCTGTGTGTATGCATGTGCAGGTGTTTATAAAAGAAGTTACTAGAATGTATAAATCTTAACAAGTAAGACACAACAGTTTCAGTTTCCCTTTAAAATATTTGCAGTTGTTGCGTCTTTATCAATTTAAAGTACTTCATTGTAAATATAATCTTTTATTTTAAATTATATACTAATAGTTGAAAATATAACTTTTTGTTTAAGAATAATAATTACCCCATCATCTAAAGTATCCTTAGAATGCTGCAGTAAAAATGAACATAATTTTTGCATGAGATCTAATTTCTTCATAACTACCCCAACATTGTTCTCATTGTGTAAAGAAAATAAATACCTTAAATGGTGAAATGTCAATATCTTCGTCACTAATTGATGTAAGCAATTTGTCATCAATTTTACAAGAAAGTTTTCCAAAATTACTAGAACTTTTAGTAGATGAATCATGTTTTTTTCTTGCGGATTTCTTTTGAACAATGATATCTCCAGACGAATAACCATCTTCATCTATAAATTTTTTACTTTTCTTTGTAATAACAGGTCTGCCCCGTTTTTTTCTTTTTTCTTCGTCGTCTCCTACTAATTTTATTGCAGGTGTCCAAGCAGGATCAGAATCAGAGTCACACTGTTCTTCATCATTATCAAAATAATCTATACCCTGTTGTTTGTCTAAAAATTGTTTTACTGAAGTTTTTTCTTTAGCTTTCCTTCTAGAAGTTTCCCGCCGTGGAGGCAAAAGTAATGGATCCACTGCAATAGAAATATTTGAAAATTTGCTCTTTGCAACTAAGAATAACACAAACGTTATTAGTTACCTTCTTCTAATTTTTTTAATGCTTTGCCAGATCCTCCTGTTGCAGTTATTTCTGCTGCTGCAGCAGCTGCCTTTCGCTTCCTGTCTGTTGGCCCACCGGGTTTTATTGGTCTACCTTTTCTTGCTTTTCCTTCTTGTTTTACAGTAACAGTTTCTGTAGTAACTGTAATATTGGCATTTAGACCCTTCTTCTCTGTCTTCCTAGATGGGAATGGAAAATCATCGTCACTAGTAAATCCATCATCACTTGAATCAAAATTTGGCTTCTTTCTCTCTTTTGGTAGAGGAAAATATCTAGGATCATTTGCATAATCAATCACTGGAGTTTCTTTCGGTACACTTGGCTTCTCAACGTGTATCTTTACTATTTCCCCATTTGTGGAGTTTTCTGCAGATTTATTTGGTTCAGGTGGGATGTAAGGTTTAGACCTACTCCAAGTTGCTTTTCTACCACCACGTAATGCAGGTGGCGGTGAAGGTTCCCTTTC
The DNA here is from genome assembly GCA_944319695.1 of Tiphia femorata. Classification (NCBI taxonomy): domain Eukaryota; kingdom Metazoa; phylum Arthropoda; class Insecta; order Hymenoptera; family Tiphiidae; genus Tiphia; species Tiphia femorata. The sequence goes on from OX090904.1 coordinate 4,085,593, forward strand.
TCCTTGCAAAAATTTCAGGTAACTCATCATAAATCCTGAATTGGGATCCTTTCCAGGCTGTTTAATATCTTTGTTAATTGGATTTATCGCTTGTATTGGTTGTTGATTTTGCTGCAGAAAACCTAATTCTTCCTCTATGTTAGGAACAATTACTTTTGGCTGATCATCTCGCATGTCCTGATTATAATTTGAATTTTGATTTCCTGTATTTTCACTAAAGCCAATTGGTGTAATTTCAACGGTGGATTGAAATTCATGTGGATGATGTGGATGATGACCTGGAGGAATATGAAATGCTGGAAAATATGGTATGGGTGGTGGTGCATGATGATGTGGTACCATCAGAGATTGATGTTGATGTGCTGGGTTGCCTACAAAATTACTCGAATGATGTAGCGATGATTGTGAATTAAAAGCACCTGATGCTGCAGAAAACATTTTTGAAGGTGGCGGAGGTAAATTCCATCTTTCAAAGTCAAAATAACCATTTTGCTGTTGTTGATTTGTATTATGATGTGCTGGCGGAGGTATTCTACTCAGGTACTCTGTCATAGTCGTGCTACTTGTCAGTTCATTTAATGTAGAAGTATGTCCTACTTTTTCTGTGTTCCTTCTTTTCTTGTTAACAGTGTCAGCTTTGCGTCTCTCCTCAGCTTGCTTTTGCTGTTCAGTAGATCCAGCCGTTTGCTGTTGTATTTGACATGCACCCTGCAATGTTTGCAAATTCTTCACGATACTCATAGGATCCCCCCTACAGCTACTAAGGTCTTGTAATGTTACTTGATTGGAATCGAAATAAGGCTGCTGTCGTTCAGAAACATTTACAACTCGTTGTACTTGTTGTTGGACAGGTAGAGTTTGTGTATTTATTTCTGGGTTACCACTTGTATAGACTGCGACAGAAAATTTTCTATTTGCAGTTGTTTGTCGACTATCGTTGTCCCAACACACCTGTTGTTTTTGCGTTTGTGTAAACTCCTGCTGCTGTCTATCATAATTTTTAGCATCGGTACTGTATGTTGCTTTGGTAGTTTCTGCTGCACCTAATGCTCGTGTGATAACAGATGAATATGCAACTTGTCCTTGCGAAGATGGTCTCGGAACAGTAACATCTAATGGCGAAGGTGGCGTGATCTGTTGTTGTATTCCACCTTTATAAGGTTGCCCAGTTGTACATTGATTTCCATTATTTTCTGTATGTTGTAATGGTGAAGGAGAGGATATTGTTGCCATTGGGCTGTTATACATAGGATATGCGGGACTTGGTACATGGCCTAAAGGACTTGCTTGTGAATGCGCTTGTAGCGGACTTGGTCTCCTTGGTACAACAACACTACAGTCAGGACCATTTTGGTTTGAGTTATTTGAAGAATAAGCTGAATCCGTCGAGGCAGTGGATTTTGACCTACTTGGATGGTGATATTCCGAATCACTTCCGGAACTTGTGAGGAAATGCCTATAAGATTGGACTTGTTGTTGATTTAAGACGTGAAATTGTTGTGGCTGCTGTGGGGATTGTTGTTGCTGTTGTTGAGGATGCGATTGCAAGTTATTATTAGGCGTGGTCCTTTGATTATTTGCAAGTTTACCACTACTGGCATTACAGGTAGTCGTATTACCAGTTGTATAATTTAAATTACGGGAATCAATAATAGAAAAACTAATTGGCGAGGACTGACTGTTTTCATGTCCTGCTTGTTCATTTCTTCTATGGTCACTATGATTGTTTATATCAGGATATATCTTTGTCTGCGCTTTAGTTTGAACACCTTGTTGAGACGCAGGTTTATTAGGTGGCGAGGCAAAACTACTGTTTCTTGTTGGCTGTTTATCCTGAATTTGTGTTGATGTTGACCTAACAGATGTATTCAAGAAAATTGTCGTAGAAGCTGCTGATCTTGCAGGTGGCTGCGGAATTCTGTATTCTTTACCAGTAGCATTATTAGGTGTAGATACTATGCACGACTGATGATGTTGAAGATTTGGTTGCACTTTTCCATTTGAGGATTGATTAGTATTACCAGTAGAGTAATTGTTTGTTAATGATTCCGAACTGAAAGTGGTTGGTACTTGCTGAAAAAATGTTTGACTATTACTTCCAGATGATGTAGAAACTACAGATTTTACGCTAACGCTCGGCGACTGTGCTCTGGTGTTTACTGCTTTTTTATTATCAGGATAAGTAGATTTAAATTCTGTCGAAGACACAGCTGGTGTAGGTAACTGTGAATTTATGCTGTTTAAGCTTTGTGTTGCTGGAAAATGGGTATTGAATGTACTTTCGTACGTCGCACTACTAGGTTTTGTAGCTGGTGGTCCAGGAGACGAAGGCACAACACTCTCGTGTGGTAAAATTCCAAAAGGACTAGGAAGTTGTGCATTATTTTGATGTGTCCATGCTAATGTCGACGAACTAGGTGACGATGTTGCAGCCTGGTGTTCAAAAAATGTTGTTTGATGAGCTGAACTGTAATTTTCCCTTAATGCAGATATATCATTCTCCGCTGTAGTACTTTGCTTCGATGTTGTCACGGATTGTGGTTGTGCTAATGTCTGTCTATGCTGTGTGACATAATGCGCTTGCTTTGGATTAGGATGATGAAATAACGGCGAGAACACATCGTAACCCACAGGAGGCGGAGACAGAAATCCTCCTGGGTTAAATGGCGACGGTTGTCCCGCCAGAGTTGCCGTAGTATGTGCAGCTTGTAAAAGTAACTGTGAAGTTGTTGATGGAACTGTTTGCGTAACAGCTGTTGTTAAATGATGCGGTACAAAATCACTGCTTGTACTTGAAGTTGCCGTTTGAAATGTACCAGTAGTTCCACTTGCTGCCAGTCTGTTATAAGATGCATACCATGGACCAACGGGATCCATTACCCAAGCTTGGCACTCTAGTGCCTAGCTTGCTTGATCTTTGTACAGCAAATATTTGCATGTAAAAATTCCAATAATATATCTCAAGGAGTTCATAACACAATCTTCTTTATTGCCCTTGAAGTCTCTATTTCTTTATATATAGAAAATTATATCAAAGACATCCTTTTGCATTAAAACAATCATACATATTTTGTCTTATGATGTTCATATACACTGAAATAAAAATGTGCCTCCATTTTGACCTGAAAAGTGAAAACACAAATACATGGTAATGCTTGAAGTAACGTGAAATAATTTACAAGTAGTATTAGAATTTCCTTTACATTATTTCATATAATACAAAATATTATATGATAAAACTACAAATGAAACGATTTTATGTACAAGTTGTAGGACAACTTCTATATGAAAAGATAATAGTTGAGTATTTTAGTCTTTATTTATTTATCTTACGTAAAGTTTAAAATTAGGACTCCAAATGATAGTCTATTCAAATTGTTGCAAATGAAACCCTCCATTTACATATAACACAAATGAAATCCTTCAAACGTTAAACTGTAAACCCCTGTATTAAATATACAAGATTCAAACATTGTAACATTCGTATCATTCAAATTTAACCACAAATTTAAAAAACTGACACCAGGATCACTATATTCCTTCTTTGCTCCTCATGAAGATAATATTGCAGATAACATATTCTCAGATTACTGTACAAATAAACACAATACTGAGCGTTTAACGTGCAATCATTTAAAAGTCACAAAAATAAGTTAAACGGAACATACAGCATAATGGAATTTATTATTGCAGAATGGAAAAAATATTCTTACATTTATCACAGGATCCGGGATGGATCACAACAAAGCTGTGCGTACGGCCGGCCGTAACGAACCAAAGATAACCAGCGTATTCCAATGTATACAGCGATTTGCGCTTCTTGCGGAATGTTGAATTTACAGTCCAAATAAACAGAATCCTATCACAGGCGCACGTATATTCCGAGGAGACAGCGAGAACCCAGCAGAGCGTCTTTTCACATCCTGTCGCGATAAAGTTTTCGAATGTTCGGAATGGCAATATTCGATGTCTGTCGAAGGCATAAGAATCGACACATTCTATAAGAATAATAGATGCTCCGATGATAGCTTTACCTTGGACAGCGAATAGCCATATATCCTGTTTGTCGTTTACGTTTGCCGGTTTACGACGAGATACGTTGTCTCGCCGAATAACAGCATAAATATGGCTACACAAACTCTGCCAACGCACGATACACGATCCGTCGTTGGTCCTGAGACCACGCTCACATGATTTGGGGATCCGAAGAAATGTGCACATTCCGAGTATACCTTGCGCTCGGCACTCGCTCATTCACCGTAGCGAGTTTACTTTGTACAGGTCATTTATCGCGGGGAACCGAACAGTGTTGCCTCAAGTAGTGCCCATTATAGGCCGCCATTTTGATCTGAATCAACAATAAATCGCGCCATCTGTGAAATCACTAATAGACATATGTATTTACGGGCGGGTCTTTTGAATCGGCCAAATGAAAAATTCGTTTTGTCACCTACAGGAGAGTGTTATTAAACGTTCGGGTCTCTTATTTTAAAAGTCGGATTTACGTTAGAGTAAATTCATTGATAAACGTTGTAGATTTATATTATATAACGGGAAATCAGTTTTTTCATATGGTTAGGGGCACCAGTACCGGCATTCTGTAACTTCGTAACGACAAATGTCGCTATCATTATCAATCGACATCGATGATTATGGCAAAAGGTTACTGGTTATTCACTATCTAGTAGTCCACGACAACTCTCGATAATCTAAATTGTTACAGTCCGAAAAGCGTCGAAGCCAGCAAATTTTTGACAATTGCTGTACTGAGGAAACAAATGTTTAGTTATATGATATAATTATACCCTAACCCTAACCTTTTGCGATAATCATCGATATCGATGGATAACGATAGCGATATTTGTCGTTACGGAGTTATAGAATCCCGGTAGGGCGGTATAGGACTTATTAGTAACTTGTCCAAATGATGATTTTTGTTGGCAAATGTAGAGGTTTGCGGGTTTACTAAATATGTCGTCGTCGTTGATTATTTCTTGCTGTGGTACGAAGGAAATTAAAGCGCTACAAATTGGGAAATCTTTATTCGATGGTCGTACACTGGCAAGATTTATTTAAGCTGGAAGGTTATTAAGCTTTCGTTTAATTACCTCCGTTTTTAGAAAAAGTGATCCAGGCAATTTAACTTTCAAAAAAAAACTGCCTGATTTCTAGGATCATCTAGGGTCTTAGCTGACAGAAATACTACTGGCCGGTACGACTCCCTCGTAAGATTGAGAAAGTAATGTGCATCAGGGTAGCTGAGGGTAGCAGTGGAGTCACCTTTCATATCGCTGCAATTGTACAGTCTATGTGCAACCTGTTGATTACAAAGCATTACCTGCTTCTTACCTTCCATTACCTTCGTACTATGGCTTTTATTGCAAAATAATATATCGAATATCAAGTTACGCACGGTAAAAGTATAGGTAGAAGATTATTCTGATAGGCGTGGATCTACAAATATCGTCAACTAACGAACTTCGTTTTATCAATAATTTATGCTTTTTGTATAAAGTATTGAACTGTATGTACATAAGGGAGGATTCACACCTTAGCAGAAAAACAGAAAGCAGAAAAGCAGAAACCAATCAAAAATCGCGCTGGTACTGAGCAGTCATTTTGCTTTTCTATTTCTGTGAAAAGCAGAAACTGTCGATTACCAGCGCGAGTTTTGATTGGTTGCTGCTTTTCTGCTTTCTGTTTTTCTGCCAAGGTGTGAATCCTCCCTAAGGCTGCGATACACGTTCAAATATACACGCCCCCAAAAAGTCCCGGGACAGTCAAATATCACAAAAGCTAAGCATACCTGTAAAAAATGTTTCAGACCAAACTATTAAGGTTTTAATAGTTCTATTAAATAGTTGCATAAGTTTTACCTTGGGCAGAGGAGTCAAGGTCACGTCACGTCCACATGGTTTTTTAAAAATGGGTACCCCATGTTTTATGATGCAACAAGTCGATGACAATTCAGACCAATTCAGACTTTCCCGGAGCACTGGTCGGTGATTCGTACTGGGTGCGAATTGCCAGTTATGAGTTTTCAAAAATATGTATAGTGCCGCCAGCATGAGTTAAAAAAAAAATGAGAGAAAAATCTAACTCTCAGCGTTTTGGAGAGGACTTGTCATCAGCTTTAAGCGGCGTTCAGATAACCAGTGAGGCGTGACGTTGCTCGTGGCGTATTGCAACGTGCGGTGTAACACGTTGCTAGAGCGTTCACATAGCGTGCAGTGTTGTCGATTTCAATGTTCTGCTTCTTTTATTATATTATATTATTTTAATCGCTTCCTTATGTGTCTTGATACGTCTTTGTATTCGTTGTGACTTGTGACTGGCAGTGACTGGCAACGGTCCTTGTTTACGAGATTTTCGAACTTGTATTTTGATTACAGTCTCTCCTCATTGGTCGTTGCATCTGCGATTGCTCGCGTCTGATTGGCGTGTTGCTTTCGTGCGTTGCATTGCAGCGTAGAAGCTTAGACTTTCCAAGCTTTTGGTTACTAGCAACGACCACTGCACCAGCGCTAAGTCGAATGTGAACGCTCTCATTTGATTCAATGGTGCCAAGCTCCCTGCAATGCAACGCACCACGAGCAACGTCACGCCTCACTGGTTATCTGAACGCCGCTTTAAGCGGCGTTCAGATAACCAGTGAGGCGTGACGTTGCTCGTGGCGTATTGCAACGTGCGGTGTAACACGTTGCTAGAGCGTTCACATAGCGTGCAGTGTTGTCGATTTCAATGTTCTGCTTCTTTTATTATATTATATTATTTTAATCGCTTCCTTATGTGTCTTGATACGTCTTTGTATTCGTTGTGACTTGTGACTGGCAGTGACTGGCAACGGTCCTTGTTTACGAGATTTTCGAACTTGTATTTTGATTACAGTCTCTCCTCATTGGTCGTTGCATCTGCGATTGCTCGCGTCTGATTGGCGTGTTGCTTTCGTGCGTTGCATTGCAGCGTAGAAGCTTAGACTTTCCAAGCTTTTGGTTACTAGCAACGACCACTGCACCAGCGCTAAGTCGAATGTGAACGCTCTCATTTGATTCAATGGTGCCAAGCTCCCTGCAATGCAACGCACCACGAGCAACGTCACGCCTCACTGGTTATCTGAACGCCGCTTTAACCGTGCATTATAAAAAAAAAAACAGGTTATTCCATTTAAAAAAAATCATGTTTACCTTTACATCACCTTGGCTCCTCCATTTAAAAGCAAATGCAGACTATTTAATCAAATATTTAAAACCTTAAAGCTTTGGTCTGAAACGATTATTACAAAAATGATTTGTTTTTGAAATGATTATCCCGAGACTTTTGAGGGACCCTGTATGTACATGTACGTGCGGAAATTTTTTAATACCATGTAGAATATTGTAATATACATAATCAGTGATAAAGAGAAGCGAATTAATAACGACCAATTTTTATTTTTTATTCATCTGTTTTAACAGTTCCTTATTACATATGATTTAGCTGTTGCTTTGGGATGAGACATATATATATATAAATGTATATATACAATCCTCTAAAATGAATACACATATGTAGTATGAATTGAAATAGGAATAATATAAAACTCTTTCATTGCAGTTTACGATAATATAAGTAATAACACAAATTTACAATTATAACATTTATTGTAAGGATAATGCAAGAATATATTTTTAATTGATATTGTAATATTAATTTTACTAATATGACGACGATGATGGTGACGATGATAATAATCGTAATAATACTATATAATAGTAATAAGAATAATAGTAATAGGGATAATAAGAATAGTACAATTCACAAGTATGATAATTTTGTTACAGATTGAAATAGGCGCAATACCTATCGCAATTGCAAGATTATTGCTACTTTTTATGAAAAGTCAACGAACAGTTCACAAATTTTAAATTATTATCAGCTTATTTAGTAATACCAAGAAAAATTAGGATTCAACAATTAAGACACTTAGTTGAGTATATCGCAGATATCAGGAAAAGTACACTGACGCCACTGCATTAATCAAATAAAAATGGACGAAAATACTAGAAATGGGTACCATTTGAATTCGTCAATTTTGATATATTTCTTAGAATAGTGCAAATTAAGGAAAATGACAAACAAATTTTTCTCAACGCAACATTTGCATACGCAATTGTATCTAAATTCGATCAAAGGTAATTAAAAAGTGAAAATGTGTAGACAAAGATTGTGCAGTGGTGGTATCACAGCTACTTTGATATCGCATAATATGCAAATGTTCCTTTATGTAAACTTTGACTAAATGGTTGCATTTTACAAATACTGCACCCTCATGTGCATACGCTTGTGGACATTGTGTATACAAGAATTAATGTTGTTCTATTTCATCAAAAATAATTTAATTAAAAGATATTATGTATATTGCAGTATTGAAACTTGTATAATAAAGACCTAAAAGTATCAAATATACTTAAAACGACCATACAAAGTAAATAAATTAAGTATAAATTATAATAGTAAGAATACACTGACATTGTAGCGGTAATTGAAGCCAGATATTAAAATCATAACAATATTTTCGAGACAACATTAAACTTTGTGTAAAAAATAATAAATAAATGATTAACATATGTGGCAGCACAGGATGCAAACCTAATTTGGCTTTGGTTTTTGTGAAATACATCCATATTAAATCCTAATTACGGTAACATTATAAAATGCAATATGCATAGGATGATCAATATTGCTCTGCTCCATTCGTATTATTTATAGGTTTAGAATATGTTAACAAACGGCTACCTCATTTGCATTTTCCGTTGCTGCCAGACAGCAAACTTTCTGTAGGCAGTACTTAATAACTGGTTCAAATGACTTGTTAAGTGCTGACTAACAGCAGAGAATTCCCTTTGAACCCGATCCTAGAAATATTATTAATTCTCTATAAGATTTTCATAGATATGATATTTACGTGATATAAGCATAATCACTAGAAGTTAATTACCTCAAATGGTTTGAGCTTGGCTGAATGAAATCTGTGTAAGGCATCGTGCATTCTGATTGCCTTTTCTTCAAGTTGTGGTGTTGTTGGAGGAAAACTTCTCCAAAAATGCCTCAATAATTCACATGTACACACATATACATTGCGCAGTTCTTTTTCTAAATCCTTAGGTATTAACTCTATCGTAAATGAAGTAATTTTGTTATATATTAATATGTTATATCTTAAATACAATACTGTTTGGCTTCTAATACAAACTACTTTTATGTGTTTATAGTACATTAAAAAATGGCACTCTTTGTAGTAAAGTTGCAAAGTAGATTATTGCAAAATAATAGTACACATTTGTGTTATAAATATGTAATTATTAACCATATTTACTTACGTCCTAAACTTTCCTCTCGAAAACCTTTCATAAGAGCTCCACCAGGTGTCAGTTCTCCCAATGCTGACACTGCCGCAGCTGGGCTAACTAAAGAAGTGCTCGCTTGCCTAGGTAGGTTATTTCCAGACACCCAAGTAGACGCTTCTTTCTTTAATTGACTTAGCGTCATAAAAAGTTCATCAGAAGTGGGTTGCATATGTCCACATTCTGGTATAGGACCGTGTAAATATCTATCTATATGTGTTAAGTTTAAGGGTGCGCTGTTGTTTACATTTACGTCGCAGTTGCCATCAAGATCATCGTAAATTAATTTTTCTTGTATTCTAAGCTGAAAGAATGTTTATCGTATAGTATCAAGTATTCATAATGATAGTACCTCTCTAATTGCACCACTTTACATTAAATAGATAAAAATTGAGAAATTTACTTTTTTAATCTTTGGTCTGTCATCTGGTATGGATACTTTGCTTGCCGATGGTGTCGAGCCATTCAACTGTGGCTGGGTGTTTTGTATAGGCTGTTTGGCAGTGCTGGCTTTTAAAACCATGATGCTGTGTTGGTTAAATCGTTTGATCATACTCTGATGTACTATATTTCCTGAAGATCTGTCCGATTTACTTGAACCACTTCCATAATTTTCATCTAATGTTTGATCCTCAAACGAAGTTATATCCACCAAAGGATCATTAATCCCAGATTGTATATCTTTCTTAAGTTCCTGGTCATCTATTTTGGCACATTCGGTAAATAGATCCTTGGTCCCTGCATTGATACGATCACGATGAAAATAATGAGACTGAAAGAATTTTGTCCAAAAGTCAGACTCTGACATTTTGTGAGGCACATTTTCTTGATGCTTCCTCTTGACTGCTGGATAAGTTTTAAATATACACTCTATTATGTCAACAGTGAGATTATATTTCAGTCCATTACAACCGTCAGTTTGGGGTTTAATATCAGCCTAAAAACATTGTTAATTATTCTATCATATGTCATTCATGATAATACTTAATTATGCAACAAAAGTATGTGTTCTATAAAGAACATTACTTACTAAGAAGGCGCTGTTTACACCTATTTCTTGTCGCTGACTCTTTTTTGCTTGCGTGTACTCAGCTGCGTGTTGCGACCAAAATTCTTCAGATGATATTACTTGCGTTATAACTAAGTCACGATATAATTGCAATAGCACAGGATTTTCTTGTAGTAACCTGAGGAACAACTAGTATTAAAACATATATGCAAGAATAAAATCATAGTAACTTTTTACCTGTTTTTTTCTTCTAGCTCTTTATTCACTTTTCTCTTAAACTTAGGTAACAACTGTTGCAGCAATTCTTTGACTTCATCACGATCTTTAATTTGGGCTTCTTGTCCCTTCCTATTCACAAAGTGAAATGTAGACGAGCTACCATCATGTAGTACAACTTGGAGTTGTATTTTTGACTTTCCTTCCGGAGATATTTTTTGTACTAGAAAAAGAAATGCTATCAAATAAACATTCACACAATTTTATACATATAAAAATCGACATTGTCACGTACAGCCAAAAGTATTGACCTTGCGTTAACGACTACAAAACGTCACAATACATAAAATGATGGTTGCTTTACCAAGGACTGCAAAGTTCTATGTAAGAGTAATATTAAATGCAACAATAATTTAATTATCGTGTAGGCTAAGTTTTAGTAACAAGAACATATGCATAAGTATTTTTAACAGTATTAAAAGAAATAAAATATTCATATATGGAAGGAGTACTAAAGTATATAAAGTTACAATGTAGTTAATATCATTAATTGCATGTAAGCCAATGGACGTTTGTCATTCTTATTTTATTCGATAATAATGAAACAGTTACAAGACTGTTAAAAAGCTTACATTTAATATCGCCATATTTGTGGCTGACAGATACAGTATCCTTGTTATCAAGCATCCAAGCTATTCTCTCATTCATTACATATAAAGTTCCATCTCCTTTTTTGTAGCGCACCTGTCCTACTTGCATTAAAACATCCTCTGATGATGTTGTCATGGTGGCTTTGATATATGATATAATATATCTATAAATAACAAGTATAATTGTGAGACAGATTTTTCGAAGTATTTATTCAGTTACGAACATATTTTGGCTAATAACGGATTTAAGCAAATTTCGTTTGGGAATAATCGAGAATGTACAATTTCTTTTTGAAAGTTTCAGCGCACTGCAAAAATTTATTTGGATATTTCTGTTCTCTGCTTCTTGATATCATACGAATTGGTGTTAACATATGACATTGAGTTATTGCATGTATACAAATATCGTCTATTCTGAAATCATGTCACGAGTTTAAGGCTAAAAAAAGATTGTTAGTAAGTAATCGTTAGTTTAAAAAGTAAAATAAGTAATTTATGGTCTGTAAATACACTTTCATGAAGTTTATATGCACTCGTCAGAAACATATTTCTGAAGTATCTTAATCTGTACTTTTTCTACCGCAGAAGACTAGCAAAGGAAAATTAATGCGATAATGGTACAATTTGTATTACACGTATGCTTAATAAAAACCATTTCATGCGAAGAGAAGCGTTCTTGCGTAAAGGCTAATTTTATTTCCATTGGCTACAGGTGTAAGTATCCATATTTGGTACATATAATTATGTCAACACCCCACCTCATCGTAAAAAGTTTTGCCCGCATAATTCTACACCATTTGCACTCTTCAAGCTATTCTTTAAAAATAAATAGTATTAGATTTGAAACAGTTGAAGAATTGCACAATTGGTCTACAGACAATTAAACTTTATTTTAATTGAGTTGACAGAACTTTGTATCCGACTTTAACGGAGATTCTACATATACGAATAAGCTTGTTACTCCAGTATAATCGCAAGGAAAATTTCCCGGTATTTCGTAGGAAATGAAATAATGTTGCTGTACATAGAAATTGCGATTTGTTTGTCACTGTGTCCTTGAGTACGGTGTTACCTCGTCATCACTCCGTAAGAAAGAATTATAAGAAGAAATACAATGAGTCAATATTATAGTTGAAATCGAATTTAAAGAATACTACGTATTTATAAAATCGAAAGGGTGAATGCTAACTTTGTATAGGCGATCTAAACACTGCTGTAACCGTCTACCCATAACTTTGCTCTTTCACCTTTCATACGCTTTCAACGAAATAAAAACTGTTTTCCCATTGTCTGAGAAACAGAGCGTGGATTTCTCGCTGGAAAAAATGTTATGAAACGTGTTAATGCATGTATTTACCGGTGGTAACGTGCGAAAAAATACGGAGCAACGTAGAGAACCGTCGTGCGGCACGGCCATGTGCAGAAACATACATCAGCGGACGCATCGCGAAGCGAAGACGGCTACGGACGGACCGTCGGTACGGACAACAACCATCGACCTGCTCACAGGCCGGAGAACTAGCTACTCAATTTAGATACTAAAAAGCTTCCGGTCATCGATTAACATTCTTACATTATTTCCTATTTCTATCACCAAGCGACACTTGAAAATATTCTTTACCTTCATATTGCGTATAATGCTCGCACCTTGCATCCATTTACATATCGAATGTATTTACTTTCTTTTACAGTAGGGTCGAATTTGAGTAAAACAGCGTTGATACTGAATTGTATGCGGATGTGACAATCTTGCTAGTACGAGGGCGCTTTAAACCGCGAAATTCAAAGTCGGAAAGTAGCACGGTTATCGGATGTTTTAAGTTTGGATTGTATATCTTTCAGAGTATTGTTAAAATACTGTTGATATACATGTGGAGTCGGTCACAAAAATATTTGAACACCAGTGTTTCTTTGAATGTATGCTCTGTATTTTAAGCAAATATACAATAAACTGGTTACAGTAAATGTTTAGTTGACAACATGCAGACCCCGTTTATTTTGTTCGTATAATTGTTTAAGTAATTACAGAAATGCAAAAGCGAAATATTGAACTCACAAAAATAATCAGACATTGGTGTAAAAGAACGTACAAGAATAAACAGCTTTTTCCAGCAATTTTCTTCAAATGTTATATAGAAATAAGGTTTGACTAAAATATCAATAAATGCTAAAATATATCCACACTGTGATTAAAATACACTCCCATACTTTTACCGATCGGTCGTATTTTACGGGAGGTATATTGAAGTTATGCTAATATCCGAATCATTTTATGACCAACTGTAGTTGCCAACGTGTTTTTTAAATGCCAGTGTAAAACATATTCTTGGATGATTGTATGTAAATACGAATTGGCGATATGGTATAAAATTGCATAAAGCTACTCGAATGGACGAATTTATTGTATTTATTGTAATTTGCATACTACTAAAAGATGTGATTCAAGTAAATAGTTCACTAAGCTATATTTAGTGGTTGGAAATGTGTTTGTAAACAGTTGTTACTAGCCAAAACTGAATGCTTTTAGAAATATGTGTGTTTACACCGTATATGTCAACAATGGATAAAGATTTGTGTATATGTTCTAGAAATTCAGATGATTGTCCTTGGTGATCAAATTATTTCATAAAAGAAATAATAATATAATTTAATAATTATATCTATACAAATGGAAGGTATGGCTATATAGTAGGTTGAACAATTATTCTTATTGCAATTGATTTTCATGTACTCAGATCGAGGATAGTTATTACAACTAAGAATTTTTTAGTTCTACGATTATACTTTGACAAGTTGTATTTTACATTGTAAGGTACTTCTCTTAAATCGCAAAGATCTTAGCAAGTCTGAAAATATTTGAATTTTAATCTAAAGTATCATTTCAATGAAATGTGTAATACACAGATTGTATATTTTATGTTTGAATTAGATATAAATTAGGTTAATATTAATTCTGAAATAACAAGAATGATGTTCATTATGTATTAGATATTCAGAATGTTTTTGGAGTACAGTTAAATATATTACTATTATATGTGCGCCTTTTACCTGTAAAAAACTTTATTGTCATAAATAAATTTATCTGAAACAACAATAATATTAAATATGACTAGATATTAACTATCTAATAAATTTTTATTGTAATGCTTTAGCGATAACAATAATAAAGTAATAATATATTGAATTGTTCTGTTCGTAATACCACAGGTTTCAAGTATATCGTAAAGAAGCAAAAGCCGGCCAAAGTATGTTTTGGGTCAACTCGTGTACGAGATTTATCTCGAAAAGGAGCAAGTTCCTTTATGAGACATTACATAATTGAAGATTATCCTAAAATAACACCTGGTATATACAATGCTCAACAGGCACATAAAGCTATAAAAGATAAGGTATGCTTGCAAGAGTGCATACAATACCAAAGTATAATATTACATTGTGTCCAGTTTTGTATTGACATTTTAAACTTTCTACCTATAAAAAAAATTTTGCAAACGTAAACCACGTAAATTAAATTTTATATTTCTATCTACGAATTTACATTATATTACCTATATTCTAGATCCGAATGTCCATTCTATTTCAGCCTTGTTCCCTTAGCATCAGTAAAAAAGGATACGGTGGCTTGGCAAGGTTTGCCACAAATATTGTACGCCATGAGGACTATCCATCCCCATGTTCTTATAATGTTGAACAAACTAAAACGCAGAGTTACCATCCTCCTATCTACGCCAGAAAAAAACAAATCTTTACCAGTAGTACTCCAGGGTAACCCTATGAAACACGATATAGACATTCAAGATATAATTAATTGTATGTTATTAATGTCGAATATGTAACTGCTTCACCATTTTACAGACCAGGCATGTATAATGTGCCCAAAAAATATGGCATTACATATGAACATAACTTTGGTGGTAGAGTTAAAATGCGTTTAGGAGTAAAACTAAAATGTTGCTACCGTAATACGGATCTTTGTAAAATTTGTGGGTCGAAACCTGTGGGAGATTACTGGCATTGCAATAATAAATCATTTTTGTGCAGAGAATGTATGAATAATGAAACCCAAAATTCCAAATTTTATACCAAGAACACTTTAAAGAATTTTCAGGTAACTTGGTAATTCGGAGACTTTTTACAATTAACTTATAATTTTTTGTTCTCACGTGTGATATTTAAATTGTAGAAAATAAGAGATTGCTCCAGAATTCATTTACACAAGGATACTGACGCTAAAATTTGGTTAATGCATCCCAAAGATATTGTACAATGGATGCGTAGAGAAGCATATGTAGCTGCTTATATAGAGGTTTGAAAGATATTGCTTCATATATTAGATAACAATCTCTTACAAGACGCAGTTTAAGTGAATTAATGAACATATTGTCATATAATTATAGTAAAATTTGTAAAATAAAGCTTATTGCACCATGATTATCTAAATTCTTTTTATTCCTTTCTTAATCAACATTTATACAATATATCATTATATATTATGCTCGTATACATTCTATTTACAGAAAGATTATATAAAAATATTATCATATAGTTATATATGCAGGTATTTAAAATGATTTAGTGGTTGAATTAGCATCAATATGAAAATAATATCATTAATGTTTATCATTCTTTAAATAGTATTATTATATGCACATGGTAATCAGTCAGCAGAAGCGGAATATATCTATATTCTGTACAAATGAATATTTTAAATTCATGTATATCATTTCAGTTATATCCTATCTTATGCCAGTTGTTATTATTCAGACACATTGCAAGTAACAACTGAGCAGTGGCCATTAGAGGTAGGCTTTAATTAGAACAAATAATATGAAAAGTTGAAGTTGCATATCGTAATGACTGACTTAGTTTAAGACTGCCTTTTAAGATGAAGAACAGTTAAAATATGTCAGTAGTTTACAATTAGTAGACAAAATGTAACTTTAATTGTATTGAGGATAATATTCTGCTACAGTTTTAAAAATTCTGTACTCTTAAGCATATTTATCAACGTTCACACAAGCTTTATTAACCATGGAAGGTTAATGAAAAATTTGTTCATTATTAACTTTCTACAAATAAAACAAGTAAACGTTGATAGTATTTTAGAGTCTACCTCGATACCAAAGGTAAAAGATTTTATATTTCTACAATAGTAGAGTTTTAATATAGTTGCACGTATACTTCTTTCACAGCTAGTGTTAAAAGAAAGATATTACAGTCTGTGTAAAAACAATGTACTTCTTGCTGAATATTTTCCTTGATGTGGTCTCATAAGATTCTACTGATGCCATACTTGCATAAATTTCTGTTTAATTCAGTGTATTTGTCAAAGCATGTTGATTATAGCAATGTTATGCATAAAATAAAATTTTAATTTACATCTAATAAGGGTGAATTTTATACAGCTTTGACACTTTAAAGTTATACACAATGTTTATAAATATGTATACACAATATCACATTTTCTAAAAAAGCTGTCATATATTACCATAATCCAATTAGAAATTCATAATTCTACTATAATGAATCTACTTACTGATGCTTATAATGAACGTTGGCAACTAAGTTCTTTCTCTGTAATATTAACACTTTTTTGTATTGAATCTAAACAAGGCTCTTAATAGTAACTAATGTTCAAAATATATTTATGTATAAATAGTATATCGAGTGTGTAGTTATAATTGTCATATAGAGATATAAGGATTATTTGTCACGTATTCATAGTAAGTGATAAAATTGATATAAATTAATACTTTAGTCGTTTAAATAAAATTGTAAAAAATACGAAATGTTTAACTGCTAGAAGATAATTCTTGAAAATCATCTTCTTGCATCATAATTAATGGTTTCATATTCTCTTCGACAGGATTGCAGCCATCTGGGGCTTGTCTGGATACTGTAGGAACAGTTGAATCAGATGAAATCGAGCAACTTTTATCAGTTTCAATACAATTCAGTTCAAGACAACCTGTTGTTTTGTTTGACAATGTATCAGTAGAAATAATACTTGTAGATTCTGTACTATTTTGAGCTGTAAGATCGTAGTGACATTTATGAATAATTTTTAAGTCCATTTTATCATTGATATTTTCATGTGGACTGTGTGGAAAGATATTTGCATTTTTAGGGCATTCTGAAATATCTGACTTGTCGCAACTTTGAAGATTTTCATTTACAACACGATTTTTCTCTATTACATTTTGTACTCTGGACAACCCATTATTAAGTGCATCACTGAATGTCTTAACATATCGGTTATCTAATTGTTGAATTGCTTCTCCTTCTGTCGATGCAGTATTTACCGCTTGTAAATCTGATGCCATTTGTTTATATAGAAGAGGATTGAATATATTATCTAGGCCCATATGACGAACATTAGAAGTAATCAGATAAGTTGTTAATTCGTCATACTTTGTATTATCATTATTTTCTTCGGTAATTAGTTCTTCTCGTATTAGCGATGATACTTTGTTAAAAGGTTGTGACTCTAATGATGTATCAGGTGGTGTTGCATTACTCATAATATTTATTTCAACATTTGGTTGGTTAGTTCTCTGATTTTGTGATGAAGTGTTGTTTCCTCTATTTTCCATACCTAATAAAATAGATGGCGAAGTATCAATATTCTTTTCAAAGCTAAAAACTGGTTTAGCTTGCATGTTGTCATCTTCATGTACATTTGTAAATAAATCAATAATGTTGTTATTTGCAGATGTTTGTTCACATGGTAGAGACGTTGATGGAAATTGTGAAGACAACTTATCAAGTAAGTAATTTATGTGGGTTTTTGTGCCACGGTGAGGATATTCTGTACTGCTGTTTGAGAAAGTGTCATTCGGTAATGAATATTTACTATGACATTGCGTTAGGCCATCATTGTGTGACAAAGCCTGATCTGATTGTTGACAATTAGATTGTTCAACACAGATTGTCCCAAAAGTTATTAATTCAGTTCCACTATTAGATTTTGGCAACTCTTCACAAACGTTGGTTGTACATTTTGTTTGTATTTCGTTTACCGCGATATTTCGAGTACATGGATATCTACATTTTACTGACAGTGTTTGTGACAGATCTTTATCAGGCCCAGCATATATATTATTCTTGTTTTCAGTATTTTCATTGTCACTATTCAAATCATTTACATCAAAATCTGTTTCAAAATCATCTTCAAAGGCAGTATTTGTAACATCGTGTAATCGTGTTTGTAAACGTTTAGTTATTTCGTCTAGTTCCAAGAGTTTTTGCCTGTTGGATAGAAAAGGTACAGTAATGCAATAGTTTAATGAATGTATAAAATAGAATGTTAGGCTTTCCATTAATTCTTTAGTTTTAAGATCATCATTTGAAAATATACTTAATTAACGATAATCATGTTACTTACTTTAATGACAGAGACAAGAAAGACATGGATGTTTCATCCAGTATGTGTTTGTCGTTTTTTGTTACTGTATCAGTGGTGAAACCCTCATTTTCTACATATTTTATTTTATCATGAAGGTCATATTGTAATATTGCTCTATTTGGTTGTGAATCTATATTACTGACACTTGGTTCTTGAGTATGCGAGGAATGAGGAAGATAATATATTGGCGCATGCACAGTATTCATTGTGGAATAAGATTTTCCAAAGGATGATAAATTATCTAAGGGTGTTATGCTCGCCTAAAAAATAAATACCAATCATAAAATTTTACATGTACAATGCTGAAAAGTTTGCACATTGCGATTTTAATAAGTTAAAGCTGAATATAAACATATTGTTTATTGCTTACTTTAATCTGTCCATTAGATTTTCCTGTGAAATCCATTATGTGAAACCACCCAGAAATAGATGGAAAACCGGCAAGTAAAACTGATAAGTCAATAGCTGCAAATCCTACAACAATATCTTGTTCTAAGTTTATTTCCATGCTTGTATCTGGATCTAATAAGCGCCAAACTTTCAAAATTAGCCTCTTTCCATTCTACAAAAGATGTAAGTTTACATTTATATTTATCATTCAACTTAAATTTAATATAATCAGATACATACATTTAAAAGTAAATCTATTGGTAATTTTACATCTTGCCTCCACTGCCACTTAGGATCACGACAATGTGGATAAACATTCGTCATGATATACGAATGTAACTGCCTGCCATAATTTGCTTGAGTTTGTTGAAAGGTCACATATGTACTTGGTTCAATTGTTTCAGTGGCTTTTTCAATTTTTGGTAAGTGTAAAGCACAGTCAATTTCAATCACACTTCTAAAGTAATTATTTTGGTCGGACTCAGCTTCTGTGGTATGTTCCTTTTTCTTTGTATTTGTTTTAGCAAATACAGTACAGTTTTCAGAGGTACTTTGCCGTTGATCTATTGCCTCATCAATTTCAGCTCCAACACCGACACTTCTGTACAGTTCTGTGGGTAAATCATAACTATTGTGTGGTTCGTCATTGCTAATATCATCAGATAAGGTATTACAATTTAACTGATTTGAAGATAGTTCTTCGATACATGATTCCTTTTCATCTGCTACACCAAGCTCTGTTTGTGCTGCTTGATTCACATTTGTTTTTGTAGCCCGTAACGCATGTGCTAAACGGTCTACTAAAGCATGCAACACTAATTGTTCTGTGTTGGAAAACTCTTCTTTTAATAGGTTATTAGAAACACTGTTCAATTTGGCGTCTTGAACTATAGAAATATCTGTTTGAATCTCTTGAGTTCTAAAGTTTGCCGCTTTCAGATTTGTATCGGATATATGATCATAGGTAATGTGACTATTATATCGAGGAATTGAATCAAGATTTTGGGACAATTCATGATTATTAATATGCCTTCCACGTTCTAAATAATGAAGATCATTTGTACAGTTAACAGAATTACTCTGAGGACTGCAGTTCACTGTTAGCGGTATAGTGGTAATATTTCGCAGTCCTCTTGACATTCCCAATAGAGCAATTTGTTCTGCAGTTCCTAAGGCTACTAATGCAAGTAACTGCCCGCAAGATTGACCAGTTACTGGATTTGTAATGGACACCCATTCATCTACGCTTATTATAGGATACTGCAAATAAATTTTACGCTTACTATTTGCACAGTACAATATACATTAGTGAAATAGGAAAAAATTTACCTTAGATAGTAGTAAATGTGGCAAAATAAGTGGATCTCTATATGCCACATACAACTGATGTACGGGTAACTTTACTATTCCAAGAAGATGATCAATGTCGTTACTAGTTTTACAATGCACTTCAACAATGATATAATTATCTTTAATTCGTTCCAATAAATCCGTTCCATGTATTAATGGTATTAACTGTAACATAACTTATAACTGTGCATATGTTCGATTAAAAAAGCGTGCAAAGGAAAGTATATTTACCTGACTGAAATGATAGAAGGGATTTTTTGTATTAGTATACAATTGACTTGCAGCTTTATCTTCACGCCAAAATGCTCTGCATATTAGGTAAGTATTTAACTCTGGTAAGTCTTTCCCTTCAGCTATGTATATTAATCCATGTAATAAAATCTATAAAGCACAGCATCATAACATATTTGTAAAAAAGTAATATAATTATTATTTCATCATGTTGCGTGAGTAAAATGTAGGGGACAGAATACAATTCAAAAACTTAGATGTCAAAACATACCTTATTTTTATTATTACTTTCGAGACTTTTGGTGTCAACTTCCTTATTGCCTAATTTTTTTTCCTGGTGATCGACTATATTCACCGTGGTCACTGAATTAGTATTGTCATCACTAGTTACACATTCTGTTTTCCTCGCAGTTGTCTCTGATACATTGCTGTTTGTTTTAGATTGCGTTCCTGTTGCACTTTTATATTTCCTAGCTTCTGTGTCTAGGGGAGACAGTTCTAATACAGGGATATTTTCCTTTGTGGACATTACAGCATCTATAAATTGAAGTTGACAACATGAGACTATAATAAAATCAACAATTTTTCATGTAAATTAAATGCCGATCCGGTGATTAACTAACCAACATACTGTTTACCAAAGTGAGCAAAATCACAACCTAACTCTACTATGACCTTTAATTCCCCAACTTTTATGCCCTTGTTGATAACAGCTAAACGTTGCATTATGCTTAAATTGTCAGTTTTAATAATATCACTCATGTATACACTGGCAGTTCCAAATTCAGTTGGTAGCTTTTGGTTTATATGTCGAATAAATACTTTAAATTGGAGAGACACATTTGAGCTTACGCTAGATTTTGGTATATCGTATATACCTTCATGGTTAAAATATATTACTGCAAAAATAAAATAAATTACATGCATGTTTGCTGCAAAATTATACACATATATAAAATTTGCGATTACAAGTAAAGCAATATGTTTACCTTCTCCAATTTGTTTCTTTGAACACATTTTAGTTGGTTTACAGGCATCTATTCCTTTTTTATGAACTTCTTTGTTAAGCCCAAAAGTAGTATTATACTGAATAATATATGTTACAGCCATTGGTATACCGTCATTACCTAAAAAAAACTTGAATGTTTAAGACCATTATAACATCATAACCAATAATATAAAACGCGTACGTGATAAGCATGATGATTTGACTCTCCTATACCCCGCTGGACTTAAAGTTAATGATTCTACAAAAACACTAATGCTATCTATATGATCCAATAATGCCACATCTAAAACATAAAATGTTCATAAGCTTATTTATAAATTACATATGAGGAGTAATCAAGTTTATGTTTATTATATAGGTAAACCTTTTAGTTTATTATGAATTCCTTCTTTGCATAAGTTTGCGTCTGTTGTTTCATTCAAATTTGTAAGATATACTTGATTTGACATGACCTGCGGATTGTTATGACATGTCATAATTGTTTCTGATGCAAGATCAATTAAACTTGGAGTTGGAGATGTTGATCTCAAAGTGTTTAAAGCCTTACGTTGGTCAGAAGGACTCATCTCTTTTCCTAAGAAGTATTCATACAGTTTTGCTTCACACTCTGTTGTACCACAAGAATACTCATCTGTTATAGAATTATCACTAAGAGCTAATGAATCGTCATTGTAAGTATTTTTTAGTAGAGCACCCCTCAGTCTTTGTGCTCTAGCAAGTACTTGAGCAACAAGCTTGTCTGCAACATCAATGTTAAATTTCTTCATAGGATCTTTGAGCTCTGTTTGCTTCTGTTTTATGATGGATTTATAAATATCTTTTGTATCAGACTTCATTGTTCCATAACAGTTATGGCCAATATCGCTTATGTCCCTATCATATTTTACAGGATGTTTAAGATTGTATTTTGACTGAATTTTAACGGAATATACATTTGAATCTTCCGACTGTCCTTTGAGTTGTTTGCATTTCAGTTTATCGATTAGATTAAGAAGTTTGATCGAAACGTGCACTTCACCTATTTTATAACCAATGCTATTACATACTGGAAGATATCTGTAGTACGTTTTTGAAGCAAAAATGTCAAGAAGTTCAGTGACTTGACTTGTCCCAACAATGTGATGCGTTTGCTCGTCAATAATTACTAATTCTATAGTTTCACAATTTTTTATGTATTCTTCAAAAAGGGATAGATTCGTTCTAATCGCATATGTTTGTGTTGTGTCTTTGTCTAATGGATCGGCATCGCTTATAATATCTACAGGTCTGAAAAATGAAGAATACTTATTATTTAACATTCATTTACTATATATACGTGCTTTATAGTTTAAAATTTTCAGCAATCTCATATGCGACAATATATATAATGTTTAGAAACTTCTCCAAACCAGAAATATGTAGATTCGTACAATCTATTATACTATTATTCGAATGAACATATTGTAACGAGTTGAAAGTCACAATATACAATATACTTTAAATAATAATCACCATGGACTAAAACAATATGTTTGGAATTTCTAGGTTAAAAGCCGATAAAAGATTTTTCAAAAATGTTATAAGTAATTGTCGCGTACATCTAAAACATATATTGTATTTAATTACGAAAATCTACAAACTCACAACAATGTAATAATACAAACTTAAATCATTATTGGAATCGTATACATGAAGATAGAAAAAACGACTGTAGATTGCAGAAATGGAGCATGCTATCATAAACATGTATACGCGTGTATACAGTACTAGAAATAATAATATTAGCTTTTTTTATTGTACCTTTCACGATAATACAATCTGTATAGAAATCTTATCCACAATTTACCTGAATTGTGCACTGTCGCTTTCACCCCACCAAGATGCAACAACAGAAACGTCTCCTGAACGCTTTTTTAACCAAATAATTTCGTCAATAACAAGTTCCAGGTATCCATAAACTTTCCCCTCAACTAATGGTGGCAAGGATCTGCATGCTTTTAACTCCAGATCCATTTCATTTTCGTTGTAAGGTAAATAATTGGCACCTTACTTGGTTGTCATGTTGTCATCGATTTAGGTTAAGTTTTTTAACGTATATTCATTTCGAAACCTACGCGAAAGAGATGCTGTGAGAACAGAATCAAATATAAAAATAGACCGACGATGTCATTACCGCCATCTAGGTAAATTATTACAGTTAGAAAGAAATCGGATAGAGCTCGGTTTATTAGAGAAGAATAATAATATCATCAGGCAATTTTCAAAATATCGATTGCATAATTTTTATTACATATTTAGCATACGGGATGAATAATTACATGTTTAAACATGAGTGCTAAGAGAAATATATACTATTTATTTTTCCATACGTTACAACAGTATCAAGACTAATCAAAGCATGAAATTGTACAGTTTAAGCATAAAGAAAGCTGCAAATTTACGTACATAATACACATTGATATAATCTGTAAATTATCTGTACATACAACATTTGTCTTACATAAAGTTAACCCTTAGCGCTCCACACGTTTACGAAACAAATGACGAATGACTCCGTAGTGGAGCCAACGGAGCGCTAAGGGTTAATATATTCATAGGATACTTTGTTTTCAAATTGGCATTTCTCAGAATGTTACATGTATATTTAGAGTATAAAGAATGTCCTTTGATCGTAAAAATACTTTGTGAGCTAAACTTTCCATAGTGAAATATATAAATTAACATTTTCAATGTATAGTTACCTAATACTCTTACCAAACTTGCAGGTTTTGGTTTTTGTAAGCATAGCAATTATATGAACTGTCATAGTTGGTTTTACAAAACTTTAAAAGTTTATAAAATAATCTTTATATAGGTGGTTTTACAAGTTTGTAAAAAATGTTATAAAAATTATAATTTAAACAATTTTCAAACAATCATAAATGTTTGACAAGACTTAAATTTATACTGCGCGGAATCTATATTGCCCTTATATTAAACAGTACCTGTTGATTAGCTAATATTTTAAAAAAATGTTAGCAAAAGTTCGAGGATTATATCAAACATCATAGACAGATATTAAAATTAATTGTTGGAATACACTGTCTCAGCGAGGTAGTTATAAATTTACAAATGTTTGGAATTGTATGAAATATAAATTAAATATCACTTAATAATGATATTATATCGCAGAAGCATTTCTTCTTTCTTACAGATCTTAACATGTAGTTCGTGATATATGACATATATCGTTTAAAAAACCCTATTATCATTTATAGATGCGTATTTATTATATCACCAATATAAATGAGATAAGGCAGGCTATTTCTTCATCGAATAATTGAGTAAGATTCTGTTTGGCATCGAAAAGGCATAAGATATTTATGTATTCTGAATATACTGCCAGAACGGGCAAGAATGTTTCCATTGTAAGGTGGATATTGTTTAAATTTTCAAGTTAAAAACCATGCCCAGAAATTGTTCATAGTGAATTGTAATGACACCATCCAAGTCCGTATCTAGTTGTCTGAATGCAGAGGTTAGAGTCTATAAACATAAATAGTAGAAAGGGATGTAAAAACGGTCACAGCTAGAATCATAGCTAACTAAGTGTAATTATAGTTATAACTAATTTCCTACATCATTAAAATATAATTCTATAAACTTCAATACTTACATACAAGACTATACAGCATTGAATAAAATCATCAAAGTATATTGTTCCTCTACCAGCACGATCATACTTGCGTATAAGAGTATTTATCGTTTGATCTGTTAATCGGTAACCAAAACTGGTCAGTGCAGTTTTTAGTTCATGACGATCTATGTTACCACTGTTATCTCGATCGAAAGAACGAAAACAATTTTGCCAATCAGTCACGTATTTCCACAAAGCACCAAATTCCTCAAAGCTTACAGTTCCTGTTTGATTTTTGTCAAACATACCTGTAGAATTTGGACCAGTTTTGTCAATGTCAAACATACCTGTAGCAAAGAATTAATAAAAAATTCACAATTTCAACAAAGGATCATGCAAATCTATATACGCACTATAAAGAAAATATATATACACATAAATGTAGGTATTTATGTATATGTCGATTGTATTTAAGATTGTATAAACCGACAAACTGCAAAAGGTGTTGTAAAGAGATTTTCCAATTTTTGGAGTAACGTATGTTATTACATTTGCATAATCATTTGAAAGTATATTTTGTAAATGCTTTTCTTACCGATCATCAAGCGCACAGTTTCTGGGTTAAATGGCGTCCAAGTACCATTAGAAAGTGCTAGCTGCAATTCATCAGCGGTAATTGAACCGGAACGATCTTTGTCCACGCTTTAACAAATAACGTATATAAATGTTAATGCACCGTATAAATTTGTGATCGACATTTTACCATTTTAATAGTTCTCTCCTATTATCTGTATTTATGTATAACATCTTATATCGTGATGTAAAGTCACTATTTTATTACACTTTAAGTCAGGTTAAAGTCATCCAAAAATTTCTTAATGGCAGCAGGGTTATAATAGCGCGGTAAATATTTAGTAAAAAGTATCATCGACAAATATTACATGCTGTTAATAGTACTACTTTCTATGATAGAACAATGAACAATATAGGCGTTAACGGTGATAATGACGTGTCTGAAAAGTCAAGCGGGCCACGTCAGGATTTGCGAAGAGTTTAGAAAACGTGGAAATCTGTATAATTGGACAATGTGCTCTAATGTTATTAAAAAGAGAAATATTAAAAAATAACGTACCGCTGAAATACGTCCCATAAGAATTCCCGACTAGGCATTGGTGATGTAAAAGCCATTTTTATCCGAATTCTGATATGCACCGATGTACCATACGTACTACAAAATATGATTTCGATCCACACAGTTCAATGTATCCTTACTTCACTACTACGAAAACCACACAAGCTAAGGCAATATTTCTGCAGTTATATTATCATATAATTATCATATATCATCACTTGGTCATCGTCCCTGAACGTGTGATTCGCATTGATCGGAGCGCCAGTATGCGGATAAAAACTTAAGTAGAGATGAAGTGACAAGTGATAGCACATACCAGGGAGTGCAAACTCCCATGTATAATTTGCGGACTAATTTTAGTTCGTATGAATCTCGGAACTGTTATAGATAGCAGCACAAAAAGAAAATTTGTAGGGAAGGGGGGTTACAGCAGAGGGCAGGGGGGGGGGGGAAGAACCACAGGGGCTTTCCTAACCTGCCCAAACTTTAATATTAATATCATTTAATATGGATGTTTAAGAGATAAGACATTATAAAGTGTTAATATCCTTTATTATAAATTGTGCGAATAATGGCTGCAGAATTTTATACATCGCATTCGCACAAGGCGTAGGAAAAGTGCAGAAAGCCTACGCCCGTGTATCGCGTAAATATAAATATAAAATATAAAATATAAATAGAAATATAAATATAAAATATAAATAAAAATAGAAATATATATAGAAATGCACTATGTTTATGCAAATTTTCTCAGTTCCGACCCGACTAAATAGAGTACAATAGAGTACTATTCCGAGTCCAAATTCCTATATGAGTTGTCTCCCCCTGGTGGTAACGTGGCTCTACCCATACAAATCGGAGGGATGAAGAACTAATTTTAAAAAGGATAGGGAGTCAAATAGTAGAGGCTGAGTATGCCAATTCAAATTTTTACCAAAAGATCACAGATTCTATTAACTACAAACTATCGCTAAGCGCGTGCAGCTCTTGCCCTGAGGTGATCCTCGATGCAAAAGCATACAATTTTGTATCGAGGATAACCTGAGTTACCAGGTCTCACCACGCGGAGGTGGCTGCTTTGAGACCCGACCCGGTGGTCCCTGCTTGGCAGGATTAAAAAGTAAACTACTCTAAAGCCTTGTATAGGCTCAATCAAACAAAGAATTGAATATCCACGTGAAATATATTTAGACGACTTTATGAAAAAGTCGTCCAAACATAAATCAAATGGATGATGAAGCTACCTTCCCGAAAGGAGAATAGACAGAATAAGAAGTCTGTCGATTCACCTCTGTACAATATTTTACATCGATCTTTACAGTGTCGCTTGGCGCCAAGCGTATGACTTTAACTAAGCTTAAAACTAATCTTAACTAATCTTCAGTGTTGATTCTTAATGTGTCCCACGATGAAACGTTATCCTTATAACTAATCTTAACTTATCTTAATTATTAATTACAACTAATCTTAATAGCTAAAGCTTATTTAATTACAACTATAATCTTAACTAATCTTCAGTGTTGATTCTTAATGTGTTCCACAATGAAACCTTTCTTATATTACATAAAGAAACCAACAGAAATTGTGAAACATTTGAATTGATATTTTAAAAAAATAATTGACTTGTAAAAGAGAAAGTGAAATGAAACTGGAACAAAAGACCGTAAAATTAGGAAACTGAAAAGAAAATCAAAACATCATTTGATGTTCAATAAAATTTAAAAATATGCAAAGTGTTGTGTGATTGAAAACAAGAGTTTTAAAAATAAATTTTAAGCGGAACATGCAAAAATTTGATGTAGCAGTGTCATAATATAGCATGCAATATGTATGTACGATACATAACCGGCTCACCAGTGTTGCACCATTTCTGAAAAAAGAAGAAAAAAAAAAATATTAACATAAATAATTTTTGGGAGATCAACGCGATAATATTCGATATTCAAATTTGTTTAAACACTCACTGTAAATGGCGTTGTCGAATGCCCGACAACCGGAACCCCCGGATCCCCCTCAATATAGTAATAGATTGGGTTGACACTTTAAACACAAGGCAAAAAGAAATGTAATCCAAATTAACGAAACGTAATAATTAATCGTAGAAGTTATCAAAACACTTACTGTAAACGATGTAGTCCTGCGCATGAAATCGCGAACACTGGACCCCCCATGGTAGGATAGAGCACACACACACACACTTGATACAAACACTGAAAATCAAAAAGAAAAGAACATGTAACCGACTGTTTCAATTGGTAGAGGGTAGTAATACAGTGTAGAAAATATCGAAATACTCACTGGAAATGTTTGTATGTAGTGCTATAACACTTGGGACCCACACGTGTGGTAGCCCATGGCAAGTAACAGTGCCCGCGACCTCGGATGACCGAGGAGTTTACACACGCGACCTATTCGCTCGACACCCGAAAGCGAAGTGATTAAATGTCGCGCGCCGCGTGCGTGTGACCCCCCACCACTCATCGCTCAGTCCGATTAGTCCCGATCAGTTCCGATGTTAAGTTCGGGCGCGCTCGGCTGTAAGCTCGAGTGCTCTCGGCAGCTCTCTGTACGCAACGACCGGAGAACTGTTTATATTGACTATAACACATAATTATACGCTTCTTAACTGTTTCTTTCAAATTAACGCCGAAACTTCTATTTTTTAAAGGTACGTTTATTATTCTCTGTCTTCTCTATCGGATCTATATTTACTGTATTATCTATCTCGAAATGAGAAGTCTAATAGATTTTATATTTCATATTACGTGATGAGGATATTTTGTATCTATGCCAAATATACCCGCTTTACAATTATGGGGAAGTCCGATAATTATCCACTTTTTAAAATGTCTCCTCCAGGGATTGCAAACTCTCGTATATAATTTGCAGACCTAATTTTATGTGTATGTATAAACGTAAAATATAAATATAAATAGAAATATGTATCAAAATATAAATATAAAATATAAAAAATATAAATAGAAATAGAAATCGAAATATATATAGAAATGCACTGTATCACTATGTTTATGCGAATTTTGTGCCTATATACGTTGCACTGTTTAATTTAACTGCTTATAGTTATGCTATGCCACAGTACTTTGTGCCTGTGTGATGTGCACACTTACGGCAACCGCCATGCTGTGAACTCGTCTACGTGCTGCCATCTATAATAATTCTGAGTTAAAAGAGTACTATTACGGGTCCAAATTCCTACATAAGAGTTGTCTCCCTCTGGCACATACATCTCACAATTCAGAGCAGTTTGGAGGTAAACGTGTAGACACGAATATGATTGGAAGTATTGAACAGAAGAACTGAACTAAAACATTTCGCTTCCGGTGATCGGAGAGAATACTATACGAGTATAAATTGTTACTTTACTTTCTATTCGTTAGAATGCCTGGATTGAATAGAAAGTAAAGTACTTACAGTTTAACGTAATAAATAAAAGTAAAAATGAGACTGTCATGTACATAGGTGAATATATTTATTAAAAATAGTTATCGATAAAAATGATTCTAATTACAAAAATGACCAATAAAGTTACAAACCTTATATTCAGTAAAAAATTGTAATTGTTAAATACTATCAAGAATGACACCGTATGTTAACATAACGAAATTACAACAGTTTTTCACAGTCTATTGACACTTATTATTAAGAAAAGCATGTTGGTATTAGTCCCAAGAAAGTTGTTGCGGATGAAATTATTTCCTCCTATAATATTCACTTTGCTAAAGCTTCTTTGGCTTATTTATTCTCCATGCTCCAATTCTATACCTAAGCCAGATCAAAAATAAATCTCTTCCCATTTGTAACCAACTCCAAAACGGTACTATTTTGGATCCTTCGATTTCAGTCCAATTTACAGCTACTTCGGTAATCGGAAATCTTAAAGTTTGCGCGATGTAAAGCATCTCTACGTCGAATGCCCAACGTTCAACGTGTAAAGCTTCGAATATAATTTTTGCGGAATCTCGAGTAATAAGTTTGAATCCACATTGTGTATCCCGTATGTTTTTCACACAGAAAAGCCAGACCAACAAATGAAATCCGTGCATTAAAAAAAGTCGAAAGAATGATCTTTTAGCTGTCTCTTCCTTTTCTAAATGTGCTCTGGAGCCACATATTACTGCATATGACGTAGCGGTTTCGTCTGGCTTGGTCGTATAATCAACTGCAATTAATATTTATCGTATTGAATTCTAATAAATGCTTCATTGTCTTTCCAAAACACTTGGGAAAACTTACATCCTAAAATAGTTCGTAAACTTTCGTCCAACTTCTCCAAATCTTTAAATTTAGTTGCACCATCAGCATCGGCAAACAGTATTGCGCTACCCCTTGCGCTTAGCATACCCTTTGAAAAAAGTAAATATCAGCTGTTGTAAGTAGAACTGCGTTTGTTTCAATACTTCTTATACTAACCAGCCTAACGGCACCTCCTTTTCCTCTGTTATCGACAAGATTTAATATTCTTATGGTATTGTATTTCAAACTGTAATTCAGTGCAATTTCCACTGTTTTGTCGGTGCTTCCGTCGCTAACTATTATCACTTCATACGTAAATCCTGTTTTTGTACGCAGTTCCAAGTATTCCAGACATTCATCCAACATTGGCGGCACTGTTGACAAAACATTTAATTTATCATCTCTCGCTGCATGGATTTTGGTCACTCCATACGTTCCACTTACATCTGGTCTCTTCATTATACGCAGGAATAACAACACTTAGATGTACTGTCCATTTGTCGTGCAACGAAGGAAATTCTTCGGTTTTGCCTGTTCCCGGATTAAAAAAGCACTTTTCCTTGTCGTGTCGATAAATTTTAGGAAACGGCTGTGTTGTTACGTACAATGCTATGCAAAACTGTAACAATAATGTGTCGTGCGGCAATTAATCACTTCACGGAAAATATTTAATTTCCTTAGTACTGTATTTTGCTATCATTGAACATAATTCATTAGAAGGACGTTAAAAGAATAAAAGAACATTGTGTGTGCATACCAAAATAATTACACTCAAAATTAGCAGAGTAGCCGAAAGTAGTAAATATTGCAGTGAAAACATTCTACAGTCTAATTATGGTTATATTGTTGCAAGTACGGTACGACTTTAAGTCGTTATAATTGTACAACTTTATTTATACAAAGTGTTATACAAGGCTGCATAGTGAATACGCTGTTATCAGTAGTAAATTACTATTCGGTACACACAGCAAGTACGATACAGCACACGTCATAAATTCAGCGTGCGCACCGGCATGTGTACATACACCAGCGTGCACCAGGTGGCACAAATGAGCACCAACATTTTAACCAATGATTACAGATGCGAGAAGACAGGCTAGTTTAACCACCAAGGAGAGATTCCGAAAGAGAGTCAGCTCCAGTCAGCTCCTCTTGTGACGAGCGCCACTTTGGCATAACTACAAAGCAAATCAACATCGTTTATCATTACAAATGCTTTCTTTTTACCGTTCATATCACGTTACTTCGAGGTAGACGTGAATTGGATTGGATTATCTAAAGTAGATGGGAATATGATTGGACGAATTGACCTGAATGTTTTACTTTGGCTCTAAAAGGAGAGCAACTTACAACTCCATAAGTACCGTTGATCGAACAGAGCACTGCAATTATCTCGGTAAAAGGGAGGGTATATGTTGAAAGTTTGAAGATTATTCTTGTGTAATTTGCGCGATTCCTATTGTTTAGTGAGCCAGTCCTCTTGAATCCTATTGCTCCGTAAGAAGTTATATTTACATAGATAAAAAACGCTATCTACCGATAATACTGAAAGCCATGAAAGGTTTATCTACGTAATGTTAAGAACCTTTAGTACAAGGCAAGGTTATTCAACCGTAAAAGTATGCAATCCACGCAATTTAATGCAACCTATTGCGAAATATATATCTTTCACCCTACCAATGTCTCGAAAAACAAGATGAAAATATTATTTTTGTCAAATGTGAGTTGTGTATTAAAGACGGAAATATACAACCGAGAAATGAGGAGAAACAAATACCGCACCTACTAGCTTGGCTAGATCCATGGTACATCGTTTATATTATGCAATGTATATAATTATAAAAGCTTTTTATCATCTGTAATTATCAAACTTCGAAAATTCGTTGTAATCAAGATTTAATATCACAATTAAGGTTTTAAAGGTGGATCGTAAAAACACAGGTCTACTGCCTTGATACAAATATAGAAGACAGGGTAAATTTCCTGCTACGTATGGTAGCTTGGAAACAGTTTAATTTGAATTACAAAAGATATTTTACTTGTAAAATGAGTATGCAAGAAATATAGTTCTATATGCTATCGATATATCTTGCAGAAGGGAAATTAAATAAATGGATGGCATATTTAGAAAAAAAATATTTAATTTTTATTATACAGGTACAAGATGCCTATCATAATGAGGTAACGTATATTGAAGTATGAAAAGAATAGTTGTTGCAACACCCAGAGTTGATTTGTAGGGCTGTCTTCGTGAGTTTCTGAGTGATCGATCAACAATCTCTTCTTTTTTTTTTACATTAACCGCACTGATTACTTGCAGCTTATATCAGACTTTTTATATTTGTAAAAAATAGACACTTCAAGTAAATCTTTTGAACTTTTGATAGAATAGAGATTTGAAATAGCACGGTAAAACTGTAGATTTCTTAGTTATTAAAATGGCAACTTTAATTTGTGCACAAACTCCTGCCATGATGAGGACAACTTACCATCTTCAGGTGTTGCTTCTGCTTGTTAAGGGATGAATGAACTTACACTGTACTAAGTTCCTGCAGAAACAGTACCTGTAATTTTGTAAACAGAACATTTAACAAAAGTATAAACTATTTTGAAGGAGTTTTTCCTCTTGCAATGTCCCCCAAGAAAATTACGAAAACATGATATTAATCCTATATTTCAAATAAAGTTAAAAGAAACATTGACTATGATTATTTGCAATTTTACTGTTACATAAAATCACACAATCTGTGTGATGGTCTGATAGACTCAATCTGTGAAAACATCCCACTGAGATTCTTAAAGATTAGAACCACCTTACACGTATAATGGTTGTCGATTAAGTTTAGTAGCAACGTGCACAGGTTGATTGGTGGATAAAATGACAGTCGCCATCACTGCATGTTCCCATTAATTCGTACGGACATAAGATGCCATTGGGATTTGTATTCCTAGTAAGGAATGACAAAAAGCACAAAAATATCTTCAAACTTTTTATCATGATTTATACTTTGGTAGTATTATGTATGAAAAATAAGTACTGAATAAAAAATGATACGTTTTTATTACAGAACCCACCTTGGCAAGTTGAAATGCGTTAGTACTGATACATAAGGTTCCACGAACTTCTCCATTTCTCGATTGCTTTCTGACCTTAAAGTGTCAATATCCATATCACATGGATCTATAGAGATATCACATTCAGAATTCAGTACTATATCGTTACATTCTTCAACTTCATCATCTGGTAACGTAATTGTATTACTTATGGGTGATGCTACAAATATCGTAGGCTGCTGTTGAGGTATATCGTTTAGCCTGTCAAGAGATGAAGTACTTTCTGCTTCCTTATCTTCTGTTGAAAGAAGTGCTTCTGTTGGATCTAGAGTCATATTGTTTAATCCTAAAACTTCCTCTTGCGATAATTGAGTTTGACGTTCTTCTTTTGATTCTGTGTCTACATTTTTCTCATCACTACTGTTTGTTAATGATTGTTCTTCATTGCACTTTTCTTGTGTTTGTACTGTAGAAGGATACTTATGCGAGGTAGATGGTGCATAAATGTTTGGGATATTAATAAATGGCACTTTCTTTTTTGAAAGTTTTCTTGTATGACTAGCAACTTCTTTCAATTTGTTATCTAAAAGTTGTGCTCCAGCATCTGGTACTCTGCAAAATTTTAAGCATTAAAATGAAATTATCTGCATCGCTGTTTTGGTATTCTTACTATCATAATATTTGAAATTCACGTTTTTGTAGGAATATTCTTCTTGATAATAATTTTCAAAGCAGTAAACTATAAAAATGAAAGATATATTATAAGGTGAATTTGTAGGTTCCATACTTATAGTCTGGTCCGTTAATTTTTATGCCCAATACAGAACAAATTCTTAAAAGTTTGAAACATTCTTGACGTCCATCGTTCATCTTTTGGTAAGCAGTCACTAATTTTGGTCCCATACTGTTAATGCAATTTCGTTGTAATTGTAACCTTTCCTCCGCTATTTTTAGTTGCTCCCGTAATTTTTTTACTTCAGCAACTAAATTTGTTTGAAGATCCCTTTCCATATCCCATTGTCTGAGATTTCCCGACATTTCTGACAAATCTTCCAAAACAGTATACCTGTGTTAAATACGTATTATGTAACATTAAGAAGTATGTAATATTCAGTTGTTTTTGCGGCTATAACAAAAAGTAAGCAATAACCTTGTACCTATCTATAACAAAATGATGAAACAAATATAAACTGCAGTGGATCATGTAATATTACATAGTACACTTAATAAATAAATTTTTGTAATAATTTGCCTCCTTAAACTGATAGCAATAACTTCATTTGTGCGGAATATGTGATTTTTAATACGATCTTGTACTTACCGCTTCATAACTAACTTATGCTCTATTTCCATTAAATGTTGTTTCTGTTCCGATTGTGGTAAATTAATAAGAGCATTTAATTCTGTTCTAGCATCTTTTCTTATAGTATCCCATATTTCCTCCATACTTTTTCCTTTATTCTCCCATATTATACTTGACTTTGGAGATACACAATAATCGTCTCCTCTATCAACACTTGATACCATGGAATCATCTCTTTCCTCTTCAGACAGTGGCGGTCTTATTGAACATACACTACTTTCATAATCACTTGTTTCTACGGAATGGTTGACTTCTGATAAACGTACAGTTGATGCATCCGAATCTACAGTCTCTATATCTTTATTAGCATGGCTTACAGATTTATCTTCATGTTCCACATTTTCAGTAACATTAGTAATATTACTATCAATAATGGTTTTATTCACAGAGTTATTAGTATCTAATGTCGTCCCCTTGTTAACTACAATATTATTTTCTTTGTTATTTATAGTTACCACTCGTCCAGCTGCATTGTGTTTAACTTGTATTTGAACATATTTGCGATTTAATTCATCTTTTGTTAATATTTTCAAACAAGGATTAACTTTATTTCCTATATCTGCATTTAAAATTTTATTTTCAGAAAGTGTTTTTTGTATTTCATCAACAGAATTCTTTGGATTTTCTGTTTGTTTATTGCACGTATCGTTTTGAAGGGATGAAATCTGGTTGGTAATACAAATACTAAAATTTGTTATTGACTTCATTGTCCCTTTAGAGTCTTTTAAATGCAAAACTGGTGATTTGACAGATTTTTCAGGACATCCGGGTGTATTAATAGTATTTATGGTGTTTTTCCTTGCACTCATATTTATTAAGTTAATGTCTTCAGAAGATTTACAAGGACTTTGGAAATTCAGTGTTTGTTGACATGTTTTAGAAACAGACTGTTCTTTCTTAGATGTGTCAGATGAAATGGATTGTGATACTGTTTTAGTTGCTTGGCTTGAGCTGCTACTTTTAGCTACAATTTGTAACTTTAATCGTTCACGCTCAATGATTTGTTGCTTTAAACGCCGATATTCTGCTTGCTGTGATGCAGGTAAATGACGAACAGCCTAAAAAATTATAAAATCATATAATTATAATATCTTTGGTAATATAAGCAAATTATTCAACTGTTTACACGAAATACCATTGTCATAATTGTACGGTATTATGCAAATAAATAACAAAGGGGTTTAATTTTTGCAACAGTAATTTGCACGTATAGAGACATAATGTAAATAAGTATTAACACTTATTTTTCTCATTAAATACCAAAAAAAGTACTTCATATACGTAATATAGGATATACGATAAATAACTTCTTACCAAGGGTGTTAAATGGCTTGGACAACAATCTTCTTTTGGTATTACTTTCTTTGATACATGCGGCGATATAAATGGTTTAGCTATTGCTGCCGATTCTTGTTTTTTTCTGACATCTCGTAAAAATTGATCTACACTTTTTTCAAATTCAGTTGTAGGAATTGTTAATGTTGGCCTCTTTTCAGTTTCGTCCAATTTCGATGAATCCGAATGAGTTTTTTGTCGTTCAGATTCAGATTCACTTTCTGTATCAGATTCTAAATTTATTACTATCCTTTGCATATCTGATGTTATGGGATTAGTTGACCATTTCTTTTCTTTACACTTCACAAATTTTTTCTCTGTCAGTTTTTGGACGTTATAGACATGAGCCACTTTTTGTGAATTTAACCTTTTTTGAATTTTTGTGTTTTGATACTTTTTAGCATTATTCACAACTTTTGTACTTGCAGGTATTGTAAGTTTTTTTATAACCTTTTTGGGTGGACCCTTGGCTGTTGGCATTACTCTCTTCTTTGCAGGAGCTATTGATGATACTGTACACGATTTCTGAACAACATTATTGGACGATTGATCTGTAATAACATTGTCTTTGCTATTTATAAACAAGTTTCCATCTGATGCTTCCTTCGAGTAAGCAAATGTATTATTATTTTTAGTACTTCGGTTTGTAATATTTTTTGATGTTAGATCTTCATTTAGGTTATGCGACACAGTAGCACATGTATTACTAGTTACAGTTGTGGCTGTAGCATTTGACAATGCCACAGAGTTACTACTTTTTGTGGATTTTGTACGATTTGCTAATGAAGCTAATAAAATTGCTCTTAATTCATCCGCGTCTTCATCCATACTTTGTCTTCTATCTGTAGTGTTCTGCGTTTCATTTATACTTTGCATATTATTCCAATGCATCCGTAAAGTATTTTCTGAATTTGAGTCACATTCATGGTTTTTATCAATGATATGTTCTTGTACTTCTGCATTATTAAGATTACAGGTATCCGCATTTGCAAGTGGTACTTCAATTTTTGAAGCATCACTTGTTATTGTATTATTAGGTAAACTATCTAATAATTCTTGACTCCCTTTTTGTTTTTCTTTTTCTATGTCAGTTTGTAAAGTCTTGTGTCTACTACACTTGTCTTTCTGTTTTAATACACAGCTTGCCTCTGCGCTGTTACATTTTTTATTTTTTAGCTTTTCCGATTGACGTTTTCTTCTACTAGATCTTGTGCGCTTCTTTTTTCCTGTATTTGAAACTGTTTCACTATTAGAGACTGGAGTACCAACCAAAGTAGTGCTTGTATTTTGTATAGATGTAGAATTTTGATCCCCAGTTTCTATCATTGGTAAGTTTTCGGATCCAGATTCTGAATCTTCATTGAGGCAATAGGCAAAGGCATTCGCAACACTCAATACAGAGTTTGCTTTCTTTGCAAAAGACACTAATTTAATGGGTTTGAAAACAGTATTTGGTTTTATACTATTCTCTGCAGTAACAATAACTGGATGCATATCGGCGCTTTTAAATGTTGGCTCTGTTTGAACGTCGCATTTCTTTGCTGGTAATGGTTGTTGCAATTGCTTATTTGATTTCAGAATTGGCACTGGCACAAGAGTTCTATTAATTAAGGTTGGAATTTTGTTCGCATCTTTTGTAACATCTGGAATACCCTGCATATATAATGGTACTCCCACAAAATTTCTATTAATTAATGTTGGGATTTTATTTATATCTTTTGCGTCATCTGGAATACCTTGCTCATACAGGGATTCTTGTGTCACTTCTGCAGTTTCGTGTGGCAATTCCTGTGAAGTGTTTTTTATATTTTCATTTTTAGAAGTAGGTATTTGTGGAGCATCGTCTATATCTGTTTCAGCAAGGTCAT
Organism: Tiphia femorata; assembly: GCA_944319695.1. Lineage (NCBI taxonomy): Eukaryota > Metazoa > Arthropoda > Insecta > Hymenoptera > Tiphiidae > Tiphia > Tiphia femorata. The sequence continues at coordinate 4,123,837 of OX090904.1, forward strand.
CGATTGTTATCATTGAACCATTTGGTGAAATTGAATCCATATAAGAAGATGTTGCAGAACACATTACAGGACATGCCGAAGGAGCCTCTAGTTTATCAAAAAGGTCTTTTTCTAGATTATTTAAGCTTTGACAAACTTCTGATTTATTATGTAGATATTCACTTTTGCTAACTGCTGAATGTTCCTGAAAGTGATTATTACATTGAGTCTGTTCAGAAAGACTGCTCAAGAAAGATGTTGGAAGTTGAGCGTGTCGCGATAAATCCGGATCATATATGGGTGTGTCAGTAGGAGAATAAGGAACATCTTGATTAGAAGCTGTATCATTTGTGGCTGTACCAGTCCAAGATTGTATAGTTTTTGTGATGTCAGTTGTTTCGGAAAAGACACATGGTACTATGCGTGAGTGTTGCTTCTTTATATCATTGTAGTCTTGATCAGGAGTTTCCGTTGGATCCGATGGAGAATATGGCATATCTATATTCATCATTTGATATGTACTTGGTTCATTAGTACAAAAAGGCATTCCTTCTATTGGTGGGTAGTTTCTGTTTTCTTTTCCTTCCAAGTTTAATGTTGCATGTTCCACCCTTGTATGCGAAGCATTAAATAGAGGACCAATATTTGCCTGATTTAGATTGATAAACGATACATCAGAAGGTTGTATGCCTAACATTTCAGTATCTATTGGAATATTTGATGTCATTTTATCTGTTGGTGAATATGGCAATTTTTCATTTTCTCTTTCAACATCAGTGTCCAATTCCATATCTTCTGCATGACTGTTTTCAATAAAATTAGGGGGTGTACACGGAGGTGATATAGAATTCGTACAACTTTCGACAGGGACAGGTATAGTGTCTAGATTAAATGGACTTTCACTACGAGAAATAGAAGACTTTTTGCTTGATCCGGACTTTACACCTCGCAGTACTCTATTTTGATGCTTTTTTAATACTGCTGAACGAAGTGCTATCATTCGTAATTGTAGATCTTCTTCATCTTGATCATCATTTTTTCTACCAATTCTCTTTTCCATGTCGTTGCTGGGATAATCCATGCATTTATTATATTTACTTTGTTTTGTTTCAAGTGCCTTTTGTCTTAATAAAGCTAAATCTTCATCTTCATCTACATCACTTTCATCTTTCAATGGTAGGCAAGATTTTTCCTTCGAATAAGTTGTTACATTTCCATTACTATCTGAGATACCTTTCATCATGTTACATAATTTTTCCTTTAGAGATGAAACATGTTCCTTGTTTCTGCTTACACTTGCTTCCATAGAGTGTGCTCCTACTGAGTCTAAATGTCTGACTTTTTTTAACATATCCATATTATACATGTCAATATAAGCATCTGTGGATGAAGATTGTTCGGAACGGAAAACTTTCCTAGATGAAGTTCTTACGGGTGAATGATATGGCGATCGTTTTGGGGATCTAGTCCTGTGCGGTGACCTTCTGAGTGGAGGTAATCTGGTATGATTTACAGGGGACCGCGATTTTTTGAAAGGAGATCGCATTTTTGCAGGTGATCTGTGTCGTCTTGGTGGAGATCTTACTATATTTCTTGCTCTGTTGCTTCTATGCAATGGACTTAATTCTCTGTGATGCGATCTGGATGCATGAGTACCTTTTCTAGCAAATGTATCATGTTGCAAAACATTGCTACATTCCGTTACATCAACAGTAGAAGGAGAGACTAAATCATCGATACAAAGTACTGACGAATGAGAACGTTTCTTTTTCTTTTTTTTCTTTGCTCTTGATTTTGATGCAGAACGTATTAATAACTGCTTAGAATTATCTGTGAGTCCAACAATTTCCATATCACTATCGCTGGAAATAGGCACAAGGTCGTCATTTCTTTCTTGCAGCGTTGAAGTTGAATGTTTCGTTGCCGTGCACCCTGAATCTTTGGTATGATGACGGTTTTCCTTGCCTTGGACTGCATCTTGTGGGATAATGTCAACTTCTACTTCATTAGAATATTGTTATATATGAAGATCAGTTAAATACTTTTACTTACATTACTGTTTCCAACGATATGTACATACGCGTACAATACTTATACAATAAATACATCGGGACTATACATAAGGAAATTATACTAGCAAAAACCGAGGTACTAATGTCATATATCATATAAAGGGATGTATTTTACCAATTAATTTTTTATTTATAAAATAACCTGCTGCAACGGAATATTTGGAGTGTTTAACGGAATAGCAATGTATAAAAAAACATAATAAACTATAACTCAAATGACTTGATATTTTAGATCAACTAGAGATATACATTTCTTGTGTAAATATTGATAAATATGTACAAATCAGTGTTATGACAATAATGTAAGTAAAAAAAAAAAGAAAAAAAGAAAATCATTCGTTCTACGATGAAGTAGTGACATAATTATAAATACGCTTTACATGTTTTATCGTGTTTACTACTCCGTAATACAACTTATATATCTTTACTAAAAAACTACGTTAAATGAGAACGCAGAAATAAAATGCTGAGTGTAAAGTTTACCTCTTTTACTCTGAGCTTTATGATGATATACTCTTGAGGTTGCTGTGCACCATGAAGCACAGTGTTGTGTCGATAAGCAACTGGGACATTGGGAAATCCTGCTTCCGTATCCATAAGTTACATGTCCTTCTTCCGAAGAACTTACATCTTCTAAAGAGATTTCCCCTTCCTCTTTTTCATCGAAAACTTCAATAGCCTCGGTGCATCCACTTGATAAATCGCTAGCCATACTTAAACTTACCCCTAAATCGTAAATAACTCGAGAGGTCCATACGTAATATGTAGGTATAAGTATTCCGAGGCGACGATATTCTTACGAAAGTTGCTTTACATTACGCGTTATCACTCATTATGATCATTTTTTTCACAAAACGTCGTAACTTTATTATCCGTAACAAATACACGTAGATAAACGAGCTGCGATGAACTTCCACGCCGTCGGTTCGCTAAATGTTTCTGTTTGCAATAATAAATCTAACGCGAAGTTTACCGTGGACAATTTATCTCATACCTTGTTCACTTTTGTTACGTTATTTAACCACAGAGATCACTGATACTTTTTTACATCGAATGCGTCATACTCATTACTTGCACTGAAATTCCTTTAGGCATCCAGATTGGCACTATCAGCACTACTGTGTATCCGTTTGGATGATCTTCATGAACGCCAATACGATTCTACTTACAGACAGCCAATCGGATCGTAGCTTAATCGTAGCAGCCAATAATATTTTATCTAAGAATGCAAGAGTGAGTTTCTGTAACCTGTTCAATAAATTAAACAAAAGAATCCCGTTCTTCAGGTGTGAGAAAAATATAGGAGTGTCGGAATTGAAATGCAGTAAGCAATATGACTAAACAGATTCTCAGAGAGGGTCAGCGTCAACGTACTGAATGTTTACGTATGAGGTGCGACGGATGTGACGTAACTTTAGCTTTAGACCCGTGTGGACCCGTGTATGACTCATCCTACCCCACGATGCACTGTTTATATGATACGGAGATCGTCTGGTTATGTAAGTGCTTTCGTTAGTCCAAATATTGCTCTAAACTGTTGTAAATTCCTGATTTTGAATTCATTTGACAAGATTTGTCGTAAGATGCAAATAAGAGTAAAATTTAATATTCGTCAAAGAACTTAATAGACTATTACGCCCAGTGAACTCTATACTATACTGGAATGTGAACCAATGTGAACTACTGTCCACTGATTACGCCGAACCGCGAACATCGTGGTCGCCATGTATAAGACCCATTCCATTCGCGTGTTTACATTGCTCATTCTCCCATCTGTCTAATTGTAATGCGACGATCGAAGCAACTGTGACTACGGGGCTACAAATTGTAAAAAAAAACAATTGACATTGCTTTGTATGGAATCATACGGCACCCTAGACCATATATACATGGACCGCCAACGGCCTATGCTTGCCTGTGCTAAGACCTGTTGCAAACATCTCGAGCGCCGCATGTTGGGCCGGCGACAGGCGAACTACACACAAAGCTATCTTCAGACCGTTTTGAGCCTAAATTCCCACCAATTCAGTCATAAATGACAATATAACCTTATGTAACCTGGAAGATCATATAGCCTATCATTTCAAAACATATCCTAGATTTCAACAATATATGTATACTTTACAAAGTATATAAAATGTATGGTATTGGTGTGAACCAAAGTGTAGTAAAGAAGAGAAAAAGAAGAATTCCGTCATATTCTTGAGTGGAGATGAAAGAAGACACTTTGACGCTTCAAGTAGATGTGAAATTGTGGACGCTTCTGGATTGTGAAGAAGTTAAATAGCTTCAAACAGTAAAAATGCCACAGTATTGTAACATTAAATATTGCAATACAAGAAAAAATTGCGGCAAGAAATATAAAATTGAATCAGAAGAAACTGAAAGAATAGGCATGCGCACGTATGTACCAGTTATTGTTGTGTAAAAAGATGTATAACTTCTTTGCATTCATTTTGCAGTCTTCACAAATATTTTGTAGCTTCCTAAGAAGGAAGAAACAAAGCAACGGTGGATGCAGATATTATCAGGACGGATAAAAATTGAAAAGTGTAGCAAGTACTTTAGAATATGTTCCAAACATTTTACACCACCGTGCTTTACGAAAATTGGTTTTGACAAAGTACGACTCAATGAAACTACATTTCCAACAATGTTCTTGATTGACCACGTAAGTAAGAGTAATGTTAAGAAAATATTTGTAAAGATTGTTATTTAGAATTTATATAAAACAATTTATGTGAATGTTACAAGGCACTAGCAATGATGAGCATACAGGAAATCTAGAAAATAATACGACTGTGTCATCCACTCAGTAAGTATCACGTTACCATGAATTTATTCGTAATAAGCTTATACACGCGTATCTGAAATATAAATGTCCTTATGGACTGACTAATGCACATTTTATTTGGAGTTTGTTAATGTCAAAACTAATGCCTTCTATGAAGCAAAATAGTAAATGTGAGTATAATGTTATGTTTTACAGAAATATACATGATCTGGATGTACCATTTGTTAAGGAGGAAATGGCAGTAGCACACAATAGCGGAAATGATAAGGCTGAGCGTTCAAATAGAGCTAATACAAACATAAGATATGCTGGTGATATTACTGAAGATAAACTACAAAATATGTCACCAAGCAGCCTACGAAAGTGCATAGGGGTCTTGCGGAAAAAAGTTATTAAACAATCGGCAACAAGTAGAACTTTAAGAACATCTAAATTGCGTTCCCAGAAAAAAATTGACACACTCGCCAAAATTGTCGACGAGCTTGCGCCGAAACATGTAATTATACATATAACGTATACCTTAACAAAACAAATTATATTTAAGGGGCAATAAAGTAATTTTTGTAATTTACATTTATTCTGTCCTCTATTCTTCCCGGTTTGACCATCAAGATTAAGTTTTTACAGTAATTAGTTTTAAACTTCAATTTACTTTTATATCATTGCATTTTATTTTAATTGAATGCAGTTTGGTTTTCTAAATTTAATTTAATATATTTTCTTTCCTTCAATTTGACATTTACATTTTGATCTTAAATTTGGAGTAATTCGAAACATGCTGTATATCGTTACACACGCACCTATATATATGTAAGATAGTTTCCACTCTCGCCGGCCCAACATGCGGCGCGCGAGATGTTCGCGACAGGTGTGAAGTTAGCGTTGGCGGTCCATGTATATATGGTCTAGGTACGGCACCCTTTTCCAACACGACGATGGAAAGCTTTTCGCGCGGCTACAGTCGTTTCGAATTAAATCTTTAGAATATTTATTGTTACTACTTTAAATCTTATTATTTCTATTTCAACTTTATTTGGTAAAGAATAAATTCATTATGTACAAAATAATAATACGATGTCCCTTTATAAGATTCTCTTCTTTCAGATTTTACATCACAGTAGAGTCCCCCTCCTCCATTTTACTATCCCAACAGAATGTTTGCATCTATTCGTACGTTTTGATATTAGGATATTCGGATAATAGGTGTTCTGATACAGGGGGCTCTACTGTAACTTATAACAAACAATTTGATTTTTGCGCACATCTGTTTTTCTTTTTACAGCAATTATTTCGGAAAGGGGTTTTAATGACTTAAAGACAACATTAAGAAAAGTATATAATTTAAGGAATACAATAAATAGAATATTACATATGTACGTACACAAAAGGACACGATATTACATTGCAAACGTATACAAAACTAGATTTTCTTTTTGTCAGGCGTATTTGATTTTTCTTTGAAAATATTAAAGTCATGTAGTACATAGTTTTCTAGTAAATCTTTATCGAATATAAATCTGGATAATGAATGATCGCCCACGCCTGATAAGATGGTAACTAATCTTGCCATTTCATTTACACTCTTCATCTGGTCCTCCATAAAACCAGTTATCACAAAATCACTTGCATTCAAATCGCAATGTTTTTCGGCCATGGTATTGACAGCTACCAGTTTGTCGCTAATGTCAAGTTCTAGTTGCAACGCTGTCTACAATATGATAATAAAGATGGAAAATAGTTAGCGGAACAACGGACAGTATAAGGTTGAAAATGATTGACGTTTGAAATGTAGAAAAGAGGAAAAAAGAAACTTTCGTCTAGATGAGTCTACTTTCTACAGAACAAAAGTATCTCGATATTCTCGGTGTTTCTCTTCCTAAATTTGATTTACTTGAAAGGCATGCAAGGGGCATTTCCAGTCCTGATTACACGGTGGCGGAATAGGATATAATAAAACTTGACCTCCACGCATTTTCACATAATTGAGAAACTTTAACGCGTGCCCGTGTTCTTCGTGGTGCATCTGAATGAAAAATGACTCACATCCCGGAAGCGCCACATCCACTCGTCCAAAATATGCAGCCTTTCGAAACAGATAAGATAACATTTATTTGATTCAATATAGAATCTCGGCTGATCACTTCATTTTCAAACTGCGTAAAAGTTATTACTTCGTTGTATTACGTTATATGTACAGGTCGTCGAGAATTGAATTGTGAGAACTCGATGTAAGAAAAGAAATTGACTTGTAATTTTGCAGGTCAATGTGAAAAATTTGCAGCAAGTTTCTTTTTGTATGAGTCTACATCAAATGGAGGGCGTAAAATCATGCTGTAGTGGTGGTGATACACAATTTCCTGACACTCCGTACATTTATATAAACTTCTTGAGGTTTGCAATATAGTATTAAAATTGCTATCTGTATGTCAATTTGTCCTACAAACTGTCAGGGTTCGAGTATTTAGAATTAGACAATGGTACAATAATTTACCATAGATAAATAGTAATAAAAGGCCTTAAATTCAGCATTGATTTGTTCGTTCATAATTGCTTCAGTCTCTTTGTGAAATTTAAAATTAGCTCGTTTACCAGTTGGCCATTTCGACGGTTTACCAGTGCAGGTGCCATTTTTATCCGTTGTTGAACTACTCGACTTCGTACTATTATTTTTTATATATAACTTGTGTGCACATATCTTTTGCTTGAACTTCAGACCAACTTTATTATCCCCATTGAGCTGTAACCGGCTCCAAGAGTATATGCATTAAACTATAATTGCACACTTGTACAGAACCTGAACGAGCTTCAAAAATAGCAATTGAGAAAGTTTGTATCGATTCATAAGTTTAACATGACCAACTAACTGTTAGTACGGATTATTACATTCTTTAGTGATGGCATACTGTTGATATTGAAATTAGTAAATTAATTGAAATGCCATTAACAAGCTCACCGGATGTAATAGGCGTAAAGGTAGAAAGAATATTTGATCGTTGATATCAATTAGTTTTTTACTGCACTTGCAATTTAATAATCGTAACATCTTTGCTAAAAGTCACGTTAATTATATCTTCTCTGTTTCGCAACGAAAATAATCCTTTTTTGTCTAGCCATAAAGGTGTGCATTTCGATATTTTGTTTCTTGCTATGATATATGGATCTATATTAAATTTTGCACATTCCTATAGATAACTGTTTTATATAACTGTCACACCGTCGGAATGTCAGCCGAAAATTGTGAACAACGGAATGTCGATTAGATGTAAATACAGGGCGGTATTGTTCACATGTCTGAAACGCGAACAAGAGATTCTTTCTTTTATTTCGACTTAACAAAATAGTAATGTAATTATGCGCAATTATGTTTATCTAAATAAGTCGCATATACTTCGCGTTGCTTGTAAGTTGCTGAGTGCTCAAACTGAAGGTCATACGAGCGAAGGGATGCCACTGATTGCCGCAACAGATAATGACGATATGTGTGACTACGGGCGAACCAAACAATCTGATTTTTGGTTCTCAATTACAATTTTTGAATCTCATTTACAAATGTAAAAAAATGGTAATTACATTTAATTGTTAGCAATATTGATGTTTACCGGTAACAGTGTACCCACATACTTTGGTTTTGTAGGTTACCATATGTAAGTTCCGACGATACGATCTTCTCACTCGATCATTAGGTGGCGGCACTTATATTAAAACTTTATCGGCGACATCGTGTAATAAATAATTATTATATACTTCTCTTGTTCGTTATTTTTGACACTCTACATTCCCTTGGAATTCGTTATGAAATTGTAGCCTTCCTATATTATAATTTTGTTATAGTTTTCATATTTTAATGACCAAAATATTTAACGTGCAAAATTCTTATCGGTGTGCTTGTCGGTAATCAATGTAAAGCTAAACGGGTTTTTAATTTACAAAAATGAAAAAAGAACGTTTTTCAAACATTGTGTGTGAAACTGTACTTTAAGAAACGCAAGCATGGTATGATGGATTATAATTTATTCTTATACGTTAATATTGACTGACGTTAAACAGTTCATTACATTTAAATGAAAAATCTTATGTCTGATCTATTGAAAAAAATATTGTTTATCGCATTATTTCGCTTAACAATGTAAGTAATTTGCGTGTCGTATAATCTACATTTTCAGATATTTATAATTTACTTTATGTTAACAATAATTGTGCATACAAGTAATCTGTTAGACAGATATAAACATATCTTCATTCCTGTAATTCTTTGTCGAAAATGAAAACACCCAGCTTTTCTCCAACTAATTCCAATTGTGCAATATGATCAGCTATTTCTTTAATAGCATCCACTTGTTCTTGTAAAAATTCTGTTTCCAGGAAATCTAAGAAATTTGCGTCATTATGACTGCCAGCGAGAGTGTGTAAATCCAAAAGGCACTAAAAAGATTAATAACGAATAATAGATAAACGAATGTAGGTGTAAATTTGTATCAATAAGTGTATGAGCATTAATTGTCTTAATTACTACCGATATTAATTACTCGTTATTGCCCACATAATTTGCGATAGTACACAAAGTAACAATATACAGCTGCGCGTAAAAAAAAAAAGGTAAAAAGAATTTGTGGAGGAGCTGGGATTTGAACCCAGGACTTTCCGCATGCGAAGCGGACACTCTACCACTGAGTTACACCCCCAATTGAAATCTTCTTCTTAAAAATCGTAGTACCCAAGCACTTGTGATTCTTTATTCAGGAAATTAGAATCTGTGCACTAATTAAATTCACATGCTTGGATGCGGAGAGTTATATTCTTCAGTTTGAAGGTTCTAAGCTATCTCTAACGGGCAATTTTGCTATTCACAATACATTAATATCACCACTCACGAACTTTATACATTGGGCGATTATATCGAAGAAAACAGTATTTTAAACGAAATGCGCGCAAGTGTCGAATATGTTTATGAACGCACGAACCTTATTCACGCGTTTTTCTAATTCCAGAGCTTCCATCATGGCACCTTTTGCACTGCCCCAATCATTCTTCGCCGGCGCATCGATTACTGTCAACATGACATTACCGCCTCTTTTGTTTTGATAAGACAGTAATTTCATCGCATGTTCTCGTTCCTCGTCCGAAGCCTTTTTGAAGTATTTATGGAGGCCAGGTAAGGCGACATCACTTCTGTTAAAGTAATATGCCTGGAGGTTTTAATGATAATGTGTATTATACCACGTCGCACAAATTTCTTTAAGATTTCTTTTTGACATTTTCAAAGAGGGGATGGGACGAGAGTGACTGCGGTGATTTGTATGGCATTGCGTTTACTCACTGTAATCGATATATTATACCAACCATAGAAAGATATACATAGCTGGCATACAATTCCGTGTTAATTTGACGATTAAGCTGTTCCTCGCACTCCTCGTGAAAATTTTGCCTCACCAAACTCATACTTGTCACTGTAACTATAATCCGAATTAGAAATTATATTTTCACATTGACTTGTCGAGAGCGATACGTGCGGTTACTATGGTGGGTTTGTAATTCATCGAGCGAGAATGCACGACTGTGACCTGCGCTTTCAAAATATCGTGCGATAGGTGCGGGTAGATATATGCATAGGTGAATCCGGTGACCGATAGACGTTATGCGCATGCGCCTGTCGCCAGAGTTGTTATTGAAATTCCGTACACGAATGTTGACCTTGGCTAGTAAAAACGCAGTAAAACATAATGATACTGTCAGGTAGATATTGGGATGTATTCACAGATGTGTAAAGTATGCAAACGAGTGAGAAACAGTTGGGAAAGAGATAGAGATGTTATTTAACGGTTGTCGAACTGCATTGCTGATGTCGTTCTATTTAATCTGGTTCTTCGATCGAAAAGCACATGAAATGCAAAATTGGACACGCGAGTAATTCTTCCAAACGGTTGGTAGTTGTAAATATTAAAGCTGCATTTAATGTATACGCGACAGATGCTCCAATAACTAATTAAAAGATACAAAGAAACGAATAGTTTTAGTCGAGACAAATGTATACACCGGTTTTCCACGATGCATTCTTCAAATATTAGATTAGAGGGAAACGCGCGAACTTAATGACTTCTTATTTTTATCCCAATATGCGTCTGTAGGATGATTTGTTTCACTCTAAGGGATATTGAAAGAAGAAGTAATGATACTGCGTAGGTGGCTTTATTTGATAAGTCTGCCTGATTAAGAAGTACGTATGCGACGTGTGTACAATTTTACTGCCGCACGCATGTGTGGGGCGGCTGTTTTTCCCGCCATTTTCTGCTACGCCGTGCATTGCCGTGCATGCACTACTCCGTGCTAGGCTGGCGTAAATAATAATTTCTTTGTTATTAGATCTAGCTTCTAATTCATAGGTATTCAAGTTAAAGTAAGTGCCATTACGATCTCCGATGAGGATGTTTGAGAGGATTAACGTATGCACTTTGATAGTGCATACCATTGCGATGTTATTTTTTGAGACTTCAGCAACCACATTTTGGACTGTGACAGAAAATGGAAAAATCGAGCCCCAGGTACGACAAGCCTATTAGTCGTATATAATAGTTTCTACCGCGCAGAATTGATAGCTTCTAAATGCTTCTTTAAGTCTGTACATTTCACAAATTTAAAAACAGAAAATATTACATTATGGTATAAATGATGACCGAATTTTTTAATATATCTTAAATATACCGTTTGCATATTTTGTCAAAAAGAAGCATCGTTCACACAAGTTAGCTAATATATTTTGCTTCATTTACTTTATGATATTCATGGAGGTTGCAAAATGTGCATGTTCTTGTGACTTCATCCGTTACATAAAATACTATTGGAGCTTTGGTTAATCTTTGATAATTTCTTTGTATAGTCACAATTATATCTGACGGTGTTTCAGATGGATACATTATTTGAAATGCGTCGCCCAGATGATCTCTTGTCATTTTTGAGTCAAGAGAAGCATATTTCGACTGCAAATAGAATTTATAGAAGTATGTTACGACGCACGGCAAATATTGATCGGCAGATGACAACTTTAAAAGCTATTCTTAATCATGGACATGAACTGTATTCGACAGATGTAAATTGTCTGTTAACGGATAATGTTGACCTGTATGCAAGTATAGTGATAAACGGTTCATCAATAGCCAAAAATACGTGAGTAACATTTATGATCATGTTAATGCAAATATTCTTGTTTGAAGAGTTATTGGCAGACGATGCTTCTGTTATTAGTAAGCAAGATTATATGGTACAAGGCATATTCATGGATAAAGAAGAGAAAATTCTCGATTGTGTGAACAGTTTTCCATTGGACTATAATGTGCACACATTTGATCATCTTATTGTACGTATTATTTACATATCTTGTAAAGCTTCTATTTTTATATTGCCGGGCTTTAATGGTAATTATACTACATTTAGGCAATGCAAAATCGAAGGAATTTAAAGCAGCATCGCGAAAGAGAGTTAATGAAGTCGTTTCCACCAGGTATTACCTTAAATAAATTTGGTCAACAAGTTGCTTATGGCTTGCTCCATAATAAGACATCATGGTTGTATTTGAATTTGGCGTCCATATATTGGAGAATTAGAGGAAATGCTTATAATGCTTTAGAGTGCAGTCGTAGAGCTATTGTGTCTGCACCAAGGTATTAGATGTAATATAGTCACTTCGAATTCAGTAAGAATTCAAATAAAGGAAACAACTATTTTAAAGAATACATTAATCTTAAGATCAAAGTGTTATGTGTGCTTAAGGCAATATCGTGATATACCTCTGTTGACAACTGGTGGCATTTTACATGCTGCAAGACATTCCAATGAAGCTGCCATTATTTTGCATACAGCAATAGATTATAATCCTATGCAAAGCTATACGTACCTAGCTTTAGGGCATATATATGTAGTACTTGGTGAATATGATCGAGCCACAATATGTTACAATAATTGTATAAACTTGACGCCTTCGATGGAAGAGGCTAAAGCAGCTAAACAGGCTCTATTTTGTAAATTAAAACAAGAAACACCATTAACGTCAGTACTTGAGTATGTGTTCATTATTACGGGTCAAGTAGTTGCAAATTACAACATAGTACTCAATCTTTTTATATTCTCAACAGGGATATGCAATCTGTTCTAACTGAACTAGACGCATACCGCAATGAACGAGTACAATGGTTTGAACTTTCTACCCATATTCTTCGTAATCGCGCTACAAAGGTATCTGCTATTAGCATAGAATATGATGGGGTACAAGAAAACAATGGGAGTAAGAATGATGAAACAAATCTTGATGATGCTACGCGAGACTTTGTTCAACTGTTGAAAGATGTAGACAAACGTGTAAAGGAAGTTAGTGACTATGCCTTTAAGTCCAAACCATTTCACGGTATATTTTTATTAAAAGTGACGCTTCAGCATCATTTAATTTCTTAAGAATGTATTATACATAATTATTGTGTTTATAGAAATTAATAGCCAACTTAAACTGACTGTGCCACCTATATATATAAATTTGGAAACATATCCTATGTATACGGAACCTACAGAACAACCAAAGTATTCTAATTTTGAATTCGATAGAACAAGTTTTATGTTTGATAATAGATTGTGGCCTATGGAATATGAGTGTAATCGCATAACACTTTCATTATCACATGGAAAGCAGTATATCCCGGTATATTTACCACCAGAAAATAAAGGTTATACGTAAGTTACACAATACTGTTGCATCTATTATTGTAGATCTCACACAGCTGCGAATAATGCATATTTTTAAAATTTTAGGACACACACATTTATGAACAAACTGATTTTCATGCCCCACAATAAAGAACATTCGTTATTAAGCTATCCTGTTTGTGATCCACCACAAATATTCCATGAGAAATATATTTCAACAACTCTGTTAACGATAGCCGATAACTATAGCACACCAGACATTATTCTCAAGCTTTCTGCAAATGAATTAGTTAAAAATGGCGATGTTGTTGAATTAGGACGAAGAATATTAACAGCCATTAAATTGGTATGTGATGTAATTTCGTACAAAATTTAAATTTTACAATGTATATTTTTAAGCAATTTTTAGAATATATTTTGCAACAAATAGTATTATGTTTTGGGATGGTTCGTTATTACTTGGTTAATATTAAATGTAGAAAGCTACTGCACCTTGGGTAATGTCAATGTTAGCGTCCTTGTACTGGCGCATAGTTGGAAAACCTCGCAATGCTTTGGATTGTCTTCAACGTGCACTAGACACAGTTCCGGAAAAATTTAAGGATGTGCCACTTGTTAGTATAGCATCTATCAATCATAAAGTAGGCTTAATTCATGATGCTTACAGAATTACAAAGGAAGCATTACAGATCAATTCAGTTGAGGTACATATTTAGTTGTTGATTGTATTAATATTATCATATTAAATGTATTTGTAAAAAAGGGATATTACTTTTCAGCCAACCACAAATTATTTATATGGTATGTTGTTGTACTTGAAAGGAGATTGGACACAAGCTACAGATCATATAAAGCGGGCACTACGAATGGACCTGCATATGTCGAATGATACAAGTTTGGCTTTACTGAGGAATCTAATGTGCGAAGAAAAATTTTTTTTGTGTCCAAGATAGGAAGGTAAATATATGTAGGCTAATGTATGTTTCATGCCCTTTATTGAAACTTATATTATAATATAACACCAATTTACAACTGCATTAGCTGCAAAATTATGAAATGTTTCTTACTGTAGAAACTATCTATATAAATCAGGTCTTGCCAATCTATTCCCTGCCATTTTCATGCCTTGTGGGTGGCGGTGCTGGTCTGGTAGAGCATTCGTCAACCGACAATTTGCTTGTTCCTTATTCCTGCACTGATACTGAATTCCTTAGAAAGTGCAGAAAGTGTATGTGTTTTGTATATGGGTACACATGGGCATAAACATGTATTCTACACTCTTTGGGGAGTTCAGTCCCGGTGCAGGAATAATGAATAAACCTAATGTTAAAGAGGGAGGATGGTCAGTGCTTGTAGTGGGGAAGAAGGAAAGCGGGGAAAGAAATCTCATATGGTCCACGGACTATAGGTTGGCGAGGCCTGATATAAATAACAAATGGTTGAATTTACTTCAATCATATATTCCAAAAGGTGATATTTAATATAGTTATGTTTGTGATGTGTATGTACTATTGGGATAATTTCATAACTGCAAATCTCATCAAGATGAAATTACTTTCCATGAGGAGCTTAGTAAGATTTTTATATACAAAAAATTAAAGAGGTATGTAATTCCTCTCAAAATCTGTGTATTTTTCATCACAGTATATAAAATATCTGTTAGTCATAGCAATAAAATTGTATGATGTTGATATGTAACGTTTACTGCCATCTGATGTGTTCCCTTTTTTAAGGTACAATAACTGAACTTAAATAAATTTTTATAATACAGTACTTTACTATTCTATTTCATAAGTAATGTATGTAATGGAAATTTAATAAGGAATTTAAATTTATTTTCTACATTACATTCCATAGTGGAATATATCATTGATTTGCTCAATGCTATAGTATTGGTTATTAATATTTCGTTATATTGTAAAGCAGAAGTAATATTCTATCATGTATATTACAAAACAGACATTGTGCTATGCAGCACGCACCTAGATAAACATAATACAGTTGAAATAACAAAACAGTTAACAGGAAACAAATGTTTAAATGGAAAGGTTGTAAATAAAAATGTTTCATTTCTCAATTGCCGATAAAGGTATGAACACGCGCTGTTTCAATTCTTTGCGATGAATCTTCAGTTCCGATGCATCCCCCTTTACTTCAAGATCGTACCATCGAGATTTTCTGAAAATCCAAGTTTAGTGGTACAAGTGAAGTACCACCTTTGTTGTGTCTTATTTGGCACGGTGGTATTATTCAAATTGTACCATCAAAAACATATCTCTCCGATGGTGCATGAGTGTTTGAGAAACGTGTTTTCTACAGTTTTTCTTACACCAATAAAAAGATATGAAAATTTTTCAAGTTTCACTTCGCGTGCAGGTTGGATCGAAAAATAAGTCAATTTGCTGTGCCTGTAGGAGTTAAAAAGAAACAATAATGCTCAACTATAGCAATATCGAAACTTGCGGCGCGAACTGCATAAAACCCTAGGAAATTAAGCGATTTATGCCTAGAAAAATTGTTATCTAAAATACTATTTATTTCCCATTTAGTGGGCGGACAAATGAGAGCTTCCGCAATGCCATGAAACTTTCACAATATAGCCATACTAATTATAGCTTAAATCGTGTTTAAAACAGACGTGACCTTTCGAGGCTTTTTTCACCGGAATAAACTGCTGTAACACAACGTTTTTTACTGGCTGTTTTTATCTACTCAACGGTAAAAAAAATTCAACTTGATCTACAACTACCGGACCCTGTAACAATACGATTTAACATCCCATTTCGAAAAACTTGTGTTTACCGTCCACTCGTTAAACTCACTCTCGACGAGAACCAAGTATCATCCTAATTCGTTCGACGAGAAGAAAATTCCTTCTTGCTGGTCCTTCATTCGCTTTTCTCTCCATCAATGATTCTGCAAAACTTCTCCAATCATTTCTTCCTCATTAAACCCCCAGAGTCGACGATTCAACCTGCGGTCGATCGATCCGTGAATCATTCAGCGGAAGATTCTCTTTCTGAAATGACTCGGGCTACTCTTTGTTCTGGGGTGGGAGGCCACGTTCTCGTCTACCATCCGATTTGGTTTCGATGACTGTAGAATTGATGCATCGTGGAAGCCCCATCATAGCCGCTGTCACACGCACAAGAGTCTTATGTCTAATCTTGTGCAGTGGCCAGCAGCTGCACTGGGGTCCAAACCGCGCACCACTCCGATTAGTTTCGTAGTTCTTCGAACCTCCGACCGATTACCACCCCTTTTCACCCCCACAATTGAAATTAGAGCTTTCTACACTTCCACATTTTCCAGCTCTTCTACAAAACCTAAGTGGATAAAGATGGTACCGTCACGTTTTTGGGAGAAACGCCTTTATCGTTCCACTCTCCCAGATACTAATTGGACACTTTGACCAGTCAAAATAAAGTATTTTAAAAAACCATCGGGTGATGATGGAGGCATGTCGTATTTACCACTGTGCCAAATCGAAGTCTCTGTTGCAATTTACTCGGAACTTCAGCTTTCTGATGTAACACCTTTATCGAGCTAGGTCTTCGTTTCTTTGCTACCGCGTGGAAAGGATTCGCCTGCGATGGCGAAGGTCAAGGTCAATATGGAGTATTGCAATTATCAGTGCAAGATAGTGGTGCTTCGGTAGCGTGAAAGCGTAATATCTATGTAATAATGCGGTTGTGCGTGCGTGGACAGGGAGCTTAATCTGTGCCATGTGGAAGCTAGAGGTAGTAGAGCAACGATGTGCACGAGAGCGCGAGAACTTTCGAATACTACGTGCGAGACCGTACAATTGTGTGTCCCAAGTCACCTTGGAGCCTGTCTGTGATCCACGACGATTGTTGACTTATTGTTATTCCTTTTATGCATTTCTTCGTGGTCTTCCATTTCCGCGCCTTTAACAGAATAGAAAGTACACTGAGAGAAAAAAATGGTTGGGTTTACTATAACCGCGCTATATTTTATAGTTAAATTTGGCGTCAAGCATATTTTTATAGTTCACTTAACCATACAAAATATAGTAGAATGAACGATTTATACAAATGGTTATATCATTAACTATTACCTTTGTTCTTGTTACCATATGTATACCTAGTAAATGTGCTATGTAAATATAGTTAGTTCTATCACTATGTATGAAATATTCTGGTAATATTAACTGTATAAAATAGTTACTTTTCTTACCATTATATATCTTCAACCACATTATATTTTTAGTTGAAATAACCATAACTTGATGATGTTTCCAACTATAATTTTGTTACTATTCTATTATAGTTAGATATATAATATACTTTTCTCTCAGTGTAGGTTTGTCAAAGCGGCCATGTAGACAGTTCAGTTTCGGTGATGTCGGGCACGTGTTCCACGTATCATCTAAACACAAAATTATTATCATCGGTGTTAAGAACAACTTCGTCATTTTTCAAGGACCAACTATGGCGAGCATTTTGAATTAAACCCTAACCCTTACGATTTGGAGAAAGTAACCCACACAGCACGCGAACGTTTCAAAAACGTTTCATAGTGGTCGCACTGCAACATTCGAATGTTGCGGCAATGTCCCGAAAGGTAACTGCAAAGTTCCAGGAACGTTGCTAAAATATGCGAATGTCCGCCTACAGGAATGTTTCATCGCAACATTCCACAGACGTCTCGGTGTAACCCTTTAGAGACGTTTTAGCGTAACCTTCTAGAGACGTTTTAGCGTAACATTCCGTGTATTATGTTATATTTAATGTTCCACCAAGGTTTCATTATAATTTTCCGCAGATATTTTACATAATTGAAAATAAAAATACAACTCTTATGCAGATGTATATGATAAGTATATTCATTCTACAACAATAATTACTATACGTACATATTAAATGCTATGCAAACTAATAAATAGTTTACGCTGCGTCTCCCACCGCAATCACTCTTTGGAGGCAAAGATCTGTAATAACGTATAGGTTACATATACTTTTTATAGAGATTATTCGCCTGTAAAGTTAACCTTAATGAAATTTTATTTTCAGTTATGTACTTTACGTATTTCTGTTACTGATACTTACAACACGCCGATATAATCCGAAACTTTGAATAGAATTTTCAATAATATTTTTGAAACCGCCAACAGAAACGCAATAACCACTTTCGCTTTCCGCATACGCAGTAAGGACATAAATAAAATAGATGAATAAATGGACTGCGACATCTGTCGATGCAAATTCTTATTAATAATAAGACATTTGAACATTATTGGAACGTATATGCGACGCGAGGAAAATATGTTTTTGGTATGTATTTATAAGATCTACGTGTTTATTTAACGTCTCAAGAAGGTTAGTAAGTTATGTTATAGGAAGGTCATATTGCAACGTTGCTGGAACTTATCTGGAACTTTGGTGCTGTGTGGGAAAGCAAAGGTACCCTGTCTATGGGTAGGTTTGCGTGCCCCTCGTAGATTTTCAACGTCCTCACGAGGCCGTTTGGATTTTCCTTCCTGCGAAATAAAGCATAACGACGACCTGTACATACATCTTTCAACTGTCACGCGGAAGTCGATCTATAATTAGA
The DNA here is from genome assembly GCA_944319695.1 of Tiphia femorata. Lineage (NCBI taxonomy): Eukaryota > Metazoa > Arthropoda > Insecta > Hymenoptera > Tiphiidae > Tiphia > Tiphia femorata. The sequence continues at coordinate 4,142,944 of OX090904.1, forward strand.
AAGTAATAGGTCGGGGTATCTATGCACGACGCATTACCGATCGACGAACTTTGACAAAATTACATTGAAAATTGGAAAGAACGTTGCCGACAGACGACACCGATCCTAAGGAGTTTCAGTGGCACTCGTCCCTGCGAGCAGGCTTCTATTAACACTTTGACTGCCACGTTGATTTTCCATGGATGGCCCGTGACGCCACACTTTGCATTCTTCTCGTGCTCTTTTTTTTTGTTAACATATGATATTTGAAAGTGCTGTTAATTGCCGCTAGTATAATACATTTTCTAATGATTTTTCTGGAGATCGCCGGTGACCACCGTGGCGCCACAGGAGAAACCGTGGTCGGTTACATCGTGGCAATCAAAGTGTTAATATTGATTAGGGAATCGTATTTTTCTCGTTGGAGAATATCAAACAACGAGAACTGCTGCTTCATCGGTACAGCAAAATTGGCAAGGAATTTTTCCAAGCCATTCCCAATTAGTGTTCTTCGATAGAATGGAACAAACTTCACGGAGACGTCACACGAGGTTTATATCGAAGAACTCCAAGCGTTGTCCTCGTTCCCGTAGACGACGACAGCCTACGACGATTTGCCGGCTCGAATCCAAGGACGCCTAAGTCCAACGCAACGACGGAATAAGTGGAACCTTAGCTGGCACCTGTTCGATGTGTCGCGCCACTGTTACCTTCGTTAACCCAATAACGACGGTGGGCAATGGTTCGAACGATTTTAGAGACAAATTCTACTGCACCTAGAGTCGAGGCCTTTCGACGGTTCCAGGCTCATGAAAAAGGGACACGGATATTAGAATCACGTCTTCCTTGCTCGTTTCCCAACTCCACGCATCTTGGACACTTTCAAGAGAAATGTGGTAGAGGCTAGAACCAAAGTTCTCCAAATCCAACGAATTTTACCGACGAACCAGTCGACTGACCTTGCGAAGGACGAAGAATAACATCACCCACGATGTTTCCAATTCAACGTCTCTCACCACGTTTCCTTTACTCGTCTTCTACTCGACTATAGGGCTTCTCACGTACTCCGAAGCAAAGCTTCTTGCGTCCTACTCGCGATTATCGTGTCCCACGGTGAGAAATGTTTCTGCCGATTTCCACTTCATCGTCACGATCGACCCCGTAGATCGCTGCCAGGCGAAAAGGAGGTGGCTCGGCCAGACGTAGCAAAATCGGCACACGCGAAACGAGAAATACGGTCGTCGCGGTAAGATAAGCTGTGGGGACTGGACATCTGGCAGGTCTATAGGCCGATAGGACAGTTCAGCTCGAATGCAAAATTCATCGTCTTCGATCCTCCTAAGTGTGCGCGCCTACCTGCCGCGGCAGACCCCCTTGCGCTGCCGTTTGCCTCACGGCGGAGTTAAAAGTTTCCTCGCCTTCGTTTACCGCGCTAGGCCTTCGCCAAGAATATCGCCCCAGTGGCCGAGACTTGGGCGAAGATCGGATTTCATTTGGATGCTTTCACTTCTTTCGCCTCCACTGGCAATGCGGCTCATCTTGGTTTTATACGAAAGAGACGAAGGATCCAAGAGAGAGAGAGAGAGAGAGAGAGAGAAACAGAGAGTTTTATCAGGTGGATTAGGTAGATTGTCAGTATCGATGGAGGTGACAAGGCAGAAGATGATGTCCAAAGATTCGTGTGTTTTATGGTCCATCGATTTTTCATCATTGCCCCTCACCATAACGGACGTCAATGGCTAATTTACTCGGAAAAAATCGATAGAAAACATCCTCGAAGCTAATCCACGTTCATTCTACGGCTCCTACTCGTAGAATAAAAGGAGCGATCGCGTTTGTCGGTGATTTCAAATTTGCTTCGTTTTACGATCGGCATGGTAATAGTGACAGACTCAATTTCACGGTCTCCGGGATGTTTCGTGCGGACTTACTATGATCAGCGCGTAGAACGAACTCGTATTCCCATTCACTCGGAGAGGTGGCCGTTCTTGCTTCTGGTCCTTCCTCACGATTGATCCTCGGTACAGCTGTGTTCAATTTTGCACAGGTTCCAGGGTCGTCGAATTTTCTTCCTCTCCTTTTTCTCGTCTTCTCTCCTCCAACACTCCAGGAATCCTCGAAATGGCGAACGAACAGGGAGAGGACGATCTAGCACGGAGAAGGTTTGCGCGGTGATCTCCACGTGCAACGTGATCCTTATCAATTTTCACATTGTCCTCTCGTGTTTTCATTTAGAATCGTCCGAGCACTCGACGAGACGAAGCGCGGATACGCATAATCGCGAGAATTTTCGGGACCGTACGAAACAGGCGCAGAGAAAAATTTGTGAAAGGGGTAGAGACGAGACCTTTTCGCGGTTTCGTTCGTGCAACGGTCCGTGTACAACTGCCGATACTTTCTTGGCTCACCCTTCGTTATATACCGGGGCACCACGTGGTCACCTAATCCATTGACCAATCGGGATCGCGCATTAGACACCGACGACCAATCGGCAGGCGGCTTTAAGGCGGCAAGACACGTGTTTCTTAGGAAATAAGGGCAGAGGCATTACGGGCAAAATCGTATTTGCGTTACCACTCGACTTGGACGATCGAATGCTCGGAACGATACGGCTCTTCGCCTTCGATCCTGATTCATGCCGATTTCTTGGCAATATCCTGTGATTTCCAGGTCTCTCGATACCACGATCTTCGTTCTTCTCGACGTATACGAGGCTAGATCGATGGTCCAGGGGGAGGATTCGCTTAGCATAGACGACAAAATCCTCGAGTTCTTCTCGTTTCTATAGAAATCGTTACATATTAATATCTCTCCTGTGTTCATTTATTTATTCGACATCCGATTCTTCTCTCGATCTTTCTTCGCGATCAATCCTGTACATCCAATAAGTGCTCTCTACTCCACGTTAATCTCTCGGATCTGAATCGAGCGCCTTTGAACCACGGTTCCACAATTTCCAAAGTAATCCTCGATTACGTAACTCGCATCTTACCCTCCGTCTCGGCCGCTATCTTTTGGCCGACGAGCGTAGCGACTACGAGACGGCGACGGTGGTAGTGGTGTTGTTTAACGTTATTGTGAAGAGGTGAATCCTTAAAACGTACCCCACATACATACCGACGTGAAGCAATTACCCCGTTCGGTAAATAGTGGGATCCGGCATTAGGACGACCTAATTTTTGCCTCCACGAGCGAGGCCTGCTTGGTGTCTGCGATTCGCGACGTCCGACCCTATCCACGATGTTGGAAATGTGTCGCGGGGCACGGGAACTCGTTCACTCTCCGTTGGAAAAGAAGAAAAGAAAATTTCTTCTCCATATCCATTGCTCCATCTATTCCAGAGCTACCAACGTGTCGAGCTATAAATGTAATTGAGACGAAGAACCGGAGACAAGTGTAGTCCAATGCGGATGCTTAAGAGGCGAAAGGTTACTTGGCTAGAATCCTAAGGGATTTAATGTCCAGATACTAAAATGTAGGGTCCTGAAGAAGTACTCGTGTAACCTGAAGCTCCGTGAAAATTCGAAAGGTCGAAACTCATTCTTAACTTCGTTAACACTTCTCTTACCACGATTGATCCAATGACAGTTTTTCACATTTCGATTAAAATGTCCTATGCAGAACGTAATTGCATCGACTTTCAACTTCACGACTTTTTTTTAAGACATACGTATAACGCATTCTTCGATGTTTTAGGAAAGCTCGTGAAATTTGATGGCGATGCAATTACGTTGTGTATATAGGAGATTCTGATAGAAATTTTAAAAACGGTTTTTTGACCGGTTGTGCTAGGATCAGTGTTAATTTATCATCTGCACCGTACAATCTGAGAATGTACGTTCGTGTTAATTAAAGATCCATTTTTCTCGATTCTTAAGAAAAAGATCCGTGAAAATTCCAGGGTGGAAGTGTTTATTTAAAAAGATTCGTGTGGGATAAAGGGTGGACGAGATGGGGAGTATATCTTTCTAGTCTTCACTGGATTTGCTTCATCGAAGATGAAAGAGAAACTGGCGAGTTGGAGCGTTCAGAAGTTACGCCTCTGGTACGTTCCTCTCGTGCGCGCACGCACGAGGAACCACGACGATGACTTCGACTTCGACGACAACGAGGTGGCGGAGAGGCTGGACGGGGTAACACTAGCCGAGTAAGCTCCCAACACTTTTCAGGATTCATGGCTTAGCACCCTTGGCTCCTCAGGCTTCACGTCTGCCTGGCCCGACCTGCGCTTCTTCTACTGAACCCCGTCGACGATTCGCTTGACGGAGCCGTGCGCGCGCTAATTTCGCTCTCCCTTTCCTTCTTCTTCCATTTTCTTCGTCGGTTCATCGCTTTTGCTCAAGAGAACCTCGAGTAGTCGAATATTTGATCAAAATTGCTCTAGGTTGGGGCGAGAGCTCGCGAATGAAATGAGTAGAGGTTCGACGGAACGAAGAAACGTAGTTGTTAACGGAAGAGTAAGATTATTTAGGAGAAGAATGCTGGGTAAGTGTTTGGAATGTTTGAGGGAAGTCTGGTTGTTTGAGTTCGTTAGAGAAGTCATGATGTAGGTACTATTTTCATTACAGTCTTGTTTCAATGACGCTACCATTGTTGTTTTCTTCTTTCGTTTTTGGCATTAGCATTTACCGCAAAGTAGGGCAAAACGAATCACATCGTACTATTTGTATTTCAAGGGTTCTATTGTTTAATACTGGTGGAAAAATATTCGTGACCAGATGGTTAAAAATGTATGGATATCAAGGGAATACGTGGTCAGTTGATGATCATCTGAATTGTGAGATTTCTGCTGAACAATTTATCATCACAGTTCACTTGATCTTACCACGTACTGGAAATCTTCGAACCAGTAGGCTGAATTTAGTGGTAGCAATTTTAGTATATAGCCACGTGTGTTGCTTCTGTATTGAGGTTTTGCAGTAATTGCCACATCTTCAGTGATTTCATAGAAAATTAGAAATAAGGATAAGTATGACGAGACGTGGAGCAAAATCAATCATGGTATACGCTGTTCCGTCGTGATGTATCTTAATTTGTTCTCAATTCATTTGTGCAATTTGCCAAAGTATTGCCATTGATTCTTCGTATTGAATTTATTGTTTATTCCGTTACACATTTTGGTCCGTGTTTTAACCGCGACTTTAGACCCGCTAGCAACTTTAGATGCGCTCGATAAACATGTGTAGACACGAGGATGTATGCCTATGCACGTGTATCGAGCGCAAATAAAGTTTCGAGGAAGTTTGAAGTCACAGTGAGTATTAGAAACGATTTGCACGTGAAGATAAGCAGTCATCGGTTTTGTCCCATGGCGCTTATTATTGAAAAATAATGCACTTCTCGCATGAAACTAAAAACTTTTTTCATCACAGATTCTAGCTTACAATTAGATATATTACACAATATGTTGTATATTATATTGTGATATATTATACAATATATCATATCATATACTGTACAATATTTTTTGCCATAAAATTTTATAGCAAAAAATCAAAGAACAGTAAAAGGTGATAGGTCTTGCTCCACTTTATGGTATGTAATAATTTCATCAATGCTTTTCGATTATGAACAATTTGCCCAAAGATACATGCCGCATCTTTGGATATACATATATATTTATATTTTTATTAATTAATTGAGCCGAGAATATTCTGATTAATTAACGAAAATATTTTTCGACTGTTTGATATACTCGTTAAATGAGGTTTGTAAATCGTCTCGCGCCGAGGATGTTCCTTCATCGGTGCCCTGGATTCACGATGCACCGTTTGCCATCACGTCTCAGACTGTTTTTACGAGTCGACTCTGACAAATTCAACACGGAATACACGAGTGGATACATATTCATCGTAGGCCATTATGAATTTAGATGTGTTCGAGGACCGTGTACGGGATTTGCTCCACCGGTTCTCAGCAATTGATGTTAATTGATCAGACTTCAATTAATTCTATACCGATGCTGATCAAGAGATTTCCGAATACGAGCGAGAAATGTGTTCGGAGACAAAGGAATCTCGTACCTACACCTGTACGTAGAAAAGGATAAAGCACGTATCTCGTCGTGTTCTTCGAACATTAAGTAACACTTCTAAAAACAAGAATAACGTTGACAAGTATGATATTCCCTATGACACAAGTTATCACGAGGATTTGACTACGTATGTATTCAATCCACTGTAATGAATTAAACCGTTCCACGTAGAGCTGGAAAAAGCAGAAGGTCCACTGTAAAGAATCGAGTAGTGTAGCTCTAAGAGCTTGGTAGAAAGTCGTGTTATTACCAAAACAAGGTCTTCGAATGATGAGGACAGGTGGTCCTCGTCGAATGCTGATCATATAGGTACCCAGCTTAAGTTTATGTCATATTTCATATCGCAAATTTACAATGAAATAAGACAGAAACATAAGACGGCTTGCCTATGTTACAATGTTCTCGTAGTTCTTCCTTCTTCCTCTTCTTCACGGCTTGGTAAGCTTTTCTTGGTCCTTTGAACATCTTCTTCGCTCCCACGTGTCCTTTTTCTCTAAAGACAATCGACAGGTTACTAAATTAACTGAACCTAGCCATCTCAGGGTCCTCTACGTTGCGTAACACTAAATTGATTCTTCAGTCACAAGCAGCTCCATCGAGAGCCTGTCGTCGTTCGTTTAGACTGTTCTACCTATAACAATGCTATAACAATGTATCTCCAGAATAGGTTTAAAAACGTTAGGTGACTCTCCTTTCAATCATCTGTCTTTCTCATCAAATTTCTCATCCTGCAGAACACTCTCTCCCTGCTCCAACGGAACCTAGCACGAACTTTAATAAGCTTCAACGAATTTCCTTCCAGCAATTCATTTCTGGGCTCGATCTTTTCTCAAAAATCGACAAAATTATAATAATTTCTCTCCTTAATTGTTGCTATCTGCCTATCACCTACATTCGAACTCGCTCTCAACCACCTGATCGAAGAACTCAAGGCTCTCTCGTTCACCTTTTAACCCGTGATGCAAAGTAATAGGATAGGCGGACGGATGAACCTTTTACCTTTACGCACGTTCGATATCCTCGTACGAGAATGATATTTGAAGAAACGTGTTCAGTTAGTGACTACCAATTCTCATCCATCGGATTTGCCTTGGAGACTAGGCATGAGTGCAGTCTCGTGATCGTCGGTGCTAGAAAGTTGGCTGAAGCAGGACCTGCGAAGAAATTCTAGGACCGATCCAGGTGCGCCTGGACTGTTTGAAGAAAAGAGATTGTCGCTTACTGCGACGCCAGTGCGTAAAGAACTTGTTATGCGATACAGTGCGCGGGCAACGGAGCTGCCGTAGTGTCAGATTGGTGTAGCATGACAACGAGGGAGGGTCCGACGAACTGGAGAGTTTGAATTTCAGTGCGTCCTTCCATGCGGGAACGCGTGGTGCGCCGCTGAGGCAACTCGCTCTCAAAGGGACGAGGTGAATAACTTTGGGATTATCTGCGCGTTAATGCCGTAGAGGTTCCAGCTAAAGATGGAAGATAATTACTCGATGGGATCGGAGAATGTAATCATCGATGAGAATTCGATGGAAGCTTTGATCTCCTCGAAGTTTGATTCGGTAAGGAAATTTGTTTTTAGTAAGGTGCCAATGGCAGAGTGAAGAGTCAGTTCTTGATGTTTGTAGAAGAGTATAAAATTCGAGGGGAGGCGTACAGGGGTAGAATGGCGGAAGGACGAGGATAAGGGCGCGGAAAGAGTGTCGGTCAAGCTGTCACGAGATCTGGCCTGAAAGGAACGTTAGGCCTTCCTAACGTTGCCGTGTGTGAAGAAACACAGACGAGGGGTCAGATACGGCCTGGCATACGTACAGTTGCATAAGAAGCCTTAAATCTGCACGAGGTAAACGGGATTAATACCATCCGCCCCACGCGAAGCCTTGCGAATCTCATTGGCGTAGAATGATCGACTTTTTCACCGTAACCAGGACTTTTTTTTCACGGCAACGGCGAGGCCGACGTTCCCATTCGGAAGAATTGGCGCAATCGTGAGATTTGCAAATATTCATGGAACCTTCGGTGTCTTTGTTTTAGGCTGATGTTATGCTGTAGAGGATCTTTGGTCAAGATCCTGTACAAAATGTTTCTTTGTGAAATATTTCACAGTGCAATGGCAATCTATGTATGCATATATTGTAAAAGAAGAAGTCCTGACTGACTTAGTGACCATTAACTCTCATAGTCTTGTTCAGACCAAACCGCAGAACGCGTAGATTAAAAATTTGGCGCAGGGGCTGTTTTGAAGGAGTAAATCACCACTGTTTTTGTTTAAACTCGCCCTTTAACACTTTGACTGCCACGCTAATTTTCCATGGATTGTGGTGCCGGCTCGTGTGGAATATAAACGAGAAAGGTGGTATAATATCTGATAAAAATTGTAATCTATAGAAATGTCTAATAATCGTTGGCAAAGTGTTACTGCAAAACAAATAATTTGCCTGTATTACACGTATACTCTATGTGGGTTTGCAATATTTCCTTTGATTACGTAAATTAGGCGTGGACTTCAACCGTGATACCGTACGCAACTATGGTTATTACTCTAACTACGTAACAATAAGTTTCACTAGGTTTCACAATAAGTTTCAATAAGTCTCGTGCACGTAAGAAAATACATTTATCACGATTAAATACTTACAAATTCACGAACAAATTTAATTTAAAACTCTTGGAAGCAAAAGCAATCTATGTATCGTCATAATTACCATTTAACCCTTTTGTAAAAGTCATTGTGTACTATTACGAAAAATGACGAACGATAACAAACCTCAAAAATCAGCAATACCGATAATTAATTAAACTCAAGTTTAATCTGGACAGTATTCAAACCTCTTCCGAAAAACGAGTAATGAGCAAATCGAGACACTATTAACAGGTAGCAACGGTAGTATATTGTCCGAATGGATCTTTTTCCGCAGCAGCTGCGAATGTCTTTCGGATGCAGATGGAAAGGAAGAGAATGGGTAGGAGACAAAAGGAGAGCGGAAGAGAGAGTGAAAGTTGACGAGAGGTCGTGAGTGCCTTCTTTCTCGAAACATTCAAATCGGTTGTGTAATTAATCACCTACCTAAGGGTGAATTCTTGGCGATGGTTTGCGCGTAGCGCGAGCGAATCGCGTGGGAGACGACGCTCATCGGTAACGGCGTATGACTCTGACCGACGGCACTCGGGCGTCGCTACGTCCAGTCCTACAGTCCTTCTCACCATCACAGCACACGATTATTCGACAACATTAAGCGTCTTGGTTAACGCCACATTTTTCTCGAGACAATTACGAAGAAGCCGGATGCTGCGCGATAAACTGGTAGCCGCGTGTACGCGATGGACCACTTGCCAGATCCCCCGGGATTTGACCCGCCATCTGGTATGGATTCGATAAACTAGGATTTTCCGTTGTTTTCTTAATTGTTCAACTATCAATCTGTCGAGAGGCAATCGGTTATCAACGAGAAATCGTATCGATGAAGAAGAGGATGATTCGGAGAAGGGTGAAATTTTTGGAAAAGACGATTTTTTTTATGGCGTTTGAATATGTTTCTTTAGGACGTGGAGAATTATGGTTTAGATTGAAGTATGTTACTGTCTACTGGCATCGACGGTGGATTTTACTTTTCTCATCCGAAGAAATTTGCTGGATAAGAAAAACAGTTTAAGTACCGGGTGAATTGAAATTGTGTGAGAAGAGCAGAATATTTTTTATTGTTTGCGTTATTATGTAGAGTAGTTTGGAGAGCGTTATGCGACGATTAATGTTAATTACGTTTGAGAATGTCTATTGTCCGGATGTTGACAAACGTGTGAACAAATGGTGCGGTTAGATTACTTATTTGTATCACGATAGCTGCGTATATTTCTTCGAATGAGAGGCAGAGAGATGTTTGCAGAAGCGCAGGGGACAGATTGTATGTACCGGATTCGCAGAGGTTTCGAATGATAAAGTTGTTCGTTTTTAAGTATTTGGAGGTAGGTTGTATGTACAGCTTGTTCACTTTACCCGAGAAATATCTATACGTGCCAAACTATATCTATGTATACTCTCTAACTATACGCATGCGAAGTTTCAGACCTATAAGTATTGTTACAACTCGAAAATCCTCTTTTAAAACCCGTTTTGCTAATATTAAGAAATTCTTATTCGGATAGTTTGTGAACTTTACAGAGTAATGTATAAACAGTGTGTATATTAGTTACTCAGTCAATGTTTAGCAATCGTCTAACTTTGTCTTTATGCTTTATCTCAAATCTCACGGTTCTCTTTCACCTTCTAAAATTGCATTTTAAACAATATTTCATTTTACGCAAATTTCAGTACTTTTTTCTCGTGGCGCTCGTGTAAAGTGCGATTGTATAATAAACCATCCATATCATCGTTGCTTCTAGAAATCGTTTACCATTTTCGATTATCGCGCTATACATATTACTGCCTTACTATTGAAAACAAAGATCATTTAAGAAAAATATAGGTCGCCTTCGCAAAATGCAAATTATGCGCTTTCATTCATCACACCCTACAGCTTCGTGTACCATTGAAATTAATTTTTACATATCTTTACTGTAATAATATAATACTCCAGCTCCCGATTTAATTGAACCGAAGGATCTATTTAAAATTCACGAAATGCATTGGAGGCGCATTTTCAGATTGTCACCGTCTGCACGAGAACATTACAATTGCGTCCACCTAATAAAATCACATATTAACAAATAAAAACACAAGATATCCGTCCCTCGATATTAATATCGCGCGAATCGACGTCTCCTCCGAGGACAAAAAAAGTCCGTCCCATTTGAAAGCGTCGCGTCGGGCTGATGTGAGTCAAGTGGAAGAGTCGCGTATTGGTCAGACATGCCTCTCACCGCCTCCTCGACGAAGTAACGACACTCTTTTACCCAGCTCGACGAATAACACAAATCACGGCCATTCTTTTTTACCCTTGGCTTCGTTTACCAACGAACGGGGGATGCTCTCGTTCACCCCCCGTTTTACCGGGACAGCAGACGGAAGTCATACCTTTTATCGACCTACCTCGGTATTGCAGATTCGTCGAGGGATTCTCAGGGACGCTTTGATTATTTCAAATTTTCGTCAAACGAGAGAGATCTTTTTTCGTTTCGACAACGAGAGCATGTTCTTGTCATAAAGTGAGTTGGGGTAAGTGCAGCCACGGAGTAAGTTGCGGTCGAGACGAAATTTTCTAAAGTATGGTTTTTTCTATTATTTTTTTTTTATTTTTTTTTTTAAATGACTATACAGTAAGGTGAGCTGGGGCAAATGCATACACGAAAATTCGAAATTTGCGTTTACTCTCCTTCCACGAGCTTCAAAATTTTTCTGCAAAATAGAAACTTTGGCAACGTGACTTTCAACTGTACATTATAGATGCATTAGGTAATTTAAAATAAAATAAAATAAATAATAGAAAAACCATACTTTAGAAAATTTCGTCTCGACGGCGCACTTAACCCGAGGTTGCATTTACGCCAACTCACCTTATCGTCTTTCACCGTGGCCCTTCGGAAATCGGAAGAATCTACATTATACCTTCTCTCGAAAGAATTCGGTTTCAATTCTACGCTCTTTCGTGACAATAGAAAGTTTACGAGAGTGTCGGATGATATTTACGTATTACGGTTGACAGGAAATTTTGCGATTACACCACGAGACGGAGAAGCGTTGATTTCGTCCCAATGAAACGAGGACGATCGGTTTTACACAGGCATCGCGGCTCCTCGCGCGGATCGACCTCGTCCCGGCAATTTTTATATTACAGCCGGCGGAGTATCGATATTTGTAACAACATCGGCTATGGCGTTAGCCGGATGACGCGCGGGTGGCTCGTGACGTCAGAGGGAAATACGCCTGCGCGAGGGCACTGAACTCGATTTTAGCGGAGCAAGAGAGAGTGAGCGAGAAAAGAGAGATGTGCCGAGTAGGTTGGAAACGAGAGAGAATAAGAGAGAGAGAGAGAGAGAGTAAGGAAGAGAGAAAGAGAGATGTTACGAAAGCGAATAAAGGGTGGGACGTAGAGATGCAACAAAGGCAAAAGAGAAAAGCGGTAACGGGGACGATGGTCATCCAGAATCACGAGTCCTCTCGGCGACGAGAAGAAAACTGAACGCCCCAAACGCCATCGGGATGAATAAAACATTTACAAATGCGCACGCGGTACATATGCGAAATGCGAGATGTGGAACACACGTGATCCATAAAGTATGCAGGAGGTTAAAAAATATTTACGATCCGTCCGCGGAGCGTTTACTTGGCCCGTTCGAACGCACAAACCGTCGCTAATCGTCCTCTAGAATCGAAGAATGCAAAGTATTCCATAATTAATCTTGTTTTCCTTTACGCGTAGATTAATTCCGACGTAATTGGTCGGCTACGATTAATCGTCGAGAATTCTTCGGGATTTTTCAATACTCCAGATGGAAAGGAATTTGTCGATAGTCCTCATTTCGAGCCTTCGTTGTTACTCGCTGCAGCGTCGTTCGGTATTTCATTTTTCTCCGTAACCTCTTTATAGCTCTCCACTTTTTTCCTCCTCACGGTCCGAGTGCAAGCCTCCACCGCGTCGCGCTCACCGGGGGTCGTTCGTCGGGGGTGGTTCTATAAATAGCGCGCCGCCCCATATATAGGTATTCGGGTTAGTAGGAGAGACTGCCACGAAGGCGAGCCAAGGGCGAGCCGCTCACGATTTTCAATGATGCGTGATTTTTCTGCTGAGACGCGTCTCAACCCCTCCGCTCACACCCCCTTATTCACCCTAGTGATTTCGTCAACAAACTCCTTCGAGTTCTATCTCTTTCTCTTCTCTTCTCTTCCCTTCTCTTCTCGAAGAAACACAACCTAGACACTCTCGGATGCGATACTCACGGAACCTTAGACTTCTGGAGATTTTTATTGCTACTTAAATTCCAACAATTTTGTTTCTTAGAATTCTTACATTCTCAATTCACTATTTGCATTCTTCACAATTCGTAGTGAGTTTGCTTTTTTGGTGTATTCTACCGATGCTCGAATGCGCTTTTAATTATAAGTAATGGATGATGAATGCAGAAATGGATTAAAGTCACGATAGTGTTGAATAACGTACACTTATTATACACTAATGCGACAGTCCTGTTACTCGTTGATTGGGAATCACGTAAGAGGCTACTTCATTGATCACAGCTTTCAAACACCACCTGTCGGTCTTTCAAGAGAAAAGCGTCACTCGAGCGAACGAAAGCAGTCTTTCGAATGACTAGAACAAATTTGCGCGAGGACGCGGTGAAGTTGCAGAAATAACTACACCCCATCGAAAAGCACGAAAAACTTAAAAAGATGCCGAGAAGGTCTTGTAAGGTGACCCAGTTTCTCTCGTGAACGCGTTTCCCATTGACTCAGGATGGTAGCGTAGAAACCGCACACCATAGGCCTTGAACATGTTGAGAGTGCAACGACTTCCAGCTTTAAGGAACCCTCCCTTGGCTATCGGTGATAGTATTTTGCAATACAGAGAAGAGGAATGTCAATCGAGAAGTGGAAAAATTACGCTGGAAGTCTAATTGATAATGCAGCAATTGAAAGGTTCCTTAGGTTCGCTCGATTAGAAATCGGAAGTAAAAGAAATTACGCAGCCTTGAGATAAGTGGAAAAATTACACTGGAGATCTAGTTAATAATGCAACAATCGAAAGGTTCTTTGGATTCGCTGGATTACAAATCGCGCCAGAAATTTTAAGGCCTTGAGATAAGTGGAAAATTACGCTGGAAGTCTAATTAATAAAGCAACAATTGAAAGGTTCCATGGATTCGCTCGATTAGAAATCGCGTGAGAAATTTTGAGGTCTTGAGATAAGTGGAAAAAATTACACTGGAAGTCTAATTGATAAAGCAACAATCGAAAGGTTCCTTGGATTCGCTCGATTAGAAATCAGAATCAAAAGAAATTACACACCCTTGTGATAACTTTTCTCAAAATGATCCCTCCACCTCGACGACTGTTCCTTCCGATTCCGACACAGGCATGATGCGACTAGGCTACCGCGTCCCGTTGAAATTAACAAGGGCCACGCGACGACGTCACCGAATTCGCGAGCGTCTTACGAGTGGTACTCACGGCTAGTGGAAACGAAACGAGCATTGACATTGACCTAAAAATACGACGAAGTACGCGGACAGATCAGCGACGCCGGTCGTCGCTGTTAGACGCATCCTTTCGTGTCCTTGAAAGAAGACCGAAAGTAGATAGGAAGGATCTACATCCTCTCTCATCTTCCACTCTTCATTTCATCTTTCTCTTCCAAGAGCTTCGATCGGTCTCATCCTTCCTGTTTTTTTACTTTCTCCCTTACTTCTCTTACCGTTTACCAATACACGCTTAACTTTACTTCCGTTTGTTTATTTACGCATTCCCGCACTCTATTTGATTTAATCTCCTGCTATCTGCAATGACCTTAAGAATTTCTTTTTTCCATGCGAGCGACAACCTTCCAATGAAAGTTTCACGATCCACCGTACGATAACCTTATTCTTACTCTCTACTCGTCCACCTCTCCTCGCTTCCTTTCGATTGTTCTTCCTCTTCCGCTTTCGTCCAGTTCTCTTTCTGCATTTCCGTTCTCCTCACCTGCTTTTTCCCTCCGCGCGCGTCAGGTGCGTGTCGTTGGCACGTCTTTCGAGCGAGTGGGGAGAGATTGTGAATGACGCAAGTCATAGAAAATCTGGGTCACCGGGTTATCCTACTCCATTCCCTTGTGGGCTCCTCTTCAATTTATGAACCTCGATGTCATCTCGTCAAGGATTTACCTACCGATTGTGTATCATCGATTCACCGATTCCTCTCTCACTTTTCCTTCCATCGGGACGCTGCAGATCGATTTTTGCGCCGAGTGCAGGGCACGCGTGTTTAAGCAAACTTTCCGTGAACTTTTCGGCAGTTCTCGCGAGTTGTTTTTGACGAGAGTCGACAAGGTCTCCTGGATGGAATTCGATGTTCGAGTGAGCCACAAGAGAGGAAAGGAAGTCCGTGGGATTGTCAATGAAGAAAAGAACCTTAAACGCACTCTCCTTCACGCGAAATGCAAAGTTTCCACGATTCTCGTGAAACCGCACGATACTCGTGCACGATAACCTTCTATAAATGATATATTGGAATATATTGTACGAATGCGTAAAAATGCATTCTACATCTCTCGAAAATCACAAACAAAGCCTTCATTCTCTCGATCAAATATCTTTGAAACTAGTATCCTTCTTCCATATAAAAACTCCAGTCAGTTCAAAAATTCGAGTAAATCCGAGTGATCTACGACTATCTATCAATTATCTATCGTGTCCATATCTCCTCCGAGAAAGTTAAAAGATTGAAAATCTAACCCAGACCTAAATGAAAACTCGGTAGGAGAAGGAAGTCGACGGTCGCGGTGCCTAACGATGTGAGAAAGAAGTCAAGCGACGAAGTGGATTACAATGAAGGCTGAGATGATGTTGAGCCAGGGAGCGAAACAAAGGGAAAGAGAGAAAAGTGGATGAAAGAGAGAGAAAAAGAGAGAGAGAGAGAGAGAGAGAGAGAGAGAAAGAAAGAAAGAAAGGGAAGTTGTCGAGGCGGTCTGACGGAGAGACGCACGCCGACCTCTCGGATCGGACAGCCTTGGAAAACTGGGGCTTTGAACTGGCGTACACCTTTTCCGCGACACCTATTGCACCGCCGAAGAGGGTCGAGGAGAGAGAAAGATGGAGAGAGAGAGATGAGGAGGAAGAGAGGGTAGTGCTGATAGCACGACGTGTAGAGGGTGGCGCGGAGGATCGAAGAGGGGAGGCTGCTCGGAGGCCTGTAAAAACTCCGGAGAGAGAGAGAGAGAGAGAGAGAGGGAGGGAGAGAGAGGAGAGGAAGGAAGTGTGGTGCACGGGGTGATGCAGGCGCATATAGAGGGTTGCACGGTGACGTCAGCGAGGAATCGACCAATGGCGGCACCGCATTCTACTGACGTCACCATCTCCCCCGACGTGACGTGCATTCCAAGGAGAGGAGGAGGGGGTGAGAGGTGGAAATCGGTTGGGAGACAGTCGTCGATGAGGGGAGGGTGGCCGAGAGGGTGGCTCGAGAAGAGGGACGCGAGGGTTCGATGGAAGGCGCAGGATGACGAGAACGAGGGGTGCACCATATTTTGACCCAATTAATCCAACCAAAGGATCGCCCTACGATTCGGCTCCTTTCTATACGTAAGCGACGCGCGATCGAGCTTCCGTCCCTTGGGTATTTTTCGACCGTGGTCGAGAGGCTGCGTGTAAGCGAAAGAGGGAGAATAAGAAAGTCACGGATATCCGTGAGCGGCCAGAAGCGAGAATGTAATTCGAGGAAGGTGCGAAGGGTCTCGAGAATCGTGGGAGTTTTCTGATATTTTACGACAGTATTTGGAATCCGTATCATTCGCTTGAGATATGAAATATCTTTCGAGTTCTTGCCATTGTGAAGTCACAATACACCATTGGGACCATTGGAATCCTCGCTACGGGATATATGAAATTTCTTCTCACCTATCATCGATGCGCGAGAATTTAATAACGCGATTATCAAAAAATCGCTACACTACACGCGCCTCGAGTTCAGTTTCGGTTTCTCAAGTTCTCCTTCTTAAAGAGGATCCTCGAGATGTGCCTGGTGGCGGAACGGTGATTCGGCGTGCTTCCATCCATCGAATTTCTCGAATGTAGTGGAGCTTAGGCGGTGAGATAAGAGAATGGTGTCTAGCATGCTCCATCGACTAGGCTAGGTGAAAACTGGGGCAATGACGATGACGTTGAGCACGTACCGCGCTGTCTCGCGCGATCTCACCCTCTTCCTTATTTACCCGGAGTCTTTTATCGATGATTAAGCGGGAATGCAACCCACTTTTAAATACGAGACCACGCGCGCTCCTAGATACAAGACAGAGTCGATGGAGAATCGAGAAAGATCACTTGCGAATTATCGATCGTCCGCATTCGGACATTCTCAGGCCCGACCTTCGTTCGTTCTCGGTCAAGGTCCAATGAAAAGTGACAAAGAGTTCGAGAATTTTTCCGTTTCCACCTCATTTTTCTCCTTCTTTAAATCTTCATCAAAGTCTTCTCTGTTTTTTTCATTCTTCTCCAATTCGTCGAAGACGCACAGTGAGACTGTGCCATCGAGAGAATCCTGGAACGAGCAAGGGGTCGCTGTACTCTCCCTCCGGAGAGAAAGCGGATTCTCTACGCGATTTTCCGAAACGTGGGCGTCCCGTCTGACGAGAAATTCGCGTGGGCGTTTGTTTGGGTCTCTCGCAGAAGCACCCACGTGCTTTCCTCTCGATCGCGAGCCCGGACACTCTACGCGAGACTAAACGCACATTTTCACGGCTACCCAGAACGTCGTTCTCCCTATCGAATAACAAGAGAAATTGTTCACCACCTCTGTGTCGTGTCGGTGACGTCAAAGTATTTTTTCCTACGTCGATCAATTTTTCTCCTCACCCACCATCGTCGACATTCTCCTCTAACCTAAGCTATTCGTTCGCAGGGCGCACGAGAAAGGAGGTGCTACGAAAAGAGAGCTCACGAAGAGAACCGAAAGTGCCTGATGCGTGCGCGAATATTTGTCAAAAGGAACGAAGGATCGACCGAGCGTGAGCTTCGAAGAATACTCTTCGTGAGATGGAGTGCGAGACTGGCTGATAGTTTCGGCACAAGTACCATTTGCCGTCCTTTACTTGTCCAGAGAAGCAGAAGTGCTAAACTAAATCTACTCTATCGCACGAGATTCCGATAGGACTCACCGATCGTGGATCCAGTAGCTGAAGCTTTCCACTTCTGGCCACCTTTTCGTCTCCTCCTGCCTGGCTTCAATGACCGCGCGCAATCCGCAGCGCCCACGGTGGGCCACTCTGCTTCTTTCTGGGTCACCTACGTGCACCCTACGACTCCGAGAGGATCCTCCTTCCTTTTCTCCAGGACGATCGGCGGAGGCACCGAGATTCTCAACGATCCTGGACGATCGGTGTCTTCACGATGATCCTCAAAGATTAAAAGTCGGTCCTTGTTCTTCGAATTCCACGAACTTTTGAATTTTTTCTAGGCTAGGTAGGATTTGCGATGGATTTGATCGACGGTGCTCCCTCGTAGTCGTGATCTTAAGACGCGTTGAAAAGAATCCGTCGATGATTGGAGCTAGTGCTCGACCATTCTGTGTGAAGAATGTCTACCGAGGGTGGTATCCGAGAGTAAGTGAGGAAAGTAGCGCGGGGTGGTGCGCTTGAAAATTCGGGGAGCACTGCGCGCGTCTCAGCGGTCGAAGCCGAACTGCAGTCGGGCCAAAGTCCGATGGAACTCGCCGAGTTTCCCCTCGGAAGCCGAGGCCGCCGGGTTTGAATGGAGCCGACGTGGGATTGTTTGAACGGTCGATGACGTCACGGCATTGATCCTGCGCGCGCCGCACCACGTGGCCTACCGAGGATCACGTCGTCTCTCTCCCACCAGGGGTTCTCTCCTTCCATTTCTCCTCTCTTCCCGTTTCTCTCTCCTCTCACTCTTTTTCTCACTTTCTCTCGGTGAGCCTTCTCTCCTCTCATCGTGTTCCTCTCGTTTCCTCTCTCTTTCTCTTGGAAAGAGAATGTTTTCTCTCTTTCTGTTAAAACTGAAAGAAAATACAGTAGGAGTAACTTATTATTAAGGCGATGATAGTTAAGTATTGTGAGATTAATGCAAATAGTCGAGAAAGTTAAAAAAATCAAACAACCGATCAATCTCTGAGAGACAATGCTCTTCCTCTGTTTCTCCACGTTTTCTCTCTTTTCTTTTCAGATTCTCTTCCGGTCTCTACATCGTCTCTTCGATTTACCTTTCTTCTTTCGTCTATCTTTTGTACCTCTTCTCTCTCCACCCTATTCCTCTTCCCTCGATCCACGAGTTTCTACGAATCTCGTCCTTCACTTTTTCTCTCCTGCCGTTTGACTTCATCACGCGTTTCTTCTTTCCGTAGGTTCTCGCGTCCTCTCTTTTGCCTAGGAGCTTGCCATCGTTTCAACCTGCAGCAGAGTCTACACAAAGTCTGCCTGTTGTTAGCTGGAACGCGATAGAGGCAGATTCGGTTCATTCACAAAATTCACGCTCGTCCTTTCGCGTTCAAAAAGAAGCACACTGTTCGCAATGGTACTCATCGTCCATTTCAAGTTTCCGTTCGAGTCTGCGCTCGCAAATTCTCATAGAAAGGCGAAGCTCGTGTCAGCCGCGATTCCACCTGGTGCCGATTTACAATTTCCACGACCACCCTCGGTACGAGTCGAGCGTATCCTCCTACGAGGTAAACACGAGGAATAAAAGAGTCCACCGCCGATTGAATCCCCCGGTCCAACAATGCCGAACGCCACCGTCGACTTCGATCCAACTTTCGAACCACCTCACGGTCTTGGTGGACCTTGATCGATCAAGGTCAGGCACGTCGATGACCTTCGCGAACGAATTTCAACCGATATCCGATTACGAGGAACCTAGGCCGCCGCTTCTCTGGAGCCACCCTAACCCACTCGCGCGTGTATGCGACTCTAAATAAATATTTTGCATTGGTTTAATTTTTCCCTCTACTGCAGCCTGGAACGTTCGAAGGTACCACCGTGCTGATTGTGAGGGAGGTTTGTTCCGTATGCCTAATTGAACGAGTTCAAAAATATCTCGTTTGGCGGTGAGAAGCGGCTGGGCGACACCGAGGATACACTGAGAGAAAAAAATAGTTGGGTTTACTGTAATCTGACTATATTTTACGGTTAAATTTGGCGCCGAACATATTTTTATAGTTCACTTAACCATACATAATATAGTAGAATGAACGATTTATACAAATGGTTATATTATTAACTATTAGCTTTCTTCTTGTTACCATATGTATAGTAAAATGCGCTATGGGAATATAGTTAGTTCTATCACTATGTATGAAATATTCCGGTAATATTAACTGTATAAAATAGTTACTTTTCTTACCATTATATATTTTCAACCATGCTATATTTTTGGTTAAAATAACCATAATTTTGGGTAAAAATATAATATAAGGTGAGGTGAGGCAAGTGCAGCCTCGGGGTAAGTGCGCCGTCGAGACGAAATTTTCCAAAGTGTGATTTTTTCTATTATTTATTTTTTTTTAATGATCTTATGCATTTATAAAGTACAATTTAAATGTCATGTTGCCAAAGTTTCTATTTTGCATAAAAATCTTGAAGCTTGTGGAAGGAGAGTAAACACAAACTTCGAATTTTCGCGTATGCACTTGCCCCAGCTCACCTTAGTTGCTTATACTGTGCCTCTATCGTAATTATTACCGACATTATGGTAACATTTACCATAAATATGACATTTCCAGCTATAATTTTGTTACTATGCCATTATAGTTAGATACATCATATACTTTTCTTACCATTATATATTTTTAACTGTGGTATTTCATGGCAATAACCATGTTATTTCATTTTTAATTGAAGTAACCAAAATTTTGGATAAAAACATAATACAGTTGGTTATACTATGCCTCTGTCGTAATTATTACCGACATTATGGTAACATTTACTATAGATATGATATTTTCAACTATAATTTTGTTACTATGCCATTATAGTTAGATATATCATATACCTTTCTCTCAGTGTAGACGGGGTTGCAGAGGGGTGGCTACTGCAGGAGAGTCAGTGGTGGTGGCCGCCAGCGGCGGTGCCGACCCGCCAACTTCCTTCTCGACTCATCCGACTCACCGCAGAGTCCCTTCTCGTCGTCACCATCCCCTGGCATTAGCGGCACCACCACCGTCGTCGATCGTCGTCGTGGTGCTCGTCATCGTCAACCCTCCGCCCCTTCACCTCAGACGCTCCTCTCTTCTCCCGTAACCTCATTCACCCAGTTTTTCCACCCTCCTTCCACCCCTCCTGCCATCTCTCTGCTCTCTCGGTTCCTCTTGGGGTACTCTCACACGTTGCACGAGCGTCGGATAGACTCACACGGGCCTCCCTCTCGCTTCTCTCCTTGAGTGGACAAGGAGAAGCCGGAGGAAGAGAGGGAGAAAGGGAATCGACGATATCCGCGTAGCCTTCCCCATCGGGCGCTCATTCTGAGAGACGTCCTCGGCACGCGTCACGGCATCCTTCGACGCGTTGCCACCGTGCCCTCCTTTCATAAATTGCGCGCACGGACAGCCGCGAGGGAGGTGAAGCGAAGGGGATGAAGTTTGGCGCGGCGCGTTGCGGTGGCTAGTTCTTGAGACGCGTGGAAGGGAGAGGGAAGAGGGTGAATATTGGGAGAGAGAGAGAGAGAGAGAGAGAGAGAAAGGAGGAGGAGCGATACGGTGGAAGGAAAAGGGAGGATGGGATGAAGGGTGAGGATGAGAAAGGTGGAGAAGAGAAGATTTTAAGGAGATGGAGGATGGGATGAAGAGTGAGGATTGAGAAAGATTGAGAAGAAAAGATTTTAAGGAGGTGAAGGGTGAGATGGTGAAAGGGAAGAGAAGGAAGAGTGGTGTGAAAGATGATGAGGAGGGAACGAGGACGAAGGAGAAATAGAAAAAGAAAGAGAGAAAGAGGTTGGATAAACTGAGGAAGACAAGAAGAAAGAAATGGGTTGAGAAAGATGATGAGGACGCAACGAAGGCGAAGGAGAAAGAGAACAAGAAAGAGAAAGAGGTTGGATAACCTGAGGAAGAGAAGAAGAAGGAAATGGGCCAAGAAAGATGATGAAGAGTGGACGAGGGTGAAGGAGAAGAAACAAGAGAACGCGAGAGAGCCCGGGCAATTGGAGGAACTCAAGAACAAGAAAAAAGGCCGAGAAAGAGGATGATAAAGGGACGAGGGTGTAAGAGAAAGAGAAAGAAAAGGAAAAAGAAAAAGAGAGAGACTGGGTAACTGGAGGTTTCAGGTCGATGCACTCCTTTGCTCGCTTGCCAACGGGAGTTCGACGCCCTGCGTCGTTCCCTGACGTCATTCGAACGCTGCAGCCCCACTCTACCGACAATTTCCACCCTCTCTCTCACCCTCCTTCTTTCTCCTTCTTCCTTTCCACTCTCTGCACTCCCCGCTTCAGCAGCGGGCGGGTGCAACGCGGAGAAGTGGGAGGCCTTTCGGCCCGATTTTTCGATCCCGCGAATGCAGACTGACGGATTTCTCTTTTTCAGACCTTGGACGTTTCTTGGACTACTTTCCTTGGGTCCACGGCGATGATGAATAGAGGCGTGAATGAAAACAGGACTACCTTCTCCTCACGAACGTATAGCACATTTCAGGTGTTTTCACGTAGCCGCATAGTATCGTCGATCCTGCAATTTCTACCCTAACGAATTCTTCGACTACCAGGTCGTTTGAGGGGAGGACATTAGTGCAGATCTTGGAACGATTGCAAGCCTACCGACGATTACGAGAAAAAGTAGATGAAAAAGATTAGCCGCGGTGATGGCCGATGAACCAGTTTCACCGTACAGTCCGTTCGGCCGTCGGGACTTTCGTTTCTGTTCTTCATTATTTCTCGCATCCTTGGTTCACGAGGTTCATCTTTTATTGAAAAATCCAGGAATATCTGTTGCATATTCAGCGACCAACACGCGACAAACCAATATCCGTCTTTTGATTATTTATCGAATGTCGCGTGCTGCATCAATTAACAGAATCGAGTAACCAGCGGGGGCCAGGATGAGATTATGATTAAGGTTCCTGTCGTTATTTGTCGTGGGCGCGATAAAATCATCGAATCAATTTTCCATTTGTAGAATCGTGCTTCTGATCGCGCAATGCAGAAGCTAGACGATTGCGCAGGTGGCGTTGGGTGAATCGTTACGAGGGAAAATTCATTTATGATTATCAATTATCCTTAAATTCTCGTCTTTCTTGGATAGCTGTCGCACACGTGATTTCACACAATTAATAACAAATAATAGCACGATAACGTCTCCAAATTTTGCTGTTATCCTTCGATTGTTTAACATCGCAGCCGACATAATTCGCGTCGGACAGTTCGATTTCCATGCAAAAATCGCAGGGTACCGCAATCAATTCCCAAGCACGTCTCGGCATTACCGAACCGCTCCACCCCTTCCTCCGTCGAGTGACGTAATTTCTATAGAACATTATACGCTTCGCGAACGGGCGCAGCCAACCTATATTTGTATTATACGCGAGCAATAGTGCAGAACACGAAGTGGGCAAAATCAATGAATCTAATCCTCCCGATCCTCATCTAAAACTATTCAAGGACCTTCCTGAATTCTATCAGCAAAACATAATCTACTCCAGAAGCGGACCGATCGAAACTGCATTGTTTTTTTGCTCGTATCAGTCTCGTTCGATTTTTTCACGATCTTCAAGGCAAATGATTCTCGAACCTTCGACTTTCAAAAGGCACTGGTCGTACTACTATAAAAGATAAATAAGAAAGGATGAAAATGGTCGTCATCGAGTAACCATCATCACCTGGTCCCGTTTGTTCATCATGCGCACTTTGCATCGTGTCGTTAAACAACTGAATTGTCAACCAGATTGGAGTGCCTGCGACATACTAGGGGCGTAGGTCTGCTGGACGAGTGTGCCCCTGTCCTAGTCCTCCTCCGTCGGCGTCCTCCCGATTGGGACGTGTTATCGTCCGAATTTAGAATTCGCCGTCGCGAATTAATATTCTCGTTGCGGACGTCGTTGCAGTCGATAACCTGGCCCTGACGTAACGCCCACGCTCGTCGTTGCCGGCGGCTGCGTTGGGGATGGAGGGCCGAGGGATTGGAGGGTCGACGAGGAGGTGGAACAGGAGGTAGAGGGAGAAAGATAGAGAGGTAGAGAGAGAGACGGAGTTAGAGAGTCGAGGGGTGGGGAGGCTGCACTGCAAAACTGAGTCACTGGAGCTTCATTCACATTACGCGGCCATTCATGAGATTTGGCGACCGTTCGGCTTTCGAGCTCTCAACGCGTCTTGATATTTTCACTCTTCCACCCTCCTAACCCACCTAGCTTCTTCCCTTTTTTTCCAAAATCCACCCCCAAGCCTTGGAGGTGGACAATTAAAGGGGGTAGACTGGAGTCGGGCCTGCGCCAGTCTCTCTGTAGGCTCGACCCTGATGTTACTTCGAGGACGCAAGACAAGAGGGTGGAGTGCGATGAGAAAGAGATTCTCGAGCTTCCTTGCGACTACTAAGTGACTCGGAAGATTTTTTCCCGTTTGTCTATCTATGTACATTGGGGACTCACCACGCGATGGGCTCTTCCGATGACGTCTGCAGTTGTACTAGTAGAAAAGTTTTTTTTCTCACAGTAGATTAGGTCAGGAGTAAACAGACACGAGACATTTGAATAATTGGATAGATCTTGAGTTTGATTGGATCCATCGGATTCCATTCGTGTTTCTACCGCAGTTTTTGTTTAAAGTAAAGTTGGTAGGGTGAAAAAATTGCTTTCTCTTGTGATTTCGAGAATCTATGCGATTCGACGAATATCCGCGGACGGTTGGACGATGTATTCATGCCCTCCAGCTTCTGCAGTTGAGACGAGAGCGAAATTTTCAAGATTCAAGGGTCTGGGAAGCCACTTGGCAGGGGTGGTGCGTTAAACGAAGTAAAAAGGGGAGGGTAAAAGAGCGAAGTGGAAGTAAGAAGTGCGATGCTCGGTATATTTATCCTCTTAATGGTATAATCCTGGGATTCGCGATGCATTAGGTACGAGGAAGGTATTACCTCACTTGCATATCAAATGTTACAGGTAACAAGATGGTAATGTAATGGTAAGGATAATCTTACAGGTTCGAGTGATAAATTGAGACTACTAGGGTGACGAAGCCGTTGGGTACCCTAAAGCATTCTCGAGCAAATTAATCCTCGTCGTACGAAGGAGTACTGACAAAAATTGGTCCTAAATAGATCCAACATCCGAACAATGATATTTTTCACAAGATCACTTGGACAGTCCTTATTCGTTTCTCCTGCTAAATCGGCAGAAGGTGTTACCTGGCATCCATCGTGCTTCTTCTTTTTCAAATCACCGTGCGATTATCCGTATCGAGACGTGTTTTGGCACTTGCGAATTCCGATTGTGCGATCGGCTCGAGCGGTCAAAGAGAGGGATGCGCGTTGCGCATAGGTTGGCGAATACGTGGGAAAGGTGTGGGTTCAGTTGGTAGGTGGATAGGTCCGAATTCTGCCAGGGGAAATTTCTCAATAACTCTCCGACCCGTCTTCCAGCGGTCCGCCTGGGTCCGACCGACCTACTTTCGCCCGGGCAATGACGTCGGGGGTGACGTCACGGGGTCGCAAACTGGGTTGCGAGGTCGAAGCACCCCATCGGCTCCCCGTGGATACTTGCCTCCTTGCCCGATGGCTCGATTCATTGAAAAAAAGGGCCAGCCGGATTAAAATGGACACCGTTAACGAAATGCGCTCTGCACCTTTCCCAAATGTCCTTCCATCTTTCGCTCCCTCCGGAACATTCTCTCTCCCCTTTCTTCCTCTCTTAATTTTTTCTTTAACGAATAGTAATGCTACTTCCTCGATTCTCATTCTTAATCAGTTAACTGCGTTCGACGTGTAAACACGTCAATCCAAATTTTTTATCTTTTGAATTATGTACAATAAAAAAGACTTACCATTCGATATAAAAACTAAAAAGTAAAACTCAAAAAAGAAATGCCACAGTTATCTGGTTAATGTACAGTAGTACCTCGCTCATTCGAATCTTTTGGAGGTCAGAACAGCTGGGATAACAGACGAATTTCGATAATGGAGATTCACTTTGGAGTAAATACTAGCAAAGTAACAACACTAAATCGATGGTTTTTATTATACCCTGTATTTTATAAAAATAGAAAAAGTCCGCTATTAGTTATAAAGAACCCCAGGTCAAGAATAACTGACAATGGCAGAAGAAGGAAAAACGCGTTGCTAAGTTCAAAGTGGGAGATCTCCCCGTTCGGTTGGCTAAGCGTTAAGTTTCAAGTGAAGCGGCACAGTGTAATTAGTTCGAAGAGCATGCGTTTTAATCGAAGTACAATAATTGAGATTGCACTAAAGCGGTATACACGTCAGCAGGGCCGTCCTAAGATATTCGGTGCCCGTGGGCTATTAAAAATAATGCGCCACTCTTTATAAAAAAATATACAGGACGGCTAAGGTGACCGGCAAACTTATACAAAAGTGTTAGAACTAGAAAAAGTCAATTTATAACCATTGCAATAAACAAAAACAACGAAATAACTAATAATAACAAAAAAATGTAACACCAATCAGAATTGCGGTCCCCGAAAGACTTGCGCCTCGGGGCTATAGCCCATTTAGCCCTGTGGTTAGGGCTGCCCTGCACATCAGCACGCATATCGGACTTGAAATAACAGCGAAAATGACACGAGTATGTCATCGTCTCGTCTTTAGTGTTAAATTATCATCGGAGGTCAGCCGAGCGCTTAAATTCTTATCCCATTCGTTCTATAGAAAGCTCTCATGGAGAACGTCGTTTCTCACCGGCAATAGACTCTCCTTACCTTTTTCTCCCACTTTTCAATCTCAGCCATCCCGTTTCTCAAGAAGGCGAACGCTCGTAGGAAGAACCGCGCAGGGGTTGCGACGAGCCTCTTGTAATAAAAGATTGACGATCGCCGTAACAAATAGGAGTGCGGAAGCACGGTGGCCGTGTTCGGTATCCGCCATGATAGGCGTGTTATGCATTATGCTATAGCGCGTTAAGTCGTACGGTGCATTGACCGGTAACCATGGTTACCATGAAAGACGTCATGTGCTTTTACGCTGCACCGCGGAAATCCAGGCAAGACGAGAAGAAAGGGCTGGAACGAAGAGCGCACGGAGAGAGGGCAAAGTGGTAGAAACGGTTAACTGCGTAAAGATAGTTTTTCTATCCTCAGAAATTCTGGGGTCACGATCGATCACTTTCGATCCACGAAGCTCCTCGTTTGATTTTCCGACAAAAACGTTTGCCACTCGATTCGTGTCGTGGCAGAATTCTTGTCGTGTAGCTCGCGATCGAATCTAAGGAACTTTAGGCAGGTACTTTTAGTTGAGAAGAAGCTCCGTATTGAATTAGTTTGAGTTGATTTCACTGGATTCGAAAGTGAAGACTACCTATTTTAATTAGGTATGAATGATTGCAGGTAGAGTTCTTTCGATAACCGCATTCTTGTGGCTTCGTAAGCTCGGTAAGAGGGAGTTGGAATATTTCTGATGCGATACGGCGAGAAAGAAAATTTCGTGGAACCGAACGACGAGCATCTTCGGCGAACGAAAGGAGAAGAGAAGTTCTAGCAAATTTTATAATCAACTCTCCGTCTTCTTTCTCTTTATCTCTTTCTTCTCTCTATCAGGGGGTATTTAATTTCGCGAAGAAAGTCCCAAGAAATCTGAATATTGAAATGTCCAGTTGAACGCACAGTACTCTCAGCATCCAGTAGTCGAGTGCGTTAACTCACTGGCTCGTTCGTAAAGGACGTTTGACCTTTCGTTAGAATTACCGGGACAATAGTTCCGTGGGGTTTCGCGATATTTCGCCGATCGATGGAACGGTGCGTCGTAATGACGCGGTAGCGCGCACCTTTCTGAAAATATTCCTTTACCGTGTCGTTAATGAAAGATCTCTGCGTTCGATCTTCCGAGGTTACGTATCTTGCCAGTACAGGAGACTTTCTCGTAATAAACAACGCGAGAGAACGGATCGAACGGAATATCCGAGCAAAATATTCGAGGTTAGCATACCGACCTTACCCTCCTCAAAAATCCACCCCTCGGGCGTCTCCTTCTCATTCCACGCTTTCCTTCTCGCGAAACCGAACGAGCTTCTTTCCAATTTTTCTCGAGACGCTAACGTTCTTAGGCACCTTTACTCGTGGAATTACGAACACACCAAAAAAAGTTTGTCGAAAGTTTAGAACAATTTCGATTTTGTATTAATTAACAAATTGTAATATCAAAAAAAGTGCATTTTCATCGGGATGGATTCAGAATTCAGTCGTCGAACACGTGACTTTAAGTGACTTCACTGGAACCACCATCCAAAAATCTCATCCCAATCGTCTTAATAATTTCGGTGTTCCGCAAATTATCCTTCTAATCAAGAGTGTTCCGTGACTTTGAAATGGTTAAGAACCACTGCGCTAAACGTCTCTCATTCGAGTTTATCGTCGACGAACGCAAACGACACTCGAAGGATGATACTGCAGAGGAGGAAGGGATCGTGATGGCGAGGTCCTCGAAAGAACATCCTGTTTCCTTGCGAGAGAAGCGCGACAGTGAGCACGGAATCATCCTACGAAAACGTTGTAGGTGAAAGTTCCGAGACAGCGCTGACCTTACCTCAACGTGAAATTCGTTCCACCCCTTTACCATTCGCTTCCTCCACCCTTCCCTCTCAGCTTTGTGCTCTCTTCCCCACGCAGCCATTCTTATTCTCGTAACTCGTCCACGAATCACGAACGACCTTCTCGTGAACGAGGGACGATCGAATGCCAGCTACAAAGAGAATCGGTAATAAGAGTACATACACTGAAAAAATTGTATTCTTATCTTAAGAATTTACCACTTAAGTTTAGAATATTTCCCACTAAAATAAGTAACAAGAGGATCTTCTTAATTTAAGAGTAGAATGTTCTAAACAGACTCCTCTAATCAAATATTCATAACAGATATTTTTATCAGATATTCTTAACATAACCTGGTAAAAAATTTGTATGGATATATTTCGTGTATAATTATTGGAAACAAAACTCTTAATGAAATGCTTCACTCTTTATATCGTCGAAAATTACATTAACCATATCTTGAAATCAGAATTGGTTGAGAAATGTAGTCACGAGAGAAGGTTACAATTCATATACATATACATGTATTTCTATCACTTGTAAATATTTCCATTAAATCGCCCAAATCCTCTTCTTCTAGCCACTTCGTAATTTCCTTATCCATACTGTTTGCACAACACAGCACACAAAATAATATAGTACTCAAAATTACGCAGAATTGCAAGAGGAATAAGATACAGGCATCGGCATGTGTCGCACGCGATGTGTACCCTAACTGACCCTAACTTAACTGAATACTGACACGCATTGTGTGGCGATATTCAGATGGATTATTAAGAATATATTCCAAAAGCCGTCATATCGATAAGAAAATATTCTTATCTATTAAGAATATCTATTAAGATGAATTAATAAGTGTGTATTTTAAGAATACAATTTTTTCAGTGTACAATTGAGCTGGTCACAGGACACATCGATTAACTCCATAAATTAAGTTAAAAATTATGTTAAAAATATAAAAACTACGGACTTAAACAAGCGCTTTGACGTACAAATTTATGAAAAATGCAGAAAGTGGAGTTAATCGATTCGTCAAGTGAGCGGCTCAATTGTAGGATCCACCGTAGAGACCCTTACCGATACTCGTAAAATGATAAGGATACCCTCGAGTGCCTATTTCGTCATTCCTCTATCACGGATCGTCCTGCATTATCATCCTCTCATTATCGTTTCCTCGTTCTTCCACCGTTCCACGAGGTTTCGCGTGCACCGGTGAAACGAGTTTTTTCAACGACACGAGGTAAGAGGGTGAGTATAACGTGGAAGGGAGAAGAACCCTCGGTGAGGAACGGTGGTAGGGCGCGATAGAGAAACGCGAGGAGGGAGCCAGAGGTGGAGAGAATGAGCGCGAGAGAGGAAGGGAAAGGCGGTGGTGGGGTGAGTGAAGCGGTAGGGGTAGTTGTCGGGGTTGTTGGTGGTGGTTTGGTGGCAAGAGTACTTGGAGAGAGGGAAGAGGGAGGAGGTAGGGTGCCAGAGAAGGTGGAGAAGGAGGGGAGTAGGTCGGTGACGGTTATTTTTGGAATGTGGGTCACCCATAAACCCCGGCCTGTCCCGTGACGTCACGGGATCGTCGTCGTGGCAACAGGAACTCCGGGTCAACCACCCCTAGTTCGAACGTTCTCTCTCTCTCTCGCGCTCTCTCCCTCTCTCACTCTCTCTCTCTCTCTTTCTCTACCTCTTTCTCTCTTACACGCTCTCCTCCGCATCCTCGCACCCCGTCTCTTTGCCGCTTTTTTCCATTCTCCTTCTCCCTCCACCCTTCTCGTTCACCTTCCACCTTCGCTGCTTCCGTCCGGCCGGAGCTACCTGCTCTCCTCCGACGAGAGCGAATAGGTTAAAGGTTACGGCACCGTGCCGGTACACGCAGTCAGGACCTTCCTCCCTCTTCCACTTTGCTAACCCCTCTTGCAACCCCACTTCGCACCTATCCTCACACACGTATGCACCTATGCGTCTCTACGTAGAATTTTTTTCTCGATCGCTCCGTGCGCTACGATTCGACGCCTAAAGTCAAAGGTGAAATAGGAATATCCGCGATTCTTCGGTCGCTCGTGACGATCGGCTCGATCGTCTAACGTGAGCATCCTACGGATCCTCAAATTCGAGACGTTTTTCTTCATCGGATAAACCACGATCGAGGAAGTTTAAATACATCGTACGCGATGCATTTCGGAGAAAGGGGAGAGTTTGTGGATGGAGATTGATAAATTGAATGTGAGCTTGGAAGCGGAAGGTGGAGGATCGGGAAGGAAGGTGTTTGGAAACTTCGTGCTTGTCAAGGTCGGAAAAATTGCTCGGCTGTGGGATGAAAGAGTCCTATTGTGCGGAGTAGGCCCGACGTTTCTCAATGGCGGGTGTTAGGAGAAAAGGTTTGAGTGTACGGGGTGGTTATTCTTTCTACGTTTCTTTGTGCCTAGAGGGGTGAAAATCGTCCCATCCCAGTCGACTGGAATAAAAGGAATTTTGCATTAATAATAAGAGACGCTCGTGGTGAAATTCATTCGATAAGACTGAACTAAATCGTCCCTTTTTAAGCTCGATCGAAAAGAGACTGGCTTTATGCGTCTGCCATCGTGTGCACAAAAGTGTTCGTACGCACATCTGCGTGGATATTATATATTTCGGAAGAACGATTTCACCGATCCGGTCTAATTTTCGCACAAGAATAAAATATAACAATTCCTGATGGCTTTACATAACTGCAAATAATCAAAACTGAAGAAAACTTTTTGATCCTTTTGCTCGAAAAGTGATCTTTTCGCGTGTACTCTTTCTTCTGCAATGCAACGATTGCTTGGAATACACCGACATGCGCTGTTAAACATTAATAATCCTCTACATAGTATTTCCATTACATTCGAGCCGCCAAGAAAACGAATTAAAGACAAATGTGCTGAAAATTTTGCCATTAGTAGCGTTGGTGTTATTTTCTGCATTATGTCGGCAACGTTGGACGCGACCCTAAGGGTGCTTTCGAAAGCTCCATCCGGGTGCACTCCGATTACCCTGTTCTGTGCATTTTCAGATGGTAACTGGGTGATCTGGTGTTCCTGGATGGGGTTTCGAACACACTCTAAAATTACACGAGGGGCTCTATAACTACCGAATTCTAATCCGAAAATTTATTTTGCATATTAGATCTATCTTATGCCTCTCTACTAAAGCTCAACTCTCTCGAACAACGCACAGTAGGTCCCTTCTTTATCC
Organism: Tiphia femorata; assembly: GCA_944319695.1. Lineage (NCBI taxonomy): Eukaryota > Metazoa > Arthropoda > Insecta > Hymenoptera > Tiphiidae > Tiphia > Tiphia femorata. The sequence continues at coordinate 4,174,457 of OX090904.1, forward strand.
ACTTGGTGGATGAAGCGTCCACGCTCATCACGAGCCGGTGAGAGCTATGCTCGTACCACTTGGTCTCGGGATCTCTACTTTACTTACTATTGAACGCAACATCCAACGTCTCACCTCGTTTAATTTTAGAAGCTGTACACAAGTCTGACTGAGGGGTACCAATAGATGGCAACGAAGGTGGTAAATCGATTAATGTCCCAAGTGCGCAGAGGAACGAATAGAGAAAAATAAAAGGATGAGAAAAGAGGTAAGCCTCTTGCGTGATCCATTTGCTTTATTTTCTCCACGAAAAATCGATCTCTCTGGTAGGTTCCTACTCTCTCAAAGAGGTAAGCGTACGTACGTTCTGCAGAATGCGCGGGAGAAAGTGCATTCACTGTGTTTTAATACTTCGCATTATTTCGTATTTGTATTTTACTTGCACCGACAACGAGGAAGGGAAAAAATAATTCAAAAGGTCCTTCACGCCTCGTCGGTTAAACGAAGACGCGGCATCTTCAAAGCATCCGAAGATCCACTCGCTTCCGTCCGCGTCGGCTCGTATCGCAAAGAGGCGCCTCATTAAGAGCAGTCATTAAGGAAACGCCAACGTCGATCTTCTCCGCGTTCACGCGGACCCACGCGCAATGCCTTAATCCCCACCCTGTTTTTAATCTCCACGGGAGAAGAATTTATTTTCACTTCACGCGTCCTTTCAGCTCCCGTCCACCTCTCTTTCCCAGCTTCCCTCTTCTTCCGAAAGCTTTCGTCACGATCTCACCGCTCGAGGTAGAGACGAAGAGGAGAAACGGGATTTTTCTCGTACAGAGGGGAAAGACTCTTTCATCTTCGTCGACGTGATTTTCACGTGCTCGTAAAACCCGTTCAAGGGTCAACCGTGAAGAAGAATAAGGAATGAGAGCGGAGAGCGAGGGAAAGAAAAGCGGAGGAACGTGAGATGACAATGTGGAAGAGAAATTTTAAGTACGTATAGCTCGTGTGTCGTTGCACGAGAAAATTTTGAACCGAGTAAAATTCGCGTTTAACACATTCTAAGCGAGACAATACGTAAAGATACGTTTTTAGTGGAAGTCGATGGTATGCGAGGAAATGTATTTTTACACGTCTTGTGTCCAATCGTTGACAATTTACTAGACACGTATTTTTACGTGTCCCGCATGCGACGTGTTAAGACCGTCCTTCGTATTTCGACAACATTTCGAATCAATTGATAATATCTTCTGCCGTCGTGACGAATGGCGCGAGATCGACACGCTCGTTGCATCCGTTCGATTTCTACGCTTCCGTTCAGCTTACAATCAACCGAAAATTCACCAGTTTCCACGATGCCAAGCAGCTGCAGCTCTGATCCGCTTTGCCTGCTTGCTTGTTAATAATATCTCGCTTTCGTCGATCTGGGCGGGCCGACTCTCCGGATCCGCGTAAATCATCGTGCCACACCTAACCCCCTGGCTTCTTCTACTTCTCCTTCTTTTCTCGGGTCGTACACCTCTCAGAACGAGCTGCGAGAAAGGAGACACGACAATTATGTTAAAGTTTCGAGTGTCGAGCTTTTCCAAGATGATATCTTCGTCGTTTGGTACGATTCGGCCAAACGAAGCTGTTACAAATGCTCTCGTAAGATTCACTCTCGTTGTTTCATTGTAATTGAGAAGAAGAGAAACATTGCTGAATCGTCCGTCTACACTGAGAGAAAAGTATATGATATATCTAACTATAATGGTGTAGTAACAAACTTATAGTTGGAAATATCATATTTAAGGTAAATGTTACCACAATGTCGGTAATAATTACGATAGAGGCATAGTATAACCAACTATATTATGTTTTTACCCAAAATTATGGGTATTTCAACTAAAAATATACATAGTACGGTTGAAAATATACATAGTACGGTTGAAAATATATAATGGTAAGAAAAGTAACTATTTTATATAAGGTGAGCTGGGGTAAGTGCGCCGTCAAGACGAAATTTTCTAAAGTATGGTTTTTTTTATTATTATTTCTTTTTAATGACCTTATGCGTCTATAAAGTACAGTTGAAAATAATTGCCAATGTTTCTATTTTGCATAACAATTTTGAAGCTTGTGGAAGGAGAGTAAACACAAATTTCAAATTTTCCTGTGTGCACTTGTCCGAGCTCACCTTACTATATAGACATTTAAAAAAAATAAATAACAGAAAAAACCATACTTTAGAAAATTTCGTCTCGACGGCGCACTTACCCCAATTCACCTTAGTTAGCATTACCAGAATATTTCATACGTAGTGACAGAACTAACTATATTAACATAGCACATTTTACTATTTATTTTCAATTTAGATTTGGAGCTTTAACTTGATCCGTAACGAGTGAGCGAACGATGACGAAAACGCAGACGATTATGTTTACGTTGGCATTTCCAAGCAGTCGCGACACTGTTGCCCGAAACTTGGAACGAGTCGTTGCTTCGAATCTCTTCATTGTAGGTGGACGTTCACGTTTCTCGGCGCGCTCTGCCAACTGTAGACGCGAGCATCAAGCTTGCTTATAGTCCTGCTATGTAATCGTTGCGAGCTATTAGAGGCTACCTTGATTATATATAGAGCGTTAATTTTGATTGTCGCGAAATGAATCATCGGCTTGCACGAGACGAACGCGACGACGATAGAATTCCGATGACGTTTCTTTCGTCAGAGGATAGAGAGTATATAATATTGCGAATCCAGAGAAATCTTTTTTTTCTCTTCTCTGTGCGCCGAATGCTGAAGAAAGAAACGATTTACTCTAGTGCAGAGATCCTTCGTCGGGACGGAGAGTTAATCGAGAGAGTAGGAACCTACTAGAGAGATCGAATTTTCGGGGAGAAAAAAAAGCAAATGGATCACGCAAGTTGATCCACGAAGGAATCAATCGTCTACTTAGTAAATACATAAAAAACGAACTTAAACGAAATATCGAGACTGAACGACTCGACGCACCTAATCCTCTACTAGACACGACACAATTTATCGTCTTAATAAACAATCCACGATCTTTCTTCGATAAATCCATCAGAACGTTGTAAAGGACATGCATACAGAATTTACGATCTCGTCTACTTTCGCGAGAAGGGTAGTAGTTTGTTAGCTGTTCGCCTAAAAAAAAAATACATCACGACTCTTCGTCCAACGAAGATCTTCGCAACGAATCTTAACCAGTTAACTGTGGCGACCTTCCTGAAAAATGTGCATCTAAAATATGTCGCATAAAGTAAGTGATAACGAGTATAGTCTTCAAACACAGAGTACGTTGGGCTGTTATAATATAGAATTAAGTCATAATGAAATGACAGTTTTGTTTGTTCATTTTGTCACTAACGTTAATTCATTTACTTAACTTAAACATACATAGAAAATTGTAACAAAATTTTAATGCATGACGGGTATAATTGTCATGACACAAAATTCTGCCACATCTGGATACAGTCGTGAAACACCCTTAACTGGTTAAACAACGAATCTTTCTTTTTACAAAGCCAACATTTAACGACGAATATATCGTAGGAAGAAAGCGAGAATCGCAAGGAGAGACGGAGACGATTCTACGTGGGATCGGATCGGAAGGCGAGCACGATCGTGCAAGCGAACAGGCTCGGCTCCGTTTTCAGTCTCCGATTATTTTTGGCCCGAAGCAGAGTCGGGCAGAGCTCTCGCCTAAAAATGCTTACGACCAATGGCGGGACGCCATTGGCTCTCCCCCCGACCACGTGAACAGCCTACGACGGAGGTCCACGACGTCGATCTGCCGTCCACGATGGCACAGTCAGCTGCCTAAGGTCCGGTTGGCCAGTCGCAGCCAGCTCGCTCGTTCTTCTCAAGGTAAGCAACCCCCTGACAAAACTACGCGCGCGAGATTCTGCCACGTCGAAGCTGCGCGTTTCCTTGACAAGGAGGTGCAGGAGAAGGAGGTGGTGATCGAGGAGGAGGAGAAGGACGAGAGGAGGAGGAAGAGAAGGAGGAGAAGAAGGAGAAGGAGAAGGCTGTGTTCGTCAGGTGGACCCAACGAGAGGTCCTAGGTCTCCTGGAAGGAGTAGTCCTGGACGAAGGACTTTCCGAACATTTGGCCCTCGAAACCCTTTTTCCAAGGGTTGCGTTCTAAAGGAGCACACCCTGGAAGCGCGTTTAGCCTTCTCTCGTCGCGCTCCCTCGCCGATAGGGTGAGCCAAGTGTTCCAGAGATCGTGGTAGCGCTCGTGCAATAGTGAGAAGAAGTGAGGGAAGGTGCGAGGCAAGGTCACTCTGGAGAGTAATTCGCGATACTTATTCGTGATGCCTGAGAGAGCCTTGGAGAGGATCAGTGGTGACGCAGGCAGGTGTCGCTGGACAGTGAGGAAGTTCACAGTGATGGAAGTCTTGGCCACTTGGCCTCTTGGCTCCTAGTGGTATCTGTAACTTTAGCTGTGGATTCTCTCGGTTCGCGTGATACTTCGAATCATATTCTTCCTCCAGCTTTCTCTTCCCCGTGCCTTCACCATCGTCCACCACGATGGTTCGTCGGGAAGGACAACGAACGTCTTTCACTCGTTGATTCATCAGCACTTAGAGAACTACGTCGGAGAAGTAGGCAAACACGTTGTTGATCTTTCTCATCGGTGAAAAATCGATCGGCCGGCATCCGACAGCTTTTGAGCTTTTCATCAGCCGATCTTTTCGATGCAACCATGCGGCTCAGGCTCTTCTCTTCTCTTCTCCGTCATCCACGATCCTCTCCGCAGAGCTTGATTCTAAAATGGCACCGTCGATTCGCCTGCTTCGTTGCTCTCTTGCCGTTCGACGCATTCTCGAGAGACCCTGCAGTAGACTCTTCCTTCTCGAGTCTCCTTCGTCCTGTAAACTTTACCTCCCTTACCATCTTCCTTCTCCTCCAGCTTGTACCTAGCTTCTCGTTCCGTAATATTTTCCACGTATCCGGGCCCCACCATCTTGAAGCCGATTTCACTGAATCGTTTCAAAAAAGTTTTCTCTCCTCTCGTTTCTCTCTTTATTTACTCTTCGTTTCTCTCTCCGTCCACCGTTCGATATCGCGATTTCGCCCACGCCCTAGGACGAGCCACGGCTCCGTGGGATCACGCGCGAAAACCGGGTGTATTCGTTAACGCGGCACGATCCAATTTGGTGGAGGGACGGGAGTTCTGGTACCTTCTATTTTTACGGTTAGCGGCGAGAGTTCCTCTTTGACATCGGAGACGGCACGGATCTCCACGACGACGACGGTGGCCCCTGGGTGCAACCGCGACGGGAGACGGGCTCGGTCTCTTGGTATGGCTCGAGCCAGAGACCGATTCTATACTTAGCGAAGTTCCTTAGAGTCGGATATAAAAGTCCGCGCGGACCTCCTTAACGGTCCGCGAAACCGAAAGCTTGGAAGGCATCCTGCTCGTTTCTTGTGGAGAGGAGTGAGGAGCCTGGCAAAAGGCAAACGAAACGGTAAAGAGAGAGAGAGAGAGAGAGAGACAATGACGATGACAATTTATTGTACTCTGAGATAAGGTTTCCTAAAGCACGAGCAGTACCTCGTCAAATGTAAAAGGGTCTTTGCAAGGAGTAGGCAACCACTCCAATCGAGTATGTAATATTATACATTGAAAAAAGAAAGGAAAAAAGAAGAGAGACGGAGAGAGAAAGTGCGAAGAAGGGCAAGGAGAGATCCTGATCGACTAGGGAATAATTTAGCACTGGCATAGGGAGATTCTCGTGAACGTTGTGGCCGACGATCTTCTCTGGTAGGATGCTGCGATATTTTCGTAACTTTACCGTCCCGCTCGCCGTCGCCTCGACGTCTGAACGCTCTAGGAACTAAAGATGGTGGTGGAAGGAGCTTGTCGAAGGAGATCGCGTGGGAGGCGCGAGAAGGGTGAACAGAACGGATGGCAAAAGCGGTTCACCTACTACCCGATTTGTTATTGTCCCGCAGGGATCGGCCGGTATTGCACAATTTTTTGTCTCGTCCGACAATTTCGAGCAGCCCCCGTTCTACCTCGAGCCGCGTAACTTTCTTCGCCGGAAATAAACAGTGGCTGATAGGCTCGCGTAACTCGTCCCTCCTGGAATTATTTTTGGTGCGTGCGCTATCGTCGTTTCCCCCTCTTCTCGTTTCTCACATCGTTGCGCGAGGATCGGCCGGTATTACACAATTTTTTCGCTCCACAAATGCGAGGCACTCTCCCTCGCCTCGAGCCGTGTAACTTTCTTCGTTGGAAATGAAAATAGGCTTGCAGAACGCATCAGTCTTGGAATTTTTGTATACTGCTTCTGGCTCGTCGTTTCTTCTTCCCTTCGTTTTTTTTACGTTGTTGCGCCGAGATCGATTGATATTATACAATTTTTTTCGCCTTGCGAAACGAAGCACCGTTTCTCATCTCGAGCCGTGTAACTTTCCTCGTCGGAAATGAAGATAGGCTTGTGAAATGCATTACTCCTCGAATTCTTTATGGTTCTTGTGGCTTGTCGTTTGTCACGTTGTTGCGCCGAGATCGGTCGATATTATACAATTTTTTTCGCCTTGCAAAGCGAAGCACCCTTCTTCGTCTCGAGCCGTGTAACTTTCTTCGTTGGAAATGAAAATAGGCTTGCAGAACGCGTCAGTCTTGGAATTGTTTATACTGCTTGCGGCTCGTTGTTTCTTCTTCTCTTCGTTTTATACGTTGTTGCGCCGAGATCGGTCGATATTATAAAATTTTCTTCGTCTTGCAAAGCGAAGCACCCTTCCTTATCTCAAGCCGTGTAACTTTCTTCGTCGGAAATGAAAATAGGCTTGCAGAACGCGTCACTCTTGGAATTCTTTATGGTACTTGTAGCACGTCGTTTCCTCCTCTCTTCGTTGCTCACGTCCTCGTCGTAAGATCGGCCCATATAAAATTTTGTTCGTCTTGCAAAGCGAAGCACCCTTCCTCATCTCGAACCGTGTAACTTTCCACGTCGGAAATGAAGATAGGCTCGCGAAATGCATTACTCCTCGAATTTTTTATGGTTTTTGTGTCTCGTCGTTTCTTACGTCGTTATGCCGGGATCGGCCGGTATTATACAATTTTGTTCACCATGCAAATGCTAAGCACCCTGCCTCGTTTCGAGCCGTGTATTTCTCCTCGTCGGAAATGAAAATAGGCTTGCAGAAACGCGTCAGTCTTGGAATTCTTTATGGTGCGTGTAGCTGCTGTTTCTCCTTCTCTTGGTCCCTTACGTCGTTCCGGCTATACGCGTCCTAGATGAAATTCCGTCGAATGCCAAGGGCTCTCGCTTTTAAGTAACCTCCAGTCTTCGACAGATTTCTCGACGCTATTCCACCAACTATCCTTCTACGGTTGGAACGGAGCAAATGTATGATTTTAATTTCGAGTACAGGTCGCTCGTGGATAAATTCTCCTTTTTCAAGTACCGTCACGTGGACTGAAAATGTTTAATATCCTCTTTCGTCGGCTCGTCGACTATCTCGTAATGCGTATTTCACGAGAATTTAACAATTTTCCCCTGCGCTCCCGTGTTTTCGCTCTTCACCAGTGCGAGAATTTTTACCGCGACGCTCCGGTGGATACAATAGCTCCGACACAGGGCGATTTAATTCTCGCGTTCTATTTTAACGTTTCACTCGCCGCTATCAAAATATTTATAGCGCGCTGTGGAGCGTGCCCGTTGACGTTTCAAGGATCCCGTTTCTCGTTCGGACCGCGAAGGGAGGAGGGAGCAGATGTTTTTTTCTACCACGGCTGCCAGAAGATCGCTAGACGATCGCGTTGCTCCATTTTTCACGCGAGACACCTTCGCGCTTCTTCAAACGTCTCAAACGTCACCTTCGAATTGGTTTACCGCGGATCACCGACTCCAGTTTCGCGCCTCCTCGTATAATCACGTGGAACAATGAAACGTGTACTCTCCGTGATCATCTTGTCCAAGCAGTAGCGCCGATTCTTCGCGTAAATTGAACGATCAATTATGCAATCCAATTTCGATCGACGGACCAATCGTGTAAGCGAACGAACTGCACGGATAAAGTCATATTCGTCTCCGTTGTACACGGCCATTCAGTCCGCGTCGAATTTCCACGGACCAATCCCGCACTGAGAGAAAAGTATATGATATATCTAACTATAATGGCATAGTAACAAAATTATAGTTGGAAATATCATATTTATGGTAAATGTTACCATAATGTCGGTTATAATTAGCATAGAGGCATAGTGTAACTAAATATATTATGTTTTTACCTAAAATTATGGGTATTTCAATTAAAAATATAATATGGTTGAAAATATATAATAGTAAAAAAGTAATTATTTTATATAGTTAATATTACCGGAATATTTCGTACGTAGTGATAGAACTAACTATATTCACATAGCGCATTTTACTATACATATGGTAACAAGAACAAAGCTAATGGTTAATAATATAACCATTTGTATAAATCGTTCATTCGATTTTAAGTACGGCTTAATTTTTAAGTTCGATACGTGCAACCGGGCCTAAGTGAACTATGAAAATATGTTTAACACCAGATTTAACTATAAAATATAGTGAGATTATAGTAAATTCAACCATTTTTTTCTCTCAGTGCGTAGCTTCGAATGAATAGGGTGAAATAAGGGCCGAAGCGGACGAATGTATGAAAAAAAGGAAAGAGAAGATGAAAGATCTGTGTGAAGGAGAATGCGCGAGGGGAATCGAATTTTTGGTGGGACCAAAACATTCTCTCCTCTTTCCTCTCCCGATTCGACGAGGATCTCGCGTGGAGCGAGCCGAGCGGGCGAGTAACGCCGTTGCGTCCAAATTTGGATCGTCGATGTAGCCAGCGCGCCACCGCGCCACCAGCCCGCAAAGTGGGGACTGCCGGCTTCTATTTTCGAGCACCGGATATTCTACACCGTCACTGCTCACTCTTAACCGGCGCGTTACGTCGTGAGAGAAGTTTACGTGGCTAGCGCAGAATTTCTATCAATTCGAAAGAAAGGGAGGAGACTGATGCGCGTCGATGACCCACGATCGTTTTCAAATCGATCGTGATTAGCATCGCGAGAGAACTCGATTGTGTCTTCGGTTAGAGAGACTTATTTTCGACAATTTATTTTCGAGTTAACACTCACTGCCACGCTGATTTTCCATGAATGACCCGTGGAGGCCACATTTTTCATTTTTCTTGGGTTTTTTTTTTTGTTGACATATCATCTTTTACAGTTCTGTAAAATGCGGTTAGTATAGACGGTTTTTTTGATGATTTTTCTGGAGGTCATCGGTGACCATCATCGCGGCAGTCAAAGTGTTAATCGAAGGTCTTCGATTTTTTGTCGATGAAAGGAGAAAGATGAGCGTCGATAATTTACAGTCAGTTAGTTTGAAATCGATCGAGATTCACCACGAGAAAGACGTCGATTGTGTCTTTGGTTAGCTAGGAGAATTTATTCGGCAAGAATTTATTTCTATGAGCTATTTTTTAATCGACGAGGGTTCCTGGATTCTTCACAATTGTTTTGAAATCGGTCGATCTAACTCCGCCAGTGGAACGTTGATTAAGTTTCCAGTTAACTAGGGTGAATTCACGATTATTTCATTTTGAACGTCATTTACCGATGAACCGTAGATGCGCACAGATTATTGCGTATTTCATAGATAGATGCTAAATTTACATCTGGTATTTTTTTTTCATGTAACTTTTGAACTTTTGACAAATTAAATCGGGAACTCGATGGATTACCCACTCACGGAGCATATACAAGAAAAGTTTAAAAGCGCAAATCAAAATTAGTGATTTATAACCTGTTACACAAAAATCAAAGAAACACATTAATCTACTCCTTCTTAATCTACCGTTATTTTTAATTTCTAGGTAGACGCGTGTAGGATCCAAGCATCACCATGGCGGACGATGAGGTTAGGTGTGTATCGGAACGAGATAATCTTCCATCCGTGATTCTTTAATTAACATCTACCAAGGATAAGCGAGAGCTCGTCGTCCGATAGGACCAGCAGCCTGGTGGGGTCTCCTGCAATCTTCGCAAATCTAATCTACGAATTATCTCTTTTCATGCATCCCCCTCGTTTCGGATCATCGCCACCCGTCCGTGACGAAATACGAAACTACGATAAAAACGAATCACGCTTTCCAATGGAAATCCATGAAATTGGATCGCATTCTTCTCGAACGGAGCAGTAAAGAGTAGCGTGACTTGAAAGGTATGCATCGCTTTCGCTCGTTTCGCTTGCGCCTCTTTTAGGTTTAAGATTCTCCCTTGATCTACCCTCGCGGAAAGAGACTACGCGAGAGGGAATGTTCGGTTCGCGCGAAAGGAGGAGAAACGATCGTAAGAGACACGGATCTATCCTCTTAACGCGCGAGTCGATCCGATTGGTTCTTCGCGCAAAGGGAGGGAACAAGTGGGGAAAAGCGAAGCGCACTAAATTTGGACCGAAGATTTGCGCGAAGCTTCGACTCACTTCTGACGCACAGTTGGGAATTTTATCGTGAAACCTGGCCCGAAAGAGCGAATTACGAAGTGCGCTCTTCCGACGTGGATATTCGTTCTTTCAAAAGTACAATAATCCTAGGACAATGTGTTGCGTTTGGTTACGTTCAAGAATCGCGAGACTTCGATCTCTGACCCCGTTATTCGATCGTCATATTCTTCATTCTATAATTGAGCCGTTTATTTTGAAAGTGGCCTAAGTCGATTTTTTTTAAAAAAGTGGGATATCACACAACATTAAAGTATCGCACTAAATTATTCACGAATTATGTGATATCTTATTTTTTTCAAAAAATGGACTTTGGCCACTTTCAAAATAAACGGCTGAATTAGCCGATCATAATCTGGGGGTGGAAAGCATAAGAATAGGATTACAGACACTTTTGAAATATCATTGTCCTTCGATAAATGTAATTCTCGCAGGCATATGGTTTATTATTGTGAACATAAATTTATTTTAATTACTATAAATGTTGAAGGTGCGAATAGAATTGTACTCCTTGGAGACGGAAACTTTGGTACCGCTGAATGCAGCGTCGCGTTTTAAAAAAACTCGCCTCTGTTGAGACTTGCATTCGGTTTTCACTTATGAAGAGAGTCGAATAATATTTGCCAGGTTTTGCGCTCGAACACCTCACTGTGCCACGTGTATTTTGCACAGACCGAGCAAAAAGCGTCGATTTTCCCTCCCGCGCGAAATACGTTAAAGTTGAAGTTGAAGTTGCCGCTGAAGAGAGCGAAGTCACGCCATCCAGTTTGCAGACCCTGGAAGAATTTTTGCGCCTCGTAGATTTTGGCCGGGCATTCGCAGAAGTTCGATACTCGTTTTGCGATTGCCCCTCTTACACCTTTACCTTTCTCATCTTCTCCTGCCACCCTTCTCCATCGTTTTTCTTTCCAAATTCTTCGCCGTTCTCCTTTTTTTTTCTCTCCACCGCGAGAAGAAGTTTCTAAATGTCTTCGTCCTCTCGCGCCCTTCTACCACCCTTCTCCAAGTTTCTGCACGACTGCCTCTACAGTAAACTCCGCTATAATGCGGGTTTCTACAACGAGGCTTACTACAGCGCGCCAAATATTTCGTCACCTTTTTTTTTTATAGAACGCGCTTCCTCGTCTAACGTGCAGAATAATACGTTTTTCTTTTTTTTTTTAATGCTTTGACTGCCACGATGGTCATACGTGCTCCAATTTGTTTTTCTTGTGTCGCCACGATGGACACTGGTTACCTCCAGAAAAATCATTAAAAAAATCATTCTACTAATCGCAATTTACTGCTCTTTAACACTATTCCTACCGACCGGTCAGATGACCATTTTGAAAATTTCTGTTAAAATTTCCTTGTATACTACGTAATTGCATTGCCTTTAAATTTCACAACTTTCTCTAAAATATACGTATGATACATTTTTCAATATTTTAGGAAAAATCGTGAAATTTAAAAACGATGCAATTACGTTATATATTGGAAATTCTAATCGAAATTTTAAAAACGGTATTTGACCGGTCGTGGTAGGAATAGTGCTAAAAGATCATATGTTAACGAAAAAGAAGCACAAAAAATGCAAAGTGTGGCGCCCACGGAAAATCAGAGTGGCAGTCAAAGTGTTAACCGATATCGTATAATCTGTCACTTGTTTTGAAAATATCGTTCGATTTGATAAACACACGGCTGAACAAACGTTGGCACGGTAAGAATCGTTCGAATACGTTAATATAGATTATACGTGTTACGCGAGAAAAATTCTCGCACAGCACGCATTTTTGCAAAGCGAATTCGTCCAACGCGCGACACATTGATCGCGTTATACGAGAGTCTACTGTACTTCTCCTTCTTCCTTCCACCCTCGATCCCTTTCTCTTCGGGCAAATTTCAACCCTCTATCGTCTACTTTTCGGAAATTTCTCTCGTTCCTTTCGCCATCCTGCCGAATACCCGCGAGGCTTCCGTTTACCTCGGCTATCTCACGGCAGTTTCCATTTTCCACGCTTTTCCCCCCTCCTACCCTCGAAGCTCTAGCGCAGTGGTTCTTAACCGGTGTTCCGTGGACTTGTTACAAATGTTCCGCGAAATTATGAAAGCGTCAATGTGTATTATACCTGGCTAGTAAACACGTAGCGTGCACCAAAGTGCTATAAATTCGGATTTTTGTCGTGTAGATGTGTTGCAACGGTTGAACCACCATCTAAAAATGTGATCTTGACCCTTTCTCTACGGCACACAGTGGGCCGTTTGACGATTCTAGCTGGACAAAAATAGGAAAATCACTTTTTCACGGAAGCGAATGACAATTATTTATTTCGATAGTCAAGACCTCAAAGTATCCTGGTATATGCAATATTTCCTCTGAATAAGTCGTTAAATAAATTATAATTAACATTGAAGTCAGAGTAAGACTAGCTAACCAAAGTAGTCGTTTCAAGTCACCTGCATTCAATCTTACACCACACAAGTGTTTGTGGGACGATAAGTTTCGTTGATGGCTCGATATATAAGTACAGATCTCTAGTTTACAAAACCTTTCGGTTTCTTGCTGTAACTCAAATGGTTTTCGTGTAGCACCATTTTCAATTGTTATGTGCAACTTTTCGTAATTCTCATATATAATTAGACTTACAATTTGAGTGCTGCGGAGTTCCGCGATGGGCTTTGGTGCGTTTGAAAGCTTATTCCTTACCCTCTCGAATGCCACAAAATTTGGGTGCGGTCGCCTGCGGCTCCGGTTGTTATTTCAATTGTTATAAGTAACCGCGCGGTACATCCCATAGTATATCTCCAGAATTAATCAAATTCTGAAGAAACGGCTCATTGGATTGGAATAAAATTTGACAGATTAATCGAAGATGTACTATTGTGCTTATATTAAACTTTCCAGACCGCCATTTGTAGCCGTTTCAAAATGTCGGTTAATGATATTCATAGCAAAGTTGTATTCTCTTGAACTCTCGTCGGAACTAGACAAAAGTTGAAAGATACGTGCAAATTATGTCAAAAAGTATATTGTCAAATTTTTAAACTTTTGTCTTGAAACGACTACTTTGGTTAACTAGTCTTACTCTGACTTCAATGTTAATTATAATTTATTTAACGACTTATTCAGAGAGGATATTGCATATACTAGGATACTTTGAGGTCTTGACTATCGAAATAAATAATTGTCATTCGCTTCCGTGAGAAAATGATTTTCCTATTTTTGTCCAGCTAGAATCGTCAAACGGCCCACTGTGCGGCACTGGGGTCGTAAATCAAAAGCCACAAAAGGGACATAAATCGAGGAATTACTGTATACGTATATCAATACATATATAATATATCAATATATATATATACAGGGTGTCCCGCAATTGGTGTAATCCCCGCGAAAGGGTTGTAGCTGAAATAATTCTAAACACCAAAAAAAAAAAATTAGGGTTATGGTTAGGGTTAGGGTTAGGGTTAGGGTTAGGGTTAACCTTAAAAAAATTAGGGTTAACCCTAACCCTAACCATAACCCTAATTTTTTTTTTTTTTTTCCTCTACGGGCGCGCTCATTCGCCTATGTTTTTCCTTAATTTTTGAATTCTTAAGGAAAAACAGGCGAATGAGCGCGTCCGTAGAGGAAAAAAAAAAAAAAAAAAAAATTAGGGTTATGGTTAGGGTTAGGGTTAACCCTAATTTTTTTAAGGTTAACCCTAACCCTAACCCTAACCCTAACCATAACCATAACCCTAATTTTTTTTTTTTGGTGTTTAGAATTATTTCAGCTACAACCCTTTCGCGGGGATTACACCAATTGCGGGACACCCTGTATATATATATATTGATATATTATATATGTATTGATATACGTATACAGTAATTCCTCGATTTATGTCCCTTTTGTGGCTTTTGATTTACGACCCCAGTGCCGCACAGTGGGCCGTTTGACGATTCTAGCTGGACAAAAATAGGAAAATCATTTTCTCACGGAAGCGAATGACAATTATTTATTTCGATAGTCAAGACCTCAAAGTATCCTAGTATATGCAATATCCTCTCTGAATAAGTCGTTAAATAAATTATAATTAACATTGAAGTCAGAGTAAGACTAGTTAACCAAAGTAGTCGTTTCAAGACAAAAGTTTAAAAATTTGACAATATACTTTTTGACATAATTTGCACGTATCTTTCAACTTTTGTCTAGTTCCGACGAGAGTTCAAGAGAATACAACTTTGCTATGAATATCATTAACCGACATTTTGAAACGGCTACAAATGGCGGTCTGGAAAGTTTAATATAAGCACAATAGTACATCTTCGATTAATCTGTCAAATTTTATTCCAATCCAATGAGCCGTTTCTTCAGAATTTGATTAATTCTGGAGATATACTATGGGATGTACCGCGCGGTTACTTATAACAATTGAAATAACAACCGGAGCCGCAGGCGACCGCACCCAAATTTTGTGGCATTCGAGAGGGTAAGGAATAAGCTTTCAAACGCACCAAAGCCCATCGCGGAACTCCGCAGCACTCAAATTGTAAGTCTAATTATATATGAGAATTACGAAAAGTTGCACATAACAATTGAAAATGGTGCTACACGAAAACCATTTGAGTTACAGCAAGAAACCGAAAGGTTTTGTAAACTAGAGATCTGTACTTATATATCGAGCCATCAACGAAACTTATCGTCCCACAAACACTTGTGTGGTGTAAGATTGAATGCAGGTGACTTGAAACGACTACTTTGGTTAGCTAGTCTTACTCTGACTTCAATGTTAATTATAATTTATTTAACGACTTATTCAGAGGAAATATTGCATATACCAGGATACTTTGAGGTCTTGACTATCGAAATAAATAATTGTCATTCGCTTCCGTGAAAAAGTGATTTTCCTATTTTTGTCCAGCTAGAATCGTCAAACGGCCCACTGTGCGGCAGGCCTCGGCGAGAAGTGCCTCGCGTGGAACGAAGCGCCGTGTCTAATTGTAAGTTGGAACATTAACACTATTCCTACCGACCGGTCAAATGGCAGTTTTTAAAATTTCGGTTAGAATTTTCTATATACAACGTAATTGCATCGCTTTTAAATTTCACGACTGTTACTAAAATATACGTATAATACATTGTACAATATTTCAGGAAAACTCGTGAAATTTAAAGGCGATGCAATTACTTTGTATGTAGGAAATTCTAATCGAAATTTTAAAAACGGTCATTTGACCGGTCGGTAGGAATAGTGGTAAGCACTCGCAGTCTTCAGCATTCGGGACCACAAATGTATTTTTAATTCAACAATACAATTTATTTTTTTACATTACACAACAAACTAATAACTATAATTATACTGTAATATTGTTGAGCAATCATTTTTTAATAATATTATTCTGTATGAAATTTCTCAAAACATGGACACACACATAAATTTTAGCTTCATTTTTGTGGTAGGTGACTATAGGCACCTGTAGGGTATAGGTGGCACTTTGTGGCGGGTGACTATTGTCACTCGTAGTAACGAAAGGGTTAAGCGTCTGAATAATTTGGATGTTCCGCAAATTATCCTTTTAATCAAGAGTGTTCCGTGACTTTGAAAAGGTTAAGAACCACTGCTCTAGCGGGAGGGTTGAAACCTCTTGGCAGCACAGTCTCGTGCACGCCACCACGGGTTATCATAATGTCTCGGAGAGGAGCGGCTTCGTTTGGAGCTTAGTAAAGATATCGGATATCGACGTCACAATCTCTGGTCTTTCATCCTTCCGACGAGTTTTTCCTCTCGCGAACGGCACACGGATCCAAGGGTGTTTATTACAAGAGGAGAAGACCACTGCTCGAGTTTTTCTTAAATTATGCGTTCACTTTACAGAGCCGACGTGAAGCCGCGTGAGCGTCGATTTTATTTCGTACGATCGATCTTCTGTTGCTTTCTCCGTGCTCTTCGTTCCGTTTTCCCTTTTTTTTTGTTTCTCGTTCCACGTTTTACGAATACTCGATGCGTCCGGTAGACGTACCGCGTGACAAACGACGGATTGTAAAGATCGTTAGATTCTCTCTCTCTCTCTCTCTCTCTCTCTCTCTCTCTCTCTTTCTCCCTTCATTCCACTCCGCCACGGTCTAGAAAGATGCGCAGGTATTTTCACTCGCGTTTTATTTCTCCCCGGACATAGCCGGCTCGGTCCAAGCGAGAGAGTTTCAGATAACAGAAAACAGGGTCGTAAAAATGGAAATTTTTACGTTTACAGATGTTACGCGCGCGCGCGCTCTTTACCTCCCCTCTCTTTCTATACCCATTTCACTATTATTCTATTTTCGAGTTGACGCGCCCTAGTAAACTAATCGAGCATGTCGATGACCTTCTCGATGGTCTTCTTTCAAAGATTATTCCTATCGATTTAAGGGGCATGACCAGGGTGATCGATAGCAAAAATGGGTGTTTTTTCAAGGTGAATTGCCGGAGAACTAAAGAAGCTACAAACTTGTTACTTGGCATTTTGTTTTGTTATGTCATAAAGGCTCAAAAACTGCGTACGAAAAGCATAGTTAATAACGATATTATTATTTATTAAACATATGGTAACACAGTGTTTCTTATTGAACCATTTACTATATTGTATTACCTGAGCATTGACCGAGCGATTTTTAAATTTGTCGAGATTTGCCTGAAATTAAAATTCTTGAATGTCTATTATGAGCTTCGGGCGTAAAGTTTGCTAATAAAGTTGTTAATATGTTATGAACTAACAATGATATCGCAAAAATCGTCGGTCAATGCTTAGAAAATACAATATACTTACTAATATATATCTTTTTTTTATTTCGGATCATTCAATACGGCAGAATCGTCAACACGAGTAGAAAGTGCAATACGAAACACCATGTTTAACAAATAATAATTTCACTATTATCTGGTCTCTTCTTATGCGTTTATCGAATCCTCACAGCAGACTAAAACAAAATACCAAATAATTAGGTGGCTTCTTCAGTTCTCCAACAATTCACCCTGAAAAAAACTCCTATTTTTGCGACTGAGTACCCTGGTCATACCTCTTAACGCACAGTCACGAAAATAATTAGAGAAATGGAGTGGGCGCGAGTGGAGAGCGCGCTTATTCCACGCTTACTTTTTCCCTTCGACAAGCGAATTCGTCGGAGAGAAATTCAGCTCGCGAAATTTCCATTCATCACTGGGCCGCGCCACCGAAACGCGAGCTGCTCCGACGAAACGGATTAAGTTACTACCACCGCTAATATGACGGAGCGCAAATTAAAATCTTTAAACATCCTCCGTATTTCCTACGGGCGAGAGGATTCTTTATCTTTTATCTCGTGCTCGTGTACTCGCTCTACCCCGTGGAAAGGAGAGAAAGAAGGGAAGCTTACGTAGGGAGAAATTTCTCCGGAAAATTTTCTATCCTCCGCCGCGAACGTAGAGAGAGATAGGACCGGAAGTATTACGGCCGACATGTCGGTTGCCTCCGTTGGGCCACCACCTCATGGGTGGACTTTTCGCCTGATTTATAGCCTGGCCCGCTCTCGTCCTTATTTCAACATTATTTACGCGCCTCGTTCCGCAGTCTTTTGGAATTCTACTGGCTCGCTTCGTCGCGCGCGCGCTATCTCTACACCACGTTTCTCCTTTCTCCTACACTGTTCCAACTCACCCTCCTGCCCTTCTACTCTTTCGAGCGCGTTCTCGCCCCCACGACGACGGTGGCGTTTAAGGAAGTTCCTTTTTCGCGGCAAATGGAAAGCCGAGCGCGGAAGGGAATTTCTTCTTTTTTTCTTTCTCTTCCTTTTTTTTCGGAAATTTATGGACTCGAGTCGACGGCCACGGTTCCGATTAAGAGAAATGTTCCAGAGATTTCTCCTTACACTAGTGCGCGAAAGTCATCGAACGAGAGAGGTTGCTTCGATATTACACGCTCGAGGAACTCGTTACTCAATTTACGAAGTTTATCTCCTTCTCGATTTCCCTTTCTTTCTATCTTTTGTCCTTTTCTTTCCTCAAGTTGTCGATCTCATTCCACTTCGTTTCGTGCTTTGGCCATTTTGTCTTGTTATCCTGACCGATTGCTGTTCCTTTCGTGATTTTCTATCGTCGCGTCGACGGACAATTTTCCGTGCATCTTCCTACTCTTCCTTTTCTTTTCTTGGGTTTTTTTTTTCTTCGTCGAAAGCGGAAACCAGAGCGTGCCCATAGAGAATTTATCGGCGTGCATCATGAAGGTTTTCCGACGAGAAAAAAGGAGCCTTCGATATTTATCAAGCTCCCCGCGGTCGACTCGCCAGAGCCTGATTTATCGCCACGTTCGCGCACTCGTTTCGATAATATTTATCTGAACTTTCGTGCCTGCTGATCCTCGTGCCTTGTGTCCTGCCTTCTTCCTTTAGAAGCTCCTTCGCATCCTTCTATTCCTTTATCCTGCCTTAAAATTGTTATCGAAAGCTTAACAGCTAGTAGTAGACGCGTTCGCCGAGTCCGAAATGTTTATTTTCTCACAACGAGAATTAGAGAGTTATTCAACGTCAACTGAAGTGGACATACGGTTTACGAAGCTTCGACATCCCTTATATTATTTCATCCCTTCCCGGTTTAGGATTACGACACTTCGTTCTTTTTTATATTTTTTTATTCCTTCCTAATTTCCTCACGTCTCGTGCTCTCATTAATTATTATCCTTCCTTTGCTAGTTTGGCAGTTTTCTATTATCCTCTCCCCTCTCTCTCTCTCTCTCTCTCTCTCTCTCTCTCTCTCGTAGATTATCAAGGACACTCGAGGTATGGCGCGTGCTATCGCGCTCCACTTTCGGGACATATTTAACATTTCCGCCCGATATTTGCCCCCCTTGTTCTCCGCCCTTCGTTATTTTTTCATACTTTTCATTTCACACGAGAGACCGCGAGACAAAAGGATAGCCTCGACGGTTCGTTAGCGAGGAACACGGTTGCTTTGCCTCCAATCCTCGTCGAATGCACAATCGGAGCCTGTTCTCCGATTACGTTTCTCTAAAAATATCCGTTATTTCGCCAACAACTTTTTTAGCCTCCCCCATTTGCCGATTATCCGATGCGCGCCCGCGCCGTGGAGCCATCGGGTAATTAGGCCGAGCAAGTTCCACGTGGCAAAGCAAAGAGCGGAGAACAAAAAACGGCGAGCACGTAAATGCACTCGTTTCGTCGAGATATTCCTTTCTCGGCGAATTCACGCGCCATGCCTCCCAACAGCAGCGGCAAGACAGTTCGCAGATTTTGCCCATTAGACATATAGTGCCCGAACGGATCCGTAGTGAGATTTGGGTTCTTTGTGTTCTTGTTTTCCTCCCCTTCCACGTCCTCTTATGTTTTTTTTTTAGTAAATTAGCAATCGCGCAGGATTCTCTAACGACCGATATAACGGCGTTAGGGAGTCGGTCCGACCATTAAGCGCAATTGTTAAGCTCCAGTTTAACAGAAACAAGTAGATACGCAGATCTGGGGTAAAGTAGATACTTGCATGCGCGTATAGTCGATGCGCATCGTTTCGCTTGGCCGGCATGCGTACTTTAACGCTACGATCAGTGCCTTTATCGCAGTTTGTCCACGAGTGTAATTAATACGCGCTACTAATAGTTTTATCGTTTAAGTTACACGAGATATTATAGATTTAAGAACGACGTCACGCACGCGCAGCTTATCGCACATCTGAATAGAGTAAATAATACGAAATCTTTTTGGATTGATCTTAACACTTTGACTGGCATGTTGGTCATATGTGCCGTTCAGTGCGCAAATCGATTAATTCCATAAATTATGTTCAAAATTATGATACAAATATAAAAAGTAGGGACTTCATCAAGTGCTTCGATGCTTGAATTTATGAAAAATTCAAAAAGTGGAGTTGATCGATTTGTGCACTGAACGGCTCATACGTGACCGCAACTTGTTTTTCCCGCGGCGCCACGGTGGTCACCGGTGACCTCCGAAAAAATAATTAAAAAGATGATTATGTTAATCGCAACTTACAGCAGTTTAAAAGATCATATATTAACGAAAGAAAGAAGCTCAAGAAAAATGCAAAGTGTGGCGCCACGGGCCATCCATGGAAAATCAGCGTGGCAGTCAAACTGTTAATGGTGGATCGGGGCTCACCGCAATTGAGTGAAAGATGTAACAGTCTCTTTGAGGAGAACAATTTCAAGTGAATATTTGCATGCTCGGATCACCCGCTTGCCCCGATCCACATTGGCACTGTATATTTCGATATTAACCCTTATCACTTCAACCGGCAGTAATACTGCCAAGCGTTCTACTCCAAACGGCAGGGTGACTGCCAGAATTTCGCAATGTTATTATTATTGCGTTTAGTTCGCTGTAAGCCGACGTATATTACACATCTTGAGTGTGGAACAGTCTGTCGTCATTTTTAGGCACGACCGTAAAGGGAGTGATTTATTAAATATTTAATTTAATTCTATTATTTCTAACGGTTCTTCGTGAGATATCAAGTTAAATAAAAACTGGGAAAATGAATCGTCGGACAGTGGAGAAATACCGTATAGGAAACCATTTTTTTATTGACAACAGGAGTGTTGGACGACAAATTAGAGCGAATATTGTCGAACCTTTCGAAATTTTCAAGTTATTTTTTACGGATGAACCGATTGAAAATATTGTTCAACAAGGAAACGCATATGGAAATTTTAAAATAAATGAAAAAAAGTTGTCCAAGTATTCTACCTAGAACGATCGGAAAAATGTTACCACTGATGAAATGAAAGCATTTCTTGGGGTTATTCGAAATATTTCTCTCTCGGAAATAGAGAAGAATACCGGAGTCAAGAGTTTGGAGTTGGCTACAAATCACTCTGTAAAATTCTTGGAGTTATAAGGGTTACAGAATTTCGGTACGATTAAGCGCTTGTCAATGCCAATGTCAATGTCAATGTCAATGTTAACGCGTCGATGGGATGCAGAGCGAAACAAATTTCTCGGTCAACAAAGTGTCTACATCGTCGCTTTATTTTCTTTTTTTCATATCACCTTGAAAGGAGAGTTTTGCTATTTTCTCTTCTTAAGAAATAAGAACCCGTTAGTTCACGGGCGAGTCTGGAGTAACGTTTAGAGGAGCTCGCTCTGCGTCGCTCGCAATTTACGCGAGAAAAGTCGTCGTCTTTCACGGAGCTTTGCGCGCTGCACTTCAAAGGCGGAACTTGAAACACTTTTGTAAACCACCTTCCTTTACAAAAATTCTCGCCCACGTATCCTTTCTCGGGAAGCGGATTGTGTCCCTGTGAATACGCGCTGGCACGTAGAACGCGCGTGTTTCAAGTACCGCGCGGCACACGCGAGTTATCCACCGACGGTGTACTAACGAGGACCCCTTCTCTCTTTTCTTTTACAGAGGAAGCGCATCGAGGATGTACGTAAGAGGGTGAAAGAGTCTTTAGGAAGTCGCCAAGTTCGCAGCCGCCTTCCGTAAGGAGGGCGGCCGAACTCGTTGTCGCGAGACACCAGAATTCGATCGACAATAGGGAGAGACCGTTCGAGATGTTCTTTTGAATCGTTAAAAAAAAAAGAAAGAAAACGCAGATTCCGCGTGGCAGAGAAAAATCTTTTCCTCTTTTTCTTTTTTTTTCTTTCCCCGTTACTTTCGTCTCATCGCGAACGCAACAATAGCGGGGAAGGTCTTTTTAAGTAAGATTAAGTAAAGATTACGATAAGGCTCTTATCGCCCGGAGAAAAGATCTGAGCGAGAAGGGAGGAAGCTCTTTGAAAATATCTCGTGAGATTTCTATCGTCGAGGATTTTTCATTCTTTCATTCCCTCGTTTCGAATTCAATTGTGTTCGCGCCGATACGCGTAGATCCGCGAGCGCGTAGCTTTTGTCAGATCAGTTGTTTTAAGGAAATTTCGCACGACGAGCGCAGGAAAAGAAGAGGAAACAGGCGGAGACCGACAGGAAGAGGGCGGAGGTCCGCGCCCGCCTCGAAGAGGCTTCCAAAGCCAAGAAGGCGAAGAAGGGTTTCATGACCCCCGACAGGAAGAAGAAGCTTAGGGTGAGTTCGCAGCGTTTTTGCCCCATTGTTTCTCGTCCTTCTCTTCTCTCCTCGCATTCTCCTGAAGGATTAAATATTACTCGAAAGAGGACCCTGGAAGATGCCGGACAAAGGTTTCTCTCGTCAATTTCATAATTCTTTCCTACCTTATGTCGGTATTGTTCTCTGGGTATAAGAATCTTACACAGGTACTAGCAATTTTTATTAATTATCCTGGTCAACGAGATTTTTGTCTACAGATAATGACGCGCGTGTCGCTACGAGAAAGAAAATTAATAAAGACAATCGGGAAAACGGGGTCACGATTTAAGTTCACGTATGTATAGCGAGGATTCACTGGTGCATTGATCTATTAAAAAAATTAGAACTTTGTCAGTTTTCGAGATTTTAACTTCGCTTTGGATTTTAAATGTTACTCAAATGTTAGTATAAGAAAAAATATTAAGAAACAAGATTTTTACCGTTGTGTCGCTCTTCGGTGAAGCCAGTAGGATAAAATCTCATTATTCAAACTCAAAGGAAACTCGAGCTTGGATCACTCCCGAAATACACGTTTAGAGATACTTTTTGGAAATTAAAGAAAGCCATGGGTTCAACAAAAATGAAAAATTGTTCGACGGTGTTGGAAGGTAAATCACGAGGCTACAGAATTTTAGAGGTCCATTGTACGACAAATCGAATTATTTTCAACGCACTTCCACGGTCTTCCTATTCCGAATCGTCATTCCCAGAGTACAACTGTGCTCTCTTTAATATTTCTCTTTCCAAATTCTGTCACTCGACCGTGTCTACCTACCTCTCGATCCGTTTTCACTTACCTCGTTCCATTTTCTTCCACCCCTCGAGATTCGCCAGGGACATTCGTGGTTTCCACCTCGTCCTTTCTCTTTTTGTTGTTTTCTCGCCCCCGCGGAGTGACCTTATGCTTCCGTCGTCCCTTCTCACCGCTCTTTTTCGCATCTTCTCTCTCCTCTCCTCTCTCGCCTTCACCGATGTCTCCTTCCGGGACGTCACAATATTTCTTGCCACTGTTTCTCTTCACCGTCCAACTTCCGCCAAGTTTCACCGAGTGAAACTCCTATGACGATTCGTGTGTTTCTTCCCGATTTCTTTTTCCTTTCACCGCGCGACACGCCAGCACATCTGTGCAGATATACGGTCCACGGGGGTTGCGAAACGTTGGAAGAGATAATTCACTTTTGGGGTAATCGATAGTACGCGTTAGCTCGTGAAATTCATTTTATAACGGATATATAAACTTTCGTAGATTGTCCGCTCGAAGGATCATTGCAAATTTCGTACATGTGGAAGGTATGATGCGACGTTTACGATAATATCTGCACTTGGCACTTTACCGACTGGTCGTCGATTAATCGACTTTTTGTCCCCGATGTTTACGGTAGCTGATTAATCGGTTTCGATGGCAACCGAGCATTTATTATTTGATATTGAGGTACCAGTTTGATTATTCTGTAAACTCTCGTATTTTTATACCATTTTGAAGAACTTAACGTTTTTATATATAAAAAAATGTCCCGAAAATGGAATCTTGAATTTTTACCGGTCGGTAAAGTGTTAACAATTCCTTTCTGAGTCGTACTCGTGCTCGATCTCGATTTGAAGAAAGATTTTACTAAAGGTTCGACCATTTTTTTAAATACAGAGCATCCTCTTGGAGGGTAGTTATCGATTAACCGCAGTCTCTTTTATCTCGTTCTTTGCCTCCGTCTTTAACGCGGGCCACTTACGAGCACTGCGGAAATTTTTATGTAATTTAACGAAGATTCTCTGTCGCTTGTTCGCCACAGTTGTTGCTGCGTAAGAAAGCCGCAGAGGAATTGAAGAAGGAACAGGAGAGAAAAGCAGCAGAAAGGAGGCGCATCATCGAGGAACGTTGCGGAAAGCCCAAGAATGTCGACGACGCGAACGAAGGTACATACTCGCAACTCACTCGGCAGCCCTTACGGCCAAATACTATTAATTATATTTGCAATGTCGTATCGAAAAGGGATAACACAACTTAGAAGACTGAATTTCTCGATATCGTCGTTGAATCTAAAGTCTTTGCGATGAAAAAGTTTCGCAGGAATTATGACCATTATCGATCGAGGGTATTGAATGAAATTTAAATTCTCAATTAGATTTGGGCGGCACGTTTAATATCTCTTAGATTTTTCCCTAATCCCAAGTTCGTTTATCGACGACTGTATCACAGTGGAGGATGTATTCGAAAATTGATCAATGATATTACCAGAACATCGATACCGCACGCGATACCCTCAACCGTCTTTATCGGTTTCGTCAAATTTACAACCCATTCCTCCGTCTCCGAGATTGTAATTTTAATTTGTTACCGGTGACCGTACGAGAGTCGAGAAACGACTAGCACGCGCGTTTAGAACCCTTCATAATGATCCCTTCATCGTCTGCGAGCGCACTTTCAACATAAACGAGACAATTCAAACACGAAATGCCACGAGAATATTCACTAATATACATTGTTGAAGTAGTTGAAAGGCTGTTAAGAAAGGAGATGGTGCAATTCCATCGGGAAGAGACAAGTCGAATTTTTTTTCTTTCGTTTCTAATCTGTTTTTATAGAACTCTACAGTTTCTACTTTCTCTCTCACAATCTTCCATTTGATTTTCACATTGTGTAGACACATACACGCACACTCTTTCTCTTTCTCTACCTTTCTCTCAATCTACTTTTCTCTCTCATTCTTTCTCTCTCTCTCTCTCTCTCCCTCTTCACTTTGTTTTTTTGCAATATCTTTCTGCTTGAACCACGCAGAGAACGTGAAGCGCGTGCTGCGCGAGTACCACACTAGGATCACGGCATTGGAGGATAAAAAATTCGACATCGAATATATCGTGAAGAAGAAGGACTACGAGGTACTTTTCAGAGAGAGAATCCGTCTTCTCGCCGTCTATCGAATAATACACGCGCTCTTTTACGCTCTTTACACGCGCGATCATAACGTTAACGTTGTTTCAATGTTGCGCGGTTGTTGCGCGCGATCGCAGATCATTTCGTAAGCTTTTGAGATATCCTCGAAAAAAAATCCACGCCTCGAGCATTTCCATTTATACACGAGAATCGTCAGATTTTACATTCATTCTAAAGGCCGTTTCAAACGCGATTCCACGTTATCGAGTACCTCGAAAACTCACGGTCGTAAAGCGCGCGCGAGATTAACACTTCCTACCGACCGGTCAAATGACCATTTTTTTATTATTTTCATTAAAATTTCCTATATACTACGTAACTGCATCGCCTTTAAACTTCACGGGTTTTCCTAAAATATACGTATAATACATTTTTCAATATTTTAGGAAAAGTCGTGAAATGTAAAGACGATCCAATTACGTTGTACATGAGAAATTCTAATCGAAATTTTAAAAGCGGTCATTTGACCGGCCGTGGTAGGAAGAGTGTTAAACGTCGAGCAAGACGATCCGCTTTTTGGCAAATGACCATTTTTAGAATTTCCATTAAAATTTCCTATATACTACGTAACTGCATCGCCTTTAAATTTCACGGGTTTTCCTAAAATATACGTATAATACATTTTTCAATATTTTAGGAAAAGTCGTGAAATGTAAAGACGATCCAATTACGTTGTACATGAGAAATTCTAATCGAAATTTTAAAAGCGGTCATTTGACCGGCCGTGGTAGGAATAGTGTTAAACGTCGAGCAAGACGATCCGCTTTTTGGCAGCGAGTCGCGACAGGTTGCACGAGTGAAACTCTATTACGACACTGTTTACGACATTGTAATCACTTTCGTGCCGATATTAGCATCTGGATTACCTTGACGGCCCGATTCGCCCCGTTTCCCTCAGCACGCGACGCCCCCGTAGCTCGCGGTCGAGAGTGAGACGCGAGTTACGGGGCTCGACAATTCGACGACCGAGATATCGTCGCGTCAAAATTGGATCGCTCGTCGAGCTCGTTTCGTGTAAGCCGAGGCGAGCTGCCCGAGGAAATTTATATTCGTTGTCTCGCGGATTTTGGATCGTGCTTCGGATCACGGACAGCAACATTCTTGACAATCCAGATCGAGGGATTTAATACTTATTTTCCAAATGTAGGACGATTTGAATGTCGCGAGTAATATAATAGATCAATTAAATACGACGTAGTGAAATCTGCGATTTATAATGCGCGTTTTCATTTGTATTATTTCACGATGCGAAAATAATTAATATTCGATCGCCGCGTTTCTCTTTTAACACATGGGAAGGGAACAAGGTTTATACGCTCGACGGTTAAGGAAAGAATAATTGTGCCGTTTATTTGGAAAGTGGTGAGAGTTTATTGTTTTAAAAAAATGAGATGTCACATAACATTAAATTATTGCACTAACTTATTCACGGATCATGCGATATCTTATTATTTTAAAAAACGGACTTAGACCACTTTCAAAATAAATGACTCTATTTTATACAGATGCACGCGTGAAAACAAATGATCGTCGCTTGAGATATAGACTAAATTCATAATCGGTTTGAAAATCGTTTACATATAAAAGACTTTCCATAATTACAAGGTACGACAAGCGTCTGAGAAGGAGCCGTTCTCTTCCTCAACCCTAGTGATTTTCGCGTTGACGTAGGTAATGGGCTACGCGAGCTCCGACAAGATTAATAGCGTTCAAGGCGGTCTCTTTGATTAACAACTCTTTGCCAAAACTTGCATCGTTAATCGTCCACGCGATACTCTGCGATCGTACGCCAGCCGCGAGAGCTTTGCCATTTAAAACGTTGCACCGATGTTTTTCTTTCTCTCTCTCTCTCTCTCTCTCTCTCTCTCTCTCTCTCTCACACACACACACTCTCTCTCTGGTTACATTTGTCATTTCTCCGTCTCTCTTACAAATACACAAGTTTTCTGTTGGTTTCTCTTAATACGTCGCTCTCTCGTTCTCTAGCACACAGATTTTCTCGTTTTTTCAAGCGCACAGTTACATAAAATTTTGTCAGTGTTTTCTCGCTCTCTCTCTCTCTCTCTCTCTCTCTCTCTCTCTCTCTTTCTATCACTTTGTGTAGCCTCTCTCGCATACACGCACTCTGTCTTTCTCTCACTCTGTCTGTCTCTCTCTATTTCTACTTCCACCTATCTCTCTCTCTATCTTTTTGTACGTGTACGCTCATCGCAAATAAATGTGCGCGCGATTTCTCGCCACCACTGTCCATTACTACCATCAGCAGCCACTACCACTTCGCTCTTCGTTTAATTCAGCTCGGGTGCCTCGTACGGCCAAGGTGGTCTGGAAAGTTTTGCAGGATCGAGACGCCCATCGATTATCTCGTCGGAGTCGCTTAAGGGGTGGGAGCTTCTTCGAGCTACGGAATCAACCCGTCGAGTTCGTCGAAGATGATAGGGGCGTCTTTCCGTTCGACCTAACAGACCGAAGGATACGCCGTGAGATCGACGAGAGGTCGGCCGTGGGAGATGTGACAATTTAAATTTTTACGAGTCCTTCCGCGAGAAGAGACGCGCGTGGATCTTGTACTCGTGAAAGCCTTCCCTCGTAATGGTAGAGCGAAAACTTTTTCCAACCCCTCGCTTCGTTTTGCTCCGAGTAGCTTGCAAATGCGAGAGTTGACTTAGAGGGACGCATCGAGATACGAGAAAGTCAAAGGTTGACATTGAGTACCTGTGGACCATATGCCCGAGTTCTTTGTAACGAAAATTTCTCAATGAAACTTGATTTTTCTGAAAGATATCTAGTTCATTATTACCGCAATGTATATAATTAGAGTGTGTTGCATAGTTTTGGAGCAAATCGATTCAAAAGTTCTCGCGTGCGACGTTCATCATTCGACGTTTAGATCGATTTTCTCTGGAACCATGCGTCGCAACACTCTAATAATGTATTGGGTCGTCCGGAAAGTTCGTGCTGATTTTAAAGGTTTTTGAAACTCAATACGTTTATTAAATTATATAGGTGCCATTCTGTTCCACAACCTTTCTTCATCTGTCAGGCAACTTGAAGATTCCGTCCTTCCAGAACCTCTCTGGTTTTTCGGTGAAAAACTTTTCTAAATGATTTCGGAAATCGGCTGTGCTGTGTTTCAGTAACTTTTAAAATCGGCACGAACATTCTGGACGACCCAATATATTATCGTAATCAGGAAGGCGAGATCTTTCAGAAGAATCAAGTTTCATTCGAAACTTTTGGCGACGAAAAACTCGGGTGTATCTTGGCCTCAGTCTTTCACTCTCCTCATTCTCAGCCCGCGTTCGTCCTACGGTATCGATATTCTAAGTAAATTCACGTGACAGAATATTTTACGAGGAAGAAGACATTCGCTACGCTCGAAAGGACGATTTCACAAGGAACGCGCGCGAACCTTGCTCTTTTCAACTCAACTTGGCCGTAAACGATTTGCGTCATTGAGAATTGTACGACTGCACTCGTCAGTGCCAGTGCTTCGAAGATAACGATGTGGTTTCACAGAAATAGAACAGCCGTTTCAAATGTCGCGCGCTTAGAAATAGATGTCAGAGCGGATTTCGGATTTGCAATCGGTTCGGTCTATTTTTATTTTCGTGTATTTACGAGCACGAGGATTATCTTTTTCGTTGTACCGATACTTTTCTCAGTGGTAAATATAAAGTCTCGTCTGTCGTCCGCGACCGTAGAGCTATTACAGATAGAGGGAAGTAGGTACGGAACGATGTGTAAGCGATAGTGACATAAAAAGAGAACGCTGCAATAGAGTCCGGAGTGTCATTGTCTAACAGTTACGCGCATGCGCGGAACGTGTGAGTTTGTAGGCAAATATACATACATACATATAGTTAGATGTCTTTATTTTCGAAAAAAATATCATACTTGAATTATGATATGAAACTGTGATCTAAATAAAAATGCGTATACTGTGACAGCGTCTACAGTGCACGCGGTACCTAATGTTAGCTAATACGCATGCGCTGTTAGACAATGACAGTCCAGTCTCTATTTCAACGTTCTCTTTCTACGGCTATGCCGCGTTTTTCGTTGACTTCCTTCCTGTATCTGTAAGGCCCAATACATACTATCGGCCGCTCACGGTCTGCTCTCGGTCCGTTCCGGTTAAATATTCTTTCATTGTTTCCATTGTTGGACCGAAACTGCACTGTTATCCACAGTGTGTATGCGTGCATTATAAACAATGGAAGAATATTTGATCGGACCGAGAGCGGACCGACAGTGTGTATCAGGTCTAATAGATCTATGCTCGCGAGTCGCGACGCGCGAAATGGAACTCTCGCGTGAATTTAAATATCTCCCCTGCTGGCGCCCTCTCGCGCGATCTCGCCGAACCTGGCTACCCGACGAGCGACACTGCGAAACAAAAACTTCTCGCGCTCGCACAGTATTGTCCGATTGTCCAAGCTGTTTGACTTTTTTACGATCATCGTGAAGAATTTCTATATGTCGCCTACGTTCAACTCCACTGACACTACGCAATCTTTGGACTTTTCTCCAAAACTTTTTTTTTCCAATCTAATCGACTTTTTTTTTTGACAAAAAAAAATCCCACGCCTCCAACAGCCAATTTCCAAGCTCGAAGACGAGGCTTGCTCGAAAGATCGAGACGAGAGTATCGATCGTAGCTGGATCTCGCTCGTCGTCTCTCTCTTTCCACACTTGGCAACACTCTATCTCGCAACTTCTCTCGTTCACTCTCACATCGATTCAGCTTTTGTACACGATGCTCACTCCCACTTCCGGAACATCCATCCTCGTTCGTAAAACGATTCGCGGCTGCAAGAGGAAGGATACGGCCGTAGGTGCGATTTTCTGTATTTTCTTTCTCGATTCGATATGCGAGCGTGACCACGTGGGAATAGGATTATCGTGAGTAAGGAGATAGCGATTCTCGCGAGGTAAACAGAAGGATAGGGCGAATTTTTAATCGTGCGTATCACCAACCCTCCACCCTTAAGCCCACCGAATTCTCACCCGTGACTTCGCATTTTGACAGCAAACGTCAAGTCCGTTCTGCTCCAGTATCATAAGAGGATCAACGTCCTCGAGGGGGAGAAGTTCGACCTTGAGTACGAAGTCGCCAAAAAGGATTTCGAGGTCCTAAATAATTAGAACAAAAAAACCAAAAAACAAAGAAAGCATTGCTCAAAGCGCTCACAGAAAGAGGATTATCACGCAAATTAACAATATTCTTTCGTCTTTCGTATCTCGTTATTTTTTTCCGTCTCTTTTTTTTCCTGTTTTACTAGCGCGCGCCTTCGTTGCAGTCGTTACGATCTTTCTTCCAGTTTTTTTTTTCTTTATCCTCGCGTCTTCCGTAGCTGCACGCGCGTCAGTTATCGCGCGTGGAGAAAGATTTTTGTTTAGCCGCAAGCGCGTCTTCCTTCGCGACTTTTTCTCGCTTGTTCTCCACTTTTTTTTCCGTTTTTTTTTTTTTCAAGTAGAGCCTCGCGAGGCAAGAGTCGACGCCGCGACCCGGTAAGATCCACTCCCTCGAAGAAGTAACGACGTGAGAAAATGAAAGAAAGCAAAAAGCAGCAGCAGCCGCAGCAGCAGCAGCAAAACACGTAGACTAAAGCGTAGACTCTGTGTTACTCGGCTAGCGCAAACGTGTATTAATAAAGAAGTGCGTAGCTCTCGAGGACTGCGCGTCCTCGTCGTAGTTAGAGGCATATTCTAACGCAAGCGAGAAGCAATTAAAACCGTAAAGCGAGGAGAGTAAAAGCGTAGAAGTGAGAGTAACTACGTTGTAGCGTTGTCACGCGATCCTCACGAGTTGGTAGTAGTTGCTCCTAGTTCGTCGACGCGAGATTTTCCCCTTTTTTTTCTCACGCGACAGTAGTTTTGCGCTCGCATAGATCACGCAGTAGGTAGTTTCGCATTTTGGGCCAAGCCTGCCATTGTCAGTAGGACACAGTAGTGGGGGAACATGCAGATTGTATCGCAGTAGACGAGACTCTGTCTCAGTGGTCGTTTGTCAAGCGAGTAGATCAACACCATCTCATCCTACTTTCGTCCTCGAACCACCCCCCCCCCCTTTTGTCTCTTTGAAGCTCACGAGAGAGAATCTATCGTTTCCTCTCCGTCTCTTCGTCTCGAGTTAACGATCACGCAATTTGTCAGCTTCGTGCTTCTTGCTTCCAACACGAAAGACTCACTCTCACCGAAAAACTCTTCCTATCTTCGTCTCCACCGCAATCCTCATCCCCGTTCTCGAGACTTTCGATTCTTCTACGACCCTTCTGACCAGGGCGTTCCTTTCATCGGCGAGCGCATTCCACGATCTCGAGCAATAAGTCCAGAGGACAAACGCAACATGCCAATACGCTTGACGCAGCGAAACCATCGAAAAATCTATCATTTCCCTTTTATCACTAGACGATCGAGTAGAGTTAGAGGATTTAAAAAGAAAAACAAAAGAGATTCGATTTGAAAAGCGACGCCGCTGACGATCCTTCTTTAAACTTAAACGCCAGCCCCGGTAAAAAGGGGCGGCGCAAAGTTTTATCACGCTCGCCACCAAACCCACCCTCCCTCACCACTTTCTCTTCTACAAAATTTTTACTCTTTTTAGCCGAGCTCCAGACGATCTGCGCGGCATATTGGCAAAAACTATACGCGCTCGAGGGCGACAAGTTCGACCTCGAGAGGCAAATTAGGTTGAAAGAGTACGAGGTAATTAAAAAAGAAACGTTGAATCGGCTGCTAATGAGAGAGCCTGACCGAGACACCATTTCTTTTCTTTTTTTACGTGCACATCCGTGGTCACATTCTCTTTTAGATATTAGAAAACCGTTAAAGCGAACTAGAACCCCCAAACTCCACCCCTTTTTTTTTTCTTTTTGCTCCCACATCGCGTGCATCTACTCATTCTTTTCTCTTAATTATCATTCTTGAACGTCTCATTTTTTTTTTGAACCTTGTGACAATGCGTAACGCCCCTCGACGAACACGACGGGGGCGTTTACTCGTAGATTCCCAGCGGCGAATCTTACGTAGGTTTTTCGGCATCGAGCACGTGGAGTCTTTTTTCAGGCTTTTTTTTTCTCTCTCTCTCTCTTTTTTTTCTGCGGGGGTCTCTCTCTCACTCTCTTTTTTTTTTTCTTTCTTCACTTATCGGCGAAACGGCGGGGTCGGGTGCCCGAGAGGCCGCGAGGGAACGTTCTGTTCTTTTCTGTTTTTCTTTTCTTTTTTTTCCTTATTTTTCTATTTTTACCGAGAGTCAGGGGACCTACCTAGGGAACGGAAATAAAAGTTGAAGGAAAAGACGAGAGAATGCCGTTTTTTGACTTTTCTTTTCAGCATCGGGTTCGTCCCGTTTCTTTTTCTTTTCCACTTTTTTTTTTTTCTTTCTTCTTCATCATCCCCCTCGAGATCGAGACGAACATTAATTGATCGTTGATTTTATTAACCCGTAACGCCGAATAATACGAGCATCGACGGTAATGGGAATTGTGCACGCGCTCCGAACACGAACACCAGCCCTTTGAGGGACGTCGTGGAGCGACGCAGTGACAGTCGAATATATACGCGTGTTTACTCGTGAATGTGATCATTCTCTCACTCTCTATTCGAGAGACCAATATTCGTGTTTTTGTGACGTCTCAGTGGGACTGACAAATGTAAATGTCGAGTCCACGGTATGATTACGTTAATCGCACGTAGCAACGAACACGAGTGTACTGACAAACACATTATCATCTTGTCGCATCTCTTGTTTAATTAATGTCATTCGTGTACGTCGAACTTAACTCCTTGTTTCGTGCAGTCGACATCGCCGAAGGCGAGAAAGTCTTCGAATTGGGACGAGGTCTGGCAAGAAGGTGCCAAAATTGATTCTCGATTGTTAAAGACGCGCGGACACTGATGTCCGCATAGAGTCGCGGTGTATCGAGAACGAATCTCTCACGGGGCGATCCACTTAATTTCGCACGGTATCACGATACCGTTCATTTCTCTGATTCTCGCTGTTGCAAATATTCTCATCGGGCTTAATCCTCTTTAGAATAATTTCGCGTGGGATTTCGAGCCGCGGATTAATTTCGCGAGATTCCGTTAAATCGATCCGCTCGCTAATTACTCCGCGAGGGGATGGGTCGTTAAATTTTAGTTAAATCAAATCGCGCGGGGCCTTTAACGGAGATTATCACGTGAATGTAGCGAATTTTCTTTGCTCGGCCTCCATTCTCCCCGCTCGCGTTCTCCCTTCGCGAACTCCGTGGCCGCAGTTGATCGACAGTAAGCCGCCGAAGGGAACGACAAACGGAAACGTACGAGAAATATTAAAATGAGATAATAATATAGACGAGAGAAGAAGGAATTTGTGATGGGGGATAAGGAGGAAGTGGCACGCTCCGTGGGAGCGAGAATGAAAAAGCGAAATGAGAATAGGAAGGAGGAGCCGTCCACCCTCCGAGAATGCCAGTTATCTGAGAGACTCTCCGTATTCTTTATAGACGACTTGAAGCGGATTTGCAAAATGTATTACGACCGCGTCTACCTTTGCGAGGGTCAGAAGTGGGATTTGGAGCGTGAAGTTCGGAAAAGGGACTACGAGGTACAGGATATTACGAAGCGCAGCGAAAAACATCGCCGGTCGAAAAGATAAAAAAAAAAAGAAACAAAAGAACTGACGATGCCAGGAGAAAGAGAGCACGAGTCGCCACTTCTCTCTTTCTCTCTCTCTCTCCCTCTCTCTCTCTCTCTGTTTCTTTTATCTTCTTACTTTCTTTCATTCTTTCTATCTTTCTCTTCATCTTCTCTCTCTCTCTCTCTCTTCCTCCTTCCGTCTATCTGGACCAATCTCTTTTCACACCTTTTCAAATCCTGGAAACGTTCACTCGTACTCGTATCCACTCTTTGCTCCCCACTCTTCTCCACTTTTTCTCATCCTCTCTAACTTCTTTTCCTCGCGTCTCTCTCTCTCTCTCTCTCTCTCTCTCTCTCTCTTTCTCACTGCGCGCGGATCTCCGTCTGTCCGTCCGTGCACACGTCCCTCGCGCTCTCTCTCTTTCTCCTCGAAAGGTGTTCTCTCTTGTCAGGATGTTTCTCTCGGTGAACGCGAGTTTGCGAGTTACCCTCCCCGTGTCACGCGTATACGAAAATCAGAGGGTGGGGAGAGAAATTTGGAATGCGCAGAAATCACTGGAGACGCGCACGCGCGCGGATCCTCATCCCCCGATGTGTTCGTTTTATAATCTTGATCAGTCCTGTATCGATGGTCTTTCGATTTCTGTTCCACTCACACTCCCTCGTCCTCTTCCATCTCCCACTCCCGATATTCTCTCCGTCGTTCATCGTTTTTCATCCAACTCGACGAGATTTGACATTTTTTTTTTTTCTTCACCTCAGAAGCGGCGCGCCGACGCCCTCGGCGACCGAAGAAGGCGCCAGGACGACGAGGACGACGACGACGACGATTCTCCTTTTCTTTTTTTGCTTGTCTATATCGAGACGATTCTCGCCTATCTCTCCGTGTTTCGGTTTTTCAATCGCGATCATCGAGCTCTCATTGTTCCTTTTTTGTCTTCTCACACCGTTTTGCATTTCGAAAATATCCGGAATTCGTCGCGTCCGCCCACCCGATCTCTATTAACCTGCCTCTCTAAGCGCTCACCATCTCTCTCTCTCTCTCTCTCTCTCTCTTCATTCTACTTCTGTTTATCTTTTTTTTCCACTATCCTCCTATCTTTCTTTCATCTCTTTAATATGTACACCCACTATATCTCTCTCTCTCTCTCTCTCCCTCTCTGTCTCTATCGCACTCTATCTCTCTATCGGCTAACCATAAGCTTCTACGAGCTTTCTACTAACGCGCCAACGATAGCAAAAGCTTCTATCGACTCTCGACCCAGGGCTGGGCAAGCTTATAAAGGAGACGTTCCTATCTGCGTATGTGCACACGGTGTCCCGTACGACGATGCGATCGGATAACCGGATTACATTTCGAGTGAGATTTTAATCCGAGACTCGTCTCGCTTCGCACAAGACGGACTTCAAAAGTTTCAAGGTCGTGCTTGCGTTTTCCTCGATCGGGGACATCGATAGTCGCGAAAATATCCGACTCGTTTTAAAGAATTTTTCGCCGAGTTGAAATTCGAACACGGAGAAAATCATTCAGTTTATCGTGACCGTGGAAAATCTCGGGACACCCTGTGTAAGCGAGAGCAGAGACACCCATACGTAGAGATACCTGTGCAAAACGGAAATCGCGCCTATAACCTCTCCCCAACGCTGCCTGTCTATTACTATTGGGTATCCGAATCGCAAACGCGTTCACGCCCGAGAAAAACAATCGCGAGAAGAGAGGAGGAGAAGCGGCAGGACGTTTCGGCGACAGAAGAGCCGCCCCGAGTGTCTCATTGCTAAAAGAGAGAAAAGAATGGAAGTAAGGTCGATGGGATAGAAAGAAAAATAATTAAAAAAAAAAAAAAAAAAAAAATAGAAAGAAAGAAAGAAAGAAGCGAAGGAAGGAAGGAAAGGACGTAATCGAAGGAGAACGATGGAAGAGACGGAAGGCATTTTCGAAGAAAGGATGATGGAACGATAAGAAGGAAAGAAAGTAATTTGGAAAGAGGAAAACGAGGGAGGGGATGGGAGAAGAACCCTCGTGCCTCCCACCTGAGCGTGGGATTTTACGCGCGTGTGTGTGCGCGGGTGCGTGCGTGAGTGTGCGGTGCAAAATCGAAGGAAGGAACAAAGACAAGAGAAGAGAGGTGAAAGTAAAGATGAAGGAGGTTGGTAGAAGGGTTGGTTGGGTGCACGGGTTGGGGTGAGGAGGGAAAGGGAAAAGGCAAGAAGCGAACGATTACGGAGGAAGGAGAATTAAAGGAACGAGGGGATTTTTGCGTATCGTTCTGACGTCACTCTTTCACGTTTCCTCTCACGTTTCTCTTCTCCACTTCGGTCATCTAAATCTAAGCTCTCTCTCTCTCTCTCTCTCTCTCTCTCTCTCTCTCTCTCTCTCTCTCTTTCTCGCAACTCTCATACTCTCTTATTCTCTCTAGCCTTCTTTTTCATTTATTCTCTCTCTCTCTCAATTATTCTATTACTTTTTTGCCTTATTCTTTTTCTATATCCCTTCTCTCTCTCTCTTTTTCTGCCTCTCTCACATATACCCCGCTGCGAGACTAATTCGAGGTGTCGAGTCGACGTTAATTAGGGGCGCTTAATCACGCATGTTCAGCTTTCGTACCCCACACCTAACTGTCCTCCGTGCGAACTTCGTTTTCCAATACAGTACTCGAACTCGTCAGTTCTCTACGTCCTTCGAAGTCGTGCGCGACCACCTACGATTTATCTCATCGAGTCTCCCGGTTATCGACAACTCTCCGACGCGTTATTACGCGCCCGGATTAACAGCACGAAAGGACGAGAGCGTACTCGAGACTTTTCCGTTACCTACGTTTTCGGCGCCAGATCCGTTCTCGGTCGAAAGTTTATCGAGCGCGCGCCAGGTCAAGCAATTAATTAGCGTGCAATTTAATTAAACGCGGGCGAGGCCGTCGATCACGAAGGTAGAAAGACACGAGAAAGGCACTTCACCTACGACCTACGATCTAGTCGAGAACGCGCGAGATAACGGCAGAAGAGCACCGCGATTGATTCGCATCGTTACCCACCGGACGGGGGAAAAATTTTGCGAGACTTTGAACGATCTCCTTCGATTAATCTCTCCGGAATCTAAAGATCCTTCTAGAATTCGATGGAAATTCTACGATGGAAGCGCTGTCTTCTTCCACGAATTTCGTTCTTTCGCTTGATTAAAGAAAAACGGTCGAAAGTGTCTTTCTCTCTCTCTTTCTCGATTCCACGAGTCAGCATACATTCTTCTCGTGAGAGCAACATCGCGAAAGAAAGCCACGGCGCGTCAATCGATCGGGTGGGCGAAAATAACGGGATCGTTCATCACCGCGAAGCAATTCCACCACGCGACTCGCGTCAAACCCGCGAACCTTCTTCATGATCATCCCTTCGAGAATCACCCACTCACCCTCGATAGTCCAATTCATTCGTACCCAGGAGATCCTTTCTTCGTTTCCACTTCGCCCTCTCTCAAAGGTGGACCCGGCCCGAGAAACGGAAGGGATCACGGGACCGGAAGTGGCCGGTTCCGTCGACGTCGTCCACCGGTTTCTCCCTTAGTACGCGGACCAACCCCCTCAGTCACTCTCAAAGGTGCCCCTACTCCGTTTGGTCGAATCCTCGAAAGGGAAAGACGTGCGCGTGATCCGACGAAGCCCATTGCCACCCCCTGCCACCTCGCCTCATCGTCGTCGACGCGAGACGGTGACGTGAAAGGGAAGGGGACGTAAAAGAAGAGAGGAAATGAATAAAGGCACACGACGATAAGAGGGGGGATAAAAAAGAAGAAGAAGAAAAAAGAGAAAGTTTCTTCGAGCTGCGAGAGGCCCTTTTTTCTGTCTTTAGTTCGTTCTCTCTCTCTCTCTCTCTCTCTCTCTCTCAGTTTCTTTCTTTCTTTCTGGTACATCCCCACGATTGGGACGACAGAGAATTGATTTTGCACCGATTCGCACGCACCACCGAGACTGCCAGTGTCCTCTTGTGATGGTGTTTCTATTGGGCTGTAAATAGCGGAATCCTTTCTGGCAGGACTCCGTTCCGTGCGCGGCCTCCTGCACCCTGTGACGAGAGCCCGATGTTCCGAGGCGCGCTTAAAAGAGATCCCTCGTTCGTGGATTTTCCACGGACGAGATTGTACGCATGGGAGACGGTGAATATTTAAAGTGGACCGTTTATCGACGATTTCTCGACGCGGTGGATAGGAAGAGGAAAAGTTTTCCTCGACGATCTCGACCAGGCCTTCGTCCAGGGGCCAGGGTGCTCGTAGGAACGGAGAGCACCGTTGAGCCAGAGAACGGATTGTAGTGAACGTTTTTTCATTTTCCTTTTTTACTTCGCACAACCTCAGGCGGACAGAGAGCTGATCGTGACCAGCCGGTTCTCCGATTGGCCGGAATGAGATTCACGTGTCCATCATCTGCTCGTTCCATGTTCACCACTCTACTCGTTTCATTTTATTCACCATCCAGACCGATCTCCTTCTCTCACGTTCTCTCTCTCTCTCTCTCTTTCTCTTCTACTTTCTCTCCTCGTGGCTTCTCTCGATATCTTCCAACCTCCAGAAACTGGAGGAGGAGACGAAGCGCGTGGAAAGAGAGCAGAAGGGATGGACAGTGGCTGCGCTTGAGAGAGAATCCCACAAGTGGCTGCGGAAGCAGGAAATCCGTTCCCCGAAGCAAAAGCGACGAAAAAAAAAGAGAAACTTTTTGAGACGTTCGAAACAGGCACGCCTGCAGAAGGGAGAGCTGCTTTTTTTTTATAACTTCCATCCACTTTTGACCAACTTTTGAAGGATACCCGCGTGACAAGCGTCGGGTTCCTCCTCGCCGTTTGCCCCTCTACCACTTCACCCGTAACGAATATTCTCCTAGACCTATCCGGCCGACCTCACGGAAGTCCGTCGCTTTGACATTTTGGAAGATTTTTGCACCCATCCGCTCTACCCCCGGTAGACTCTTTCGAAGTAATGCATCGTGACACACGGAGCACCCCCTGCTTTTCCATCTGGACGAGCCAGCAACGTCGTGCACAATCGATCGTTGACTTTTTCTCAACCCCCTGTTTATCACCTTGTCCTCGTTCGAATGTCTCCATACTTAATTTGGAATTTTACTTCTCACTTCACCACCGCCGTCGTATCGTCTACGCACGGAGGAGGGCGACGAACGATTTTGTGAGTTTTGCCCCACTTTCTCCTCACCCCATCGACCTGGTAGAATCCTTGGAACTCACTTTCCAGCTCTTTCTCTCTCTTTCTCTCTCTCTCTCTCTCTCTCTCTCTCTCTCTCATCGGACCTTCTCTTCTCGTTCGCCACCGAGACCTTTGCATCTCCATTCACCCTTTCCATCCCTCCCTCCCGTCCTTTCACCCCCATCGCCGTGCATTCGCCAGTGCAGTTTAATCGGCAAGCCAATTTACCGTCAATCTCGACCACGAGTCGAGTGGCTCGCTAACCGAATGTATCTATTCGCCTGCTAACCCTCCTCTTTCTCACTCTATCTATCTCGAACGCTTCCGGCACTCTCCACCTTGCTACACGGAGATGCGCATATCCGCTGCTGCTACTGCCGCCGCCATCGCATGCCAACTTACCATACCAGGGTCCAACCAAGTCCAGCAGGGTGCCACGTCCGCATATATGTATATACACTGAGAGAAAAGTATATTATATATCTAACTATAATGGCATAGTAACAAAATTATAGTTGGAAATATGATATTTGTGGTAAATGTTACCATAATGTCGGTAATAATTACGATAAAGGCATAGTATCAGCAAGTATATTATGTCTCTACCCAAAATTATGGTTATTTCAACTAAAAATATAGTACGGTTGAAAATATATAATGGTGAGAAAAGTAACTATTTTATACAGTTAATATTACCAGAATATTTCATACATAGTGATAGAACTAACTATATTCATATAACACATTTTACTATACACATGGTAATAAGAACAAAGGTAGTAGTTAATGATATAACCATTTGTATAAATTGTCCATTCTACTATATTTTGTATGGTTTAGTGAACTATAAAAATATGTTTCACGCCAACTATAAAATATAGTGAGATTATAGTAAATCCAAGCATTTTTTTTCTCTCGGTGTAATATTGTATACACGCGCGTGCTACGTATGCGTTTTGCTTGTTTTCGCACCCGTGTTTGTGCACGCGTTTCGCATGCTGCAACGGCATGCCTCGATTAACCGCTCCCGCGCGAGTGCCCACCGATCGTTTCGCCGTTTTGAGTCTGCTCGCAAGCCGCACCCGAGTAACCCTCGCCGTTTACTTTTCCTAACTGTTGGACCAACAATCGGCCCAATATTCGCTCAGCTTCACATTCATGCTCCCCTCCAACGCGCGATCCAGCTCGCGCATCCCGTTTATTTTTCATCCTGCTTCTCGTTTTGGAAATGTGACGTTTCGTGCGCCCGGTGAGAGACTGTTGCCTTTGGCCTCGGCTTTCGCGCGAAGGCTCGAGGAACTCGCTTCTTTCCTCGTATCGTCGATCGATCTGGACGCGTCGTCGATCGATCCTTGTTAAAACTTTCACCGCCTTGATGCTCACACGTGACCGCAACTTTGTTTTTCCTCTGGCGCCACGGTAGTCACCGGTGAACATCGGAAGAATCGTTAAAAAAGTGATTGTACGAATCGCAATTTACAGCAGTTTAAAACTGAAATTGTAAACTTTCGTCACCATTCCGTCACCGTCGCCGTTCGCAGATAACGTGGTTACCGTTGTTAATTTTCATAGTGACTGTATATAGATATATTTTTGTTGTGATTCTCATAGATATATGTATACAGTTACTATGAAAATTAGCAACGGCAACGGTGGCGGAACGGTGACGAAAGTTTATAAATGCAGCTTAAAAGGTCATATGTTAATAAAAAGAACACAAGCAAAAAATGCAAAGTGTGGCGCCATGGTTAATCCATGGAAAATCAGCTTGTCGGTCGAGGGGTTAAAAATCTTCAAGATCCAACCGCGTAAGCTCGATTTTTGCATCGATTCGCGTTTCTATTGCTCTCGCGTTGCGGAGCGTGCTCAAGGATCTTGTTCGACCACGTTCTTCAATCGTTCCTCGATCGTTTTTTCTGTTTATATTTTTTTTTTTGTTGGTGTTTTCTTCCTCGACGCCTCCGCGATAGCCCACGCATGCACGCAGCAAAACGCTTCGCGCCAAACGCACCAAGAACATGAACTAACGTGAATATTCCGATGAATGCAGATCGCGGACTTGAACAGCCAGGTGAACGA
This sequence comes from Tiphia femorata, assembly GCA_944319695.1. Lineage (NCBI taxonomy): Eukaryota > Metazoa > Arthropoda > Insecta > Hymenoptera > Tiphiidae > Tiphia > Tiphia femorata. Next base: position 4,215,763 of record OX090904.1, read on the forward strand.
CCTCCGAGGTAAATTGTAAGTATTCCGTTTGTTATTTTACTCTCGCCATTGGATTTGGTGGTAAGACTTCCGTATCCGACCCTCGTCCGATTTTAAAAAAAATTTACTGGTATGTAACACTTACTAAATGCAGTCGAATGCCATAAGTGCGAATTTAAGGAAACACCTGCTTTCCGAGATATTAAATTTTAAAATTAAACGATTAAATCAACAATTTTGGAAATTTTTACGTAAGAGGAAGACTGAAATTCCACAAAATGTTAGCTTAGGCAGGTGCAACGCGTAATAAACAAATAATTTGAACTTGAGAGCGTGGTAGGCCTTTCTGGTTAGATCAATCTCCATTTGTCATATATGTAATTCAACTTTAACATTGAATATCTATTTTGGACCGCCAATTTTGTCAGAAGAAAAAGTTATTTCTGGAAAAACTTTTTCTGGTAATAACTTTTTAATACATGACGAGCGGAGCTTAAAGCAACATTACTCAGGGTGATGACCTTGATAACATATGTGAAGGATATTGAAATTCGAGGTGGCTCCCCATAAGTGAATAATTACCATAATCTTGCAAGATATTAATAAAATGAAATATTTCAGCAAAACATTTTTTAATTTTAGTTTTTTTGTTACGTAAAAATCTAAAAAATTACACGTAATTAAAAATTCAATATCTCGGAAAGCAGGCGTTTCCTTAAATTCGCACTTACGGCCTTCGACTAGATTTAGTAAACGCCACTTACCTGTAAAATTTTATTAAGATCGGACAAGGCTCGGATACCGAAGTTCAGCCGATTTGGTTCGTTTCTCCGTTGAAAGAGAAAGGAATCGTCACAGGGCGATTCGAACAGTCGATTTCGAATTTTCCGAGGTGATTCGAGATTTGTGAGAAATATTGTTCGCGCGAGTCCCTCGGTGATTTCGAGCCGCCCGATTCTTCGAGGGTAAGGGGTGATTTTTTCATGCGATTCTTCACTGTCCCCCGTGCAGCATGAAACCAACTTTGAAGAAGGTCTCCAAGTACGAGAACAAGTTCGCCAAGCTCCAGAAGAAGGCCGCCGAGTTCAACTTCCGTAACCAGCTCAAACAGGTCAAGAAGAAGGAATTCACCCTTGAGGAGGAGGACAAGGAGGTAAGGGCGATCGTTTTCGATCGATATCGCGCCTAGATACGACGCGACGGACGTTCTACTGTTATCTTTACTTTTTCTTTTTTTTTTTACTCGTTTCGTTTTCTTTCCTCTAACGAGGAGAACGAGGAATTATTTCTTTCCACCCCGACCCGGTCTCGGGGGTTTTTGCTTTTTGTCGTGATTCTGTGGTGCGATCAATGGCGGGAACGAATTCGAGTGGATTGCTAAATTGATTCGCGAATCAATTCGAATCTTTTTCTCGAAGCTTCTGGATCATCGAGAAGTTCCAAATTTACGAATGCGTCGAATGAATCCGAGAAAGTCAGTCTACGACGCGTGCCTGTGGATTTTTTAAACTGTCGGAAATTGTTTTGCTAGGATATAACGGAGAAAGTTGCATCTCGTATTCTATTCGCGGTGAAAAAATGTTCGAGAACGTGTATGCGCGCGCGAGCAAGCGTTCCTGGGAATATTCATACTCTAACGAGGAGAGTCAGCGGTGTATCATAAATCGATCGCTCGGAATTTGACGCACCGCTTGGTTACTTCTAATTACGAACACGCTCGTGAAGGACGAACCGGAGAGCGTCCGTGTATCCGTGGGTCGCGGCAGGCCCTCAATTTGGACGTGCAACGCATCCCCTTTTTTCGTCAAACCGGGCCAAACCGACGCGTTACAATTTTCTCCGTATCTTCATTTTCATCATATGCACGAATCATTCTTTTTCTCCCTAGAAGGAGACCTTTTACTTTGCAAGGTAATGAGAAAACCGCGCGTCCAATTTCGAAATCAAATCCACAATATTTCGTTCCATCCATTGATTCCGCTGCCCGAGTACGAGCCGAATCTTCGTTACCGGACAGAAAAAGTCACCAGGCACAATTTTCCATTCTCTCTGCGCCCGCATCGAAGAGACGCAGAAAGGGACAGAAGTTTATGGTTTTTTTTTGGAATTTTGCAATTTTTTTGCTCGTCGCGCATTACCGCGACGCACCCCTCCCGGCCGACGTTTTTTTCAGCTCTCGAAAAGAACCGGCCCGATTTGCCCACATTTATACAAACCTCACCAAACGTGTCATTTTTGTGCGGCCCCTGGTTTTCTATCTCTCACGTCTCCCTCTTTTCCTTTGTTTTTTGTGGAAACGCCCCGGGAGCAGGTGTTTTTTTCGTCCCGTATGTTTTGCGCAGACACTTTGTCGATGAGACTGGGTCCACTTAAGGAGATCGCATCGATCACGCGCCTAATGGCAAAATTCGCAAAATTTCCATACGAGCGCGTGTCAAACTGTCGTTTTTCCGTCGCTCGATCCTACAGAGGGTCGAAGCGAGATTCGAGATTATCCGAGGAAAGTTGCACTGGTGTCCACCGCGCGCATTATACTCGACAAACACTGGTGGACGTTATCGTGATCCGCTAATACAATCACCTTGGTCGGTAAAGTGCAATCGTCCAATTAATTCGGCAGGAATCACCGTGCAATTTGAGAATCCGTGATTCCAATTGGCTGTACGCAAAGGCGCGAGAGAGAGGTCTGCTTAAAAGGGCCCCTCCCACGTTTTTTCGACCTTTTTCGACCTTTTTTTTGGTCGCACGCATATGTATATCCACCACGTATACGTAAATAGAAATCACCCCCGTAATTAGTGCGTAGAGATAGTGTTGACTAGGCAATTGTGTTGTTCTCCACAGCCCAAGAAGTCCGAGAAGGCAGAGTGGCAGACGAAGAAGTAGATTACAAAATAAACAGAGAGCCTGAGTGCGAAACGTTTAACTGTTATTTAAAAATTGCGTTAAAGTCGAGAAACAGAAAGAAAAGCGAAAGAGATGAGGAACAAAAAAAAAAGAATTCAGACCAAAAAAAAAAGCAAGGAGACGAAAGCGCCACACAGAAACACATATACATACATTACATTGAAAGAGTTGAAAGAGTCATATTTTAATATATATATATATATATATATATCCATAAATAGAAATATATACATATAAATGCGAACCGAGCCGGTGTAAAAAAAAGAAACCTGCGCGCGCACGTCCGTCGACATTTAAAAGATCAAACGAGAAATCAACGGAGAGAGGAAAAAAAAAACCACTTACGAGAAAATGCGCGCGACGAGTCGAGAGGGCAAAAAAAGATTTAGAGAGATTTTCTTACTGTTTGCTTCTTCCCATCCACTTTTTCTCGTTTCGTTGCGAATTCGCGTCGGATCACCGTCCCGCTTCGTTCTCGTGTTACTCGTGGTAAGCGGCAGGGGAGAGAATCGCTCGATGAAAGATTCCCTATCCCACGTACGAGCGAATCGTCGTAGCTTTAAACTCGACGACGAGAGTTCACACATTGTTACGAAGAGCGACCATAACGGAACGATATTGTGTCAATAAACGATCGAGGAAAGTGCATATGAAAAGAAGAAAAAAAGAATACTGTCGTCCCGACAATACCCCCACGTACCATCCTCCCCTTCGAACATTCGCATTTCAATGGAACAACCAGAGATCCTTTTTGTTCGTCGATTGTCAGTAGATCCTAAGGTCAATGTCTCAGTTTCTACTCAAGTCCTGATTTCTACTTACTACGAACTATTCTTCTTAAGTTACATAAAGATTACTTATTAATTATTTAGATACTTCGGCATAAGTTGCATAGGCTCGTTGCTCGCTAGGTAACAGCTCGTTGTTAAAAATAAATTTCATAATCCAGGTAGTCGTTGCAGTCTTAAATAAGTTGAAATAGGGACACGTTGTGAGTAGATATACGGACACCGCGATTTTTGCCGACTAGAAATACGTTCATTTCTTGCATCGCATTTAATTAACAATTATTCATAACAAAAGTCTTTAAAATTATATTTTTTTAATTTTATACGTAGTACGACTTCTGACGCGATAAGCGACCAATTTGTTCTCCAATTCTTACTTAAAATAATAATTTAAACTACTGTTTTCAGTATCATTTGTGTTAAATCAGTAGAAATAGGGACATTGACTTTACGCGATTTTTCCATAATTCGATTTCCGCTCGAACTTTACGCGCGTCGATTTTCTTTCCACACCTCGCGTGTTCTCTCTACTCTTCCCTCCTTTCCGCTCGTTCCACCCTGAAATCATTCAGGGGCGTATCGTGAGATTTCACAAAGCGAGTGTTCCGAAACGCGGAGCCAGACTGCTACAACGTGGGTCAGATAAAGGAGAGGTCATTCGTTATCTCCCAGGCTCGTTTCGTTCGCTCGTTCTCTCCTCTCTCGACTAATTTCGTCGTCTCTCCTCTACCATCCCGGGCTACTACACCGTTCACCGAATCGTCATTTGATTTCCGTTATCTGCCTGCTCTCGAGCATTATCGGTCGACCAATTTGCTCGGGCCGATAGTTTCATTCACTTCCAATTTCTCCGCCTCTTTTTTTTTACTTTTTTTCCTCTTTCTCTCTCCTTGTTCACTCCTTGTCTCTCGCGTCCGCCTACCGGAAGAGGCGACGGAGCCCAAGAAGGAAGGTCCGCACGCGTGCCGAACGCGCGAGTAAACGGGGGCAGAAGGGATAAGCGAACGATAAAGTGGGTAATGTTATTGACACGAGAGTAAAACGGCAAAAAGAAATAAAGAGACGAGGCGAATAGCGATTGATAAATTGAGAAAGAAAGGCGCTGAAAAGGTGAGAATGGCTTGCAAGATATAATAATTAAGGAAAGCCTTACCAGTCCCACCTCTCTCATTCTCGTACATAATGGCAGAAGCGCTTCTACTCACACACGCCTGACTCTGTTATCTCTGCCGTATTCTATACACTTTCTACCTTTTTTTCTTTTCTCTCCTCCTTCGTTTACGTTTATTCGCATTTTCACTTGTTTTCCACCGCCTCGCGAAGAGTTTGAGTTCTTTTTTTTCTTTCACACGGTGCCACGTCGTGGCGCAATTCGGCGCGCAATTCGAGCAATAAGCGCTGTCTTATTCCTTATTCGCAAATCGCGAATCGTCATCGAATCCAGAGAGATTCGCGAATGGATAGGACAAAGCATTGTGCTTACGATTGGCGCGCTCACGCTGGCCAAGCGAATGGACTTGAAAGAGAAGGAAGCGATAAAAGTTAATTAGAACAGTAACGATGATATAACGATCACTACGAGCGACGAGTACACGAGTAATCGCTAAAAAAAAAAGAAAAAAGAAAAAAAATCCCGAGGACACGCACTCTCACTGGAATTAGAATCTATTTCGTTGTTCCTTTTTTTTACCGTTTGTTTGGTTTTCTTTTTCTCTCTTTCATTATTGTTAGCGTTATTACGCAAAACGAGCTCTTTTTCAGCTTGCCTTATCGCCATGACTCGGCTGCCATGCTTCCAGGCTGTACATGTGTAGGATTGTCGTCCTGTCTTTTCTGTTTGCGTCTATTTAAGCGGCAAATCGGTTGGAATTTCGTTGTCTTCGTTCATCGTGATTATCGTTACTCGCGTGCAAAGAGATTCGTACATGGTAAACGATTTGTTATTGGAGCAACTTATCCGACCGATTTGCCCGACTGTGCTGTTAGTCGATCGAGGCGCCTGCCATCGTGAAAGATTTCCAAACGAAAAATTTCAACGAAATGAAAATTTTCGTCGATGAAAAAGGAAAGAAAGAATTAGGACGAAGTTAATAAACGAAACGGCAGGCGACACGATCGATGCGTTAATCGTTAAGTAATAATTAGATGTACGCTTTAAACACCGTCCACGTCTCATCTCTGTTTTACTAATGATGTTGCTCTTGCATTATGTTCGCAGAACGCGTCAAAAGATAAGGTAAAACTTTAACGAACAAACTGTAGATGGGCATGCTCGATGATGGTGCGAACGAGAGGGAGAGAATAAGTTTAAACCCTTGACCTACGATTTAAGATTCATTCACTTTGAGAGCCACTTCACAGGTCGGCTGAGCGCTCGAAGTTTTGCCAATCGCGCACGTAACAATTTTGCAAATTTTATTTATCAAATTATTATTTACAATATTGTCTCTTAATAAGTTTTCTTTTCAAAGACATCCGTATAACTTTAGGAAAAATATATTTAGGAAATATATACTCAAACGTCCAAATGCAACCACCAATGGAACGTAGTGAATCAAACCAATGAATAACGAACCTGACGCGTGTTGCTTATGTTTGGCGCGATTGTCGTTTCATAGATTTTACCGGTGATTTTTATTTTTCACTCGATAGACTTACCACGAGTCCCACCCATGATTTTCATTTTTCGCCCGATTTCCTTACCACGAGCCTCACGCGATATTGTAGGCCAAGGGGTTAAGCATGAATGGTAGCACGCGTGGGTGATCGAGCGAATGAGAAAGAAAAGAAAGAGAAAGTAGGACAGAAACTGCTTACTACGCATCTCTCTAACTGCGCCACGAACGATCACTTCGAGAGAGCGGATTTTTATTCTACCACTTTTTTGCACTCTTCGTGCGCGTCGAAGATTTCATTTTTTACGATTTTATCTTTTAACCGCGAGTTTTTTTCCACTTTTTACCGAAATTTTTCTTCGAGAATACTTTTCCTTCTATATTCTTCTACGAAACGGTTTATTTATACAATTGTTTGTTTCGAGCGATCGGGACGGCTCTCGAAATCTTCTCTCGCTTCACTTCCACTAACCGACTTACCGCACGGCTTCGTAGACTCGATGCTTTGGAGTGAAGAGACGCGTAGTTACTCGCAAATCCTCGCTCTCACCTTCTCCTATCACGGAGGAAAGTCGACACCCTCAGGAATATACGCAAGCGTACGAGAAGCTGCGCTCAGGATTTTTTCAATGTCGCTTCTCGCACCACGCAAATCGCTCGTCCTTTTGATTAGCGTTTATAGGTGGACACGAATTTTTTTTCGTTCACTGGTCGACGAAAGATCGTGAAATTTTTTCACAAAAGCCATCCACCCTCGAAAACCCCGCGACTACAGCTGCCCGACGATTTTGTCACTCCGCTTTGCGGCGTTTTCTTCCCGAGCCCTACGTGCGAAATGAAAAAAAGAATAAAAAAAAAAAACGACAGAACCAAGCAAGAGAAAGACAAATGCTAATAACACCCAGCCCCCCCCCCCCCCGCCCTCCAGCGTGTGTGCAATTTTTGGTCTCACATTGAAGCACTTGCAAATTATAATGCGTCCCTTTTCAATATCGTTCTCTCTCGAATTTTGCAGAAGAAACCAGACTGGTCGAAGAAGGGCGAGGAGAAGAAGGTAAAGGAAGAAGAGGTGGAGGCATGATGAGGATAGAGGGAGAAAAGCGTGGATCGCTCTCGAGGATTCTCGAGAAGGGATTCGAACTCACCTGTCCAGTAACCGCACGACGCCAGGAAACTCCTTCCGTTTTTTCATTTCTCTGTCACACTCTACTTGCTCGTCTTTTCCGTTCTCTGTTTCTTTTTTATTCAAACGATTAATCTCTCCCCAAACGAACAGACGAAAGAACGCGCAAAGAGAAGAAGAACTGCACGTTGTCGTGTCGTTTTAATTCGCTCTTGTACGACGATCGGAAAGCTGTCCGTTGTAATCACGTGATCCTTGTTGGTAAACGTACACACCCGCAACCACCGGAACGTTACGTGTTCGTGTGTGACGTAATCTCACTGCGCGATACTTATCTCCGTTGTTACTCTTCGTCTCTCTTTTGTAAACCTTATCCGTGTGATTGTATCTTAATACCGTATCACCAATTTCACCTTCACCGTATGCGACATCTTTATCCGTAAAACAGTGCGTCAAGTTCTTGTCCGATTGTCGGGGACAGGGTATAATTGATTCTGGGGGGGAAAATGGGAAGATGTTACTTAAGGCCTATTGTAAAGCAAAATATTTAATGATAATGGAAATACCTGTGTGTTCCGTCATTTTCACCCTGTCTCTGTGTAATCCTCTCTGTCCGATTGTAACGTCGACGACACGATTTTCGAAATACCCAATTTGTGTTGAACGTAACTCTACACGCCACCAGTAAATCGGTGAGCTCGTAACAATTGAACCTGCTCGTTGACGAAGAGGACGACATGCTCTAATATATGTATTCCTATCGTACATTGGATGATCCGTAATGTTCTTTAATCAGGTCGTGATTTACAATCTTCGTGACAATTAAAATCCAATTCGCTTGCCAAATTCAGCTGTGATCTCGCACGAGTAATTAACTCCAGTGAAATTAATACTAAAGGTAATTTACTTAGCGACGATGTCGATTGAGTTTTATGGAATGAAAATTAGTAGAAGTACGGGGTAAATAATCGCGAAATTGAACGAGGTTATCGGTGGAATTCATTTCCGATGCTTTACTCCGCTCGATGTACGCGCGGGCAAAAGTGTGTTGAGCGTGACGCACGCGTACCGTAATTTTCCATTAGCGGAAATGAAATGACATTACGGCTGATGCCATATTGTAATAAAATCGTCTTACTCCGATTCACGTTTACCCGGTCAAGCGGACGAGTTAAATGGCAATGCTCGTCAGAAATTACGGTCCGTTTAATTGCGCGTTAGCGAGAAGCAGGGGAGCAAGTAAATCAACGCGTAATGGTTAAACATGTTTCTCGACGAGGGTAATATCGCTGGTGATGAAGTTTCATCGTATCCGTGACGGATGTCTTTTGTTTACAATTCATTGAATTAAAACCATAGAGCTATTGCGGATAGAGGGAGGGAGTCAACGAAAAACGCGGCATAGCCGTAGAAAGAGAACGTTGAAATAGAGACTGGACTGTCATTGTCTAACAGCGCATGCGTATTAGATAACATTAGGTACCGCGTGCACTGTAGACGCTGTCACAGTATACGCATTTTTATTTAGATTACAGTTTCATATCATAATTCAATTATGATATTTTGTATGAAAATAAAGACAGTTAAGTATATATGTATGTATGTACATCTGCCTACGAGCTCACACGTTCCGCGCATGCGCGTATCTGTTAGATAATGACGCTCTACACTCTATTACAGCGTTCTCTTCTTATGTCACTATCACTTACTCATCATCTATCTGTACCGGGATTCTGTAACTCCGTAACGATAAATATCGCTATCGTTATCCATCGATATCGATGATTATCGCAAAAGGTTAGGGTTAGGGTATAATTAAATCATGTAACTGAACATCGTTCCCTCAGTACAGAATTGTTTAAAATTTGCTGGATTCCACGCTTTTCGGAATGTAACGATTTAGATTATCGAGAGTTGTCGATAACTACTAGTTAGTGAATAACCTTGCGATAATCGTCGATATCGATCACTAACAATAGCGACATTTGTCGTTACGGAGTTACAGAATCCCGGTACTGTAATAGCTGTATGATTAACCCCTTAACAGTGTGGTGAGCTTTATTCGCCAACAGTGTGTGAACAAAAATTTGTTACATTTCTGTAATGATCTTCGTATCGATGTTTTTGAGATCGCTGAATCCGAATATAATGTCAGAATTTCAAAATTCAAAATGGCGGATTCAATATGGCGACCGAAAAAATAACTAGGGGGCAGAGCCCCCTGCGCTTTCGCTTCGCTCAAGCGCCAACCCCCTCAAGATCGCCTTTGCTCGCGCTTCGCGCTCGCCTTAACGGGTGCAGAAAAGCTTCGCTTTTCTGCAATAGGCACGACCGCGGCACTCGCGCTTCGCGCTCGCCCACGAATTTCAAAGGTTTCGAAATTGTAGAAAATTCAAGTATTGAGATATTAAACTATGCTACATAGTTCTCTGCGCTTTCGCTTCGCTCAAGCGTCATACCCCCCCAGGTCGTCGGGTGCTCGCGCTTCGCGCTCGCCCACGAAATGCAGCATTTCTGCAATAGGCCCAAGTGATCAAAACCGGACAATTAAATGCATCCGAATCAAAATTTGAGGTGAAACTTCATGCATGGTTATCTTCAACCATTCAGACATTGCGACAAATTGAAATCTTTAATGCAGTATTCCGGCGAAACGCTTGCGCGGATTCAAAAAAAATTTGCAATGTAGTTTAAAAATATACCCATTTGGTGCCACGAAACTTTATGGTCATCTTCAACCGTTTCGAAATTACGGGATTTTCAAACTATAATTATAATAAAATAGTGAATTAAAGATTTGAAACTGGCACCATTTCGAAATGGTTGAAGATGCCCATACACAATGTTTCGTGGCACCAAATGGGTATATACTTGATATGCATGCCAAATTTTGTCCGAATCCGTTCAGCCGTTTCGTCGGAATAGTGGACTAATCAATCGTTTTGCTGGAATAGTGGATTAAAAATTTGAATTTGTCGCTATTTCGAAACGGTTGAAGATGGCTATACATAAAGTTTTCTGGCACCAAATGGGTATATACTTGATGTGCATGCCAAATTTTGTCCGAATCCGTTCAGCCGTTTTGCCGGAATAGTGGACTAATCAATAGTTTTCCTGGAATAGTGGATAAAAAATTTGAATTTGCCGCCATTTCGAAACGGTTGAAGATGGCCATACATAAAGTTTCATGGCACCAAATGGATATATACTCGATGTACATGCCAAATTTTGTTCGGATCCGTTCAGCCGTTTGGCCGGAAAACTGGACTAATGGATTAATGAATTTTTCACTATTTCCATTAGTCCAGTATTCCGGCCAAACGGCTGAACGGATCGCAACGAAATTTGGCATGTACTTTGAGTATATATCCATTTGGTGCCAGCAAACTTTATGTATCGCTATCTTCAGCCGTTTAGAAATGGCAGCAATATTAAATTTAAATTACATTTTTTTCAAATTTTGAATCTCCCGCCATCTTGTACCGGTTCAAGATGGCGGCTCACAAACCTTATTGTCAACTCACAGTAGTGTACTTGATTTTTGTGCCAAATTTCGTCCCGATCGGTTCAGCCGTTTTTCCGAAATCGAGGATCTACACGGACACACACACATACATACATACATACATACATACATACATACATACATACACACACACACACACACACACATACATACACACATACATACGAACGGTTTTCGCGATGGCGATTGCATAAGTCACTCCCTTTACGGTCGTGCCTAAAAATTGAATCGATTGTTACGAAACTCGGTATCCGGAGGTTTTTTAAGTCGCTGAATACGAATATAATATCAGGATTTCAAAATTTAAAAGGCGCATCTAAAACAGCGGGCAGAGGTTGGAAAAAGCTCGAAATTAATATCTGAGAGATTCCAAGCTCGCTGAACAAAAATCTTATGTCAGAATATCACAAAGGTGGAATAACAATCCAGAATAGTTCGAGGTAAAAATACAGTATATGACATCATATTTCGACGTGTGCACACGGCAAATGACTATCTTGTCAAACCTACTATTTTTTTCCTGATGTCACATCTGGATCCAAACGATCCCGAAAACTTCAGGATAATTTTTATAATAATTCAATTATTATTTTAAATTTTTGTTCGTCATATTGGATCCGCCATTTAGAATTTTGAAATTCTATCATATTCGGATTCAGGGACCTCAAAAACTGTAGGATACTATAATTCGTACAAATCGTACATGGGTAAATCACTTTTTTTTTAGATGTGCATACTGCACGTCACACTCCGGTGGCACGACTTTTTTCATGCATATATGTAACATACATTGTTAAGAGGTTAAAACTGTAGCTCGGTAGTTATTCGTGCGATCAAAAAGCGAGCTGCGCGGGGTTCCTAGCGCGACGAGTAACGGCATAACAGATTTTACGATGTATTCCCACGAAAATTCAAAGGACAGCGTGGAAAACACGAGGATCGAAATCCGCAGATAGGATTCGCATCCGGTAGCCGAGTTTCGGGGATCCGGTAGGTACGCCACTCTAACCAGATTTCGCTTGATAACGATTCGCTATTGATTGCGAAAGCTTACTCGCTACACGGGGGCTTCGTCACGCGTTCGCTACGCTTGTCACACATTATGCCACTATCGCATTACGCTTTCCCGTTTAAGCCCTATTCTCGTTTGGTACGCCAATTATTCGATGGCTCGCGCGATCCGAAAAGTGCTTTCTCCTCGACGGCCGATTACGCCGTGAAAACGGTGGCGTAAAATCGTCGAATTGTCAGTTCTCGTTTCAGAGGACAAATATCGGAGATCCGGGTAGAAGGATAGGGTCATCATCAATTAGGGATTTGCAAGGGCTCGCGTAACGATTACGACATAATTTCAATGTAGGTACTCGAGAATTGCTTGGTTTTCTTCTTATCGGAATAAAAAATGAGAACATCTGTGTGGCACGCGGATGTTTCGTCCGGTAAAAAATTCTAGGCAGATATAATTCGGGATTAATACGTCCAATGTGCCGTAGGTAGAATTCAAAAGATACGGTCCCACCGAGGGCTATTCATTAACAATTCCGTAAACGCGCGCGCGCGCGCGTGCTACTCCGCCGTAATTGAATTCCCCACGCAATTCAATCTCCCTTTCCCTCTCTCCCTCTCTTCTCTCTCTCTCTGGCCAATTTTTTTCTCGCAACCACAGCGAAATAAGTCGCCTCGACGCGCAATATCCATTAATTAATATCAACCGGGCCGCATTTGAAATTACTCCTGGTATCCAGTGGGCGCCTGGCTTTCACGGTTGAACGAGGGGCCGAAATGAAGAGGGAGACAGAGATTCCGTGAGTTATTTATCGTTCCTGCGTTGATACTTAATTATCGTGACAATATTCGTAATTACAATGATTTACACACTCGTACGTCAAGCGAGTCTACGAGGATGGTGCCCTCGCGACATCCGTGGGCCTCTTCTGCTTTTATTCTTCTGTCGTGGCGCGTAAGGAGCATAAAGTTATACTCATAGACTGCACCTTTTTATGGGCTTGCTGAAGACTACATTGAAGGACAGAGATATAGCAAAAGTGAGGCCTTCTCTCTCGCTTCGTGGTAAGAGAAGGGGAAAACAAGAAGGGGAAGGATAACGGAAACGCTCTTCTGCTTTTCTCCTTATTCCTCCACCAACGCTCCTGTTAGACAGAGACACACTCACTTTGACTATTACTCTCTCGTTTTAACGTAGTCTTCAGTGCCTGACACAGAACCCTCGGTCTATGAGTATAAGTCTATGGTAGGGAGTAAGTGCGCGGAAGTTAGTCGAACGGTGTGTCAGATAAAAGCGACATTATTGTTACCGCACAGGAGAAACGTGACGTATCTATAAACGATGGCTCTAATGCGACTACATTTGCGAAGGGTGGCCCAGTAATCGTAAATCATACAATTTAATACGCGTGTCGTCGGACCGCAGCTTCGCACAGCTGCAAATCCAATTTTGCATTTCCAATAATTTCTCTCTCACCTTCTCCCAATCCTCTCGCTCACTCCCTTACGCGGCCACGTCAAATCCGACCGCGTCGCGCAAATGTTTCTTTCTCGACGACCCGCACCGCCCTCTCGTTCCACGATAAAACGAATATTTCGACGGTGCCCCGTTTTAACATTCCGTTGTTCTTCCTTATTTTTCTCCCTTCGTCCACGGCTCGGTAGTGTAATAACGCTTGGCTATTAAGCGTAATTTTGAATTATGTTGATAATAGCGCCGCGATGTAAATATGAAACGTTATTTATTGTCATATTCGCGTAAATGTGATTTACGATTTACGTGTTATGCTTGTCGGAGGAAAGCACTTTTTAGAATCCGTGGTACTCCATCGATATTCGTCTCTCTGTGTTTCGTGGTTGTAATGAGATGATCGTAAATGACTGGTACTTCATGAGGATTGATGTTTGTTGCCAATTCCGCCAAGCAGGAACCACCACCTCCACCGCCAGAAGTAGTTGCACCACCGCCAGAACCAGAGAAACCGAAACCTCCACCTACACCCTCACCTGCACCTACTCCTACACCACCACCTGCAACTCCTACTCCTCCACCACCGGCGGAACCTGCGCCTGCACCTACACCACCACCAGCAGCACCACCAGCAGCACCTCCAGCAGAAGCCGCACCACCGGCGGAAGGTGCAGCTCCAGCGGCACCTCCGGCCGAAGGCGCTCCACCGGCTGGTAAAGAACCTTCATTCTCAATCGCTCGTCTTTTACGTTCAATAGTAGATCAGTGACTGTTCAAGATCAATTAGAAAAAAGATCATCATTCTCGTTCATCCGGAGTTTCGCCATTTCGAAGCTGTAGCAACTAGAGCTCCTACTATCCGAGGTACTCTTTATCAGTCGAAATCCGGATCAATATCCGAATTTGAGTATATGAAAATATCCGTACTTGGATCCGAGTATTCGAGTATCTGGATCTTTTATCACGATGCCTCAAATATAAAGCTCTCCTCATTTGTATTTTGATTAATATAATGTAATAAGTATAGATAAGAAAGAATTAAAATCGGTCGGTCTGGCAATTTTAACAGACCGGTCTACGCGTGAAAAGAGAAATTTAGATAAATTAAACCTGGACTTGCAGGCGTCATCCTTGCGCATTTTCACCAGCAAATTGAGAAGGAATTCGAATATGCAAATCTAAATCCATCACGTATATGGATACTCAAATATTCAAATTTAAATTAAACAACTAATTCAGATATCCGAATATACATTTTGAAGATAAATAATCGAGTACCCGGATATTCACGACTCGTATATCCGCGCAAAAGTAAGAGCTCCAATCATGTACATACGAATACGACGATTGTTCGATCAAGCTTTTACGAATAACTGGCGCGTTTGGCATATCTTCTTCGGTAGAAATCTTTCTTTACGAAGCGAAGGATGAGGCGAATGAAAAAATCGAGAATAACAAAGACATCGCATCGCAATGAGGCTTGTGCTTGAAGTAACATTTTCTAAGGAGATCTGCGACACCCTCCTACGTTGTGCATGTGGAAATTTGTAGAAGGTGCGGCACCTGCGGCTGCACCTGCGGAAGGAGCAGCGCCACCCGCGGAAGGAGCGGCAGCTCCGGCTGAAGGTGCGCCGCCTGCGGAGGGTGCACCGCCCGCGGAGGGCACGCCAGCCGCACCACCAGCGGAGGGTGCGCCACCACCTGCGGAAGGAGCGGCACCCGCAGCTGCACCTGCGGATGGTGCAGCGCCCGCAACTGCGGAAGGCGCGCCGCCCCCTGCCGAAGGTGCGGAATAATTTCCACTTTGGACTATTGCCAGATGATCCGCAACCGAGCTTTTTAATCCTTTCGGCACTACTGCCGGCCATTGACGGCATTCACGAATCGTTTTCTGGGTCCTACCACTGTGGGCATAAAGTCGTTTTTTAGTACCAAAAGTTGTTCGACGGCTGAATTCTAAACCGATTGCGATGAAATTAGTCTTAAAATACGCGTTATTAATTGTACCATAGCGGAAACCTGCACTTTTTTTGATATTACAATTTGTTAACCCCTTCAGCTGGAAAGACGGCCCATTGGCGGCATCCACGAAACGTTTTCTGGGTCCTATCACTATGGGTATAAAGTCATTCTATGCCCATAGTGCACTTCCTTATGGGAAGACTACATTGGTTGAAAACTACATTAAAGGACAGAGATATAGCAAAAGTGAGGCCTCCTCTCTCCCTCCGTAAGTGGAAAACAAGAAGGAGAAGGATAACGCAAACGCTCTTCTCCGTTTCTTCTTTTCTCCTTATTTCCTCGTCAAGGCACACTCACTTTGACTATTGCTCTCTCGTTTTAATGTAGTCTTCAACGTCTCTCACAGGACGCTCGGTCTATGAGTATAAGTATATGCCTTTTGTAATAGATTTTAGCTACAGACTTTTTAATTAGTTCGGAACAGCTAATCGATTAATATTCAAGCGGAACGTGCACTAGAGCGTGCTACGTGAATTTCATTCGTGACGTAAGATTTTGTGTATGTATCATCGTGTGGTTTGTTTTTGGAATAGAGTTACTAGGGGTACTGAATCTTTTCGTTTGGAAAATTTCGAGCTACGATCAGATTCGGTGATTATTAATATTTCATGGAAAATACCTGAAGGTGCACCAGCAGCTGCACCAGCGGAAGGAGCTCCTGCTGCACCTCCAGCGGAAGGAGCACCCGCTGAAGGTACCCCTGCTGCACCAGCAGCCGCACCTGCGGAAGGAGCGCCCGCGGACGCGCCTGCAGCTCCACCAGCCGAAGCACCCGCACCTCCACCTGCTGAAAGTAAGTAATCGTTAATTCGTAATCGCAATTAATCATTAGATCGTACAAACAGTTTTTAACACTTAGCCAGCCACGCGTGCCACAGTGAACTATACGTTTTCCATCGCGCCCAGATAAGCCAAACTGTACACTATCCACCGCAAATTTTCTTTTTTTTGATGCTTTATCGACCATTAGTAGATTAATCGATTGTTTGTCCTCAATGCTTACTATCGACCGGTCGTCGAGTAATCGACTTTTTGTCCCCAATGCTTACTACTGACTGGTAGCTGATTAATCGGTTACGATGGCAACCAAACATTTATTATTTGGTACTGAGGTACTATTGTCCTTTCAACTTAAGAATGTTTCCGGAAGTGTACGAGTTTTCGTCCGTTCTGCGTATATCCCTACACTAGCAGATATTCCATTGGTTGTGTCCTCACGTGACCGCTCCCCGTGGCCAATCGGCTAATTTGAGATGCTCCAAATGGAAACATTCTTAAGTTGAAAGGACAATAACAACTAGTAAACCAACTTTATTCTAAGCTCTCGTATTTCTACCATTTTGAAAAATTTAACCTTCACCATGGATAAAAAGATTGTCCCGCGCGACAGTCAGCCGAAATAGAACCGATGCGGTCGAGCAGCCTAGAACGTTGAATCCTCACCGGTCCATAAAGTGTTAAGTACCACTACCAAATTAACACCATTAAACCGGTGGATTTTATTGTATATTGTACTTTATAGAAGCAGAAAAAGTCCGCAGTTAGTAGTCAACAACTCCACGTCAAAGATAACGGACAATAACGGGAAAAGGAAAACGCGTTGCTAAGTTTAAAAAAAATGAGACTTCTCCCTGTACGGTTGGCTAATTGTTAAAATTGTTTTGCAACGCTCATAATCAATCTTGTACCCGCCACTCTATGAATTTTAGACACAGCCAATTAGAAAGTAGATAAGTACTCGTCACTTCACAGCCGAGAGGCTCGCAAACATTTTCAAGCGTCGAATCACGGCGAGCAATCTGCGACAGCTCGTCCCATTTGACTCATCGTCATGCGTCACGGTCATCCCCCAATAAAGTTTCCACTTTCTTAATTGAGCCCTCTTCTTCTTTTTACCTCGATTTTTAGACAGAACGGTAGTAATGGTATTCAGAGTTACGATCGTCATCCGAACCAATAGCGCGCCGAGGGGTGCGAAATTCATCACGAATGGTATGTGAAAAGAGACGAAGAATAAGCAGCGTAAGGAAAATTCGTTGACGTAGAAAAAGATGTGTAGTAGAAAAGAATGGAGACCTAAGAGAATGATACGTTTCTCCAGTCTTGTGCCGTTCTTGTGCTCGTCTCGCGAGTATCCTCGACGAAGGAAAGGGCAGTAACGCCCGCGTGTAACGTATCGTTTAACCCCTTCGACGAAGGAAGGCGTCAAATTCCGCAGGGACTCGTGGGAATTTACACGTGAATTTCTCACCGGTGTCCACTTGTGAAGGTGACGCACTTAACATGCACACACGATATCCCTTGTTCGCACACGTGCGAGATCCCTCGAGCCGACACACGCACCGTGTCCTCGTACTTGTACTCTTTCTCGTGATCGACGTAACCTCTCCGTGCTCCCGGCATCCGCAGAATTGGAGCTCGCCCTTAACCTTTGGACGGCCGGAAAATCTAAATATAGACGCTTTAGAGTAATTCACCTTAACATTCACAAACTTTCACACGAAGTATTTATAAATATCTCCTGTGAAAGTAACGAAAAAAATTGTAAACATATTTTCGCAAATTAAAAAAGACATCGTAAGTAATAAATATCTTTTTACGATTTTTATGGTACCAATAACAAGTATCTGAACATAAAATGTCCTGCTGTTTTCAATTCCGAAATAGAAAACAGAGCTTCGGATTTTTAAAAAAGTTGACCTTAAATGATCTTCAAAAATGATCTTGGATTTCGAGAAGCTTTGTTTTCAATATCTTATTTCATTACGTGTTCCTAACTTTCCGTTACGATAAAAACAAACTTAAACGACGATAATATCCATCGAGACAATGATCTATGTATAGTGAGATTCGTTGTAACGAGATATGATCAAGTGCACGCGTACCCGACGAATCTTCACAGTCGATTTTCTCGAAAAAACAAAGCCTCATGTGAAAAACTTATATTCTATATTTTTTACTTATTTTTTCATATAGATCACCCCCTTTTCGATTGTACCACCAGTTACCGAACACCATGTATATAGTCTCTGTGTGATCGGAACTTTGTATAGGTTATATACAAGATATAGACACAACAATTTCGGACTTTCCAAAGGGATTAAAGCTGATCAAATCTCGGCCCCCTACAGGTTAAGGGTGCCTACCCTTAAAGGGTTCGAGGATGAGAAAGGAGCGTTCAATAAATTCTTTCTTTTCCACTTACAGCGCCCGCGTCGTAACTCTCCGCGGAATGACTGCGGACGAAGGAGAAGAAGAGAGGCAGAGGTGGAGAGGAGAATGGTGGAGGGAAGAAGAGGAAGAAAGGTCACCGCGTTGTATACTTTCCGCATGCTGACGTCACTGACTTTGCGCGACGCATCGTACCAGCAAAATGCAAAGTGAAGTAAGAAGCGCGCGCACCACGATCATCGTCATCCTCATCGTCGTCCCCGACGTCATTAACGATCCCCGCCCAGGGGATCCATCAGCGTCATTCTACGTCATTTACACGGTCATTTAAACGAATCGAATGGAATGGAAATTTGGAGCGAGGGAGAAGCGTAATTTGCAGATTCGAGAAGTAAACGATGAACAACGGGAGATGCAAATAATGAGAGTTACGAGAACGAACGAATTGTCATTACGATTGTTACCGTTATTGTTAATACTAATGTTATTGATATTATTATTATCATTATTATTATTGTCGTTGTTAAGCCCTTCCGCCCGATGAGATCTGCGAATCGCCGAAAACGCTTGCCACGGCCCAAGTTCCGTTGCAAATTCGACAATTTTGCGCGAGGAGGTAAGGCGGAGAGTTTAGATGGCTGTTTTTAGTTCGTTTAGGATTGTATTGCGCGTGATGTAGACGTCATAGTCGATACAGCCGCTTCCCGTAGCAATGGAATTTCGATGGACGCACGGTGGGTAAGAGTAAGAAATACTTTCGGCATATTCTTGCTTTGTAAATAATAATTATGCGCATCGTTCGAATTTTGGGACGGGTGTAATGCGGGAAAGAGTTCTTTCGAAGGTGGAGAACGAGGAGAAATTGGATTTCTTAATAAAAGATTTTCGTCGATCATTCAACGACTTTTCGAATCATTCATCCTCAGTACGTCCTGGCACTTCTTCGAGACATCTTATTTTCGCACCAGTCACATTTCTGCCTATTCGTTTCGTCGGAAACTATTTAATCGTAATCCTTCGATTACCTCGAGAGCTTTCCAAAACACTGTAATCAAATATTTTTCCCTCGTAAGTGCATTTTGAAATCGAAAGGAATTTTCGACAAAAAGTCCTCGAGCGCAAGGGGTCGATACGTTAATAAAACTCAACGAATGCACGATACTTCACTATCCTAAGGTACACTTCTGTCCTTATACCCTTAATACATCCTTAATACCACAACATTTTCTACCGTTCTTCTTCGTATCTCCAGACGAATAGTAAAGTGCACGGAAAAAAAATTTACGACCGCGGACTAATTCCAACGGCAAAATGCTGATTCACCGTCCAAAGACAACACCAGTTTTCGCGCTATTGTCAGAACCCTAACCCACCCTTTTTTTTCTCTTCTGCCTTATTGTCGATCTTTCTCTTCTCAATAATGGCGCGCGCCGATCGTCGAAAGCTCGTGGTCTACCTTCGTGTTTTGGTCGAGACCCGGTGTCGCTTTGTCTCACGACACTCCGGGGTCACTTAATGCGACACAATGCACGTACACGCGTAACGGGCCGGGCGGGCGTAGGACGGCTTTTATTGTTTTGCTTCGCTCCGGCCTCGTGTAATCCCTTTGTCGTTCCCTCTACGTGACGCTTTAAGAAGCCGTGTTGCCTTCGCCCGTATGTTCCCTCGTGTTGATCGCTCAATCGACTCGCCGCGGATCTCCCCGCATTCCTCGCGCGAACGACGCAGAAGGGACGCAGACACAAAAAAAATTGCAAGGGGAGACCAATGATGATGACTATCGAAAATACACTGAGAGAAAAAAATGGTTGGGTTTACTATAATCTCACTATATTTTTTAGTTAAATTTGGCGTCAAACATATTTTTATAGTTCACTTAACCATATAAAGTATAGTAGAATGAACGATTTATACAAATGGTTATATTATTAACTATTATCTTTGTTCTTGTTACCATACGTATGGTAGTGTGCTATGTGAATATAGTTAGTTCTATCACTACGTATGAAATATTCTGGTAATGTTAACTATATAAAATAGTTACTTTTCTTACCATTATATATTTTCAACCATACTATATTTTTACTTGAAATAACCATAATTCTGGGTAAAAATATAATATAGTTGGTTATACTATGCCTCTATCGTAATTATTACCGGCATTATGGTAATATTTACCATAAGTATGATATTTCCAACCATAATTTTGTTACTATGTCATTATAGTTAGATATATCATATACTTTTCTCTCAATGTATAAGATCATTCGGTAAGCTTCTCATAGCATTTCTTTAGCTCTGATAATCGTTTACCCGATCATGGTTAAAACACTATTTCTACCAAAGGTGTCAAAAGACACCTTCTCAAATTGTATTTTGAAATTATTTTCCAAGTTGAGTCATCTTTCCTTAATTACTTCTTTCAATATTCGTATATTAATTGTTAAATTAATTTAGAGGTATAATTTTCCTACAGCTCATCCTGAACCCAAAGGGATACCTCTTGATCGAAATGGGTATATACAAAATCCCGGTAGAAATAGTGTTAAAGTGCTATTGGTTTCTCGTACCCTCTCAGCGCGAAGACATTTTGAGGATGATAGATTAAATAAGTCACTCTCTTTAACTCGGAAGAATATAACCGTTTGAATACCCGAAGGATTAAATATCGATTTGTCGTACCTGCAAGCTCTTTTGTTATTTAAGTAAGTAATTTTTGTTATTTAACTTTGTCATGAGATGGAGTTGCCATATCGGGTCCGTCATTCTTAATTTTGTAATTTTGACGTAAGATTTGAAATCAGTCGTATTACAAATCTCCTGGAAGTATTTCTTCTTCTAAATAAAACGATAGTTTTGGTGGCCACCTTTAACGTTCAAAGGGCGGTCTCTACCCTTAGGGCCCCCGCAGACTACAGACTTTCTATCGGCCGATAGTTTGGTTGGGTTCTTAATCAGCATAAAAATGTATGCAATATCGGCCGATACTGAATCGTTAAAATGTGCGCACTTGCATACATTTTTATGCCGATTAAGAACCCGACCAAACTAACGGCCGATAGTAAGTCTGTAGTCTGCGGGGGACCTTGAACATGCACCATGATCGAAATAAAAAAAAAAAGTACGTATCAATTATGTTTCGATGTTCCGCAAGTGTGCAAAGTTTCATTAAAATCGGCGAGTGACACTTCCGTGAGTCTCCTTCTCACAAGGGAACCGCACGAACTGACCTAGCGCCGATTTCAATGCGATATGGTGCAATCGATAGGTCCTGGATAGCAAGAGAATGCCTTAACGGGTTTTCTGTCGGAGATGTCTCGTTTCGGAGATATGAAATACAGGGTAGGCCATTGTAGTCTATTCACTGAAATATCTCATAAAATGACTCTTCAAGATCAAACCAATAGTACAACCAATGATGGCAATCAATAGTACAATCTTATGGTTGCCTCGAAACAATATAACTTGTATCTGGCACTTTAGTTTTAAACTTATGGAATCTGAGATACTTCAGTGAACAGATTACAACGCTCTACGCCTACCCTGATGCGTTCTGCATATATTCGATATCTCTGAAACGAGACATCTCCGAGACAAAACCCGTTAAGGCATTTTGTTAACCAGTTAAGTGCGTTCGACGTGCATACACGTCAATCCAAACTTTTTATATTTTTGATCATGAACAATAAAAACAACTTACCATTCGATATAAAGACTAAAAATTAAAACTCCAAAAAAACAAATTCCACAGTTAACTGGTTAATGGTCAAGACCTATCGATTGCACCGTATCGCATGCAAATCGGTGCCAGGTCAATTCGTGCGGTCTCCTTGTCAGATCAATCGCGACGTATGCGGTTCATTTGGAATTACAACGGTGCTTTTGAATTAAGCGGTAGCATCGTAAATCAACCAGTAGGGAGGAACCTATCGGTGGTCTGAAACGGATTCTTGCCTAGGTAGGCGAATAACTCCGGCGGGGTGGATCGAGATAAACGCGCACGGAATGCGTCGTGCGCGCTGGGCGGCGCGTAATTTGAACCTGGACGCGGCGTGGTGGCGTGGCGCGGACCGCACGGCTCCTCAGTCGCGCTCCAGTCTTCGTGAGGGAAGGATCGTCGCGCTCGCCTCCGAAGAGAGAGAGAGAGCTCGCTTACTAAACCGCGAGTAATCTAACCATTACACTTCAATCCGAGACACTTCTTTCGTTTCTACC
Organism: Tiphia femorata; assembly: GCA_944319695.1. NCBI lineage: Eukaryota > Metazoa > Arthropoda > Insecta > Hymenoptera > Tiphiidae > Tiphia > Tiphia femorata. The sequence goes on from OX090904.1 coordinate 4,238,585, forward strand.
GTTCTCGAAGAAGAACCTTCGAGTTTGAGCTCGTGCGAAGAGCCGTGGAAAAGTGTTTCGACTATGTAAATCACCGGTGACGTATTAAGAAAGTGTTTCTCTGCACGAGGAGGAGCGGATGTTTATACCCGAATTGCAGACCACGAATTCAAAACTGAAGGAGAAACTCTAGGTGGAAGGTAGGAGTAATCGGATCGAACCTTGCTCCGATTTCGCGCGCGCGGTCCTCGCGAACCTCACCACTTGGTCCACGCCGGATCTTCCGTAGGAGCGCTCGGTGAGTAGTGGGCACTATTAAACGTTTGTAAAGCGAGCTGCTCGGTGCTCTTTTCCGGTCGTACCGGTTCGACGCTTCCCGCGATCGCGCCTACGAAAGAGAGACGCGAGATCGTGCGCAAAGAGGATTTACTAGTGGGATAGAGGAGGAGGACGAGTCGAGGGGACGAGGATTCTGAGAGAAAGAGATGGAGAAAGGAAAGAGAAGAGTGAGAACTAGGTGGAGGAGACTAGTCCCTCCGGTGTCCGACAAGAAACTAGAAATCCGAGGCGCGACACTACGCACACCGTGACGACTTTACGTTCTACTCTTCTTCCTCCGTCTCCTCCACGGGATGTCAGAATTTGAGGTTACCCTAGCTCAGCTCTTTTTGCTCGTTCATCTCCTTCCCAGCAATGCTTGGTCGCGTCTAGTTGGACCAGTCGGTGGCCACGAAAAGTGCCAGTTATTTAAATGGCGCGGCAAAATAAAAGAAGGAGAGAAAGAGACAATGAAAATGACAATGACAATGACGATTTATTGTACTCTGAGACAAGGTCTCCTGAAGCACCCGGCTTGTATAAGCACAATACACCATTTAATGTAGAAAATCTTTGCAAGGAGTAGGCATGAAAATTACTCCAATCGAGTATGTCAAAACAACAACAAAAATACAAAACACAAAGGAAGAGTTAAAGTACAAACTTAAGCGCCATATTAGAAGTACTCAGGTAGGACATTCCTGCTGGTAGACAGAGAGATGATATACGATATTTTATTATAATCTAGGATTCGAGATTTTTTGAGAGCATCGAAATAACAATACAAAACAATTTATGGATTAGTAACGAAACAGAAGCAACTAAGCCATTTTACGTCAGAAGCACAAAGACCAAAAAGAAAAAGAGAGAAAGAGACGGAAGAGAAGTTTCCACCAACCTCTTCTCCTACTCTCTCTTCAACTTTTTGCCACTCTTTGTTTCTTTTTCCGTCCGATACGGACCTAACCCTCAGTCATCGCACCCGTGCAAAAAGGGAACAAGTAACAAGTCCGAGGAGGAATACTAGTGGCGGGAAGAAGCTATTACTTCTGGTCGAGCTATTAAAGGTGGAGGCGATCGATGTTATACATTCGATAGCGGCCGTTGCCTCCTTTTCTTCGCTCCTTTCCGTCACTCGTTCCGAGGAGAATTTCTTTTTCGTCATTAGATCCTATATTCCAAGGAGAAGAGAGATGTTACAGGAAGGATCAAGGATCGAGGACGATTCACTCGAATTTCTCGTTCAAGACCTAACGAGTATTAGCATCGTGTTATCGTCAAGCTTTAGTCTCACGATACCTCCTACCTGGGAATCGATTCGCTGCGTCTATCGGGGAATTCGAGCGAGCAAGTAAATCCAAAGTAGTTAAACGTACCGTCACCCACGTGGATCGGCGCGTGTTGCCCACGCACGCGCGCGTATTATCGTCGCTTACGACTATCCGCGATTACTCTCTCGTATATTCTCTTCGAGGAGTGAACGTTCGATACGAAGGTTGTCATTTCGTTGTACGTTATGCGTGCCGCGAGAGAGCGGTATAGCACGCCTAACGTAAATTTGTACAAGCGCGAACGAATCGATGGGTATGCAATTTTTGTTCACTGATCATCGTGCTTCTTATCTGAGATTGTCTCATCGTTCTCCATCTCACTCTCTCTTTCTCTCATTCTCATTCTTCTTGTTTTCCGCTTGCGCGCATCCGTAATCCGTCCAAGGTCACGGAAGCTACCAACGTTAAAATACCTTGTCCGTCGTAAGATCTACAGTTTTTTTCTTTTCAATCGCAATCTCCACGGTTGCCACTCTTCTCCATTAACTTTTTACCTTTGCGCACTTCTTCTCTCGGCGGCAATCTTGGATGGCTTGTTTCTTTAACACGTCGACTGCTACGATGGTCGTATGTGGTCGTAACTTGTTTCTCTTCTGGCACCACGGTGGCCACCGGTGACCTTCAGAAAAATAATTAAAAAAATGATTCTACTAATCGCAATTTACAGCATTTGAAAGATCATATATTAACCTTTTGAGGATTATAAGCATATATATGTTTTCGGCAAAATCGTTCACAATGGGGTACGAACGCATACATGAGACTGACTCGCGCTATAAATGCAGAAAGTGTAACATTAACTCATGTATTGCACCCTACTACGAGATTTACCACACACGACAAATTGTGTTTAAATTTTCAATTTAAAAGTTATGATCTATTATTTTTTATGATGTTCATGCTATTATTCTTTAACGAAGTAAATTCTTCTGTTAAGGTTTTTGTACTCACTGTTCAAATTATTTTAACTAGAATCAACATATTTTACTATGAAATTTTGGGATTAGCCAGCATAGACGTTGTTGTAAAAAGTGGGTAGCCCATAGCATACGCTTAACTTCGCACAACTCAGCGCTTAAACGATTAACAAAAAAAAGAACAAAAGCACAACAAAAGTGCAGAGTGCCCGGCCACGGGCAATAAATGAACCGCTCACTTGACAAATCGATTAACTCTACTTTTCGCATTTTTCATAAATTTAAGCATCGAAGCACTTGATTAAGTCCCTACTTTTTATATTTGTAACATTATTTTGAATATAATTTATGGAGTTAATCGATTTGTGCACTGAACGGCTCCAATGGAAAGTCAGCGCGGCAGTCAAAGTGTTAATTGTTCAGGGTTACGACTATTTTTCTTTTGTATTTCGCGTTATTTCTTTCCTTTTTTATTCTTTCTTCTCCCTTGCTTTTGGTATTCGCGTCACTTCCTAGTCCCTAGTAAATTGATTCGTACTCTCTTCCGTGTTTCTCTCTCTCCTCTTGTCTCGTTCTCGCGTAACAACGGGCGCGTACGGGGAGAGGTTAACAATCGCTCCAGGTACACCGCTCTCGCGGCCCCGTTCGCGATGTCAAGTGTTTCGTTATCGTCGGTTATCGCGCGCCGACGCGGTGTGCTTATTATATGCGTCGCCAGACCTTTTCGACCCACGCGCCAGCTCGTCTCATAACCGACGAGTAAAGCGGGCCGAGAGGATTCTCGCGCGAGCATTGTCGGTAGAAACGATGAGGTGGCTGAATCGCGCCGTGTCGATGGTGGGCTTACAAATGACCTTGCGCAAACAAAGGGGCCAGAGGGGTACGGTTTACCGATACAAATTCGACAATCCGTTTGTAATTGTGCTTAACGAGCAATCGATGGATTCGTACGTGCGTATGAACAGGACGGATCAGGAAATTAATAAAGAACGATTGGTAACCTGATCTTCGTGGAATATTGTTAACGGGTGAATTGTCGTGCCCTTATAAATGGAAACGTGCAATTTGCACGTGCGTGTAACTGTGATTCGCGTTGATATTTTCTTATTTGTCTTTATAATATGTACGCGTTGACTCTTTGGAGCACAATGGTATTAAAAGTGTCCCACCTTTTTGATGCGCGACACCTCGAAATATTGCAATATTTACGTCCGCATAGGTTTACATTTAGTCTTATTTACGTAAAGCAGTTGATAATACCATCAAGAAATGTTATAAATGTGTTCGCTCGTGTTGGCAAGTTTCAACATACCGGTACAGGTTCATCAGGTGGAAGTTTTTATTGCGACAATCTTTTTTTCCTGGTTTTATGTGAAAATTTCTGTGCAACATGGGTCTATTTTATTTTCTCAAATCCCGTGCCCCAAAGAGTTAAGGCCGGCATTACACGGTGAAAATACTTTCTTCAAGATCTTTTATAAAATGTGTATATTTCGCAATGGGTCTTTTACAATCTTGTGAAATATCCGATGGAAGAATCTTTCAATAGAAAATCTTGGACACAAAGATATTGTGTAGAGTAAAATCGGAGTAGAAGAAAATGAATCTGAATGGAAATCTCGGTGGAGCCTACGGAATTATATTCTTTTTCGTATCGTCGGTCGAATGAGGCGTGCGTGATTTCGTAAACATCCTCGGGTGACCGTGATGGCAATCGGAAAATGTTTACTCAACCAGTTAATCTCGAGGTTTTTCGTGCGCTCTCTTAACCTACGGTCGAAGCCAGATTGTCTGCCGAGGTCTGGCTCACGGTGAACGCGTGACTAAATGGGCCGACGCGCGACGTCGGACGGCCGTGTGCGTGTTTTGGAAGGGGCCCCCTCGCAAACTGAGTGGAAGGCCTAAGGAGGACGATGTATTATGTATCATTCGACACGAATCATCCCGTCCCAAAGCCTCTTAATGCGTTCGCATTGGAGCGCGTGGAGGAGGAACTCTCTGCGTGGGATCATCTTTCCTTCTCTTCCTCGTGCTTCGTTTTGCCTAACGGAACTCTCCTGGCTCCGTTCGGTCATGGAACAATACGATCGTACGATTTATTCGGAAACTAGATACAGATTCTTTCGTAGTGCAATGTGGCACGAAGATACTCGGTATTATCGTGTCGAGTGATTATCGACAACCCGAGTTAATTGATTTTATTATTTAAATTCTGCGATACTTTTTTGTAAAAGCTAAAATCCGCTCAGCTTCTCGTTAAGCCGACATTACTTGGTAAAAGATCTTCGTTCAAGATCGGATATAAAATATTCTTCGGTTAACGTTTTACTGACCAGCTGATTAATCTTCAGACTTTGTTGCCAACGGTCATTGACCGATTGTTTATTAATCGTTTGCCATGAAAACCGATACTTCGTTATCCATTATTGAGATAGAATTGTTAAATTGTGCTGTAAGCTCCCACATTGATATACATATAATGTCGAAAACGGTACGTGGTCAAAGAATGAATCAATAATTTAAACAAATTTTCTGTATCTGCGGCCGAGCGACTGGTGAGAAGTGCATAGGATGTTAAATCACTACCGGTCGGATATTAACCCTTTTAGTGCAGCATAATAATTTTTCGAAATTATTGACTTAGACCACTTTCATAATCACCGGCTCATATCGTTGCTCGGTACTAGTGGTGGAGAACTATCGATAGTACTATTTACAATCAACTATCGATAGTTTTCGATTATTCAGTCCGATTGCTCATTCGCCATTGGTTTCCTAACAAGACGACTTGAACTTCAATGCTTTCATTTCAAACTTTAAAGAAATAGGTTAAATAGTACATTTTTTTTTGTAGTGACGAAAGGTTTTTATTTTCAAAAATGTAATTTTTGTTGTTGGGTAAGTATATTATTGCACGTTTTCCAACGCTAATTGCATTACCGCATATAGTGTATATGTAGTAATACAAGCTATCAACACTTGAAATCTTAAATTAGTGTTTTTGTCTATGTAAACTAAATATTTAAAAATTTAAACTGAAGATTCATTTTGATAGATAAGGGACAAATTATTATTTTTTCTAAAACCAAAAACGGATTGCGAAAATTTAAAGAAACTTGTATTTGTAACCAAATTTAAGGTTATTACTCGATTTATTCACTCTTAATATTATGTTTATCTTTTTGAATAATTTATATTTAAATAATGTGATCTTTAAACTGAATTTACACTAAAAACCCGAATAATTATTATTTTATTTAAAAAACTCACTATAATTAAAAGTATCGAAAACTATCGATAGTTCTCCACCTCTACTCGGTACTAAAAGGGTTAAGATTGTCATCTTTTACCGAAGATCGTCCTTGCCCTGTAAAATAATTGACGAGAGAACATTTTATACGAGATCTCGAGCAACGATCCTTTTACGGGGTAGTGTCGATCCGATTGTTAGTCGACAGGTGTAAATGATTTCTAGCTCCTTACTCTTCTGATTCTCCGTGCTTCTCTCGATCGCACTTTTCATTCACCCCCGCGTTTGTCGATTCCCTAATCCGTTTACGACTCGTACATTCATACGCGTCCGCGCACTCCGATTTTCCAATACACCGAAGCGCGCAGTCGAATCCTCTTTTTTTTTCTTCTCACGGCGCCTCTCGCTCGTTTCGCACGTTATTCTCTCTCCCCACCGAAATATTCGTCGGCTCGGCCGTTTTTCATCTCTAGAAAAAATACGCGCGCCCTCGTTATCTTCGCGGAGTCGGTGGACGTTTATCCGTCCCTCTCTTACCTCGTTCCTCTCTTTCGGTGGGGTGCATAGTACGGCGGCGATTGTGAAAGCGGTAGGAAAATGAATCCGCGAAAAAAGAGCGGTGGAATCGAGGCGAACGGACTAAAGAGGTGGAGCGGTTGGAGAGAAGCGGAGAGTGGTGCTGAGTGAGAGAGAGAGAGAGAGAGAGAGAGTACCGCGCGCATTTTCACTCGCGTGTGCGCGTGCAAGGGCGAGCGAGAGGGAGGAGTAATGAGAGGCTTATGAGAACGAAGGATAAAGAGAGAATGAGAGAAAGATGGGGGAGAGGCACGGAACTACGCGAACGTGACACGCGGATTGTGATAACATCGCAAACTGACCCACATTCGCGGCTCCGTAGGAAGGCCCCCTAATGAAAGCATTAAAATTAAAAACGCCCATCCAACCCCCATCTCGACGAAGGTCGGCTGCATTCCAATTTCGTTCTCGTGCCCATTCGCCCCGTATAGTGGCGACTCTTCGTGACCATCGGGTTCCTGAATTTTTTCGCGGGCCGCTCCAAAGCGATTCTTACCCCTCGAGCAAATTCGAATTCCGATAGGACGCGCTCTCCTCGCCACCTTTCGTGCCCGTGAATACTTTACGAAGGATAACACGCTCGAGGGGCGCGACCCGATGGAAATTAATTTCACTCGCGGTAGAAGGGTCCTTTAAAAATGCAGCGCGTTTGAAATAATACGTCGAATTGATTTTCACGAAGCGCACGCGCCTCGTTCGGGTGTCGCTCAAGTCTGGTTTCGGGGGAAAGAAAATCTCACCTTTTCACGAGACACAATTCGGACGAAGCCTCGATGATAATTGTAATTTCTCGACTTTCCGATTAATTATGAAGGATGCACTTTCGGTAATTAACCCTCAGTCCTCTGTCTCATAAAGAATTTGCGAGCTGCATGCTGGATTTAATATCGCAGATTCCGCGATTGAAACTCAGCATTTCGGAAGATCCTTGAAGATCGGGTAATAAATCGTGGGATTCTCTTCTGCTTCTGTGGAAAACGATGAAACGTTAATCCTCCCGAGGACTTATCTACTCTTCTTGAGTCACGGACGATCGAGTGAGCACGAACGATCGCAGTTTATTAATAGTTTCGCACATTCCGCGAGTGGAATGTAGTCCAGTAAGGTCGTCCGCGAGTCCTTTGCGGTTGTAGGCAGGGAAATGATTGACTCACCGACGAGATGGGACGAGGTGGTGACGAGCGCAGGGTAATGATTTCCGAGAGATCGTTTCTATCCTGCTCGCGCGTCGTGCGACTCGTTCAATTTTACATGAACAAAGCAGAAGGACGAGGATATTATAATCTCGAGCGGTTGGAGAATTTCTCTTCCCTCGTCGCGATAACGTTAATCTGAAAAATTCCACCCGACTCGTCCGGACTCGCGTACGTTCAATTAACGGAACGTGAAACTTCTCGTTTCTCGATCTATAAACAGTTTTATCTCAATTCGAGAGGACTCCGCGCGACTTTAATAGTATTCACCCACGGAGATAAAGTTATTTCGACGAGCGTCCAAGGTTGAGCCTCGATCTCACGAGGCAGTAGGTGAAAAATCAACTTATCACAATTTCATTTCCTCCCCGTATGCGCCGAGTCGTGCATTCCCGGCGAACTTCTCCGCGCGGCAGAGATTAAAATGTGGAAGGTTCCTAGGAGCGCGTTTTCTCGAGATTCCTTCGCGTATAATTAATAGTTTAATTAGCGGATCGTTTAATTACACCGTGGAAAAAGGACAAGAGGGTTTCCTAAATATCGTAAAATTCTCATAGGAGAGGCTCTGCGTCTCTCTCTCTCTCTCTCTCGTGAAAATTCGCAGCCGTTTAAAAGGCGCACTCGCGTAACTTCCCGTAATTACGTCGTGGAACAAAGTAAGATGGAAAGAAGAGTAGGTAGAGGCTGCATGGTGCGCGACGTAGACAGGAAACGAAGCGACTCGATCGCACAGCAAAATTACAGGGAGGACTGTGCGCGCTAATCTCGAGCTTTGCAAGTGTGTCGTCGTCTGGTTCGCGAACGAGAAAGAGAAATAAAGGGACTCGATAATGCGAAAAGGTAAAAGAGAGAAGAAGCACGTGATCGTTTGATGGTCCAATTCTGCGCTTAGTCGGCCTCGTCACGGTAGAGGGACGGCCCTCCGGAGCGCACAGGGTACCGAGGAACGACAAAATGATTTTCTCGTTACGCCATTATCCTATCCGGTGGGACGGCTCGTAGTATCAGCGGGATCAGCAACAGCAGGGGGAATAAATCTGAGACGTCACCGAGAGGATGCGTCCCACGGACTTTGGTGGACGTAATTCGTTGGCATCGCTTCTGCTCGCACGGTTACCGAGAGAGCGTCAATGAGAGGTGCTTCCATCGTCCACGACCATTCTATTCCTAAGCCGCTTCCGGTATCTTCTTAATCCACGGTATTAGAGGGTGATGGTACTAAGGGATCTCTAATGAGGAGCAGAGAAAGGTGTAGAGAGAAAGAGAGAGAGAGAGAGAGAAAAAGTCTCGAGTGTGTGGCGTTGGGCATTTATTTATAGATTCGTGGGTGGAATGGAACGCACGCTTTGCGTCCTTGATGAGAGTAGGGAAACTTGATAACGCGACGTGTTATCGTAACGAGCGTGTAGCAAGCGTGTATCGTCGATTTATTAAAATAGTCAGCTGCGATGGAGCCAGATGAGAGAAGCATCCGACATTTTTTATTCGGGTTTGTTTTTTTAATAGTTAATTAAATCTCGATGGTGCGAGATGAGGGAAGCATTCGTCATTTTCTATGCGGGATTCTTTGTTTAATAGTTGAGCAATTGATCGAGGCTGACGGGAGATAGGGCAGTGCGTGCGATTTTACATCCGAGGTATTACTATAGTCAACTACGATGGCACAACATGAAAGAAGCATTAGTCATTTTCGATGTGGGATTCTTGCTTTTATAGTTGAGCAATTGATCGAGGGTAACGCGAGATGGGATAATACGTGCCATTCGACGTGCAAATATACCACTTAAAATGCACATGTATATGTGTACATGTACAGGGTGTCCCAGAGTGGTTTGCGCTGAACATAAAATTCCTGTACCGTTTTGCGATAATCACAACAGTTTTCTGGTAATTAATTGTGGAAGATCAAAGGAAAGGGCGTCCGTCTAAATAGTAACCGGAGGAATGCTGGAGCTACTGCGAGTTATAGGACAGCAGCCCAGTTTACCAACAAATAAATGCGAGGCGCGGTGAGTTGAAGGATAAGACGCCTCTGCACGGCCGGCTTCTTTTGCGTTATCCTTCCCGTTACCGCGCATTTGTTTCTAGGTATTGTTGGTCTGGGATACCCTGTATAAGAGCAAACATCACACTTCACAACGCAAAGAGATATAAAATGACTCACTCACTCGCGAATAATCATAACATTCCTTTTCTACTCTTCTCTTAAATCTCTCCACACTTACCTCACATCCTAGTACCAAGCGATCCCTCATTGGTCCTAGAAAATTCGTCACTCCACATCACTACCAAGTACCAACTGCTTTTCTCTCCATTGTCCGACGAATAAAGTAGCGTGAAAATAAAATTGAAAGGTGCGCCGGCAATATCGAGTTGGAGCAGGAGCGGACTCATCGCTTTATAAATGGAACGAACGTTTAACGTGGAAAGGGGGCAAAGCGAGTGCAGCATCCACGCGAGTCCGTCGCGTCCACGGGCATAGCACCGTCATTACGCGTAACGAGGCGTGCCGTGCGAAAAAGCAAATGTTACCGGCGCAGCCCGCGCCGTAAATCATCAATGGGGGGGAAAAAAGGCCGTTGGTGGTGCTACCGGCGCTTTGTGATCGCCGCGCGAAATTATCGGCCGGTGTGGCGGCACGCGCGATACTCGCCGAACACGCGCGCGTAAACGTAAAAACCACTTCCTTTTTTTCCATCAACCCACGCGGACGCGGACGCGGGCACGAGCACGGACGCGAACTTGCCCGCGCGCGATTTGCGTTCTCGTTCGCGCGTAGGTGAGGAGAATTGCACGCTCGTTTCTTCGCTCACTCGCTCCTGTTTTCAACCGCGTGCCGTTCGATTGTGCTCCTGCGGCATACCTAAGGAGAGACTTGCGAAAGTGGCGGAAACGCGTCCGATTTAACGAGCTCGCGATTGATCGTGCCGCGGGTAAACTAAGCGCGACTGGATCCTTCGATTCTCGCAGGGGCGCGCGAGAATTTTAAATAATCCAATCCGGGCCACTCGGTGGGGCTCTCGTGATGAAGTGGTCGAGTTGTTTTGCACTTCTCCGCTGGGGAATTACGAATGGATTTCAGGAGTGCGAGCTTAACGCGACGCGAATCGCGACGGAAACGCAAATGGACGTCGATGTATGGGTACGATGGATTGAACATAGGTGAGAAACTTCGAGGATCAATTGAAATGCGTGAACGACATATTGCAATTTTTACGAGCACCAAATCATGCCGGTTCTATAGTTAAATACACGAGCCGGTCTCACAGATTAACTACATAAATTATGTTATAAATTATATTAGAAATGTAAACTGTACGGACGCAATCAAGCGCTTTGATAGTTAAAATCAAGAATGCAATAAGTGGAGTTAATCGATTTGGCAAGTGAGCTGGTCATATGTAGGTATATATATATATTAATAGAAATGTTATTTAAATATAGGTATATGAATGTATATGTATAAGGTTTATTTCAGTCTCACTGTCATGAAGTAGGACTTGGTTTACAATTCCTTGCGCGCATCCATCCATTCGTTACCTCGTCCGTTTCTCATGCCACATTGGATCTTACCTACTTTGCACATTACTGTCTGTACTCCTAACATTTCTCTGCCTGTCTACATCTTTTAACCAATTTAACTCCCTTTTGCGTCATTCTTCTTTCCAAAATTTCTTCTAGCGTACTCTGGTCGCAGTATCTTTCTACATTTCTCCACTAAATATTATAAAGTTCCAAACTTTCCGTCACGTAGCTTAGATCGTCTCTCCTCGTCCTTTAATCAATATCGGTTGTATTCCTCGAAATTTCCATCCCTCGCTCTTGCTGTTGAATGGATGTTTGTCCATCCCCTACTCCTATCCCTACTTTATTTAAGTATTCTGCTCTACTTGCACATATTACATACACACATAAACTATTCTACTTTGAATCTCTCATTCTATTACGTTGCTCTTGTCCTTTGTTATTGAACTGTCTCTCTTCCGAAATTTCTCGTGCTCTTTTAACCTGCTTAACCCCATTTCACTAATGGCGGTTCTATTAATGAAATTCCATTCGAACGATATTTACATCTAATTAATTACCAGTGAGCTCGTGGAATGTCTCCTGGGAGAGGGAGAGAGTGGGTAGGTATTAAGTAGGAGTACGGACGCGCCGCGAGCCAAGGTGTGAAAGTTAACGAGTGAACAACATCGGAAGGTCGTTAATTAAATGACGTTCGAATGACATTCGCGCGAATCGTTAGAGCCGTTGTACTCGAAGCGGTCGAGAAACCGACGGAGGTCTCAAAGGCCAAGCGTGAGAGTGGGCGCGCGAGACTGTTAATTACGCTAATAAGTCTTTATATCGATCGCAGGCTGCGGACCGCTTCGCTTTAAATCACGCCGATTCACGATTCGCTCTGCCTTAAAAGGCGATCGCATTGCGCGTTCCTCTCTCTCTCTCTCTTTCTCTTTCTCTCCACTCTTCTTCTCGTCTTTCTCTTTCTCTCTCTTCTTCTCACTCGGCCTTCTATACCGTCCCTCGTGCATTGTGCGCATCTTCCGCCCTGTTATATCTTTCTTTCTCCTTCTCTTTGGCTCTCTCTTCGATTACTCTCCATCTTTTTCTTTCTTGTTCTTTAGTTTCTCTCTCTCTCTTTCTCTCTCTCTCTCTCTCTCCTTCTCTCTTTCTCACTCACTCGAGCCACAGTCCTTAGTCTCTCTCTCTCCCCCGCGATGCAAATTTGCGGCACAAACGAGCCGGGATCCCGTGCTCCTTTCCCTGTCCTCCTCCTCCTCCTCTTCTCTTTCTACCTATGCCGCCAATTAAAACGCTCCTTTTCGAGCAGAGGCAACGAGCCGACCGTGGATTCGGTATATAACGGGTGCCGCGAGTAATGAGAATCGGGTGCCCCCCGTCTCTGAGATAAAATGCACTTCGAGGATTATTTTTAGTCCCGGCGTCGAGGCGCCTCCGTTCGACGCCTCCTGTTCGTAAATCGACAGGAGCTCGTGAAAGAAATATTTCGTTACGATCCACAATGACGCGAGAAAACAGAGAGCATTTATAATTTGAAGTCGCTTGCGTGCCACCTGTGAATTGGAAATTTGCCACCTGAATTATTACCGAGGTACTAAAGCCAATTGATACATTCGCGGGAATTTCGTCTGGTCGCTGAACGTTGGAAAGGATTTTTTTTTAACGGGTATGACCAGGGTAACCAGTCGCAAAAATAAGCATTTTTTCAACGTGAACTGCTGAATGACTAAAGAAGCTACAAATTTCCTATTTGGCATTTTATTTTACTACCTATGTTGTGAGCATTCGAAAAATGCTTGAGAACAAAATAGTTAATAATGAAATTATTATTTATTAAACACAGTGTTGCGTATTGCATTGTCTACTCGTGTCGACGATTCTGAATGATCATTTTGTCGGTCCGATTCCTCAGAAATTATGTTGTTACGATGAACGAATCGTGTATTAACTATCGCTCGTTCGTCGATCGCGATCAAACATGCGTAGAAATTAGAAGTTCGACGATAAAATCGTCCAATTAGAATTCCTATTAGGGTTCACGTTTAATTACGGCTGACTCCGCGATAAAAATTTCAGGAGCCCATCGAAATTCTAACCATCTCATCGACACAATTACACTATATTTCTCGTCACCCTCGATTTATTTTCATCCTGATCCGTTCGATTTATCGTCATAAACTTTTCTCATAGAAGTTTGGAGCGATTAAGGACCTCCTTCGCCTATCATATTTCATCTTCGGATTAGGTGACCGGAAAGAAGTGTTTCTTCGAGGACAGGTTCATTTCCCAACTGCGCCAGTCTCGGGCTCACCTTGTCGTAAAACAAATGTTCGTGCTCGAGTAAAAGTTTCTCACTACGCGATTTTCAGCTCAACACCAACGATCTCTCGATCAACAATTCACATATTATCCGGACATCGTTTACCCCCTCGTAAGAAGAGGAAAGCTTCGCCGGTGCAAAACAATCGAGGCGTCCTAAGGAACTGGCCGTCGCGTCACGAGGATATACGGCTCTCGAGAAAATATTCTTCTCTCTGGAGCAGACTCATTTCCGGAAGAGAAGAGCCTCGGCTCGAGCCGACCGTCCGGGTTCCGCGACTGCTCGTAAAACTTTTCGGCACTCTCAATATGGCGCGCACCCACGTATTTTATACGTGTTGCATATTCCACGTACACACGCGTAGAATGGGCGTGGACGCCACACGGAGGACGAAGAGCAGGAGGATGGCCTTTAGGTAAACTTTTGCTATTTCCTTGAGAGGAGAAGTGCAACGGCGTCGGGAGCAATGAAAAGTCTATCTCCCTCCCCCTGTTTCTTTTCCACGGTCTTCCTTCGCGACAGTGGCTCTGCCGACCCCTTCCAACGAGTTTTACGCACGAGTAAACTTTCCCTCCATTTTGTCAATCCCTCGATCTCTTACCAGGAGCCACAGAAATGGAAACGAGAGCCGGTGCTCGCTGCGTACGGAGCAATCACGAGAAAACGCGCTCACCGATGATCGTTTTCTTCGTGCGCAACGACCTCTCAAAATTGCCGGGCTTAAATTTCATACCCGACATTTGCATGCGCGATCTCAAAAGAGAAATTTTACACCTCGGACGCTTTTAACCCTTCTGACCGCTGTTCTCTTCCCACTTTGGTCCATTTCCCATCTGTTCCTAAGAAAATATTTCTCCTACGTTGGCCCACGTTTTCGTAGGCGCCACCTTGCGAACGAAGACTCTTGAACCTATCGATTCAAACTACTCGTGTGTCTCTTTTTCTCTCGTGTTCACCTCGACCGTGGCCTTCTGTGCGTTCGGTAGAACACTCCGATATTACGTCTTCTTACATCCTTTCCTTCCTACTCCTCCGACCGCACGACGTCCTGCGAATAATTTCGTTGAATAATTCAGACACTGTGGTAGTGAAACAGTCGTAGTCCTCTGAGAATCTCGGGTGGTGCGTGCAGAGAGGAACATCGGGGATGGCATCCCAAGGAGACGAGAAAGTCAAGATATCGTCAAAATGATGCCAAAATGACGACAAAATGATTACAAACAGTCATTTTCTGATCATTTTGTCGCAATTTTGACATCATTTTGAGGACATCTTGACTTTGTTCTCCTTGGGATGTAGGGATGTGGGATCTTGTGATCAAAATAGATTTCTGAAACGATTCAAAATCGCCGGTGTGAAGATCGATTCTCAGTAAAATCGGAATGCAAAAAATCGATCTTGGAAAAATCGATTTTTTACAGGGACAGGGCCACTTCGTCCAAACTCCGGTTAATTTAACCGTTGATTAATTTATAGAGTGACTAACATAAAACTACGGGGATTATATTATTAGAAATTTTTATGTTAGTCGCCCCGCAAGTTAATCTACGATTAAATTAATCGGAGTTTCGTCGAAGTAACCCACAGTATGAAAACAATTCAAACATGCCAAAACGTAAATTAATTAAAGTGCAGTTCCGTGCTCAAACTGAGATAAAATTTTAGCAGAAGCCACAAACGTTGGCGAATCGAGGACCATTAATTTAAGGGTTAGGAAGCTTTTCATAGCTTGAAGACAAGGATTAAAAAGTATCTTAAATAACGCATTGATCTTTTTCACTTTTCTTTATTGACTGATTGGCCAGTCTTTGATTGAAAGCGCAAAAGAAGAAACAAAGAAGATCGATTCGAACCTAAAGAACTCGATTCAAAATCGAATATTACAGAATCGATACAAAAAATCTATTTGTCTAATAGAAAAAATCGATTCCTCCGAAGATCGATTCAGAATCGAGCATTCCTAGTGGCATGCGTACAGGGTGTAAACAGGGGGTAAAAAGAAAAAGTAGAGAGAGAGAGAGAGAGATAGAGAGAGCAGCCTGTAAAGGAAACGTGAAATCTCTCGTACGCGTAGTTCGCGGTGCCCCTCGACCGTCGGAGAAACTTTGCGAAGAATTTTCTTCTCGCGTGCGCAAAAAGGGAAGAAAGGTAATATCGATTAACCTCGCGAGAGCGAGCTCCTGATATACGCGAGTTCTCCACCGGTGGGAGAAGCCGGCGCTTAATTCTCGCGAAATTTTAATAAGAACGCGCCGACGCGTCGAAAGTGGACGTTAATTTTTGCGAAAATTTTAATAAAAACGGAGGATAAACCGTGAGGTGCGCGCATCGAGACAGGCCAACTTCGGTCGGACGATAATTAATAGAGTGCCGTAATTACGTCCTGAATTTTTGATTAGAGCTTGATAATGGAACTAATCGCATGGAATTTAATTACTTCAACATTACCACGCTTAATTATCGTACCGCGGCTAATTTTCACCGGCGCCCATCTTTTTCGACAACCCTCGTTACTTGCGGGCGGCAATCTATGTATGTTGATTTACGGATTTTCGCGTGGTGTGAGGCGGAAGGAAAATTGACAGAGGTGTGGTTAACGCGAATTAACATTTTAAGCACAATAAGCACATGTATGCGTTCGACAAAATCGTTCACAATGGGCTATGAACGCATATATGAGTATTCACCCAACCATTTACCTTGGCGTATAAGCGCATATATAGAACTGACTCGCGCTATAAATGCAGCAAGTGTAACATTGGCCCCTATATTAAACCCTGCTTCGAGATTTACCACACACGAGAAAATGATTAAATTTTGAATTTAAAACTTATAATTTACTATTTTTAACGATGTTCGTGCAATTATTATTTAATGAAATAAATGGTTCTGTTAAAGTCTTTGCAGTCATTGCTCAAATTATTTCAGTTACAATCATTCTGTTTTATAATGAAATTTCGGGGTTAGCCAGCATGCGTGTTGTAAAAAGACAACTCCGCGCAACTCGGCGCTTAAAGGATTAATATTTGTTGGTGAAATTAATTACGAGGTATCGGCTTTCTCCGTGTAACGAAACGATCCTCGATGCGGCTCGCGCTTTATCGTGGGCAGACGCGTCCGTTAAGTCGACTGGAGGAAACGATATTTTTCCCGTAAAGATCTTTGCGTCGTGGACTTCGAGACCACCCTGTAGGAGCATTAGAGGCGCGTGGGCCGTAGGATATGAAAGTAACGTAAAGGTCCGTCCCGATACCGACGTCGATTCGCGGCTTTCAATTCATTCCTCGGCGCGCTCCCCGCGACCGGCCAGACTTATTTAACGACCTTCATAAGTTCATTAATTAAACTCGGCGTCCGGGGCGCCCGCGGAACTGTATCGATTTATCACGATTACGACTCTCGACGCACGTGGAATTACCCGCTCCCGTGATTTTTTTCTTCACCTCCGACCGCGCGTGCCCACCATCGTCCCGGTATTACACGCGAGCGCGTGGGCGCGTGCCCGTTTGCTCGTGTGTCCGTGACAACCTTAAGCATCCTTCACAATGAAGTGTCTTCGACGTTCTCGAGAATATATCGGCTGAATTTTCGTATCCGACCCTTGTCCGATCTTAATAAAATTTTACAGGTAAGTAGCATTTACTAAATCTAGTCGAACGCCGTAAATGCGAATTTAAGGAAAAGCTTGGTTTCCGAGATATTGAATTTTTAATTACGTTTAATTTTTTTGATTTTTACGTAGAAAAAAGACTAAAATTCAAAAATGTTTTGCTGAAATGTTTTGTTTTATTAATATTTTGCAAGATTATAAATACTAATTTATCAAAATATCATTAGAATACATATTAAAAACAAGAAATATAGAAAATAGTTTTAGGTTTTTTTGGTAATTATTCACTTATGGGGAGCCACCTCGGATTTCAATGTCCTTCACATATGTTATCAAGGCCATCACCCTGAGTAATGTTATGAAGGTTTTTTTTAAGATCCATTCGTCATTTATTAAAAAGTTATTAACAGGAGAAATAACTTTCCAAGAATAACAGGAGTTTTTCCAGAAATAACTTTTTTCTCTGACAAAATTGGCGTTCTCCTCTCCAAAAAAAGACATTCAATGTTAAAGTTGAAATATAAATGTGATAAATGGAGATTGATCTAACCAGAAAAGCCTACCGCGCGCTCAAGTTTAAATTATTGTTTTATTACGCGGGCATGCCTAACCATTGCACCTGTCTAACCTGACATTTTGTGGAATTTCAGTCTTCCTCTTATGTAAAAATGTCAAAAATTTTGGATTTAATCGTGTAATTTTAAAATTTAATATCTCGAAATATCTCACTCATTTTCTTAAATTCGTACTTATGGCGTTCGACTGCATTTAGTAAGTGCTACGTACCAGTAAAATATTATTAAGATCGGACGAGGGTCGGATACGGAAGTCTTACCAATATGTCTCCTAGCTATATCTTGGAATGTAGAGTGAAAGATAAAGTTAAAGAGAACTTTTATCGATCGGCCTTCGATCTCTTTCGGAGACACGCCAAGTTCGCGTTGAACAATTTTTTCCGGTATAGATATGCATTTATCAATTATTACAAACTCTTGTTCTTAGCTTGCTGTTATTTCACGTCCAGATGGAACGAGGATTTTAATGAAACAGGGGCACGGGCATTTGCTTTTCGAGAGAGTGTCGGAGTGATTTTAATTGATAATTAATAAAGTTTCGCGTTAACGTCCGGAAGGAAAAGTTCTGAACAATTTTTATATCATGATAGGAACCACGCGTCTCGTGCAACAATGCTCGCTTCTCACCAGCAAACGCTTTTGAAATTCCCTCGTCGTCGTGCGCGTGTTTGACAATGGCGCACGTGTTACAGTTGCACCTTCACCTGTACGCACACGCGTTTCGTCTGGACCTTCTTGTACATGTGCACGGAGGACGACACCGCCTGGTGTCGTCCGTGACGGGACTGTCAAGGCATCTGGACGCTCGGAAGCGCAGGTTAACTTTATTCCGCTATGTCACGATGTTAAGAGACGAGATTGTGGATCAAGTGTCGCTTTGAAATTTTATTTCTCTTGCCTTAGGTGAAGCGCGAAGATATCGAATATAGTGACTATAATCGTTTTGCGGAATTGTTAAAAAAAAAGTGTCTCCTTTCTCGTAAACTTCTGCTGAACTTATCGAACTGGAGATTTCGCTGCGATTTGTGTTAACGCTTTGACTGCCACGCTGATTTTCCATGGATAGCCCGTGGCGCCACTCTTTGCATTTTTTTTTTTTTTGTTAACATATGTTCCTTTAAAGTTCTGTAAATTGCGATTAATATAATCATATTTTTAATAATTTTTCTGGAAGTCACCGATGATCATCGTGGCGCCACAGGAAAATAAGTTACGCTCACATATGATCATCGTGGCAGTCAAAGTGTTGAGCAGGTATACAATCTTTTTTTCATTGAAAGAGAGATGTTCCTTCTTCTTACATCCTTTTATCGTCTCGTTAACCCTGCAAAATCCTTTCAAATCCTAGTGCGCACCAAAAGAGGTGTATCCGAGCGAAGAATACCGAGCCGATTTGATGTAAGTTAGTAAGGTTCGAGAAGAAAAAAAATCATAAAAGGAACTAAGACCGATAGAATAGTAAGGGGTCGTGCCGTCGCCTACGAAACGATATATCGTTCTTGGCAGTTTCCGGAAGTGTCGTTAACAATATCTCTGGAACAAAAAGTGTTAAATTTACAATGAAGTGACGCGCTTAAGTTATTTTCTCAATTCTCGTGCAGTAGGATGCTATTGAATTCTAATCAATCTTCATCGTTATTATTTTGAAATTATCTCCTTTCTAAAGTTTCGGTTAGTATTTCCTATGTACAACGTAATTCCATCGCCTTTAAATTTCACGACGTTTTCTAAAATATACGTATAATACATTTTTCAATATTTCAGGAAAATCTCGTGAAATTTAAAGGCGATGCAATTACGTTCGATATACCCAGGAGATACTAATCGAATTTTTAGAAACGGTCATTTGACCGGTCGCGGTGGGAATACTGTTAAAAGTATGAACGTGCAGAAGAAAAACGAGAAGAGGAAAAACGAAAACAATTTCATCCCCATCGTACGACGTCGAGACTCATCCCTCAAATCGCAATTTCAGATTTACCGGTCGCTTCACGGTTACGTAAGCATCGCGTCCTCCGCAGATGTGCATCATCCTCCCCTCTCCCTCCCTCTCTTCTCTCTCTTCTCTCTTCTCTCTCTCTCTCTCTCTCTCTCTCGCTTCTCCTCACTCCTCTCTCCATTCACCTCGCTGCTTTTCTTCCCCTCACCTACCTCGGTGGCACACATCGTAATAATAGATATGTTGACATAAATTCGGCCACACGTGCGCGCGAGCATATGCGCTTTCTGGCTTCGCTCTCACCGACTCACCTCTCACGCCACCCACGCTCACCCTGAATCGCCCGAAGCCACCCACACCATCCAAGTCCTCCACCTCTTTCTCATCATCCTCCACCTCTTTCTCATCATCCTCCACCTCTTCCTCTTCCTCCTGCTCCTGCTTGCCCCTGGCATTCTCTCGATCTTCCTTTGTTTCTGGCGCGATGCCTGCTCGACGTTATACTCCACCAGTTCGATGGTAATTTAATCAAAATTCTCCTCGGAAGTGTATCGTCGGCGCATAGGAGAAAAGGAAAGGGCAAATATCCTCGGAATTCTGCTTACGCGAAATTTAACATTCCTCAGATGTCATCGCTTATTGTTAACCCCTTTGTATCTTCACTCACATCGTAAGGAATGTTAAAAAGGGAAATACGGCGAGTTGAACGAGTAGTACCTAATATGGAACACCTAGGATACGTGTATCGCAATCTTTGAAAACTTTATTTTTACAATAAAGAGTATATGTTTACGTGAACAAATCTTTTACTTAATTGGTACGATTCTATATTAATTTTAGTGCTTTTCATGAGGTGGTGTAAACGACGATCCCTGCATTCTTCGAGTTTCCAACGAAAACAGCGAATGTACTCAACCCATTTAATGTATTTACGATAATAAACACGTAATACGATACTATATAGTATTAACAAGGAATGCATACGCAATATGGATATTCCATATTAGGTATACTCAACGTGTTTCATATTGGGAACATGTGTACTTTAACAGAGAAATATCAATTACACCTAAAATAAAATAAACTCATGCGTAATTTTGTTTGAAATACTCTGAAACAAACACGTTCAATGATAAATTATGCAAGAATAATACGCTTCTATTTACTTTGGTTAAACAAATTTCAGAGTTCATAAGACTTTTGGAAAAGTTTGATACGGTCGTGAACAAGTATCACCTTCGCACTCAGCGATAGATTGCCAACGGAAGCTCAGTTCTGAAAACGATAGTTTTTCGTTTGTAAAAAAATATCTTGCATCCTTGCCAAATCATTTCCTTACTTATTTGCCGACGTGTTGCGACGTTCTATGTTAGGTACTCTAATCCTACCTGAGGCATCGAAAGTTCGTGTATCCTTGGTTATAACATTAAATCTTGACTATTAATTAACACATTGCAGGCGGGAGACTGTAATCTCAGTTGCGTGATAGATTGCAATGAACTGCAATCTGTGACTTTGAAAAGGAACTTGTGCTTTACTTTATCCCATTTTTTAATTTTATCAGTTTTGACTTTTGTTTTATTTGATTGCATTTTACCCATTTTGAAAATGGATTCGCGTGATTTCGATTGCGATGAAAGTGAAATAATTGCTGATGTCTTGTCACATTTTTCTTGTAGCGATAATGAACTTTCAGATAGTTATTTCTCAGAGTATAGTGATATTTTTTCAACGAGAAAATGCCCACGTATACATATTATTTACCCGACGGTGATTCGAAATCAGATGAAAACGATTTAGACATCGAAGATAAATTGGGCTGGACTGAAACGGTTGAAATTCCAAATTAATTTTCCAAATTAGCCAATCTTTTATTTACAAAATTAAGTTCCTTCACATTAATAACATTCGTAAATTATCAAATTGACTAGTACGCGAAAAAGCTGGATTTGCTACACGTTCAAAACCTTGGAAAACCGTGCCCGCATGCAAAGTGTTCATACGGAGTACCCTTGTCGTTACAAGGTTTACTTTAATCATTCATTAAATACGACAGTCTTCATTTGTTTCTCTCGTCAGTCAAGCCACGTCCGCCATACTCTCACGTCGGAAGATTACCGCCCTTATACGCGCACAAAATGCGCGCGCGCGCGATCTCCATCCAGGCAGTGGACGCTCGCCTTTTTTTGCTTCCAATCGGAGCGATAAATCTACAGAGCGTTTCCGGTTGCGAGTACTCGTCGTTAATCGAAAGAGAAATTGTTGCCTCGCGCCGTAACTTTGTGAGATAGTTTGTACGATGGAGTGGCGGGTGGAAGGAAAGGAGGCCGAAAAAGCCATTAATAAAAACCCCTCGCTCTCCTCATTGGCGTTTTGCGCGCGCGCGCGCGCCGTCTCGCGTGCTCTCTGAAAGCGTTCCGTTCTGCGGAAAAAGGGAAAGAATCGTCGGGGTGAGAAGAGTGACGGGGCTTGCTGGAAGGTGGTTGTGAGAAACGAGGAAGAGGTTCGATAGGGTGCTGGGAAAACTGTTTGAAACTCGATAATTGGACTTGGTCGATGAGCACGCGTTCGACGTTCGACGAGCCGGAGGGACGAAGTGGAAAAGGGACGAGTGCGCGGGTGTATGTGCGCGTGTAACTGGCACTGAGTGGGAGACATCGAGAGAACGAGTAAATGAATGTATAAGGGTGGCTGGGAGAGAGAGAACGACGGTGGAAGCGGTGGCGCATAAAAAAGAATGATCCTTTCGGTACAACTGGAAATGACTCTCTCTCCCGTTTGGCAACTCTCTAGATTAAAAAGTTTTTCCGTCCTCCCGCTCTCGTCGCCCCTCTACAATCGAATTCTCTTGGGGGAGCGCGTTTGATCAACGCTGCCAGCCGAGAGATATTCCCGATGAAATTATTTTTCCGGACCATTCTCCCTCTTTGCCCACCTCGCTTCTCTTTTCTCATCCTCCCTCTTTCCGTCCTGCACCTCCAATCAATTGCAGACACAGGATCGATAGGTGATTTTTCGGGCCGAATGTTACAAGAAACTTTGTGCAATACAGGATTCTCGCTTCTCAACGGGGACGCAAATCGGTTATTTCCAATTTCGAAGAAATGATGGTCGTTTCGTGAATGTTCACGATTAACCTTTTCACTGCGGCGTAATTTTTGGAGCGAATCATCGATACAGACGACGCGAAATTCACACGTTGATCGGGTTGTCCAATGACTACTAACCAAAACAGTATCTGGAGATTTGATACTATTCTCAGGGGTTGAAGAATTAAATAATTGCAAATAAATTAATAATATCCAGTATTTGATCTATTTTCAGTGGTTTTCTAAGCTATTTTTACTTAATTTACACATTCCTTCAATAATAATTAGTGAAAAAAGTGCAACATTGATAATGAGGAACAAGTTTATATAGATCGATAAATTTCATGTTGAAACAATTGGTAAAATAGTTAACGTGTTACAGTAAGAAAAACGTAGGCGGCGTATATTTACGCCTTTCGAGTATATGGACCGACTTGTGAGGGCGTATATATACGCCTTTAGCAGTGAAAGGGTTAATAACGATATTATTATTTATTAATCATATGGTAACATAATGTTTCTTATTGAACCGTTTACTATATTGTATTACGTGAGCATTGACCGAGCTATTTTTAAATTTCTTGAGATTTAAAGGTTAAAGCGGTTTTACATAACCGTGGAATGAAGAAGCCCTTAAAAGAAGTAACGAACCTACGTCTTGAGTTTATCGATATTTTCCTTTCGTACCTAGAACTGCTTCACGGGGTTGCCTGCTTTACCTGCTGATAGACTAAAATGGTACCTGCCGCTATTTCTCGGGAGGTGAGCTAAGAATTACGTGCGAGCGAACGACCGTGAGACAGGCGGTGGGTCCCTCCTAATCCTCAGGTAGACACGAGATGACACGCGCCGGGCCAAGACCCCTTCGGTTTTGTCGCGTTGCTAGACGACGACGCCAGAGATTCGTGAGAAATTTCCTTAGATGGCGGAAGAAGGATAGGAAGAAAGGAAGAAAGAAAATCGGCTCGAAAGCTTTTCCCTCCCCTACCTCAGGTGCGAGCAATTAAGTAGTGAGGCATGAGCCTGCTGAGAGTGACGCGCTATTGGGATTCGAGATTAATGATTTGTCGGGCGCGTGTAATTGTGTTTGTTGTACGTCCGCGGAATTGAGCGAATCGAGGATTTCCAGTCTAATGGATTTATCGATTATGTCGCCGCTCTCTGTTGTGCACTCGAATGATTAATATAATTCGACCGGTATTCTCACGCGGGGGTTTATTATGCATTCGCGAAGAATTACAAGGTAGAGTACTCCCGTTAAATAAAGGAAAAATAAAAAAAAATGAATCGTAATGTGGAATAAATTTCATTCGCATTTGCAATTTTCTACATTGACGGGATATTACGAGAGAAGAAAAATAACATTTAATGGAGATGCAACGAGTGTCTCGTGTATTTTTAAATAATCCACAATTGAATGGTAGGTTTCATTTAAAAATAATGTTGAATAAACTGTTTTTTAAACTTTGATATCCGGTCCAGAAACGAAAACGGACGTCCAGTAATTGTTGAAACTTTTTCATATATTTTGCATATTTGATATATCACTGAATAACGAGAGCACTAAATATGTTGTCGTTACTCGAAATGAATTATAAAATCGCAATAAACAGTAAGAGCGAGACTGAGAAGATCATCGGATCGATCTAACGCACTCTCGAACACGTTTCCACGTCGTTTAGTTTCACGATAACGAGGGAGAATTACGTTCCTATTCGTCTTGCTAAAGCTAAATCGTGTCGGTCTGAATTGCAGAAGGCGCAAGCGCTTGGGATCGACGAATTATATCCTTCGCAGCGACTTATGGCGCTGGAATTATCTCGTCGTTCCTTCCAGCTAATTCAATTAGAAATAGATTGCGGGGAGGCGAGTTACGACTAACACGCTCCATCGACGAGTGGTGGACGATAGTTCTCGTTTCTCTCCGTTTGAGCTCATGAAATTGGACGAATTCACACTGAGAGAAAAGTATATTATATATCTAACTATAATGGCATAGTAACAAAAGTATAGTTAGAAATATAAAATTTATGGTAAATGTTACCATAATGTTGGCAACAATTACGAGAGAGGCATAGACAACCAATTATATTATGTTTTTACCGAAAATTATGGTTGAAAATATATAATGGTAAGAAAAGTAACTATTTTATACAGTTAATATTACCAGAATATTTCATACATAGTGATAGAACTAACTATATTCACATAGCACATTTTACTATACATATGGTAACAAGAACAAAGATGACAGTTAATGATATAACCATTTGTCTAAATCGTTCATTCTACTATACTTTGTATGGTTAAGTGAACTATAAAAATATGTTTTACGCCAAATTTAACTATAAAATATAGTGAGATTATAGTAAACCCAACCATTTTGTTCTCTCAGTGCAGCCGGCGCGTAAGACTTTTCTTTGCCGATCCGTTTCGCAGGAGTAATGTATTTTTTCTCGTCGATAAATAATCTACAAGATTGAAGATATACGTCTTTAACGGTTCTCTTGGAATTTCGTGTAAGGACGATCGAAGTTTGCGCACTTTTCGTGGAAGGAGGAAAGGACGATTATCGTTTGGAACGCGTGCCAGAAGCGTGCAAAGGGGGGCAAAACTGAGAGACGAGGTCCTTGGCCGAAACGCGTAAGAATCACCTGTTACACCAGCTCCTAAATCTCAACGGTATTCGCGGCTGTCCGCACGAAAGTCCCCCAAGGGGCAAGAAGGATGATCCTTCGTAAAATTCTGGACTCGTGCTTCTACCTTCGTGTCTCGGCCCACCAAGTTTTTTTCTAAGTAAAAATGGAGCAGAAAATTATTATTAGAAGGAGGATCCTGTCGTTCCGAAACAACTCGATTTCTAACAATCGTGTCCTTTGGTCGGCGCGCTTTATTCCTCGTTCGTTTGTTCAAACTAGCCACACGGAACTCGATGACGGACGTTTTGAATTTGGGACACGCTTTGTAAAATATGTTATGTAACTGTGCTCAACGGTGCGGCAATATTCTCTGCTCGTGCCGCTCTCAAAACAATTTTGACCTCCGCATCGTGTGCTCGGCATTTCCGTCGTATTCCTCGTATCGACATTTGCGTTTCCCCGGCTTTCACGTTTCCGTGAAATGTCCCAACCGCGCGAAATATCTCAGACGACAATACACGCGGTGTTTCGAAGCGGCTAAACGGCGCGACTCGTCGGAAGGCTCGTAACGAGGGTCCGTTCTCGCGTATCGATATTTACATTTCTCGTTGCGCGCGCTTCGCTCCTCGTATGGAAATACCGGAAAATATCAGAAAAGCCACGAAACTGGAAATAAGGGAAACACGCTTGCGAAATTTCTGCAATAACGATGTACAATTTTTTCCGTGCTCGTCCTCCTGGTGTTTGTCGCGATTTAACAATACCGAACGAACAATTGGGATAGAGGTCGAAATAGTTTGCTAGTGACTCTGATAGTAGGCGCGCGAAAGTGTTCGACAATTCTGATCTCCAAACCTAAAACTTGACAAAGTCGAAAGTAACATCAACGAACGCGCTTGATGTATGAACAATGGTGCAAAATTTCTGCATGGACATATTTATTTCGTCCATTGTCATTCCACAGAGCAATTAGAGAATCAACGATTCCGACAAGAGGAAATAGCGTGAAATATTTGCAAACAAACTCGCGGAATCCTCTCGCGGATCGTCAGTGGACTCACAGTAATTGGGATGGCCGAACGTCAAACCCTGGGGCAAGAGGCGTTAAAAGTTATCATTAATTGTGAAATATGTCGGATTTACCTGAAAATTTCTATAAGGAGTTTATCACATCCACTGTTAAAGATTCATACGTGAAAAATTGCAAATTCAATCTGACAATTCCAGCATGGACCAATCGTAGATTTTACCGGAAATATATGAAAATTTAAATATTACGGCTCTTAACCCATTCGCTGCCAAGCTTATATTACATGAAGTTATTCCCATTGCCATTTGTATTTTAAGTGGTATTGTTTACCAAAGTTATGTTATTTCTTGGTAAAAGCCTGTAGGTTATAACATTTTTAAAGAAGGACGAGTAAACTCGTCTTGGCAATGCATAACACCCTGCCAAAGACGAGTATACTCGTCCTTGGCAGTGAAGGGGTTAATGCAGTTGATTAAAATACGAGCAACGAGAACTGTTAACTTTCATGTAACATTGTAAGAACAGTCGAAACGAATGTCGGAAGAAAAACTATACGAACAGTAGACCCATTCTTATACATAAATCCATAATACGCGTCGCATCGTTCGTACACGACACAATTTCAACATTCCATTTTTCCTAACTTTCCTAGTGATCTGTCCCAGTCTGCGTCGGTACTACTCTCAATCGTCTCTCTCGACATTTCTCGTTCGTATTTCTCCTCGTCCGTCCACGAGACCGTGAAATGTTCCAAAACCAGCGGCACAACGCAACAACAACAATAACAATAACAACAACAGCAGCAACAATGAAGGTAATATCAACAACCACGAACGCTCGGTGAAATATCCAAAACGACGAGATCCACGGGGTTTCGCGACGAGTAAACAGAAGAGCGTCGCAAGCTTGCGGCAGTTGCGTCCCTCCTGAACCTTCCTTCCTCCTTGCCCTCCTACCGGACCGTCGCGTTTCAGTCCCCGCTATGGCGGCCCTCTCGAAATAATTTGAACCTCGGAGCTTCGATATTTACATTGCGCCCGAGTGCGCGTCACGCTCTCGTGGGAAGCACCGAGGTGGCGCACGATTATGCAAAACGACGTCGCATGCTCCACTGTCCCATGCCCCCTTTCTCTCCTTCCTCTCTTCCTTGTGCCGGTCGCGCTCTCTCCGAGCCAGCCAACATTTTTTATTCCCTTCTAAACCCGCAAGGAAAAATATCGAGGGCTCTTGCAGCACATGCCGGTTCTTCTTTGGTTTTTTTTTTGTTGTTGTTGTTTCTTCTCCTTCTTCGTTTTTTTCCTTCGAGGACCACGCTTTTACGTCACTAGCCTTTTTCCACGAGAGAAATATACTCCTTCGTTCGCGAGAGCGTTGTATCTCGCATCTGGACTCGTCGGTTATGTCGAATAACGAGAATAGCATCGAGCGTCAAAAGGGAAGGTTATATGTAATAGGGAGGTTTTGAGTCTCCAGTGTTTATCACCACCGGCATACTTTCTTCCGCTTCGCGAGGAAATTCGACGCGACACGCGCGTCTTCCCGGTCAAGGACGAAGCTCGCGTGCTTCACCTAGAGTGCATCCTGCAAATGAACACACAGTGCGCCCCCTCGGTAAAGGAGCGACGTGTTACGGGCGTACCGCGTTGAGAAAGAAGGAAAGGGGTGCGCGAAGAGACCGCGAGACGCAGAATGGAGCATATGTACGAGAGAGAGAGAGAAAAAGAAAGAGAGGGAGAAAACAGGGAAAAAGGAGAGAGAATGTACGAGAGAGAGAGAGAGAGAGAGAAAACAGGGAAAGGAGAGAGAAGCGAAAGTAAGACGAGCGGGTGAACGAAGGAGCGGAGAAGCGGGCGTGAGAAACGATTTTTGTTGGCCTTGGCTCGCGCTCTGTCACGTTTCCCCATTATGTCGAGCTCGGAGTGTGGCCAACTCCGTGTTTACCGAGTCAACGTAACTCCGCGGAGCACATAATGTCCGTCCTTGTTCTCGGATACTCCTCCTCGACGCTTCTCTGCCACCTCTACCACTATACCTTTTCCCTAACCTTCTTCGCGTTGACCCTCCACCTCTTACCGTCTCTTGCTTGTCGTCAACTGCGCCTTCTCGCGTATCTTCTTCTTCGCCTTCATTTCTCCCCCCTTTTCACCGCACCGTTTCCATCACCTCCTCCCGCAAGTGTCGAACCTGTTCTCAGTGGTTCGTGCGCTCCTTCGCGCTTTTTCCATGTCCGAAAGTTACCCTTCCGTTTCACGCTCTCTTTTCGCCTACTTTTTTTCGATTCTAATTGTCGCGTCCGCTTTTAACCCTTTGAGTGCTGAATACTCGCGGCCTATGCGGTCCGTACGGATCCCTGTGGACGAAATACTTTTTCGCTAGACTGAACTCTATTGATTAACTATTCAAGGAGCAAATAGTAATAAGTTATAGTAATCCTTTTGCACGAGATTAAATAATTAAAGAGGGTTATTATCATGCTGTTACTAAGGAATGCATTTATATTCATCTCGCACAAAAGTAATTGTAATACTTCTATGTAGGTTATCGAAAAAATCGAGAGACGCATATATGCGTCTTCAGTCCACACCATGGCATTTGCCAGACGCATATATGCGTCAAAGGGTTAACACGCAACGGCGAAGAGACGTAAGACTGTAAGAATTTCAGTACGACTAGCACAGAGAGGATGAATGCTGTTAATCTGCTTTTTGTGTTGAGGTTATTTTAAAGATACATTGTTCGAGTGCAACGATCATTCAAAAAGCATATTTATTAATGATAAATTGATTGTTTTTATCTGTACGTGTTTTATAAAGAGACTGACAATTGGTCGAATACGTATTTAATACTATAAAATACTCACAGCGTCGTGGCTTGCCGAAAGGAATACAGCTAATGTGGTCGGTTGTCGCGGTCGTAACTATGCGTTAATTGAATTTCATATTAGGTAAGTCCACACAGCTGCATTGTTCAAAGCGGACAGTCTGACTATTTGGCTACCCACGGTGTTATAGAACCTAACCAAACGTAAAGAGTCACATGGTCATTGTTAAAAGTGCTTGAGGCTGATCCACGGAGTAAAGATGAAATATTGGAAAACCGGCAGCAACGATTTAGCACTGTTTACGGAAGAAGTGCTTCGTAAACGAGAGAACGTTTGCACTAGTATATTGCTTGGATGTTACAATCAATTGTGTCATGCTCCAGAGGGCCTTGTACATCGTGATAAGTCATTAGCACTAAACCTCGTTGATTCTTGTTTCTTTCTCGGTTCCTTCAATTTATATCGAAACGCCAAAAAATGTTGTTCGACCAAAGTAATATATTTTAACGATCCTCCGTTGATGCACTTTTTTGCATCCGACGTATCGATTTTATTCCGACTCGTGGCGCTTTTTACAATTTCTCGTAATCGCATCAAAGCGTATTGAAGCACTCGCATCGGTAGCAGTAATGAAAATTTCGCATTCAGACTGAGAGTAGAAACAATTGCGTAACGAGACTGACAATGAGTGAGAGGGCAATCCGAGGTCGTTACCTCTGCTAATATTTCCTGTCGGTCCCAGTGGGCGCCTTTACGTGCAAATCCACATCGACGCGCGTTCAACTCAATACTCGAAGTAACGATGGCTTCATTAATTAATTAATTAATTATTCAATTCTCCGTAATACTCAGTCCTACAAATAACGTGCCGGCTGTTGTTCACTGCGAGCATCAGGTGAGCCAGAAGCCAAAACCGATCTGCCAAACAAATCTCATTCCAACGATCGTAAATTCATTAACACTTTGACTGCCACGCTAATTTTCCATGGATGGCCCGTTGCGCCACACTTTGCATTCTTTTTTATACTTTTTTTTTATCAAGATATGATCTTTTAAAGTGCTGTAAAATGCGATTAGTATAATCATTTTTTTTAATGACTTCTCTGGAGGTCACATGTCATATAAAGACATCGTCCCTCCCTCTCTCTCCTCTATTCTCTTTTCTTTTCTTTCTCTTTTATCTCTTCTCCTTTCTCTTTGCTCTTCTCTCTCTTTGATCTCTTCTCCTTTCTCTTCTCTTCGCCCTTCTCTCTCATCTCTCTCTCCCATCACGGCAGTCAAAATGTTAATGAGGGAAATCCTGATACTGTTACATATTCACCCAAATGTTACACCAGTAAAAGATCTCTGTCCAAGATCTTTTACAAAATATTCTTTTATCGAACATTCTACAGTGTAATGGGTAACCCGTTGTAAAAGATAGACATTACCCTGTGAAATATTTAAAAGAGCATTTTATAAAGGATCTTGGACGAAGAGCTTTTACGGTGTAATATCGGTTGTACACGCGCTGAAATAAACGCGCACGAAATAAACGCGCACGAAATTCGCGCAGATGAGCTCGCCTCATCCCACAATCCTTGCGCAAGGCGACTTGCATTTATCCCCACCGCGATCTATCAATAAATCCGTTACATCAGCGAAGGGGGAATTACATCGCGTCCCGGACGCGACCAATCGAAACTGGCGGCCACCGTCACGTTCTTCCTCTCGTTCTTCTCCACCTGTTTTACCCCTTCTTCGACAACCTTCTCTCGCAAAAACACGCCTTCAATCGAACGACGACCCTGACACTGTCGTTTAGTCTCCGATCCCTTCTCTCCTCGACTCTTTCTCCCAAGGAAGAATCCCATTCGCGTGCTATCCGTTTCGAGGATCGTTGGAGAAGGAAAAGAATGGAGAGGTGGTGAGAAGAGAGTAAAAAGAAAGGCAGACTGATTGCGAGTGAAACAACGAGGATGGGCTCTTAAGGTCGATTTTTGTCAGCGGTCCAAACGAGAATTGCGCTCGCTCGATCTCCACGCGAGAAAGGACGATGACTGGTCCGGCACGTAGCGACTACGTGCCTTGTAAGCGCGTCTTAACGTTGCTCGGTGCCGCCACGGGGACATTAAGCATCGAGGGAAAATTTTATCTCTCCTTCGCCCCTGTGTGTCTCTTCTCTCTGCTGTTTTCTCATCTCTCTCTCTTTTACCTCTTCACCTTTCTCTTCTCTATCTTTTATCTCTTCTCTTTCCTCTTCTCTCTTCACTTCGCCCTTCTCTCTCTTCTCTCTCTCTCTCTCTCTCTCTCTCTCTCTCATCCTCCTCCTTCACAGTCTTCCCCTTCCGTTCCGCTTCTCCACGTTGTTGTCGTGCGCACTCGGAGCTGTCGCACGCACGATATCGTCTGCATCCTGTGGAGACCAAGCCGAGGGGGAAGCATCGTAGGCTTCATTAGGTCGGTCGCACGCGTTAAATCCTAATTAGCCTCGTTACCTCCTCGCGCGCGCGCGCGCTCCCCCGTGGTGCGAAATTGCTCGCTGCCGCGACGGTAAATGCCGACGAGGACAACAACCAGACGAGGAGGATGAAGGAAATGCGAGTGTCTTCGTGATTTAATAAGTAAGCATCCGAGAAGTGAGAGGTGGAGGAAGTCGTCGCTTTCTCTGATTTGGTAGAACGATGGAGGATTAATTTAGTAACTGGCTAATCCTGTAACGATACTCTCAATTAATACAAATGTAAACGCGTGCTTGTATCGTTAGCACTAGGTTTCACGAAACCTCGTTAATTTTACGCGTTTAAATGGAAACTCGTGCTTATAAAAAAAGATCCGTAAACCTAGTGTCAAGTTACGAGTCTCCTATCGAAGAAGTACTGGCATCGATCTTGAAGTAGTACAGAATAAGTACGTTTTAAAATTGAAGAAGAAATTCACGTTACTAGAGATTCATTTCGAATTGTTTAATTGAGCATTGGCTGGCACCGTGCAAAATTTGTATTAGCTTCGGGTCGCTGATTTTTTTCTTCGGTGAAACTTTATGGAAAAATGTTTAAGTAACATTAAGAATAGATTGAATCGCAGTAGAGTAGAGCAGGAGAAGCACGGTGGAGGTATTATGGTTTCATTGGAAGAATCGATGAATTGATTAAGGGGATGGGGCTCGTGGCGAGAACGAGAAGAGCGCGTGAAGTTTTTTCTACCGAGCGAAATTACGACGCTAGTCTTTATCCAAGTTTCTCCCAACCTCCACGAAAGTTTCGCCTACCGGATGACGATCGAGTTTCTCTCGAACGCCGTTTGGGGTCTTAATATTTTTCGTAGTAGGGCAAAGAAGGTAGAATTTTACGATTTTTAGATTTCTTCTCGATGTAACGAGTGCGTAGACTTTCCGAGCGTGCCCGAGGGGCCACTCTGAAAAGTGCAGGTAATTGAGAGAAATCTCTCTGAAACACAGCCCTTCGCGATGAAGGAACAATTCTTTTTCGAAGCTTCGTTTCCACTCGGATTACTTCACCGTACGTTTCATGCGCGGCAGCGAATTTTTTCAGGGAAGGATGTCTTCCAATTAAATTAAAATTTCTTCGTGGAAGTAGAGAGAGAGCAAAACAGGGTGGCAATTTGAATCGTACCAATTGGCGCAAGCAATTTCAGACTTATCTTGGAGAGTACTCCACAGTATTGGAAGACGATTTAGCAGAGAAATATTGCCAGTTTGCGGCACCAATGGAAACAGTCAAATTAAGTTATTCGTTACCAAAGAAATTGCCACCATTCATTTTCCCCTGTCGTCTGGCAAGTTCGAATACTCTATTGGAAGAACTCGTCGCAATTTTTAAAGGCTTTCCAAATAAACGGTTGAAAAAATGATTCTCAAATGACGCGTGAATTCTTGAGAAATTCGTCTCTAGAGGCAGAAAATATTTTGAGGTCACTCTTCTCGTTATGGTCGTAAAACATCAGGTACCTATACGTTGCAAGATAGAAAACTGGATGGATATTAAACCGTTTCGAGAGCATGTTGGAAATGTTCCTTGGGATTAATTCTGCGAAGTGAAAGGCAATTTAAAGATTTTTAAACCACTCGTGAAGTACCCACGTATCCCTCGCAAGTTCGAGACGTCGCGCGTCGTGGAGAGCTCGTTAAAGTTCCCGCTATTGGCAAGTGCCATACGACGAAGAAAAATATCTCAATATTACTCCATTTGATGGTAGAAAATTAAGTTAGCCTTGACGAAAGAAACAGCCGTAACTTCTGGCCCTTGATATTTCAAACTAACAAACGCGAAGTGAGCCGCGCGAAAGGGAAACAATCCCTTCCGTGGATTTCTTTAATGCAGTGAGAGCCAACTATGGGGACGGATGCACGCTCGATACTCGTAATGGGCTTTCCGGTCTCTAATTACGGTAACGAGGCGACATACCTCGGCGGCTTACGATAACGAGTGACCGACGTCGGAGAATCTGTCGTCGAGCTCGTGATAATTGCACCTGCCCGGTACACGCGGCTCCGGCCCATTATCCGTGGGTATTGGCGGTGCTCTTGCGTCCAGGCTCGCCAAAATCAATTTAACGGTCGACGATTTTTTCACCTCGCCCGCTTGGCCCAATGTCGATCGTCACGCTCGCACACTCACCCACGTCCTCCTGTCTCCTCCTTCCTTTCCTCTCGAAGCGCGAGTCGATCGAGCGCGCGGTCGACGTTAATCGCGCCAGCTGCCTTTATCGGCGAAGGGAGATTGAAGTTTGAGAAAAGTGGCATGGCCAATTTCCATTCGTCTCGAGGGCGGCGCCAAATAGCGCATTAAAAGATCAGAGGAGTAAGTGGATGAGATACCTCGAGAGCCTGTGTAGCCTTCAACACGGTGAATTGAATTTTTGGGACGTGAGTTTGATGCTTAACGATTGTCACAGTGGAAAATTGGCATCTCGTTTTAAGAGGGATTTTGATGAAGGTATTGAGGATGGTATTGTGATTCTTTTTTTGTAATAATGTCTGTAGTGATATACGTAACGAGTAAGCTTGGATGAACTATCGGCTTTAAAAGATGAGAAACCAGTACGATCTTCTTTATAATTTTATACTAGAAAATTGTTTTGCTCGTCGCAAAGTGTTGGAAAAGAATCGCGAAGGCGTCAGACTTATACGTCGAAATGTATATGACTCGTAAACATCCACAAGATGAGCGTGCCTGGGGTGCGCAAGTGCTGGGATTGAATCTTCTTTGTGAAAACGATTGTAAATGTTGGATAAGAATAATTCCACTTTGTTGAATTCTTGAATTATTCGAATTATCATTCAAGAGACAAGGGAGTGGATAAAGAAGAGTCAAACAGGATCTCGAATAAAGAGCATTCGCTTTTGTGAATCGTTCTCGCGAAAGAAACGCATCAGCTTTAAGATTTGTGAATGTCCACACCTGCGCGTTGGAACTTTAACTGACCCCCCCAATTTCTTAGAATTTCTCGCTCGCGGCCGAGTGACCGGTCGCGTTATCGGTAAATAAAAGGGATCATATTACCGAAACCCGAAAGGCAGTTTTATTTCTCTCATTTTATTTCATTCAAATTCGTGAACGGAATGTTTACGTTTTAAGGTGTGTCAGTATTCACCACTGTGCTTGAAATCTTTCTCCTGAATGGCTTTACACTAGAAATTAGCCGAGGACGGGTAATCGAGAAATCTCGTGAAGTTCGTTTAGTTACTTCTATTGATTAATGAAATACAAACTTTTCGGGTCTCTACTGAGGCCACGTGGAGCGCTACTTACGCTATGTTCACAATATGAACTCTGTCTAAACAATAGATTCGTAGTACTCTGGCGTGGTCTTGCCGTTCCTTAAGGGGGCACATACGTTTGGAGCTCCCAAAAAAAGGCATTTTTCATGAATTTTTTTCGGAACCAAGAGACAAACTATAACAATGGGGCTTTTTGCATAATAAAGTACACCTTTTATACTTATTATGTCAATTTTATTGGAAATATATAGTTGCAAAATGGCTCCTCTTTACCGTCGTGAAGTCAACCTCGTACGATATGCGTGATTCCGCGGTAACAATGGCTTCTCCTTGCTCGTTCATCCGTAGCGCAAACATCAAACATCATCTTAAAGAAGAGTGTTTTTTATTGTCGTTGACGGATCCGATTTTTTAAATTCGAATTTTAAACAAAATGGCGGATCTTCAAAGTTGAGGGTCGATTTTCGCTCAAAATTTCATTTTTCTTTGTTAAAAAAAAGTAGAAAGAATCGGAATTTTAAAGATCAGATCCGTCTACGACAATAAAAAACACTCCTCTTTAAGACGAGGCATTTTGCAAGTATATCTTTCCAATACAATTTCAATAAGAAATATAAAAGGTGTACTTTATTACGCGAAAAGCCCCATTGTTGTAGCTTGTCCCTTGGCCCCGAAAAAAATTCATGAAAAATGCCTTTTCTTGGGAGCTCCAAACGTATGTGCCCCCTTAATATTCTCGGGAAGTAACGAGATTATTTCAAATAGAACGCAGTCTGTCTATCTTTAAAATCTCAGTGTATGTATTCCTATCCGAGTCCCTCGCGCATTAGCTTGGAAAGACACGTTGCGTGAAATTTCACGCGGTTCATCGCATAATGACGAGAATCAATGAGAGTCACGACGGATCCGTCCCGTTGGCCGTTCCGCAATTCCGCGGATCGTACAGCACGCGGCCATTACCGGCTATCCCTGTTATCAGCCGGGTCGTAAATACGAAGCGCGATGAGGCGAAATCAATTTAACGCTCGTCGATTTTTTTCCCACTGGTACCGCCGGAGGAGGCGAGAAGAGGATCAGCCGCGCGCGCGGATTTCATCGCTCGTTCGCGCGCTACCTCGTGGGAGAGAGCCTTGGTTGCTCGCTTAATCATCGGGGCGTTGAAAACGAGATTTTGACGAGCACCGAACGACCTCCATTAGCGCGGAGAGTCGCGTGAAAACGCGACCAAAGGAGCACCACGGCACCGACGACCTGTGTATAAAAATATACGGTCGCGTGTTTGCACGAATTGCAATCAGTGTTGCCGTTGAAGAAATTTTTTTCCTCGTGCCGCAACAAGCCTGTCGATTCGCAGTAAATTTTCAATTTTCGTACTAAAAAGCACATTTTTGTTTTTAATGAAATTAAATGGTGTACGTGATTCGGTTTCTCAGCAGAAGATTGGACAGGAGATTATATTTGAGTAATTTTATTTTTTTGTTGTTCGATATTTTTAATGTAAAATGTACTCCGTGGCATGCTCTGGGTGTCGCAGGGACACAGGTGGTGTTTAAAATTGTATGCGCCTAGGGTCTGTTCTATATTGATTCTCTTCTGAGTTTGTTTCGAATTAATTGTGAAACGAGAATAAACTCCTGTTAAAACTAGTCGAGAGAAAGAGGAAAAGTGTCTAAATACAATGAATATGAAGAATGTATAGAAGACATGGAGCAGCGGAGTCAGATGATAGTAAAGAAGCAAATGGAAAAACGATAAGAAATGGAATGTGAGAAAGAGTGACTGAAACACGATGAATTTGATAGTGGAGGACAAAGTGATCCGTTTTCGCTGAATTTAGTAAAACAATATCAGTTGTAACTAGGATGAAGTAGATAAACGAAGTATCCGATATTTTATGTATTTTCGACATGGAAAAACGTCGAGTTTCCCATTTCAAATATTAAAATATGGGGCGGGTACGATGGATTATGAAGCGTGCTGGAACATTAAAGATAGCGTGTAAAATGTTTTATCGTCGAACGACACGGCCGATGCTGTGTTTTATCGACGTCATCGAAGAGCCATCGTTTTCGCGGAAAATGGTCGTTTGTCTTTTGCGCGCAACCAGAAGAAACGCGAACGCCCCGTTTACGAGGTATACTGAGGAAATTGAGGATCGTAAAGCACCGTCGGGGACATCGTAACGATGCATTTCATAAGATCTTCCAACGAAGACACCTCTGTTCTTTTAATTCCAGCAAACAAGGCTGGCGAGTAATAACGAGAATTCAAAGAAAGCGTCTCCCTGAAGTGCGAATTAACAAAAAAAGTCCGTTTCCTTAAAATTTAATATCACAAATCATTCACGCCAGGTATCTTTTAAAAAGCGATATATGAAAGTATCGCATATTCGATAAACTCCGATTTCAATTCGCGCACCTGAAGTCTTTCCCCGCCAACAAAAATTCTAATTTTGTCAAATCCATCGCTTAACCCTCCGTGAGCCTGGTGGGGTCTCAAAGCCCCGACGCATTTTCAAATAATTCTGAATAATGCTGATTTTCATAATTAATCTTTAAATAATACATATGAGTATTTATTTGCAATTTTCTGTTCGGACCTGTTAGACCCTATCAGCCTCGCCGAGGGTTAAAATTGAGTTTCTTCAAAATTCTAAATATCATCCTGGACCGGTATCATTTTAAAATGCAATATACAAAAGTATCTTGTATTCAATCAAACTGAGCTTTCTCCGTCTTCCCCCATCAAGAAATATTCTAATCTTCTTAAATGCATCGTATCGTTTGATAAATTATTCTCGACAAGGATCGCCTTTAACTCGCGATTCCTTCACCGCGCGAAGCGCGCGTGCGTGGAATTTTTCCCCGCTATTCACCGGCACCCGTGGCCCGATATTTTTGCCTTCTCGATCGACCGGCAACATAAACCCCTCGCGCTTCCGCCTACGCGTCTATATATGAAAGATGGCGGACGATTATTTGTTGTCGGGCCGGCTCGCGGGGTCTAATGTTTTACCGGCTCCGTCCTTTCGCGCGTGCGCGACTCTTCCGCGCTTCGCGGTGGAGACTATCGGGGTTCTCTACGTGCCTGGCGTCGTTGCAGCTCGAAACAGAGAGGTAGAAAGGGCGAGACGAGCAGAAGAGCAAAGAGGGAGAGAAGGATCGAAGGAAATGCCTTCGTTCAATTGCCTCTCGCTTCCTTTTTCCTTTCCTCTTTCTGTGTACCTCACTACGGTGCCTATTTGCGAGCGAGAAAGAAAGGAAGACGAATAGAAAGAGATAGAGAGAGATAGAGAGAGACAGAGAGGGAGAGGAAGAATGTACCCAACGATCCTTTCCCTTCAACCCTGGTACCAAAAGGTGCGGAGGTGAAGAAGAAGACGACGTAGAAGGACGAGGAGGAGAAAGGAGGATGCCGAAGGAGAAACTGGCGAGGAGCTCGCGATATTTGAGGTTGTGTCACGGTTCACGTCGTGACTCACGATGTATTATTAGTCACCGTTCGTTCTCGTGACTTCCACCAACGAGTAGAAAACGGCTTCCAATTGGCTCTGGCTTCTCTCTTTCTTTCTCTCTCTTTCTGTCTCTCTCTCTCTCTCTCTCTATCTCTCTCTCTTTCTCTCACTTACACTTCCTCGTGCCGATCTCCAACGTCTCCGGGATTAGACAGGAGAATGGAGGATGCAGGGTAAGCATCTGGCGGCTCCTCCGTGGAGCCACTCGACTGCACGTCCCGGAGAATTTAATGAAAGATTTAAAGGAGATCCGCGTACGACGAGGAGTCGTGCGATTCCGCGAGGATCGATACTTTCCAATTTATCGGCGGTGGCGCGAGCGCGCGATTGGCCAGTGGGAAATTTCCATGACAATTCGATGCCACCGATTCGCGATGCGATGCAATTGACTTTAGTTAAGTCTCTTGTCTCCACCGCGGTACGACGTGTCACAGATAAATATTTGTGATGTTGAATGGAATGAACACACCAGGGGATTTATCCGATGGCCATGCGAGGCGTGTTCTGACAAATTGCGTAAATAACTGTACGTTGAAAGTTGAATTAGATTTCGAGTTCAGATTTATTTGCATAGTTTGGCAAAATTGTTGGGCGTTAGCAGCGTTCAAAGGCCAAATAAATATATTTGTTCAGTGCACAAATCGATTAACTCCATAAATTATGTTCAAAATTATGTTACAAATATAAAAAGTAGGCACTTAATCAAGTGCTTCGATGCTTAAATTTATGAAAAATGCAAAAAGTGGAGTTAATCGATTTGTCAAGTGAGCGGCTCATATACGTAGGTATATAGGCACGGTTATGATTTTGATAACGCCTGATTTAAGTTTAAGAGCATCTTACAAGTAACACTACCCAACTGTCACTTACCAATCGGAACAAAACTTTGCGCCCTTATAAAGCATTGGATACTATTGAAAATGCTGTTTTTTTATTTTTCTCTGAAATACTTTTTAACCATTTGACTGTTGCAAACAAATTGTACCGTGGATGAAAAATGCGTCGAGACGAAGTAACCCTGATGGTCACAAAATTCGGTATTCTAAGTTTTTTTAGATCACTAAATCCGAGGATGTGGGCCGGTGACTTGCAGATGTCGAGGACGCGGCGGAATATTCATGTAGGTACATTTTTAGATCCCCCGAAGGACAATTGGGTCTATGACGGATGAGGTCAGTTATCTGTCGCGAGGTTGAAATGAAATTGGATCCGGTCGGTTAATTGAATTCGATAATGAGAAGCGGGAGAATATCGCTGGAGTCGAAGAATCTTCCTCCGGTCGTTGTGGAAGATTTGCAAATTTTCCCGATTCCTTCTCGTATTCGAGAATGTCGTAATGAAAGATAAACTTGTTCCACATTTGGCGAATAGGATCGTCGGGACAGATGGCGCGCGTGGCGCTTATTCACCGGTGATTATTTTATACTGCTTCACAGTCGCATTACATTAGCTCGCGTAATTACGTATCCACGCGCGCCCGCCTCGGTTAAATTAAATCACAACATTACCACTCGCGCGTGGGTCTCGAGAGTCGGAGAACGCGCTAAATCACGAAGAGTCACGAGCAAATTGCGAATTACCGACGTTGGTGACTCCCTCCGGTATCGGTGAGATTACGAGGGCGAGTACAAATGAGGGATACTTTCGCGATTGCCATTGGCGCGCGCATGCGTCCCATAAATCACCGTGTACGAGGGCGCGATAATTCATGAAAAATTATTATGGGATTTACCGTAAACACACGGCGCTCGTGAGAGGTCGATGCAGAGGCCGCGCGTGTTACTTCCTTCGCTGCCGGTAAATTGCTTTTAAAGGGAAAGGAAATTATTAGTCCCGACCGGTGAATTTCGAGATTTAATGAAGAAATGAATGATCATTGGGGCGCGGTGGTGGGCCTGGGGCAAATTAACGACCGCAATTCGCGCGCGACGAAATTATTTTCCTTCCGCGAGGACGTCGAGCGGGGTGGAGGTGGGGAATAATTTTTCGTAAATTGAATTTTTGTAATTCTTCGACATGCTTATTCTCTTTCTCTCTCTCTCTCTCTCTCTCTCTCTCTCTCTCTCTCTTTACGCGAAATCCTGTACGCGCGTGCAATTCCAGACTGGACCGTGTTAACTCTTACAGGCACTGCAAATTCACTTATTTTTCGACCCAACCTGCACGCGAAATGAGAAATTTTCATATTTTTTATTGGTTTAACCCTTTCGTTACTAGGGGTGACTCACCTGCCACAAAGTGTCCCCTATACCCGACAGATGACTAATAGTCACCCGTCACAAAAATGAAGCTAAAATTCATGCGTGTATCCATGTTTTGAGAAATTTCATACAGAATATTATTAGTCAAAAATGATTGCTCAACAATATTATAGTATAATTATAGTTATTATTTCGTTGTGTAATGTAAAGAAAATAAATTGTATTGTTGAATTAAAAATATGTTCGTGGAGAAATACTGAATACAAATCATTGGTCCCGAATGCTGAAGGCTGCGAGTGCTTAATGTTCCCATATTAGGCACGGCGCTCCGTTCCACGCGAGTAGGGTGACAGGTCAAAAAATCGGATAGCCGGACATAATAGACGATTTAGCCGGACGTTCGAGTCAAAAAGCCGGACAAAGATATAAAAAAACATATTTCACGGGATAATTCAAAGAATAATTAATAGGCATTAATCATCTTAAAAGGTGCACCCATACCTGAAAGGGCACCAATGGAACGACTTCTCTCGACTCGCGCTGCGCTGCGTGTCTCGATCGGTAACCGGCTCGTTAGTAAAACTGTCAATTACTCTACAGATTCGAGTAATCAAAATTACAAATTAAAAAAGCCGGACGGCGACTATTTTTGGCCGGACAAATAATTAAAAAGTCGGACACCTGGCAACCCTACATGCGAGGCACTTCGCGCCGAAGCCTGCCGAAGCGAAAGGGTTAAGAAAAACTATGGAAAACATGTTTCTTTAAGACCTCGTGGAACATCGGAGAGATATGTTTTTGATGGTACAATTTGAATATCACCGTACCGAATAAGATACAAATGTTCCGACCTAAAAACCGTCGATCACAGCGATGAGAAAGAATATAACGTATAAGGCAGTGTGGCCCTAGACCGATGCGAAATTGAATCCTCCCTCTTGGCTCTCCTTACCATCAGTTTGGTGACAAAAGAGAGTCGATAGTAGGTAGTCGTGGTTATACCCCTGGCGAGTTCACAAGTCCGTGCGATCCTTGTCTGGAGAAATAATTGTGAGTCCATAATAAACCAAACTGATCCTGTTAATTCCGAACCAGTTATTTTTCCTACCCGAAATATCAGGAGACGGGTGAAAAGGTGTCGCGAGCTGGCGATTGAACGACAACAAAGGTGGTACATTCACTTGTACCACCAAGCTTGTAAGAGTTAACGCAAGACTGTGGCCCGCGACGTGTCCGATTGCACTTACGCATACGCGACGTGAACATTTCTCGCGCTCACATTAAATCACGAGGCGCGACGTCGTGGCCCGAGGCGCCGAATTTAAAGCGACGGCCGTCCTGCGCGCGTTGTCGGAGAGCGACGAGTGCAGAAATTGCGAGCGTGAATTTCATAGAGCGCGATGTGACCATAAATAAAAGTGACGCTTCATTCGCGCGCGCGCGGCTAGGGTGATTTTCAATTTCGCCAGTTCCACAGGGGTGTAAATCGCGTTAAAGGCTGTCGAGCCGGATGAAGGACAGGAGTGGTAGATTTGGACGCCGTTGATATTCTCGTTTGGTGGAAGCGCGAATATTTTTAGAGATACGCCGATCCACCGCTCGTCCACATATTTTTCCACGTCGGGATTCATTAAAGGGAGAACAGATGGAGACTCGGTGAAAATCTATCTTTCTCCGCGCTCTTCACCGAGCTCCTCTCATCGAAGTACTAGAGCAGAGGCTCGTTGTGACATCTTATAAGTTAGCAGAACAGAATCAGCATTCTAATTAATATTTTTATTTGTTGCTCATCCGTTGCTCAAAAGTTGCTAAGAGAAAAATTTGTTGCTGCATTAGTCTTTTTTTTTTTTTTTAATTTACATGTTCTGCTAACGGAAGATTTTGTTAGGATGATTTTTATGTATTGCGGATTTTGGTATTTGTTTTTTTTTAATTTGCGAGACTTGAGAACCATTTCACTTGCATTTGTTGAGATGATTTTCGTGTGAGTTTTCTTTAATTTGAAATTACAAATGGCAAATTAGTTGTATAAGTCTCGCATTTGCGTGTCAGTGAGGGCACAGTTTCGAGCGCTCTTTGAACGCGCGAATAGAAAAAATAAGTGGAATGAGATGGTTGAATTTTCGTTAAAAAGTGCATAAGCTCCAAAAGCATTGTTAAAAAGTCACGGAGGATCCCTACGATCTTCGAATGTCCGTGCTTGGACACCCTAATCCTAACTCTTCGGAGGAGGACATTTTCCACCCGCGCCTCATATTCACCGTGTCACTATCGAGACAGTAATCGTCCTCGCCGCGAGAATAATTACGTAAAACGATCGGCCCCATTAAATTAACGACCCTCGTTAAACACGATCGTATTACGTGCTTCATAACTCACCATCTATATTCACAATAGAGTCGAGATGTCTTTTATGGTCTCCTCGAGTTCTCGCGACATAGTCAAAATTCAAGTGCTTCCTCTCTCTCTCTCTCTCTCTCTCTCTCTCTCTCTCTTTCTCTATCTCTCTATCTCTCTCGATTGGAGTTATTATAAATAACACTCTCTCTTGGCATGAGCATGCGATAAGCGTATGCAACAAAATACATCGGGCTTTGTATCCTTTGAAATTAAATAGAGATAGTCTCTCTTTTTCTCTGAGAAAGCGATTGGTGGCTGCTTTAATTCTGCCTCACATAGATTACTACTGTGCTGTTTTCTGTAATATAACTCTCGAGCAAAATCTTAAATTGCAGCGTGCTCTTAATACTGCCGTGAGATTTATTTTCAATTTGCGTAAGGATGAGCATATCTCACCTTACTTTGATAAGTTGAAGTGACTAGTGCAGGCTCTGGAATGATTTGCCAGAAAATATACGTACAACCATATCTTCGACTAGCTTTAGAAATAAGTTGCAAGCAGACCTTCTTTACTCGGCGGATGCTACTGTTAGTATATAAGAAAGTTTACGTTTAATTTGGGCTCACTTTTGTTTGGTTCGATTTTACTTAGTTTAATATAACGCGCGTACTTTTTGAATTTTTGATTTATTCCGTATACAGTTGTTATTAGTTTAAGTTAAGCTTAGCTTAGTTATTTTATCACGTTATGTTCGTATTCTTGTATGCACTTTCTGTTAGGTTCATATGGGACATTGTCCTTGAATGCTAATAAACTTATCTATCTATCTATCCATCTCTGTCTCTCTCTTTTTCTCCATGACCATGTGGACGAGAG
This sequence comes from Tiphia femorata, assembly GCA_944319695.1. Classification (NCBI taxonomy): domain Eukaryota; kingdom Metazoa; phylum Arthropoda; class Insecta; order Hymenoptera; family Tiphiidae; genus Tiphia; species Tiphia femorata. The sequence goes on from OX090904.1 coordinate 4,282,348, forward strand.
GAGAACAAATTGCACGGACTCGAAAAGGATTCGTCCTATCGACCAATCGTTATCTGCTCTCGAATTATCGGCCGTGACGGTGGATTTAATGAACGGTGGGCTAGGATGGTAAGTATGAATGCGAGATTATCCGTGCGAGCTCTGGTGGCTCAGCGCGTCAGGGACGTGAGGTGCCGCACGATGCTTGATTTCATAAACGGGACCAGAGATGACCCCGCGCGCGAGATAGATAGACCGTAAAACGGTTTCGTCCGTGCATTATGCATTAATCGTCGTCGTTCCAAGCGGATGTCGAGAGCGCACCACCACCGTTCACCGCGCTAGGATCGCACCGGCGAAATCTAATCCGTTCGTCCCACTTCGCAAACGGTTCGTGGCCTCTGCTCTTATTTAATAAACGGGTCGTGAATGTCGTAGCCCGTCCTCATCCGCGGGCGTCGTTTTCCTCCACCACCACCACCACGTGGCCCGAACGAGCGTTCGTTCCGGCCTGAGCCCGGCCAAAGTGACTCTGATTGGTGCAATTGAGTCGTCGTTAAACCGCTCTGACTTTGCTCCTGCGCGCTACGTAAATCTTTTGCAATTCTCCCTATGCGTGGCAACTGAGAGATTTTCGTTTCTTCTCTCTCTCTCTCCCTCTCTCTCTCTCTCTCTTGCTTCTCTGAATCCTCGTGCGATCACGAATCTCGTCGACTTAGCATGTGCTCGTTCTACGATGCGGCATTCATCATAAAAATTTCCACGATTTTGGATCGCTTATACCTGGATTTCAATGTACTGACGTGGATTCTGTATTTCTCATTCAATCGTTCCTCGTAGTTGTGCGAGGTACAAACGCGAAAAGGAGTGAAATCAATATGAATCCGTCTTTAGGCACGACCGTAAAGGGAGTGACTTATGCAATCGCCATCGCGAAAACCGTTTGTGTGTGTGTGTCCGTGTATATCCTCGTTTTTGGAAAAACGGCTGAACGGATCAGGATCATTAATCGTAAGCACAAACATGCAAAGGGCTTAGGCAAAGAGTTGGTTGCTTGATATGAGAAATTTGAATGGAGATGGAACCTCGTCTTGTAAGTCGCGGAAAAAAATACGACAACACGGTGGAAAGCACCTGGACTGCTGCCACAGCAGAACAGCTGACCTTTTTACATCGTACCGCTGGCGCCTTCTTATTATCCTCTAGCTTTAATTTCTCTTATTAAAATCCGCGTGGTGCTTCTCCGCGTCGCGCCGCGTCGGTTACAACGAACGAACAAAGAGATTAATTCCACGTAGAAAACACCTTGCGCGCAAACAGCTCGTCTCACTCTAATTTCCTTTTCTTTTTTTTTTGGCTTCCGATACCACCCGTTCTCTACAGGGTATCTATTTTAACCAGTTAACTGTGGAATTTTCTCTTTGAGTTTTAATTTTAAGTCATTATATCGAATGGTAAGTTACTTTATTGTTCATGATGAAAAATATAACAAATTTGGACTGACGTGTATACATGTCGAATGCAGTTAACTGGTTAATAGTGGTCTTTGCTTTATGTCCACTAATACTATAGCCCTTCCACTCAGTTCCTTGGACCCATAGGGACTTTATTTTTCCCTTTGGTTGGGTTACCCAGTATAGGTTAGTTTTATCTCTGTGAACGAAAAAGAAAAACAGGCAGATGAGGCTAATTGAAGTACATTTGCCCTTTCTAATTAATCTCGGAACCCTAACCCCTTACGAACCAACGCTAATTTCTGATTGGTAGTCGAATCATTTGATCCTCGGAGTTTTGGCGCACGTGGGTAGGTCACCAACCACCAGTAGGGCCAATGTCTTACCAGACTTTCGAGGCGAATATTCTGCAGGAGCGTAACGTCTAAGGCGTCCTGGTGCTCCTTAATAGAATCTCTCCTTCTCGGATGGTGTTCGGCTGACGGTGGGTAGGTATTAGCTATGTAAGTGGATTGCACCCCGGGGCCTGCTTGCACTGCCCTGCTGAAATTTCCCTCCTATCGGGACGTGGGCGCCGTTGGAGGTCGCAGGAGGTCGCCTGGGGGTGGTAGTGGGGTACGAGAGGGGAAGGAATCCCACGTAACATAGTTATCTCCGGGCATTGGCCAGCTGAATTACCCTCGGTGTCCTCCGCCGTATTGTCGGTAGCGAGGATGTACCAAGCCTCTTCGTTTCGAAATTGGGATTTAGTTATGGCCAGGCGCACCTGCTGGCTCGCCAATTGGATTTATGGTGAATCGTTGTGCCCGCGTCGTTGATAATCTATCGGTGAACACAATGCAGAACGGTAGATTCGAGAGATGAAAGGAAGCAGGTTGAATGTGAAAAGATAGAGAGAGGAGAGGAGTAATAAGTAGGTGGAGAAAATTATGCGTAGAATTTTCGGTCGAACGTTTCAGACGTACATGCAAAATTTCGTTGGATCGGGAGAAATGTGTGGACGTTGATGTGAAATTGTTTGTAGAGAAATGTTTCTCCAAGGGAGTTTAATACGTGTGGATAATGGCGAGTAAGGTCAATACCCCTATTTCTACTCATTTAAGACAAATGATACAAAAGACAGTAGTTTAAATTGTTATTTGAAGTAACAATTAGCGAACAAATGGGTCGCTTATCACGTCAGGAGTCGTACTACGTATAAAATTAAAAAAATATCATTTTAAAGACTTTTATTATGCATAATTGTTAATTAAATGCAATACAAGAAATGAACGTATATATTTCTACTCGGCAAAAATCGCGGTGCCCCTATTTCTGCGCATATAAGTGTTAGTAACAGATTCAGTTTCGGTTTATCGATATCAATAAGGTCGATGTCCCTATTTTAACTCATTTAAGACTACAACGACTGCTCGGATTATGAAATTTATTTTTAACAACGAGTTGTTCACTAGCGAGTAACAAGCCTATGCAACTTATGCCGGAGTATCTAGATAAATAATAATGAATCTTTCTGTAACTCATTTTATCAATCGAATATTAATGTTAAGAAGAATAGTTCGTAGGGAGTAGAAGTCAGCACTCGAGTAGAAACTGGGACATTGACCTTATACTTAAATCGACGATCGACGAAATTAAGGCATCGTGCTAATTTTTAACGGCAAGTGTAAACGCGCATTCTAAAAATGCAATTATCGGTAACGCGCTGCACCGTGCTACGGACAGAAAGTTGAAACTGAATTGCACCAGGGCATTTACGAGACCGTCCAGCTACTGTAAAATACCCCTGGGAGGTAAAACTACCCCTCGTTTCGATGCGGTCGGTTAAGAAACGAAGTAGACCAAAGAGACACTCGCTAGTGCGCATCGTCCTCGTCCTTTCAAAGCGGAGGTATCGAATGGGCATGTATTTATCGATCCATATTTCTGGAGCGACTCGCATTCCCTAGCCACGGATGGAAGGAAGCTCATTGGTTAAAAGCCGTAGAAACGCAAGGTGGTGGCGACGAACGCAGTGGAGGAACGATGCCACCATAGCGGAAAAATTGGAAAGGCTCCACGAAAGTTTCTCGTCGTGATAGGCGACTGGAGGAAGTGCGTTTCTTTGGCTTCTCTTACAAAGGATTTTTGGAAGTCTCCTTCGGATCCTTTCGTGGATTTTCCCAACTCGTATCTTCGAGGAATAAAGCCGCCCGTGGAGACAGGTAAACTGGAAAGATCGGGACGGAACGAGACCATTACGAGGACGAGTCAAAAATATATTAAACTGTAATGAAAGTTTGTCGTTACTTGTTTGTCAATTAAAAAAAAGTTGCAAGCTTCCAAAAGGATTTCTGCCACTTGGCAAGAGTCGACGAAATGTCTATTGGTGTCTCGCGCGGAGAAAGTTTCTCAAGAAACTCTACGCTCACCGAATGCAACTTAAATTATATTACAACGACCCTTGAAGTGTCTCGTTCGTAGTAGCCAAATAATTGGAATAGATCTGGGAAAATAAAATTGCGAAAAAAATTTGAAAACGAATATCGTATACTCGAATAGGTGCTTGAATTTGAGAGCAGCGCACGAGCGTTAACGACAATGCCTGTTAATTAACCCATTAAGTACCAACTTTTTTCTACAGGGTTAAATATATTTTTTACAAAATATACGCAATAATAAACACACCAAAAATCGATAAAATTTTAGCAGTCCCAAATGAGAACATTGATACTTAATGGGTTAATTCCAGCAGACGCGCGTTCAAAGAGCGAGATCGCTCGCGTCAAAGAAACATTCTTCCGAAAAGAGTGTGTAGATACGAAAGGACAGAAGCTCACTTTAAACAGAGATGCGGTGGGTGAGTGGGAGTACGAGACTTACGACGCGCAGGAGACACTCCCTCTCAGTTTAATCAATCAGCGAGCCACGCGTCCGACGCCGTTGTAAATTGTCCTTTATAGGTGAAACTTCTTCTTGGCTTTCCTCGGCGCGGGCAAGCAAGAAGGGTGTGAGGTGGATGAGCGCGAGCGAAAGACAGAGGATGGGCGCGATAGGTTCTCTCGTGTTGCCACAAGGAGAAAGAAGAACTCGGCTACGTTTCTCGGGGACAAATACGTTGTCGGTGTCCGCGAAGGAACGAATCGCCTTCGCTCGTCCGTTTCCACTTACCGCGATTTAACTTTCCTCGAGGAAGCGGAGTTAGGAAGGAGATGGGGTGAAACGAGGTAGGGGAGAAGGGAGGATGTCGTAAACGTAAGTTTTAGAGCGGCAACGATTGAACGTAACGGCGCCCGACGATAAATGGGGAAGTTACTTTTCTCGGTTTACCCTTCGTTCTACAAATTTTTTTTTCTTCGTCTTTCTTTTTTTCCTTTGCTCCCTCCACGGTGTAAGAGGAACAAGTGCGCGGTTTTACGCTCCTAGCCGTGTAAAACTGGTAAACGATGTAGAGCTATTGCTCGTTCCTTCGGGGTAAGTCCACGCAAAGTGAGTCTCGCTTTTTGTACGAGGGACGATTATCGTGATTAACACGATTGCCTCGTAAATAATAATTGCGCGTTGGAGCTTGAAAGTTTTGTGGCTGACTCTGATCATCCGTGGCACGAGCAAGCGTGGCGCAAAGGTTGACGACGTGTCCCGTCCACCGTGTAGACCCTGGCACGGAATTTTAATGAAGAGTACGATACACGTTCTTAGATATGCGCCGTTGTAGGAGGCTGATCGGAATTCCGTGGGCTCGTTTCGGATTAAGTAAGGAGACGCGTGGATTTTCTAATAATAATATCGATGCGATCTGCTCTTGCTGCGAATTAAATATTATTTTCTCATAAAGACTAATTCTTATCGTCTGTACAATTTTAATCAAATTCGTTATGAAGATACGATCTGTCGGTGAAAGTAGAATGTCGCAGTGATGACTTCTCGATGAGCGTGGACATTTCGAAGAAATTCTCTTGCCAAACAACTGCGCATTCATATTGGATTCATCCATTTCCTTACGATTTAATTGTGAGAAATTGTGCCTAAAATAAGGATTGAGTTTTTATTGAAACGAAACACGTTTCATTTTACAATTCGTACATATAGCCAATTACGGGGCTAGAGCCGTCATTTTATCGCAAGGGATCGGATACGGGAAGACGTGAATTTTCTAATAACAATATCGGCACGACCTGCTCTTGCTGTCAATTAAATATTATTGTCTCACCAAGACTATTATTCTTATCATTTGTACATACAATTCTAATTTAATTCGTCACGAAGATACGATCTGCCGGTGAAACTAGAATGTCGAAGTGATGATTTCTCGATGAGCGTGGGAATTTCGAAGAAATTCTCTTGCCAAGCCAAGTGGCAACGACGTGCTTGGAATTAGCCGCAGGGGGATTGGAAACGGAACAGTGTCGTTGGACCAAGAGATGCATAGTGGTTCGACAAGGCACAATGAACGCAAGGACGTTCCTGTTCTGTGAACGCGAACGGACGGCGCCACCTGCGGACGGTCCCAGCCCGCCACCGTTGTTACAAATGGGCATCGTCGGACGGAGACAATGGACGTACGACGACGCGCCGCGTTACGCCTGTACTCCTGTTAGTGGCGCGCGCGCGCACTAATAACGGGATTACAACGGACCACGATTGAAGTTGAAACTGCAAGCACCACTTGTTACATCGATTAGGGAGATGTCGCGAAATTGTCCGCCCCGTAAAATTATCGTTAGTGACATTGAGAATGTTTGCAGTAGGATTAGTTGCGGACATGTAGCAGCTCATCACACGCACATGTTCGTGTCTCGATAGATTTAACGAAAAAGTCTTTCTAGTTTCTTTGAATGTACATACATTCGTTTAACACTGGAATCACGGACGAGACATTTTTGTCCCATTTCAAAATTTAAACATCTCTCTCTTTTCTAATTATTTTCATGGGAAGATGGGTGTTTCCAACTTTTAATATTTCTTAAAATCGTACATTTTGAAAGAAAGTCAGAAACTCCCATCTTCCCGTGAAATTAATTAGAAAAGAGAGAGATGTTTAAATTTTGAAATGGGACAAAAACGTCCCGTCGGCGGTTCTAGGGTTAAGGGCTGTTGACAATCAATTAAGATCATACGTTCAAGAGTTGTCGGACGATTACTGTCGAATGCAGAACAGAAGGAATTACTTTTCTATTTGCTTTAATCTCCGTTATTAATTCTTTAATGTGTTTGAGATCATAATTTGAAGAAAGGCTTGGAAGCATGGCTAACGTCTAGTAGAAACGAGTAAAACATTGTTTTCAATTTTTTGCATGAATAGTAATTGTACGCGCGTGCATCCCTGAGACGGATAACGATGTCAGTTAAAAATAGTTCCGGTCCAAAAGAAGGTCTGGCGACTTATATCCATCGAGTTCGTTTTTACTTTGTTCCTCATGGAAAATATGGATTCTTGTCACGCACCATAAGTTTTTGCTGCAAATTCATCGGATACTTACTTGGTAGAGGTACTATGTACTACAAGGTAGTACGCGCTCTATGGTCCACCGACGCGAGCTGACGCGCATTTAAATGTCAGAGTTACGTTAGACCGCAGAGGGTAAATGTATACAGTGCCACAAAGGAAGAACAGTTTGAAGCGGTAGAAAAACATAAGTCACGTAGAGATACCTTGTAGTCACTCGAAAACCGAGAACTAACTCCATTAGTTCCAGTTACGTCAGTTACTAGGAAGAAGGAAGAGTTTCGTATAAAGAAGAGATTTTTTTGTAATACAAAAATTCATACAGACTGCTGAAAGTATCCATTGAAAGTAGCCTACATGCCTGCGTCAGAAAGGTTTCAAGCATAATGAAAAAAAAATCCCGAGATCACCTCGAAATTGAGGCCTTGCAGGTGCATACAGGGCCATCCTAACGTTTGGAAACCTCTTAATATTTAAAAAAATACACATTTTTTAAAAAAACTATACAAAACTTATGGGGTTTCTAGTGACACGTTACATAGTAAAATTGTTATGGCCGTGAAGTACACTGTTAAGGTCAGATTAAAGTCACCTTCGATTTTTTAAATGACGACCCCTACGTTTCATATTCTTCGAACGTACCTCGAGAGGTTTCCAAAACATTCTAACCATTCGAATGTAATCGTATCCATTTCATTTTGCACAAATTTTTATAATTAATCTACCGCACTTGGTCGATAACTCTCGTCAATAGAAGAAAAGCGACGATTATTCAGGAACATGTGTCTCCAACAGAATCGAATCGTGTTGCTACGACAAAAGTCGAGACTGACGGTTTCGACGTCGTTTTGAAATATTCCGAGCGGTCTCGTTGTCCGTGGCGTCGTCTCGCATTAAAAAATAAAGAAAAAATTCCCATCGGGAAGTTGCGGTCAAACAAGCGGTTCGGTTCACGGTGGGCACTCATTGTCAGTCGCGTTTGCCATCCTCTTCAGAGACCGCGACTTGTGCCACGGCCATCGCGAGTCTCTAGGGTCTCTTTGTTTTCTCCACATCTTTGCACGCACGGAAGAACCTCGACGAAGAAATTGTCCGAACGATCCACGAATGGACGAGGAAGCGAGAAGATGTCGGGGACATCGAATTCGGCACGAAGCAGATTCGTCTAGAATCGATTTTGCATAATCGAACTTATCGTCCGACCCCGTCAATCGTCCCCATCGATTTGAAATTTTTCTCCCGTGTAATCTCTTCTTCGGAAAAATTATTTACGATGCACTCTACGCGACTCACCCTGGGAGAATTCGCAAGGAGAGAAGAAAGAATAGTCGGACGAGGATGAAAAGGGCGAAGGGGTGTATAATTTATTCTGAAATATTCTTTGGATGTCTCTTCGCAACTGCCAAATCAATGCGAAGGGACGGAAGGCGAAGGTTCACGGCGAGAAATTCAGATTGAATGGAAGTTCCTCGAATAGGTATCGGCAAGCGCCTAGGAATATTGAAATTCCGATATTTCGATATTTAAAATTCTGCCCGATATATCGCGGTTCGATGCATCCGTAGTGAAGAACTGGCTTCACATTGTGATCTGCCAAATCCATTCTGCGCGCTTGGATTAGTTCGCGTTTGAAAAACGAGATGTTCAATTTTTTTCGACTAATGGAAGGAATGTGAAAAGTTGCAAAAATTCGACCTGCGTTTACCACGACTCGTTGTCCTACATATTTGTGTTTTTTTAAAGTCGTATAAACCTTGCAAATGCTCGAGAACATTTGTAGATGGGAGGGAAAAACGGGCTTTTGTAAATCCTCGTTATTCCGGACAGCGTTGCAACCCTTCTCATTTCACATTTACGTAAAATTCCCAACCTCTTTTCACCCTTCGTCTTAACGCTATTTCTATCACGATTTCGCGTGCATCTATTTTTACCAAAAGCTGTGTTTTTAGATCCAGGACGAGCTGAAGGAAAACAATACCAGTAAATTAATTTATCAATTAATATACGAATAATCCAAAAATTAACGGAGCGAAAATTATTCACACGGAAAATAATTTTAAATTAAAATTTGAAAATCTGTCTTTGTACGTCTCTAATAAAAGCAGCATCAACCATCTTCGCAGTCCACAATAACCCGTAGATCATCGCAAAGAAATTGTGGATTCCATCAAGTTTTTCTATCCGCAAAAAAATTAATTTTTAAAAATCCCCGTTTACTCCAAATCCCAATGATGCGTCCTAACTTTTCTCAAATCTCTCAAAAACCGCACCTCCTTTCAACCTTCGCCTTACGGTCGCTCTGCCCTTGTGCCGCAAGAGCGCAGCTCATAAATCTTCTCCGCGTGAAATTCAATTACAACGTGCCGGGTCCCGGACCTCCTTGAACAACGAAACGTCCGAGCGGACCGTCACCACCGTCCTGGCACGCTTAGCATGCAAAGCCTTTAGCCTAGCGGAGCGGTGCAATAACGAGAACGCGCGGATACACGCGACGATAAAATCGAATTGCGCGCGAACGCCGATCGTTAGCCCCTCCTCTCTGGCGCACGCGTTTTCTCCGGGCGCGAGTTCACGTCCGTACATCCCAGAGCGGGTCGTAATCTTAAAGCGCGCGATCACCGTTTCTACATGTCGACAACGGCTTTCTCTCTCGTCTCCGCGAATCCACCGCACGCTCGTTTCACCCTGCATCGCGTCGTTCGAACGCCTTTCCCAAACTGCGCCGTTTGCATTCGCAGGACGTGATTTTATTGCATCGAGATGCTTACAACCGGATAAGGGTGGATGACGAATATCAAACGTTGGGCAACGGCAACGAAGACCTGGAACTATGCAAGCGTTCATTTTAAGCCCCACTGTGTCGCGGTAGAATCAACAGTTGGTTTTTCCGGGGGGGGGGGGAGGGGGTGGATTAATTAAGGATTTATGGACAATCGTTTTCGACGACGGTTGAGCCGAGTGGTGCGCGGAGGGATGAATTTTGGAGGGAGAATCACGGGGCGGAGGATTTTCGGCTTGACAGAATAACCGAGAATGGGCCGCTCGTTATTACGTTTGAATTACTTTTTCCAAAGCGAATGTTGTTGGTCGTTTGAGAACAAAGTTGTGAGAAGGATTTGTTTATTAAATTGTTTACCTGCGGACGCGATAGTTTCACGTGGGCGCGTTGTGAATGAGGTGGCGCGGCGGGGAGATGTAAGTGCACTGAGAGAAAAGTATATGATATATCTAACTATAATGGCATAGTAACAAAATTCTAGTTGGAAATATCATATTTATGGTAAATATTACCAGAATATCGATAATAAGTACAATAGAGGCATAGTGTAACCAACCATATTATTTTTTTACCCAAAATGACGGTTATTTCAACTAAAAATATAGTATAGTTGAAGATATATAATGATAAGAGAAGTAACTATTTTATATAGGTAGTTAATATTACCAGAATATTCCATACATAGTGATAGATCTAACTATATTCACATAGCACATTTTACTATACATATGGTAACAAGAACAAAGGTAATGGTTATTAATAAAACCATTTGTATAAATCGTTCATTCTACTATATTTTGTACGGGTGAGTGAACTATAATAATATGTTTGACGCGAAATTTAACTATAAAATATAGTGAGATTATAGTAAATCCAACAATTTTTTTCTCTCAGTGTGCAGCGATGCCACAGTGAACAAACTTTATAGTAGAACGTTAAACTTCGGTCTCGCGCGGAATTATCTGACGTCCCAACGCGTTCTACCGCGCCGCTCAAACTGGATTAGGAACTGAAATTAACGTTGGAGCACGATTTTTCGAGTGTGTTAAAAAGTGGTGGTAGCGAACAGATGGAACACCAGGTTGGAAGATATGTTTTGGATGAGCACAGCTGTGCTTTCCGCAACTTTTTATCTCCCCGTAAGGTCCTCTTAGAAAGCAAAACGCGCGTGAGCGGGCCACTTGTCCGAATCTAATTTAACGAGAACGTCCGTTTAGGAATGAATTTTCGCAAATTACCCCGTACGCGACAGCCTCGGCTTCCCGAGATGGGGGAGAGTAAAATTTTATTCTCCCTAAAAATTACGACTGGTCGTAAACCGTCGTCTCTACATTCACTTAGCCAGCTCGTTCTGCCTTAATTAAGGGCGCGATAGTCGCTCGAGATGGAGAATTCTGTTAAAAAGATGCCGCGAAATAGGTGATTTCTCGAGCTATTTAAAAGAGAGTTTATAAGAGTCTCGTAACTTGCCTAGAGTGTCTTACACGATTGGAGTGACGGAGAATGGGATCATTGATTATCCGTAGATCGAGTTAGCGAACGACAGATTTTCAGAGAAAATCGAAGTAAAACCGGAGCAAAGCCAGAAGAATTTGAAAGGAGGGTGCTGTCGATAAAAAATAAATGGAGCCTCTTTCACCCCTGTATAAACTTCAAGAAAGCAGAATACTTTTTCGATACTTATAAAAACATTTGAGGGTAGATCCTACTTTGTGACCGTGAAAGAAAATGGCATTCGCTTACAATTATATTAAAAGAACTGGCTTCTACATCATTAATAGTTCTTTCAAAATAATTATATACGAATGCCTTTTCCTTATGGCCACAAAGTGGAATGTACCCTTAACTGGAATGATATACGATTTGCACCATCTTCTAGTTATCTGTAAACGACCGAGGGAATCCCCATACTATCTGTATTAAAAACTGCAAGCCCGAAGGATTTATTGGAGGCCTTAGTTTCGACAACCCAAGAGATACTGGTGGATCACGCGTGTATCACCGTAGTTGGCCACTAACAGGGAAACTGCATTTCCGTGGCAGCCGGTGGCCGAAACGATGAAAACTTTATTACTCTTTGGCCGAGCGACAGTAAAACCATCGGCTCCGACGTTGCCATCGGGGCCTAGCCAGCAGCCCCTATTTACTCCCTTCGACTGTCCAGAGAGGATGGAATGGATCGACGTGGTGGGGCTGGAAAAGATCGACTGACGCGCTGAGGATGATGGATCGATGAAATGTGCGCGCGGCGCATCTCACCGCGATGGAATGGATCCTTTATCCCTCTTGCTTTCGTCGTCATTCTCTCAATCCTTCTCCCTTTTGTTTTACCCTTCCATGCCTCCATCCTCTCGTCCTGTGCCTCGTTCGCTCTGTCACTTCTGATAGGTTCGTGTTTCTCTCTCTCTCTCTCTCTCTCTCTCTCTCTCTTTCTCTCAACCCTCATATTTGAATATCACGCAGATGGCGAAACGCGTACGTAGCTGTATGATCGAGCCATAACCGCGCGTCGAGTAGTTACACGCGCGAATGGTCCACGGAGAGCATCGATTTCCACCCCGTTCGCTTCCGTGCGTTTCTCCCCTTCTTCCGCTTTCCACACTATTCCTTCCCTTCGACCTCCTCTTCCACGATCATTGTCAATGCGCGCACCTCTATAATGCCTAGCCTCCCAGAGTACGCATATTTTTCGCCTTCTCTCGGCACCACGCGACGACGTTCAGGGATTTTGAGAATTTTTCCTGGTACTTCGGACACGAACATAAATCGAGGAGAAATAATTCAGACTTGCCTCTTCCTACTCGTGAGAAAGGAAAAATTCGTAGGTATTGCTTTGAGATCTTTGCGTTTCGCGCATTTAAATGGACCCCTTTATTTTGAAAGTGATGCAAGTCCATTTTTAAAACGAGAATTGATTAGTTATAAATAAACAGGGTAAATATGCATAAAGAAGGCCCCCCCTCCGATGACCTTCAAAATAGGTGCTTTCGATGCGTTTTCGCACGGGGAACAACTTTTGCCTCTAACAAAATCTTTGGTCTCCTCTGCGAACAAAGATATTAAACGTTAAAGGCACATATTTCACGGAGTTTCTCCGAAATACTATGTAAGAAAATTTAACCGGCGATTATTACATTAAATGTATATACTTTTTTCAAAAGTACTGTACTCTGTGTGTGTGTGTGTGTGTTTTCTGTATTATATGAATTAGGGTTATGTTTAGGATGGAGACGGCGATTTTGTCAGAGGAAAAAGTTGTTCCCCGTGCAAAGACGCATCGAGCGCACCTATTTTGAAGGTCATCGGAGGGAGAGGCCCTCTTTATGCATAATTACCACACTTGAATTAATCACAAATTATGTAACATCTCATTTTTTGAAAAAAATCGACCTTCACCACTTTCGAGATAAACGGTCCAAATAGCGCATTAAGTGTCGCGTGCATCGATGCATCGTTAACGGGCACTACGCCGAGTACTCGAGGACACAGTTCCTTAAAAAGGAGAGAGAGAGAGAGAGACAGAGAGAGAGAGAAAAAAAAGCGCAGCACGGAGAAATCTCGAGATTCGAATTACACTGAGCTCGTGACGCGCGTGGGTCAAGATGGCGAGTTCGGTCGAGGGTCCCTCACGTAGTCGGTCGTTTTCTCGACTCGAGGGCCACCGCGCTAAAGAGAGGAGACTTGTTCTATGCTAATGTGGACGAGAGACCGCCGTCAAAGCTAACGAGAAATTACCCTGCTAATCGGGGGCCCGCTAAACCGTGGGAGGATTAATGAATTCGAAATTAACGATAGCTCTAATTAATTGTCCGTTGAGCGCTCGATTCTATTTCTCCTGCTCGCGATCGTTAGCTCGACGTTTTCGTCCATTAATAATAATTTCACGCGAAACAAAAAACGCGCCCGAAGTTCGTGCTAGACGTGAAACTTTGAATTGACTAGACTGCGCGAGCGAGGTGGCTCGATAAATTGAACCACGCTCAACGTATCACGACTTACTTATACTTTGGAATAATATTAACCCATTAAGTACCAATGTTCCCATTTGGGACTACTCAAATTTTATCGATTTTTTACGTTTATTATTGCGTATATTTTGTAAAAAATATATTTAACCCTATTGAAAAAGGTTAGTACATAATGGGTTAAACGACAAAAAGTTGTTCAACGGTCAGAATCTACGATAAGAAAAATATTATAGAGCACGCGATGCAAACTGTCTGGTCACATTCAGCCTGTCTTTCTATTCGTATGCTCTCGGGCACGGGGTGATATGTCGGAGTAACGTTTGACGATCGAAAATTGTTCGATAGTCAGAATTGTTTAGCCCTTGATTATATCAAAATTACAGTAAACATCTGCGATAAAATGATCGCGTTGTTTGAAATAATACACTACGGTTAAGTGATTCGAGTTAAAGGAAAACTTTGTTGGAAAGTTTCATCGAAACTGTAGGAAGATACGGCAAAGTTCTCTCTCTCTCTCTCTCTCTCTCTCTCTCTCTCTCTCTCTCTTGACGGAGAGATTACGACATTCGTGGCAATACCACCCTACCGTGGAAAAATATACCTACCAGAGAGCGCATCAAACGTCGAGGAGGAGAAAGTTCGTGAGAGAGACCGAACGAACTCTTCGGTCCCTAAATGGATTATGACGTTCCGGTGATCTCCAGGGCGATCTACATGTTAATCGCATTCTCCTAGGAAAGTCGAGGACTCTCTGATAAATCTTCTCTCACCTTTCCTGCGTTTCTCCTGCGTCTCCTCTCGTTCGACGATCTTAAAGGCTCAGCGACTTTACGACGATTGACTATGAAATGTAGGCCAGGCAGCTTCGTGGAAGTTAGAGAGGGAGAGGGCGAGGTAAGAAAAGTTCTCCGAAGGGATGGTAGTCGCGAAAGAGCCTCTTTTATCTTTCTTCCACTTCTCTCTCTCTCTCTCTCTCTCTCTCTCTCTCTCTCTCTCTCTGTCTTGCTCCTCCCGTTTCTTCCCTCCGCGCGTCCCCTTCGGCGTATTCGCCTCACTTCCCGGACAGGAGGAGGCACCCTTTGTTATTTACTCCGAGCTTTCAGCCGTCGAGATATCACTTTTGTACCAGGAAAGTCGAGACGTTCGATGCTCCTTCGTAGACCCAGTTGTTTGAACCGTCGTGGTCGCTGCCGGTTCTTAAGTATTCGCATTTCGTCACGACGGATGATGATCCGACGGTTTGGAAATTCGATTCTTGAAACTCTTCAATCGGAATCTTTCGATCGGAAGAGTAGACGGAGAGTGGTAGTACAATTGGAACTGTGAATTTATTATTTAACGAGTCCAGCGTCCGACAGATGCAGTTCTTTCTCCTCCAATTGAATATATGTATGTCAGTTTCAAAAATCGTTTTTATGATCTTCGAATTGAGATAATCCCGATTGGAGATTTTACGCGTAACAAGAGGAACGAGCTTCGACGTCGCTTTTGGTACGGATTGAAGACATAAACGTCCGAAGAGGGCGGCTTGTATCGTAAAAGCGATACTTCACTCGCAAAATTTCGTGCGATCTTCGACCTGTATAATCAAACCGGGAAATGGTTATGGGTAGGTATGACCCTGGATTTGAAGATGAACCGTGTGTTATCGCGCTCCTTAATGCACTTTTATCGCTGACACCCTGACGTGTTTGTTTTTAATCAAGATGTTCGTAGAGGGATTCGGTTGGGTAACAAAGTTACGGTACCGTTTCTTGAGTGATTTGCTGTCCTAAAATCGGAAGAGAATGGAAAATCGTTGGTATGGGGTCACTAGAATTTTGCACGTGAATCGTGTTGCGTAGCACGAGCGCATGACGTGCGTCACTGGTGACCTCCAAAAAAATCTTAAAAAAAAATGACTATTCTAGCAGCAATTTACAGCACTTTAAAGGACCACGTGTTAATAAAAAAAAAAAAGATGCAATGTGTGGCGGCACGGACAATTCATGGAAAATCAACGTGGCAGACAATGTGTTAATATGCTGACTGACACGTCACTTTGAATTTTGATGCGCTGTTCATTTAACCTGCTAACCGGTGAATAAACTTTCGTTCAACCGTTTTCACAACGGGGACTTTCTTCCTCACAATGAAAAGTGTATTATCAACCACGATGAAATATCTCGTCATACCCGATTAACAGGTTAACTATCTGAAGCGTTAATTATCCTTCCAAATATGTATTTAAATCGTTTATAACCAGGCACCGAAATCGTCGGTGACGTGACAGTCCAACCTGTTAAGACATCATAAGAGCCTGTCCGCTCCTCGACCCGTCGGCCAGACCACGTTATATTCTATTTTGTTCTTGCGTTTCGTTAATTTTTCGTGTTTCACTAAGGTGCACACGAAGGTACGCAACAAATGGTTACGCTATCCTTGTCGATGTTTCAGACACGAGGGACAAAATAAAAAAAAGTTTCTCTCGACCTACTTGGAAGTGTGTGGAGCCGTCAAAAAACCCGGACCGGCTTACGTACACTTTAAAAGTACACGGTGCGCCGTAGCCCAACATTGCACCT
This sequence comes from Tiphia femorata, assembly GCA_944319695.1. Taxonomy (NCBI): domain Eukaryota; kingdom Metazoa; phylum Arthropoda; class Insecta; order Hymenoptera; family Tiphiidae; genus Tiphia; species Tiphia femorata. The sequence goes on from OX090904.1 coordinate 4,298,517, forward strand.
TAAGCGTAGTAATAAAAGTAAGGGTGCAATAAATACCGAGGTGGGTCTCTTAATCTCTTATCTCTTCTCCGGCCCTACCTCTTGATCCGAAAAATACAACTTGGAGCAACTATAAAAATAGCGGAATGCCGCTTGCGCCCAGTAGCACTAGCTTAATTGAAACTAGATCTTCGCGAGATAAATTGTCCTCCAGGGTTGCTACGTGGCACCGACGCGGATGCTCGAACAGTTTTCTTTTTATTCTCCCTTGAACAACTAAAGACAAATCTGCAGGGATGCGAGCGAGGGCCCAAGTCCGCGCGCCGCGTCACACGGCGACGACGTTGTTCAATTAAGTGTATCCCAGTCGGAGGTTTCTTTCGCGAGATTAAAAGCAGCGTGGTCTGCATTCTAGGAGGAAGCTAACAAACAGAGGAGAAAGAGAGAGAGAGAGAGAGAGAGAGAGAGAAAGAGCGAAAGAGAGGGAATGCAGGAAACAAAAAGTAATCGTCTTTGGAGATTATTAATTCTTATGCGCCCAGAGGAATTGTCGCGTTGCCTCCAACGAAATTACGAGCTGCTCCATTCAGAGTTAGACATCCAGCACGTTTGTTCCTGCGAAATTAATTTCTCGCAATTGACCGCCTTTAATCCACCGGTGGCTCTCCGGGTCTTTCGAATAAATTAGAGAATTTGTTCACGAGAGACATCCTCGACTTACCAAATAATCTCCAAGCGGAGGAACCATCGAACTGCCCTTCATCGAATTCACTCTCGAAGAGCATGGAAATTTCTCTCTTGCAAACAGTCACGAGATTCCTTTCAGTTTACGTTAAAAATTGAAATCGGTCGAGGTATATCTATCGGTTCGTCGAAGGAAATTTTTATCTATCGGAAACCATGCTTCATCCGTCATTGTGATCTGTTCGACGCTAGTTTAATATCCATCGAAAAACAGAATTGTATTGTAGAGTGACGTATAAAGTGCGGTTCTCCTTCGGTTTGTCGAGCTTCTACAATTGCACGAAGAATCGGAGCCGATCGAGATTTCTCCTCGTCGAAAGCTACATTTTATTTCTCGAGAAGCGTCTTACACGAATTCGCTATCGTTGCCTCCCTCGGATTTTCCGTATGTGTCTCGCGCATTTCTCCACGGGTTTAATATCGAAAAGCGGAATTGCGGAGTGGAGAGACATCGGAAGTGGGGCCCCTCCACTACCTCGTCGCCCCTTTTCACGCAGTCTCGTCTGGCTTTTGCATCCTCAATGATATACACGAACGAAGATGCATCCGCAATGGCAGCAGCTGGTGCTACCCGAGGACGACGACGACGTTGCTGTCGCAACGGCACGTAATCGGCCCATCCAACGTACTGAAAAATGCAAATGCATCATCGCGGGTGTATGCGTCGAAATTTTACAGGGCCGGTCACGCGCCTTTTTCGCGAGCCATGGAATGATCTCTGAAAAAGAAACCAACAAAGATCCGTATACATTTAATCAGTGAGGTCTTGACTCTTACTTCTTGTTATTCTCTACTACAATTTTTACTACAGAACGTACTTCTCGAGACTTCTCCGTCTCGCATTACCCAGAAACATGTTTTGCGCGTGTCTGCTGAAGTAAGACAAGTATATTTTCTATCTCACTCTACCTATACCGCAGACAGGTATGCTCAACCTATAGGTTGGAGTGAGATAAAAATATGTCCTTATTTTTCTCTAACTTATACATTATCGGACATAAGCGTGGCATTTTTCGGGATACTAAAAGAAATAGTAGAGAAATCCAAAATTTACGTCCCGGACATGTATGGCTAGTCCATATAATATGGTCTATCGTAGACGCGGACATATGTATTGCCTATGCATATGCATCGAGGACAGTCAAAAGTTTGGCTCTAAAGTCGCGGTGAGGTAGTGACACAAAATCAATGCTCCTCGGAAGATCGTTTCTCTGAAAAAATTTGTCCAGAGGATTTGAGTACCTTCGGTGACGGATATTCGCAATTTAACCACTTTGCACCTGAGGACGAGATATTTCGCGACTTAATATTGTTCGTGACACGCTCCGAACGAGATATTTCACGATGCGATGTTGCTTACCATACGCTTTGGACGAGATATCTCGTCGATAGTTTTGGATAAGGAATGTAACTTTTTGTGTAAAAATTGTAACATAGCATTATGTATAACACCGTGTTTTGAATTATACCATTTATTGGAAAAATAAAATTATTTGTTAAAAAAAACCATAACGTATTCTTCATTTGACATCGCTAACACCCTTCCTATACGCGAATGCAATAACTTACAAATTAAGTTTTATCCAAAACTATCGGCGAGGTATTTCACATTATAATGAAAACCATCGATGAGATATCTCGTGCAAAGCGTATGGCAAGCAACATCGCATCGCGAAATATCTCGTCCGGAGCGTGTCACGAATGATATTAACACTATTTCTACCAAAGGTGTCAAGAGACACCTTTTCAAATTGTATTTTGAAATTATTTTCCAAGTTGAATCATTTTTCCTCAATTACTTCTTTCACTATTCGTATATTAGTTGTTAAATTCATTTAGCGGTATCATTTTCCAGCAATTCATCCTAGACCAAAAAAGACACCTCGTGGTCGAAATGGGTATACCTAAAATTCCGATAGAAATAGTGTTAAGTCGCGAGATGTCTCGTCCATAGATGCGAAGTGGTTAAAGATCGCACCGTCAAGAATCCGGACAAATGCTCGGAAGAGAATTTCCTTTTCTCCATCGAACGTCGGGACGAATCGTTGGGTGCTTTTGTAATATCGAACGTGGCGTGCGTGCGCGAGCGGTCGTTCGCCCTCTCGATCGTTCTCACTCGCTCTCGCTTCTCATGGTTGCCGACTGTTCGCATTAGTGGGTCGTGGCTTATCGCTGTAAATGCCCGGGCCATAAATCCGATCGCGTTTACATGGCGCACCCAGCCCCAGTGCCAGCGGAGTTAACGTCATTCCAGGCGTCGTTTATACCGCAGGGCCAACCATCGTTTCGCGGCGGTCGACTCTCGCGATGCATTTTCACTCTAAGGGATATTTACGGGGCAAGCTTGAGGACCGCGAATGAGAAGGATCAAGGTGGAGCGGCGAATATTTGTCGGAGTTAATCGAGAACCGCCCAAACTGCCGGATATCGAGCTTTCGGCTTTAAAATTTTCAAGCCCACAGTCGGATAATAGACGCGTATACCAACGTCGGTTAGTTCGTGTACTAAGGTAGCAACGTTACTTTTTTGCACTGATTGCAAGATTTTCAACGCATCGTTTTGCGTACCGCAAAATTCGTGCAAAAGTTTCACATTGGGAGCAACGATGGTAAGACTTCCGTATCCGACCCTCGTTCGATCTTAATAAAATTTTACTGGTACGTAGCACTTACTAATTGCAGTCGAACGCCATAAGTGCGAATTTAAGCCGTAGAAGAATTAAATTTCCGAGATATTAAATTTTAAAATTACATGATTAAGTCAACAATATTTGACATTTTTACGTAAGAGGAAGACTGAAATTCCACAAAATGTCAGGTTAGGCAGGTGCAATGGTCATGGTTAACGCGCCCGCCCGCGTAATAAAAAAAATAATTCAAACTTGAGAGCGTGGTAGGCCTTTCTGGTTAGATCAATCTTCATTTATCACATTTAATTAATAAATGACGAGCGGAGCTTAAAACCTTCACAACATTACTCAGGGTGATGACCTTGATAACATATGCGAAGGACATTGAAATCCGTGGTGGCTCCCCATAAGTGAATAATCACCAAAAAAACCTAAAACTATTTTCTATATTTCTTGTTTCTAATATGTATTCTAATGATATTTTGATAAATTATATAATTATAAATTATAAATTGTATTTATAATCTTGCAAGATATTAATGAAATAAAACATTTCAGCAAAACATTTTTGAATTTTGATCTTTTTTTTACGTAAACATCGAAAAATTAAACGAAATTAAAAATTCAATATCTCGGAAAGCAGGCGTTTCCTTAAATTCGCATTTATGGCTTTCGACTAGATTTAATAAATGCTACTTACCTGCAAAATTTTATTAAGGTCGCACGATTTTTTCTTCGGTATTAAAAGGAACAGTGAGATTTTCACTTTCGCATCCTCTTTCCTTCACCCAAGGAACAACGAATACAAATCCACCTCACGTTAACCCCAGTTCAAAAAGCTCCTAATTATTAATACTCTATTTTCATTGCTTCTGTACTTCCACCTTCTTACCGCGCACTCTCCTTCACCCAACGAGCGACAAATACAAATCCAACTCACCTTGACACCAGATCAAAAAGATCCTAATTATTAATACTCAATTTCCGTTGCTTCTGTACATCCACCCTCTTACCACAAAAAACTTTCGAATTGCGACATACAAAATTCATCAACCACAGGCAATCGTACAAGCTAATCCTTTCTAATCCACCGCGAGTCGTTCGGTGGACATTCGCGAGCCAATCGAAGTTCGTAAGAGAGAAGTTCCACGCGTCCTCCTCTGCGAACTTTAATCCAGGACGATCTTCCTCTTTTAGTAGCGTGAAATCATCTCGGACGGTGCTTAAGCTCGTTTTACTTGAGAATTTCTTTCGTTTGTGTATCTCCGTCCCAAGTTGGCCATGGTGGTGCACGGTGGAACGGGAGGAAGCCGGAGACCGAGGACGAGAGTTTTTGTGGGGGATCGGAAAGTGGAAGGGAAGAGTCGTCGGCGTTAAGGGATGTTTATCGCGAAAGTTAACACCCTAGGGGGTAGAAACGATACTGAGGCTAATGTCGAACGTGGGCCATCCTGTGAGAGGCCGCAGGGAAGGCGTCGAGTTTCTTAGAGATGTTTAAGCAGAGGCGACGGAGTTGGCGGAGTTTTCTCGTCGTCCACCTCACGATCGATGTGCCTCCCGTATACTCCACCACCAGTTGGAATAGTTTGCCGCCGGTGTTGGCCAGGACGGTAGAACGTTTGAAATTATTGCGAAGGGGGATGGGAAGATCGTTGAGATTGAAATGGTCGCGAGTATTGCGATGGAACTTGATAGAACGAAGCTCTCCGCAATTGATGGGTTACGTGTGTGTTCAATTAATTGTATTTTACCATAGGTTTGCCTGGCGTGCTTCATTTCGACGAGCATTGATTAGAAAGAGCCACGGGTTTTGTTACAACTAATTTATCGGCAATTAATAATTCACTAATACGAATGAATCGACGCGCAGTAACAACCGAGGTTGAATAATTCATTCGGACGATATTCGCTGATCTATCATTTAATTCACGAAATTGTTCATTGGATGCGGGTCGCGCTCGAGACTCTATCGATTCGCGTTCGACGGAACGAAAACTCCATTTCCACGCGATAATATTCGACGATTCGATTTGGTAGTTTTGTCGCGAGACTTTCTTCGCTCTCGAAGAGATTGCAGCGCCAGGTACACTTACCGCGCAAACAAGCGCGCTTACGAGGTGAAATCACTTGGACTGACTTTGAATTAATTAATTTCACTCCGTGTCGACTCACTTTCGCGCACCCTCGTTAATCAACGTAACGCGGCCCCTCTTCCATCCTGGCCGTATAGTTTCTTTCAACGTTTGCTTATCTGCGTCGTTCGAAGGCACGGAGAAGTGGAAAGGTGTGAGAGCGTCGCCGTTAAGGGATGTTTATCTTCAAAGTTAACACCCCAAGGGGGGTAGAAACGATACGGGCCCAGACGTTGAGCGCTGGCAATGGCGCAGGTACCGCGCGCGCCACTCCAAAGGCGTCGGGGTGAAAGGCGAAGAAATATCGAAGCTCAGACTCACAGTAGGAGAGCTCGCTCGCGCCTAATTGGAATATTTTAGACGGCTGTCGAGCTCTTATCCTTCGAGACATCGTCGCGCGAGACAAACGATCATCTTCGAGACGCTCGCCTGGGAGAACCTATCGAGAAGGGTCGTTGAATTTGTAATAAGGACCTGATTGGGATATTTCATACTGGTTTTTCTACATTGCCTCCTGCCAGGTACATTTCACTTTGGTCAAGTTTAGTTGACTGATTTTAATCGATCAACAAAAGCTGAATGAAAACTATAGTGAGCACCTTGCTTTCAATAGAGTTGATCAACTTTGTAGGTGATCGAGAAAAGTTTGATCCAGTCAAAGTTTTGTCGTTCGAGTAATCAGACAACACGGATTGCCTTTGCAAGTTGAAACTTATCTTGAAACGTGTGAACCTCGGTTGACTGTCACACTCGCTTTTAATTTGTCACGCCACTTCGCACACAACTGCTTTCGGCCTCAGTTTACCACTGAAACAGCTGATCAGTTTCTATCGAAAGGCCTGAACAAAAGTGATTCAACTGCTGTTCAACTTTTGTACTATCGACTATAATGGGTGCTTTCCAGTTAGTGACACGAGTTGACACAAGTCGACTTCTAATGCCTTCCATTTAATCCATGTCGCAGTATATTGGTAACTCAAGTCGATCTGTGTCAATTTGTGTCAATAAATGGAAAGCGCCAAATCTAAACTTGACTCGTGAGAAAGCGCCTTAAGTAAGAATCTTTAATCTTCTCGTCACCGCCCCCTGGAGGTACACGAGGTAGTGTGGAAACGACCGTGACTCATCGAGCGCTTCAATAAAATTTCAAACATTCGTGCTACGAGTTCGTTCCTTCGTTAATGTGCAATTGCGACACTTAACGACTAAGAAGTAAGCATTCTAAACAACGAACAGAATTGCCGTTATTTACGACCCCGGTCCAGCTCGTACACCGAGAGGAAAGTATATGATATATCTAACTATAATGGCATAGTAACAAAATTATAGTTGGAAATATCATATTTATGGTAAATCTTACCATAATGTCGGTAATAATTACGATAGAGGCTTAGTATAACCAACTATATTATTTTTGTCCCCAAAATTATGGTTATTTCAACTAAAAATATAGTACGGTTGAAAATATATAATGGCAAGAAAAGTTTATATTTTATATAGTTAATATTACCAGAATATTTCATACATAGTGATAGAACCAACTATATTCACATAGCACATTTTAAATATACATGTGGTAACAAGAACAAAGCTAATACATAATAATATAACCAATTATATAAATTGTTCGTTCTACTATATTTTGTATGGTTAAGTGAACTATAAAAATATGTTTGACGCCAAATTTAACTATAAAATATAGTGAGATTATAGTAAACCCAACCATTTTTTTCACTCAGTGTAAAGTTACCGCCTTTTTGACTTCTCGTCCGCCATGTACAGGCGCACCGTGATGCCGACGGTGGACTGTTCGTGGCTATTGGTGACGATGGTGGGTGGCAGTGGCGGTGCTACCTTATGGTTATTGTCATTAACAGGCGCGTACAGGCCACTCGTGCGCTCTGCGTCCCGGCAACGCCACTTGTCATTTACAGGGACATTGTGTACCCAGAGATACCCAGAGAGTATCGTGGGCCAGGCTGTTACGAGAGTTTCTAATTTCGCGTATAATTTGCCACGCGTGCGCCCGGGACACGAGACACACGCACGTTCGAGGGCAGTCGAGATTCACAAAAGCGTACGATTTTTGCCGCGTATTTGCAATCCCCGATTGCGTTGTAAATATAAATGTTCCGTGAATTTCGTTGCAACGGGCGGTCGGACAGAGTGGATGCGTAAAAAAAAAGCACTTTTTCGCGTCGAGTTGGTAATTGTTTTTACGCGTACGTTGGCGCTCGATCGAAAGGAATAAAGTGAAACGTGGATTTGCAAGGAACGAGCTGGATGATCGAAGGGGGAGAATTTTGAATTTGGCAAATTTATCGCGAACGTCGTATTTTAGATTTTGTGGTGCACCTACGCGAAACGCGCTGTCGTCGCGAGAATAAAATGATTGCCTGACAGATAACGAGTGATCGAGCGAATAACAATTTTCAACCTTTCGCAGAATCCTCGAGCGGAAGAGCCTCCTCCGAGCTGGCATGCATACAAAGTGACATGGCTTTCTCTCTCTCTCTCTCTATCTCTCTCTCTCCATTCCACCGCTTAGCTTGCCCCTAAATCCTACCTCCTCTTTCGTTTCGCACCCCTTCGCGTTCTCCATCCCCGAGCCGTCGACAGAGCGCGTACCCCCTCGTGGAATAAGTTAAAATTACATCACGCGAAATGTGGACATCGGCGGATACATTCTGTCTCTCCTGGAAGCCAATTTCCTCGACCACGCAGCCGAGGAAAACTTCATTATGCGAATTGCTCGAGTATGAATCTCCCTTTGTTCTCGTCTCTTCCCTCCCTCTCTCTCCTTCCACCTGTCTGCGTGTCACGAGAGAATTCGTCGAATGAACGCGAACAAGCTCCTACCGTCTTCTCTGCGAGGTCTTGTGCGTGACTCGATGCTCGGGTAAAAATGGAACTTCCTCGTGAAGATTATTACTTTGCCGTTGGGACTTTACGAATTTCTCGAAATGTAGGAGAGAACGGAGGTCCACGTAATTTTGATTCTCAGGATGGGAATGGTTTTTGGATATTTCGTACCGGCGTATTAACCCTTAAATCCCCGACGGTCTAATATCTAGGTAGTTTTGGGGGTAGGGATACTTTGCGGATCTCAGAATTTTTATTTTTTAAACTAAATTCGTGGAAACGATTCGACTTTATTCGTTTAAATGAGAAACAGTGTTTCGTATATCTAGTATTAAATGCACATTTTAGTTGGATTTATTGCGAGAACAATAAAATATAGTGTTTGAAGTTATAAATAGATAATTATTTATTGATGAATATTTTATCTCCCAACCGATTATACCTAAATGTGAAACTCCAGCTTTTCTTTGGGTTTTCCGAATTAAAAAGGATACAAAGAATAAACTAAACCTGGATCGGCAATATGGGATATAAATGTAAAGTTAACTCTGACTGTTTTCATTGCAGCAGTCAGTAACGCTGTACCCTGTTTTTTTTTCTTCCTTTTTGTGGTGTTCGCAAATAAACCGCGTATATTTCGTACATCTAGTGCTAGACTTTTTATCCTGATTTTTGGTGCACATATCACACTCGCCTCATTTCCTTTCCAATTTCTCTTCTTCAAATGATCCTTTTGAATCACACCTAACAGGTGGGTGGCCAAAAATACGCAATACTTTAAAAGATTAAACCATAAAAAAAGTATACTAAAAGGATTGAATGAAACTGGGGGTCTCTAAGGTCTCCCCATTCATAATTTAAGGATTAACGTTTGTACTTTGTGGCAGATAGAATGAAATAAATGAATGGACGTACTTTCCTTTCAGGACTAAGGGCCGAGCCACAGTGAGTTTCAAGAATTCTAAAGTGGACATGTATACGAACGATTGGCCCGACGCTGTTCACCAATGACGGAAGGTGAGTGAGTTTAAAAATGATTTTCGGTGCTGTATTCAAAGGCTGTTTCGTTCGACGCGTCCTCCGCGTAATTATCGTCGTCAGGTCGTGCGCGTGAAGAGCGAACTAAAATGCGGGAAAATCCTGCAAATCGAAAGTGACCCTCGTAACTCGAAAATTTATATTGAATAATTTTAAACTCGCGTTGGAAAGCTTTTTGCTCGGCACATGGTAATTAGTGCCCCTTGTTCCGCGCTAATCAGTCGCACGCGGCACTATCCGCGTGTTAAACTCGCGTATCGCGTGACGCTGCAGATTTTCGGAGCACCGTGTCAGGCTATAGCTGTTTTACAACGCTCGAACGTGCAAACAAAAATATATTTCACGCATCATCACCCGCCCTTTTGGACGGCAAATAGAACCGTGGACGCTATTAAAATGAATAAACTTTTCACCGTTCTCCGGTCATCCCAATCACGGTATTCAGATTTTCAGCAACAGAATTCTACTGCATAGAAGTAAGGGCACATCGAATGATTTAATTGCTACCCTGCCACTTCGACCTGCAAATACGATTACGTTCATTTGTATTTTTGGTAAATATGCATAAAGAGGGTCCCTCCTCCGATGATCTTCAAAAATGATTCGTTCGACGCGTCTTCGCACGGCGAAAAACTTTTTCCTCTAACAAGACACATGCATAACACACATACATTTTACGGAGTTTGTCCGGAATACTATGTAGAAAAATTTAACCGGCGATTATTACATTAAATATATATACTTTTTTCAAAAATACTGTACACACACACACATTGTTGTGCGTCGGGCGGGAGCTACAACCGCGTGCAACAATGTGCGCGCGTGTGTTTTCTGTATTATATGAGTTAGCTTCGAAGATATAAATCGAGAAAGGATAAGAACAGTAACTGCAAAAATACATGTGTAAGGATGATTTATTAGCATTTTGGGTCAATGCCGTCGAAGGGGTTAACCATTTGCCTGCTAAAGGCGCATATACGTATATGCCTTCACAAGTCCATCAATATACCATACACGAAAGGCTTAAATATACGCCCTCTGTATTTTTAATTTATTTGCCATTATTATTTTTTAAGCCCTAAGAATGGTATCAAATTTGCGAATACTGTTTTGGTGACTAGTCAGTGGACAACCAGTCGCAACGACTGACATGCGAAAAATGCACCGTCCATATTGATGGATTCGTCCGAAATCGCGCCGCAGTCAAAGGGTTAATATCTTTGTTCGCAGAGGACACCGGCGATTTTGTCAGAAGAAAAAGTTGTTTCCTGTGCGAAAACGCATCGAAAGCACCTATTTTGAAGGTCATCGGAGGGGGGGGCCTTCTTTATGCATAATTACCGTATTTTTTTATCAGTAACTACGTTCTCGTTAACGTGCGATTTATCGCAAAAGACGAGTGTAATCGTAACGAGCTTTAATCACGCGCACAACGAGACGCGGAATTCTTTCGCATTTTGCGGCACGAGCAATTGCCGCGTAACAATGTCCCCCTTAGCTTTTCCTTCGATCATCGTGCTCGAGAAAGCGAGAAGGGGTCGGTGGAGTTGGGCGGAGTGGAGGATAATAGAGATGCGGCGCAGATAAAAGCGTCGTCTAGTAGACACGCGGTATTCAACGATCGATGTTCATCATTGTGAGAGGCCCGTTCGCCTTCTCCTATAAATGGCCATGTGACGCCAGACTTCTCAAACGACTCAAACCGCTAGGTGAATGGCTCTCCTCTTTTGCTCTCTTCCTCTTCTTTTACTTCTCTTCGTGCTCGCATTTCCCATCTCTCATCTCTTGCTCTGCCTCTTTCTCTCCTCGTCGACTTCTCGCGTTTCTGTTTTTCCACCTCTCTTCCTCTCTCCTTTCTCCCGGGTCGTCCTTACTTTTCCTTTTTACGCCATTTCTATATTTCTCTTGATCTCTCTTTGCCTCTCTCTCTCTCTTTCTCTCTGTCTCTCCTTGTCAGGCTTTCTCGCATTTCTCTCGATCTTTCGATTTGCTCTCTTTCTCTCTCTCCTTCCTCCCTCTCCTCCTTTCTCCATTTCTCCTTCTCCCCACTACACACTCCTCTCTAACGCTCCCTCGCTTTTTCTTCACCAGCTTGCGACTCTCTTCCTCTCTCTTTCTTTTTCTCTCTCCGTCATTAAGCTGATTGCCTCTGATACTTCGCTCGTAATAACCTCGACGACGCGCTTCCGCGCTCCGTTGGTAGGACTCGTGATTCTCCTCCTTCTCATCCGCATCCTCCTTCCAGCGGTGCCGCACCGAAACGTGAAAAATGGCCCAATTAATTTTTACTTCTCCTCGGCGAGCGTTTAAATCTTCCCTCCCCTTGGCGTTTCGGTTGGCTTGGCCGGCTAAGAGTCTCTCGTTAGTAGCCATTATGTAGGATGGCCCGTGTCTCCTGAGAAAGAGAGGAGAATGTTTCGAGGCCTTCGAACGATCGGGGCGGTCCTCCGATACTCTCCTCTCAACGCGTTCTTCGTTTTCTACGAGGCGTGAGCTCTCGCGTTTCTCGATACCGTTCTTCCGTCATTTGCATCGCGCCCAAACGGTGGGATTAATTAATTTCTTCAACCTGGCAAATCGACAGACCCGCCACAGTGGAATAATAAAATGTGCACAGTTCTCGAAGCTTTCTATCAAAGTTTAACTAAAAGCGCCCAGTATAACACGTGAATAAATATTTGTATACTTTTTATAAAAACACACTTTGTTTCCCTGTATACCTATTATTTCGATGTGAGTTTTTGATAGTGCTCTCTCGAGAAAAGGAAATCGGTAAATAATTTAATTCAGTGCTTCCTTCCGAATCACTTTAAACGTTGATATTTTAACAGCGGGGTATAGAATACCCCGTACACGCGCATGTGGCATATTTCACTTACCTAGGGTAGGCTTAAGACAGTCGGTGAAGAATCTAATTTATTTCGTAGATATCGAAACACTCGCCAATCCGATGCAGCTTGCCCACCACGCTCGTAACAAATTTGCGTCCGTTGACTTTCTTCTCCCACATATCCGAAATCGGTGCATTCAAACGAATTCGTGAACTTTCCGTGGAATCGAACGGAAGGGCATTCGTCCGTCTCCAATCTTCGCGGCTGGCGAACACGATAAATACGAGTCCCGGTGGAAAAGGAAGAAGGAGAGTAGGATGATAAGAGGAAGAAAAAAGGAGAATCCGAAATCCAATCTCGGTTCCCTCCCACGACCCCTCGTGTCAACGATCCGCGAGGAAGAAGTTACGGCGAGCATTTCGTCGTCCCTTGAACCGCACGCGTCCTGTCCCTCACGAGGAATCTTTTCATTTCCCGTACCTCCACCTCGTCCTCTTCCACCTTGGCCTCTCTCCCTCGTCCTTTCATTCTTCTCGGTTCGTTTGAAGTCCGTACGTTACTTCGCCAGGACCTTCCGATTCTTCTTTCTTGTAACTCACGCTCTTCCTCCCTCTCAATACCACTCTCGCGAATTCTCTTCGCCTTCTTCGATTTCTACGTTCTCGTGCTCTCTCTGTTCCTTTTTCTCGCTCACTCACTCACTCACTCCACGTCGTAAACTCCTCTGCGATCCCATCGGTGGAAGTTGGAGCGCGGTCGGCGTGCCAGCCAGGGTCGTCCAGGCGTTTCTCTTATCTCTGGGCAATGGCAGGATTTCAGAACTCGTTTTGCCTGCTCCGCTTCTTCTCCTTCTCCTCGTACGTCTCCGTATCATTCGCCTCCTCGTCCCCGTCCCTGGAAAACCCTCGCGAAATCGGCGTCCGTGCCTCCAGACTGATTTATCGATCGATATTTTAATTTCCGGGGAACCCCTCTCCTCGACGTATATTTAACGTCGCGGAAGTGTGTGTTTACGTGGTGGAAGAGAGAAGGTCAGGAGAGGGAGAGGAGGGTTTGTGGGGGTGATTTAAAGTGGTTTCGTTCGTCGTGACGTTGATCCACGAAAGAGAGAAGGGAGAAGGTTGGAGGTTGATCGTGCTGGATTTCAGCGAGGATTTAGGGACCGAGAGAATAAATGGGGGATGATTGAGAGAGTTCGTTTTACGGGCGTCCGGAGAATCTTCTTGGAGGTGGGGTCCAAGCGCCTTCTCCTCGTAGGATCATCGCGGATGATTATCTTTTCTTTTGACGGAACTGTGACGTTCGGTGGAAGAATCGAACGGCAGACGCGGATAATTCGGGACGATTGTTGGTTGAAGGAAAGAACCGTAGTGCGTTGCAACTTCCTTAACGCGGACGAGAGGTTAGTTGGATTACCCTGACTTGATTCTTATCGAGAAAAGTGATGGTTACTTATGGAAGACACAAAATCGTGTTGATGATCGAACGTGACACGTTACACTCGAGGTAACAAGTACCCAGAGTCTTTGGCTTCTTTTCTGGTTATAGTTCGATACACACATTTTCTTCGGTAAGACTTCCGTATCCGACCCTCGTCCGATCTTAATGAAATTTTATTGGTACGTAGCACTTACTAAATGCAGTCGAACGCTACAAGTGTGAATTTAACGAAACGCCTGGTTTAATTTTAAATTTACATGATTAAATCAACAATTTTTGAAATTTTTACGTAAGAGGAAGACTGAAATTCCAGAAAATGTCAGCTTAGGCAGGCGCAATGGTTACGCGCGTAATAAAAAAAATAATTTAAACTTGAGATCATGGTAGGCCTTTCTGGTTAAATCGATCTCCATTTGTCACATTTATATTTCAACTTTAACCCCGTGCTAAAATCCCGTGCCCCAAAGAGTGAATTATTCTGACATTTGCGTTTGCAACGTTCTTATAAACTGAGCACGAATTTACCCGACACGGAGTTGGACAACGTATCGAGAAGGAGACGGAAAAAAAATATGCATCCGACACGAGCAGCTCCGAGGCTCTTGCACACCTTCGTTAACCCTCCGAAATTACTCCTCCCTCGAACTTTGTTTCCCCGTCGTACCGCGAAACTCTTCTCGACGCGAGGGGATTAATTTATGGGCGTCTTTGCCCGAGGCACTTCGGGGCCGAGCGCCCCTCATCGTCGGGCTCGCCTTCTTCTCTCCCAGAAGAGGCAGCATTTTTGCTACTTCTCTCAGTTCTCTCCTTCTCCTCGGTCGATACTTTTTCCATCGGTTAGTCCAGAAGAATCGAACGGTCTCGTTAGCCGTCGAAACTGCGTCTGTTTGACTTTTTCTCTCGGTAGACAGCCGAGACCCACCAGGCTCTAAAGAAGACCTTTTTTCCTTCGGTCGAGTTCTCGCGAATTTTTCTCGAGCCACGAGAATACGAACGTAAACCAACCGGAGCAACAGCTCGTACCTTCTTTCGCGATTCCTCTCTTGAATTTCGATCCTCCGTCCTACCCACCACCGAGTCGAACCTTTTTTTTTTTCGCTTCCACTTTCTCCCTTTTCTTCTCTTCGCCCTGGTGCCGACAGCGACGAGATCGCATTGTAAAAAATAAAGAAGAACGGAGGCGAAGGGATGAACGAGGACGAGGAAAAAAGATGGTAGGGTGAAGGAGAGAGGCAGAGAAGAGGAGAGAAAGAAGTTCTCGCACCCCTCACTTTTCCATTGGCCAGCACCCACGATACTTATTCAACGGTGAGATTCTTTACCTTTCCTCCTTTGAATTTCTCCACGATGGCCGCGGATTGAAAGAAGGGGATAACCTGGCATTCTCTTCATTCAAATCCACCACCCTTGTCCACTCCCTAGCTGCCACTTCGTCCTGCCACTTCGTCCTCCCACTTCACGTAGTCCGTGAATTTTTCTCTCGTCCTAACAGTTCCCTCGCTCTCATCTTCTCTCCCCTATCACGAGTTTATCCAAACCACGAGCGGAGCGGGAGCGTTAAGGGAAAAAAAGAAGAAAATGATCTCTCCTTGAGCTCCGGGCGTCTCTCCTATCCAGTCTATTCGCAATGGACTCACTGGAGCGTCCCTCTCGCCCTTCTCCACTTCCTTCCACCCTTTTCTAAATTTTCTCGTGTCCCAACATCGCTCCGAAAGAAGAGAGGAAGGGTGTCGTCCACCTCTCGTTCTCCTCGCGTCCCATCAAGTCCCTTCGATGGAGAAAAGCCTTCATTCGCTCTCTCTCTCCCATTTACTCACTTCCTTCTTCTCGTCCCTCCCACCATCTTTCACAGCTTTTCTCCGTAGCTTTGGTGCATGCTCGCGCGCCAAAGGAAGTCTTCGGGCACATTTAACGCACCGAGAGCCTCGAGTTTTTCAGTAACTCCTTTACACGCAATTACCGGGGCGCCTCCTACTCTTCGCCCATTCTCCTTCTTCTGCTTCACTTCGACCTGCTCTCCTACTCGTTATTTCGTAATTGCTGTTCGCGTCTCGTTCGCAATTTACGCCCGGCCCTCTCGCCCGTGGAAGGAAGGCCGAATTAATTCTCGTAGCTGGGCGCACTCGTGCGCCTCCCCGGAAGAGGAAAATAATTCGTCGAGTGTTCTTCGGAGAGGCGCGTACGTGCGTGCGCGTGTGCCATTTAAAGGGGATCCGAGGAAGAGACGAGTGAAAAAGCGGCGACCACGACGGTCGGCCGAGGGACCGTGCAAGAGTGTCCGGAGGAGAAAATGCGAAGTGGAGAGGCGAGAGAAGGAGCGGTTTGGTGGGAGGTGGAGAGGAAAAATAGACGGTGGAAAATGGAAGGTGGAAGGTGGAAGGTGGAAGGATGTTATCGATCGAGGTTTAATTTCCGCCACGGGCGCTCCTTAATCTCGTTACGAAATTAATGTCACCGGCAGGTGTCGAGACTGCGTATCGCTTTCTTTCCTGTTTCTCCTTCGTTCTCTCTCTCTTTCTCTCATTCTCTCCTTCTCTTCGCTTCTCTCTCCATCGCCCTCTTCGCTATCGATACTTGCCTCCGACCCTTCCGTCGACTTCATTTATTTATCGAGACGTCGAGCAATTGTGACGCTTGGGAGGTCGGAAGTTTATGAAGAGCGCGAGAAGCTGATGAAGCGGCTCTCCTCCGGAATTTCTGTCCCTTGACGAACGAGGTCGAAGATGAGATTCTTATTTCGTCCAAGTCGAACGGAGCGAACGGTCGTATATAAATTTCACGGTGGTTTTGAATTTTGTCGCGGCGCGGATGCCTTTTTTTACTCTCTCTCTTTCTCCCTCTCTCTCTTTTTGTTTCGCTTTCTCGAAGAAGAGAAGATTTCCTTCGGCATTACCGAGGTTACGGGCGCTCCCGTGTACAATTCGAGAACAAAATTGACATCCTCGTCGGTTAATTGGAGAGTGTCTAATTGACCCTCTTCTTCCTCGCGTCTGATTCACGAGGGTGGACGAAGTTCTCGATGGAGAGAAAAAAGGATATAAGAAAGTAAGTACGAGTGCTCGTCGCGTAAACGGAAGCGAGGAGCGAGCCGACGTCAGATGGGTCGCAATCAAGTAGACGACAAGAGACCAGAGGGAAGGGAGAGGAAACGAAAGAACGGAGACGAGAGGAGAGGTGAATTAAGAAGTTGGAAAGGAGTGGAAGCGGTAAGCGAGCGGCCGAGAATTTTTTCTCCACCCCCCGGTCCTTCTTTTCCCTCAACTTCTTTTGTAATTAGTCGAAATCTACGGGTAATTTCGAAGTCGTGGAAAAACTGGCGGTGGGGTGGGATGAAAAAAAGTAAACGACGAAGGAGACCTGCGATGCTTTTATCTCCTCCGTGGAGTAAAGTTAAGATTCACGTAAGGGTAGGTGCACCGTTGAAAATCCCCATTACCACGCGCATCATCGTCATTCGCGAGATATCCACGGAGTTACGAAGAAGTATTCCCTTCTTTCGATTCGAGCAAACTCTTCCCTCATTCTCGATCATTCGTCTTCGTTAATTCTTGCGAAAAAGCGTCACAAAGTGTCACTATCGCGCAAAACCCCTAATCTCCTTTCTTCTCCGCTCTATCTTTCACGCGATATTTGATCTCGTTGCTCGCGGAGATTGCTCCCGGAGATCTTCGAACGAAGCTTGGAAAATAGCCCAGGTAATCGAGCTTCTTAACACTATTTCTACCAAAGGTGTCAAAAGACACCTTCTCACATTGTATTTTAAAATTATTTTCCAAGTTGAGTTATCTTTCTTTAATTACTTCTTTCAATCTTCGTGTATTAGTTGTTAAATTAATTTAGAGGTATCACTTTCCTGCAGCTCATCCTGGACCCAAAAAGACACCTCTTGGTCGAAATGGGTATATACAATATCCCGGTAGGAATAGTGTTAAACGAGCCGCTCATTTGCTAGGTCTATTAACTCCACTTTTTTCATTTTTCATAAAGGCTCACGCCAAGCTGTGCCCCAAGATTTTGTGTTTAAAATAATCGAATGAAACTTGAGTTTTTGGAAGGATCTCGTCTTCCTGATTACAGCAATGTACATCATTAGCACTGGCGGCATATGGTTCTGGAGCAAATCGATCCAAAAGTATCGTCAAAGTCCACCGAGAAACTATGCTTTGCACCGTTAGTCCCTAAAAACTTTTGGACCGAATTGCTTCGGAACTATGTGCCCCAATCCTAATGATGTATATTCTTCTAATCACACTGAGAGAAAAGTATATGATATATCCAACTATAATGGCATAGTAACAAAATTATAGTTTGAAATATCATATTTATGGGAAATGTTACCATAATATTGGTAATAATTACGACAAAGGCATAGTATAAGCAACTATATTATTTTTTTACTCAAAATTATGATTATTTCGATTATATAGTTAATATTACCAGAATATTTCATAGATTGTGATAGAACTAACTATATTCTATATTCACATAGCACATTTTACTATACATATGGTAACAAGAACAAAGGGAATAGTTATTAATATAACCATTTGTATAAATCGTTCATTCCACTATATTTTGTATGGTTAAGTGAACTAGAAAAATATGTTTGACACCAAATGTAACTATAAAATATAGTGAGATTATAGTAAACCAAGCCATTATTTTCTCTCCGTGTAGGAAGACATCTTTCCAAAAAGTCAAGTTTCATTCGGTTATTTTAGGTAGCAAAATCTTGGACACGTGGCTACGGACACTTGGCGTCAGCCCTTAAACATCAAAGCACTTGATCGAGTTCCTACTTTTTATACCTGCAACATAATTTATAACACAATTTATGGAGTTAATCGATTTGGCCGGTGACCGGCTCAAGTATAAAACTTGCGAGCTTAACAGGGATTCTCTCTTTCCGATATTCGCGCGATGCTTTCACGGGTACGCAGCCACTCACACGATTCGCGCGAATCGCCACATGTGGATGGAAGAATATTCCACTCTTTGCCCATTTACGCGCGTTTAGAGACTCGTGCGAGCTCGAAATGATCATGGCCAAAGGGTGTATAGTCGCGAAATGTGGGGAGAGAGCTTGGGTATGGCTGTGTGCGAAAGGATAAGGAGCGTGGGTGGGTAGGGTCCTGGGTTAGAGACGAAAGGGATGAGAATGGTGGGATTTACAAGAGAGACTCCGAGATTTTCTCCGAGAAGCTCCCGGCGACACTTTTCTACCCTCCTCTTCCTCAAACCCTCTCGAATCATCGTCTGGGGAGCGAGCTTCCAACCCCATCGTTTTCTTTTTTCTCTTTTCTTCTCGGCTTCCCTGTTCATCGATAGTTTCTCGAATTGATCGATAGTTTCTCGATATAAATCATGGCTGTTATTACTCGTTAAGCTCTTTGTTTAAGACACGAGTGAAGTGAGTACGAGAGGGACTTGAAGCTCGCTTAATGGATCAAGTTTGATCAGTCACGGTTATAGTCGAGCTACAAAAATTGAATACGACTCAAATCAAATCTTGTTCGCACTTTTCAATGAAAAGCCATCGACAGTTTGAATTCTTCTCTTTTTTCGGGTAAATAACTATATACTCACAAGTAACACTACCCAACTGACACTCACTGATTTGAATGAAACTTAACATACTTATTAGGATGTGGCTATTTATACATACAGTATGTATACGCAATTGGCTATTTATACATACAGTATAAAGAATAAATTAATATAAATTAAGTATAAATTAATTAAGTAATTACTTAATTAAGTATAAAGTAATAGCCAATTGCGTATACATACTGTATGTATAAATAGCCAATTGCGTATACATACTGTATGTATAAATAGCCACATCCTACTTATTAAACACCGAAAAATAATGAATACGTGCTTTTTATTTCGGCTAAATACGCTTTTTAGGGGTAGAAAGCACCCCTCAACCTCTGGAGGTGGAAACAGTTATGGCTAATTATTTTTAAAACGATACATTTTCTGAAAAAAGTACTTAGGACCAAAGTCGTAGAGTTTAAAGTGAAGCACTTGATGGCGACCTTGAAGTCTCAGTTGGGTAGTGTTACTTGTCAGTTATACAGAAAGCGCCTTTATTTAGTATAACAACGATGAAGAATACATTCCAAGATAAGAAAAATAAAATTTAAATCAAAAAAGTTCAAAGCCTTTTTAAATTTACAGTCATTTTTTTCTAACAAGAGAATTCACGCAGCGGCATAAAACAATGTTTTAAAAAGCCTGCGTGGGTCAGTGTCTGACCCACGGGTCGTAAGTTCGCCATCACTGGCTTAAGGGGTTAAAAGTATCGTTCAGCAGGCACGTGTCCTCTCTGCTCTTGAAACTCTCTGCAAATTAGCCAAACGATATCCCAGTGTCAACCTTCTTTCACGGAGGATAATATCCTCGACGGATGGAATCCTCGGTTCACAGGAGCAGCACAGAAGGACATTCTCTCTCATCATCGCGCGACGTCGGTAATAAGCCACGACGTCGACACGTGAATTCAATAAGCTCCAACTGTGGACGGGCTTTACACGAAGGAGAGGCCAAAAGCGACGTTGGCACAATGAGGTAGCCCGGTGCGCGTAAGGCGGTATCGCATCCCGTCAAAGGGACAACACGTCGGCGCCTGGACGGATGGTATCGATGTGACACGCGCTGAATACTCAGTGGTCTCTTTTGTCGTTGCTCCGGTGACGTGAATGACGATCTTTCCGACGATAGGACGGTATCAGATTGAATTAGACCAGGTGAAATCGGTGAATATCGAATGGATTTCTGATGCTTTTCGAGAAGCTTGATGCCACGAGGTGTCGCGTGCGTATCTGTCGACTTTAGCAGCACCATTCATCAAAATGACGTGACGTGTGATGCGTCGATGACGGCGCTCCTGGTCATGCCCGTGCCTCATACCGATAGAAATCTTTCGGAAGGAAAGCTTTCGGTTGTCGATTATTGTGGGTGCTACTTGAAACTGATTTTAGCTGTTGCGCGATGCGTAAAGTAGAAATTGAGGATTGACAGAGTAGAGAATTGAGTGATAAAAACCTTGCGAGAAGATTGTTTTCCCTTCTTAAGAATAAAAGTTAATCGAGAAAAGGAATCGTAGGGATTTTACGTTGTGCGTAAGTTAGATTTTCGAAATGAATTACAATTGACAATATTCATTATCGGTTTCATTGTGGTGCATTGTGGCTGTTTTGGATGCTTTTCGTAGGATAATTTCTCGTTCCAGTCCAGCAGGCAAATAAACGTGCGGCTGCACGTAGAACCTAAACCCCGTAATGTTATTGTAATGTCCTCTAGTGTCAACCGTAATGCTATCGCGAAATTCAAGCCAGTCGGAATAATACCGAGCATCAGGATATTACGCAATTACAATATTACCACGTCCGCGGTCACGCATGCGACGTCGTCGTGTAATCGCATTCCATGCACTTCAAAGTCGGGCTACCTCAATAGTACAAATTTGCCATAATACGCGGTGCATCGGGTTCGCAAAACACAGTCAATAACTGAAACAGTAGTTTCGATGGAGTTTGATGCAAACTCGGTAATCGTGCATTTGGAAAAGCGACGGACGTCAGTTAATTTCGAATCAAAAGAAGTTCCAAATTTTGATCGTCAGAAATTTCAACTATCGATCGATACGAAAACTGTCGAACCAGGATGCATCTCTGTAACAACGTCGATGTTACAGAGGGCATCACAGACCACTGCCAATCTTCACAATAACCGAACTAATAGCTTCGACGGAGTTCAATGCAGATCCAGTACCTGTGCATTTGGAAAAGCAATAATCGTCAATTAATTCCGAACCAAATATTTTCCACGTGAACTTTCAACTACGAAAATCGAACCTTTATACGAAAACTGTCGAACCAGGGCACACCTCTGTAACAACCTCGATGTTACAGAGGCTATCATTGATCACCGCAATCCCCACAATGCAGCCTGTCGCTTGCACGCCACACAGATACTCCTTATGCAGTTGCATCGAACTGTGTTAAATGCGCCCGCGTTAAAGGGCGATAGCGTCTTACGCGAGACCCCACGTCGAGCGTCTTCACCATGTCCTACGATTTAGCAAACGACTTTTCCCAAGGGTCCGTCACCCTTCGTCTGCCAACGACATTGTCTCCCCCTCGAGTTTCTTCATCGTGGTAACGTAGATGGTAACGCGAAATCTGATAAGGATAATCCCAGTGACGGGCCTCGCCTCTCGCGAATTATATCTCGAGAAGATTGCCAGATAAAAGGATTATCTTTTGACGATCGAGCCCAGACACAATGTAGCACGAGGCACCCGAGAGTTTATTGTGGCGTTCTTAACCAGAAGGTCAGATAGGGGTGCTAGTTCAACTCCGTTACATCCCGTTGCGTCGGCCGTGTTGCACCGAGACGCGCCCACCTGCTAAAATCTCGCACGCCGATTTTATCCAGCCCATAAGTCACTGCGTGTTGCGTCTTATAAAAATTATCGGTGTAGGAAAAAGCACTGCGAGATATTACGGGCCAAGAAAGAATCTTTGCGGAACGTTGTAATGAAGATTGACTCCACTCACTGCAAAAAGTGACCGAAGAATTTTTTACTTCCGCGTACGCTGTGTTGTACTTTGGAAAATTATTTCGTTCAAGAGACGCATCTTGAGTTTCCATTAATTACACGATTATCACAGGTGAGATTAATCCACTGTCAACTACGAGATATCTCGTAGCAAGCGTCTGCGCAAGGACTGCCGAAATAAACTCTTGGCTCTAAATTTACCTGGCAGGAAATGGGTAAAATAAGCCTATGGTTTCAATGGAATTGGAAATCGTAAAATCCGTTTATGTGGGAGGATAAAATTCTCTCACCCCTTTTTGTCATCTTGCACGAACAATTTGTTTTCCACCATTCCACGGCGTGTCTCTTTGTAAACTTTCTCCCATCCACTTTCTTCGTTCTTGCTTTCTACTTCTCATCGGCATTCGCTGGTGGCCCAGGCGGGACGTTCATACGAATTCTCCAAGTAATTAAGCTGTCTGGCGCGAGTCTACGGAATCTTCTCCGTATATCTTCCTTTTCTTCTCTCCTTCTCATGAACGAGTAGACCCGTTTCTACTTTTGCCATTCTCGTCGAGAGGCTCGAAATGATAGCGGCCAAGGTGTTGAGCTTTCTTATTGGTTATGAGAAGAGCGGAGGGCAGGGTAGAAAAACGAGGGTGGAAAAGGAAAGGAGCGAAGAAAAGAGGTCGAAACAGCTTCTTAAGTATATTGGCCTCTGGAGCGATAAGTTCCGAGATCTTGTCTCTCTCGTAAGATCCTCTCTCGAGTCTCTTTGTCTTTCCCCTCTCTCTCTTCCTCGTCTGTACTTTTTATGTGCTATTGTTTAGCCCGCTTATGGGGTTTGTCGCTACGCGGTAAAAGCTTGGTGGTCGATTTTTGAACTATAATATTTTATAATAAGCCGTCGAGTTCAAATGTCGTACACACCTTCTTTGTGGATGACATTGCAACGTGTGGCAATAATATTCCGTCAAAGAAAAACAAAAAAACCCATTTTTAACCTATTTCTATCTGTGACAGTTCCCTCGATTGGAAAATACTTTTGCCTATCTCCTTACAATCTAAATCTAAAGAGAACTATTGATTTAATGCCTCGTTTTCATTCAACTATGCAATACATTACGTTTCTCCTCTTAGTTTAATAATTTCATGCGTTTTAGAGTAAAGGGTATGTTAAAATATTTCTTCGTTTTATTTCTCCTTTCCCTTTCTTTTTGCCTTTCTCTCCCTTACCTATGATCGTTTCTCGAGGAAAAGAGGCCGGACTCTTTCTGCTCCTCGCATAAGATCGAGATCTCGTCCAATCCTCGACGAACTCTCTTTCGTTCTTGCAAGGAATTCTCCATTTTCTTCATCCTCTTGCGTCAACGGAGTTTCTCTCATAGCCCCAAACCTTTTTTCTTCTGTCTCCTCGCCGTTGTGCGTGCACCTCTGCCTTTACCTACCACTACTTTCTTCTTTCTGCTCCTTCTTCGTGTCCTATTTCGATAGAGACGATAATGCGGAGGAGGAGGAGCGGACGGGGCTGAAGGACGTCTCTTCTGTCGGATAAAAAGGGTGGGGCAACTTTGGACCTTTTGTCCCCGTAAACTGGCTCCCTTTGTTTAGCGCCCCGTGAAGTCGCCGCCACGTCCGCAAACTTTAAACCACCTTTTCATCGCAACCCTCGCCTATCACCGTGTCCCTCCCCTCCACGAGACAAATTGCCGCTTCCCACGTGTCTCCTCCTCTTTGCCTCCTTCTCTTCTTTCTACACGTTTTCCACGTATCCCTGTCTTTTTACTTTCTTACCCTTTCCTTCTTTTGGGACAATAAAACACCACGTGGATCGTGGTGGGCTCCGAAGTCGGGCTTGATTGGACGAAAGAAAATAAAGTTAAAGATCACTGCTAGTTCCATTGAAAGTTGCTAGAAGAAATTCGAGAATGACCACCTCGGTAAGCTTTCGTTACGACCAACGCGGAAATACCGTAGACACAAGAAATCATTGGCTTTTGTCCTTTGGATTGAGCCGTATCTCGTCGTAGATATATGTCCACGGCTTACTGACCACCCATCGACTCACCGATTAAAGGGTTAAGGACCTCGTGAGAACCTCCAGTGATTTCCTTTCATCTCTCATACCACTCATTCCTACTTCTTCAGTCGTTGACACCGGAATATTTCGCCCCGGTATGAACTTTCGAAGATGAAAGGGAACATGTTCCAACCTTGCGCCTCTCGTTCGCTTCTCTTCACAATTATAAATGAGTATTTCTTTTCTGTTCTTCCTGCGGCAAGCTCGACGAGGGTCGGAGTAACGGGGTGATAGAGAATTAATTCCGCAGGGCCATGGCCGTTTGTGGCTTTCTTGGGCCTTATCGGTATTCTCGTGCCTTAATTTGACTCGATTCATTGACGGAGAGTCAACCGAGACGATAGGATCGGTCGTGGGTGAGGAGCTGGCGAACTGATGGCGGTGGTGGTGCTTGTTACCTCAAAGCAGTCTGTTGACATGCCGCCGGCTATCAGCTTTGTAATGGAAGGCTCGATTGTATCGTGTATCTGCGTGAGAGAGAATGACGAGGATGTGCAAGTACGCGAGAGTCCAAAGAGACAGATAGAGAGTGAGGGAGGGAGAGAGATAGAGGATGGTAGGCTAACTTCGATCGTTGCGATCCTGCGGAGGATGCTGCGCGTGCCGCCGCACGTAAATTCCCAAACGGGAGAATTCCGTGAACGTGGGTAGATGTGTCAGAGAGTGTGCGCGCGTGCAAGGGTGACTCGTGGCGTGTGTGGAGTGCATTGTGTGCGATCTGTTTGGTGTTTACGCATTTTACGTGTCGCTTGCTTCGAAATTTAGGACGATTGGCGAAGTTCGAACGATCGAATTAACACTAAAGAAATTCTTTGAGAGACTTTGATCTCGTACACTGAGAGAAAATAATGGTTGGGTTTACTATAATCTCACTATATTTTGTAGTTAAATCTGTCGTGAAACATATTTTTATGGTTCACTTAATCATACAAAATATAGTAGAATGAACGATTTATACAATTGGTTATATTATTAAGTGTTAGCGTTGTTCTTGTTACCATATGTATGGTGCAATGTGCTATGTGAATATAGTTAGTTCAATCACTATGTATGAAATATTCTGGTAATATTAACTGTATAAATAGTTACTTTTCTTACCATTATATATTTTCAACCGTACTATATTTTTAGTCGAAATAACCATAATTTTGGGTAAAAAAATAATACAGTTGGTTATACTATGCCTCCATCGTAATTATTACCGACATTATGGTAACATTTACCATAAATATGATATTTCTAACTATAATTTTGTTACTATGCCATTATAATACTTTTCTCTCAGTGTAGAAAGGGGATCGACATTTCTACCGAACATCCGTAACAAGCTACTGTAAAAACTTCCATCACAAGTAGATCGACACGCTCCAAAATGATTTAGTGGAGAATTTTTGATTTTGTAGGAAAAGGATCGACATTTCTACCGAACATCCGCAACAAATTATTGTAAAAACTTCCATCACAAGTAGATCGACACTCTCCAAAATGATTTGGTGGAGAATTTTTGATTTTGTAGGAAATGGATCGACATTTCTACCGAACATCCGCAACAAGCTACTGTAAAAACTTCAATCACAAGTAGATCGACACTCTCCAAAATGATTTCGCGTCGGATCATCCACCGAATTTATACCTCAGGTTTGCATCGGTGAGTTTCCTTCGAAACGGCCACTCCGTTTCCGTGACGAGGGGCGAGTAAAACCTTACTCTTCTTCGCTTAGCGTAAACATCGTGCGGAACAAGTTGAGTAGAACAAGTGGATGGACGAGGTCGTTGTGGTTAACATGGGAAGGGAATAAAAAAGAGTGGGAGAGCGAGAGAGGAGGAGATAAAAAAAAGGAGCTGAAGAAACTCAGAAGTCCTTCGTGGTTGAACTGGCAAGACTCCGTTGCATCCACCTGCGCGATGACGGTTTCCTCTTGGATACCGGAGCGGCTTAAGAGTCTCTAAAGCCGCGGGATGGAATCTCGTTCAGAATTCAGAGGATACCCGGCCGCTCTTTACCTTCTTTATTTTCGTACCCTTTAAACGAGGCCGGCATAAAACAAAGAGACCGTCGGTGGAGAGCGGATAAAGGGCAGGGGTAGGAGGATGAAAAGAGGGGTTGGAGAATGAAGGACGGGAGAATAAAGAAAGCGCGCGATTTTCTTTTCCTTCTTTCCGCCTTCCACCAAGTTCACTGCTATTCAACGATGTCACCTGTACCACCGAGAGACACCGAATTTTTTTCTATTTCCATGGAAATTCCCTTGGAATTAGCTCCCGGCCCTAAACCTCGTGATTCAATCTCCATGCGACGATTAATTGACGAATGTCGACTGGACGGGTTATCGTTTTTCAAATGCCACGATCTCTCCTTGCAGTAAACCTCATTTTCGAACTTCTCCAATTGGGGTCTGCAAATGGAATTCTCTGTTACGTTAGAAGAAGAAAGACACATTTCTACGGGGGAGTAGATGG
This sequence comes from Tiphia femorata, assembly GCA_944319695.1. Taxonomy (NCBI): domain Eukaryota; kingdom Metazoa; phylum Arthropoda; class Insecta; order Hymenoptera; family Tiphiidae; genus Tiphia; species Tiphia femorata. The sequence continues at coordinate 4,325,260 of OX090904.1, forward strand.
TCGCGAGATTTTTTATCGAAGATTAATATTACGTGTAAAAGTGAATTGGGTACAGATGCTTGGAAACTGCCTAAACGTTTATCGACAAAATTACATTCAGGGTCTGTACCAGTGGTTTATAACGTTCTCAAAGTCTCGGAACACTTTTGATTAGAATGATAATTTCCGGGACAGACGATAAGGATCATATTTTTAGATAGTGGTTCAATCGCCATGGCACCGCTATAAAACAAAAGTCCAAATTATGGGATTCTTATTCGCGCTGCATATTTACTAATTAGGTATAATATACACAGACGATTCCATAAATTCGTAGAACATTTGTAACAAGTCCACGGAACACCGATTAAGAACCACTGGTCTATACCAGTTAAAAAAATAATTTAATAAGAATTATTAATTCTGGTGTTCGAGCGTTTAAAAAATTGCTCGAACTCCAGAATTTCGAATTACGAGGTGCTTCGTCGTTCTCGTCATCTCTCGTGTCACCCGTGCAATCGTCGTCTGCATTCTCTGATTCGTCGACGAGGTGGTTTCGTGATCGTCGCTTTCGAAGTGATTTAATTATTTCGTGGGTAACATCCGCCGACGTCCAGGGTCCTCGTTAACCTGCGACACCGACACTCGCCATACGACGAGGTAACGCGACGTTAACGTAAAGGTTCACTGAGCGGAAGAGCATGTAGATCGATTGTCCGATTACCTTGAATACATGACCCCCGTGAGCACGTGGACCAAGTGATGCGGACGCTCTGTGCATCTCGGCTATTCGCGCGAGTGAGCCAAACATGGAACATGGACGGTACGCGCGAGATGAAGCACCAGATTCCATGGAACTTCGCGTTTCAATTATCTCCAAAGTGTCCGAAGTGGCATTCAAACGGGAAACGGGCCGAATTTTGGATGAAAATCGTTGCACGATTATCCGATACTTTTTTCTATAAGCTGACGTGAGTTATTTAATTGGCTCATTGTTACCACGAGTCCTTCTACGGTTGCCTCGTTCATTTTTCCGCAAGGCTTCCACGGAGTATAAAGCTCGAGGTCACTCTTTCTTTTTGTTTTCGATTAGATTATATTAGGTCAGGCTTAAACTACGCGAAAGTAGAACGAGATTTCTTTTAAATCGTGATATCCAGCCTGGAAAATATTTGCTGTCGTAGCACTTCTAGGTTTTTCTTCATTCGACGCGCTCGACTGAAGACTGCGTAGACGGATGGTTCGATTACCTTGGACACGTGACCCTCGACCCGAAGTGATCCGACCTCCATTCTCTCGTATAGCAGAGAGACCTTAAGTGCCACGCTGCAGGTTGCGTCAGAGATGAGAACAGCGTTTTTTGCGCGCGCCAAGAATTTTTTCCTCCCGATCACCTCTGACCTATCACCCTCCGCACAGAGCGGCGTTCGCATTTTCGAAATTCGTGCGCTTAGGTACTGTACCTTTTTCTCGATTATCACGCTCGAGAGATCGTTACACGCTCCATGACCTCGTGGCATTCTTCGTTTTTCACATCGTTGTTGATTCTTCTTTGAAATCAAATGCACGCTGGGGCGTCTTCATTGAACGTTTTCATTTCATTCGTGCAATTCTACGCTCTTTCGCGTGTCATCTCAGAATTGAGTTTTCTTTGAATAGATCTATCATTGTTCACCCAGAGCCGCGTTTGCATTTTTTAAATTCGCACTCTGAGGTACTCTAATCCTTTTTCTCGATTATCACGCCCGCGAGATTGTTAAAACAAGCTCCTACCTGGTGACATTCTTCATTTTACACATCGGCACTGATTCTTCTTCGAAATCAAATGCATGCTGGAACGTTTTCGAAATTTCATTCATTCAATTCTATACTCTTTTTCATCTCAGAATTGAGTTTGCTTCGAGTAGATCGGTCTTCTCGATTACGACACAAGCACGTGTCCCATTATCACGCAAGATTCTTCGTTTTCCTGCCTATATTTTTAGAACAAGGTCCATTCTGGAATTCTCTCGGTCCTCGCTCTATTTGCGGTCCCTCGTCTCGCGAGACGAGGGACCGCCACCGGAAATTGGTCTCTTCGATTACGACGCGAATACACGGGAGCCTAGAAACGAAATGGCTTGATGTCCATTCGCGTGAGTACAGGAGGGCGTTAAGAGTTTAGTACCGGCCGTACCTGGCCCGCTCTCTCCAACGTACGTGAAATTCCCCGAGATTACTTTGCCCACTCTGGGGGGGTCTTCCGGTTACTCTCGGGAATGCATTTTGCCATTTGACGTTCCATAAACACGCACGGTTTTACGACATTCTCATTCGTCGTACATCAGTGTTCATGCAAATTCCATATAAGCAATGTCGCCAGAATCTGATTAGGAAAGCAGAATACCTCGCTCATTTGTCTTCCCTTTGTTTCCTTTTCATTCGCACGCTTCTCTGCCACGCACTTCATCTCAATCTCGCGCTTTATTATTTATTAACCCTTGCGTAATTCTCGTGCTACTTAACTTTTTGGGGCACGAGATTTTGGGAAATCAAATAGACACACATTGCACAGAAAACCTATGCGCACGTAGCTATTGCAATATTTCAAGGTAGATCAAAAAATGTCCCACCATACATATTCGCGCGAAAATGTGACATTTTTAATACCACCATCCTCCAAGGAGTTAAGGGAGGGATTCTAATGTAAACAAGTAGAAAGGTAGCAGATTTTATGGAGTTTCTTGTTAGGGAATGTGTTTAGTCAACACGTTTCAATATCTGGCAATACATTAATATAAGAAAAGAGAGAAGTAGAATATTTGTTTAGTTAAAAGAATGTGGGATCTTAAATGTAGACATGGAAAACTGATTTTTCAATTTCAGTCCATTATAGCGGATACTAGACTGCACACCGTTTGACGGTGAAGCCGCTGAACTTTTATCGTTCCCTTTTCTTGCATTAATAAATTGCCAAAGATTAAATCACGTTGATTAAGTACTTTCTCTAAGAAAAAATTCCACAAAATCTGCTTCCTTTTTGCCTGTTTACACGAGAATGCCCACCTTAATCGAGCCTCGTGTTGTTCAGAGTTTTCCTTGTTTCTTCTTTACAACGAGATGGCACGCGAGTTCCGTTCGATCTCACTCCCTACTTCATCTACGACCGAAGCAACGTATTTCTTTTCGAAAAAAAACATCCAGGATCTCGTACCTACCTATTTCTCGATACCTACGCGTGACAATGGAACGACGACCCACACGTCCCAGAGATCATCATCGCTCGTCTTCATCTTCCTGGACTCGTTGACTCTCACGACTCTCGCGACTCTCGCCCTTCGGCATCGACCTTACAGTTTTTTATCCTCACATCCTCCTCTCCGCGTAGCTCATCTGTCACTAGCAGCATGAGGTTCGTCGTTCTCCTCTCGCGCGCCGAGTAGAACAAATTGTACCTGACAGCGGGACACGGTCGTTGAGTAATGGCTTTTTCCGCCAGAGGGTTGAGGAGGTGGTACTCGTCCAGTGGCGCGTCGTTGAAAGTCAGTGGCGCATCAACTCTTTTTGCATTTTGTTTTCCAACTCCACCCTACGACGGAACGACACGCCTCTTCTTCGTAGCAATCCCCGGCGTGGCTGCATATTATTATGCATTAATGGCTACGTCGCTTGAATCGGTTGCACGAATTTTCCGCTGTGCTTTCGGTATCGTTCAGCGGAGGAGAATCCTCGTTGTTCGTGACAGTGGTGCGCGTGACGAGATTAGGTGGACGAGTTTGTTGGAAATTTTCAAGCTGCTGTAAGGCGTGCACGAGTTATATGTATATGCATATTCGGTGCCTGGGTACTTCTTCTCTTCGGAGACCACATCATGCACCGATCAATAGCAATACTTATGGGCTTAAGAATAAGGATAATGTGGATGGTGTAGTGAAGTTTGTAAAATACATATTGTTACTGGTTGACTTCCGGGTCGATAGAGAATGCTTGGTGTAAACAAGCCTTACAAGTCTTTGCACAAACTAAAATGGTGGTAAGGCTTCTGTATCCGACCATCGTCCGATCTTAAAAAAATTTTACTGGTACGTAGCACTTACTAAATGCAGTCGAACGCCATAAGTGTGAATTTAAGGGAACGCCTGGTTTCCGAGATATTAAATTTTAAAGATACACGATGTGTTAAATCAACAATTTTTGACATTTTTACGTAAGAGGAAGACTGAAATTCCACAAAATGTCAGCTTAGGCAGGTGCAACGCGTAATAAAAAAATATTTAATTTAAACTTGAGGGCGTGGTAGGCATTTCTGGTTAGATCAGTCTCCATTTATCACATTTATATTTCAACTTTAACATTGAATATCTTTCTTTGCAGAGGAGACCGCCGATTTTGTCAGAGGAAAAAGTTATTTCTGGAAAAACTTTTTCTCTTAATAACTTTTTGATAAATGCCGACCGGAGCTTAAAACCTTCGCAACATTACTCAGAGTGATGACCTTGATAACATATGTGAAGGACATTGAAATTCGAGGTGGCTCCCCATTAGTGAATAATTACCATAATCTTGCAAGATATTAATAAAATAAAATATTTCAGCAAAACATTTTCGAATTTTAGTCTTTGCTTTATGTAAAAATCTAAAAAATTAAACGTAATTAAAAATTCAAACCAGGAAAGCAAGCGTTTTCTTAAATTCGCCCTTATTGCGTTCGACTAGATTTAGTAAATGCTACTTACCTGTAAAATTTTATTAAGATCGGACAAGGGTCGGATATGGAAGTTCAGCCAAAATGGTGAAGAGAGAATTTGATATACGCGTAAAAGAAGTCTTCCAAATGTATTCACTCTTTCTTTGCCTATCCTTACTTCTCACGCGCCTCAATATTATTAAACATAATCAAACCTTTAGAAGGATATTACAAGGTAGAACGAGTTTCACGCTAATTTTAGACGCGTGCGCTCGCAACAGTCCACCGTACTCTTCTCCACGTTTGCTCGAGCTACCTCGCATTGAAATTCACGACGAGCTTTTGTGTTTCTGTCCCCGTCCTACACCTTGACTCCTTCTCCTGGTCCTCCTCCTATGGATACGACACGCCTCTAGAACCCAACTCTTGTCATCGTATATTATCGTCATTAGCGTTCCCACCTTCGCGTTGTTATTATTAATAACGGTGTGCCTCCGTCTTAATCTGGTTGCAAGTTATGCGGGGATGCATATGCATAACGCGCCGTGCGGTAAGCGCGGCACGAGCGTGTTCCACCGTCGTAGAAGGAAGGAAACTCGAATCCTTTGAATCGTCGGATAAAGGAAAACCACGCGAAGATGCGATTTCGGAATTTATCTCGAAGCCTTGGGCACTGATCAAAGTTAAAATAGAACGCGTGGGTATTGAGAGTCTGCTCTGTCACTGGAAAATAATGTTCGTTAATCCTTAAAAGGTGTCGTAAGTGAAATATAATATCACCCCGTGTAAATTGTTCTCCTGATATTATTAAAAATTCTGAATTACTGGTAACACTGATTTTTCCTGTAATCATTTCTGGCGTCAGTAGGGATAACGTTACCATAAAATAGTTCACTTTTGTTATGTACTTCGTTGGATTATCTGGTAAAATTAGGATTTTCTCTCGCTGAAACATTTCTTAAAGAACGATTAAGAATACCGAATTTGCCAAATAATCTGAGGAAAAGAATAATAGAAATACTCGACGAAAAGGTTGCGGAAACAACGCCAATACCACAATCCACATCTAATCTACCACCTTCATTTATAATAGGTGCCGTAATATTATTTCCAGTAACTGTAAAAAACAAACTTCATAATTCTCATGAAACACTTAATTCTCATAATACATCTAACCTCATTTACGTGTCTTTATCGAATTTATAAAATAAAATTCATTTACCTACGATGCCCATAACGTGATCTTTTTGGACGATATCTTTTAAGGATTAAAGGGCACTTGTGAAACTTACACGCGTGAAGGTGGAACGAGAGATAGCGGAGAAGAAAGAAGGTGAAACGTACACAGGATAGAACGGAAGAGAACAAGAGAGAATCGTGAATGTGTAATGAGATTCTTTCTGATGGAAGGCACGAAGGTTTACTCGTTGTAACGACGTTTTCAACGGTTATACCCGGGGCATTCGCCTATCTTGTGCCTCTTCGCAGTTAAATGAGGGTGCTCGGAAGATTCGCGGAGTTGCAGCTCGTGTTCCATGTATTTTGACTCGCGAATGCATTGCCCGCATGTGGAACGGCGCGAGCGAGGGTGCAACGAACGCATAAAGATAATTTATGGGATACCGTAATTATGCGAGGGAGGCTTTATATAAACTTTCGAGGGACGCGTCCCGCATTAATCTAATTGCGAGTCACGGGGGTGGGTGCAGGTGCGTGCACGCAACTACGGGGTAGAAAATTGAGGGGTGACGAAGAAGGGTAGGCCGACACCGGGCGGTGCTTGTTTCGTGATACGAGCACGTTGCTCACCACTGTAACGAGATTTTCCTCGAGGAGAACGCGAAAGTTTACCAACTGTAAGCGCGCGAGAACCTTCGCCGCGCCCGCGCGCGCGTGTATTATTCCACCTCGTATCTTGATTCGCCTACGTGATTCCGTGTCTTGATTCTCATAATTACCTTACTATGCGTATCTCGTTCTCGCCCTGGAAATCTTAAGGTAACGGGAGATATACTTAGGGACAATAAATATTAACGAGGATACGAGCGAACCGACACGGGGACGATTAAATAATCGCGTGGAATTATTAACCCTTTGCACTCGAGGCCTTTTTCGGAAATTCCTTTCGATTTCATAATGTAGTGCTGAGGAAAAATATTTTATTATAGCGTTTTGGAAAGCTCTCGAGATAAGCTACAGGAATATGCGATAAAAAATGGGGAGTCCTATTTAAGAAATTGACGGTGTCCTTCGTGTGCCCTTTAAATGACTTTGCTGGGTCAAACCATTACCACCAGCTGATAGCCCCTTTCAAGCTATACAACTTTGGTTTCAAACGTTTTTTTATTTAACGCACCGTTTTGGCGATATTTCAATGTATTATTTAAAATGGAACATCTTGCATATAAAATGTATTAAATATATCATTTTATACTTGGAAGGTTATATGTACATATATATTGTACAACGCTTCCAGTTTAAGAAGGAATCAAATGCAGATAAAAATTGCTGTCGCTCCACGAATCACGTCAACCCAAATGATGACCGGTATCATACTGCGAGTTGCCGCAAGAAAGTGATGACCGAGAGGCACCTCGAGTGCAAAGGGTTAACTGCCAGTCTCCTCTGAAAGCTACAATGAAAATGAATGGAAATATTGTCTCTCGGTGATCTCTACTCTTTCATTCCATCTTGCGCACGATTAAGTAATTTTGTCCGATTTGAAAGAATTTATTTCGTAATTGTTCGTTTGCAACGGGTTGCGAAGAGAAATTTAATCGAAACTTTTTCTTCGTCCTGTCGGATTCTACAAGCGGAGGTCGAGAAATATGGAGATTCTCTTCTCGCACTTCAGATTGTGCCCCGTAGAATTCAATTAAAATTACACTAACGAGATTAAGTGGTCTCAATGCGCGCGTGTTTTAATTTTGAGGAAACTGCGCGTCGGAAGAGGAATGCGGCTACTTTGTTCCGTGATATTACAACGCGAAATGTAATGAAATTTTCTTCGGAGAAATTCGCGAACGTACCGTTGACAACTCGTACGAACGTAAAAATAGAGTGGAACAAATTGCAACTTTTGGAATTATTGTCACGTAGACGTTGAAGCTCACGCCCATAAAGGAAAAAAAAGTCGGGAAAGAAAGGTCCCTCTCGTGGAGAACTGGTCACCAGAGGCGCGTTCTCACGAATCAGGTTTAATTGAACGATTGTAGTGATCGTCAAAAGTCAAGTGAAAACTATAGTGAGAACCTGTTCCGATAGAGTTGATCAACTTTTTAGTGGGTCAAGAGAAGTTTGACCCAGTCAAACTTTATCGTTCGAGTGACGAGTTATCCACTTCAAGTGGAAACTTGTCTTGAAACGTATGAACTTCAGTTGACTGTCAAGTTCTCTTCTAACTGGTCCCGCCGCGCGTGCCAACGTATAATTAAAACAGAAACTGTTGATCAGTTTCTACTGAAGTGAACAAAAACTGACACAAGTCATATTCAATTTTTGCTCATCAATTATAATCGGTCAATTGAACTTGGTTCGTGAGAACGTACCTTGGAACACGAAGAACGATCCATTGGAATCCGGGTCGTAATTTCTCTCATTCGTTTCACGTAATAATAACGTGCCTCTACCCATTCGCCCTTCTACGTTAATATGTACCCTCTGCTTAATATCGTTTCGCGTTTGCTTTAAACCATCCGTGAACATTCCACGCTGTCGAGTAGCACGGAAAATTTGAAACGCACCACTCTCCGAAGGGCAGTAATTTTTTTCATCACATAGTATTTCGTAGAATTTCATAAAGGGTGAACGAGCGGTTGACGTATGAGTTTTTGAGTCGTCTCTAAATATGCCGACGCGCGTGATCCTTTGAAAGACCAGCGGACGAATTTGATGCACGCGGAAAATTTAAGGGGGCACATACGTTTGGAGCTCCCAAAAAAAGGCAATTTTCATTAATTGTTTTCATGAATATGCGTGATTCCGCAGTAACAATAATTTCTCCTTGCTCGTTCATCCGAAGCGCAAACGTCAAACATCATCTTAAAGAAGAGTGTTTTTTATTGTCGTTGACGGATCCGACTTTTTAAATTCGAATTTTAAACAAAATGGCGAATCTTCAAAGTTGAGGGTCAATTTTCGCTAAAAATTTCATTTTTCTTTGTTAAAAATAAATAGAAACAATTGGAATTTTAAAAATCAGATCCGTCAACGACGATGAAAAACACTCTTCTTTAAGATGATGTTTGATGTTTGCACTTAGGATGAACGAGCAAGGAGAAATCACTGTTACCGCGGAACCACCCATATCGTACGGGGTTGACTTCAAGACGGTAAAGAGGAGGCATTTTGCAACTATATCTTTCTAATAAAATTTGAATAAGAAGTATGAAAGGTGTACTTTATTATGCAAAAAGCCTCATTGTTATAGTTTGTCTCTTGGCTGCGAAAAAAATTCATGAAAAATGCCTTTTTTGAGAGTTCCAAACGTATGTGTCCCCTTAAGGAACGCATTTCTCTCACGGAGAACGAGAGACGAATAGATAGAAAGGGCCGATGTTCCACGTAGTCGCATCTGCCCGCGTAAAACTTCGTTTGGTACACCTGGTTTTTTGAATTTTTCATAAAAAGAGAATTTTCGACGTGGGGCGCAAAGAAGTGACCGCTGCCGCTCGAATCCCTCTCGGTGAAAAGAGTTTGCGTTTTTCATGGCGTTTTAAACGTGTCTCGCGTGTCGGAGGGACGCTAACCCGTTTCCACGGGGGTGGCCAATCGAGGCAGGTTTCACGACTGATTAATTACGGCTTGCACGGTTTATTTTTGTCGGTTAAGAGCTAAATATAAGACACGGGAGCGCGGGAGCAATGAACGCATCTAAACCGGGAAATATTTTTCCACTGGCGTTTCGCGATTAAAAGCTCCGCGCCATGTCGCGTTTGGAGAAGCTTCCGATTCGTTCGATAATTCGAAGAACGTGCGATACAATCACCCAGAGGAGATAATTAATCAAATACCTCTCCTGAAGGGAATATTTGCAATTTAAATTCGAAACGAAGTTCGATTCTACAGGCAGTGTATCGCGTTCTCCCTTTACACGCGTTTAATTAATAAAATTCTTATCCGGCATAATACCAACCCATTATTTTTTGGCCATTCGTATTATCGACTGGCGGTTGCCGACATCAGGTTCATTATCTCTCGCGTCCTCGCAGTCTCATTTGTGACGGGATTTCATTTAACAATCTTATCCTGAGTCATCGTCGTTTATTACAACTGAATAAAACAAAACGAAATAATTGGACCTTGGCCCCGTCACATTTATATAAACTACGTTGCTAAAAATATTTATATATATACATATACATATACATATATGTGGCTACGTGCGTGAACACCAGACTTTCCATTAACTAATTACAATATTGTGATCAATATTATAATATGGTAGCGCAACTTAGCGTAATGATCGGAGAGGAAGAGAGAGACCAGCTTGCCGTGGTTGATGTAGAGGCCGTACAGCGATTGTGCGAATATTACTTGGAGAGCGTCTTTTCCTGAGGTGCCGTTGTCAAGTGTTGGGCCTCCACTGCCCATTCCTCCTATTTTCCTTATATTCTGGCTTTGGCCCCCTTTCCATCTCGATGTCTTCTCTCTCTCTCTCTCTCTCTTTCTCCTTCCTTATTTCTCTCTCTCTCTCTCTTTCTCTCCATTGCCTATTGGCAGGCGCTACCTTATAACTACCCTTATACATTGAAGTACGTTGATTCGAAAGAACGAGCACCGAGAAAATTTCGTTCTCTAAGCGCATCGAGCGTACCGAACCCTTCCCCCTATTCGAGTCGACGAAGAATAGCAGTGAGTGCAGACAAACGATTTGTAGAATCGGCATCCTCGACTTACAATTAGTAAAGAACAAATCTCGTTTCTAGGACAATAAAAAAAATTCTTCCTTCGTTGATCTGCGTAATCCAAGACACTTCATTACGCGGATGAATAGTCCACAAGGTACAAGAGCTCGCAGCAAAACAGAAGGAATTAAATCGTACCTTTTCGTAGAAGAGAAATTTCCAGGGGCACATTTTCTGAATTCTCCACGATGGTTTGGCTAATTCTCAACCAGCCCGACGAGAGGTCTGTAGTAAGAGGTCTGGCGTACCAACCCGTGGCAAACGCAATAAAAGCCATTAACCCCTAAGTCCTGGGGTTAAATCGAGTTCCTTCGACCCTTAACTCCCGCAGGATATGAAATTAATTTCTGCGATCGGCAGCAACATCGAAGGTCCTCTCTCGTCCTTCGTTCTTGAGCGATGCGCAGCCCCTCTTAAATCCTTCTTTAAGGGTCGCAAAGAACGATAAGAGGATAAGCGAGTCCTCGATTACATTGGCACTTGGATTTTCACCGGTGCTATCTAGCCTTGGGCGTTCGGCACAGGGTGTGGCTGCTTCTAACAGAGTAGGTAAAAGCCTTCGCGCGAGAAAAGTCGATAGTTAACAAGTTCCGCGCCCTCGAGGGGTTAATTAGGTGGGCATTAATACGCAATTAAAGTTCTCCTCGTTAAGGCTACCCTTGTTTTCTCCTAGAGAGCTTAGTGCAATGAATTGGTCCTCACCCTCTCCCTTTGTCCTTCGAGCTTCAGCCTTTGTTATTCACCCCTTCTATTCTGCTCTTTCTCACCCTCTTCTCCCCTCGGTCTCTCTTGCCGGTGAACCATCCAGCTACGTCTCAACCCTCTAATCCATTCCCTTTCTTTCGAGCCCTTTTCCAACACCCGGACCGAACATCGTGCGACAGTCCGCGACTCTCCAAGGAGAGAATTTATCGTTGGAAGGAGACGAGAGAAAAATTCGACTCTGCTCGTGCGACGAATTCCAAATTCACCGAAAATCATCGCGCGCGCTTTTTCTCTTCGACCGCGAATCTGGGTTGCGACAATGGAGGTGAGAAAGGAGGAAGGTTAGTCGTGGAATCTAAATGGGGATCGATGAATTTAAATGAGCGCGGCTCAGGAACGATTTTTCCAACCGCTCGACGCCTCTAACGGATAGTTCCGAAGCGTTTCTCCTCGGAGCGCACCTTATAGAGGAAGTTTGACTCTCGTTGAACGCGCGCACCTCGCTCGTTCCGCTGCTACTTTCATCCAGCGAGGAAGCTCATTTTGGTCAGATTGGAGGGACTACGCTTAGCCGCTCCCGGTTTATGTGGGACCGTCGCTTAATTCGGGTTTTCTTTTTCGTTCGTTCGCGCACGAAAAGTCGAGAGGCAAAGTCGAGGAAGGTAATGTAAATCGAGAGTACTTAAATTTATTTACTTATTTATTTATTTATTTAACCCTTTCAGGGGCACTGTATCATAAAAGATACAGTGCGCTCTCTTCACTTTTTCCGATATATTTCGGTCAATAAGGCTTCTGGAATTGAACTTTTTGACTTCTAAGCCTGTAAACTTGTTGACGAATATGTGTTAATAGTTTTTATGCAGAAGAAAATCATTTTGCAAATGCTGCAAGCACGTAAAGTCCGAAAACGGCCGTTTTTGTGAAAACAATTGGGCCACGATCAGAGAAAAAGGTTTTCGTGTGCAAATCAATTTTTTTTTAGTTCTTTACGTATTCTTTGATAACATATAATTTTTACAATATTTTCTTTTAAGTTCAATTTTTCGAGAAATGGAGAGAAAAATATGGGATGAAATGGTCATGCGTAAATTTTCATAACGTGGCTAAAAAAAATTTATATTCGGGGGTTTTTCATAGCTCTGGGTCACGCTAAGAGGGTAACTGGCATATTTTGTGAATAAATATAAAGATAATTTCAACGAAATCCGTTTGGAAGAATCAGTTGATCATGAAATAACGAATTTTACAGTTGGCAGCCCTGAAATCAAAATTTTGACTCCAAAATCGTAATCAGCATCCCGAAAAACCCCTTTATGCCAAATCTTATTGAAATCCGTCCACTAGATTTAATCCACCCCTGAAAGGGTTAAACGAGTGCCCCCTTTTAGATTACAAGGAATCTGAACATAGTAAAGGAGAAGCATAAAAGTACAGCAATTTTCGCGCATCTAAGCAATAAAAAAAAATTCGGGACATGAACAAATTTGATTAAGCTCCACGCACACTTGGATGCAATTTTGTTCCTGCGATTGATTACAGTCGTCGAGATGTCTTCTTTGCTAGAAAGCGATCAATTGAATTTCAAATATGTAAACTCGCAATTCGTCTCGAGAACGTTTTTATCGGAGGCGAAGAGATTAACGGATATACGAGTGCACGATAGTTTACCCGTTTACGTATCACGGGCCGCTTTCGCGCTCTTCAGATTTCGTGTCGAAACAATCCAACGCATTTCGTCGATACAGACAACTGACGGCGCGCTCGCAAATTGCCGAAACGCGTTCAAGCTTTCAGACGCATGTACGTCGCATCCGTACTACTATCAGTAATCCAAGTAATACATTTCGTATTTCGCCGTTGGCTATTAAATTAATAGACGTTGTTCGACACATAACATGCGATCGCGCTCCTCGGCTTTTTTCGATGCATAATCGAAGGAGCACGACCACGCTCCTTGACGTTTTTCGGCCGTATATTGTGAAAACCCTCTGGTACGCAAACGGTTAAATATATTACTTCGTTAACGAGGATAAGGAAGGAGAGTGCTCGACCAGCTGTTTAAAGCTCCTCGTTAAAATGCGGTATTAGAGATCTCAAAGTTGCATTCCGTAAATCGAAATAACAAAGCGATTCTCTCTCTCTCTCTGGAACGCGATGCTCTTGCGTCACCACTTCCTACGGGAAAGTTCATTTCGTTTAAATTGGATACTTTCCGCTCTCGGTGCCCGTCCTGTCCCTCATCCACGTTCGACGTCCACCTTGTTTCTCGCAACAGTTCATTTCCTTCGTGGCTCTCGGCGCGTTACACGCCAGAACACGAAGTTTATTCGCGCGTTAATAATTTCCAGGGGAGAAGGGTGGAGCTCGTGCGCAAATTTTCCACGCCACCGAAAATCCACGCGGAATATCGAAACTTTTTCTCTCTACCGCGCAGGCACGTTGAATTTCACGGAATCAACGTTTCGTCTCTGACACAATTTATGAGCATAGTCTCGTCGAGCAATTACAATATTACCAGTGCGCATTATCATCGAGGAATAATTTAGATAGCTTACGAAAATTCTGCGAAATTAAAGTTCCATTCGTACCGCGTGTTGGCTCACTATGCGTAATGAACAAGTGAGGTATTGGAAAGGAGAGGCTGGAAAAAAGTTTTTCCACTGTGCACCGGATCGCGGAGAGATCTCGAGACGAGTGTTTAACGAAGACGGTGAAACTTTCGTTCTTTCGGGTTCGTGTCTCGTCTCAGCGTCCTTGCACCTTCTTCCTTCGTCCTTGCGGAGCTCCTCTTGTACCGTCCTTGCGAAACGTCGAACGAGACAGAAAGAATACCGAGGAGAACGAAGATAGGAGGGTAGGAGTCGAAGATAATGAAGTCGTTCTCTTTCTCGAACTGCCACGATTTCCTTCTTTCCTCTTTTAAGTTCGAGGATGCGCCGTGACGAGAAATCTCATTTTAGTCAGATTGGATAGTTCCTGTTCGCGTGCCCCTTGCCTCTACGACTTCTAAGCTTTTACGTTCCTCCGCCTTCCTCTTCCGCTTCTTAACCCTCGACCACCCTCGTGCCATGCGAAGCGCGTGAAACAAGCGCAGCGTGCCTGAAATTTTTGGTGGTGGCGCCGCGAGAAAACGTGCGGTAGAAATTCGTCGAAGCGTCGTAGGTGGCCGCGAGGGTTTTTTCTCGGAACAGTGATTTTTCGTGCGCCCCTGATACGGGCGCGTGTTGCATGCAAAATGCTAAATTAACTTTCCGAAGCGCACGAAACGGTCGTAGGAATCGGCTCGCCGAGGTAAAATTGGCTTTTTCGAAACGCGAATAAATTTGTGCGAATTAAATTTTTAAATTGAATTCTACCGTGGACGACGCCGGGATCCGTCCGAATGGAATCGGCAACGCGATAAATCACATTTTTAAATTGACTTCCCTTTGTCGCGCCACAAAGAATTCTCGTTAATTCGAATAACGATAAGTGGCCGGTGAATTACGAAAGAATGGCAGCGCGCGCGCGTATTCGATGCTTTCGTCGTGTAAAACCAATATTCGAAATTGTTGAATTGTTCTCTGGAGTGTTTTACGCTTTCGTGAAATAACCTCGCCGATTGATTCGATGTGCATCTGCGGAAGGAGGGAGGAAGAGTGAGAAGGGGAGGGGGGGGGGCAAAGAGAAAGAGTGAATTAGAATTATTAAATTAAGCCTGGACTCAAGGATCCTTCAGACCCCAAAGCATTACAAACAAAAGCGCAAAATAAACAAATAACAAATAACAATAACAAAGAAAAAAAATAATAATACTAGTAGTAGCTGCGTGAAAGTCGGACTAATGACGACAGCTAAAGCTAAATCGTAAAAGTAACACTGAGAGTGAGGAAAGTTATATGAACCGTCTATTTTGAAAGTGGTGTAAGTCCACTAAAAAAACAATAATGATCTAGTTATAAATTCAAAAGTTTACACTAAATTAATCACCAATTATGTGATATCTAATTTTTCTAAAAAAATGGACTTACACCACTTTCAAAATAAACAATCTATATAATTACGGTAATAATAGTATCAATTCTTTGTAAATTTGCTTAATTTTAAAAGAGCATTCACATGCCTCCAAGAAACTTCAAGAGAAAGAGGGGAGGGGACAGAAATTTTTTTTCTTCTCGTTTGCTCGTAGGACGGACGATCTAGGAAGCCGGCGCGGGCTCTTTTAATTTCCGCACCCATCCAAATCGATCTTCTTTCTCCTCGTCATTCTCTCCTCTCTCCTACCGCGAACCTCCAAATGAAAAGCTTCATTCATCTTATCGAGGACGGAGCGTAAACGCTAGTTCCTTTTAGTCCGATTGAAATCGGTCAGCGTTTGCGTACGGTCTCTGCGACATTTTATTAAATTTCACTCTCTGCCCCTCCCCCTTCGTTCTGCCTCTCTCCTCGTTTCTCACAGTTTTCTCGGTGTGTATTTAGCCAGTTGTCGTGGGATAATCGCGCGACTGCGATGAAAAGGAGTCGTTCGATCTAAGCGGCGAAGGAGGTTTGGAGCTGAATGGATTTTCGCGGTGAGCTTTTTACGGAGGACTCAGCCCCGAAATCTTCGCCTCGCGAATTCTCTACTCAATTGGATTCGTGTCTTCGAAAACGCGCCCTCAGTTGTTCACTTCCCTTTAAGCCTATAATCTGCTCGTCGAATTTCCTCGGGATCGATTTCTTTTAATTTTTCGTTTTACCTTGTAATTGCAAGAGATAGAATTTAACGGGAAAATTCATTGCGAAAGTGTGCATAGTCTGTACCGTGAGACCGTGCTTGTACGTATGCGGCGAGTTTTCATCGCTGGTAAAACAAGAACACGGCGAAAGGTTTTATCAGCCAACGCGAAACTCTCCTCTCTAGTTAAATTTACAGCGGCGTCGAAATCCTATTGGTTAGAAGAGGAGTCGTAGGAACAGCATCCGGCATTTTACTTCGACAAAATTATTGTCTCGGTCTAACGATTTTTCCAGTAAATGATTTAAGAATGAGATGAGTAAGAATAAGAAACATAAATGAATATGAGAAATGAGGAATCAAGGGAAATACAAGATTAAGTATTTAAGGGCATTTCGTAAGTTTATAAAGAATGAAACGAACGGAGATCGAAAAGTTTTAAATTCGCACTCGAATAAAATCGTTCTTCGAGTAAAATAACAAATTTAACGATGTATAAATAAATACACGCTTCACCGACGAATAAGTTTTTGCATCACCGAGAGCTGCTTTTTGCGGTGGAACGAATCTTTATACTGGAGAGAGTTTTACAATAATCATAAGTTTTACAATATTCATCGCGGTATACAATAATTTCGAACTTCGTGCCTGTTTGTTTGAACATCCGCATCTCGTGCGCCTCCTGCCCATCGACTTAACGTCAACTCGCGCGTCGATCATTTTACGTCTTCCTCTTTCCATTTCACTCTGTTTCTTTTCTCTCTCGCTCTCACTCACTCACTCACACACACTCTTACACACTTGTGCTTTCTCCGTCTTACACTACAGTATCTCTCTCCTCTGTCAATGCCACATGTAATATTTCTACATCGGATGCACCGTCGAGGGCAGCGTTCGGCAAACATTCTTCAATATACCGGTGCAGTTTATTTATTCCATCCTGCCTGTCGGCACACGCCGCTTACCGAGCGTTTCGAACTGAATATTTCAATCCTCCGGTTCTCTCGGTGCGCGACGCACGCCAGAGATCAGGATGCTCGTCCATCGATTATTCCACGGATAAAATTCGCCTTGTCCCACGACAATGGAACAGCGGGGGCTCGAAGGAAGGGACCGAATCTTTTTTCAACTCCTCGCATCCTTATCCAGGACGACTCCACCTTGACTCGAGTCACGTGACCCGACGTGTCGCATCTCCGTGCGCGCATGAACGACGCGAGATCCAAAACCAAGATGAAAATTTACAGTAGATCTAAACATCCATTCGAATCTTCTGCAATTTTACACAACCCAAAGCTCGTTCAGTTTAACGTCCACGTTAGTTCAATTGTTAACCCGTTCCGGTACGATTTAATAATGAAAAACTGTGCATGAAATAAACATTTAATTTTTATTTAAAAAAACAACAGTGTTGCCAATATCGGTACACTAGGAATTTTAAACTAAATTAATTATCATATTCAACAGTAACTTTAGTCGCATGACGAGTGTAGCTCGTCATTGTGCGGTATGGCATGAAAAACCAATGACGAGCTAGACTCGTCATTTTACCGGAAGGAGTTAACTCTTTGCAATCGAGACCTTTCTCGGAAATTCCTTCCGATTTCAACTTGCGAGGGAAAAATGTTTTATTATAGTGTTCTGGAAAGTTCACGAAAATATGCTGTAGAAAGTGGGGGTTCTTTCGTCCAATTCTTTTCAACCGCGTGTTCGTCTGATTCTCCTTTGAAACTGTCCTTTAGACGCGCCTAAGGTCTCGTGGTATTCAAAGCACGGATCTTAATGGATTCGGCGAACTAACGCACTACGAGCAGGCTCCTTTCGAGGACCTTCCCTACTACACCTATTACGTTTCCACAAGGAGCCCAGACCTCTGTTTACCTTTCTCTCTCTCTCATTCTCTCTCTCGTAGTCGAATGAAGCCAGTGGTAAAGAGAAGAGTGAAGGCTCACGGTAAGATATTGCTTTCGGTTGCATGGACATTGGTTTACTGTCCTGTTTCATTGGTTGGAAGGTCCTCTGGTCACTCGTTGGTCATTCGGTATGCCTCGAGTGGTCTTACGTGAACCAGTGGCTCGATGAATCCTACGCGCGGGTGCGTGCTGGAAAAGTGTCGTGCTGGGTGGATTTTGCTGCTCTCTCTACGGTGAATACAAAAATATTCTTTTTTCCGAAGTAATGAAAAAGCTGTGAGAAAAGTGGAGAAGTAATGGGGAGAAAAAAAGTGGTATACACGTGAATGATTTTATCGCGTGCGCTCCCCGAATTCGAGATCGTCCTGCACGCGTGCTCGATTTCTAGAATGTGTCTCCAAAAAGATCTCCACAATTTTCCTCCATTTTTACCATCGACTGGATGCTTTCTCTTGATTCTCTTATTGAACGTTTTCTCTGGATTCTCTTATTGGATGCTTTCTCTGGATTCTCTTATTTGATATTTTCTCTGAATGGTTTCTTTTGGCCATCTCCAGTGGCCACTTTTCGAAGCGACTGCTCGGATTTGCGCGTCCATCGTTCGTCGAGAGCTTCGTCGAATCGCTTATCAAGGCCTGTCGAGGCTTATCGCATGTGGAGGGGGAAAAAAAAATACGCGGGAGAAGCATCCGTCGATAATTCCCCGAAGGGATTTCAATGTCAAATGGGCGTGCGCCGAGAGATCGATTTACGCTTGAGCGATAAGTTATCGGTGAAATACGCGAGAGCGCGCGGTTACTCCGATCGACTCACAGCCTGGAGGCTCCAAGGAGCGTCTAGAATTTAGACGTCTGATTGTAATCGAGTCGGTTGAACTTCGTATGTTCATAGTTTAGAAACGATCGATTGGCACCAGTTGGTAGCGATCAATCGTGAGAGAGAGAAGAATTTGCACACGCCTACTACTGTCGTTTCGCATAATTCACGGTGAATCGACCCTGAATATTTTTCCGACGAATGGAAATTCAAAAACGGCCCGGAGACCTCGAATCGTTTACGTCATACGCGTGTTTTTTTTTTTTAAATATATCGAACGTAGAATTTAATAGAAGAATAACATCGCGTCTGTCATAATGTCCGTGCGCTATCGTGGGATCTCTCTAAATTGAATTTGCAAAAATTGATTTACACGCGGGATGGCAGGGAGTAACGAGAAATCGAGCCGGATGCCGAGATAGGATTTAGCATTCTCCAAAAAAAAAAAATTGTTCAATAAATCAGTGGTTCTCCAGTCGCAAAGTTATTTATCGCATTTTTCTTCCTTTTTTCGACAGTCGAAGAAGAACCGTTGTTAAATTATTTTGCACCAGTGATGCTACCGTCGCGCCGCCCAGTAATAATTTTGCGTTCACGAGCATTGTAGAAAGTTTCTCGACTATGCCGCGCCATACAACTCGACAGGCGCGAGCCGCTTAACATTTTGATTGCCACGCTGATTTTCCATGGAAGGACCGTGGCGCCACACATTGCATTTTTTGTGCTTTTTTTGTTAACACATCATCTTTTAAAGAGCTGTAAATTGCGGTTGGTACAACCATTTTTTTTAATAATTTTTCTGGTGGTCACCGGTGACCACCGTGGCTGGTCACATATGACCATCATGCTGATTTTTCGTGGATGACCCATGGCGTCACACTTTGCATTTTTTGTCCTTTTTTTTGTTAACACATGAGCTTGTAAAGTGCTGCAAATTGTAATTAGTACAATAGTTGTTTTAATAATTTTTCTGGTGGTCACCGGTGACCACCGTGGATCCACAGGAAAAACCGCGCCTGATCACATATGATCATCGTGGCAGTCGAAGTGTTAATTACCACGAAAATCAATGTTTACGGGTAAGTCTCGTTCCACGGATAAGCAGGGCCGAGCGAGTAAAAGGGGCTTAGAGGGGGTCCAACGACGACTACGAGAACGCGCGACGCCGACATCGACGTCGATATGAACGGCCCAACCAGGCAGCAGTGGACGGACAAGACATGCTCCAACGTTCCCGTTAAATATTTGCGCAACGTGTCCTCTTGTTGCCTTCGTAATTGGACATTCCGTGGTCATCGCGCGCATTTCGCGGGCCGAGGCCCTCATTTAAATTTCGAATCACCTCCCGCCTCGTTAGAAGCGGCCGAGTATGCCGGCATCTGCCGAGTCTCGCAGATAGTCTCGGCGTTTTTGTCGACGCGCAGAAATTTAGCAATTCCATCGATCAATACTTTCGAAGGTTTGTAAGGAACAATGAAAGTGTCTTTCACTCCACTACTTACTATTATACCGCCCTTTTGCAACATGGTCGATTCTTGATCCAGGAGCAAATTCAAATAAACGAACCAAACAAATTACGGTAATTTTCTTTTTGGAAGTATAAAGGCGACAGTGAATTGTACTGTGCATATTGGACAAGAAGGCCCTGCAAATACCATTAGCACTAGAACTACCAAACCTCTCAAAATGAGTGATTAACAAAAGAAGTTTCCTTATAAAAAAGAAATTAGGACTTCTAGCGGTAAAGAGAAATTCTTGTGAAAAACTGATGCAACCGATGATTTTGATCGGTCGGTACTTCTATCGTTAAAATCCAAAACTCGTACAATAAATCAATTCTCCCCTAAAATTTTCAATAGACGAATCGTCACAATCCAAAGTAACCAAAAATTTAACCAAGAGCAGTTTCGCTCTAGCAAATCACTATTACACTCAACATTTTTTCTCACCATTCATCCAGCTTCTCCCTAATCCGCGATAAGCATTACACAAACGCGGAAACTATGCTGTATAAATGCTCGAAACTTGATAATCTAATCTCACGATTAACATTGATCTCTCCATCAATGGTCGAATTCTTCGTTCCCGCGCGTATTCGGTGCAATTTCTAACCGAGATTCTCGCGACTCGAAATGCGGGAACGTTGCCGGGCTCGAAACCGAAATGCACGCGTGTTTGGGTGGGCACACACGCGCGGTCCTAATTTCTCACGTTGCTCGACATACGAGCGCATACCAGGTAGAACAAATAATCCTCGTCTCGTCGCGGAATGACGAGCATACCTCGAAACGCTCGATCCTCGCGTGCTCCCCTAAATGGAAGGCATCGGGTAACGTTGCCACTATCCTGCCGAGGCATTAGGCGACGACGAACGTTCGCTCGCTCGTATATCTCGTGCGAGAACGCGCGCGCGCGATACGTCGCGCCCGGAAATGGGCAATAATCGATTCAATATGCGACAAGCCACGGCTCGTTCGCACCGATAAAGTAGCGCGTTAGTGCCCTGCTCAGTACCGCATTTGGACGGTGGGATTTTCGAAACGGCCCCTTCCACGATTTATTTCACGCGCGCGTTAATGGCGATGCGCCGGCAAAGATACTGGGATGACGTGCCGGGCATCCTTCTTTACTGCGTAAAAGTCGAGTAAAACGAAGTTCAAAGAGTCGGTAGGTAATTCGATTACGATAACGTAAAGGTAGGGGAAAGTGGGGCACATTGGGACTGTTAAGGATTTTGAGCCTGTATTTTCCACAATTTTCATCCAATTTAAAATTTGTAAGAAACATAAGATATGTTGAGGTTTTTGTTAAAGGACGATACCGGCTAATAGGCAAAAAAAAACCGTGTGTATTGTTAATGAAGTAATTTGTTAATAAGTGCAAAATGTCCGAATCTGCCCCACGGTGGGGTAGTTTGGGACTGCGGTGGGGTAGTTTGGGACTGCCATGGAATTCCTTAGAAATTACAGTTAGAAAACACACGAATCTATTTATTGGAAAAAACTACCGTCCACAATTTAATCCTTTGCATTCGGTTATCCCCTCTGAGGGGACAATATGAAAGGCGCCGGGAAAATGCCGAGTGCGAATTGTTAATAAACAAATAATCTACCTTTTACAGATTAGGAATGTTAAAAATATTACTGTACGTTATAATAATACTTCTGAATTTCTTCTAATTCAAAATTATTTTCGATGTCTGAATCCATTGCTTCATCCTTTTGCATTTTTTAAATAATTTCCTCTGTCTCAGTATCCTCATTTGTTGAATCTAACTCTGCTCTTTTTCTATGACGTTTTTTTTATTTGTATTTTCACGGGTGCTATTTTCTTCGAACTTTTGTATTAGATCTGTGTGATCATCGGGATTGAGAGGACAAGCCCAATCTGCCCCACTTAGGTTGTCCCAATCTACCCCACAGGTACTTCGAGTGGAAAGCGCATCTATTCGACTATTCCTTCTGTGCATTTCATAAACATAACTTGACTGTATAAAGTCAATACAAGGTGGAATATGTTGAACATCAAACAAAAGCTTCATTATTTATTTTACTCAAATTATAACCTTAAGAACAGACACAAGAAATGCTTATGTGGATACGCGAAAACACTAAAACTTTAATATCTTCAACAGTTTTTTATCTGTGATTGTGAAAGTGACTGACATTGAAGGAATTAGTGTCTAACTGATTCTGACAAGACAGCCAACTGCTAAATCACAATAATTGCCGCAAAAATCGAAATGTCCCAATGTGCCCCATGTCCCAAACTACCCCACTCTCCCCTACACGGAGATTTGTTCCGTGTAGATTAAAATCGGAGAAGGCGTGGAAGGTGTCGGTTTTACGAGACAGACGATCAAGTCGTATTCGCAGTTACGAGCATTCGATTTTCTTTAATAGCCTACGATCTTTTTTCGCACGTATAGATAAGCATAAAGAAATCAATAATCGAGTGACAAATGTATAATTTAAATGTTTCGAAGACGATATTTTGGGTACGAGGAGCGGGTTGGATGAAATTTTCACGGGGTAATCCGAAAACGACCTCGGTAGTTTTCTCTTTTACAATGTTTTTCCTGCTCTCTCCGCGTCTTCTACTCGATTCTTTCGCGTTCACTTCGCTTCGAAATTATTTCGTCAAGCCAGTCCCATACTGCACCCACTATCTGTCTCGTTCTCCTTGAATAGTAGGTATTCCATTTGCAAACGGTACGGTATCGGAAAGGAGTTTCGATACTCCTTTAGAATTCAACGATTTCAATGCGCGCCGCACAGAAGGCGCCGCTGCGAGTAAATCATGAGATGCAATCTCAGGATTTTACATTCGAATCTCCCTTGATTTATTAAGCCATCCCGTATTCGCGAATATCTAGAAATTTCGTATATTTTAATTCAAATGTTGGACGTTACTCTTGGCGTAGACGTACGTGAAAGTCGATCGGATAATTTAATCGCCTGTCTTTCTCTCTCTTTCTCTCTTGAAATATCGATTAACTCGTCGTCCTGTCTTCACTTCACCACGTCACTCCATGCAATCGTTATATCGTTTTCATTTATTTATTAATTTATTTATTTAACCCTTTGATTGCTAAAGGCATAAATATACATATAGGCCCTCTGTATTTTTTTACTATAACAGTTACAGTAATAAAGGTGTTATAGTAAAAAAATAAAAGTAAAAGTATAACACCTTTGTATTTAACTACCGATTATTATTGAAGGAATGCACAAATTAAATTAAGTAAATTAAAATAGCTTAGAAAGTTACTTAAGATAAATAAAAAAAATGGGTATTTTTAATTTATTTGCCATTATTATTTTTTAAACCCTGAGAATGGTATCAAATTTCCGGGTACTGTTTTGGTCACTAGTCAATGGACAACCAGTCGGAGCGACTGACATGCGAAAAACGGCGCGTTTTATTGATGGATTCGTTCGAGAGCGCGCCACAGTTAAAGGGTTGAACGGGTGGCCGCTTCTGGGTTACAAAGAATCTGAACATAGCGCATCTAAATAATAAAATAAATTTTCAAAAAGAAAGATAAAAGAACGGAGAATGTTACACAAATTATCAGTTGGACTAGCTTCCCTCATAATACCTTCCATCCGCTGGTCTTAGAAGTCTCCTGCAGGACCCTCCGTGGATTTCGAAGATGACTGTCCAAGAATTTTAAAAGCTCCTCTCGGAGAGTCTGCGGGGAGCGAACAAATATTTGTGTTGCCGATTTTCCGCTCGCGCTTCTTACGCGGGGCGCGTCTTTACCTTCTCAACGAGTGCGCCCTCTTTTCCTCTCTAGACATCCGTGCTTCTTTTTTTCTCTCCTTTTCAATTCTTCCTCCTCCATTTCTCGAGGCTTCCGCGACCCCAAGATAGGTACTCGCTTCTATTCGAGAACACCCAAAAGATTTCGGTAAGTTCCAATTCCGCGAGATCTCACGAGGAAAGTTGAACGCGCGCTCTCGAGTTCCTCGGACTAATATCGATCCTCTTTGTCGGCTACTTTGCAGGATTCTCGCGACTAGGAGGTATGTCTTTGCTCGTAGATTCTTTGTCGAATATATCGCGCATTGGGTGCTACGAACTTGAAATTTTCCTCGCCAACGCTTGCTCCTTATTTGATTTCGAGGTCGCGTCTATGTCCGCTAAATAAAATCAATGTAATAAACTTTCCACGTGAAACACGATTACGTCGAACGTGTAAAATAATATTTTTTTGGAAAACATATTTTATTATTTAGCTTGATAATATCATGGTACTTTAATTACTTATTAACTACGGTAAGTTGGAGCAAGTGCATACACGAAAATTCGAAGTTTGTGTTTACTCTCCTTTCACAAGCTTCAAAATTTTTCTGCAAAATAGAAACTTTGGCAACTTGACATTTCAACAGTACTTTATAGATGCATAAGGTCATTTAATAAAAAATAAAAAATAGATAATAGAAAAAACTACACTTTAGAAAATGTCGTCTCGACGGCGCACTTACCCCGAAGCTGCACTTACCCCAACTCATCTTACTTATTATTTAGCGCTGTAATCAACGGCTTTATTAAGAGTTCAATTAGATGGCTTCTGTAAATTTATTTTTTCATTGTATCTTTCTTTGTTGAAAAATTACTTCATTATTTAGATGCCCTAAAATCGCTGTACTTTGATGCGTCTCCTTTACCATGTACAAATTCTTTGTAATCCACCCGTTTAAATAAATATATAAGTAAATAATTTAATTTGACGAAACGTGGTAATTTTTCAGCAATCTTCACTTTACTCCGCGCACATTCGCCAGATTGTACATCCCGAGGAGACATCGCTTACTCAGAATTTATCCACTCTTGTCGGGAAAGAACAAAATTTATGCGCCTTCTTAGACCCTCTCTCTCTCTCGGCTTTCGACGAAATTACGAAGAGCTTCCGATTTATCGTAGGTAGCGCGGATCGATCGACGGAAAAGGGAGAGCCGGAAAGCCCGGAAGATTCTTATCCGTGATAAAATCGAATCCATCGAGATGGTTTCCCTCGCGGCACGACCCACGTTGGAATTCTTGCGAGCGACTTGAAAGCGCTACTCGATTCGAAGGAAATCAAAAGTATTCCGAGCGTCTACGAGGGTACTTGCTCGGTCCAATCGCGCACGTGCGACACCTTGATCTTATCGATCGACCATATCGATAGTGCCACGAGCGCACCGGAAGTTCCAAAGAATCTTCCAAATTGGACTCCCGCGAAATTCTCCTCGACGTCCATTTACACGCGCGCCCAACGACGTCAGCTGAAATTGACAGCGCGTAGGGTTCGAACACTTCCAAGTACCGCGAGAAAGTCTGTAACCGAAGGAACGAACGTTCTTACCTCGTCTGTCAACGTCTAAGTTGACTTCTCCGAAATTACGTCACGCGAACGAAGCCTTTCAATTTCGCTCGCCTCTTAAATCCACCCCGTTGGAGCTAGATTTCATCTCGAGTATCTCGACAGAATCTTTTCAGCGAAGGTCTCATTGTCAGGTCGTAAGTCTCTTTGGATCATCCTTCAGCGGCATATAAAGTTTTCATCTCGATAATCTCGAGTTCCGTTGTTCTCCTCATTGAGAAATGGTTTTTAAAAAAAGTAAAAAACTAGACTTTGGTAAACGAGTCCGAGGAACGATTTTAGATACAGCCGTATAAAAAATTGCACTGTTCGTATAACTTCTCGATAAGTTTTATATGCTTGCTCGATGATACAATCGTCTTTTGTCTTTAATCATACATCTTGCACTATTGGCAAGTCGTTTTCTTACTTACCTGCCGAGATATGACGGTGTTCCATACGGACCCGGGTGAAATTGATTTAAAACAGTAATTTGTAAATAAACATTTCGAATAATGCTAATTACTTTTTGATAAGTAACGTATTTCAATCGACGTAAAGATCTTCATTTGGTCAATCGAAGGAACTCGAGCTCGTACAAATCAATTGCGGAAATAATAAACTAAAGAATTGGTTATTCAAGAACATAACTTTTATTTGCTAATTACAATTTTGCGTTTGAACATTGGAAATAACTATCTAATAATTAAGGAAAGTCAAGAAGATCTAAATTATAATCGTTACCTATGAATATTAGGCAATAACATAATTCGTACTTAATAATGTTAATTATCGCGGCAAAATTTTACTTTAGCTTTCAAAGGAACGTATTCTTCGAACATTTGATCTGTTAGTGATAGAAATTTCGGAACACCCATTAAAGTTACAAGTGAAAATAATCATTCTACCGATACCGAATGGAGGAATATTATATTTCATAAACATTTCTTTTATTATTCAATCCTGAAACATCTCCAACCTCCGTATTAGGTCCTCTTTCATATTACCTCGTTAATCCTACATTACGTCGTTCTCCACCTCGTCCTCTTTCACAACCTTATCTCGAAATAATCTCTTCTACTTCCTAAAGATTTTATCTGGAAAATTTCCAAGTTATCTTTCGCTTGTCGAGAAATCGACGTTGACTCGTCGATTAACCGTCTTCTTAATGAACTTTCGTGGAAACGGGCATAGACATTCGTCACGAGGCTTACAATTAGCACAGTCCATCGCCACGTCACTCCCAGCTCCTCCTCTCGTTCTCTTTAGTGCCGGACCAGGTCCGATTCGGCCTTTATGCAAATCGGCGAGTAACGACGTTAGCGACGACACGTTTCCAACGGTACGATGACCCAGCTGGGAAACGGAGGGGTGAAACGAGCTAGTGCACTCCGGGAGCGTGCTCTATTTCGCCGAAGCGTTTACCATAATCCGTCGCTTTTAACTTTTCTTGGTCGTTGCCCCGGCTCTATAGTGCCGTTCCGCACTACTCTCAGTCCCATCCTCGTTAGTCATCGTGTCTCGGAGCTGTTCGTCCGATCGTTCATCCTCAGGCCCCTCCTTACTCTCGTCCTCGTCCTAATTCCACGATGCTCGATAAAGCGTCGTAAATAAATGCAGCGACCAGTAGGTAGGACACTTTTAACCGATTCGCACACGATCTTCTCTTTTTTATAATCGATCTCAATGACGTACGAGTTGATCCTTTTTTTCAATTAAAATTCTTGTACCGTGGAAATTAAAAAGTTAGCTTCCGTATTGGTTTAATTAGGACGTTGGCAGGCGTGTTAAGTACGAATCATCGGATCTTCTAAAGAGCCAGAAAAACATACTTTCGTTCGTTCGATTATCTTCCACGTGTATTGAAGCGCCTCTGTCGAGGACTCGCAAAAAATAATAACCACGATTCTCTAAGAAGATTCAGAATTTCAAATATGGAGAAAAATCGAAAAGTTCATTCTAAAAAAAATGTTTCGGAGGTTCATTCATTCAACCTTCCATGTGCATTGTCTCGCCTCTGTCAAGGACTCGCAAAAAAGAATAACCACGATTCTCTAAAAAGAATCAGAATTTCAAATATGAAGAAAAATCGTAAAGTTCGTTCTATAAAAATGTTTCGGAGGTTCACTCATTCAATTACCTTCCATGTGCATAGACGCGTCTCTGTCAAGGACTCGCAAAAAAGAATAACCACGATTCTCTAAGAAAAATCATAATTTCAAATATGGGGAAAAATTGTAAAGTCCGCCTTAAAAAAATGTTTCGGAGGTCGAGAGAGCATCCGCTCGTCATTTTGTCGTCACGGTGATGCCGTTTCCACGTGCCAGAAGCAGAGCTCTATTTTCACCGCGACGATGTTCCCCAACAATTTGTCGTTTTGACGCGCCACTGTCGCGGAACTTTTGCCTCTAATGTCCCGCCTGGCTCGGACCAGCCCTACTCGGCCTGTCATCACGCGACTGGCTGCCTCCTGTCCTTCCCCATCATCCTTCCTCATCCACATCCTCATCCATCCTCAAACTCCTTGGTTGTTACGTCGTTAGGTCGACGTCGACGTCGACCTCTCGTCTCGAGATCTCCCCGAGTGGACGATAGAGTTTAACGTTTCCTCGTAAATCCACTCCCTCGTGGATCTACGGCTCGACGGTCGCGGCCGGTGCTCCTGTTGCTGGAGAAACAAAGTTACTTAGAGCCGCCACTACCCTCGAAAGTACGTGACGAGCGATAACGCGGGGGTCGCTCCTTGTAATTGGAGCAATCATTCGCGAGGTAAAATCAGGACCCAGATTGCATTCGTTTGTAATCGTTAACGTGGTCGTTGAGTTTACAAAGTGAGGAAAGTAAGGAAGAATAAAAAGTAAACGGCGCAAAAGAATATTTGAAGAAACTTCGAGTCACGACGGTAAGTGACAATAATGATACAGTCACGGAACTTTTTCCACTTCTTTCGAACTCTTCGGAAACTTTAACGAAGCCCAAGGTAACGAGTGGAACGGAACTGTTTGGGTTTACCTTGAGAAAAATCCGCGGCCGCTTCTACGGACTCTCTGCGGTTGCTCGGAGCAATCGCGTAGCAACCATTTACCCAACGTCCGTTTACTATAATTCGTTCGTCCACATCCATTCTCCTGCGCTCTTGGAGTCTCTTGGGCTTGCTCTCCATCGTTAAGTCGTTAGGTCGACATCAATGTCAACATCTCGTCCCGTCGAGATTGCTCCAAGCGGCGGAGGATGGAGTTTAACGTTTCATCGTAAATTCGCTTTCCTCTCTCATCTTAGACGAGACGTCTGCTGGTATAAATAGAGTGAGAGAGATAGACAGATACATAGAGAGAGAGAGAGAGAGAGAGAGAGAACGAACTCACTTAGGGATGCATTAACGCTTAAGAATCTACGATCGGTATGATCGATCGTTCCAGCTTCGATCACAACTAGGGCGCATCGTTACGCTTTTGGCGATGTCTTTGAGGTAATGGCCAAAGGTGGTGCACGATACTTTACCACGAGTCTGTTTACCATAATCCATCGTTCCGAGTTTACCCATTCGCAAGCAGCTCTCGCCCCACCATTCTTGCTCTTCCGGTTAGAGGAGTCGCGTTGAGATCAATATTTCCAACAGCTTTGGTTTAATAGACCAGAAAAAAGAGAAAATATTTTGTAAAATCTTCGTGGTATCACGGAGAAGGAAGAAGGAGCTAATCTTTCGTATGAAGCAATTTTCACATGTAACGTGATCGACAGGAGTCGACCGTGCGATATCTGTTTCGCTCCACAGCCTTTTACCATAATCCAAGGTTTTAACTTTGCTCGCTTCTAAAGCTCACTTCTCCATCCTAGATCATCCATCCCTCGTCCTCGCTCATCCTCGATCTCGTTTCTCGGCGTTAGATCAACATCAACGTCGACATCCAGCCACCCAGGGATTAGCTCGAGTGGACGGCAGAGTTTAACGTTTCCTCGTAAATCCACTCGTGCTCGATCTCATCTCATCCCGCCTTACTGTAATTCTCTCGAGAATTCCTTAGTATTTGAAGTATGCGATCGGCTCTCTAGCTCGTTCTCATTGCAATACCAAATGATCAATGCGCACGATTTTGGGCATTAAATTCTTGTTATAACGATTTGTCTGCGATTTCAGTGTCTTAATGTGTGCGATAGAATTTTACGTTCGATGCGTTAAAAATGAATCGAATGATCGAAGACGTTATTTGTATGTCCATCTCTATTCTCGACTCACGGTGCTTGATCCATTTTGGATCATCTTTCCACTGGTTAACCTATAATCAGCATCTGGATTATTAGCTAGTGACATAGACACATCCAAACTCATTGAACCAAATGCCTACTGACCCAATGATCGATGACTTAATTTTTTCTCCCATCGACTTTAACAACAATATTAATTTCACCGTTAAAATATATCCACTCAAGATTCTACCGACCAAAGTCTCTTTATCCGTTCCGATCATCGTAAACTCAGCACCAACGTCCACAGTGGCTCGCCAAGTGAACACCTAGCAAAGATTACCCCAAGTGTCTCATAGAATTTAACCGCTCCTCGTAAATTCACTCCCGCCAATCTTCTCTCCGCTACACTCTCTCTCTCTCTCTTTCTCTTTCCACATCGTGCAACGCAGACACCAACTCGCTCATGGATTCATTAGCACTGAAGAATGCACGATTAGCTGCCCCAGAGATATCCGCTCCCGCTCGTAATTGCTACAACAGGAGTTACATCACCCCACTCACGGTCCATGTACCACCCAAGCGGTGATCCAGAACACCAGAAACGCGGTCTTGTCTCTGGTTAACTGCCTTCTCACCTACCCCGCTTGCATCTCCTAACAACGTGCTCGAAGTGGTTCCCAAAACCAAAGTGAGATTTCTTCTTGGCAGATTGCTGTGTGAACGGACACATGGATGGATCGATGATCGAAGCCTCTTCACGGAGTAGTTTCGTGTTCTTGAATTTGGATCCTCTTCTTTGGATTTTCTCTTTGACTTATCTGTCCTTTGGATTGTCTCTTCGACTCATCCGTCCTTTTCATTTTCTCTTCGACTCACCTCTTCTTTGGATTTTCTCTTTGATTCATCTGTCCTTTGGATTTTCTCTTTGACTCATCTATCCTTTGGATTTTCTCTTCCACGCATCTGTCCTTTCGATTTTCTCTTCCACGCATCTGTCCTTTGGATTTTCTCTTCCACGCCTTTGTCCTTTTTATTTACTCTTCGACTCACCTCTTCTTTGGATTTTTTCTTCGACTCATCTCTCTGTCGATTTTCTCTTCAACTCATCTGTCATTTCCATTTTCTCTTCGATTCACCTCTTCTTTGGATTTTTTCTTCGACTCATCTCTCTGTCGATTTTCTCTTCGACTCATCCCTCCTTTCCATTTTCCCTTCGATTCATCCCTCCTTCTACCCCACCCTACTCCATTCACTTTGCTACCCACTTGTGCAGCCACTCTCCTGAATTATTTTCGCACGAACCGAGCCAGGGTCAAGGGCTCGCGTCTCAGGTAGCACGTCTCGACGTTCAATCGACGTTTGCCCAGTCCATCCTAGAACTGGTGAAATAAACACACACGACACGGCAGTGGCATACTCGCCGAGAAAGAGGAGATGGCGATAGTGGAGGTGGAGGATCGAGTGTACGCGTACGAGCCGATGCATTAGTCGTCCAATTACGACCGCATTAGCCCCGTTGTGATTCGGTTAATGACGCAGTTACGCAGATAAACCCCGGCAGCATACGTGGAACTACAGTTGTAACTTGGGTATCGATCTAAAGGGAATAACCCTGGAATCCGTTCCGTCCGGCAATATCGCGATTATGTTTTGCCAATGGTAATGCTAATCGTCTGTGCTCGTGTGGTTACGAACCTCATGGCGCTCGAGCACTGAGCATCAAGAATTTTCAGGGTATTACACGACGTGACCAGTGATTCGAGAAATGGATCCACTTGCTAATTCGTCGACCATCGAAGAATTATGAACGGCGAGTTGCGAATAATTTGTGAGAATGCTAGTAGCTCTTTGCTACAGTGACTTCTCGCCAAATACACCTGAATACTACTGGTATTTACGCATTTCTAAAATTTCGATCTGGAATTGTTTTCGCGCGAGTGAATCAGACTCGATTAAGAACCGCGATCATCTGGTTTTGCAAATTTTCTCTTCATCCTATTTTTGGTATAAAGCATAAGGTGAATGTCCCTATTTCTACTCATTTAAGACAAATGATATTAAAAACAGTAGTTTAAATTATTATTTTAAATAACAATTATCGAACAAATTGGTCGTTTATCATGTCAGGAGTTGTACTATATATAAAATTTAAAAAATGTCATTTTAAAGACTTTTATTATGAATAATTGTTAATTAAATGCAATGCAAGAAATGAACGTATTTCTACTCGGCAAAAACCGCGGTGTCCGTATATCTACTCACACGTGTCCCTATTTCTGCGCATACAAGTCTAACATTCAGTTTCGGTTTATGGATACCAATAAGGTCGATGTCCCTCTTTCAACTGATTTAAGACTACAACGACTGCTCGGATTATGAAATTTATTTTTAACAACGAGCTGTTACCTAGCGAGCAACGAGCCTATGCAACTTATGCCGGAGTACCTAAATAATTAATAATTGATCTTTCTGTAACTTATTTTATCAACCGAATATTAATATTAAGAAGAATAGTTCATAGTGAGTAGAAATCAGGACTTGAGTAGAAACTGGAACATTGACCTTAATCGTGGATGGAAAATGATTATAATCTCGCGAATTTTCCCTACATCCTTCCGAGTTAGTTAGTCGAATCCTCGATGTCGAATTTTATTTTACTTTCACCGACTTCGTTCCGCTCTTTGAACGTTTATTCGCGCACAGTCTTGGCGCGTCCTTTCAGCGCGAAGATTCTCCTTGACTATTCCCTCTTCTTCGACGACGCATCGCGTTACTCCTACTGGAACGAGGAACAGACTCCACTCTTGTCACGATAGAGCACGGTCTCACGCTCGATCGTGAATGGCCTCTCTATTTCGAGACGTTTCGCGTGGTAATCGAATTAATAATTCATTCGCATCGCAGCACGTTTCCTCTACGCGGAAGTGGATCCTCTCGGGGTTGTAACATTCGTTGAATCGAGTCGCTCCTGCGAGGTGTGCTCGAGAGAAGTGGCTCTCGTTGGAAACCGCTAATTAATAAGCCCATCGATTTTTGATCGACTCGAGAGCTCGCCAGACTGAAAATGATAGCTGGGACAGGTCAAAAAGGATGCAACGTTGAAGCACGATGGACTTTTCCCTCGATCGATCGTCGATTCGAAGCACGACATTTACTCGTAATGTAAAATTCATTCGTTCCGAATGTTTCTGTCGATGAGCGTAATTTTCTATAAATATAAAAAAGAGTCATTAGAAATTTATCAAAACGTCCATCCCCTGAACAGGAATGATATATTGAAATCACCACAAGCGTGGAGATCGATTCAATCCTCCAATGAACACCGCAACATATTTTTGGTTTTCAACAACCCCTTTAAAATGAACACTTTATCGACCGGTCGTCGATTAATCGACGTTTTGTCCTCAACTGTCTCCGACCGGTCGTCGATTAATCGACTTTTTGTCCCGAGTGCTTACGGTAGCTGATTAATCGGTTGCGATGACAACCAAGCATTTATTATTTGGTATTGAGGTACTAGTTGATCTGTTCCGTAAGGTTTTATACTTTTACACCAGTTTAAAAAATTGTACGTTCACCATGGATAAAAAACATGTTTCCCGCGGCAATCAACCGAAACAGAGCCGGTGAGAAGCGCACGGAATGTTTTAATTTTTACCGGTCGATAAAGTATTAAAATCATCCAAAATTATTGAGACGAACGTACTATTATCACTCGCAAATCTACACTTTCTACCACTTATCAAGAAATTGAACCAACAATGTCCTCGGATTCAACGTATTCGTCTCATTCGATCCGCATTTACATGTTCCATCCCCTGGTCCCTCAAGACCAGTGAGGTGTCCACATCCAGCTGCCATCCGTCCGCATTTCACTCGTCTTAATTCGATTAACAATCAATTAACAATGCGCGTGTCTCGGCCCAACCATTTCTGCTTCCCTCCCTGGATTCGCCAGGGGCGGTACTCGCATCGTAGGCCCTCGAGAAACTCGAAACTCATTGTCGAGGATTGCTCTCTACGGACAGGCGACGTCGCATTGCCGTCGAGGAGGAGGACGAGGACGTCGACGTTGTTGCATCACGTCGTCGTAGTCGTCGTCGAGATTGCAACATGCTCGGCTGCACGTGCAACCGGAAATCCCTCGAGTGGCCGAGGTGACGAGCTGCGAGACGTTGCACGAGAGAAGAAGGGCCAGGAGAAAACGATGTAACGTTTAACGCATCGACAGGTAGTGGCTGGGAGCTACTATTTTCTGTAGGGCTTCCTTTCTCCAAAAAAGAAATTCTCTCTCCACGGCGACTTAACCGATGACACGAGTTACCTGCTATCTTTTGAATTTCTTTCTTAGATAAGGTGAATTGGGGCAAGTGCATACCTACACGAAAATTCGAAGTTTGTGTTTACTTTTCTCCCACAAGCTTCAAAATTTCTATGCAAAATAGAAACTTTGGCAACATGACATTTCAACTGTACTTTATAGATGCATAAGGTCATTTAAAAAAGATAAAAAATAGATAATAGAAAAAACCACACTTTAGAAAATTTCGTCTCGACGGCGCACTTACCCCGAAGCTGCGTTTACCCCAACTCGCCTTACGAAGCTGTTAAGTCCGGTACACGAATCTCGTATCTCCGAAAATTGCAAGTGTACTGGATAAAACGATACCTGATTATTACACCTAATAACGTACATATAGGGGGTATTTACATATGCTACGCAAGAATATGGAGAACCTTCAGAATGTACGTATAAAAACACTGGAAAAAAACCATTTTCCTGCAAACAGTTTTAATCTCATTTTTTCAACAAAAACTGTATAAAATTAGGTGTACATAAGGTACGTTCCAATATCGCGAAAAATGGCGATAGCCAATTTCGCTGTTCTGGATCCGTCCATTCGCTCGATAAATCGTTATTCAAAAGGAAAAAGAAAAAAAATGAACGATCGAGGGAAATCATTCAGAACCTTTCTAAGTTTTTGAAAAATCCCTTCCAACCCACCCCTCGTTATCGTCTCCGACCAATTGTCCCGGGGACCGGTGACAAATTTATTGCGCGGGCGCCTTTGTTTAACCAGGCGAACGAAACACGAGTGTATCTCGCAGTAGAGGAGTACAAAGCGGGCCAACTAGACGCCACTGCGAACGAGCGGCGGCTGTTTGTAGCTAGTTAAATTTGTAATCTCCTCCTGGCCGATGATGAGCGCCATATTGTCGCGCATTTCGCACAAAGTGAGCACACGTGTGAAAGGGGTGGTGGAATTTTCACGAGCGGGGTACAATGTGGATCCGTCGTCATTCGTAGAACGTGTGTATGCACGGAAACACGGAGAATCGGAGTCGCGTAACTCGATAAAATCGCGTCATTGATAGTTCCCACCCCACCCTTGGCACCTCTCGCGCAAAATGGGCGAGCTTCGAATGGGTTGTTTTGCTCTGGCCGGGGATAACGCGCGGTCCCGTTATTTATTTACGATGACGCGCGCCCGAGAGGATCGCTTAATAAATCGCGATAATAGAATTCGAATGGGGCGCTTTAGTTAATTCGACGTGGATGTGCTTCGTGGGGTTGGAGGGCTGCAACAGAGATTGATTTTATCCTCTAACGCGCGCTCGCAGTGCCTCGGAGAGCTGGTCGATTATCGATCCTACTCGTCGAGTTATCTCGTTTTACTTGGCAAATCGGGAGAATTGTATCGATTGATCTTCCGTTCTCATCGTAGAGAAAAAAGTCCAACTCACGAATGAAACGTGAAATAGTTTTTTGACTCCCGCCTTTCATTTCCGCGGCATTTTTCCACCGATTTTTGCCGAACGCGCGGTCCCGTTATTTATTTACAATGACGCGCGCCCGAGAGGATCGCTTAATAAATCGCGATAATAGAATTCGAATGGGGCGCTTTAGTTAATTCGACGTGGATGTGCTTCGTGGGGTTGGAGGGCTGCAACAGAGATTGATTTTATCCTTTAACGCGCCCTCGCGGTGCCCCGGAGATCTGGTCGATTATCGATCCTACTCGTCGAGTTATCTCGTTTTACTTGGCAAATCGGGAGAATTGTATCGATTGATCTTCCGTTCTCATCGTGGAGAAAAAAGTCCAACTCACGAACGAAACGTGAAATAGTTTTTTGACTCCCGCCTTTCATTTCCGCGGCATTTTTCCACCGATTTTTGCCGAACGAGCGGTCCCGTTATTTATTTACAATGACGCGCGCCCGAAAGGATCGCTTAATAAATCGCGATAATAGAATTCGAATGCGGCGCTTTACTTAATTCGACGTGGGGTTGATTTGACGGTGGGTACGCGTGGCGGTGAGTACCTTTTCTTCCTTCCTTCGTTGATCTCCTTTAGTGCCCTCGAACGATGATTAGGTACGATTCGAGAAAGACTAAGGCCCAAGTTTTTTGTCACTGAAAGAAAAAAATGAAAATTCGTTTTTCTGAAAGATCTCGCCTTCCTGATTACAATATATGTACATCGTTAGAGTGTAAGGCGCATGGTTTTATTCTTTTCGTGGGAGAAACTTCAAGAATCCTCGAACTCAGAGAACAATTTTTTAGGCACGACTGAAAGGAGACTGAGTTATTTACGTACTCGATCCACGTAGAGAGCGTAAGAATCGAAATTACTCGAATTCATGGTGTCCATCGTGCCTCCCATTTCGCAATTTTTCACGTCCACGCGTAGGCAACCCGCCACTCTTGCCGGTGGAAAAGGTCTCCGTCTCGTGGCTATTAATCTCGCGAGCGAGAGATAATTACGAGAGACGCACTCGTACGATAATAATCAGCGAAATGCGAACTCCTTCAGCCGCTCGCGTCACGACTCGCTGAAAACAATTACGATGGACCGGAGCCCCATTCTCGTTCCTCCCTCGCTCCTCTCAATCCCTCTTTTTTCCCCTACTTCCTGCATTTTCCCCTCCGAGGTCGTTGAATTCGCATTTTTGCGCCTCTCCGGCTCGCATCCGGCGGCGTGTCGGCCCGCTGGGAAACGTCGAGCCGGGCGTCGCGACGTCCGTTTCAGTGGCGGATAAGGGGAGAGGAGCTAGCTCGTACATCGATGCCCGTCGAAACAAAGAAAAGGATTGGGGCCTGGCACGCGTGTGACACGCAATTTATTCCACGTTCGATTCTCTGCCCGTCTTCTCTTCCGCTCGCACCACTCGTTCTCGCCAATTGGCCCTTTCGAGTGGCCCTCGAGTCGCGCTTGACCACCTGGATCGAACTGTCGTGTTCGAGAAGCAGCAGTAAAAGTACGATCCTAGGAATTTTTCTCAGGACTCAGCATGATTTTTCGCCACAATTGTATCTTTATGTTTTTCCAACGCAAACCCAAATCTTGCACCAAAATCAACTATAGCACTGTCGGGTGAACTTAATATTTGTGACGTGCTATTTTGAACGGTTACGAAATGACGTACAATAAATAACGCGTATTTCAAGATTAATTTCATCGCAATCGGTTCAGAATTCAGCCGTCGAACGACTTTTGGCACTAAAAAACGACTTTATGCCCACAGTGGGCCGGTGAGAAGCGCATAAAATGTTGAATCGCTACCGGTCGATAAAGTGTTAAGCCGTTCTACATCCTCACGAGAGATTCTACGGGTATTCTGGAACACCCTGTATACATCAAAACGTATACTAAAAAGTTTCAGATGTTTCGATTGGCCCAATCTAAAGTGGCGGCAAATTCAAATTATTAACCCAGTATTCCGGAAGAACGGTCGTGCGGATTTACACAAAACTTGACACGTGTATCGAGCATATACTCATTCGGTGCCACGAAAATTGGTGTATCGTCAGCTTTAACTGTTTCGAAATGTCGGCTATTTGAATCCTTCGTGCATTTATACCTTCAATGTCACGAACTTAACTCAAACAGAATCCGAGATATACGCATAAATACAAGTTAGAAGAGTAACTGAAATGTTTCAAAACTTTTCCTAGAAACTCTTGCCCGTGGACGAATCCCGAACTCTCCTTGTGCCTATCACAGAAATGCTCCACTCGTCGGCCTGAAGGGGATCGGTGCTTGAGCGAGGCGAAAAGCTAGCAGTTAATTTTCGTCTTGCAATTGAAATTATTCCATCGCCACTTTCACGCATCCAATTTCTCCTACCCTAACCTTAATGAGATGCGTGTACAATGTCGAAAGAGTCGCGAAATTGTCGATTTATTATTAGAGAGCAAGAACACCGGGAAGCATTAATATCCAATTACGATAACGAAGGATTAATGATAATGCGAAGGTAGAGACCGGAAGAAAAGCGACGATTATCGACGCCCGAGCAAATAATTAAATGAAATCCCTTCGCGAGAAACAAGCGGCGGGGACGCCATTTACAAAGTGGAAACGAGCGTCGAAACAATAGGCCAATTGCTGAAATTCAAGTAGCTCGTGAAACACTCTCCGAATTTACGCGTTCCTCTCTCCACGCGCCCCGTTTTTCCTTCTCTTTTCGCAAGCAAAAACAATTACGGGATTTCGCGTCTACCCTCGCACCCCTTGCGACATTTCCACACCCTCGTTTCTACTCTTCCACCGTTTTCCACATCTCCTTTCCCCATTCGCCCTTCTTCCGGCCCGTGCATTTTACGTGTTCCCACCCTCGTCCTTTCTCCACCCTTCCGCTCAACCGCTCTTCTACACTCTCCACTTTCACCCTCTAGCGTTAAAATGTCGGACGGTCGTTCGCGCTCGACGCGGCAAAAGCGCCTCTGATACGGTCGTAGGAGGTGGAGGAGAAGAACAAAAGGTGCGAGGGAGGGAGGTGAGAGAAAAAAATCAAGCGAGAAGAGGTTGAGAGCGAAGGAAGGGAGCAACAACGCGCCGCACGTGTGGAGAGCACGCGCGCGCACGCGACTTGTTCCACCGATTGCGCACCGTGGCCGCGCGCAAAGAGAAAAAAAAAGGAGGGGATGAAGAGAAAACGAGAGAGTGAGAGAGAGAGAGAGAGAGAGAGAGAACGAGTGGGTGGAGTGAAAACGCGTAGCAGCTGTTTCGGCGCTGAAGTTAACGCCCGGGCCAATTTATCGTCGCGCAGGGGGTGAGCCTCGGTGCTAATTTACGGTAGGTCCCCGTGCCCGATAATGGATTAATTTGTTGCCAGAATTTCACCGACCCTCTCCACACCCCCTCTTCCATCTTTCTCCTTCCTCCTTTTCCTCCATGTCCCGCAAGGGTATCGTAAACCTCGCAATACCGAATCGTCCGTCAGCATCGTCTGCTTTTTTTTTTCTCTCGAACTCTACTTCGATTTCTCCTCTCCTTCTTTTCCCATTTATCGCTTTATTTTGGATCTCGCACTGTTTGTCGTTCATTGATGCTGGTGTGTTCGAGAGCACGCTCTTGTATACAGATCTGGCAACTCCTGGGTGAAGAGTCATGCACGTAATGATTCATTTTTGAATTTCTATAGTGGCCACTAAAAGCATTGCGTTTGGATACTCTTGAGAGATACAAGTTTATTTTAAGACTTTATTACTCAACATTATTACAATATCCAACGTTTAGAATGGTTCTATACCAATTGTACGGAATCGTGCTTTCAAACTGGTTATTAATAATACACGAGGATACGGTTTTCAAGTTATCTAATATCAGCAACTCCAGTTAAAAAAATTGTGGATAAGGGAATCATCACTCACCACTGAAACTTCTAGGAGTTTCCAGACCTGTATACAAGACCGTGGTCGAGAGACACGAGCTAACGACAGGATCCAAAAAAGAATGTCTCTTGTCGGAAGAAGAATAAAGTGACCGAGAGTGAGAAATGATTTTTGTCATTGATCTCGCGTGTTGCACGATGGAATCGAATTTGTCAGGCGAACGTGTCCTACCCACGTCCCCACGGTGTAGCGTGAAAAATAGAATTTGCTTGTCGGCCCCTCGTGATTTCGTTTCTCTCTTTTCCCTTTTTTTTCTTCGTATTATAATCCCTCTTTCGAATATTTCCCGATTCGCCGTCATCGCACCGATCGTCCCTGATTTTCAGCGTGCAGGTCCCCGCCATCGAAAAAAATAGTTTCGCGTTTACTCTCCGGGGAACAATCGTCGCGCATGCGCGCTCTTTCTCCCTCGTCCCACGTTTTTTCATCCTATGCGCACGTCGACGCCGGTGCTATTTTCCCAACATAACAATTTCCATTTTACAACTCTCACCGATCCCTCCTCGTCCTTCACCCACCCCTTTCACCGTCCTCTGCTTTTTCTCCGCGCGCGCGGGCACCGGAGGCAAAGCGACGGAACTGCACGCGAGAGTTTCGCGATTTTTTTTGTTTCCCCTATTTTTTTTTTTTTTTTTCCAAACAGCGCCCGACGACGGGACGTTTATTTGGGATGGATGGAGAAAAAAATGTTCGCACGACGATTCGACGAAATGAAAGGGTCTCGGGGATGCGCGAGACGAAAGGCGGAGGGGTTGGAAAAGGGTAGCGGAGAATATCCGTGCAACGATACTTCTCGTTGGAAATTAACCGTTTGAGTCCCAGAGGGTATTGAAAAAACACCGTCGAAGAATCCCGAACAGCGCAACCGCGCTTTCTCTAAATGAGTACGAGAAGACCCAAGCATCGCGATAGCGCTTCTTTTATTTTATGTCGTTAAATCCCAAGCGTAGTCTGCAGCACCAAGAATACAATAAAAAGATCACATTTAGTTTGTGTGCAATGTAAAAAAGGAATTCGTCGAATATGTTTCGATAAACACCGATGTTACAAATTATAAGTGTTACTCCCCATTTAAATTGTTCGTTCATAACGCAAAAATATTCTTAATTTGAAATTCATTATTTTATGAAATACATGTGTACTATTACATATGCGTACTGTAACTTATAAATAATTCAAGCTTTGTTCGATAAAAATTATTGAGGAGATAACAATGAAATAGAAAATGTTTTATGTTCTAATGTATCATTGCACTATTATTATAGTATTGTACCTATTGTAAAGTCTATTATTTACGTTAAAAGAAGGAGCTGTGTGATGTACTTGCGTTTGTAAATCTGAGCGTGCGACTTTGACACTCGGTGACGCACCGTCAGTTGTCCACAACGCTCGAAATTTGCTGGGTTTTCTCCACATAAAATCTGAACAGCGCGATCGCGCTGCTTGGGACTCAAACGGTTAAGAAAGAAAATGAGGAAGAGACCATCGAGATTATTAATTATAATTCATTGAAAGTAATTTCTCGTAGCTGAGGGAAAATGCGAAAGGACGCGTATCCTCCTCGACACTAGCGCTCGATCAGGACGCGTACGTGGGTAGTAACATTACCTAACCCTAACCCTAACCCATTACGTACCAATGTTCCCATTTGGGACTACTCAAATTTTATCGATTTGTTATGTGTTTATTATTGCGCATATTTCGTAAAAAATATATCTAACCCTATAGAAAAAAGTTGGTACTTAATGGGTTAAACGTACCGAAGATATTTTCTATATAGGAATTATCCTTATTAATTTCACCTTTTGTATCTTTGGTGTTAAGGAAAACATAGGCGTGTGTATTCAATGCTTCTCTTTGAACAACAAGGAACACCCTGACTCGCTTCCGCGCCTATGGAATAACTGGGAGAACAGGACGAATCCTTTTTGGTCCTTTGTAGACAAAGGCTCTTCTCAGTTTCGCAAGGAGTCAATGCTCAAAATCCAAATATCGCCTACATAGAGCAGAAGTAACGAGAACCTCGTGAATTATCGCGTTGATTTTTCAGCTTTCCCCAGTGGACGAACGAAAAGAGCGCGTTATTAACTCGTCGAAGAACGTCCCGTTTCTCTTGCGGCGGAGGAAGCGAGACAGAAAACAACTTCTGTGTCGCTCGTTTCCGATGACGAGCGGGGCGGATAAACGACATTGTTAACAATCGAAACGATGCGCCATTAAGCGCGCCCAAGAGTCTCGTTTCGAGCGTTCGCAGGGGGAGTAGCTCGACGGATTCGGAGGGATTCCATGCCCTCGATGTTTCTCTGCTTGGACAGCACTCTTGGAAGGTAAAGAAAAAAAAAAGTTGCACGAATTTTTGTGACGTCCATCGTTTTACGAGCGCACGAGGAAGTCGGCGGAGGGCGCGTAAAGAGAGGAATCGAAGCGTGACGAGCGGGTGCGCGTGCTGCACAGAGGAAAAATCGCCGTTGGTTACTGCGATTTGTTTACGAGCTACCCACCTCCCTCTCGTCCCTTTTCGTTCCACGTTCATAACTCTCTTTCTCCCTTTCTCTCTTTCGTTTTCTCTCTCTCTCTCTCTGTCTCTGTCTCTCTCTGTTTCTCTCTTTCTCTCTCTCTCTCTCTCTCTCTCTCTCTCTCTCTCTCTTTCGTTCTCTCTCCGTCTCTCTTCAAGCCTCGTCACACCCCCGTTCTCGATAAAGCTCGCGCCGCTCGCGGACATTGGCTTTTACTCGTGAAAATTGATGTAAAAGTTTCAATCGTCGGGGCGCGCTGCGGGCCCTGCACGGAGAGCGGCGCCCGTTTGTTTTCCCCGCGGGTACCGCGGCGTGACGGTTTTCATTTTCCACTTTCGCGTAGAAGGAGAAGAAAGAGAGGGAGAGAGAAAGAGAGAGGAGAGGTATGAGCTCCTGCAAAAGTGAATACGTGGACGAAACTGGATCTACGAGAGCGATGAAGGTGTTGGGTAGGGTAAGAGAGCAAAGGAAAGAGGGGGATTGAGAGGTTAAAGAGAGGAAGGAGGCTTTAGTCGATGGGAGAGGAATGAATGGGGTAACGTGAAGGGGAGAACAATAACGTAAAGGGTAACGGAAGGGTAAAGGGGAGGAGAATGGAAAGGAAAAATTGCTGGAGATGGTGAAGAAGGAAAGAGAAGATAACGATAAAGTGGATAAAAGTAGGGAGATAGGAGAAAGCGAAGGAATACTTGCTAGAGATGGTGAAAAATGAAAGAGAAGAATGCGATTAAATGAAGGAAATTACAAAGACAGAAGGAAGCAACGAAAAAATTGCCAAACATGGTGAAAATGGAAGAAGAAGGAGCGCACGCGAACGTGGGCCTTTCAGATGGAAAGGAAAAATTGCTGGAGATGGTGAAGAAGGAAAGAGAAGATAACGATAAAGTGGATAAAAGTAGGGAGATAGGAGAAAGCGAAGGAAAATTTGCTAGAGATGGTGAAAAATGAAAGAGAAGAATGCGATAAAATGAAGGAAAATACAAAGACAGGAGGAAGTAACGAAAAAATTGCCAAACATAATGAAAATGGAAAAAGGTGCACGCGCGAATGTAGACCTTTCAGATTTCGACAACCCTCGAGCCACTCACCACTAAAATCGTTGGAGCGGACCAAGCAACACCGCTACTTTCCAAATTGCAGAATACCCAAATGCACCTCACCCCTTACCAAGAGTATCCTTGGCCGTTCTCCTTCCACGATACCGAATATTCACGCCAACTTCTCGATAAACAATGGCGTATACCTGTTTACAAATCAAACTGCGCGCAAGCGAACGATCCCAGCAAAAAGAAATTTCTCAAAGTCTTATTAAACCTACAAAATCAAATATCAAGACACGGAGACTCGTCCATCGACGCGTTCCCTTTCTCGAATTTATTCCACGATACCACGAATCCTTCTCAATGCATAACTCAAAAATTAACAATAAATACTTCTTTTCCTCTCGAAGGCACGCATAGGTAGCATAGAAAGGAAATTAAGGAGAGAAAAAAGAAATCGGAGGAGCGTGAAACGGAAAGAGCGATAGAGATGCGCGCAAAAAGGGCAACGGAAGGAGGAGAAAAGGTAGATAAGAGAAAAGGAGAGTCAAGCGAGCTCCACCAGAGACGATGCGCACAACAGGCGCGCGTCCACATTATCTTCCTCTTCCGTTTTCCCTTCTTCCTTCTCTTCCGCTTCCACTTCCACCTCCATCTCGAGCACCTCGTCCTCCACCTCTTTCGGCTCGCAGTAGTCAGCGAATTCGCCGGAGTGTGGCGAACCACGAGGAATTTTTATGATCGGAACGTGCGAGTGGAACGGGTTGCAGGCGCACGCGCGAGTAACAATCCCTGGAAAATAATCTCCCGTATTCCCAGCTGGTAAGAGTGACATAAAAGACGGAACGAGTGTCCCCTTTACGGCCGTTTAAATGTCTCCCCGCGGCATTTCCGCGTGACGGACGGCATTGGGCCGCATAAAAAGACAAATAACGAGACATAAATCCCCTCTCTCCACCCCCACTTTTTTCATCCGAGTATTTACCTTCGTGTGTCTGTGTGCGTGCGCGTGCGTGGACCCTGCGGTGGCAGTAACGCACGGGCGCGATTCGCTGGATGAGCGTTAATTACTTCCGGACGGGACTCGCGCGTTGATTGCGTCACGGCGAATTATCGTCGTTAACGGTGGACCGAGTAAGGTTAATGACGCGCACTTCTTTCTCGCGGAACAAGTAACAGGCGTTAGGAAGAACCGTCACGAGGAACGAGCGTTGAAAAGCTCAAGGAAACTATCCTCTTTTTCATTCTCTGTTCAATATTAAGGCTGAAGATCGTCGTAAGTACGATGATCGAAGCACGGCTAATCCTCTTTTTCAATGTGAAAATTAGCACTGTTGATTCGCAGAGTAAGTCGTGGAGGGACGCTTGTTTTATTTATTTTTTTTTTTTGTAAAATCGTACTTTTAAATAGGATTCTTATTTTTGATATACGGATATCCGAGTCGTGAATATCCGGGTACTCGAATATCTCTAAAATTTATATTGGGATATCCGGATAATTGTACTTGGATTCGTATATCCGAGTGTCCATATACGTACTTCATCTAGATTTGGATATTCGAATACCTTTTTAATTTGCACTGGAATATGCCTAAGGATCTTTTTACACGCGCCTACAGATACAGGTTTAATTTAATAAAATCTGTCTTTTCACGCATAGACCGGTCCGTTAAAATTACCGGACATCCCAATTTCAATGGTTTCTTATCTATACTTATTATACATACATGATATTAATCAGAATACAAATAAGGAGAACTCCATATTTGAGCTGTCATGATAAAAGATCCGAAATCGGATACTCAGATGCGGATTTCGAGTTCTAATGAGTAACTTCCTTAAAAATGTAATGTGTAATTTGTTTAAAACCCA
Organism: Tiphia femorata; assembly: GCA_944319695.1. Lineage (NCBI taxonomy): Eukaryota > Metazoa > Arthropoda > Insecta > Hymenoptera > Tiphiidae > Tiphia > Tiphia femorata. The sequence goes on from OX090904.1 coordinate 4,370,089, forward strand.
AGACTGTATGCTGAATATCGAATCGGTATTTAACAGTGTTTGGCCTACTTTCGAAATACATCGCAGAAATTCATCGTGCGGAAGTACTCGTAAAATTCATAAATCAAATCATCCGAGAGGACGAAGAGGACGAAGAGGACGAGAAGAACGACGTTGCCACCCGCGTTGATGGATCCTGTCTATTTTCGCGTCTATTTTCGCGGAGAGCGAGGAGGCATTATCCAATTTTGCACGGAGCTACGTGCGCGACGGGAGCAATTGCGTAGGGACGGATGGCGTGGGTTGTGTGCTCCACCCGCGACTCTTCTCGCGCTGACTACGTACTCCCTCTCGTACTTCGTTCCTTTCGTTCTTTGTTACGTTATCACGAGATAGTTGCATCGTGCGTATTTCTCCGATTTCCACGAGGATCACACGTGTCCGTGTATCCTTCAATTCGACCATTCTCCTTTTTCACGAGACTATTTCTACTCTTTATCGTTATCTACAGGATGTTCAAAACGCACCATTAAATGCTTTTTACGGGGCACGGAGCGCCCTGTAGCACGTGAAAAAGTCCTAGTAAACATAGGTCGAAAGGTCAATCGTTTTTCAGACTCAAACTTTTTTGTATCGTGGATTGTGTTCACCAGCTTTTATCACGATGTTTGGTCAAACGTGGATTTGACGTGATTGCACCCTCGATTCTCGAATTTCAATCTTTTGAATTTATTTTGATTTGTGGAAGCAAACTGGATTTCTTAAATAGACGAATGACGTACAAGAATTACGAAAGCGACTCTACAATGTTTTATTTGTAACGTCATTCGAGGGAGATGTGAAATTTTTTAGATGGTTCGTGACTCTCGCTCGAATCTATCAAGCGTGTATGGAAATGGAAGGTGGGTACGTAGAACACCTTCTGTAAATCGAAAAACCAATATTAAGTCAGTCATAATACTAACGTATAAGAATTTATGTATCTCAGAAACGGTTGACAATTCGACCCTTGTTTACTAAGACTTTTCTACTCATCATAGGGTGTGCTATGTACTGTAAAAATACTGGAAGGCATTTTTTCAACACCCCGTATTAATCTCGTGCGACAGAACAAAATGGTCCAAAGGATTTTTAATAGTCGAGAAGCTTCTGTAATCATTTTCATTATCCATCGATGAATTCCGGTGCGCGTTATTAAAATTTTCTTTACATCTGCGCGCTTAGAGAATCACTTTGTTTTCTCGTTCAGCGGAAAACAGGACTGGGCTCGGCAGCAGAAGACGTCGAAACACGCGCCTTTTACCCCCACGCAACAGTGAATCGCACGCTGCCCACGGGCGTCCAGCTCCCTTCCTTTCTTCTTTCTCCCTTCTCCTTCTCTCGCGACCCTTTCGATTCCTTCGAGTCGTTACGAGCACCCCACGCACCTCGCAGCTTCTGCTTTATTTCCAACGGTGAGACGAGCAAAGCGCTCGTATGGTATTTATTTCTCTCTCTCTCTCTCTTCTCTTTCTCTCTCTCTCCCTCTCTCTCGTTCTCTCTGTCTCTCTCTCTCTCTCTCTCTCTCTGCCGTGTACTATTCGTGAGTCGGCCTCAATAGGTAGTTTTAAGTATAGGACTACTTGTATATCTTAAGGATGAGTGTGAATAGTTTTTGTTGCGTGCGCTATCATCATTACCATTATTATTATTATTTACTATTAGTATTATTATTTTCGTTGTTGTTACTTCTTTGTTTCTTTAAAGTTGCTTCTTTTTGTTTTGATTGTTCGTGGCCTGAAGGATCTTGGGTCCAGGCCTGACAATAAATTCTAATTCTAATTCTAATTCTAATCCTCTCTCTCCCTCTCTCTCATTCTCTCTCAATCTCTCTCCCTCTCCCTCTCTCCGACGATTTATACCTTATTCGACGAGTGCGCACAGCCACCACCCATACGTACGCGTCTGTGCAAACAAGCGTCTCATTAGCAATTAACCCGCTTGTCTTTCGAACTTCTCTCGACTGGTTCAGGCTTGGCTCGAACGACCGCGAGAGATTGACGAAACGCATGGGTGGAGTGAGCGGTGAGCGCGAGAGCACGCCGTGAAAAATCAACATCGTCAGCTTTACGTATCTTTTTCCCCGATAGAACGTCGGGCAGAAATGCACGCGCATGTACCCCTCGGACGATGGAATTTATCCGAAGGCAAACAGATAAATGCGCTCAACGCGGCATCGGTCCATAAAAGAATCGCAGTAGCTGCAGCCGATATTACGAAGGGCTAAAATAAGTCGGGATCTATCGGAGAAACGGTATCTCTACGTAAATAGTGGACGGACAAAAATATCCCGACAATATTTTTTTTGTTTCCCCCCGAATACTCTCTACTCTAACACTCCTCTAATATTTCTCTACTGAATACTCACTAAAAATATTGTCAGCATGTTTTTCTCCCCGAATGCTCTCTTCCAAATAGATATTTTTCCCGCCACGTGGCGAAAAAATTTGCACACCCGCGCGGCATAGTTTCGCAATTTATTTCGAACGATTTTCCACGTTTGCAAGCTCGATTGTTGAAAGTTTCTCTTGTCAAATGGAAACTTCGATCGCGTCCGTTTATACGATCCACGAATGTTGCTCAAAGCAGCTTTGCACGGCCCTCTGACAATGAGGGAAAACGCGAAACCGGAAGCCGTAGAGGGACGCGTTAAGGCCGCGGCTCCCGCGCTTTATTTATTCCTACCGATTTGCGGAAAATGGTCCTCGTAAAATCGAACGTCTCGCGCACGCTCGTGCCGGAGCTTTACGAGGGAGCGACGCGCGAGCGTAACGCGCACCGAGTAGAAAGGAAAGAACATCGGAGATTACGGCGAAGCGAGTGAAATCGAGCGTGTGATGGACCCTTTATGAGTTTATATCCACGTCCAGACTCCCCGTACTATACTCGCACGTCCCTTTTTCCTCTCACACTTTTGCCACCGCCGTTTTCTATTCCTTTGTAAAAATCCGCTCTTTGCGAGCCCCGCGGAACTCGAACGCCTCCGCATTCTTCGTCTCTTCGTTTTCTCGCACCCTCGTTTACCTTCGCTTCCTTTTTCCTTACTGCCTCGTCTCTCAACCTCGTACTTTTATTTCCTTTTCTTTCGTAAAAGTGGCCATTCTAAACACGCACGATTGACCACTCCTCCACTTCCGCCTTCCTCTTTTCCAGTTCCACTTTTTTTCTCTCATCTTCACATCTTTCATTCTCTTTACTTTATAAAGATCGTTGCTCTTGAACACGCACGAACGATTATTTCCACTTCCGTTTACTCGTTTCCTCGTTCCTTTTTCTCCGATTGCTTTTCTCTTTTCTATTCTTTTCCCTTTACCGCTTCGTTCATTGTCTTTCAGGTCTCTTTTTTATTTTATAAAAATTGCCACTCTTAACCTCTTAGGCACGACATGCTTATTCGCAAGTCTGCTTCTCTGAGAAGGCGCGCTTGGCCACGGATGGCACAAAAACCGTTCATGACGATTTCGACTACAACATTGCACCTGAAAATCATGATATTCACGAAAGGCACTATAATGTGTCGCACCGTTCAAATTGACGGTATCAGCGGAAAGCCACTATAGTGGCGCGTCGTAATATAAGATGATATCCGCGAAAGCCACTATAGTGGTGCATCGTGCCTAAGAGGTTAACGCGAATAAGCGACCATTTTTTATCAGTTCTTCTTTCTCTTCCTACCCGCAGCTTCCTTACTTCCTTCACCTTTTTCACCCCTCATTCGCGAAAATTAACGCTTGTAACTTCCATCCGCACTGAGAGAAACAAATAGTTGGGTTTACTATAATCTCACTATATTTTATAGTTAAATTTGGCGTCAAACATATTTTTATACTTCACTTAACCATACAAAATATAGCAGAATGAACGATTTATAAAAATAGTTATATTATTCACTGTTACCTTTTTTCTTGTTACTATATGTATAGTGTAATGTGCTATGTGAATATAGTTAGTTCTATCACTATGTATGAAACATTCTGGTAATATTAACTATATAAAATAGTTACTTTTCTTACCATTATATATTTTCAACTGTACTATATTTTTAGTTAAAATAAGCATAGTTTTGGGTAAAAACATAATATAATTGATTACAATATGTCTCTATCGTAATTATTACCGACATTATGGTAACATTCACCATAAATATGATATGTCCAACTGTAATTTTGTTACTATATCATTATAGTTAGACATATCATATACTTTTCTCTGAGTGCGTGAAAAGGTAATCACATCGGCGTGGCGCACGCGCGCAAGAGGGTCGCGACTGCACGCGCACGTCTCTACATGCGCGTGGAGGAGTATAGGATTCCATCTGGGACTAGCGTATGCACTCGACGGATACGTTGAATTGATTCGGCGCTCCTGTGTGCACCGACGTGGTCGCTCCGCCGAGGATTACACGCGCGAACACAAACCACACGTGTAGGATCGCTTCTGATCTCGGAGTGTGAGTAGCTTCCTTAAGTGGGTACTCGTGTGCATCCTGTTTAGTGAAATCGTGTGGATAAATGCGAGTTCGTGCGTCGAATATCATTCAAGTGCGCGCGTGCGTGTGTTTCGTACAAAATATTTCTAACGCACTCGTGCAAACGTTTAACACTTTGACCACCTTGATGATCGTATGGACCGCAACTTGTTTTTCTTTTGGCGCCACGGTGGTCACCGGTGACATCTAGAAAAATCATTAAAAAAAATGATTATTCCAACAGCAATTTAGAGGACTTTAAAAGGTCATATGTTAACAAAAAAAAAAGACATAAAAAAATGCAAAGTGTGGCGCCACGGGTCATCTATGGAAAGTCAGCGTGGCAGTCAAAGGGTTAAACGCGTAAAATCCGGTGAAATCCGCGCGTTTGCACGAATGGCTCGCGAGTTGAGCGTAGAATTGCAGGCAACGCGATACTTCTTTAAACGCGTAAATGCCTCCGTTCGTCTCGTATCGCGCATACACTTTGCAATTTACTTCAATCGACGGTGAGACCGTCGGGGATGACGATGATGTACGACGGCGTCGCGCTCAATGCGGCCACTCGAAAAGAGTTCCTCACTTGGCCGTTCAATCTGGCATACCCTTATTTGAGATCCTTTTTTTTACTTCTATTAGAAAGAATCAGAGAGTGTCTTTTTCACCCCTTGCGCGACGAGCATCGAATATGTCGGAATAAACGAGCGCCGAATGGAAAAAATTAACAAACGTGTAAAAATGCAAATAGCTATGGAAGATGGAGATATTAAAATAATTCGCAAGCTAATTTTCCACGAATCATCGTTGAAACTAGCATAAAATCCGACTGACAATGAGATGAGAACGAAGCTAGCTTACGCAGGTTTAACACTTCCTGTGCACCAAAGACTCACTCGAGTGCTCTCGTTGCAAGCACAAAGATATGCAGTGCTAATCGCACCCACGCACCGCGCTTTCCGTTTCGCAAATCGCTTCGTACCTTCTCTCTCCCTCTCCATCGTCCTATCCTTGTATTATCAAATTTTTAATCTCTCCGTCCAGGAACCGTCCAATAAAAGCAGCGTACCGGGGTCTCTGAATGGCCGGCAAGGTTAATGCGATTGGATGATTGGCTCGATTGGCAAATTGGCTGGCGACGTGTAGGACATTGGGATAAATGAGGATATGTCTATGCTGGGAACATGGCACTCCGGCAAATTGATGGGAAGGGATCGGGGGTAGGACGGAGGCCCCCGATGCGTCGTCACTGATATATTATGAGACACGAGGATTTTCGATAGGATGCAACCAGCGAGAAATGGCGCGCGAGAGCGAGTTGTGGACCCAGTCGGAAGCCTCGTAATTAACCGTACCGTTAAACTGTCTGTGCCTCGTTCGAGCACGCAGTGGGAAATAGCCAGGAATTTCGCGGTAGTCGGTGAGTAGATATCCGCGCCGATTCGAATTTCCCGCGCTTATTATTCGAGCCGATCCATCGTCCAAAAGTATCACGAACTATTTGAGAAGCGCATAGAATTTGATGGAATTATAAGTCTTTTCAGAATTTGATTATACCGTGCTCGATGCCATGCCGTAAATAATATTGTTCTTTCACAATATCAACGTGCTGATTAATGTCTTCGTTAAAGGGCGCATACTACTCTCGTGTATAAAAGATAAAGGAGAATTTGCAAATATTTGAGAATATTTGAGAATTTGTCCGTGACTGTATTAATGTCCGGAAAAATCAAGCAAATTGAAAGGTCGTTGTTGTCGAAAGCGAGCGCGACGAAAGTTGAAACTATCATGGAAATTCTCAAGAATTTCACGGTAGTCCAAAAGACGACAAATCTGTCGATTCGAATTTCTCACGCTTATTAGTCGAGCCGATCCATCGTCCAAAAGTATCACGAACTATTCGAGAAACGCGTGGAATTAAATTTTTGCAGATTTCAATACGCAGCGCTTCCATCGCTTGCTGCACTGCCGTAAATAATATTGTTTTTTCTCGATATCAACGAGCCGATTAATATCCTCGTTTAAGCGCGGACTACGCTTTTCATAATTGCGAGGGTGCCCGTGACTGCATCATCGTATCGCAAAATATGTCGCGTGGCACGTCGCAAGGAAAGCTCGATAAATTATTTATCAAATTTAAAATAGAAATTATTGCGGAAATTCATAATTACCGCCGTAAAACGTGTACTGGGACGTTTATCCTTTCGCGAGGATTTTCGACGTTTTTCAACGTTGATAAACGTATATATTTTTTATTAACAACATGTGCTCCCCATGGAAATTATTTTTTACCCCCGGCTTTGAAGCGTTTTCGCACGTGCGAATAATTCCACGCGAAAATCGTCCGAACGATTAACAGGTCGATGGAGCAGATTTGCAAAAGTAGAAAACTTATTGGGCATTTCTAAGGACTTTTAATTCCCTTATTTATTATAGGGTAATAATTTAATAAAGAGAAAGAGGCTAAGGTTCAGCGTCTGGCTCGGAAAAATTACGCGCCGCTAGAGATATGCTAATTATTCGAATTCGAATCGAATCGAATCGAATCTGACAGTATTCCGTTCGTATTTGAATCCGAATCGACGTATTCCGTATTCGAAAGATTCGATAAGGTCAATTCACTGGAATTCGAATTCGAATCAAAGAACCGCGTAAGAAGACTTTGAATTCCATCGTGCATCCACCACGGGCCGTCTAAATTAAAATTTTGAGAGATGAAAAAGTAGGCGGTATAAAGCTTTGTAAGTTTTTACTACACTGCCTATTTCTTCTTCTCTCAAAATTTTAATTTAAATTTTATTGGTTGCTTTAGAATTACCATAAATACAAAGATATTAAGAGCAACTGCAATTTTTGAGCGTTGTGGTGAAGGAGTCACATAATTATTTTATTTCATACTTTTTAGTACGAATGAAGCCAATAGAAATAGACTTTTGTTTAAAAAAAAAATTTTTTTTATATTTTTTTGCAAATTTCATTCGGTTCGATTCGAATTAGAACATCTTCATTCGCACATCTCTACGCGCCACTTCTATACGTCTAAACTTCATTGCGGATTACTCAAGAACACATGGAGCCCTGTCTTAACCTAGCTGCTCGATCTAGCCATATACATTGAAAAAAAGAAAAAATAACAGCTATTTTTTTGTTTACGCGTAGGCAAAACATAGCGCTCGGTGTGGCCTCGACTTATATTAGTTCACCTATGCTTGGCACGTCTCTGTCCATAAGCAGAAATACACATAAACGAGCCCTTTGTCTTCTCGATAGCGGCGTGCTACACAAACGAAAAGGGAATATCCTGCGAGCAACTGGGACTGGGTACCGCCTCGGAGAATGATCGTGTGCTTTTTTTCGACCTACGGGCTTTTCGAGAGAGAAAAAAGGATAGCCAGGCGAGTATCGATGCGTCATCGGGACTCTACGTGGGCAGCATCCCAGAGTAGGCGTCCCGTCGCGCGTCTCGAAACACGTGGGCAGGGCCGGCTGAGTCGCGCGACTGGCACGTGTCGAGAGATTTTATTTTGTCCTTATTTTCGTTTCGTCGTCCATCAAAAACTACACGGTCACGATTTCCCCGGAGCACTCCAATACTTTCAACCGTTCCAATTCACCTTACGACGATCCTCCATTTTACAATTCCTTCATGGAAATCTATTCCTTGAGAATCAACTCTTGCTCCATCAAATCTACTTATCAAGTACGATTCTAAACTCACGAATTACCAAAACTCATTAAAAGTGCCGCCTGCTTCTTTCTTCGATTGAATCTTTTTTGTAATTCTTGTCTAGGCATTAGCTTTGTATTTTTCGTTTCGAGAAAGCTCGTGTTTCTCCGCGATAGACACAAACCGACAGATAGTCCTTGTTCATTATCTTTTTGGGGCACGGTGGTATTAAAAGTGTCCCACCTTTTTGATGCACGGCGGGACATCTTTGTCCCACCTCGAAATATTGCAATAGTTACGTGCGCATAGGTTTATATTCAGTCTTACTTATGTAAAGCACTTGGTAATACCATCAATAAATGTTATAAACGTGTTCACTCGTGTTGGCAAGTTTCAACATACCAGTACAGGTTCATCAAGTGGTACTTTTTATTACGACGATCTTTTTCTCCTGGTTTTATGTGAAAATTTCTGTGCAACATGACCTGAATTCCTGTGCCGCAAAGAGTTAAACCAGGTCCTTCTTATTTTCATTCGACCCAGTTGTTCCTTAAGGATGCTCAGCCACTAGTCCTCGCTCTAACGAAATCTTTTTCTATCCAATTTATAGCCAAGCCAAGAAATCGCACGCGTTTATCACGATGTTCTCTTCTCGTCGTCACGTTTAATCTTCTCTTTATTTGACAGAAGTACGAGCCAGTAGCTCGATACTCTCCATGCCGCACGCATCACGAGATCCCTCTTTTCTCTCTCGAAAGCATATTCGCCCTTTGAGCAAGGTTCGGGAAACTCGACAAATCAAAACCAGCCCCTGCGGTGCTCTCCTATTCGCCGTTACTCCGTTTCTCCTTGTAAATGGATTCCTTTGGCCTGTCCCTGATGGAATCCCCCACGGGGAGAAGTGTAAACGTTGTGGAGTCGCGCAAACAGACGCGGCGCGCGCCCTTTGCGCCGCGACTCTCCAAATCGAAAACAATCGTCGGATGGACGCGAGGCGTCGCGACGCCCAAATCGAGCGTAAAAACAAATCGTGTCGAGCAATCTCCTTTGCACCTTCTCGCGCACCACCTCCTTCTCCCTCCTCTCCATCCACTTGCTTAGCTCTTTACTCCTTCTCACTCTTCTCTTTACGATCCGCCTCGATTCTCGAGAGATCGAGATCATCCGAAGTTTCTCTTCTCCATTTTCTCTTCTTCTCACCCTTGTTTCTCTCGTCGTCTCTCTCCTCTCCTTCGATTTTCTTTGGCTTCCGGTCTCTTGGCCCTCCACGCGCGAGAAGAGATATACGCGACAGCCTAAGTTACGGTGGCCGCAATTCCCACAACGCGGCCACGAGAAGCAGAAGAACGTAACGCGTTCACCGCTCCATTCTTGTAATTTGCTTCCTCCGATCTTTCCTCGTGGCTCCACTATGACTCTCCCTCTCTCAGTACTTCTTCCTTCTCCTGGCTTCTCTCGGACTCCGCGCTCTCTTCATCTTCTTGCCACTTTTATTGTTTCTGTCCAACGAGAGAATTACTCGTGCGTTAGAGAGTTGCGAAAATCTTTGGAGGGATCCAGGGAGAAGCCTTCCCTCATTCCTAATGCAGGCTTCTTACCGTTCGCGTAAAGTTCTGCCCTAGCTGAGACTCGCCTCTTATCATCCGTGAGAAGTTTTACAAAGTTTTTGGTCGGAGAAGGTTTTTCGAAAAGTGTCGCCATCTTTTTGGGGGTCAGGGGTTACGCACCGTCGTCCACAGTCTGGCCTTAATGGCGGCGCATTTCTGATGCCGTGGCATCGCGTTAGACGTGTCATTAACCTTCCCTTCGAAGAATCTTCTCAGCACTTTTAGCATACTCTTCTTCGGTGATGCTTCACGACGATATTAATATTTATCGGAATATGCGGCGAGCCTGTCCTTCTACTTTCTTTTTCCACTTCTTTCTTCGTTCGGTAAATATGCATAAAGAAGGCCCCCCGCTCCGATGACCTTCAAAATAGGTGCATCCGACGCGTTTTCGCACGGGGAACAACTTTTTCCTTTGACAAAATCGCCGGTCTTCTCTGCGAACAAAGATATGAAACGTCAAAGACACATACATACAGGGTGAGTTTTAATGGCTGTCCCAACCTTTTACCATCGCAGTTGCAGTCTGTTAGTATTCGTGAGTATTAACTCACTCCGATGGTAAAAGGTTGGGACAGGCATTAAAACTCACCCTGTATATGAGCCGTTCAATGCACACATCGATTAACTACACTTTGTGCATTTTTCATAAATAACATACAAGCGCCGTACTTCCACGTTGTCATGCGTATTAGCGAAATTTACAAGCGTCTTTATGCTCCCTTATCGAGAATAATATTATTCTACTTATTCAGGGTTCAAGCGTTGCAACCATCGGTGATTTGTATACCCGGTAGAAAAGAAATTTCCATTGCAGGTGGAAGAAACGGTCGGCGTAGTGGCGCGTGGAATGCGCGAGGCGAGACGAAGTGTAAAGTTAAAAGTTAGATTAGAGGATACGGTGCGCGGCTCAATGGTGAAGAGAATCGAGAATCGTATCAATCTTATTGATCTTATCATACCACACCGTAAGAGAAAGAAATTCGGTGGTTCCAGGGTTAAAGAATGCAGAATACGTTGGTCCTTTCTTCCAATTACCTTTTCTATTTACGCGTTTAATTCTACGCGGATAACTCGTTTAATATCAAAGATCTTTAATTATCCTTTAATTCCATTCAATTCGTATAAATTCCCCGCGCAACCCGCAATCGGTTTCGTCGAGCAAAGCGACAAGAAGCGTATAACGAGATTTGTCGAAATTAACGAGATCCTCCAGCTCCAACCGGCAAAGGAATTAATTCGTGGCTATATTAAGAACCGCTTATACATATACAACTAACGCAAACGCAAACGTTTTCCGCGCGGAAGAAGAGCGGACTACGATAATTCGATTGGAAGTTCGCTTCAGGCGCGAAGTATCCGGAGTAATTGGAAAAGCGATCTACCACCATCGAGTAGATTTCTTTTTTTCTTCCCCGCTTATATCGATTCCTCGAAGCATCGACCGGAAAGAGAGGCCGAGAGATCTTGTAACGCGATAAAAATTTCAAAAGGCGCCCTGTACGGAGGATCCAAACAGGATCTCTCTAAGATTTGCGTCGGAAGAGTATCAAAGAGATTCAAGGAGGCGCGTATCCCTTGGTTATGGACTATCGTTCGAGCGTACATTTACCTAAGGCTACCCACCTACCGAGACGTTGGGTTCAACGTCGGAACAAGGAGAAATGATATTCCCCGCATGCGGATAATTAAGCGCCCAGGGGCGGACGATTACGGAGCGTTACCCTCGCCGCATATAAAGCATTATCGTGGGCAGCTCGGAAAAATTTATGCGCGTTCCATTCTCGTGTCGAGCGCTTTCGCACCTCTCTTTCTCCGTGTCTCCTCGTCCTTCTCTCTTTCTCTCTCTCTCTCTCTCTCTCTCTCTCTCTCTCTCTCTCTTTCACTCTCTCTGTCTCGTTCTCCAGTACCCTCTTCTCGTCCCTTCTTCCTCATCCTCCCCATGAGCATCTCGCCCACCCGAGGGACGAGGACGGGTCACACCCATTTAATTTTGCGGTTTCTCTTCTTTCATCTTCTCCTCTCGGATTTCTCTCCAGCCGTCGCTGTAATCACCTCCTGTCTTCCGGGGCAAGGAGCGGGCGTCCGGTCTTCTCTCATCGCCTTTCGTCCACCACCACCTTCTCTTCTCTTCTCTTCTCTTCCTCTCATCTCACCTTCATCGTATCGCGAGATTCTCTCCTTCGCTCTCATTATTCGCAATTCATCCTCGGAGACGCGTCGCACGCGAATTCTAAGGAATCGCGCGGAGGCGGTAGGTGGGCCGAAAGGGAAAGGACGAGCGGTGGCAAGGAGACGGAGGATGAGCACGCTTTTATAATTATAAATTTAATCTCGATGCCTCTTTGCCGCACTTGGTAGCGGGGCGAAGAAGAGATTCGAGAACCGCGAGGAATACTAATAATCTCTAGCCACCACACCCCGGCCGATGTGACCGTTTTTGAATTGCAAAGCGATTTTTTTTATCTCGACGTAGATAAGGATCTGGAACATTAATTATTCGCGAACTGGAAAAGCTGTCTTCTCTACAATAAATTTCCACGGCTCGTTGCAGGACCGAAGTTTCCCTCGGGCAAGAAGTAGGCGAGTTTCCAAAAGCATCCTGGTGAAATAATGGCTGTGGAGTTTGAATTTTTGCGGTGTCGTAGTAACGTGGTTACCAGGGTATGCGATGTGCCATGGTTGGGTGACCAAACGCTTCGTGCTGGACAGTTGTTCACGGGATTACGAGCCGCTTGGATGCTCGTGGTATCTTTCATCTCTTCGATATTGTGAGATTGGGTGATGAAGGAGAGTCAGAGTGTGAGAGAACTAAAACGACTGACAAGGGGAACACCAGAAACTCCCTCCTCAGAATTTGACCTGCTAGAAATATGTTATACTTTGGTACCTCAAGAAACCCCTGGTAAAATAGTTTAACGTAATAGTCAAGATTTTTCGAGAAGATTGAAATAAAATTTCGATGTTTATGAACATTCGAGCCCATGATAAGTTACGCTTGGTATGCGTTGAAGTTAGTTCTACCAGATACAACAATTTTTCTCAATGTCAATGAGATGTTTCTCAGCGCACATGTCGCAAAGAAAATGCGCGTGCACAAAAATTACATTTATTCGTTGCGCTCACTGCCGACAAAACTTATGTTTTCCTTGCTTTTAGGATCAATATCAGCCAAGCATATATCACTTGACGCATAATGATTAATGCTAATTGTATGCACAGTTTTCCAAATAAAAAACAAATTTCCCGCATTCTAATCGAAATATAATCAACAAGCGCATGTCGTGCGAACGATGCATTTCCTGCATATTTTTTACCTTTCCGTGATACGATATAATAATCAACTATTAATACTTTTATTGTAAAACATTTTCTACGTCAAAAATTCTTTGAAAAAAAAGAATCAAAACGAGGATTCGCACCGCACGATTACACAATATTTATTAACAGTTTGTTTGTATGTTAAGGGGTTAAGTTACAGGACCTAAGGTCCCATATAAACTTCCGAAAATTATAAAACGAATAAGAAAAGTGTGAGAGACCAATAGAAACAATGAGAAAAAGGGACAATTCACTTGTTCATCGGTCAAAAGGAAAAGGCAGCATTTTTAAACGCACCAATGGTGGAGAAGCTTTGCTTTCCGTGCAATTGGCGGCAACGAGTTCTAGACACGACAAGCAGGGGCGGTAAGGTGATAGAAGGATGCGCGACCACTGTGAACTTAAAATACGCTCCGGTGCCAACGTCAGTCGAGGCTCGCGTGGCTCCCACGCGAGATAAAATTTACGATGGAGAGGAGAGGGGAGAGAGCGCGAACGAGCGAAGAATCCTTCCACGGAGGAATTTCGTCCCGTGAAATTTTCACGTCGGCGCAACGTAACGCGCGAAATTCGGTGAGACGGGGGTTGTGTGCCGCATTACGTTTGAAAGGAATTCGGAAAGGGTGGGGTAGGGCGCGGGCCGATGCGCGGAACGAACGTACTGGAGATTCTCCGGAATCCAGGCGCCGTTCGCGGTGAAACTCTTTGGCAATGAGGGCAGCAGATGAGAAGGGTGAGAGGACGGAGACTAGAGAGAGTCGTGTGCAATCGGTGCAAGGAAAAAGGACGAGAAAAAGACGAGAGAGGAGAGGAGAAACCGATGGACGAACAAATGCGAGGATGACTGGAGAGCAATGACGAGTGAAAGAGGTCGATCGTCGATAGATCGCGGGGAATTCGAATAAAAGAGATGGAAGAAAAGTGTAGGGTAAGAGTGGCAAAGGGATGAACGGTGCGGAGAAATAATGCACAGATGCGCGAGGCGAGACCTTATGCGTGATTTTATTTATTGTTCGCTTCTGCGAAATTCAGGCGATACATTTTGTCGCGATACACTTGATTGAACTGTGAAGATCGTATTGTTAAAATATATACCATTGTTCTCAAAATTTGCTTCACATAGTTATTAACAGAGTAAGAAAGCTATCCTGCGGACAACAACCGCATTAAAGTTTTATTTACGCAATGTTATTCTTTAGGCAAACATTAGTCTGAACAGTGGTATAAAATAAAAGATCGCACGATCGGGTAGACGGTCTCCCACAATGGACCGAATGAATCGCACGTAATCTTGACAAGTAACTTTAATTTACATAGTGTTCTATGTGATATATCTATACAACTCGAATAGATTTCAAGTCCTTACTGTAGGCCTTTGCCTCCTACCGAGCAGTAATTTCGACCACGATAATCCCTTCTATCTACAAATATTTTTATTATCGAAGTCTTCTCCGAATCAACCTAACGTGAGGTGAAAGAAGAGGAAATAAAGAAGAGGAAAAGAAAAGTAGGGAGCCAATGGACGCGCGATCTCAAAGGAACAGTGGAGAAAACGAACGAGATGTAGGAGAGAGGATAAAACGCGAAAGAAAGAAAGAAACACCTTAACGTATAGAATAGAATAGAATAGAATAAAGGAAGAAAGAAGTATGTGGAATATGAGAGATGAGTGAACTCGGTAGAGGAAAAGGAGTAGAGAGTAAAGAAATAGAAAAAGGTGTACGATGAACGAACGGACAGACATTCGGAGGAAGAGAAAGAGGAACGGAGAAGGGAGAGATCGAGAGCGTTGCTGCGAGTCAAAGACGGGGTTGGAGGCCGGGACGGTGGTGAGGGTGGATGTGCACGAGGCAGAGGGAAGAGGAGCGACGATGTATTAAAGCCAAGAGAAGTTCGCATTCCTTGGCAGCGTAAAACGACATTAGCGCTGGCTCCACGCCAACACGTGGTGCTTTCACTTTGTACGACGACCAAATTCCCTCTTCCTCCGCCTCTCCTCCACCACCACCTCCGTGTACGTATCCTCGATCCTCCCTTTTACCTCGGCTGCAAACTTTTCCGGATTTTCCGCCGCGTCTGCCTCTCCTTCCTCCGGCGCACCCCCGCCTCTTAAAATTGAATTAACGAATTACGTTGCCCCTCTTCCGCGTTTGGTCGTCCCCGTGAGCGAGCGTGCCTTATTTCTCGAAGATACTCAAAACGTTTCCCGAGAGTGCCAGAGACACGGCGAAAGGGGTGAGCGAAACAGAAAGGACTCGATCGAATATTCCTTTCTTCCACGAATATTACCCCTGCAAAGATCTTTTGTAAGATATTATTTTATCGAACATTATACTAGATCTTGGACAAAGTTTCTTTACGGCGTAATATTGGCCTATGGGAGACAACGTGCCTTCCACGTTTGTATATTTTGTTTTCTTTACGATGGAAAGGATTGTGAAAATTCGATTTGGATCATCGTCGATCTTTGCTTTCGCCCATGCTTGATTTTGAATGGCTCGTTATTGTGTCCTGTTATCTAAATATAGGAACCATGCCAAATGTGAAACAATTTCCGTTCTGTGATTCTAACAAGGTTCGATCCAACGTCGTATCGGTTAATGAAAGCGACGTGGTCGCGAGTTACGATAATAGTGTTTCGTTGTTAACCGAGTAACAATAACCAGGCGTACGTCGAGGAGTTCGCAACTCTACGATATATATACGTTCTAACAATATACGTTCAACGTTGTAACACGACTGCGCCGGCGGGCGGCAATTAATATCGACAATGAAGAGATCGAATATTTCGGAATGAAATCGTATTTGAAAAGACGAAGGCTCGACGAACACGCGCCGAAGTAAATCGATTCGCCGAGCTGGAAATGGAGTGTCTCATGGAAAATCGCGTGGAAAATTGACTTCCTCGAATCAGATTCTCTCGGGCAGGAACGGAATTCAACGTTAATCGACGTTCATATTTACCTTCCACGGTTCTGAGAGATTCTTCTGAAAAATTAGAAATTGAATTATTTCGCGTCCCATTTTCTCTCTCTCTTTCTCTCTCTCTTTCTCTATGTCAAAATGAACCTTTCTTTAATATCTTCGATTTTGGGGTTTGGTTGTGAAGTTTTTCTTTTCTTTTGGCTCTTGAACCCTCGTACTTCTGATGCGAAAAGGATTACCTACTTTTGTTTCGTTACTAATTCGTAAATTGTTTAACATTGTAACTTTTACACTGAGAGAAAAAAATAGTTGGGTTTACTATAATCTCATTATATTTTATAGTTATATTTGGCATCAAACATATTTTTATAGTTCACTTAACCATACAAAATATAGTAGAATGAACGATTTATACAAATGGTTGTATCATTAACTATACCTTTGTTCCTATTACCACATGTATAGTAAAATATGCTATGCGAATATAGTTAGTTCTATTGCTATGTATAAAATATTCTGATAATATTAACTATATAAAATAGTTACTTCTCTTACCATTATATATTTTCAACCATACTATATTTTCAGTTGAAATAACCATAATTTTGAATAAAAACATAATACAGTCGCTTATACCATGCCTCTATCGTAATTATTACCGACATTATGGTAACATTTACCATAAATATGATATTTCCAACTATAATTTTCTTACTATTATAGTTAGATATATCATACACTTTTCTCTCAGCGTACGCTCTCGAGGGAGCTTAGGTCCTAGAGTGTAATAGAATATCGTGTCATCTCGTCTCCTCTTCCAAAATTACTCGCGCACGTGAATCCTTCCCTTTAACCGACTTCTCCACGGAGAAAGCTACGGATTATTCTCGATCATTTTAGCTTTACATTTATTCTCTCGCCAAGCGGATAACCTTCCTCGGAGAGAAACAAAGGGACGAGAAATAAATCGGTTGGACGAATCCGCAAAGGCACCGCGCGCGCGAAGGATATCAGCTCGAAAATTGACTCCCAGGAAGCGGTTCCTTCGAAGGCGATATATAGAAGCGGCTGGATTTATTTCCGAGGATGCGGCTCCCATCGAATCGGAACTGGCCGCTCCACCGATCCTCCAGCCCCGTTCTTCTCCTTACCTGCAGACGATTGCACTTCTCGCCAGTCGTAGGAAGTGCAGTGGCGCGTGCTGTCCGCTGGCCCACGGCCAAAAACCCGAAACGATCATGCTCGAGATAGATTTACCTATGTCGGACGAGCCCTCCGAGTCTCCCTCACCTCCTCCGCATCGAGCTGGAGAAAATTTCCTGCTTGCGAAGGATCGTTGCCTTTCGAGGCTCCGCGAGATTCGTCGATGATTCTCCACGTGCCTCGCCCCGGTTGCGTTTAACCTTTCTTTAAAGTCTCTTCCTTTGCCTTTTCTCTCTCTCTCCCTCTCTCTCTCTCTCTCTCTCTCTGGTCTATTTTTCTCCTCTTTCTCTCCTTCCGTTTCCTTTCTCTCTTCGACATATCTCCAGTTTCGGTTAATTCTACCGCTGCTGCAAAGAGAATGGGTAGTGGAGAAAGCCAGAGCCGTCCTCGTATTGAGTTCGCGAGATTTCGTTCTTTCCTTCTCAGGTTTCTCCTTGGGTCGCTTTTCTAGGTTTTCTCGTTCTCCGTATCGCATAGCACGCGCGTGGCAGGGCGTTACGGTTCTTCTTTCGAGCTTTCCTTTGTAGCAACTCCCATTCTCTCAGATTAGTCGGATTCGTCAGTTTAATTAAGGGAGGGTGGGGTAGTAGTCGCTTGGACAGATCGTTAGGAAGAAGAAGGTGGATATTACTTCTCCAAGATGTCACGACACGGAAAAATATGTTTCGGTGAAAATAACTTTGTTGTTATCGAATTTTTCGAGAAGAATTTTTCACAATTGACAAGTATGTTTAAAATTTTGCCCTGGAGCTTGCAACAGTTTCTTGCGGGAATGTGCCTGCATATGTTAAATTTCGTCTATGTAGGACATTCACAGCTCGACTAGTTGTGCCTTTTGCCTTAACCCGTTCTCTTCTCTCCGTCTCCCTCTCCCTCTCCCTCTTAGGTTTAGCTTTAGTTTTACCTTTAGCTTTATCTTTAGCTTTATGTTAAGTTTTATTGTCTTTTGGTTAACCTCGGTTAAATGTAATGATATATGGTTGCATTATGCTCTGTAGTTGAGAGAGTAGTTGCAAATGATTTATTTACTGTATAATTTTTGGTTGGAACCCTAGGGGCGCATGTGCCCAGGGTTAAATAAATTTATTTTATCTTTGTCTTTATCTCTCTTAAGGATAAGTGTGAATACTTTTTGTTGCGTGCGCTATCACCATTACCATTATTATTATTATTCTCTTTGTCGTTATTATTTTCGTTGTTGTTGCTGCTTTGTTTCTTTAAAGTTTATTTTTTTGTGTTTTTGATTTTTCGGAGTCTGTAGAATCTTGGGTCCAGGTTTGATAATAAATTCTAATTCTAATTCTAATTCTCTCTCTAATACCATCTTCCTCACCAGTGCCCATGCCACCTATGATACCTCTACAAATTTAATTCGTAACAAAATATCCACCTGTCGCCAAGAACCAATATGTTCTTTCCACCCTACTGCCAACAAATATTTAAAAACCTTATCTTATCAAACGATAGCATCTCTAAAACCTCGTAATCAACATTCATTCATTCTTATCGTCATCTTACCTGTCGTTACCGAGCATAAATCCCATGTACGGACTCGTAACTCGAAACGGAGTGCAAACGGTTAACCAACCTGGGCTAGCGACATTTGCGTCATAAATTCATTCGAGTCACGCGAACAACGTGGCGACCCTGTCAACGAATTACGAGGATTACACGGTGAATATCGAGTAGCTCGAAATGTAAACACAAGCTTAACCGCGCCCAAGCTTCGAATCCAAGGGAAACAAAAACAAATCCTGCTCGACGGATAATCTCCGGATAATCCAACACAGCTCGCTCTATTCGTCAAATGACCTACCCTATTTGTGCTTTCAGCAACGGTAGCCAGGTGACAACGAGGGCGGAGACGACAAACTCAAGAAGGAAACACTCGAAGATGGCGAAGAGCTCCGAGAGACTACCCGGCACCTCGACTAGACTGAGGACCAGGGACGACGGCTGTTGCTCCGTCAACTTTCTCAAATACGTTCTTCACATCTACAACGTCGTACTATTCGTGAGTAGAATCTTCCTTTTCTATTCAATTCGCCAACTTCTTCTACCCTATATCATCGTGCGATCCGGTTTAAAACTACAATGGGCGATCCGAGTCCGGAGAGGAGGATCCACGGAAATTCGACGCGCATCGTGGGCATTGGAAGCGCGAAACGAAGGGGACAATCGCTGATTACAATTGCCGGTTGGATTCGTGCTAGAGGGTGGGGACTGGAGAGAGAATGAGAAAAAGAGGGAGAAGGAGAGGAGAGAAATTGAGAGGGAGAAACGTATCGCTCTCGGGGTCGCTGTTCCGTTTCGATCGAGCGATTTGTACGAAATTACAGCGGCGGCTTGTCTCTCCATCCCTTCTTTTGTCTCTCTTCCTCTCTCTATCTGTCTTTCTCTTTTCATTCAGCTGCCCTCTTTCTCTCTTTCTCTCCTCTGTCTTGTACACGATTGCGCGTTACTCTCCCTGTTGTTCTCATTCCACCCCATTCGTGCTCCTACTCTCTCTCTCTCCCTCTCTCTCTCTCTCTCTCTCTCTCTCTCTCTTTTAAGCTTCTCTCATTGGGCCTCGTCCGCTCTGCAACTTCACTTTTCTCTCTCTCTCTCTCTATCTCTTCCACCATCCCCTGCTCATCGATATTTCTCGTTCTGGTTTTACCACCTGTCACCGTCCATCCTCCATTTCTCCGTCTCTCGCTCTGCTCCCTCCGCTCTCCACCTTTTCTCTTCTCTCTCGCGCTACTCCTCTCGTTTATCGGTGTTTCTAGATTCTGTCTTTAGTACTTGTAACTCTCCATTTCTCTCTCTCTCTCTCTCTCTCTCTCGCTCTCGCTCTCCCTCTTAAACTTCTCTCATTCTACTCTCTCTTAACCTTCCATTTCCTCTCTGTCCCTACTCCACTGTTCATCGGTGTTTCTGCCTTTACCGTCTAGCAAAAATTCCATCCCTCTCTCCGTCACAAGCTCCTCTCCCTCTGCTTCCTCACCTTCTCTCCTCCTGTTTACCTACAATGACCATCGTCTCTCTCTAGCCTTGTATATCATGCTATCTCCTTCGGTTTCTCTCGATTCTCTCTCTCTCTCTCTCTCTCTCTCTCTCTCTCTCTCTCTCTCGGCCCATTTCGCACGTGGGCTCGTCGGCACCGGTTAATACCAGGGGCGGACACGTCCTCGCACCATTTGTATCCAACACGCTCTTCCAAGCGGAGATTCGGGCCAGCTTTTGCAATCACCGGCAGCCTCGCGTCCTTTTAATTGTTGCTGCAACGCCCGCTTGCCAGAGTCCCTACGTCCATTCGTCCCTCCGGTTCGTTTGTTCGTTCGTTCGTACGCCGGGGTTAAATTAGCGGGTAGAACCAATCTTTCTGTAAATGAGAGCCGAGCTGATGGCACATCTAAAAGCGATCGTGGATGTAAACGTTATTGACGCGCGTACGACGAAGATAAAAGGAGAACGAGTGGAAAGAGGAGAACAAAGGAAAAAGAGGGAGAGAAGAGACGAGGGTGGAAAGAGGACAAAATACCCCGACGGAGAGGAAAAATAAACGAGGTGAACTTTCGACGGAATTTTTCATAGAGGTTGAGATTGTTTTTGATCTCTTTGCGAAGGACGTCCTACTTCGTTAAAGCACTCTTGGTCGACCGTGCAGCAAAGGTGCTGCCTGCGCGCGTTAAAACTTCTAGCCGTGTAAGCGTGTCGCTGCTTTCGATCCCGATATCCTGATTTCTGGAAGAGCGTGCATCTTCGAAGGAAGTCTTTATTTGAGAATCACGAAGGACGTTCAATTCTTTCAACTGCAGAATGTCTCTCGACCCTAGAGTCCACGTACTCTCTCTGGTACTTTAGACCCTCTTACAATTTTAGATGCGCTGGATAAACACGCGTGAACATGCGTACCTATGCATATGCGTCGAGCGCATCTAAAGTTGCTAGCAGATCTAAAGTCGCAGCAAAAGTACGGACGTAAGTTTACGGAAACCGGTGAATTTTACGGGTTTGACCCTTTAAGTGCTGAATACTCGCGGCTTATGCGGTCCGAACGGACGGCGCGTGGCTGGCGCTGACGATCGCTGTGGACGGAATACTATTTCGCTAGATTGAACTCTGTTGATTAACTATTCAAGGCGTACATAGTAATAAGTTATAATAATCCTTTTGCAGGAGATTAAATGATTAAAGAGCGTTATTTTTAAGCATTACTTATTTATTATAAACATTAAAATTTGCAACAAACTAGAATTTGACCAATAAACTAGAAAACAATAAACTCACACAAAAGTAACTGTAATACTTCTATGTAGGTGATCGAAAAAATCGACAGACGCATATATGCGCCTTCAGTCCACGCGGATAACATGGAGTAAACGCATATATGCGTCCTTAGTCCACAACCGATGGCTTTCGCCAGACGCATACAGGGTGGGCTGGTTTCAACTGTCAAGCCGGAAACAGTGGATAGAGCGGCTTAAAACAAACACAAAAGTCCTGGGGCATTATTCAAAATTCGCAATACCGGTCGAGATATTAACTGTTAAAGATCAAAGGAAAAAGCGTTGGTCAAAACGCTAGAGCCTCTGCGAGCTGTAGGACGGCCCAGTTTACCAACAAACAAATGCGGGGTGCGGTAAGGAGAAGAATAACGCAAAAGAAGCCTACCGTGCAGCGGCGCCTTAGCCTTCCCCTTACCGCGCCCCGCATTTGTTTGTAGGCAAAGTGGACCGTCCTACAGCTCGCAGAGGCTCCAGCGCTCCTCGCGCTGCTATTTTGATGGACGCCCTTTCCTTTGATCTTCAACAATTAATAACCCGATCAATATTGCGAATTTTGAATAATGGCCCAGGACTTTTGTGTTTGTTTTAAGTCGCTCTATAAGCATGTTTGCTATGGTAAACTTATAAGCGCCTACCATGTATAATTTGCGAATGCCCCAACCTTTGGCTAACCCGCCTCGCACTTGCACGTTTGTACACTCAAAACTAATTTAAATTTTCATACCATTTTATTAAAACTAAATACAATGAAAGTAATGAATAAAACATGTAAGGGTTCTTAATTTCTTTCAATTAAAAAGGTTCCGTACTTCTTTTATTGTTTAGTCTTACTTTCATAAGTTATTCATAACGTGTTGAATAAAGTCTAGGAACTGGACCGTCCTACAGCTCGCAGTGGCTCCAGCGTTCCCCCCGCTGCTATTTTGGCCAACACCCTTTCCTTTGATCTTCAACAATTAATAACTCGATCAATATTGCGAATATTGAATAATGGCTCAGGACTTTTCTGTTGGTTTCAAGCCGCTCTATCCACTGCTTTCGGCCTGACAGTTGAAACCGGTCCACCCTGTATGCGTCCATAGCGCTCAAAGGGTTTAATACAAATTTGCCTTTATAAAGAATGTTCCGTAAACCTAGGGTTCGATTGTCAGTTTAAACGACTATACGCCATCTGTTGTCCAGCAATTTCGACATTTGTATTAATCGTGGGTGGAGCTTCGCAAATTCCCGTTATTCTTGTCTCCGAGGCGACGTGGAATTATTCCGAAGCCACCTTGAATGGAAAAATTGAAAGCCCTTGATGAAGCGCGCGGCCTTTGCGTCCTTGATCCAGGGGATAAAGGAGCGGCGAACGGTCGAGCTCCCGAAATTACGGAGCGTCCACTATCCACAGTGATCCACCCTCTCCCTTTTTTCTCTCCTCCAACATCTCCATCCCTCTCCTCTTTTTTCTTCATCGCCTCGTATTATAAAGAGGCGTTCCAACATCGTGGCCCATCGCCCTCCGCGCGACGATACAACCCATAAAATGCTAATAAAGCTCCCCCTCGTAAAGTGCAGACACCTTCTAGCGGCCCTCTCGAAAATGAGTGCGTCGGCGGCGGTGAGAGGGTGAGCGAGTGGAAAGAGAAAAAGAACACTCGACGGAGAAGGAGAGAGAGAGAGAGAGAGAGAGAGAGAGAGAGAGAGAGAGAGATAAAGAGAAAGAGATGGAAGGTTTGGTGAAAAAGTGGAATGCAAGGGATAAGGGTCGTAAAACGAGTGGAAACGGGAGAAGAGAACGGTGCGACGGAGTGAGAGAGAAGGAGAAGGAGAAAACTGGATGTAAAAGTGTGCACGAGGGCAAGAGTACGGAGAGTGACCGAAACGAAGCACGACGAGGAGGAGAATCGAAGGACGAGGGTGGAGAGAAGAAAGAGCTCGAATTACAAGAGGACGAGAGGAGTGCCACCGCCTCGTGCGAAAGGGTGGATGGAAGCGTGATAACGTTAAAGAGGCGAAATAAAGGGAACATCGACGTTGCTCTCGCGCGTCTCCTGCCTTTAATTTAACGTCGTGTCGACGTCTCGTGGAAAAGTGCAAGCGGCGCGACGCTCCGAAAATTCGACGATTAAAAGCGAAATCTCGTGGAACGGCCCGGGCCTCTTCTACCGTGCCTCGTCGCCTCCGGCGCCGGTGAGATTCTAAGCGATCGCATGCGCGCAAAATCCTACGAAGATCTGGCGGCCATATTTCGGAGAGATCGTGGCTCGTAATTTTATTCATGGAATTTCTCTTAGTCCGCCCCTCCGCCTTTTTCAGGCGTTGCGCAAACGCTCCACGCGTATCGAACGAAACACGCGACGGGGTGTAAATGCCGTTTCTATTCTCATTTACCTTTTCCGCGCTTTATCTCGCGCGTGTGGATTTAGTCGTCGGTGTTTACTTCCATTTTGTACTTCTGCTTTTGCCGAATAACATTTACTTTTAATCGATGCAGATTCTCAACGCGCAAAGACCCTAACGAATTTACTTTTTAATTTCACTAGTCGATGCTGCTCGCCCGGCGCGATCAATGTAAATTGGTAAAAATGGACGCGCGCGTCGGTTTTGCGCTGTCGAACGTATTTTCGTGCGAACCTTTGATCCGCTCGCGCACGTCCCAATTCTCTGTACGCTCTTGGGGGCCGTAAAGCTCATTTGAAAAGCAAGTCTCTTTCCGAAAAAATGTCCATCGTCGACGTTCGTTCTCCTCGGCAATGGAAAATGTTTAATTAAATTTCTTTTTGACGTGGCCCAACCCGGAAAATGAGCGTCAAAGAAAACTACTGCGGGCATCGAGCGAAACGGTCGACGCGTTGCGGTTGCGAGTACGCGGGCCCGCTTAAACGAAATTTCTCGAATTTAGCGATTCGCGGTTATTCATCTGCAATTGGCGCGTGTCATTAGCGCCGAAGCTTCTTTACGCGCGCTTAAATTTGCGAGCGTTTAACGAGTCTGACTGGCCGTACCAATCGTGCGACAAACGTGAATACGACGAGTTCGGCTCGTCGCACAAATTTTCGGCTTTTTAACGAGTTTAACTCTTTCAGCGCTATGAACGCATACATACGCTCTCACAGAACCACTCAATTTAGGCTATGAACGCACATATGCGTTCTCACACAACCATTCAATTTAGGCTATGAACGCACATATGCGTTCTCACATAACCATTCAATTTGGGTTATGAACGGATATAGGTGATTGATCCTTGTAAGTCTAGAGATACAAAAAGATAATGCGTTTAAGTATGCTTTTGTGCAATAAAATTTCGAAGTTGCCCAGCCCAGCATGGACGTTGTCGTAAAAAGTGAGCAGTCCACAGGACACGCTTAATTTCAGACAGCTCGGCGCTGAAAGGGTTAATTTGCGATACACATTACGAGGCACACTTGAAAAAAAAAAAAAAAATACGACCGCAGAGGAACCAGAAGGCCAAATTCGTTTCTCGATTGTTTGATTTATTTTGTTTCCACGGTCAATATCTCAATTTCAGATTACATACCAACAGGCAGCGAATGTGTCTGCACTTTTTTTTTTTATCCGTAATTAGTAGGTGCTTTCCTTTTACCGCTTTGATCAGATCAGATCAGATCAGCAACTAGTATGTTCCTTTAACTAAACTGAAGCGATCAGATCACTTCCTCCCTTACCGCTGCTGATCTACCGACGAACTAAGATCAGTAGGTGATATTAGCACGACAATTTTTCATTTGCTATTTTGCAATATTAACACTGCAGACCTCTTTCTATTTTCTACCAAAAAACTCTGCAATAAAGTAGTATTAGTAGGAGGTCGAACAAGACAAACTGGGAATATTATGATACAGTTGTGATAGACTTATAATATTTAAGCGTAAAGTAAAAGAAATTATTATAACAGCGGTTCCTAGTATGTAAGATATTGGATGTATAAAAAAATAGCCGAGAAGGCTAATAAAGATCAATCAGTCAAGAACTCTAGAACTACGAAAAGTGTTACTAGAACTATTATTGATTATTTTTTATATCAAACGTCGTGCACGCTTCACGGACATGTAAAAAGGTCCAATAATGCGAAAATAATGACAACAATAAGCGAAAGCGCGAGAGTACAATGGCACGGCGACAATGCCCTCTCGCATAACGCGGCATCGTGCACACGCCCGTCCCGTCACCTGCATTCACGCGTGCATTCGGATCGACCGACGTGCATGCGTGACGAGGGACGTGCCAATCGCTCGTCGATCGCTCACAAGCTCGGTTTAACGTTCGCGAAATGGCCGGGTGCCTCGTAAAACAGCAGAGCTCGTTGGGATTTTTCCATTCTTCGCATTCGTTTTACGGCGCGATTGGTAATTCTTGTCGAGGAAATGCGAGAAACGGCGAATTGAAAAGCGCTCGTACTTCTTTTGAAATTGTTTCGGTGTATTGGTTTTTTTTGGTCGGCATGTGAAACGGGGTTCGCAATGAAAACAGCGAAGGCACGATGGAAATTATGATAAGGTCAATGTCCCTGTTTCTACTCACTACGAACTATTCTTCTTAACATTAACACTAGATTGCCCGAAACCAGTCAATTTGACTGGTTCAAATGGAAAATCGTGTTTATAAAAAATATTCGGGCAATCTAGTGTTAATATTCGGTTGATAAACTAAGTTACAGAAAGATTCATTATTAATTATTTAGATACTCCGACATAAGTTGCATAAGCTCGTTGGTCACTTTGTAACAGCTCGTTGTTAAAAATAAATCTCATAATCCGAGCAGTTGTTGTAGTCTTAAATGAGTTGAAATAGGGACATCGACCTTATTGATATCGATGAACCGAAACTGAATCTGTCACACAGGTATGCGCAAAAATAGGGACACATGAGTAGATATACGGACACCGCGATTTTTGCCGAGTAGAAGTACGTTCATTTCTTGCATCGCATTTGATTAACAATTATTCATAATAAAAGTCTTTAAAATGATATTTTTTTAATTTTATATGTAGTGCGACTCCTGACGTGATCAGCGACCAATTTGTTCGCTAATTGTTACTTGAAATAACAATTTAAACTACTCTTTTTAGTATCATTTGTGTTAAATGAGTAGAAATAGGGACATTGACCTTATTTATTATCTCAGCTTCTACCCGTGATACCAACTCCCCGACCAGTCTGTCCCCAGGTTGATAAAGAGAATGGAGAACCGTTGAACTCTTGACACCTTAAATTTGTCCGTCCATTTACGTTTAATCCCGCGACATTATTTTTTGTTTTTTATTGCGAGATTGGAAGAAATTAAGGTCGAAGAAACCGCAGCTATGTCTTTTTCCGTGTCTCCTCTACCTACGCTCGTTTTGTCCCTCCCACTGAAATCGTTGGATCCAATAGAAAGAACGAAGTTAATTGAATCCAATATTGGCCCGTGTTCGTTACGAAGAGGAACGTCGTTGAATCCACGATGCGAGGCTGAACGAAACGCGATGGGTCGGATCGAGTTCTTGACCAGCGCGACCACCGTATCGACTCCGTCGTTATAACGACGAGGGGACACGTTGCACTTTTATCAAGTAGAAGCTTGCCCGTTCGTTCGCTAAGCCGGACAATCAATTTTCGGAGAGTAACGGTTGAAGGATTTGATTAGCTTTCCTTCTCCAGGTCTAATCCAGCCCGTACATCTTGGTCTCCAAAGTTTATATCTCGCGTTGGGCCACGGAAAATTTATTTTTTAACCACTTCGCATCTATGGACGAGACATCTCGCGACTTAATATCATTCGTGACACGCGCCGGAGATATTTCGCGACGCGATGTTGCTTACCATACGCTTTGCACGAGATATCTCGTCGATAGCTTTGGATAAGGAAAGTAGCTATTTCTGTAAAAATTGTAAAGTAGCATTATGCATAACGCCGTGGTTTGAATTATACCATTCACTGGACAAATAAGATTATTTGTTAAAAAAAACATATTCTTCATTTGACTAGGGATATTTGACGCGCGTTTACCGAACAAAATGAAACGTAATTTTTTACAGCGGACGAGAAACGTTTGTCGAGCAAAAAAAAAGTAATTTTATAGTCAACGTAAAATCTTTATCGTTATAGTCCGCGGCAACGAGATTTCTGACATTTTATAAACATTCGTCGTAATTCTCACCGGTTAGAAACGCCACTCCGCACTTTATCCGCGTTTAAAGGATCAACAGGTTGTTCCGCGAATAATTATGGCGACCAGGCGGCTTAATTAATTATGCGGAGAATTCGTAAACTCTACCCACTTAATTGTCGTCGTGGTTCCATGCCGGGGAGGATTCCATGGATATGGCCAACGCTCGACGACCATTTTGAATCGTCCGCGCTTTCATTCGTCCACTCACCACCTCTCTCTTTCTCTCTCTCTCTCTTTCTCTCTCTTTGTTCCCCAGTGGCACTTTCTCGGCACGTTGTAACAATCGATTGATTTACATTCCACCGCGGGAGTTCCTCTGAAATTCCACCGTTGGAATGCAGTGAGGTAAATGGCGAAGCTTCTACGATTCCCCATTGGAATTTGCTTCTTAACTTCGCGCATTTCACGCTCGCGTCGATACGGATAAGAAGAAAAGTTCCTTCAGCCTCACCTGCCTTCCTAATTAAAACGTCAATTACCCTCGTATTCCCACCCTCCGTCAAAGCCCGTCCAAGTTCTCCCACGATGGAATTCCAAGGTGCCCTCGAGCGTGGAACTCCCTTATAGATTGTTAATTAATTGCTCGTAATTAATGACATCGAGGCTAATCACCGTCGTGCCGGCGCTCCTCCCGCTCCCGTTTTAATTTCCGTTTTGGGACGAGACCGGCGAGAGAAGGCAGAAAGTGGGGCGGAGCTGAGACGTTGGCGAGGGACGTGGTGGAGCGCAGTTAATTGAATTAAGAACCTTACGCAGTTTCGTCACGGTAAGAGAGGGAGAGAGGAAGAGATATATATATATATATATAGAGAGAGAGAGAGAGAGAGTGAAAGAGAGAAAGAGAGAGAAAGGGAGAGACAGAGAGACAGAGAGAAAAAGACAGAACCGTGGTCGTTGGACCGTAGCACGAAACGAATGAAGCAATTAACTCAACGAGACACGTTTCTTCCGCCGACAGGAGTTATTATGCCCCTCTATTTCATTAGCCTCTTTGAAGCTGCAACAAGGTTTAACCCCTTCACGACCGCGCTCCATCTTTTTCGGAGAAGTTTACGTGCCGAAGCGGCGCGCAACGCGCACCGCCTACCACCTCTTCCAACGACGTACAATGGAATGCAATTTCTTCATTCGTCTCCTTTCCCAGCTCGTGTTGTTGCTCAAGGCACGTATTACAAAAAAAGTAAACGATCCTCGTCCAAGATCTCGCGTAAAATGTTATTTTATCAAATATTTCGCAGTTTTATAAAAGATGATCCGTAACCACGTAAGGATATTTATTATCTCGAGAATTAACCCATTGCACTCGAGGCATTTTTCGCGTGGATGAACCAGCAACTCGAGACCGCAGCATATTTGGTGAATTTCTTACCTCTAACTTAAAATGATTATTTTTCATAGATATTAAACATAGATAGTCACTGCCGCGCATCGAATTTTCACATCAAATCAATTGGTGAGCGAGAGTCACCTCTCGAGTTGCCATCAAATGAGCCGTTCAATGCACAAATCGATTGACTCCATAAATTATGTTCAAAATTATGTGATAAATATAAAAAATAGGGACTTAATCAAGTGCCACGATGCTTAAATTTATGAAAAATGCAAAAAGTGGAGTTAATCGATTTGTGCACTGAACGGCTCAAATCGTGTGGTGAGTGAGAGTCACCTCTCGAGTGCAAAGGGTTAATATTTTCTCAAAAATGATTCTTTATTGTTTTTTCCCTTCTGCGTGTAAACTCATTGAAAGATTAGCGAAAGAGAAAGAGAGATAGACAGAGAGAACGAAGATAAATCGTCGAGCCTATTGTTCAATGATATTTTTCGTTTCTCGCGTCGAGGCTGGATCGCCAATGCCGCGATTCGGATGGACCAATTAACGACGGGGTATGCAATTTTACCGCGACAGTAATTATAACGAGCCTTTTATTTCGTTAACGAGCGATCACCGGTGCGCACGGAAAAAGCGGCAGCCACTCGACTCCTCCCTTCTCGCCCTTTTACGATCGAGAGTAATTAATCAACGATTTAATTAGCGCGGCAGAAAGGCGAGGCTACGGTTTATGGCGCTCAAATGTGCATTATCGAACGAGAATGCTTGAAATATTTATCGGTGAATTTAGTAGCGGGAGAGAAATCTTTCCACAAAAAGAAAGGGATGAATGAAAATTATTCTCGATATTTCTAACAAAAGTACCTTAAACAAAAAAGAAATGTTTACAGTGGTATCTGCAGACGGACAATTCAATCCAAAATACAGTCAAATCTATTTTTGCACGGGGGATTGGGATCGCATAGAAGAAATCGCAGAAAAAAAAATATCATGTAACTTCGTAAGTTCTTCGTTTGCAACATATTTAAAAAAAACTTTTTTATGTGGTAAATGGAAAAATCGCACATAAAAAGTCGCACGAAAAAACCGCATAAAAAAACAGGTTTGACTTTATACACATGCGGAGTGATAATAATAAATAATAGAGAAATAAGTTTGAGGGCGAACTAATAGAAAAATTGGCAAATAAAAAATTGTCAAGCTCGGATCTATCTCGAATCAAATGTAAGTCGCCCACGTAAGGAGAGTGGCAAATAGTCAGAGAAACAGAAGTGTTTTACACGCCCACATGCTCACGAAACAATCGTACATTCTGCACGCACGTGTGCATTTGCACACTGTACGCACGCGGAAGAAATATTTGCACATATTTCGTGCCTGCAGCTCCACGCGTTGAAGTTGCGCCGAGGTGAGGCCTCTACCGACTACCAGCGGCCCTGAACGCTTAATTATAATTATCAACGGGAACGTGGAGAGCCACTAATTACCGGCTAATAAGAGAGAAGAGAGAGAGGGGCGAGAAACACTCTCGCCATAGAAACCTCCACGGATTTTCTTAGAGCCCTCATTACGAGCCTGAATAGTTGTATGCCACGAGATTTTCGATTCTCATTCGTTGTCCTTTGTTCACCTAACCATTTGGAGAAAATTCAGGAATCTTCAGACTCTCTCACTTTTGTCTACGAATGCATTGGCGATTCTCGTAAACGGGAAAAAGCAAAACGGTAACCGTCGATCTGTATATTTTATACATATATTTAATAAGCCACCTAGAATAACTCCAAAAGTATGATTGCAGGATTGCATTGACACCAATGGTAATTACTTTGAACACCTTCTGTAAATGTAAGTTCATTTCACCTTTTTTGCCTAAATGACCTTCATTAACCTTCAACGACCTTAATATTATACATCATTGGATTCGTCTCGATAGCCTGTATCAGAAAATAAATGCCTAAACGCAGCATTCTATTTAAAAACAGAAACTTGACCTTCAAATCTCTGAAGCTACTCCACCTAGCAAGAAAACACTAATGTCAAATAACAGCCCTCTTTGTCCCATGCGACTATTGTATCGAAAAATGTTTGACTACTATCAGACTTTTGGAGATTTTCTAGGTGGCAATTATTCGGGCCTCACCCTGTATATAAAAGAAAAATAATAAACTCTCGACGCCGTAATTCTAATTTGAATATAATGTATAAAAAAGATCTTGTTTCTCTTATTTTTCCGAAGAAACATTTTTTTCATATATTACGTTGAAATTCAAATTGTGACGTTGATGGTTATATTCAGTTTCTTTTTTTCCACATTCACGCGAACGTAACATTTAGAGGCCTTGCCTCGCCCCGATGATTTCTCAAGCCTCACGAGCGAAATGAGAGGGGAGGAATTGCAAAGGTCAATTACAGAGATGTAATTGTACATTACGAGTGAGTTTGCGAGAGCACGAGGAATGTTGCCCGGCAACGATTCCCCGATATTTCCAAGCCGTTCCGATTATCGATCGACAATTATACTCTTACCACTTTTTGCTCTCCACCAGAACAATTCACCAGTGCCGCGAGATACTTCTCGTACAAGGCACACGAGTTTACGCGCGATACAGACATCTCTTGTATTCTTACTCGAGCGCAGGGTGGATAATTGTAAAGACGAAGCGCGCCAATTGCTCGAAATGCTTTACGGAGTGCCCGCGTAAAAGCGTTCATTTTCATTTTTACCCCTTCAATTACGGTGGCGCGCTTCGAGAGACAATTGCACTTTCAAATAATTTTCGTCGTCCTTCTCGCGAGCATCTCTCAACCTCTCAACGAACTCTGGAACAAGGCACGCGAGGTTGAAGGACGATATGAAAATTGCAAGATTGCACTGACAAATGTTGAAGACGTTTCTACCGAGTGGAGTTAGGGCGCGAGCCGATGCGCCTAGTAATTTTTTACGTAAATACAAACTTTTCGCGGAGGTATCTCTCGTGGGAAATTACTTGGCAAAAGTGCTTCGGGGACATGAGGTAATGGCAACGGTCCTTGCGAAGGGTGGAACGATTTTATAACGAGATCGATTCTCCGGGATGGGCGCCTATTTCTGGAAGACGCGCGTGGGTTTTACAAGAGCAACGCGAAATATATTACTGTGATTTTACGCGAGAAAACCCACCGGATGGTGTGGATTATTTTTCAATGAAAAACGCCCTTTGGGCAATGACCCGATACACTTTGATACTCCTCTGTATATTGAGTTTTCACTCGTTGTGCATTAGGTACCGCCTGCTTTCGAGCTTCTTCGAGCCGATCGGACGTTCAGCCGATTACGTCAGATTACTCGAAACTTTGGCGAGGTGCCGGCCTAGATTCTACGACCTAAGGGAAATCTTTCAACCTCCAATGTAAAATGAAACAATCATTTTACCGTCTTATCAGTGACACTCACGCGTCCATATAAATTCTCTCGACGATTTCTGAATTACGTTCATTCAACAATCTTTTCCAATTTCGGCGAACGGCTGATAATTTGACTAATTGCAAGTCGTACTTTCGAAAAATCTGTCAATCCTGAACGTAAAACGAAATAATCGTTTTACCGTTTTATCAGTGACACTCGTGTGTTCATATAAATTCTCTCGACGATTTCTGGACTACGTCCTTTCAACAATCTTACCAATTTCGGCGAACGGCTGATAATTTGATTAAGCCATACTTTCGGAAAATCTGTCAACCCAGAGCGTAAAATGAAACAAACATTTTACCGCCTTTATCAGCGACACTCAGCCGTCCATGCAAATTTCACTCGACAATCTCTGAACTACGTTCTTCCGCAAACCTTTCCAAATTTCAGCGAACCCTTTCACGAGACTCGAGGCGCCCGCCGACTGCTCGTAATTCGAAAAGCCCTAGATGCGAGGCAGAATATCCACGCGCAACCTCTGAAAATTTCATTGAGAAAGCTTTTCTCGCGAGAAGCCGCCTTGTGCTTTTGGCGCAACCACTGACGTCATAACATCGTCGAGATATCCCAAAGGAGAACGATAATTCCATCTCGAAAGAATTAAATTATCCGTGACACGTCGCACGTCCGCGATCCCGAGAGAAGGAGCCGCGACCGGTCGCCGAGTGCATTTCCGAGATTGCGTCTGCATCCCAAATGCATCACGAAAGTATCCGCAGGAAAGGGTGGAAGGAAGAAAAAGATACTGAAGCATGCGTGCACCGAGTGCAACACTCTCGATACTTGCGTATCTATCAGAATGGTTAGAAAGGAAGATGCGAGGACGAGAACTTCCGGAACGAGGGCGAAATCGTTGAAAATGCGTGAAATTCTCGCCGTCTCCCATACATTCGCGATTCACCACGGGAGAGTGAAAGAGGAGAACGTCAAGTGCATTATCGGCTTTTCACGTTGGTGTCCCCGACGTGTGATATCGACGAATCGACGAGTGCGGCTGAATAAATTTTCGAACAGCTGTGAGAAGGAGGTTGGTAAAAATAAATTATATTCGGCGACTAGTGATTTCAGAGAGTGGACAGTACTGGTGACCTTGTCGAATAATCCTAGCTCTGCAATTCTTCGCTCCAAGTTTCTCCAGAATTCGAGCACATTGTAAAAAGAAACCACAGTAGAAAGCACGACATCTTCAATTCGAAACCAACCCATGCGATTATGTTCGAAATAATTTTCCAAACACTTTACTTAGAAAGTGCAAGAAAAATCGTAATTACCGAACCTTCGATGAATCTTCCACGGGTCCAGGCTGTTTTATTATGCTCATTTTTATCGAATGGACGGATCGACTGTGGAAGTGTGAAAATCTCAGTGCTTCTGTGTCGAGAACGTCAAAAGCATTCTCCGTGATATCCGAAGCTGAGGGGCCAGTACATCGACGAACGTGCTGCGGCTGCGAGGACAGTTTGTCCGCGCCAATCGCGAAACGAACGCGTAACTCGGGTACGAGAGTGCGAAATCATTGGGGATGCATGAAATTCATTGTGCCGTCGCGCCGCGTCGACGTGCACGGAATTTATTTCGCTCTCTCGTCGCGCCTCTCTTAATTATCGCGATGATGCGGCGCGGTGTAACGCGGCGCGCATACCACCGATGCGGAAAAACCGCAGGAAGGATTTCCATCGTCAAACGCCGATGGAATGGAAATATATTGTTTTCATTGTTACCGGATTCGCGACGAGCAATCGCCCGGCGGAAATTATTCGTGACGAATGAAAGAAATAAAGCGCGGCTCGCCTTGAAGCGAAGTATGGACATTATTTAAATGAATTTGCGCGCGTCGCACAGTGTCCTCGAAACTTAAAAAAGGGTGTTCCATAAATAGTAAATTACAAGAGGCAACTTTTTTGTTTTTTGAGATATCTCAAATCGGCCAACGCTATTCGAAATAGCGTCGCTTGTAGCCGTTTGTACCTCTTTTCTTGTCGTTTGTACCTTAAGGGGTTCGGAGGTAGAGATACTTCAAAACTTGAGAAGACGCTCAGTCTGTCTATGGAGATTGATCTATCTAGAAAGCCTCACTACGCCCTCACTTTTAAATTATTGGTTTATGTGCTTTATTTCCTTCATAAACCAAATAAACCAATAATCGAAACTTGAGGGTGTGTTGAGGATTTCTAGATAAATCAATCTCCACAAACAGACTGAGCCACTTGTAAATTTTTGAAGTATTTCTATCTCTGAACGGTTTAAGGTACAAACGAAAACAAGGGAGGTACAAACAGGTACAAACGATGCTCTTACGATTGCAAAAAAAAAAATTCGATACTTTAAAATCGAGTGCCAGGTTCACACAGGTGTCGTTTCGATGGAGTGCTTCGACCGAGACTAACCGAGCACTCGAAGGACTTAATCTCTTAGTTTTCCAATTTGTTCTTCCCCTTTCCGCCGAGCACCCCAGGTACGACGAATTGCAAAACAATAACGATGGCGATCGTGCGAAAGCAATTACGCAGATTTCGATACCGGTTTAAGAGCGAATGTCGAACGCATGAAAACTTTGGGAGCGAGGGACGTCGTAAAAGCAATTATCGGAGAGAACGAGGGGGTTGGTAACGCGGAACGTAAAGAGTTTACGATTGCGTAATTTCCCGGCTGAAGCGAACCAAATTGTCGAGGACCTCTCTCGCTCCTTGTCGAATTCCACGGAGGACGTAAAACGCGCGTATGGGCCCGGCGCACGCGGAAGTTACACCGTCCCGTGCCGTGAAACAATTTTCAACGCGGAGAGAGTTCGTCGAATATAATTTGGTCGTTTTACGTGTGCGCCTGGCGCACACATCGTAGGACGAATCGAGTAACGAAATGGAAACGATCGATATCCCTCGATTACTTCGTTCGACGCTCCAAGGTAAAACTCGTCGGGTTGCGGCATTTTGGAAAAATTGGAAGCTTCAACGGAAATCCCCGAACTACTCTCTTGCCGTGGAATAAATTATAGTCGCGAAGCACTCGCGACCGACTTTCAAAGCGTCTACTCGTTCAATTGGAACGAATGTTTCGGGGTTGCGCGGAAGAAAAAAATTTAATAATATTTTCTGAGCTCGAGATCGAAATTTATGCGAAAGCCACCTTGCTTACCCTCGACGTATCTCGAGTACCTGTTATCGCAAGATTTTTCGCACAATTTTCCGGATATGCGGCCGAGTGCCGCGTTAAATTATTGCCAACGATGGGCCGCGTTTCCAAATACACATATATCTAACTGTAGATTTTCCTTTCGCAATGTTACCCTAATATTAATAATACACACTTCATCCGTTCGAGCCTTCTTTAATACTATGCTCAGATACCACACATCTAAACGCGAGACTTCCAAGTAACAGTCTCCATTTAATCTCCCAAGAACATTTTACATTTTACGTCTCACTCGATCATCCTACGCCCACGGGGCAGTACTCGCTTTAACTTCTTTAATCGTCGACTTACGCGAGGAATTCGTCGGCGGAGTGCGAATCGCGGAAAAGTTTTCAAACTCCTGCCTCACTTCTCTCCCCCTCTTTTTCTCTCTTTACTCCAGCTTCCATTCTCCTTCGTGGATTAAAGAGAGACGAGAGAGAGAGAGAGAGAGAGAAAGAAAATTAATCATTCGCTCGAGAGGTTAACGCTGGGTTCGAGGAACCTTTCGTCCTTTCGAAGGTAAAGCGTCCACGCGGATCCACAAAGGGGCAGTAACTGCCCCTGGGGGCAAAGAAGGAAGCTTGGAGGTTACCTCAGGGATCCCCGAGGGACTGGGCAGAGAGTCCCGCGCCCCAGACGCATAACTCGCCCAGTAATCCTAGAGGACGGTCGAGCCCTGCGGAGGATTCCTTAAAGTCGAGGAGGAACGAGGCAGCGAAGTGAGACTCGGGGTGGGTTGGACGAGAGAAGAAAATGAGAGAGGGAGAAAAGGAAATGGAGAAAGAACGGTGGTGAAGGAGAGAAAGACGAAGAGATTGGAAGAAAGAGGAAAAGTGAGAGGGGGAAGAGAAAGAAAGAAGCGCAAGGGAGAATATACATGTAATTATTCTAATTTCGCCCTGGGATGGAATGGCCCCTCTCTCTCTCTCTCTCTCTCTCTCTGTCCATCTTTTACTCTCTCTCCGTCTCCCTTCGTTTCCACTCCCTCTCAACTTCTCCATCCCCGGAGGATTTACGTGCCTCTTCGAGATTGGATCTTGGAATATTCCGGGGTGGACTTAGGGCCAGTTTCCAGCCCTCGGTTAATAATAATGTCCGTGCGCCACGATGACCACGGAACGAAAGAGGGAGAGATGGAGGAGGAAACGGGCGAGTGGAATGTTTATTGAGCATCGTACCGTAGAGTAACGACGGAATCGAGATTAAACACCGCGCGGTAAAGTGGTAGCCCAAGTGAAACGTTGGACCTTAGATTTTCCGATAGAATGTGCAAGACGAGAGCACGGCGGGTGTAAAATTGTCCGCGTGTGTCCGTTCACGTGAGCGCGCGTCAGCTCACGTGCGCTTTGGTATCGCAAATATAAATATAAAATTTTATTCGTGAAATTATTGCATCCGGAACACGGGGCGAACGTGATCGCGCGACAACTGGAAATGCGATCTAGAGATGCACACTGACAGAAAAGTATATGATATATCTAACTATAATGGCATAGTAACAAAATCATAGTTGGAAATATGATATTTATGGTAAATGTTGCCATAATGTCGGTAATAATTACGATAGAGGCATAGTATATTAACCCTAACCAACTGCATTATGTTTTTACCCAAAATTATGGGTATTTCGACTAAAAATATAGTATGGCTGAAAATATATAATGGTAAGAGAAGTAACTGTTTTATATAGTTAATATTACCAGAATGTTTCATACATAGTGATAGAACTAACTATAGTTACGTAGCAGATTTTACTATACATATGGAAACAAGACCAAAGGTAATACTTAACCCTTTGCACTCGAGGCCTTTTTCGCGTGGATGAACCAGCAACTCGAGACGTTCCGCAGCATATTTAGGGAATTTCTTACCTCTAACTTAAAATTATTATTTTTCAAAGATACTAAACATAGATAGTCACTGCCGCGCATCGAATTTTTGCATCAAATCATGTGGTGAGTGAGAGTCGCCTCTCGAGTGCAAGAGTGCAAAGGGTTAATTTGTATAAATCGTTCATTCTACTATATTTTGTATGGTTAAGTGAACTATAAAAATATGTTTGTCGCCAAATTGAACTATAAAATATAGTGAAATCATAGTAAACCCAACCATTACTTTCTCTCAATGGACGGATAATGCGAGATTCGATTATTGGTTCGTTAAAATTTCGATACTGGAGCGCGGTGGGTGAGAAGGGTCGAGAACGAAGCGTGAAGGTTGGCTCGATTGAAAGGTAAAGCGAACTTTGGAGTTTATGCAGAGATACGTGGGCGTTCGCGGGTCCAACTTTTCGTTTGAGAGGTTGGAAAAGTTTCAGCGGGAGAAAAACGGATGTGTGGTATGCGCATGGAGGTGCAGAGGTGGACGAGAAAATACTGGAAATACTGGACGGAGGGAACTGTAACAACGTGCCAAGGTATCCTGCGTCCGCGTACCCTCCTTTTTCGATACACGACGCGTGGAATAAATTACCATATGCATTCTCTCTACACGCGTGCACACCTACGTACACTCGCGAGCGAGCCCCTACAAATTATACCACTCGGAAATTACATATTCAAACACCATCGCCGGTAGAATCCTACATGCCTGCGCCTGCGTCCTGCTTCTACACGACCCGCCCGCGCATCTGCAATTAGTCCCGTCGTTCGCCTAATCGCGAACACTCGTAACTCGCGATAAATATTCTCTAATCGATTCTCTCTCCTCTCACCCGCCTCGTCTCTTTCATCAATCTCCACTTCTTCTCCTCTCGTCCCTCATTCATCGTCGTCTTCCTTCTTTTCCAACACCCAGGTCTAATCTGTCCTTCCAGTGTACTTCATCGGAATCCTTTTTCTACAACTCGATACAACGTCCTTCGCGCCGTTTATACGATCTGAATATTTTAGAGAGCAAGATAAACGTCACAACGAAGCGATTTAACCTCACCGTCAGGCTCTGCTCTAACTTTACCTTAGAGATAGATTCGTTACAAAGTTTCCAATTATCAGATTATCTCTCTTTAGTTCAACTTTCTCCACTTTTCTCTATCCGCTTTGTCCTACCGCGCCACCTTAGACATTCCTTTCCCCAGTTTTATTATACTTTTGCGCTTCTTTATATTGTCTATCGAGATCTCCCGTTGTCACGAATATTAACCCAAGGCTTTAACCTTTTATTAACCCCGATTGGCCTTAACCGTTAACTCTTTATTTTCCAAAACACTGTAATAAAATATTTCTCGCCCAAAACTCTATTTTAAAATCGAAAGGAATATCCGAAAAAGCCCTCGAGTGCAAAGGGTTAATATCCACATATCGACTTTAAATCTTGTTAAAACTAACTGCTAAGCACTAAAATTCCTCCAACCTGCTGGTACTCCCATCAGCGAAATCTGCCGAGCGCAAAGGGTTAATAAACCATCTGAAACTTTTAAATTTACTATTGATTTTATAATGAATTATTTTTTTTATTCGAGCCATCATTGCTTCATCCAGCAGGAGGAGGTGACCCAATTTTATAGCAACATCTATTTTGATTCTTAGATTCGAACTCTCTTTATTCCACTTCTTCGACATTCTCTTCCATTTCACCGTTTGTAATGAGTCGACCAGCTCCACGATCGGCCAATAAACGTCTCGTAGCACGCGGCGTGTTCTCTTGCGTGAAACTCGCGCGGCGCCTCGATCTCTCGGTGTCGGTGTGCGTGCGTGCGGAGGCTGATTGGCCCCGACGTTGTAAATAAGGGACCGCGGGCCTCTATCTTCGAGGAGGGATCTTCTCGAGGCTTATGCTAATGGCCGGTGCCCACCTTCGGCTTCTTCTTCTCCTCTCTCGGGCTCTTCGATCCGTGCGGGCCGGACGAGAGACGCGAGAGCGCGACGGCGATTAATGCTCGGCTGTACCGGCTCCGAGATCTATCGGGCTACCGGAGCCCGAAGAAGTTGCCGGTCCGCGCCTTTATCGTCCGCTCCGCTACCGGTTATCGCGTCCTTCCACGGTCCTCTATCGACCGTCGAGATAAATTAGCGAGTTCATGAGCCGAGCGAAACGTGTTTTTGGATATGGACGATTAACGATGATTTATACGGGTTATTAGCATGAGAGGGAGGAGAATGCTCATTGGTCGCGCAAGAGAATCGTGAAGAACTCTTACGATATCGCACTTTTGAGATTCTCCGTGTATGGGGATAAGTGAAAGACATGATATTTGTTTTAGGTGACGTTTACTGACTGGGAGGGTTTGTCTATGTGGGTTAGAGCTCGGTCACGGGTGATTCGTCGGTTTACTAAAGCTTATCTGGAATATCTCTTACGCGCCGTCGAAAGTTGAAACACTAATAGTATTCGCTTGTAAGACCGTGACAGAAAATAAATAAGAAATATAGATACGTCCGTGATTAAAGTGTAAAGAACTCTGGAAGTAAATACACGAGGGCAATTAGTACGATGAATAAATACATAATCATACAATACACAATTACTGAGTATTCACACGTAGCACTCTCGACAGGACGGATACGTGTATCTTGCAGTGTCAAAATAATGTAAAATCGCGTGTCAAATCTGTAAGCTGACTTACGATGATTGTATGGTTTCTTAATGGAGAAATACAGTCACCTAGAGTCCAATCCTTGCACGACGTTATACGGTGTTTGAGAAAGAGAACTTGTTCCTAGTTCCACGTAACTAATCGAGAATTGGCTAATTAAAAATACGGAAGTGTTTTTTTGAAAAATCACTGATGATATTTAAGCTTGAGAAATGGGCTCAAAAGGTTCGGAGATAGAGATACTTCAAAATTTTACAAGAGGCTCAGTTTGTCTATGAATATTGATCTATCTAGAAAGCTTCACTACGCCCTCAAGCTTTGATTATTCATTTATTTTCCCTATTTGCTTTGTGAAGCAAATAAATCGAAACTTGAGAACGTAATGAGGGAGGTACAAACGGATACACACGATGCTCTTTCGATAGCAAAAAAAAAGGAATTCGGATATCTTAAAGTCGAGTGCCAGGTTCACCCAGGTGCCGCCGTATTACCTTAACCAAACTTCGAAATAAAACCATAGACTTATACTCATAGACCGAGCGTCCTGTTAGAGGCGCTGAAGATTACATTAAAACGAGAGAGCAATAGTCAAAGTGAGTGTGTTTCTGTCTATCAGGAGCGTTGGTGGGAGAATAAGGCGAAAAGGAAAAGAGTGTTTGCATTATCCTTCCCCTTCTTGTTTTCTCCCTTTTCTTACCACAGAGCAAGAGAGAAGGCCTCACTTTTGCTATATCTCTGTCCTTCAATGTAGTCTTCAACGCGCCCATAAGGAAGCGCAGTCTATGAGTACAAATCTATGGTGCAAACGGGTACAAACGATGCTCTTTCGATAGCAAAAAGAAAGGTACCGCCACATTACCTTAACGAAACTTCGAATTAAAACTCGACGTCGTATTTGCTCGGTAAACATCCGAGGGCAATTTCATTTTGTATCGTGCTGTACACATTGGCCCAGGCTGCCACTACTACCGTGTAAATCAACGAAATTAAATCCTCTCTTTCCTTTCTCCCCCGCCAGAGTGACGGCCAGCTTCCGGCTAATCAACGCGGAAATTCTCCGCGCGCGCGAACGATAATTCGCTGGAAAAAATCCGCGCGCCTCCGGATACTCGTGAAACAAAATGCATTTTTGGTCCACTCGCCTCCCCGCTTAACCTGTTGAAGGCCCCTGTGGCGCGCGCGCGCGAGTGCAGAGGGGCCCTGTGTTTTATTAACGCGCTCATAATGCGCCTCCGCTTCCGCGCCATTTGTTATTCCCGTCGGCGCCCGAGCCAGAATCGCCGGTGGAATTGGAAACTGATTCTCCATGCCTGGCCGACGGAAATGTATCCGCTCGATCGCCCCAGTATGCGTAGCGGACGAGCAAGCGGGTGAGTGAATTTAAATGTGCAAGAGCCGAGCACTTTTCCGCGCTGAAGATCCTCAGGCTTCCTTCGGCACTGTAGGCCAAAAACTTGGCGAAAATTCAAAAATGCAGAACTCCACGTGCAATTCCAGATCGTACGCATTTTAGATCGTACAAGGATGAGTGAATTAAGTGTATTAGCTCGAAGTTGGCAGTGCTTTGCGATGCCCGGATCTTTATTGCGTAGATGTAAGGAAAATATACCCTGCTTCGAACTCGTGTATGCTTTGACGAAACTCACAGTTCATCGATCGGTTTGAAGGATTTTACAAGCTTAGTTTGGATCAAGAGATGGACCAAACGAAGAGCAAGACGAGGAAAAGGTTATTCGATCCCTCGTCCCACTTTATTTCGCAGATTCCAGGGGTAAATTGGTATTGCGACACTCTTGGGTCTTTTTTTCTTTTTTCACCGAGAGGCATGGATGAGCCGAGAAATGCCTTGTTGAAGGTATACATATAGCGAGGGAAATATGGAATTTAGACTTATTTTGGATAGAGTCTGCCCCCGCGAACAATTGGAATGCTAATAATGCTGAGGTGTGCTCCCCAAGGTAATGTTGCAAGGTATTTCGTAAGCGTAGTTGATTATTGAAATTCTCGAGTGGAAAATGTGGAGAGAGGAATATTAGTATTTACATTATCATAGCACAAAGAAAAAATCTGCAGAATATCCTGTCCAACAATTTCACTGAAACTACCACAAGATCCATATACCATAGCACAAAAACGTTCTTCTGTCTCTGCCTACCCATGCACCAACTCCAAAATATCCCAAAAGACCACAAAACTATTTTCACAAATACGTCTCATCATCTTAGCACAAAGAAAAAATCTGCAGAATATCTTGTCCAACAATTTCACTGAAACTACCACAAGATCCATATACCACAGCAAAAAGAAATTCTTCTGTCACTGCCTATCAACGCGCCAACACCAAAGTATCCGAAACCACCATGGTCGCCCTCTTCTCGCGAACAATTCTATCTAAAGAACACACCTGGCTTCCGGTTCCTCACTTCTCTCTTTCTCTCTCACCTCTGGAATCTCTCGTTCGCGATCTCGAGCGTACATCGAAAATGTTTATCGTTACGGGGCATAGCATCGTCGGTGGGCCGCGAGAGTGGCGGGGGTGGATGGCGGAGGCGGCAGCTCGCCCACTCGCCATAAATCATGGGAGTGCGAGCGTTACACGCGTGCGCACACGCCCCTTGGCGCGCGCTCGCGCGCGCACGCGGTACCAAAGTAGCGCGCTCGAGGAGAGTGGAACAAACACGCCTCGTGTACAGATGATATCTCGACGTGGTGCGACGGTGGCAGTGGCGGTCGGCAGTGAGCACGAAGGAAGAGAAAAAGAGAAACTGCAAGAGAAAGGAAGAGAGGAGAGCGCGTCCGGATAAGGCCTGAAGGGCCCATTATGCGATTTCGCG
This sequence comes from Tiphia femorata, assembly GCA_944319695.1. NCBI lineage: Eukaryota > Metazoa > Arthropoda > Insecta > Hymenoptera > Tiphiidae > Tiphia > Tiphia femorata. The sequence continues at coordinate 4,413,047 of OX090904.1, forward strand.
TGCTTACGTGCCGCGCGCATTGGCGTCGGCATTTCGAAAGTTCGCACGCGGTGCGAGATAGGAAGATGTAGGAGAAGAACGAGTGAAAGGGAGAAAGAATGGCAAGGGGAGAGGAGAAAGGAGAAGGGGAAAATCTGGATAAGGCCTGAAGGGCCCATTATGCGTTTTGGCGTGCTCACATGCGGGCGCGCGCATTGGCGTCGCCTTTTTAAAAGTTTCCGCCACTTGCGGAAGGGGCGCGTGCTCGAGGAATAATAAGCGCGTCGTTGCGGGGGCCGTCCGTTGTTTCCGAGCTGTTGAAGGCGCCGTGACGCCAAGTACCTCGCGTGAAGTACTTTTTACCTGATGGCGGAACACGAGAGGGGGAGCAGCGCGTGCCCTTTCTCGTTTAGAAGTCGGCGCGACTCGTGCTCAATCTCGGAATTTCTAAAATAGTCATGAATAGGGGCGAGAACTTACGAATTCTTCGACAGTTTGTCCATTATTAACTATTGTCGTAGTTAGTTTACACTTTTGCCGCTCGTGGTAAGACTTCCATATCCGGCCCTCGTCCGATCTTAATAAAATTTTGCTGATACGTAGCACTTATAAATGCAGTCGAACGCTATAAGTGCGAATTTAAGGAAACGCCTGCTTTCCGAGATATTCAATTTTAAAATTATACGATTAAATCAAGAATTTTCGAAATATTTACGTAAGAGGAAGACTGAAATTCCACAAAATGTCAGGTTAAGCAGGTGCAACGTGTAATAAAAAAATAATTTAAACTTGAGAGCGTGGTAAGCCTTTCTGGTTAGATCAATCTCCATTTATCACATTTATACTTCAACTTTAACATTGAATATCTTTCTTTGGAGAGGAGACCTCTAACTTTGTCAGAGAAAAAAGTTATTTCTGGAAAAACTTTTTCTGTTAATAACTTTATAATAAATCACGAGCGAAGTTTAAAACCTTCACAACATTACTCAGGGTGATGACCTTGATAACATATGTGAAGGACCTTAAAATCCGAGGTGGCTCCCCATAAGTGAATAGTTACAAAAAAAACATCTTTTTTACGTAAAAATCTAAAAAATTAAACGTAATTAAACATTTAATATCTCGGAAAACTTAAATTCATATTAAGATTGGACAAAGGTCGGATACGGAAGTTTAGCCCCGGTCGTGCCTTCCGTACAACCGTATGCCCGCGTTACCCAACCCACTTTTGCGCCACCGAATACCTCAATTAACCCTTTGACTGTTATAGGCGTATATACACGCCCTCACAAATCCATCAATATACACGAAAGGCGTAAATATACGCCCTCTGTATTTTTAATTTATTTACCATTATCATTTTTTAAATCCTAAGAATGATATCAAATTTCCGGGTACTGTTTTGGTCACTAGTCAGTGGACAACCAGTCGCAGCAACTGACATGCGAAAAATGCGCCGTCCATATTGATGGATTCGTCCGAGAGCGCGCCGCAGTCAAAGGGTTAAATTCCACATTCAAATCTGTCCATTTGAATCTGTAAAATACCGAGTAATCGTATCGGAGTAAGGCATGTCGAATGTGAGCTGAGAACGAATCTTTCGAGAGCTTCTTCTAAAATTAACCCGAGAGACGGAAGCGTTTTAACATTAGGTTTACGGAAACCCGTCAATTTGACGGATTTAAATGGGAAATTGCGTTTATAAAAAAAGCCCCGTAAACCTAGTGTTAAGCGTGGTTTCCAAGGAAACTTGTACGTCGATGATTTGCATTGAAAAATGGAGGAGTGAGTGGTGGTGGACGCGAAGGGGCTGTTGCTCGGCCTTTTGTTATTGGCGACCAGGAAGTGCCATGGGGGTGGTGTGCGCAGTCGTCGGTAGCCCATGCGTCATGCACGCGTGTAATGAATGCGCATGCATAGCGAAACAACAAAGCCTCGCGAGGTGAAGCAATTTCCAGTGGCCAGGTAATTCCAGGTGCTCGACGACCCCGAGAATTTCGGGATCTGCTCTGTGCTCCCCTGACAAACAACCAAGTACCTTGCGTTATCGCACCGCCAGAGAATAAATTTCGAGGGAAATCAGCCACCGGTGAATTGCCTTATACCTACTAAACAAACACCGACGAAAGATCTCCGACACTTTGTGGATCCGCGATTGACGTATGTTAATCCTGGCAAGTTTACCGCACGCACGGTTGCAGGCTTAACCTTGAATTTTAGTGACTGTTTAGTTAACTGTCTAAAACAATGCTTCTTAACACTGTAACTACCAAGACTGTCAGAATGAGTAGTCAACAAATGAAGTTTCTATATGAAAAAAAAACAATTGGTAGTTCTAATATCAAAGAGAACTCTTTGTGAAAAATTTATGCATCCGGTCATTTTGACCGATCGGTATTTCTAGTGCTTTTCACCACACCATTCGACACATTACACCTCCAAATACCTATTTTCATAATTTATAATCAGGTACTGAAACCGTTACCCAGCATGGGTCAGCAGGAACCAACGCTACGTTTTCGTACGGATATAGGGCGACACGTGTATAACGAACACATATATCAGAAACAAAGAGGGGTGGGAATCTAATACAACTATTAATAAATTTATATCATGATATTATAATATATTAAATTTCCTTGTAATTGTATCGTCAATATACAATTTGTTTTCTATACGAAATTCAAAGGCAGTCAAAATGACTTCTTTGGGCAATCTAGGGTTAAAAGAACAGGTAGAACAGAAAAATTAGATTTCCATACGAACATTGCCGTATGATCGAAGAATCGTGCGGCACGGAAGACGCGAGTTTAGCATCGTGCACACACGCGTGTCGCTTAAGCTAAAATTAAACCTGAGGAGACATACCTCGCGATTTCGGTGGAGGACGCGGTTATGCATTTAAAACTGGGTTACCCCGTAAGAACTCGATTGCGTAAGCGCGCGCGCGCGCGCGCGGACCCTCACTGTGCTCGATTTATTTCGAGAAGGAGAAATCTTGTCTTCTGCGATCGCACCGTGACGAACGAAGCCCACGCAGAGGAGAAGAATAAGCGTGGAATAACAACGAGTCATTGTTCTTTTTATAACAATTCTCACGTAATCTCTTCTATTCCCTTCCTTCTCCATTATTCACTGTTACTCGCCAATTAACATCCTTCGAAATAATTCCTATACCTAGACAAGTATTTCGATTTTTGCAGTCGAATCGATAATCTGGTCTCTCGGTGGAATTTAACAGTGGTACCGCGTGACGGAATAAACGACACGCATAGGCGGAAGTTCGAAAGAAAAAAGAAAAAAAAACAGAAAAACCATGCGCGACCAACGAGGTAGCGCACGTGTTACACTTGTTTCCTCGTTCTCTTGACGGACAGTCCGGGGAATTTTTTTTTCCCTCGAATCAATGAACAGGAACAACGCCAGGACGGTTTCACCGGTCCTCTGCTGTTTCGACCTTTAACCTCTGCCCTCTGTACAGCCCTTTCCACCATCCTCGGATTTGGAAACGTGCAAAAACGCGTGCACATCCGATCACAAAACGGATTGCAAAATGTCGCTGCAATTAAAATGGAAACGAGACGAGGCCAGTGGTATCGAGGCACGAACGGATTACCGTAGGACCAGGGAGGAGAGGGTGAGGCACTAACTCTCAAATTGGCCTGCGTCAGGATGGCCCTCTCCCCGAGTCCGTCGTGAATTTTTACAAAGCGTCTCGGCGGAATCGACAATTCGACGAACCTTGCATGCCACCTTAACACTTTGATTGCTATGTTTGTCGTCATATGTAACCGCAACTTGTTTTTCCCCTGGTCCTACGATGGTCACCGGTGAAAAAAACCTCCAAAAAAAATGATGAAAAAAATTATTATATTAATCGCAATTTACAGCAGTTTAAAAGATCATATGTTAACGAAAAAAAGAAGCTCAAGAAAAATGCAAAGTGTGGCGCCACGGACTATCCATGGAAAATCAGCGTGGCAGTCAAAGTGTTAACGCGCGTACTAACGATTTAGGTATTGACCGATTATAGTTGATCGACAAAGGTCGAATAAAAACTACAGCGAGAAACGGTTGTTTCAAAGGAGCTGGTCAACTTTTTGACCCAGTCGAACTTTTGTCGTTCAAGTGACGAGTCATGCGCTTTTGTTTTCAAATTGAACATGCCCTTTTCTTCTTTCTTTGCTCATACTTCTTTCATTCGTTCTGAAAGAAAACGTGCGAACCTCAGTTCCTTCAGAGGTCATTGTAAAACTGAAACAGTCGATCAGTGTCTGTTGAAATTTGCGAATAAAAACTGACTCAACGTTTGTCGATCAAAATTCTAACCGATCAACTGAAGTTCGCTCGTTCGAACGCGGCTTTACTCTTTACCCTAACTTACTCTACGAATGAGAAAAAAAGAAAACAACAAATAATTCACAGCATTCACTTCCTACTGCCGTCGTTCACCATCGGTTGACGCTGGCGTGCGATGAAATCGGTGGCATCCGAATCTCCAGGCACGAAACCGTCGAAGATTTTCATCGAACGAGCGAAACCGGTCCACGCATAACAATCCACGAGTTTCTAAGCACTCGGAGATTGCAGGTGGACGATACGAAGTTTGAAACTCATTTATCAGTATTTGTCACGCGCGGCGGAAGTTCAGATCCTCTAATCTGGATTAAGTGCGGCCTTACCTTCGAGATGGCCGAGTTCACCCCGAAATTATTCATCGGCACTCGTAATGAAAATTCGCGTCCGATGGAGCCGCTTGAAACAATCGTTCGCCTGATGAACCTGGAGCAAGAAGCGCAAGGTCTGAGACAAAAACTAAGCCTTACCATTTTCCTAGCACGAGTCATCGAATGAATGTGCAAAACAAAAATTTTCCAAGTTTCTCAGAGTGCGGACTCGCCTCTCGCACCATTTTCAAAAGGAAATCCGCCATGATACGAATTAAACAAGAGACGTCCACTCGGACACTTTGGACAGCCTGCACGTTCCAGAACCCAGACTAGGATCCTTCTCTTCGTCTAGGATGGTCGTTGCTCCTTCTCCACGATTGATCGCAAGTGGCTCATTATCATGAGAATCCGAGCTGTGCTAGTAAACGCCACTCCACCGAATCCTCCGAACTCTCGCCTGAAAAGGCAGGAGGAGCCATTACAGAGGGCTGTTGTTCCACCTAAACTACAACACGAAGATTACCACAATGCGATCCACGAAGTGTGGGAGATCGCGTACGAGTGGCACGTTACGTACGTAGAAACGTTCTCCCTCTGGTCCTTCTCTCTCTTGTTTTTCCTTCGCACACCGTTCTCCTCTTGGGCCGAATAAACGTTGCCATTAGAGCGGCAACGTAATTGACTACAAGAGGGCCCATTATCGCGCAGGATGCGCGCGGCAAGGTGTTGCCCACGTCCTCTCGCCATCATCGAGGGTGATACTCACTCGCTTTTTCCCCTCAATGGAGGGGACCGCTCGAAGCTCGTGATGGTGCTCGCAGAAGGTGCGATTATTTCCCAGGTGTGGTCCGGAGAACGCGTAGTGCTCGTTCGACGATGGTCCCTGCTATGGTAGAACGGTCCGCGTGGGAAGGTTTGGACGTTTGATTATGCGCGTTTGAGGTAGGTCGCGAATAGTTGCAAGCTTGTAGATGCCCAGATACGGAAAGGGTGAGCTCCGAGAGGGTTCTCGCGAACGGATGAATATTTTAAAGCGTATAGGGGCTCGGACCCTGCCCCGAATGGGTAGTTAGCGGTTAGATGAACATGAGAAGCGTTAAACGGTTTCGGTATATCGCATGAGGTTATCGCAGCCAAAGCCGTAAAGTCGAATAAGTCGATAGCGGAGGTGAGTTCGCGGAGATAGGAGGTAGGTTTCAGGTGTGGTCCAGCTTGAACGTAGGCGCTCGGTGGTAGATCGCTATCGGGCCGTGTAGGAAGACTGGGCTCGGGAGGTCCGCGCGATAAAACACGTTCCAGCGTGTTCCTCTCGTGTAATTGTTGCTATTAATTAATCCGTCGTGTAAACGACGGCGTGCAAGCCGTTCCGCGAAGTCACCACGAGGAAACACGTTTCCCAGGTTAGGGTTAAGGTTCGTAGCTTGTTCTTTTGGGCTTTTCGCGAGTGAGGAAGCCGCGAGGACGAATAATTGCGATCATTTGTTGGGAATATTCTTAGACGCCCGTCTCAGCCATGGAATTATCTTGGAAAACTACTTACCCACTCCTGATTAAGTTCCCACTAAGCGCGAGCAACTTGCCAAAGGACAAACGGGAAAGCGGGGAGGAAGATGCGGGCGAGATTACGGGAGCGCCCTTCGCGAGAATAATCGTTGTAATTACTCCCTCGTATAATTAACCGAACTTGCTTTCTCCGTATTCACGGAATGAAAGGCGGTTTGGTTGGTCCTGTAAGACGATTAATTTGGGACGTTCCACGACACCTTTGCGCGACCAGTTGCGCGAAAAAGAGGCTTGAGATACACGAAGTACGCGGGGTCTACTCGATGCATTTTGAATAACGTGCTCGAAAGTTGTGATCCTTAATAATGACTTCTATCACAACCCGGATGATATTATTCATGAGAACCCGCTTTACTCGCGCAACGATGTGTTCCCTTCGGATATCCATATCCATGAGTAGCTGCCTTATCGTCCATTGTCCGTATACTCCGTTGCATCCCAATGCAATTGCGCATCTTCTCCGGCAACAATCGAGGTGCATTAAGATGCGTCAGCATCAAGAGAGGGTGGGAGCGTGCGATGGCGAGGCGTGGGCCGTGACAAGAAGCGGAACATTCAATTAGGTGCATCCGATTTACGTTACACGTGGAAATCGGTATCTAATGGGGATACCAGAATAGGTCAGAGAGAGAAAGGGGGGGAGAGAGAGAGAGAGAGAGAGAGAGAGAGAGAGAGAGAGAGAGAGAGAGCGGGGGTACGCGTCTACAGAGGTTAATGACCAGTTACCTTCCTCAGGCGTGTTAGAAGTGTAATTTAATTGTCGAGGAAGCTTGAGATTCAGGAAGTGCGACGTGCAAGCAACGCCCACTTAAAGGCGCGGAATATTTGAAAAGGAGAATTGTGACTTTTAAGCGTCACGAGTTACGTCGAAGGCACAACGAAGACGAAAATCATTATTAAAATCATAATGACTATTCTATTAGCAAAATTGTTAGTTCGATTCGTAGATGAGCGCACCTTTAATATTGTAACTAGCTGATGCTCGGTATATGGTTATTTCTATTATATTGGTAGACAACACTTTGCTATAACATAAACATAGCGAGGTAGTCTGATAAGCAAACTACTAACTCAGAGCAGACTGAACTCTCTAACGGCAAATATTTGCTAGTAACTATTGCCAGTTCTTGATTAATTAATTTTGCCCTCTATTTTACAACGACGTGTCAAAAATGTAAAATATTTAATTTGATTTCACATAATTACACATAAAATTCTTAAAAATATCAAAGAATTCATATTCATGAAAGGTGAACATTTTATTATTTATTCCATAAAATACCCCATTAGTCTCCTAGACGTATGATACCGTCGCAAAATTAACACTACTTTAATTGAAATCTTAAAAGATATAGCAATTGTAACTTCCTCCTCGCGTCTCCTCTCATTAATCGTTTTAATTGCTCATACAAAATTGCTTTTGTACTTGTGTCCAATTATTAACGCTCCAGTTCCCGGTCTTCACTAAATCTTCGTTTTTAGGCACGACCGTAAAGGGAGTGACCTATTATTTTCTAGACTTTTCTTCGACCTTTTGAAAGCATAGTTTACGAAGCAGTTTATTATTTTTATGCCGTGCATCGATGTTCGGTAATTTGGATTTCAAACATTTCTTGTATCCTTCAACGGCACTATCTTCCATAGACACAAGATTGTCTCCGGCCCAGTCCAGGTCCAACTGAACCTCCTTGAAGCGTTTGTCTAATATATCCAAGCACTGGACTGGCAATGAGACAGCCTCTTTGTCACTAATGCAAACGGTAATCAAATCCTCCATCGCCATTCTTAGATCTACGGATTTCTAAATAGGGGAAGATACATTGCCTGTTAAGGTGTTTTTAGACGATCCTCTCTGTCTCAGTTTCTGTTACAGTCAACCATACGTATAAAAACAACATGTAATGCGAAAAACTGAAACGAAAACTAGGCGCTAGCGCGACTGGAGTCACTTTTTCTATCAATTCTAAGTATTAAACGCGTTATTGCTCGTGATTACAAACTGAATTTTTTTTCGTACTTTGTTACGAAGCTTGACTTAGTCCCGCTTCTTTCTCGCCCTCAGTTTATTGTGTTCGATAACTGATCATTATTATCCTCATTTTAATGATGAGAAATTTTGATCATAAGCATCGTCTTCACTCACCTGTTTGAAGGGCTGAGAGTCGAATTCATTCGTGTATTTGTAAGCACAGTCATCTCTCAACTGCATTTGCCATTTGTATGTTGAATGTGTATCGTTTTTAAAATTATCGAAGCAGTGTTTTACGCCAGTTTCTTCTGACACGTCCACATTATCGACATGTAACATATGATCTATAGTTTCCTGCAGCTCCACCGTTTCGTTAGCATATCGATTCTGAAGGGACTTCTTCCAATCCTTCAAAAACGTCTCGAAACGCGTGGTGAAGTCGTAGATATCCTCGCGCATCTTTGTCATTTCCTTGACGTTATCACAGTCGCATGTCGCCTAAAGAAGAAGGATAAAATTAACGATGCTTGCTTCGATAAAGAATATTCTCAAACTCTAGAAAAAGCACAACGAAAAAAATAACACCTGCAAGTAGACGTATTTTTGAAACTGGCCACGTTTTGCTCGAATGAATTTTGATCTTATCGCGAGAAGTCCGAAATTATTTTAAGCAATTTACATTATTATTAATGTTATCATAAAAAAGTCTCCCTTACCTTAACCAAACCAATCGCCAAAATAACGCATAGTAGAAGTTCCTTCTTCATGTTTCCTCTAATTGGGATCGTGTGTAGAAGACGATGAAATAATTGAATACGTTGAAATCAACACGAAGAGTCAGCTGGAAGCGTAGTTGACTAGTTAGATTAATGCATCAGGGTGAGGGTTCTTATAGAAGTACAGCATGTTCATTTTTGACACGATTTTGTTATTCATTTCTGATAACATGATAAAAAGAATGTCGCAGATATACTTTTGTCACGTATGCTATGCACGTGCCGTCTAATAGCGATAGTAAAATTTTACTTTATGCGTTTAACCTTCGTGACATGAACTTCCGAGTGATTGAGGAATACACATTTCTTCCTACAGTACAGGAAAAATTCGTGAACGTGAATTATTACTTTATTGATGTAATTGATAAATTATTTGGAATAATTAGTCCAATGTGTGAAATGTTTATATGATATAGATCCACGAGATTAAAGCGGACAGTGCAGAAAAATGCAAACGAAATTGCATAAAATTGCGAAGAAACGCATATCAGTTTCCACGTGCACGCGAATCGCAGGAGTAAATATCGTCTCAAGGCCTTTCTATTAGACACGCATAAAAGTGGTACAAGCATTTGATACAATTTACGATACAGAATGACTCATCCTTATACGTGTGTTTTCTACACGAGCATGAGAGCTAATGGAATTGTCATTCTTTATTAACGGACTGAACATTGTCCGATTACCGAATAGACAACGATAGGATTAACGAAATTTAATAAGGTGAGTTGGGGTAAGTGCAGACTATTTAAAGTTTATAGTTTCTATTCTGCAGATAAATTTTGAAGCTTGTGGAAGGAGGGTAAACACAAATTTCGTATTTTCGTGTATGCACTTGCTCCAGCTCACCTTACTATATAGTCATTTAAAGAAAATAAGAAATAAATAATAGAAAAAACCATACTTTAGAAAATTTTGTCTCGACGGCGCATTTAGCCCGAGGCTGCACTTACCCCAACTCACCTTAAGTACGCGTGATCACGCATTATATACATTACCTAGGCATTCTGTAATATGCCGAATTATCCACTTTGCCGGTTGACAGCTGTAATCGACAATTCTCGCCACGTGCCGGCACCACCTCGAAGCAAACTGAATTTTCCACGGTACAGGTCGATCCTCGTCTTTTCGCCGTCCCATCGGATGCGACGTTGACAATAAAAGGTAGATACAAATGGACAGCCTGGTGGCATTCTACGAATTACGATTTTTCGCTCTATCGCACATCTCCGGAGCGATGTGAAGATAAGAAGTCGATAAGAAGAAGTCGCTTCGTCTCATCGACTTGGCAGACTTTCATTTTCGACTTTCAAATCTGCGCTTCGCCCCGTGTGAGCATCGAATTTTTACGGTCCGCGTGCAGGTCTCTCCCAGACTCACATAGTGGAGAGATTTGGATGGGTGAGGCGTGGAGAACGACAACGATAAAATTTCATTCGATTGTGCCAGGGAGAATGGAAAAAGAGAAGAGTTTGGGTGAAGAGTAGCGGAGTGGTACCGCCTCCTGATCCTCGAAACGTGCCGACAGGACTCTTTCCAGGAATGCAATTAAATGAAACCGGCTCCGGGAGATTAGCGCCACTATTGCCCCCCAGAACACTCTATTGGCAGTCGTACCAGATCTACTCCAGATTTAGAGGCGACAGTGGACGACCCACCCTCTTGGAACATCGTAACCCACGGTTGCTTCGGTGTCACGCCTATGGAATCAGACACCTGGGAACGATCGAATTTCCCACACAAATTATATTCATTTCACTTTCATAAAATGGAAATACTAATTACCCTCTAATCAATTTGTTTCGAAAGGACCTTAAATTTCATACTTCTCGTTGATTCACTTTTTCCTTTATCCTTCACTCTCCCCTATCCGGAGTACAAGGAGAAGAAGATTCCAAATCGAATGGAAAAACGAAACTTCTCACAAGTGCATTTAGCTGCACCTACGAGGAAGTCCAGAGAAAAAAAAAAGAAGGGATCTTCTGGAGAATCAGAGACCATGGTATCGCGCTCTCACCTTCCGAATAAAGATAAATTTCGTCCCGGTCTTCGAAGTGCGCCACGAAGGAGCGGGTCGGAGAATGCAATAAAAAGGTACTCGATGGCCCACGAGACCATCACCGTTGTGTCCTAAGGACTCTATTTGTCCGCCGGATGCGGACGGCGATGGTCACGAAGGTAGAGGATGAGCCGAAGAGAAAGAGAGAAACGGATGCGCGAGGCTGTAAGAGGACGTGAAGCAAAGGAAGAGAAAGAGACCGAGCAGAAACGCTTCTCGGACGAGGAACGGAGAAGAGCAGAGGCGGAAGGCGGCGGGGGCGTAGTCGAGTTGAGAAATTCCAGAAAACCTGTCCGAACGAGATTTTCAGCCTCGTCAAGCGGCCCACTGCCATCGCCATTAAATGGATAGACCGAAGACGAGTAGTGGTTGGAAATGTTATGGTCATCGGGTAGGAAAGAAAAAGTCACTGAAAGGACGAGAGTCGTGAACGAGAAAGAACGAGAAGTGTCGACGTGATTTTTACGTCCGGTACTTTTTCCTTAATCGTCGGCACACCCGGTGACAACGGAAGCGAAACGGACTGGCTAGAATGCGCAATGATTGTCGATCGAGCTTTAAAGTACGAGGTGACGGAAGATCATTCGATTATCCGGGTCACGCTCACCCGCATACGAACTATCCTACGAACACTCTTAACCCGTTTCCACATTCGTTGCGCCTCGACCACGCGTTCTTCTCTTAAATCGCGTTAATTCGTCATTCGTCCATGGACCACCACGACATTCGGCTGAACTTCCGTATCCGACCCTTGTCCGATCTTAATAAAATTTTACAGATAAGTAACATTTATTAAATCTAGTCGAACGCCATAAGTGCGAATTTAAGGAAACGTCTGGTTTCCGAGATATTAAATTTTTAATTACGTTTAATTTTTTAGATTTTTACGTAAAAAAAAAGACTGAAATTCAAAAATGTTTTGCTGAAATGTTTTATTTTATTAATATCTTGCAAGATTATAAATACTCATTTGTCAAAATATCAAGCTCATCGCCCTGAGTAATGTTGTGAAGGTTTTAAGCTCGGCTCGTCATTTATTAAAAAGTTATTAACAGAAAAAGTTCTTCCAGAAATAACTTTTTCCTCTGACAAAATTGGCGGTCTCTACTCCAAAAAAAGATATTCAATGTAAAAGTTGAAATATAAATGTGATAAATGGAGACTGATCTAACCTGGAAGGCCTACCACACTCTCAAGTATAAATTATTTTTCTATTACACGGGCGGGCGCGTAAGCCTGCCTAACCTAACATTTTGTGGAATTTCAGTCTTCCTCTTACGTAAAAATGTCAAAAATGGTTGATTTAATCGTGTAATTTTAAAATTTAATATCTCGGAAACCAGGCGTTTCCTTAGATTCGCACTTACAGCGTTCGACTGTATAGTGAAATTTTATTAAGATCGGACGAGGATCGGATACTGAAGTCTTACCCGACATTTTTCTCACGATTTTTCCCTCCAATATATCTATCCATAGATAATTCGTGGCTACCGCGTATCGAGTAAATTCTAATATCGACATTCAATATTTCCCAGGACGACGTGGACGCCGCGAAATTACGCGATGGGCGCACTTGTCCCGCCTAATTAGACCATAATTACACGCGACTAATTAGCATCGCGGCGAACGTGCCGTCGACCAAGCGGTGAGAGATCGATCCTCGCGTAATCGTCGAGGATGTGACACAAAACTGAAGAAAAATGGAGAGAGTAAACTTTTGCAGAAGTGGCGCGTAAGAAGGAGTGCCGAGTCTATCTCATCAAACGAAACGTAATTGGATAAACTTGTTCTCGGTGAGTCGGATTGACGATCGGTTCCGTGGATGGTCTCGATATTTCCAATCCTCTCACCCTTCACCCCCAGATTCACCTCGAACCGCTTCGGCTCGCGCTCACCCTCCCAGGGTCGTTTCCAATATTTCTCCACAGGCACGTGCAAATAAATTATTCGCGAGCGGCCGCCGCGAAACTCGATACGCGAGTTTGTGCAAACTTGCGAGCGTGACGATATGCCGGCACACTATTTTCAGCCCACCCCGCCGCGCCGCTTACTTCATCGCCAATCTCGATACTCGGGCCTCGTCCCGTAACTCTCTAGCTCCCGAGGCTGCAAACAAATTCCAAAATATTTATAGACGTGAACGGGATCGTCCGAGTCGTCTCTCTCTCTCTAGGTTCTCTCCTCTCTCGGTCCTCCGCGTCGCCAATTTTCATCGCTTCGAGGAATTCTTCGCCACGATCTAGGCGGAACAGGCCTCCCGTGTTCTAGCTCGAGGCACCATTCGTTTTATTTCACTTTTCGTGTGAGGATAGGCGACACGAATTGGATTTAAGCAGAACGAGAGGGATCGTGGAATTGTAAGAATCATTGAGCTTGTCCGGTATGCGTAAGCCGCAATACCTCGGTGAGCTTCGTGCCACGATTATCTCAGTTGGTTAGATAGAAGTGCATGCGATTACTTTTATCTGAATTTTATTTAAAATTCTGCGGGGTGACATCGACGATTTTAAACTTCCCTTCATTGACACGCGATTTCTGTAAGATCGCATGCCATGGGCATTTTTGTTCGACTTCCCTACGTACGTTCACACACAAGAATTAATCACGTTTACACCGATCCCAGTATACTTCTGAGGCTATTTAAACGTGGACTTTTTTCTTCGGGTAGCCTGTTCTTTGGAAATCATTCTTCGTGGGCCCTTGAAAATAGGAGTGATTATCGCTTGAATTAACGAGCTTCTTCTAGGTCGTTCCACGGAATAAAGATTGAAACTCGAGTGAAGATGCAAAATATCGAGTTTTAAGGCAATGCTAAATATTCGATACCACGCGGTCCACCACCTTCACGAGCTTCACCAGGATCGGTCGTGGTGCATCGTAAATCCTGGCGTATCGTAACCGATACTTCTCGGTGTGTCTCTCTTTCCTCCCTCTCTCTTTCACACACACCCCCACGTACTCTCTCTTTCTCTCCTCTAGTCTCTCTTTCGCTCTCTCAAGTGGCCATATTTCACGTCCCTCGGACAACGTCGGATCGCGTCGTGGGGTAACAAAGAGGCGGAGTGAACGTTCCGATATCCGAAACTGCCCTCGTTCCGCTCTCTCGCGCTCAGCATGGGCCTTGCTAACGCACAAAATTTAATATCACCTAGACATTGTAACTTTCCAGTCGTCGAGTGACCAGAGCGTACGGAGCCGAGACCGATCGTCTAGAGATCGCAATATTTTACGAATTATTCTCTGGGCGGGTGCCGTGGAGGGCGACGGGCCCCGGAAGTGGAAAATAGAGGTAGTCCGATCGCACGTGATCGATAAGAAAGATTTAGATCGTAGTAATTGCGAGAGAGGGGAGAGGTAGAGGGCGAAGGAGGAGGTAGGCGCAATTTACCGTTTTATCATTCGGCACGATACATAAAATTTACGATACGCCCTCCTACGTACACAGACGGGGGGTGGCCCCTGATATTCTTCGAGCATGGGACGACGAGCATGCCCTACGTGCTCGTATTTCAAATTGGCCCACGCGAACGAGCCCGAGGTTGGTGCAGAGGACCGGAAGTGGAAAGGGCGGAGCTAAAGGGGGAGAAAGGAAAAAGATGAAGGAGAGAGGAGATAGCAGAGAGGAACTGATAGTGAAACTCGGTGCTCTCTCTCTCACACACACACACACACACACATACACACATTCTGGTTCAACTTAAAATATCTCTTTTTCGCGCACACGCTCCTCCGCTTGCACACAGAAGAAGGGGTTGTTCGAGACATAAAGTGCACAGCGCTGGTCCCCTCTCTTCTGCTCTTTTTTCTCCTTTGATCCTTTCGGTCCGAAGGCGTCACGTTGTTCCGTTATCGCCAATGCTGCGAGGAATGCGTTTGATAGAAGATCCTGAATCGTGTGCCCGCGTGTCTAGAAGCACGATACATCAAACACACGTACACGACGGAGGTTCCTTCTTGAATTTTAACCGTTCGAGGCTCGCGTTCTCCGTCGAAAAGTGCCAGGACACTCCAGCTGGACGCGCTCGAATTTTCCTCACGCACTTCGTCGAAAATATTAGGTATAAGGGAATGTTCTGTCGTTTTTGAACACGTACACTTTTATGCGTTGTCGACCCTCAGCAAGAATTCTGATCCGACTGAAACCGATTTAAACAGTTAGATTAGTATATGATTGATGATTTATACAGATTTTTTCGTATTTTAGTCAGTTTTTTTAAACTTGTAAAACTGTCAACGTGAATGAAGAAAAAATGCACTTAAGACATTGTATGTTGTATGAGTTCCAAAAGGGGAATAACGCGATGGAGGCAAAAAAAAAATTGTGTGACGTGTTTGGAAATTTCGTTCGGCTGATTTTTCTTTGAAAGATGAACCCAGATCAGGAAGGCCATCAGATGTCAATGACGAAGTACTACGCAGTATGATCAGGACAAATCCCACGTTAACTTCTACAGAAGCGGATTTCAAGCTTGGAATTCGTCAGATTATTGCTTTGGATCACATTAAAAGGCTTGGTTACTCGTCCAAACTCTCTGTTTGGCTGCCACACGAATTATTTTATTTTTTCTTTAGAAAAAAACGACAGAACTTTCCCTTAGACTTAATAGAAATGGAGAATAATGTAGATGAATTACAAAACGCAATAGAGTCCCATTTTTAAGAAGGATTTTTGGGGGTTTTAGCTAATCGGCTTTGGAGATGCGAGGCTCTCAATTTAATCGCGTCTCTTCGAAGCAGAGAAAGTCCTGACGACGCGCGTGAAAATATTCTTCAACCCAAAGGTACGAGCTTCAACCCAAAATGTAATTCCATGGTAAAGATCGACGAGGCGCGTGGAAGTCCGCAGAATTAATTCTCATTCGAGATCCTTCGCTCTTCCAATCCCTTCTCCTTCATCGTCTCGTACCACGAACTCGACTCACTCCTGCAACTCTCCAGACACAATAAAAAAAATTCCTGTCCGAACCTCGCGGTCTCTCATAAACGCCCATTTGAATCAGGGAAAAACTTACAAGAATTCTCTCTTTACCATTGTCGGATGATTCGCGAGAATATCGAACGAATGTAAATGCCACGTGAAATTCGCCTCGAGGGGACACGAGCGAAGGTAATTGGCGATTCTCGATAATTTCACCCGCGGGAGGTATCACGCTCGAAGGAACTCGACGAATTCGCTACCGAGGCCGTAGAGAGGGAACGATTTATTGCGATACCACGAAAGAATAAAGGGATACGAAGAAAGGAGGAGAAAGAGGAGAGAGGCGAAAGGAAAACGTGGAAACGCAAAGGGCAATGGAAGCAAAGAGAAGCTTCCTCCTGGAACGAAGTTACCTCCCGCTCTTTAAAACTTTCAGCGCGACTTTCCCGCGATTGCTCCCGACAGACCGCGCCTCCTCTTCCTCCTTCCATTCGACCTTTGAGCGTCGTCTTTCCCTTTGAGCGTCTCTTTCGTCAAGCGCGCCCGTTACAGAGCTTCGACACTCCATCCCCCAAAGCCTCCAAGAATCTCCACGGGACGGTCTAACGGTGATTTCTTCCGCACCTTTTATTTTTCATTCTCCTCGAAGAACTTTACCGAGTGGAAGCGCGTCGACTGTGGGCACATTCGAGTACCGCTAATTCTCAGTGGATACGCGGTAAAAAAAAAAAAGAGAGTAGAGACAGAGAAAAGTAGTGGGGAGCATGGTGTTTTCTTGTCGCCTCGAGTCTACAAAGTTCTCGTGCAGTTCTTTATCGAAGCTTGCGACGTCAGGGGGACGATCGAAATTCGAAAGTTTCCACGCGTTTCGCCTTTGGAATTTCCTCGAATTTCCGTCACGTTTGTTTTGCACGCGCCAGCCAGAAGGGGAGATACGAGACGAGAGCAAAAGCGATCGGACCGGCTCCAGTGGAATATGAAGCGATCTAGTCGCCGTGAAAACGTCGGTCGGACGAAGGGTGCATAGGAAAGTAAGCTGGTAAGGCTACCGAGGGATGCTCAAAGAGAAAAATTTGCCATCGACTATTTTTGTATTTATTCGCTCGAGTACTCGCTTCCTCCGCGTTCCGATAAATTTACCGCAGTACCTGGAACTACTTAGGTCGAACAATGAGAAGATAGTACGTACGACGATCCGTTGATCTTTGAGGCCGTATCCTCGGGTGAACGATCAAAGGTGAAACTTGCTAGCGCG
Source organism: Tiphia femorata (assembly GCA_944319695.1). NCBI lineage: Eukaryota > Metazoa > Arthropoda > Insecta > Hymenoptera > Tiphiidae > Tiphia > Tiphia femorata. Next base: position 4,430,236 of record OX090904.1, read on the forward strand.
CGTTATCTGCGTAACGCACCGTTTGATAACGACAACGGCATCGCGTTATCCGTCCAATGTATCGCGATAGCACGTCGACCTGACTTACAATTATGGACAGCAGACTGCGTTAGAGTTAATTACAGGGGAAGCTACCCTCAGACCTCTCGTAGCTCCGCGTTGGCGTTCAATAGCCTGCTTTCTAATTCCAAGATGCATAGCCCTTGTCTCCTCGAACCCGGGCTCTCAGATTCGAGCGACATTTTGCAAATTGAATCGCGTAGGAAGCGCGAGAATTCCGACGAGCACGTGAAATTCATTCTTTTCTATTCTCTTTCGTTCATTTTCTACGATCTCTATTAATTCTTTGCATTTGATAAGTGCTTCTCGGTCAGCACTCAGTTCGTTGCAGCAATTCGAACGGTTTCTATATGCAAAATTGTTTGTTTTTTGTTAATTTTTCAATAATGTAGAAATGTCAAACAATGAAAAAATAGGAAAAAAGACCTTGCATATAGAAAGTGAGTGCTCTGTTAAAAACCCGTATGGATGGCCCATTATGCTTGGTTACGGTACTGGAAGCTGAGACAAACGAATTAATGTCGGCACGGTGGCAAGGCATCATGTAGATATTGTCGACTAACATTTTCTTAATTTGCTAGCTATAAAAATCGCTGCTCCCACAGTATTTCATCCTCAGAAATGTTTAAGGAATCCAACAAAGTGGAGCAAATTCACCACAATTAAAACACTTTTCGTAAAGCTATAAGAATAGCACATGAAAGCTACGCCTATCGACCTATTTTCACACTTTGACGGTAATTTATTATACTCATAGGTACTGTCTTATCCAAAAATTTCTCCTCTCCAGTTTAGGGCTAAGCTGAACTCTCTAGCACTTTTAGTTTTCACGGAATACCTCATTTTTGCCAGAAATCGGCAGGTTTAACAAAAGTTCGTCTTCTTCGAAAACTGAGGGTGATGGAGCAATTCTGTTTCCGGATTCCTGTTTAGGACGAGAAACACTATAGAAATCACTCAATCGATATTACAAAACAGAACATAAATTGTTTTTTGTTAAACAGTGTTATCGGAATCAAGGTATCCGGCAAAAAGACGAAACGGATCGCGATTATTATCATATCGGATCGTTCGTCTAAACGCTACACGTTCCTTTCGTGAAGCTCTACATCTCCCCGCCAAGCTATCCCATAAAACGCGCACCCGCACGCGTGCCTATTCGCGCACGTGACTCTATACGTCAAGGTCCTGTATATGGTAATCCGCGGACAGGAGAACGAGGAACGACTTTGTTACCTCGGCGTCCTCTCGCGCCGACACACGAAGCCACCTAACTCTCACCCCCTTTGCGCTCCTCGCATTCCTCGATATCGTAAATATCGTAAATATCGCTTTTCCGACGATGCACACGCGCTCGCCGGTTCCGCTCGTATCTCACGAGAAGGAAGGAGATCAGGATGCAACCGAGGAAGAGAAGGAAAGGAGAGAAACCCTCGGGCCGTACAACGTTTTGAGGAGAGTAAGAGGCAATGAAGCCGCTCGATGCGGTACGAGGGACAGAAGATCGATGAAGAGGGTGAGTCGAAGGAATGGCGGGACCAAGATGCGAAAAAAGAGAATGGGGACGAAGAAGGAGGAGAAGGAGAAATTTACGGTGGTTAAGGGACGAGGACGCGATATCGAGAGAAATATCGAGGAGGAAGGATGAGAGAGGAAAAATAGACGCGCAACGAGAGAAACGAACAAAAGATCGAGAGGGTGGACGAAAAGGGAGAAGCGTTTAACCCGATATCCCACGACGTTTGACACACGCGCGCGTCGTTATCATCGATATTCGTTTCTCGTACCAGCTGTCGTGGGCGGAACGATAACCGGTCGGAACTGGCCGTGGTCGTGAACGGTGGTACTGGTGGTGGTGGCGGCTGGTGCATTTAACGAAATGACTAGCGACCGCACGATAGTGCCGATACTATGCAACCAGGCAGAATGGAATGCATCGGCTGAGAGAATCGTGCTGGAATCGGAAGAAGAGAGAAAGAGAGAGAGAGAGAGAGAGAGGGGGAAAAAATTTCGCTCCACGCCGATCGTCACCGTAAAAATTCCACATGGCGAAGGTTCGTGAGTTATTTGCGACGAAGAAGGTGAAGAAGGAAACCAGACTCGAGAGTATCGTGTGACGAAAATTTTTCTCCAGACCCCGATGCGACTTCGTCCATCAGGATGGGCATCCAAACCCAGATTTTATATACTCACGTTTCGTAAGCGTGCTTTCCTTGAGTTTGTTAAGAATTGTGTGTTCTCCGTTTTTATTTATAGTTGGCTACTTTTGTTAAGACCCATGCGAAGAGAGAAGGAAGCTGGGTTAAAGATATCCGATTCCACGTCGCGCATAGGGCTACCCGTCCAGTTTGAGTTTGCAGGGGGAAGTTACAAGTGTCGTTTGTTGTGTAACATCGATAACTTCCATCGGCTTCGACGAGTCCATCAATACATCAAATGCACGAACAGAATTATCTACGCCCTGGGCAAGTCCGCGCTTAACCCTTTCGTTACGGGTGCCGACTATAGTCGGCGCAGCCGGATGACGACCTTAATGAATGTATAAATCGTAATGTAGGTCTGTGCATCAATCCTTGGTTTAAAATTCACCATTCTGAATTAAATTTACCATCCTGAAAAACGTAAGTGTGAATACCGAAGACTATCTACATGCAATGTGCGCACTTTGAGGTGAGGTGCGCCGTTCAGTGGCGTCACTCCGGCGCGCGGCGGAGCGGACCGCCGTAACGAAAGAGTTAATCGGGCCAGTCCACGATTCTGCAACGTGCAGGGACCGAAGAATCTTTCGGCCCTCCAAAGTCTCTCGTCCCTATTCTTAATTCGATGTGTCACATACATGTGACGCATGGACTACAACATACAGTTTTTATCTATAGCCCAGGAACACGTACGAGTATGTCTGTCAGTTCCAACGAATGTTTATTTTACTGATTTAGAATGTTCTATAGAATATTATCGGACCGAGAGCGGAGCGTAGCGGACCGATAATGTGTTTCGGGCCTTAATGTCTCCCGCGCAAGTTACACGACGAATGGAGAATCAGAATTTCATCGGTTCCTCGCTTTAGCGCTTAATTTCGAGAATCGACGAATGCCAAGCGCGGTATCGTCCTACATCTTGATCCTTCGAAGTGAACTTACTAATCATGCCATTGTCTCGTTTCAGCTCTCCGGATTGGTCGTGGGCGGCATCGGCATTTGGACTGTAGTCTCGAAGCACAGCTACATATCTCTGATGGCGACTTCGACTTATCCAACCTTGGCGTACGCCCTGATCCTTGCCGGAGTCCTGGCAGTGGTGGGCAGTTGGCTCGGATGCGGCGGTGTGACCACCGAGAATCGATGCGTCCTACTCCTGGTGAGTGAAGATGAGCGCGGTGCATCGCCCGCAAAATATTTTATCTCTTTTCGGAATGGCTTGGAGATCGATGTGTCTGGCGACTGGTGCCCTTTCGCGTTACCCCAGATCGCCAATCGGAGGATTTTTATGGAGAGCCCGTAAATCCTACGGAGGTTCTCCACCTCCTATCTAAACCACGAGACAGTAGAACTGAATATTCGAATCGGTCGGTATTCGCGGTGGACGATTTTACTTCGAGTCGGTGGAAAAGGTCTGATTTGGTTTCGTCGATTTTACGTTAGGATGTAAAGAGACCGGTAGGAGGAAGGGACGTCGCTCGTCGACGATTTCGTTCGTCGGTTCCAGTTGCATCTTCTTCGCGTGGAACATCGACGTTGAATAGAATTTCTCTGGAATCTTTCAACGTTACTCCGAAGCGCACGAGTGAAAGACTTCGGTTGGTGATACACGTCGAATTAACGACGATGCTACGCGTACAATTTTTGATAACGCTCGGCAGAATCTAATGAACTACCGATACTCAGTTTCGGACTAGGTAAATCTAGGCTTAATGCCGAGCGAGCGAATCAGCGGTGAATATCGAGCAGAATGCACTTCTCTCATCCTCTCACCCATCCGCTCATTCTCTCTCATCAGTCGATCGAACTACTTTGGTTGATCGTTTATCACTGCCTTCCCCGCGCCGTCTGATTAATTAATTCGCCACTTTGCGCGAACGACTGGATGAGATGGGGAAGACTGGAGGAAAGGAGTAGCTGATGAGAGAGGGAGAGAGAAGTAAAGTGTGTCTTTGGGAACAGATGGGTCCAACGAGATGTGGGGAAGAGAGAGAGAAGCATAGTGGGTCTTTAGGAATAGAATGGATCCAACGAAAGGTGCAAGAGAGAGAGAAGCATAGTGGGCCTTTAGGAACAGAATGGATCCAACGAAAGGTGCAAGAGAGAGAGAGAGAGAGAAGAAATTTCTCGAGCCTCGGAGGAAAGGGCAGGAAGGGGATGAAAGGCAAATTTGAAGGAAGACAGAGAACGTCGCTGAGTAAACAGGAGATGAGATCGAGAAGGAAGAGGAACATTCCGTAAGAGGTCTGAGGATCGGACTACTGCTTGTAAGTCGAGCTATCGGTCTCGAAAGTGGTCCTGGTCTCCCGATACCAGCTGTGCTCCCGCATTAGACGATCTTACGGGACGGCGGCCGTGCCGCGTTGCATATTTCATTCGACAGGCGATAAGGGCTCGTCGTTGAACCTCCCACTTGCAACCGCGTAGTTGAGGCGGCAGTGGTGCCCGCCATTGTCGAGAGGCGATGTTTTACCTCTTGATTAGAAACCTCGTTGGGACGAGATCGCGTGCGACGTTAGGTAGAAAATTTATAGCTCGGCCCGTTCGTGACGGCGTGAAATAAAAGCGAACCTTCCAAAGAGGATAAAAATGACGCATCGTCCTCGAGCTATCTCGACGATTTTCATAACGGGATTGGCAATTCTCGAGATTGGTTTCGTACGTAATCAAATATAATTGATACGGTAGACGATTTGCGAGAGAGGAGGAATTGTTTACAAGTGGCTACCTTCTTTCGAATATTCTTAACACTTAACGGACGGGTCGAATCTACCCTGTCTTTCCCAGTTTTCGGGCATATTTAAGAGAATTCAATAAACATGCATGTATGGTCAATGGGCACAAGATGAAAAAAACTAACACGGCGTACTAAAAATTCAAGCAGAACACGGACCGTCCGTTAAGTGTTAAGGTGGGTACAAACGTGGAACGGAAGATCATTTTGGACCCTACTCTGTACCGTTGTAACTGCTTGTTTTTTCTGAATGGTGCAGATATACATATGCTGCAATCGCGATGTGCATCTTGTGTAGAGAATATTTGTAAACTGATGGAACAGTTGAATGATCACGTATGATATCTAAACGCAGCGTATATTCGTCGCGCGATGCAAAATTGTTACGCGACAGAGTTACGTTGTACGAAGTTCCATTGCATGTATGTACCCACATTTAGATCGTAGCACCAGAGTAGTCGAAGGACCTTGGTCAGTACTCACGCCGCGAATTTTGACCCGCTTGCGACTTTAGATGTGCTTGTTAACACTTTGACTGACACGCTGATTTTCCATGAATTGCCAGTGGCGTTACATTCTTTACATTTTTTTTGTGGTTTTTTTTGTTAACATGTGACCTTTTAAAGTGCTGTAAATTGCGGTTAGTACAATCATTTTTTTAATGGTTTTTCTATTGGTAACCGGTGATCACCGTGGCATCACAGGAGAAAAAAAAATATGCGGTCATGTATGATCGTAGGACGGAGGACGGAGGTATAGCAAAAGTGAGGCCTACTTTCTAGCTCCGTGGTAAGGGAAGGAGAAAACAAGAAGGCATAGCAAGAGCAAACAATTCAACGTTCTCCCGCTCCATAGCGGCACTTATCGAGGAAGCTATTACAAAAACCCCATCATGCCCCACCCTCCCCTATACGTCTATGCTTTGACTATCGCTCTCTCGTCTGAATGTAATCTTCAGCACCTTTCACAGGACGCTCGCTCTATGAGTACAAGTCTATGAAAGGAACCTCGTCGGTACATTTCACCGCAAACAATCGCACTCCGAAATTCTTCACATCGCGCGAAGAACAACCCCACTTCTACCACTGGCAACTGAAACTCTCAAATCCCCAAGGCGAATTCTTCTTCGGCTCTTTCTCTCTCTCGACTTTCGCGACTTAGAAAGCATCCCTCGGAGAGCCCGCGATAAGATTAGACGAATGCGGACGTTGCCTCTCCTAGCGCGGCCATACGAAAATTCCGTAAGTTTCGCGCGGAGTGAAAAGCACGCGGGAGATGAGTGAGGAGGAGATGGCGGGGACCACGAAAGACGCTGCCACTCTGTCTCTCCAGCCGCACTTTTAAAAGCGGCTTACCTCACACCCCTCGACGGACACGGCGAGCCGGCGACATCGTCCTCGACGTGCTACTCCGTGAGAAGCGCGGGGTCGAGATGGAAGGCTTGGGTGGAAGAGGACGTGGAGGAGGAGGAGGAAGACGAGGAGAAAGAGGACGAGGAGGGGGAGGAGAAAAAGGACGAGGAGGAGGAGAAAGAGGACGAGAAAGAGGACGAGGAGGAGGCGGAAGAGGAAAAGCAAGAGGAGGAGGACGAGAAAGAGGACGAGGAGGAGGCGGAAGAGGAAAAGGAACAGGAGGAGGACGAGACAGAGGACGAGAAGGAGGAGGTAGAGAACGAGGAGGAGGCACCCGTACGTTTCGTACCGCCTGACTCAGGGTGGGCCACCTTAATGGGCGTTAATGCGAAGTTATGGAATACGAAGAGCGAAGGTGGGGTGGAAGGCATCTCGCCTCCATTCTCACCACTCCGGTGCTAATGAAAAATTGTAAAACCTCCCCGAGCGTGCCACGGGGACGCGAGTTCTCCACTCTCCCCCGGTGAGACGCATAATTCAACGCGCGGCCACCGCGCGCGCCTCCTCGTCGCCACGTCTGGTTTATACCGCGCACGATTCCGCTTTACCCTCGAGTTCTCGCCTTCTCGTCACGCCTCTACCCGCGGAAGCGTTTTTAGAGTATGTATTAAAGTGATTCGAGGGCACTTGAATTACCAGCCCGGGGGTTAGCTAATTACACGCGGTAATTATTTCGACATTTTTCTCGACGTCATCCGTCTCTTTCCTTTTTCGTTATTCGTTCGTTTCGTAATAAAGAGTAATGCCCTCCTTGCGACGGAGTTTCGTCTTGATGAACAAACGTCGATGGTAATTGAAAACTTTCTGTCGCGAAGAGCAGTCGAATATTCCATCGGTTTCCACGTGTTTTTCAGGATGCTTCTCCTTCGTCTCTTATCTCCAAGTCCAATTCTTCGTGAATTACCGCTCCATCGGGGATGCTGAACATATTTCTTTTATCCGCACGGTACTATTGGCTTCCCAGTGGTCTCGTCGCAAGCACGTTTGCATCCGTTTCCATGTTTCCTTTCTCTTCGTCGAATAAAGCCTCCATTTCCTCTAGACAATCGAGTCTTTCCGCTTTGGAGATGAGAGAGAGATGTTCCGGGGTCATCGACTTCCGTGCGTTCCTTCGCTTTGCTTCGACGACGAGATGCAATTGTTCGAATCGGTATTAATCCTGTCGTAGGCACCAACATTTGCCTGCTACTTGCGCATCAACAGGTGCGCCCTTTTTAATAAATCTACCCTTACGTGTACGACGGATAAATGAAAGATGAGATTGAAAACCATGCGAAATGAATGAAAGATCACCGTGGACGTCGACAAAAGCGACCAAGACTCCCTCGAAGCGGAGTTGTTCGATGATATTAACACTAGGTTTACGGGCGTTTTTTTTAAGGTGAGTTGGGATAAGTGCGCCGTGGAGACGAAATTTTCTAAAGTATGGTTTTTTCTATGATCTGTTTTTTATTTTTTTTAAATGATCTTATGCATCTATAAAGTACAGTTGAAAGTCATGTTGCCAAAGTTTCTATTTTGCATTAAAATTTGAAAGCTCGTAGAAGGAGAGTAAACACAAATTTCGAATTTTCGTGTATGCACTTGCCCCAGCTCACCTTACTATATAGTCATTTAAAAAAAAATCAATTATAAATAATAGAAAAAACCATACTTTAGAAAATTTCGTCTCGACGGCGCACTTACCCCAGCTCACCTTATACCTATCTCTACGACCACCCGTCAAATTGAGGAGTAGACGAAAATACGTATTTTCTTTTAAAAAATCAATTTATTCAAATTAAGCCTGAATTGAACAATATAAGGCTTCACCAACACATGAACCGAATAAATTTTCGACGCAACATTTAGTCTGCGGCATGCTTTGAGTTTCGCATGGTGCGAGTAAGCGATTTTGTTGAATGTGAAATAAGATAACACCCAGGCCATACAATCCGCTTTAGTTCACATTATCGAGGCGGTATTGAGATAACGAATTGGGGGTAAAGGACTTTCCTTTCATTCTTATATTTATTATTGGAGGAATGATTTTACGAACGCAGCAAGTATATAAAGTTTCTTTATGAAATCAGCTAACTCGTCAATTTAACGGGTTTCGTAGAGATACGTATACTACATAAAAAATTCAAAATTTAGAAAGCTTAGGAAAATAATAAATGTGCGTATACATTCTTTTGACGAAATTATAAATTTACCATGCAAAATGGTTAAGATTAATGCTATGGTTTTTTGGGTATTTCATTTCAAAATCTGAAATCCGTCGAATTGACGGGTGCCGTAAACCTAGTGTTAAACCAACGTCGAGAGATCTAAAATGAAGATATTTATTTGGCGCACGTTCGTTAGTGGAATATTTGCCAGGCCCGAAGTTTCTCGTTTGGAAGAATGTTGACGTTTCGCAATCGGGTCGAATAAACCATCGCCACGCGTCACCCAACGATTATTCAATTCGCGATGTGAGCTCCCTAGGTGCCTCTTGCATTCATGCAGCCGTCACGGATCACGTCCTCGGTAACACGACATTTCTGACACTGTCTGGCAACAGCTGTGCCCGATTATGTGTCAATGTGTACTCCCGCGTGTTCCCGGCAATATCTCCGCGGGTCCACGTGTAACGCTGTTGCGACAACGTTTGTAACATTAACGGGTAGCAAGGGTGCGACGATATGTCAATGTGTGCTTACCGTGACCCCATCGGAGACCTTCCGTTGATATTCCACGCCGGATCTCGGCAGATGCTCATGCGCAAAATCGACGTTACCGTCTCACAATAGTCCACGACGGATTATGGAAATGAAAATGATCCTTCCACCGGCACTGCGATTGATAGCTACCCCAGAATACGACTGCAAGATGTTTTTCTGGGTCGGATAGAATCGAACGACGTTACTTCACCAAAGAGAATAACTACGAAGAATTGTCCTGATTTGAATCTCCTTCGCGTTAACACTTTACCGATCGGTTGTGATTCAACATCCTATGCGCTTCTCACCAACTGCTCGATTTCGGATACAGAAAAGTTCAAAAATGATTCATTCGTTGATCACGGACTGTTTTCAATATTATACAGGGTGTTCGGTAACTGGTGGTAGAACCGAAAAGGGGGTGATTCTACATGAAAAAATAAGTAAAAAATATAGAATAGAATTTTTTCATATGAGGCTTCGTTTTCGAGAAAATCGACTTTGAATATTCGTCGGGTACGTGTTCCTAATTTTCCGTTAGGATTGAAGCAAACTTAACACTAGATTTACCGAACATTTTTTATAAACACGATTTCCCATTTGAACCAGTCAAATTGACTGGTTTCGATAAATCTAGTGTTAAACGGCGATAATATCCATCGAGACAATGATCTACAGTGAGATTCGTTGTAAGGAGATATGATCAAGTGCACACGTACTCGACGAATATTCAAAGTCGATTTTCTCGAAAACAGAGCCTCATGTGAAACAATTTTATTCTACATTTTTTACTTATTTTTTCATGTAGAATCACCCTTTTCGGTTGTACCACCAGTTACCGAACACTCTGTATATCAATGTGGGAGCTTACAGTACAGTCTAACAATTCTATTTTCATAATTGATAAGGAAGTATCGGTTCCCATGGTAAACGGTTAGTAAACTATCGGTCAATGAGCGTCGACGACAAAAAGCCGATTAATCGGCTACCGGTTGATAAGCGTTTGGAATAAAAAGCTCGATTAATCGGCTGCCGGTCGGTAAAGTGTTAATTTGCATTTCTGGAGGTTAACGACTTTTCAGAAATAGTGATAACGGAAATGCGCCTTGGAAATTGCCCGACGAATTTGAAAAAGAAGAACGCAAGAAAAATGGATTAACATCGTTCCGCTTGTGCTTCCAAAATCTCGTTAGATACTTGGGTACCATTCTTTCGTGGATCTATCGTCCGACGTCGATTGTCACAGTGAATCTGACGAATCTCTCGTGGGTTTTCCAGGTAAGAGGACGGGTCGCGGGGACAAAGATTTCAAAGTATAAAAAGCCCTAGTGCATTGAGTTAAGTCTGGCGTGGGCCACGATTCAATGAAGGCTGCACATCGAGTCTACTCGAGTCTACGCCCTTCTCTTAGATGAGAGAGGAAGAAGCTGGCTCTACGGTTCTAGCCAGGGGCTCGTCTGATTCGATATTCCCACTCGCAGCTTCTGCCTCTTTGCCTTCGCTTCTGGCACCACCCTCTCTGGCGAGGACGTTCTCTCTCTTCTTTTCTCTTCCTCTCTCTCTTTCTCTCTCTCACTCCCTCTCTCTCTTTCTCTCTCAACATTTCCACGATACGCCGACCCTTTGATCCAACTTTGATGTAGCCCGAGGGCCCGACGTTTCGATCGGTAACCCAGCAGCCGCGCCTATTTTCCAAAATTTTCCTCGCAAAATTTAGCATGTCATTTTGCTTCGCTCTTGGTGTACGCGCGCACGACTTCACTCACAAAACGCGCGATAGAACGTCAAGCGAATCAACCTGCGGTAAAGTATGTGAGCAAATGTGAACCACAGTCTAGCTTACATTGCATTGGCCTTTTTTGACATCTAAAGGAATTTTTGAAACGGTGACTTTTGTGGTTAACCCATTACGTACCAATGTCCCCATTTGGGACTCAAATTTTATCAGTTTTTTATGTGTTTATTATTGCGTATATTTTGTAAAAAATATATTTAACCCTATAGAAAAAAGTTGGTACTTAATGGGTTAAGGACGAAAGGATGTTTTAGTTCGTCGAGAATCGTCGTGCTGGGTTGGACATTATTCGAATAAAATTTGACTTGAATAAGGACAAACGAATAAATACTAAATCGCAGCTCGACTTTTTTAGCATTTTACTTGTTAATTAGCGCTCGCGGCGAAAAACGACTAGACCGAATTTACTCGTCCTTTAGTCGTTATTTAAAGAACTTTCAATAACTTTTGTCCAACCGTGTTGTCAGATACACCGCGCGTAGTAGAGAACGTTGCAGAGAAAGAAGGGCTTGACTTCAAAGAGGAAACCCTTTGTGCACGGAGTAACGCAAAGTTCTCTCGGTTTCACGGATTCGTCAAAGCGCCAGATTTTACACTGTAAACAGCTACGTGAGAGCAAAGATGTCTTTTAACGTGAAAAAGCGTAAAATCTCTGTGCGGTGAGAAAAGTCTGACAGCGAATAAAATTTAATATCTACCGCACAGTGGCGGGAAAAATGAGTTTTGCAATTTATCAATTGGTGATTCTTTATTCCACTCTGTGGTAATCGTAGATCTGTGCCTGTTGTCTGAACGATGTCGCGATAATTGATACCGAGATTGCAAACTGTAATTGCCAGTTTCAGTATCGCCACCCATTCCACGCCCACCCTGTCATCTTCTCTCCTACGCTCCGGTCCAACGGAGTAGATCCTTCGCGCAGTCGTACAATCGACCCTCATCAAAGATTTGAAACTCGAGGCACTCGAGCACCGGAACGATGCGATGGCAAACCCGTTCACCGGTAGGTTAACGAAGGTAGTCTGCTGAAACTTGAAATTGTTACGCGCAGCTCCGCGAATCGGCCATCCTCTTAACGTAAAACTTGCAATTGTTGCGCGTAACAATAAAGCTGCGACGCGAGCAGTAAAACTTGAAATTGTTGTACCTTGGCACAATTAGGATTGACGTCACGTCGAAACGGCGGGCTAAATGTGCAGCGACTAAACTAGCGTAAAACTTACGGAAATTGAATTGAAAGTCGAGCGCCAATTTGGAGGAGCAAAAATTTCGTTATCGCCTCCGCTCGATCGTCGAACAATTTTGTATAACATTCTACGTGGAATTTCTAAGAGAAATAAGCGCAGAATTAGCTTGTTAAAATTTAATTAAAATTAATCGCGGGCAAAGTAAAGAAAACCCAACTGAAATTATCCTTACACTGAGAAAATTGTATTCTTAAAATGCAAACTTAATAATTCATCTTAATAGATATTCATAATAAATAAGAATACTTTCTTATTAATATGATGGTTTTCGGAATATATTCTTTATTTAAGAATAACTTCTTAAATTAAGAATATATTCTTAATAATCCATCTGCGTGTCGCGACGCGATGCCTATCGGTAGTCGATTAAGTTAGGTTATCCATCGCGTGCGGCACAAGAAGAAGATTTGGGCGATTTAACGGAGATATTTACAAATAAGTAATGGAAACACGTGTGAATTGTAACTTTCTCTCGTGACTACATTTCTCAACCAATTCCGATTTCAAGATATGGATCGTGTAATTTTCGACGATACGAAGAGCGAAGTACCTCATTAAGAGTTTTGTTTCCAATAATTATATCCGAAATATATCCATAAACATTTTTTACCAGGGTATGTTAAGAACATCTGACAAGAATATTTGATTAGAGGAATTTGGTTAGAGCATTCTACTCTTAAATCAAGAAGATCCTCTTGTTGATTATTTTCGTAAGAAAGATTCTAAAATTAAGTGATAAATTCTTAAGACGAGAATACAATTTTTTCAGTGTACGATCTGGGGTGATCGGTTGAATAGTTTGGTTAAAAATTCCTCGTCTCTAATTCGTCGAGGTTTCCGAATCCTTGATGACCCTTTCAACCCTTGTCACCCCTTCTCCTTCTCCAGGTCCGTTTTTCCCTCACGAGTAGAGAGCGTTGGTCCCTCGTCCTCCCTATAAATCGACCTTAATCGCGAGTCAGCGCGTCCTCGTACGTCGAGGTCCACGCCTCTCTCCCAAGAGAGATAATGGCGCGAACTGGATTATCCTTAATCCCATCTGAACGATAGTTAAACGCCAGTAACAACCGTCACTATCCAACGGCGGTTCGCCTTTTGGACCTCTGCATTTCTCTTGCCGACCGTCCGCTTCTCCGTAATTCCCTTTCTTTCTCTCGGAACTTATTACTCGCCCTCTCCTTCCGTTTCCTTTCTCACCTTAAAATTTCCTTTCTCCTCGCTCTGGTTCCTCTCCCTCACTACCCATGCATCTTACGTACCCTATTATCTCTTATCTTCTGCTTCTTTCTCGCAAATTACCCCTTCTCTCACTCCTCTCTTCATTTCCCTGGTTCACCATATCCTGCCTTCTCTCTTCTATGGATTTTCCGTTTCAGCCCTCTTTTCCTTCCCTTACTCTCTTCTCACGGCATTCGTTCAATCTCAATTTCTTCATCAGTCCTATCCCACCTATCCACGCTACAATCAGCATCCGAACTTTATCTCCGCCACATTGTCTCGTAAATAAATCGAGGCATTTAAATGTGTAAATTTTAGGCCCGATACACACATTGGTCCGCTCACGCTCAATCCGTTCCCGGTCCGATCAAATATTCTTCCATTGTTTATAATGTACGTATACATACTATGGGTGTAACAGTACGGTTTCGGTCCGACCTCGCTCCATAGTGTGCATACGTACATTATACATTTTCGTTCGCTCTTTTGCACGAGATACGAGGTTTACCTCTCATTCTTTCACAGTACTCTTTTAACCAGTTAGCTGTGGAATCTTTTTGTTGAGTTTTAATTTTTTAAACAATGAAAGAATATTTTATCGGACCGATAGTGTGTATCGGGCCTTTGGCCCAACGCACACGCATCGATTTCGATCGTACGGAAAAATACCGTACGATCAAATTCTTTCAGTGGAACAAAGAAGAGCATTCCGTACGATATTTTTCCGTACGATCGAAATCGATGCGTGTGCGCTAGGCCTTACTGTACTCCCTCGGATCACGATATACCGCGCGTCTCGCCTTTCCAACGGCGTCATCGGCACTACGAGATCGTTAAGCTCGCGCGCAAACAACGGATAACGTGGAAAACGAGGGCGCCCGAGCGGTCGTCGCGCAATTACTGGGCTCATAGCCGATTTTCATTCGCTTGTGATTATTGAGCCTCGAGCGTTTCTCCACGTTCTCGTTCTCTCCCTCGTCGCTTCTTCTTCGTGACAACGAGCGCGGCCAATCGCGAAACCCGCGGTGCTCGTCCACCGATCCCGGGTTCGTCGGCAGATAATTAAATCTCCGCTAACAAGGTGCCATTAACCGCTTCGAATCACAGTAGAGCCACTGGATTCCAATCTCGATTTCACTCGTTTTCACCCCACCGCCCTTACCTTCCCTTTGTACTTTTATTAGCGTCCTCGGTGGCCATTGCTCTTCGGAGGGTTCTGGAGGATCTCTCGCGGCCGGTAACTGTTACTGCCGATGCGGCTCTAATTGTTCCGATTGTGGTCGCTTTAAATCTGCGTTAACCGCCGAGGAGTTTTAATTGTCGGGATTGTGGGCCGGCTTTATGAGCGCGTTAGGTTAGGTTAGGAGGAGGATGAAGGGATTGTAGAATTGTGAGGGTGGTGGAGGGACCAAGTGGAGAGAACCGCGCGCGAGGGTACTCTTGATAGGAATTAAGTGCCTATCTCTCGTGATAAAGATTTCTCTTTGACCAGACTTTCTCTCAGGATTCCGTCCTCCCGGTCCTCTTGTCCTTTCGTCCTAAATTCCACGCTTTTGTATGTGAGAACGGTACTTGAATAATAGACGTGTGTCTACGTGTACGTACGATCAACCGCGTTTACGTACTTTCGAAGCCAACTAGGAAGTTCTAGTGGACTCCGACGTCCCAAAGATAATTCGTGGCCAGAAGCGAAACTGCCGAAAGCATCGAAAGCCTCTTCGGCGACTGTTCGGACAAGCTCCGCGACCGAAACTTTCCCCGTCCACTACCCACGGCTAATTAAACCGTCCGCGGTGCAATTAATTAATCGATAGCTCGATAGCACGAGAGCACGGGGAAAGAAGCACAGCGACGTTTTCTTCCGGCGAAAGTTCGATTCTCCCTAGCTCTCTCGTGATCTTCTAGGAGCGCGCGTTAATTCAAATTTCTCCTCCGTTTTTCTCGAAAGAGATTTTTCACACCTACTCGATTGCCCAGATTTGTTTTTTATTTCGAAAGTAACCCTCGGTGAAAACGTAAGTGACAAGTAAGGGAGGTTGTAGAGTTAACCCTGGGTCGTCCAACGGTACTTGTAAGTAGCGCCATATTTCTTTATCTCTTGAACTATAGTCAAGAAACAAACTTAATTGTTTGTAGGTATTTTACAGTGACCTCTCTAGATTGTATACAATTAATTACATTTACAGGTGGTAATACTATGGGCAAATATGTAGTTCCGAGTGATTCTAGGTGGCAGGTCACATAGAAAATTGCTCAGATAACAAAGGTATGAAAGACACTTTCTTACCGAGAATAAAGGATTTTTAAACCTTGCGAGAATTTAGCTCACGGACAAATTTTCCAGAGGGTGTAAATTTTCAATTTAATTTCTGAGTAGAATCTTCATCGATTCGAATCTTTCTTTTTCGGTTGGCGTCCTCTTTTTTCCCTGCCTCTTGTTACTTCCGCTTTCGGCTTCGAGCATCTCGTCCTTGTCGAAGAGTCGCTACCCTCGAAGGTCGAGGGGCCTCGTAAATTGGCGGATCCTTAAATCCACGCGAGCGGTGGATAACCTACGATAACAATAGTGGGATGCGCGACAAGTCGTCTCAAATGAAGTTTTCACAACCCGGATCGACCTCGTCCCCCATTCAAGCGGAACTGTTCTCAACCCACTACTTAGACTTTCCTCGCACCTTAGATCCCTGGTGTACAAATGTTCATCTTTATCGCGCATCTCCTTCTAAAGGCGTGTGATTAACCCTTTGAGCGCTATGGACGCATTTATGCGTCTGTCGATTTTTTTCGATCACTTACATAGAAGTATTACGGTTACTTTTGTATGAGATGAATACAGGTGCATTCCTTTTAAATTTAATTTTCTATTTTATTGTTTTCTAGTTTATTGGCCAAATTCTAATTTGTTGTAAGTTTTATGTTTATAATAAATAATTAATACTCAAGAATAACGCTCTTGTATTATTTAATCTCGTGCAAAAGAATTATTATAACTTATTACTATTTGCGCCTTGAATAGTTAATCAACAGAGTTCAGTCTAGCGAAAAAGTATTCGTATGGACCACATACGCCGCGAGTATTTGGCACTCAAAGAGTTAACACTCGAAAAGAAGTCAATTTGTTAAATTCATAAAACTGATTACCTAGAAGTGAACGTGACAAAATAAAATCACTGGTCCCCTCGAAAGAAACTATCTCGAAGCAATATCAACTGAACTTTGCCTCGATGTCGATTATTGGAGTCGCCAATAACAATCGTTTTGGCGCAATCTGCCGATCCTCCTCGATTTCAATTTCTCAGATCCCTACTTCACGTCCGGCCACCGTCGAGCTTTCGTTCTTTCCTCCGCGTCGTTCACCACCTCTTCCCTCTACTTTTCTAACAAATAAATCCCACGGAGAGGAAGAGACGAAAGGAGAGACGGAGCCAAGAATCTTCCTCCTGGAATTCCACGGACACGTACTCCATTATCTTGAATCTCATCCGAAAAGCAGTTGACCGCCGAGGGAAATTGTCATTAGCCATCGCGACTGCTTCTCCGAGATCGCCTACGATCGTCCGCGCGTTTCTCTCTCTTTTTCACACACACGCACAGATACACACACCCTTTTCATCTTCCTTCTCATTCGTTCTCACATCCTTTCCACGCGCTTTCGCCGATCCGTTTTCTCTTCGGAACGAGAAGGGAAATCTCGAGTGGTGCCACGGAAACGCACGTCCCACGTCCCACGCTCTGCTCTAATGAGCTAGAGGAGAATGCAATTAGTTTCACTCTTCGTTCCTTAAATGACGCACGAAGAATCGGCTCGCGAATCAAATGCATGCTCCGAGATAATTGGATCCTTCGAGTGACGTGAATTCGTCCGCTCTTGTTTTTATCTCCACGAGGAGTTTCACCGTTCGTTTCTCCGTACGAGGGTGGCGCACGTTCCTTCCACCTTTAGCCTCCTACGATCAATAAATGTTGCGTACGTGCTACACTCTTAGCTCGCTCATTCCAATTACCTCTAATGCCATATAAATGATTGCTAAACGGCAGGCAACGAGCCGCGACGTCGTCTTTGTATTGAACGCCCTACGAACGAATCTCCTCCCCACTTGCATTCGTTTTATCTTATAATTGAGCCGCGCTACTCCTCATTGTTCGTCACGGAGGAGAGTCGCGCCACTTCTCAATGCATAAAACACGCGACAATTGTACTCGAGATCGTGGCCACTTGACGCGTTGCGTAAGAGTGCTCTCAGGGTTGCTTAGCACTATTCCTACCGACAGGTCAAATGACAGTTTTTAAAATTTCGATTAGAATTTCCTATATACAACGTAATTGCATCGCTTTTAAATTTCACGGCTGTTACTAAAATATATAATACGTATAATACATTTTTCAATATTTTAGGAAAAGTCGTGAAATTTAAAGCCGATGCAATTACGTTATATGTAGGAAATTCTAATCGTAATTTTAGAAACGGTCATTTGACCGGTCGTGGTACGAATAGTGTTAGATATTTCAACGGGGTATTTTTATCTCGTCGAGTGGAACGATTAAAACGGAATAATTAGGGAAGGATAATAATCCGTTCGTTTGGTGATCGATTTGTTGATCATAAGTTATGTGGGATGCATTGATGAAGGAAAACGAGTGAGAAAGCGAGTGAGAGTGCAAAATTGAAGTGAACGAACAAGAATGAGTGAGACACCAGATCGCAGCAAAGATTCAAAGCTAATCGAATTGCATCAGAATGCTTAGTTTTTTTTTTTTTATGTAAAGTGTGGAAAGGAGTGAGTCGAGTGAAGGTGACAAAGAGCAACTGTCACCTCCACCCTGTAATCTCATTGGACGTCCCTGTAAATGTAAGCTCACTTACCGTCCGATACTCGGACTACCGTGGTATAATCTACCTGTAGCTATGAAACAAACTAAGCAATGGGTGTGGGGGAAAAAAGTTTCAAAAAAACCCCAATTTACTTGAAAACCGCATAAGCCCTTAGTTTTGGACTAACGACAAAGGAATAAACCAGGGTAGCTTGAGCAGTGAATCGGGAAGCAGCATTGAGAACTCGTGAGGAGAATAAAACATCCTTTCCTATAGTTGAGCCGTTCAGTGCGCAAATCGATTAACTCCATAAATTATGTTCAAAATTCTGTTACAAATATAATAAATCACTCTCTTTACGGTCGTGCCTAAAAAGTAGGAACTTAATCAAGTGCTTCGATGCTGAAATTTATGAAAAATGCAAAAAGTGGAGTTGAAATCGAATGGAGTTGAAAAATGCAAAAATCGATTTGTCAAGTGAGGGGCTCAGTTAATCCATCATAAGTTACATCGGTGAAGCCACAAGTCAACGAATCGACTACCGTTCGTGAGTGACGTTCGCACGTGAAATGTACCTTTTCGAATGATAATCTCAGGTGCGGTTTGAGAATATGAAGAAGGAGTCTCGCCGATTAACGATCCATTATCTCGGTTAATTTTCTCTAGTAGCGCCCCGCCAGAGAAGTGACGCGAATTCCATTAAACGTTCGTGGGTCCCTGGATCTGGTTCTCCTCCGTTCTCCCCCTTCTCATCCACCTCCGTTCGTCTCCCAGACTGACGTATCACCGCAACGCGATCTCGCAGACACCTCCAGCCGTTCTGGAACGTGTCTCTCGACCAGTTTCACCATCGCGGCTTCTCTATCTCGTAAAAAGGCCTCTGCGAGCGGGCACGACAGTCGAGCGCTTCGGGCTAGACCGCATTACTCCCTAAGTATCCCGCAGCCTCGTGCACTCCACCATTTGCCCGGATACTTACGTTCAATTTATGCCTCGGACACGTGAGCGCAATAAAATCGTCGTCGGTGGAAAGCGATCGGACTGCCACGATCGACGACGAAAGAGAGTCGAAGGAGAAGAAGGGCGAGGCGAGCTCGAGACGGACGAGAGAGAAAAGGAAGTAAGAGATGGAAGGGAGAAAGATCGTGGAGGTTTGAAAGGGAACACGGTGTTTTGCATGCCGCCACTATCGGAGTCAGTCTTCTTCTCGTGTCCTCCGTGTGCGCGCACGTTGCATACTGTAGGGATGTTCGATTCTGAATCGCTCTTCGGAGGAATCGATTTTTTCTATTAGACAAGTCGATTTTTTATATCGATTTTGTAATGTTCGATTTTGAAGCGAATCGATTTTTTTAGACTCGAATCGATCTTTTTTTCTTTCTTTCTTTTGCGCTTTTAATCGAAGACTGGCTAATCAGTCGATAAAGAAAAGTGAAAAAGATTAATGCTTTATTTAAGATACTTTTTATCCTTGTCTTTAAGCTATCAAAAGCTTCCTAACTCCTAAATTAATGGTCGTCGATTCGCCAACGTTTGTGGCTTGTGCTAAAATTTTATGTCAGTTTGAGTATGGAACTGCACTTTAATCAATTTACGTTTTGGCATGTTGGAATTGTTTTTATAGCGTGGGTTACTTCGACGAAACTCCGATTAATTTAATCGTCGATTAACTTGCGGGGCGACTGACATACAAATTTCTAATAATATAATCCTCGTAGTTTTATGTTAGTCACCCTATCAATTAATCGACGATTAAATTAACCGGAGGTTGGACGAAGTGGCCCTGTCCCTGTAAAAAGATTGATTTTTACAAAATCGTTTTTTTCCACTTCGATTTTAGAGAGAATCGGTTTTCACACCGGCGATTCGGTATCGATTCAGAAATCGATTTTTATCATAAGATCGCACATCCCTAGCATACTACCGCGAGAACGTCGATTGGTCTGGCGTGAGAAATCGAATAGAAGAGAGAGAGAGAGAGAGAGCAATGAGAACGACAGAAGAAAGAAGACACGAGGATACGTCGAGGTGGAAGATCCTTGGCGCAGATGAGATGACGTGGAAAGATAAGCAGAAATGTCGAATGAATACGGGATGAGGTGATCGAATCAGTTTTCGGAATTTTCTTTTTCGGCATACCCTAGAGGATCGATTTAATAGCTCGCGCTTTCCTCGTACACTTTGTCACGTGGAATCAAGGGAAGAATTTCATTACGAGTCTGACAATAAAAGCGGGCCTTCTATCGGCAATCTTCTTTGAGGATCCTGGAACATTGAGTTCAATTGAAACCTTTTGCTTTATTGTCTTGCACTTCTGGGGAAAATATGGAGAAACGGTTGTAGTAATAGTATGTAAATCGTGAAGCGAGCCCACGTCCGAACAGTAGCGGAGATTTATAAAGTCCTGATAAAAGTCGTGCATTTCGATCTGTCTTTCTTTTTTGTTCATCCTCCACCATTTTGTCCTACGTGCACCTCGAGCTTGTTAGCATCGGGCGAATCCCTCGACGACCTACGTGTCGCGCCCTTTCCGTCAGACGCACAGGCCTCTCTCAAGTTCGCAAAGAGGAAACGCGGTGGAGGAAGAGGATGGTACCTAAGATCCTTCGTTCTCCTGGTCTCGGCGTCCTTCTCCGCCATCACGGAGATTCGCGAACGGGAAGCTCGTTACAGTTACGAGAGGATAGGACGTAAAAGGAGATACTTGGGGTAGGAGGACACGAGGAGCGAAAGGACGAGGAGGAGAGCCCGTTAAAACGTGTCCATGAAGGAAGAATAACGACCTCCTCGATCGCGGATCTCGAGAGATCCGTGGTGGCACGGCCTGTCTCGATTCCTCTCTCGTCCTTCTCGTCTCCTTCTGCCCTCTCTCTCTCTCTCTCTCTCTCGTCATCCACCCCTCCGAGCACTTTCTAACGACATTTCGATATGTCCGCTTGCCGTATCCTCGAGAGAAATAAATACGACGTTCGGAACCTCCCGCGTGCTGTGCCTCTTCCTGAGAGGCAACCTGGCCAGACGTCTCGAGTCGAATCTCGTCGGTCGTTCTTACTCGTGAGCTCGTTACCTAGTATTTTCCATGCCCTAATGTGGGTAGAAACGACGGTGGAAGCTCATTAGCCGCATGATTCAAATTTGTTTCTTCGTTGCGAGGAGCCCGAGGGAAGCTTGAATCTTTCGTAGATTTATACTCATAGACCGAGTGTCCTGTGAGAGGCGCTGAAGAATACATTAAAACGAGAGAGCAATAGTCAAAGTTAGAGAGACTTAATAGTCAAAGTAAGAGTGACGACAATGGCCTGCTACTTCTGATTGGTCCGCCATTTTCGATCGGTTCCCCCGCCGGATTTCAAGTTTCTGTGAAATACATTCCAGTTTCGCTGATATATCATTGCAAACAATGCTCAAATGAATACATATAGTAGTGATACTCATTATTAATCGGCGTATAAATAAATAGAGAGTATGAACAGAGTATTATTTATTGCTGTTCTATATCGTACGACAAACATATTTGCACATTTTGTTATTTAAAAGAACGGTGCATCGCCATCGATTTATTGTCGTATTACAATTCTTCGTCTATTTTTAAATTTCAAAAGAACTGTAGCAAATTTTCGCAATAATTTTGAATGCATATCATGACAATATTGAACATGACCTGTGGGAACAGAATCAAACTTGTTAACTAAAAACGTATGTAAGTTAACATTACTCGTATTATTAAAATAAGGACTGCAATCTCTATAAATATTTTCCAACCGTAAAAATATTTCAAATGTTGGTTTTATATGACATCACTTTCAGCTTTCCGTCGCTTGTAGGTTAGAAGTGTGCTTTAATTACACTTTTCACACATTGAACAGAAAGGAAGCACACAACAGAGAAAGCATATATCTCTTTCTTTCTCGCACGATTTCGATAAAACATGGCGGAACGTCACTCTTGGCGTCACTCTCATTTAAGGCTCTCTAGTTAAAGTAAGTGTGTCTCTGTCCAACAGGAGTGTTGATGGGGGAATAAGGAGAAAAGAAGAAGAGCGTTTACGGTGCCGTTTGCGTTATCCTTCCCCTTCTTCTTTTCCCCCCCTCTTACCACGGAGGGAGAGAGAAGGCCTCACTTTTGCTATATGAGCCGTTCAGTACACAAATCGATTAACTCCACTTTTTGCATTTTTCATAAATTTAAGCATCGAAGCACTTGATTAAGTCCCTACTTTTTATATGTATAACATAATTTTGAACATAATTTATGGAGTTAATCGACTTGTGCACTGAATAGCTCATATCTCTGTCCTTCAATGTAGTCCACAACAAGCCCATAACGAGACGCAGTCTATGGAATTTTTTGGTGAAATTCATTTGTCCAGCTTAGATACGCGCATCTCTCGAATATTTTTAAATGGGATGCCACTTCGTGTTTAATATTGCTCGGGCCCGCCGAGTTTCGTATTAAAGTTACAGCAGAAGCGGTTCGTAGAATTGAAGGGATGACGCTCTGGCGTTGGTAGCGAGGGTGGAAACTTTTTACGAGCCCCCACCTCGCGTACCTCTGAACCCGATAAAAATTCAATGCAAAGGCAATATCGCCCCGGGCACTACACCCACCTCGACCAGACATTTAATCTTCTTGCGAATGCGCGCTTCTGTTTCGGCTCGAAAAGCTCGTGATTGGTTCGCGCCATTGTTGTACGCGTCCTTGGCAAAAAGGACACGGGACACTCCAATAGCAGAGGTTTAGTTTTTCACCCGCCAACATTCGGCGCGTGTTCGACCTCCACGACGAAAACTGCGTGAAAGGGTTCTTAGGAGTGAACGTGAGTACGTCGAGTAAAAGAGCGCCCCCCGAACCTCGAGATGTCAAAGTGGCGCTGGTACTTTTGCGAGTAAGGTTTCGAGGTAAGCGTCGCTCGAATCTACGATTATCAAAATGACACAATTCTTGTACTTTAGGCTCGAAATTTGCGACTGTTTCCGTTTCGAAGATATATTAATCCTTTGATATTTAACCCTGAAGTGACAAGGCGGTACAATATAATACCTACCCCACAGTTGTAAATTTTATTCGTTGGAGGATTGTAATCGCTCGCACCCTACAACTTTGTCCCATTAATCGTACGTCGACGTTATTCAGATTTTCCAGATGCATATTTATTTTGAAATTTTATTTCATCAGTTGGTTATCCTTTTATTCTAAATCAACTCAAAAACTAAAATTTCTATATTTTAAGATATCATCCGAAGGCAGTAGAATAATTTGATTATAATAATCAAATATTCAGTTATAATATAACCTTAATTTGAATATTTAATTAAAAATGATCTCGTATATACATACTATATGGACTGGCCATACATGTCGGAGAAGGTTAGACAGAGAACCGTACTGTTCGAAACTTCACCTTTTCGCATCTCGAAATATCCTGCATACGTGTTTCCTGGTCTATGGGTTAGAATGAGATAAATATATTTTTTACCTCATTCAAATCTATAAACAGTTCAGCATGTGTAGGTAGAGAGAGAAAAAAATGTATTTATCTCCCTGTAACCTACAGACCAGCAAACATACGCGAAGCATATTTCGGGACACAGAGAAATTCCAGAAAAATACCTTTATTGGTCTAACTTCTCATTGTCAGCAGTAGCTCGAATAAATGTTTAGTCCATATACGTACGTAAAGTCTATGCTTCGTCCGATGATCGCGTTTCACCGGGCTACCATAATTCGTGAATTCGATATCTCAATAAATTCGAAATTCTTATAATAACAGCATCGAGCGTACTCTCCTTAGAGGCGGTGTTCAGTTCGCTCCTGTTTTTATTTCGCCCGCTTCCTCTCGTCCGTCGCGCGCCCCGTCGTTTATCCTCTTGCTCCCATCGCGGCGATATCGGCCCGGAGGAGGAAAATTGCCGTCGTTTCCCATTCGAACGGGAAGTTCATAATAATCTTCCTCCACCTTCCCGTCGCCCTTTCCCCAGAGCTTCTCCCCTTTACATCAGACGCTCCAGGCTCGAGAGTTAAGCCCTATTGACTCTACTTAAATTATAGACGATCGTTGACACAGGAAGTTCCTCCTGCGCCGTCTCTACGACCACCTCCCACCGTCCGCATCCTCAACCCTCCCTCTCTTGTCTATCTCTATTCATCTCGATCCGCGTAGGTACCACCATCCGTAACACCTCCTCCTTTGTATTCTCCTCTCCTACTCTCTTGTCCCTTTCTGCAAATCTACCCTAACCTTCTCTTCTCCGCTTCTCCTCCACTTCTCCTCCACCTTTGTCCTCGAGCCCTTTTCTCCTGCACCTCCAGAAGGTACTCTCGTCATTCGTCATATTTTACCGCGGAATCCGTTCCACCCTGAGGCGCACCAATTGCGTCCTGCTTCCACTTACGCGTCGACCTTCGAGATTTATCCCGTCCGTAAGTCAGGGATGAAATTTACTTAAAGGATAATCGTGACGTTTCGTCGCATCGGTGCAAGATTGTATACGTTACTCGTTTATCTATCTGGGTTTTAGCTGATAGGTTCCGCGCCCAAGCTTCCAAGGATTTATATTATGATAATCTAGAATTCGATGGAAATCATTTTACCGTGAATTCACAGTTTTTGCTACGTGAGTATTTATGGCCTTCGTGGTGCATTTGTGCTGAAAACGTTCGTGCATCGTTGAGAAGCGACCATCGAGGATAGGTACGATGCCGTCGTCCAAGGTACGGTCTTGTATGCAGGTCTGACAAGTCCTGGGTGAAAAGTGATTTCCATAATGACCCTCTTTTGAATTTCTATAGCAGCCACTAGAGGCGTTCCCTCGAATACTCTTGATAAATACAATCTTTTCTACTTAACATTATTACAACATCCAAAATTTAGAACGATTCCAAACCAATAATACAGAATCGTGTTTTCAAACCGGTTATTAACTCTTTGCACTCGAGGCCTTTTTCGGAAATTCCTTTCGATTTCAAAGTGTACTCGTGAGGGAAAAATATTTTATTATAGCGTTTTAGAAAGCTCTCGAGATAGGCTACAAGAATATGCTGTAAACAATAGGGAGTTCTATTTAAGAAATTGACGGTGACCTTCGCGTGACTTTCAAATTACTTTCCAAGCTCAAATCATTGCCACCAGCTGACGGCCCCTTTCAAGCCATACAACATTTGTACGAAACATTTTTTTATTTAACGGTGCGTTTCGGCGATATTTCAGCGTATTATTTAAAATGGGGCACCCTGTATATAAAATATATAAAATACATCATTTTATATTTTGGAAAGTTATATGTATCGTACAACGCTTCCAGTTACAAAAGAAATCAAACGCTGATAAATATCGTCGTCGCTCGTTGTATCGCGTCCATACGAATGGTGACCGGTTTCATCGTTCAAATTGCCGTAACAAAGTAACTTGTGACCGAGAGGCACCTCTCGAGTGCAGAAGGTTAATAATACACGAGGAGCTCTCATGCGGTTTTCAGATTTGTATATTAGCAACATCCCATCACAATGTCTCAATACAAAAATGAAAAAAAATCGTCCATAAGCGGATGACCCCTCACCACTGAAATGTGTAGGAGTTTTCAGACCTGTATACAAGGCCGTGCTCCAAGGAGACACGAGACATATGTTTGTAAGCGCGTCCACTCTAAAATTACATCATGGCGCAAATCTCTTTGATGTTGGTAACAAAACCGACAACGAACGGATCGCACGCGCTGAACGTGACGTAAAAATTTGTGAACGCGTTCTTACGCCACGCACACGGTCCCCTTATCGTAAATTCGTTAAGATTCTCGTAAATGTTCACCGAATGCAAATGTCTGCAAGAGTCCTGGACGCGGCTTTAATCTGCAGACTCATTAGCGGCGCATTTTCCCGTGGATCACGAGAAAATATTTCTCAATGGTCGCAGAATGGATTTTAATCGAATCCTAGATGCTCGACGACGTTGTCCTTACATTCCTTTTCTCTCTTCATTATTTATTCTCTCCGCATTGAGCCTCGTCCTCCTTCGGATACATCGATCATTTCTTATTGCGATTGATCTTGAAATAATAGCGACGAGCGCTCGGGTACATCCCTCCTTCCTTCCTCCTCGTTCTCAGTATCTTTCCTACCTCGCCTCCTTCTTGATACTCCGAACGTAATAAAGAGGAAATCAAATTCACCGGTGCTCGTATCCCGTGATTATCCGCGATCGTTCTGCGCTGCCTCTTTTTCCGCCCCCTCGCGTCCTTCCATTCTTCGCTCGGACCTCTAGTCCCTACTGGCCCGACGGAATCGTAAAATCGATCTCGGGCAAGAAGCATTTCCTTTGTTGGCCGGAGGCTAAAGCGAGACAGGTGGCTCTTCTCCCGTTCGAGCGAGATATTCATTATAATACCTCGTACACTCCCGTGGGCAAAAGACGTGGCCGTAGAAGGAGACAGAGAGACGGATAGAAAGAAAAAGAGTAGAGAGGCGTGGAGGAGAAGGAAAATGGAACAGCGCGAAGCTTTTTGTTTCCCCCTGTTCGACGGATATCCTCGGATATTTCGATTTAAATTTCGTTTCCCCTTCTAGCTCCAATACCTCGAGGATCCGTAATACGCGGTGAATTGATCAACGTGCGAAACGAAGAACAGGGAGAGGAAGTAAAGGTTTGAATTACGAAGCCTCGATAATGCGAAGGAAATTTTCTTGGAGAAGCGATCGCGAATTGGGAGCAGTGGTGGTCTTAAGGCGGGCGAGCCGGGCCACCACCCGGAGCCTCGCGCAGCCAAGTAAAAAAAAGTAAATTAGGGAAATTACCTAGTACTTTTTTTTGATGATGGCACAAAAATCGTTCATGACGATTTCCACTACGACATTACGTGGGAATTGAGTTCTAAATGAATAAATTACGATTCCTTTATACATTTTCGTATAATGGCATCGAAAAACTTAAACTAATTAATTATTATTATAGGTCACATTTTAATTAACCCCTTAACTTACAACTACGGGCAAACATAAATATTCCGCGATCGTCGTACCAATAACGTGGTACCGCGACGATCGCGGTTTTTAGCCCAAACTTTTGGAACGTAAATCGTAGGTTAAGGGGTTATCTGTGTGTGATATACGTATTTTAAAGCAAGGGACAACGGAGAGTCCCACATCACAGTCTTCACATTGATATCGCGATCTTCGCCTGACATGATTTTTTCTGCACACTACACAATTTCGCAACATTATGTTTTTGTTTTGTTCCTGTTATTAGGTATTTTCCTTTTACCGCTTTGATCAGATCAGATTAGATCATATCACGTCAGTTCAGAAATTAGCATGTTCCTTTAGCTAAACTGAAGTAATCAGATCACTTCCCCCCTTACCGCTGCTGATCTACCGACGGACTAATTGTAAGATCAGTAGGTGATATTTTCGTATCACTTGCGGTTACTCGCTTCGTATTGGTTCATACTAGGAAATTACTTTGAAAACTATGAGGTGTTTTTTTCGCGTCGCACTTGTGCAATCTCAGCGCAATTAATAAACACAGATAGTAACAAAAAAGTGACTTATCAATCATACAAACTAATGTGAGCGTACATACAAGTTTTGAGGTTACTTATATTTTGATACGAACTGGTGTGAACCTAAATCCACGAAACAATTACGAGGAGAAGAGAAATATGAATGCCAGATCAGATCGATCTGATACATGCTTGTTCCATTCACTTACTGAAGTCACGTGAATATTTCAGATCACAAAATATCAGATCATATCAAATCACTCGTAAAAGGAAAGCACCTATTATACGAGGGTGAATCAAATTTAAACGAGACTTTCATTTAAAAATTTGTTTATTAGGAAGGACAAAAAAGCGAAGTACACCTTATTTTTCAACAAAAGAAGTGAGTTGTGTCAGCAGCCAGTTGCGCACAAACTCTTCCACTCCATGGTTATTGCCGAATCTTTGGCCACCTAGTGCTTCTTTTAGTGATCCAAAGAGATGAAAGTCACAAGGCGACAGATCAGGCGACAGATCCTGACGATGTGATTCAAAAATCCGTCGCCTGTGATGAAACTTGGGTACGTCATTATACGCCCGAGCCAAAGATTCGGCAATAACCATGGAGTGGAAGAGTTTGTGCGCAACTGGCTGCTGACACAACCCACTTTTTTTATGACGTGCGGTATAAAGAAGTTACCGATCAGGTGGGAAAAATGCATTTCCAAAGCAGATTATGTTGAAAAATAAGGTGTACTTCGCTTTTTTATCCTTCCTAATAAACACATTTTTAAATGAAAGTCTCGTTTAAATTTGATTCACCCTCGTAAAATGCACCTATGTAAAAATCTGTCGCCCGGAGCCTCGCAACCGTTAAGACCGCCACTGATTGGGAGCGTTAGCAAAGGTGAATAGGTAGATAATCGAGGAAGGGGTTGTAAAAATGTGGAGAGGAACGATGGTGAGACGCGGAACGGGGAACGTTCTTTTAAAAGGCCAACGGGCATCGAATGTGCATTTCCAAGTGGTCCGCTGAAATTTCTCCATCCCCGTCAAAGCCGAGCTCTCATCTCGCGCGATAGTTCACAAGGTCGAACGGTCTCGAATCCTTGGAGAGCGAGTTGGATATGAAAACGGGCGTAGTAAAAAGAAAACATTCCCTTCCGCACGGAAGGATCCGACGGCGTATTGCGCCAGCCGGAATTATTCTTTTCTCTTCTCTTCTCTTCTCTTCTCTTCTCTCTTCCGCTCCATCTCTCTCTCTAACACACACACACGCACACACACATCGTCCTTCATCCTACTGCTTTCTCTTCTACTCCTCATCCATCCACGTAGCAGTCACGACGGAGCACTCGAATCGAATTCGAGCTCGCCCTCCTGGAACCTCGAGGGCAGCTTCGACGCATCAAGATGATAAAGGCGAACGGAAAACGAAATATTTCTTTTTCCTCGGTGCTCGCACTCCCGGTTTTCCTTCCCTTCTCCTCCTCCAGATCCTTTTCCGCCTCCTCACTTGGAGATTGCGTCCCATCATTCCGCATTTCTACGCCGCTCCTCGCCCATTTTTTCGTGTTGTTTTTTTTTTATTTTTAATTCAGTGTTGTCCTTGCAATTCTCTTCAGTCTTTCTCTTTACCTTTTTTGTTTAGCCTCTCGTCTTTAGTTTCTGCCTCTTTCTCTCGCCCTTTCTGCGCACCTCAAAAATCGCTAAAAGTGGGAGAGACAAGGTGGAAGGTGGAAAAAGGAGAGTCGATCGAAGGAAAATTCAATGTCCCTTCTCCCGCGTGTCCCAAGGCGACAGGTTGAATGGATGGGGCGAGATTAATTGCGTTCGTTGGCGTCCGCGTACCTCCACGAAGCTCGCTCTTCTCCTTGTCTCGGGTATGTCGAAGTCGTAGAAGAGATGGAGAATCCGGGGATAGTATGAAAGGCAGCAGTGGAATAGTATTGAAAGCTCGACGAAGTCGTGAAGAATTTACGCGAAGATACTGAATCGGCAGTGAAAGGATTTTTTCTCGATAGTCCAGATTTGATTGACTCGTCAGAAAAGAGCAAAAAGATTCGTCCTAACGAGTAACGCCTTCATGATAATCCAACTTTTATTAATACTACTTCTACCAGAGGTGTCCAAAGACACCCTCTCAAGTTGTATTTTAAAACAATTTTCCAAGTTGAATCATTGTTTCACAATTACTTCTTTTACCATTCGTATATTAATTGTTACATTCATTTAGTAATATAGTTTTCCTGCAGCTCATTCTGGATCCAAGAAGACACCTCTTAGTCGAAATAGATATATACAAAATTGCCGTAGAAATAATGTTAATTTAACGTATCTTCCTAGAAGAGATAATTATCGAACATAATTTTGGAATGTGTTCGAATGACGTGCTTCGCTTTATTTCTTATCGACAGAACTTGCCAGTGATCACGAAGAACGAAACAAAGGAAGAAAGAAAGAAAAATGACATATATCGCATTCTGGGAGCAGACCCGACCAAAAAATACAAAACAAACCAAAAATAGTGGAGTTAGGGTGAAAAGGAGTCTTTACAAAATTATACATAGAAACATGATAAACGGAAATATATGCGCATAACAAATATACACGCGAGACAATAGAAAGCGGACATAATAATAGTAACAATACATAACATGTTTAATAGTTATTATAGACCTGCAACCGAGAGGTCACGCGTAATTCACAGAAGACAGAGTGCGATAATAGCAAAACGAGGAAAGAGGGTGTGACTTAGGGTGGAACAGGCAGAAATTTTGTCCTACGACGAAAGAATATTATATCTAACGGCGAACTGAAAAAGAGTCGCCTAAAGGAAGGTCAAGTGCATTTTTCCTCAATATTCCATGCTCAATTGCATTAACGCCTCGGGCACAATTTTCCAACGTGTCTTTCCGCACATCAGACACGGTCCTACACCTTCAGGTTAGATCCCTAACAAAAGGAGGTCATTCGAAGATATTCCACTGAGAAAGCGAGAATTCTCGCAATATTATTGGAGCAAAAGTAGCACAATTACTGTTACCTTCACCTCTATTTCTACACCCTTCGAGATCGTGGAACTCGTGAGCCAAACGAGAGAAGAATACTTAGGGTGTGAAAAAGCAAGAACTTTGGTAAAGGACAGTAAAATCATGGAAATAAAAAGGCCATCTTTAGTTCTTCTTTCGCGATTCTACTGTACATTGAAATCGAACAAATACCAATATGATTTACCACCCGTGACCCCGTGAAAATTTAATCGAGGCCTTTATCAGTCCCGAGCAAGCAAGGGCATTTCATGGTGAGACTCGGTGACTCGTAGCAAAGAAATTACCCGAGTTTATTTCGAGATCTCGTCGAGTGTATCGAAGTCGAAACGACGATGAAACGAGGGCGCCCTCGACTCGAAAGAGATCTGGACAGAACAATGCCGGACCCCTTGGCCAAACGATCCGAGAATTTATATTAAATTGCTCAACAGAGAAGAATTGCGAGACAGTGAACGATTTTTCCTCGAGGGTCCATCGAATTGGAATTGCCACGGGTATCTCGCCAAGCTCCCAACGAATTAGTATCTCAGCTTGGTACGACATCGTGGAGCCATCTCGAATAAATATTCACTTCGCAGTTCTCCCGCGTGCATTTAATTAAATTAAATCACGAGAAAAAGCGATCTTACGTAGAGATAAAAATCTCAACTTTAATGTCACGTCGGCGCACCGACGTTGAATTTCCTAGAGGGACGACTTACATGATATTCGTAAATTCTTAAATCCGTAAGTGCATTACTATCCGCGAACGACATCCAGTCGTACAGATTTGTCCCGACCTCGAATGTTTTAATTCAGGTTAAGGT
The DNA here is from genome assembly GCA_944319695.1 of Tiphia femorata. Classification (NCBI taxonomy): domain Eukaryota; kingdom Metazoa; phylum Arthropoda; class Insecta; order Hymenoptera; family Tiphiidae; genus Tiphia; species Tiphia femorata. Next base: position 4,461,727 of record OX090904.1, read on the forward strand.
CAATGTCCCAGTTCCTACTTCAACTCCTGATTTCTACTCACTATGAACTATTTTTCTTAACTTCAACATTCGGTTGATAAAATAAGTTATAGAAATATTAATTATTAATTATTTAGTTACTCCGGCATAAGTTGCATAGGCTCGTCGCTCGCTAGGTAACAGCTCGTTGTTAAATATAAATTTCATAATCCGAGCAGTCGTTGTAGTCTTAAATAAGTTAAAATAGGGACATCGACCTTATTGATATCGATAAACTGAAGCTGAATCCGTTACCCTTGTATGCGCAGAAGTAGGGACACGTTGTGAGTAGATATATAGGGACTCCGCGATTTTTGCCGAGTAGAAATACGTTCAATTCTTACATTGCATTTAACACTAGATTTACCAAACATTTTTTATAAACGCGATTTCCCATTTGAACCAGTCAAATTGACTGGTTTCGGTAAATCTAGTGTTAATAAACAATTATTCATAATAAACGTCTTTAAAAATTTGTTTTTTTAATTTTATATGTAGTACGACTCCTGACACGATAAGCAACTAATTTGTTCGTTAATTGAGTTGGTCACAGGACACATCGATTAACTCCATAAATTATCTTAAAAATGATGTTAAAAATATCAAAAGTAGGGACTCAATCAAGTGCTTTGATGCTTAAATTTATGACAAATGCAAAAAGTGGAGTTAATCGATTTGTCGAATGAGCGGTTCAAATGTTACTTAAAATAATAATTTAAACTACTGTTTTTAATGTCATTTGTTTTAAATGAGTAGAAACAGGGGCATTGGCCTTGCAACCGAATTGAGATTGAATTTTGTCGAAACGAGAATACGACGAGGGAAAGAAAAACTAGCGTGCACGTGGTTCCAAGTGGTAAAAAGCACGGCACACTCTCGCTAATAGCAAACAAAGCGCAAGCCCCGACCTATTAGCGATCCGCCCTCCGAAACTCTCGCCACCCACAAAATATCGAAACCTGTTGGTCGATCGATACTTTGGCTGACTTTGGCGAAACTACAGTCGATCCTGTATCGCAAGAAATCTCCTTCTCCTCCTTCTCCATCCTCTTTGAATCCCTTTCTCTCTCTCTCTCTCTTTCTCTCTCTTTCTCTCCCTTCCTCTCTCGTGCGCACGCGCACGCGCGATCTCTCTTTCACCGTCTTCGTCGTGGTCGTTGTCGACCGCTACGGCACGAGCGGAGCGTCTCATTAGCCGCGACCATATACGGCGATCAATTAAAATTTTTGCTGCCTACGGGTAGGTAAATCGAGAGAGAAGAGGAAGAAGGGCAAGAGGGAATAAGAGAATAAACGTACGGCAGTGCCGCGTGTAGGTTTTCCCTCCTCCGGTTCGCTTCCTCTTTTTTTCCAACCTCTTTCTCTCGTTTCTTCGCCCTCCGAGTCGTCGTGGTGCTCGCGCGAGAGAACGAGAGAGGGCAGAGGGAGGCAAAGTGGAGGCGGACGAGCTCTTTGCTTCATACGTGGAGAAAGCCAAGGTAGGTTTAGAGATCGGAGAGTAACCGACTGACCTCTTCTCCTCGCTCGCATCCTTCTCTTCCTCCTGGTTTACCACCCACGTCAGAAAACCATTTTCTTTTTATCGAGAGAGAGAGAAGCAGTTAGTAGGAGCTTACTCAGAAAAAAGGATCGAATACATTTCTCATTTAATTCCTCCGATCCATTCGTCCTTTGAGTAATTTTTATTTTATCCGCTCTTTCCACGAGCAAAAAGGGGACAGATAGCGCAATGAAAATTCCAGGAGTGAAGAAGAATGTTCTTTGAATCTTCCAAGCGTCCGGTATCGTGAAAGCTCGCGTTACCCCAAGTTCATTGCGAAAGGGACGAAAAATTTTTCAATGCTCGGATCGCACTGGCGAACAATGAGTTGCGCGCGTGTCGTCGTCGGGCTAGTATTTTCTTTTTGGACGATAACAATGTGCAGTGAAGCGTGGAACGCCGGTAATAACGGCGGATAGTGAGCTCCATTGTTTTCCGCACGGAGCGCATCGATACGGGAACTAGTCTCGATGGAGTGGCCACCTCTCAGGGTGCCTATTAATTACCTTAATTAACGTTTCCCTTTGTTGCACGGGAGAAAGAAAAACCCTTCCTTCTTCGGCTTTCCTGCTGGTAACAGGGTACGACGCGTGTCCAAGTGAAAATTAATCCCATGGAAGGAAGATGATCAATGTCTGTTCGAAGCTTTTTATTTTATTTTATTTTTTTTTTTTTAAATAATGGAAGTTATAACCGGAAGCTTCTATCTGATCTACCTTAGATGCAGTGCTCCGTTGGCACATGGTCGCACAGTGGTCCAGATCGCAATCATAATACGAATAAATTAAAAGAAAAAAACAATTTTGAATTCTCGCTTAAATTCACTCTTACTGGTAATAATATAGCAAAAAATGCACACGTATAAAATAAAATGGCATCCATTGTAAGAGCTAAAGTGTGTTTATGCTTGCAGCGCTCTTGCAACATCTTCTCTATTGCTGCTGATGATTCGTCACTTAAAACTAATAGGAACAGATTCGAGCGGAATAATAAGAATTGGTTGGACTAAAAAATAGAATTTTGTAGAAGACTGATCGAAAAGTTGTACACTTTTCAATAGAAGTTTTCACGGTAATGATTTCCTTGCAAAATACAGACAAATTACACAACACAAATATCTTTTACTTATTTCATTCACTGAAAAAATTGTATTCTTATCTTAAGAATTTACCACTTAAGTTTAGTATATTTCCCACTAAAATAAGTAACAAGAGGATCTTCGTAATTTAAGAGTAGAATGTTCTAAACAGATTCCTCTAATCAAATATTCTTAACAGATATTTTTATCAGATATTGTTAACATAACCTGGTAAAAAATTTGTATGGATATATTTCGTATATAATTATTGGCAAGAAAACTCTTAATGAAATGCTTCACTGCATATTGTCGAAAATTACATTATCCATATCTTGAAATCAGAATTGGTTGAGAAATGTAGTTACGAAAGAAGGTTACAATTCGTATATACATGTATTTTTATCACTTGTAAATATCTCCATTAAATCGCCCAAATCCTCTTCTTCTAGCCACTTCGTCATTTCCTTATCCATACTTTTTGCACAACACAGCACACAAAATAATATAGTACTCAAAATTACGCAGAATTGCAAGAGGAACAAGATATGGCATCGACATGTGCCGCACGCGATGTGTAACCTAACTTAACCGAATACTGACTTACTGACACGCATTGTGTGGCGACATTCAGATGGATTATTAAGAATATATTCCAAAAAGCGTCATATCAATAAGAAAATATTCTTATCTATTAAGAATATCTATTAAGATGAATTATTAAGTTTGTATTTTAAGAATACAATTTTTTCAGTGTTACTACTCAAATATACCTTAAAAAAAAGTAATAGTCGATTATAAAACTGTCACAAGCCCTTATAATTAATTCGCGATTGCGGTCGCGTTCTAGACCCTAGACTGGGTCGTCTCGAAGTAAATAACCGGAAGATTTCGTTAATTGGATATTAAGAAGCGCGCGGAGAGGAAAATTACCCAAGTCTCTATCAAGTTCCCACGATTCACGTGGGATCGAGCGATCGGGCGACCTCGACTGACCCACGGAGACGAAATTATCGACTGGCCAATGAGAAGGGAGGGGCCAGCTCGAATGCAATCCGAGCGGATTTGATCTACCGTCCTAACCCTGCGCAGCTCCCCTTGTCAGCGATCCTCCACCATTACCGAACTGTCGATGGCCGGTCCCCATATCCGATGCCGTTTCCGCCCGTAATATATGCCGTGCCCTCAGATAATTTATTGACAGACGCACTGACGCGCTCGTCCTCGCCCCCCGCGTGGGTCGAGCGCGTAGGTCGCAAGGTGTGTAGGTTGCCTTGGTACCACCATCCGCAATGACGTATAGCGGATGCCCTGCTTGATTCGCTAAGCAACGTGATGCGGAACGTTTATCGAAGTTGCAGAATTATTGGTAGACGTTGGGCAAGGGTGTTCGTATCGACGAGGACACGTGGATTCGCCAAATTATTGGCCAATATCGCGAGAACGCCGTATTGTAAAAGGGTAGAAGAGATTTGGTAGGATCTAGACAGGACCGTCCTAAGACATTCGGCGCACGTGGGCTATTAAAAATAATGCGCCCCTCTTTTACTACCAAACTCCAAACAAAAATACGCATACATATATTTTCTATTTCATTTAGAACAGGTTATTTGTGTATTTTTGTCATGAAAGATTTTGCTTAAAAATAACTAATAACTAAATAACTAATAGTAACGAAAAAATGTAACACCAATAAAAATTGCCACCCCCGAAAGACTTGCGCCCCGGTTGAGAAATGTTTTGTTTACTTATTTACCTACGGGTCAAGGTAAACTACCCCTTTGAAAGCTATATAATTATATGTACAAGGAACAATCGCGAGTGTGAACCAAATGTATAGGAGAAAACGCGTAGAAAGAGAGCTACGTGGTAAGAAGATAAATCCCAAGAGCTTTGCGGAATCTATTCTTAAAATTAGGGTTAGGGCGCTTGCAGAGAGGAAAACAATGTCCCTTCATCATTCGTGGTGACAATGTTGGCGACGTAACAAACACGAGTAACCGCTTCATGCGCATCAACGGATGAACACGTCCCGTAATAGAATGCCAGATTGGAGTGCGGTGGTGCACAATTGGCATTGATATTAAAAAGGCCAAAAATCATAAGACACGTAATATCCTCACGAAGAACGTCGAAAAGAACTGGAAGATTGCAAAGGTTCTTCTTTCTTTTACTGACTTACTTTATCCCCTATATTTCGTCTTTATAGAACAACCGATTAAGCTCGATTTCCGCAAGCAATTATCACCATTTCTTTCAGTATATAACGTAAAGATGTAAGGAAAAGTCATCCGAATAAAATACATCAAATCCAAGCTACTCTTAACACTTAACCGACGGGTCGAATCTGCCCTGTCTTTCCCAGTTTCCGGACATATTTAAGAGAATTAACACTAGATTTACCGAAACCAGACAATTTGACTGGTTCAAATGGGAAATCGTGTTTATAAAAAATGTTTGGTAAATCTAGTGTTAAATAAACATGCACGTATGGCCAAAGTGCATAAAATGAAAAACTAACGCAGCGTACTAAAGATTCAAGCAAAACACGTAAATCTACGTGGTCCGTCCTAAGAAGTCACAATGGAAAAACGTAAATTTACATGGCCCGTCCGTTAAGTGTTAAAAACGACACACCAGAAGTAAGCGATCATTATCTATTAATCAACGTAGCTTCAACATCACAGGCGAGCAGGGTGATTACAATTTCGTCTGCGAAGGGACGAGGGCGTAGTTCATCTCTTCTAATTTAATCCGACTCGGCACGATCCCCGATTCGTTTTCCAAACGGTCACGCACATCATAAAGCATGCAATGGAGTCACCAATAGAATTTTAATCACACGAGCGGCATGCCTTCTTCCCCGTAATTCTTCGAACTCCACCCTATCCCTCAGCTGTGCTTCTACTCCCCTTCCCAGGTGATATCCAGCGTCGGATGTCCTCGTAATTTTGGCCTTGCACGCTCTCCCACCCTCTCACGCTCCGGCTCACAAACCACCTTCGTCGAACTCTCTCAACTCACCTCACCCTCATCTCCTCCCCTCCTCATCCACCTCTCTCCTCTCACAATGATATCCATCCTCGGATATCTCTCGTAACTTCTCGCGACCCACACTGTCGCAGCTAAGACGGTTGGCCTAGGGTCGACTACCAGGTAACGTTGGATTGGATGGTGATGGTGATGGCGATGGCGCATGCTAGTGGTAGTAGGTGATACCTAGGCCGAGCACGTAGAAGCTGCAAAGCCGAGTGGAAGCTGCACGGGGAGCCGCAGATGTTCCTCTCGAAGACCCGCACCTGAAACCGACATCGATGGCCAAGGCCGACGGGCTACGGTTAAGCCACGATAAATTACAAATTGCCACCACCTATGTACGTTTCGAAAGTGAGGGAACGTTCACGGAGACTCGAGGGATGATACTTTCTAGCATCGCGCGTCCTAAAATTAATCCGTGGATTTACTCGAAGGAGAATCACTAGGAGGCCGACATCGAGGTCGTGGTATAGTAACAATGGCGCTTGGTATTGTCGAGTCTTGGTATTGACGATCCAAACGTGTGACTCGGCAATGCCGAACATACCTACTTGTCACCTTTGTGTACTCGAATTTTTGCTATTAGTAGCGCTGGAGTTAATTTCTGCGTTATATCGCATTATATCTGCATTATATGTTTGAAAATTGAGAGAACGTTCACGGAGCCTCGAGGGATTATACTTTCTCACATCGCGCGTCCTACAATTAATCCATGGATTTACTCGAAGGAGAATCACTAGGAGGACAATGTCGAGGCCGTGGTATAGTAACAATTGCACTCGGTATTGTCGAGTCACGCGTCTGAATCGTATGACGTGCACTAGGGCGACGATGAAATAGCCGTTCTACCCCCGCCGGCTTATTTTTTCAAGTCCAATGGACGATCCAAAAGCGTGACTCGGCAATGTCGAGCATACCTACTTGTCAGCTCTGTGTACTCGAATATATTGCTATTAGTAGCGCTGGGGTTAATTTCTGCGTTATATCGATAAAACCGACATCGATTATTAAGCCGCGATAAATTAGAAATTACCACCACCTATGTACGTTTCGAAAGTGAGGAAACGTTCACGGAGACTCGAGGGATCATACTTTCTCGCATCGCGCGTCTTAAAATTAGTCCGTGGATTTACTTGAAGGAGAATCACTAGGAGGGCAATATCGAGGCTAGCCGAAAAGAATCAGAAGAAGGTGGAGATGAAAAGTGATCGAGAAATTGAATCCGATATGGATCGTATCGATCTAGATTTATGGAAAAAAAACCAAAAAACTAGCAGAATAAATTCACGGACCACCTCGCGCACCGAACATCGCGCAAACTCTCGCGAGAAAGTTGGAGCTTGGAGGTGTACGATTTTTACGCCTCAGGTTCTCCGGTATTCTACATCGCGAAAATTGCCACTCGCGTTTCTCGGGTTGTTCCCTAGCGTTGAGCTGGGTCGCTTCCTTGATTTATATGTTTATCTTTTACGCCTGTTCCAGCCTGCGGCGCATTGTGTTCGGATCCTCTCTCGTACTACAGTTTATGCCTCGGTTAAGGTGTAGACTTAAGGTTACTGCCTCGTGGAAACGCGAGAAGGGGACGGAAGAAAGCGAGGTGGTTGCGCAGCTTCGTGCACGCTCTTGGGTACGAGCCACGCGATCCTCATTTACCTCCGTTCCACGGCCTAGCATGTCTTGATTTCGACGTGTCTTGACTTCGAGCGCATTACGCGAACTTCCTCGGCAAAGGAAATTGCACGAATTTTCCCTGCCGAAGTACCACAAAGAGCGCATCGAAAATATTTAATGAACCGTTCCGCGCGATAGTCTCCAACACTCCCGTCCAAATTAGTTCCTTCGTGTGTCGCGAAGGATTCGCAATTTCGGCGTTACACCGAGCTAAGGATCGCAAGCGGTCTACTCACACACGTGGCTCAAGCGCACACTCATGAACGCAAACGGTGTCGCGTGGAAATTAACAAGCGTCGCCGCACCCGCGTGCGAAGAGAAATGCGAGGAAATTAATCCTCCTACGTCGGATACCGATGATTAATTATTCGTGACAGCTACGGGGGTCTCCCTCGATTCTGTGAAATTAATAGATTTGGGAAACGAACGGAACAGACGGAAGGAAGAAGTTTAGACTGAAAAGCTCGTGAGTCGTTTCGCGTGGCTGCACTGAAAACATTGTATTCTTAAGATACAAACTTAATAATTCATCTTAATAGATATTTTTAATAAATAAGGATATTTTCTTATCAATATGACGATTTTTGGAATATATGTATTCTTAATAATCCATCTGCATGTCGCGACACAATGCGTGTCGATATTCGGTTAAGTTAGGTTATACATATTTGTGTACTGTGTTGCGCAAAAAGTATGGATAAAGAAGTGACGAAGTGGCCAGAAGAGGAAGATTTAGGCGATTTAACGGAGATATTTACAAGTAATAGAAATACATATGAATTGTAACTTTCTCTCGTGACTACATTTCTCAACCAATTCCGATTTCAAGATATGAATCATGTAATTTTCGACGATACGAAGAGCGAAGTACCTTATTAAGAGTTTTGTTTCCAATAATTATATACGAAATATATCCATAAACATTTTTTACCGGATATGTTAACAATATCTGATAAGAATATCTGTTAAGAATATTTGATTAGAGGAATCTGATTTGAGGTATTTGATTAGAGGAAAATTTTTGACAATATAAAGAGTGAAACATTTCTTTAAGAGTTTGGTTTCCAATAATTATATACGAAATACATTCATGCAATTTTTTTACCAGGCTGATGTTAAGAATATCCTATTAAGGATATTTGATTAGAGGAATCTGTTTAGAGCATTCTACTCTTAAATTAAGATCTTCTTTTTACTTATTTTAGTAAGAAATATTCTAAAATTAAGTGGTAAACTCTTAAGATGAGAATACATTTTTTTCAGTGTGGACATGGATCAACGATGGGTAGTTAACGACAATGATTAACAATGATTGCGAAAGCGGTAAAGTTGATTCATCGATGAACGTTAAAGGTTCGACTCGACGATCGTCGCTCCGCGTTAATCCGCGTCGATTATGTCACGGTATTGTTCAGCGCGCTATGGACGATGATAAATCTCGCACGGGCGTATCTGCGATTTATCGTCCGATAATTTCGAGAGACTGCCCCGGAAATCGTAGAATAATCGAACTGGCGTGATAAATTTTGTATTGGACTACGCGAGGGAGCGTTCGCGAATTAATGTGAAATCGTTTGAGTTATTCCACGGTAGTGGTAATTAATGGAGTGATGACTAATAATAAGTTTATTATTGTATCCCTCGTCGGCTTTGCTCGTCCCGACAAACTTGTAAATTCGATAAATTGAAGGAAATGCGAAGGATTCTTGAGTACTTTCATTAACTGCAAATCTTTCGTGGAAATCGATCGTTGCATTTGTTTGTCCTACCGTGTGCCAGAGTTGAACAACGATGATCAGTCCGACGGTAATTTCGACGTTATTTATAGTTGAATTAAAAAATAGTTGTAGCCAAGATCGGACGAGTGTTGAAAAATGCCTGCTCTATTTCTATTAGCCGTGACACCTGATTCTCAGAATCGTCGATTAATCGTGCCGATCGTAAAACAATCCAATGTATACCACGGTTACCAATTAAACGGACAGATCCGTTAAGCCGTGTATATTTTATAAATTACAGGACGCGCATGGTGCCCGTCGTTCCACGCACCGTTCGTCCGTTTGTTCATTCCCTCTTTTCTTCTCTTTCCTCATTCTCTCTCTCTCTCTCTCTCTCTCTTGCTTTTCTCTGTCGCGTGAATTCTCGTTCCAGAGGATTCATCTCTGGAGGCGCTGCCAGCAGCGGCAGCGCGCAACGTGTGCACAACGCGAACCCGCGAAAATTAACAGGTGAATTCCCAGGGATCGGGGTGGAAATTCGAAATAATGAAATCCCATACGTCGAGGATGATTGTCGAGCGTGGGACGAACAACGCGAGGAGAGATGTGAGCGCCAATGTAAACAGAGACAACGCAGAAAATTGTCCGCTCCCCCTTCCAACCACGCTTTTTCACATTTAATCTTTCGGTAAACAAGTGACGGTAAAAATATTCATCCGCTTCGTTTACGAACAGTGGCGCACGAGCACGAAGCTGAACACTAAATTACTTCTACGTCCTGACACGAAAATAATTGCAAGCTTTGCTCTTAAGGACAACTCGAAGAGGAAAGTGAGGTAGCCGCATAACGTAAAAACAATTACCCACGTATTCACCACCAAGACAATTCACGAGTAACGTTAACAACGGCAACGCACACGAGGCCTAGATTCAAAAACGCGGAGGCGCTAATGTGAAAATAACAAATGCGCTCCTGTAACAAATGCAAACCTGTAAAAATGAGTGGTCAACAAAAGAAGTTTCCATATGAAAAAAAATTGGTACTTCTAGTGTTAACCCTTTGAGTGCTGAATACTCGGGGCCTATGCACGGACGGTGACGATCGCTGTGGACGGAAAACTTTTTCGCTAAACTGAACTCTCTTGATTCAACTATTCAAGGCGTACATAGTAATAAGTTATAGTAATCCTTTTGCACGAGATTAAATAATTAAAGTGTGTTATTACCATGCTGTTACTAAGGAATGCACTTGTATTCATCTCACACAAAAGTAACTGTAATACTTCTGTGTAGGTGATCGAAAAAATCGACAGACGCATATATGCGCCTTCAGTCCATGCTGATAACATAGAGTAAAGGCATATATGCGTCCTTAGTCCACGCCGATGGCTTTCGCCAGACGCATATATGCGTCCATAGCGCTCAAACGGTTAAAGAGAAATTCGTGTGAAAAATTGATGTAACTGGTCATTTTGACCGATCAGTACTTTCAATGTTAAGAGAATAGAAAGGAAGGAATTTTTGTTGACCATTCGTTACGCTAAAAAAGATTTTTCTAACGGTTGGCGATGTACCGTGACAGAAGTAGATACCATGAATCCTCTGAGTCAAGAGAACTCTTGCTAACTCCTCTGCTCGAGAAGAGTCCTCAAAGGTGAAATTTTCGTCCTGGAGGATTTGGCCCGCCCTTCGCGTGAAAACGTCCAACGACTCTCGCAAGGAACGTAGGAGGCTCGTCCTCGTTACGCCATGCAAATTTGCATATTCTATCCTGAGCGTTATCTGCTGCTAGTGATGGTACGGATGCTCTGGAGAGAAGGGAAAGGCAAGAATCGCCAAGAAAGGGCCGCTCGTGAGGAGGCTGGAAAGGTACCGTGGAAGGAATTCTCTCGCGGCAAGAATTTCCCCTGGAGAATCCTGAGAAACGAGCGAGCACGAGGAGAATCAGAAGAAGAGGATGGAAGAGGATAAGGATGAGCGAGAACGATAGGCAAGCGAAATCGGAAGGACAAGGTGGAAAATGTTGCGTGGAATTTGCAAGGTTTCTTCATTCACGTGGTGGATTCGTACGACCTCGTTTGTCCTTGAGCTTCGTTCCTTCAACTTCCTGCTAGATAAAAACTACAGACGTGGAACTTTTCGGAGGTTGAATTTTACGTACAGGTAACTGAAGACGCGGTTGGTAGTCAAAATGAACAGCGCAGCAGTTTTACCGGCTTCGGGAGATTTTGAAGAAGTAATACTTTAAACATAAAAAATCTGAACTTTCGCAAAATGTACCCTACGACTGTCTCCATGCAAAAATAATGTCGTGCGACAGCAAACATGCGACAGCAAACGTTCGACAACAACTCTTATACTAAAAGAAAACCATCACAAGGACTATTCTCGTTATAAAACACATCGTAGCGCTGATTATTTAGGAACGCGTTGATAAGTTTCTTTAGAAAAATCATTTCCTATTCGATAAGATTTTCGTGTAGAGATTTCAAGCGTACAGACGAGCGCAGAAGATAAAAACAACTCATAGCTCGACAAAATCGGCGTCATACCAAAGCACATCACTTAAGAATTACACGAAACAAGTGGACCGTTTATTTTGAAAGTGGTGTAAGTCCATATTTTTTAAAAAATGAGTTGTTACATAATTTGTGATTAATCTAGTGCAAGCTTTTTATTTATAACTAGTTAATGGATGGTCCATATAAACAATTCTCCATATCTAAATAGGCGACAGAAAATCACTTAAAAACGCTCGTTAATTATCTCCACTTGTGATTCGGCTGCAATCTGCAGCCTTGGAATATCAGTTCGCTGACATCGTCTGGAAACAAACCCGTAGCAACGCGCATGCAGCGCTCTGAGCTTTCCTCGGGCCCGAAAAATCTTCCGAAAGTTTCGCTCGACGCGGTGGGCCATGCCGAGAGAACCGGGCTCTCTTTGCAGCCTTGAATATTCATGATCGTTGGTGAATCAGCAAGAGAGAGAGAGAGAGAGAGAGAGAGAGAGAGAGAGAAAGACCTGCCTACCTCTCCTTCCACCACCACCCACGGAAGGGGTTGATATTCATGGAAAATTCGAGGGAGAATGGGCGAGCCTCCGGTCGAGCAAACGGTACATTCGCCGCTCAGCACGATTTTAATGCGTTTTTCCGGCGAGCAACCAGTCGGTCGGCACCCTCTACTCTCTGCCACCCCTTTTAACCCACGGAGAAAAGAGAGAAAAGGGAGAAAAGTGAAGCCGAGGTGTCGACGACGCTCGAGAGGAATCACCGTGGTAGAGAAGAACGGTAGAGCACCACTAATTTTCTATTCTACGCTCATCCCTCGTAGAGATGAAGAATGGCGACCAGGTTGTGAGAACACTTAGCCAGAGCGCTATTAACGAGATTATTTATGGTCGATCGAATGAAATCGAACTTGCGGCACTCTTTCGCGATTCACCGATTTCTCATAGACGAGGTTTTATTAACACTCGGCATGCGTGCAACGTACTTTTACGGTTTTCGCAGTCTGTCACTAGAGCGCGGGTCACGTAAAAATACGTACTTACAATTAGTAGATTTGTGCTAGAGAGCGGATACCGTATAAATACGATTGACTGTACGTATGGTGTTCGTGTTGCTATGCAACGTTTTGCATTGTTTCTTCCCAGAAGGTTTGTCGTCGAATTACTCCGTCTTTCGAATCGAAGCAGGTTTCGATTTATTGCGATTTTACCGAATGACCAAACTCCCGCGAGGTACACGAAAAAACGCCCGCTGCACGCGTAAGTCCGCGGCGAAGTATACCCGCCTGCCAAGTGTTAACACATTGCGAACGGTTGACGAGATATCTCGTTTTTAGCAAACCGAACGTTGCGTACGGATCATGAGATATCGCGTTTGCATACATAATAAATATATACATCAAAATTTATAGTAATATTTAAGAATACTTTATACGAATATAATACCAAACGTGAATTAAAAAAGTGCATATAGGTATGCATCGTATAAAGCGTTTCTGGAGCGTTCAAAAATGTGCGGGTCCTGGGAGCGCGTTGAGCACGCAGAGCGGCGTGCGCAATGTGTTAATCGAGCTCGGTTGATCTAAGGCACGAATAGGGTTGCCTGGTCAAAAAATCGGATAGCTAGACATAACAGATGATTTGGCCGGACATTCGAATCAAAAAGCTGGACAGAGATATAAAAAAACAAATTTCATGGAATAATTCAAAGAATAACTAATGGCATTAATTATCTTTATTTCTACAAAATTAAAAAAATGTAACATACACGCGGGCGAGTGAGAAAAGGGCACCAATGGAACGACCTCGCTCGGCTCGCGCTGCGCTGCGTGCCTCGATCGGTAACCGGCTGGTTAGTAAAACTGTCAATTACTCTACAGTATCAAAATTACAAATATAAAAAGCCGGACGCCGACTATTTTTGGACGGACAAACACTTAAAAAGCCGGACACCTGGTAACCCTAGGCACGAAAAGTTGAAGAATATTAAACGAAGAAGTATCGATTCTTTTGAGAATTCGTCGAAAGGTGAAGAAGATTCTTCTGTTTTTGGAAGGGAATTAATGCAGAGCGAGCAGATTTCACGGTCCGTAGGAATCAGCACGCACACGGATGGGTGCGTGCACTCCAGTTTCGCGCTGATTCGAAAGGCAAGAAAATCTTGATCGGATAATACCGCCATTACCTCCCTCGTTCGTGCCGGTTCGACGAGTTCTCCACCCTCTCTCGGCGATTTCCATCGTTGCTGCAAATATCGCTAGCCTGGAGGTACGAGCCGGAGGGTTGAAAGCCACGAGGAGAATTCGCGTCACGTAAATCCGCGCATTACATTGGCCGCAAAATTTCCCTGTTTGAAAATCGAATTCTGGAATCGCTCGGAATTACAAGTCGAGCGATATTAACGAACCGAGGAAAGAGAGACAGGGGTGGAAAGCGGAAAGGGCTTATGTGGAGTATGATTCGCGAGACAAAGCATGACATGTTTTGTTCAAATTTTCTCACACCATAGCTGTAACGCGTAAATTCGTGCATTACATCGACTGTAAAATTCCTGTTTAAAAATCGAATCTGACATCCCTTGAAATTTCAAGTGGAGCGATATTAACGAACCGAGGAAAGACAGACAAGGGTGGAAAGCGCAAAGGGTTTATCTGAAGGATAATTCGCGGGACAAAGCGTGACACGTTTTGTTCGAATTTTCTCGCGGTAAAACCGCTTTATGTAAATTCGTGCATTGCATTGGCCGCAAAATTTCCCCGTTTCAAAATCGAATCTTGGAATCGCTCGGAATTACAAGTCGAGCGATATTAACGAACCGGGGAAAGAGAGACAGGGGTGAAAAGCAGAAAGGGCTTATGTGGAGGATAATTCGCGGGACAAAGCGTGACATGTTTTGTTTAAATTTTCTCACGCCATAGCTGTAACGCGTAAATTCGTGCACTACATCGACTGTAAAAATTCCATTTAAAAATCGAATCTGAAATCTCTTAGAATTTCATGTCGAGCGATAGTAACGAACCGAGGAAAGAGGGACAAGGGTGGAAAGCGGAAAGGGTTTATGTGAAGGATAATTCGCGGGACAAAGCGTGACACGTTTTGTTCAAATTTTCTCGCGGTAACACCGCGTTACGTAAATTCCCGCATAAAGAGGAAGAAGGGTGGAAAGTAGGAAGATGATTCGTGGGGCAAAAAGTGACACGTCTTGTTCAAATTTTCTCGCGGTAAAACCGCTTTACGTAAATTCGCACATTACATCTACCGTAAAATTTCTCTGTTTGAAAATCGAATTCTGAAATCACTCGGAATTTCAAGTCGAGCGATATTAAGGAACCGAGGAAAGACAGACAGGGGTGGAAAGAGGAAAGGGCTTATGTGAAGGATAATTCGCGCGACAGAGCGTGACACGTCTTGTTCAAATTTTCGCGCGGTAAAACCGCGTTATGTAAATTCGCGCATTACATCTACCGTAAAATTTCTCTGTTTGAGAATTGAAACTGAAATCGCTCGGAATTACCAGCCAAACTACGATATAAGGAACCGTGGAAGGAGAGACGAGGGTGCAAAGCAAAACAGTCTTGCCTGAAGAATGATTCGCGGGACAAAACGTGACATATTTGTTATTTCGTTCAAAATTTCCCACCCTAACACCGCGCCTCGTCATAACCGACGGGATTTTGCGATTTTCCGAGGTACACGGACCGCTGGCTCGCATCGTTTTACATTTTACATACCCTCCTCGATTCATTCCTCGTCTACCCTTTTTTTCTCCCCGTTCTTCTCCAGGTTTTACTCTCGTACGGATTAACGAGAACCGCATCGAAACCGCGTACATATTACGAGCTTCGCATTTTCATTATCGGATCGGCACTCAACGACACGGCAATAGGCTCCGAACCTTCCATTTTCTCTTTTACCTATTCCCTCTCTCTCCTCTGTCCACCACTGTCTCTCTTCCACCGACCAATTAATTGGTTTAAATGACGCGCTCGAGCGACGACCCGTTTCGCATTATCGTCCAACGAGCGCCAAAAGTGGGGAATTTTCCACAAGGCGCGCTCGGCAAATTGGCCATTCCGCGGTAGCGTGAATTTTTACTCGTTACAGTGCACGCGAGTAATCCGAAATTTTATCCTACCCTCTTTTCGCGGTTTTTCGATTTAGAGATCGTTCTCGCGTACAAACAGGATATTTCCATTTGCCCAGCGCGAAAGTTTCAAGCGACATTCGAAAATCGCCGAAGCAACGGAGGGAAATTTCAAAGGTACTGCCTCGTCGAAAGTGTTCGAGGAGTCTCTTGTAAAATAGAAGTTTTGCTCGAGGAAGAGCTCCCATTTTCTCAGGCGTGTGCGTGACGATATTACGTCGCGTCGCATATTAACGCAGAAACTTCATCTTGTCACGCGATAGAATTCATTATCTACACTTGCGATTTATTGGCGACGATGAGAATTGATCGCGGGGCACTGGCTAATTTTACGTATCGCACGCGATGCTATTCGCGGATCGTGAAATCAAGCTCGTACGATGAACCCAGGTTCGTCCGACTTGGTGCAAATATCGCCAGAAAATTGTGCAGCTTTGCCAAGAGTGTCTTCCCGAAAAGCTTCCATGTAAATTAACAGACATTATCCTACAGTTCCAAAAATCAAAATATCAGAGTCGCGCATATTCGAAATCGATTAACCCTTTCACTACTGAAGGTGTAGATATATGTATTATACGCCCTCACAAATCCATCGATGCATACGAAAGGCGTAAATATGCGCCCTCTGCAATTGTTTACTATAACCTTTCCTGTTTTACCAATCGATTGAATTTATTTGCAATTATTATTTTTTTAAACCTTAAGAATAGTATGAATTCTTCGGGTACTGTTTTGGTCAGTAGGCAGTGGAGAATCAGTCACAGCGACTAACTTGTGAATATCGCGTCATCTGTATTGATGACTTGCTTCGAAAATGCATCGGAGTGAAAGGGTTAAACAGTCGATTGTAGGACCTTCGTACTCTCTCACCTTTCTTACTGTAAAACGATTCTTCTTAAATTACTAATTATCTCCTTAAACGGACAGCACCTCGGCGCGCGCGGAGAAATAACGTAAGGAGAATCCAGGAGTGAATTTATCCTCGGGCTAAAATCGATGGTGGCCACCCTCCTCAAGTTTCGCGCGCCATAGAATTCGCGGTCGCGGGGACAAGTTGCTCGTATAAATTCAGTCGCCAGACTACCCGAATTAGATTCTCTCCTGCGAAATGAATGGCCCGCATTAATCTCGCATCTTCACCAATCGGCCCTCGCTCTTCTTCTTTTTCCAGTATGTTTTCGTGGTGATGGCGGTTCTCGTGCTGGAGGCAGGCGTCGGTGCGCTCGCGCGTCTCTACGAGGAACAAGTAGGACCTGAGCTGAAGATGAATTTGAATCGCACCTTCCTCGAGACTTATTCGATTCGAATCAGGGAAACCAATGCCATCGACCAAATGCAGAAAGAGGTGAGTAACTAAAAACGAAGAACCGTGAAGTACTCTACGTTAACCCTTTGACTGTGAAGTATTCAGAAATTAAATGGACCCGTCGTTGCAGTGCTTCAGATGCAACAGCCTAACCCTTTGACTGTTAAAGGCGTATATATACGCCCTCTGTATTTTTTTACTACAACACCTTTATTACTGTTTTACCGATTGATTCAACGTGGAATTTATCGTCCTTTATATTTAATTATCGCGATTATTATTGAAGGAATGCACAAATTAACTTAAGTAAATTAAAATAGCGTAAAAGTTACTTAGGATAAAGAAAAAAAAAATGATATTCTTAATTTATCTGCCATTATTATGTTTTAAATTCTAAGAATGGTATCAAATTTCCGGGTACTATTTTGGTCACTAGTCAGTGGACAATCGATCGCAGCGACTGACATGCGAAAAACGCGCAAAGGGCTAGATAAGGTCAATGTCCCTATTTCTACTCATTTAAGACAAATGATACTAAAAACAGTAGTTATTTTAAGTAACAATTATCGAACAAATTGGTCGCTTATCACGTCAGGAGTCGTACTACATATAAAATTAAAAAAATATCATTTTAAAGATTTTTATTATGAATAATTGTTAATTAAATGCAATGTAAGAAATGAACGTATTTCTACTCGGTAAAAATCGCGGTGTCCGTATATCTACTCACAACGTGTCCCTACTTCTGCGCATACAAGTCTAACAGATTTAGTTTCGGTTTATCGATATCATTAAGGTCGATGTACCTATTTCAACTCCTTTAAGACTACAACGATTGCTCGGATTACGAAATTTATTTTTAACAACGAGCTCTTACCTAGCGAGCAACGAGCCTATGCAAGTTATGCCGGAGTATCTAAATAATTAATAATTAATTCTTCTGTAACCTATTTTATCAACCGAATATTAATGTTAAGAAAAATAGTTAATAGTGAGTAGAAATCGGGACTTGAATAGAAACTGGGACATTGACTTTAAGTGGTTCTTAACCGATGTTCCGTGAACTTGTTACAAATGTTCTGCAAAATTATGAAAACGTTAGGATATATTCTTATTATATTATAATGTATTATATTAATGTCTAGGTATATTATACCTAGTTAGTAAATATGCAGCACGAATAAGAATCCCATAATTTGGACTTTTGTCGTATTGCGGCGGTTGAATCACCATCTAAAAATATGATCATAACACTTTCACTGGCACGCTGATTTTCCATGGATTGCCTGTGCGTATAAAAATGTATCCACGACTCAGATGCAGCTTCCAATACGATTTCTTCGCAAAAGTACAGAGATAAAAGTGGAACACTCAAATCTTTCACGAAGACATTTCCTCCGATGACGGCGCTTGGCGTCGAACTCGATAAATCGCGAATTCTCTCTTGATTTTTATTCGCGCGCGAAACCACCGCCTCGTGCGTCTTCAGTGCGCCTTTAAAAGGAGACGTTCACCGTCTGTTTATCGAGTGCAGAAGCTGCGAGAAGGAGAAGGCTGCGACAGCGGAAATGGCCCCGAAGCACCTTCCGCTCGAAACCGTTATCACCGGTGCATGGAAGAGGCGCGAAAGAAACGCTTTTATTTATGTTTTTGCCAGACGATCGAAGCTGCAAAAGTGCGCCCTCGACGACGTTCTCGAGCGTACTCCCTCGCGACCATGTATCATCATTTATCTAGAGGCAGTAGTTTCGGTTTCTTCTTCCATAAATCGATTAGTACTTAAGAGGTACGACCAGTGTTGTAACCAGTGTTTTTTGAGTGCGAACTGCCGGTGAACTAAAGAACCTACAAACTTGCTACTTGACACTTTATTTTAGCCAGTCATTAGGCTTCGAAAAGTGCATAAGAAAAGATAGGAATGAAATGATTACTCACGCTCAACGAAAACTTATTTGTGCGGCTTGTTGCCATGGTTTAGCGACATCCCTTACGGTCCTCGTGCAGCTTCGAGTTTTCTTCTACTTTGACTTATTATTTTTTTCGTTGCCCTTAAGAAACAAGATCCTTGGTTGTGGCAGAAATTCGTGGAAGGTAAACGAATCGATTCGACGTGAATGAAGAAATTGAATTTCGTATGTTGGGATATCGTAGGAGAATCTCGATGTTTTATCTCTGGCTTGAATCCGGAGAATCGAAGCTTTGGGGTAAAATGTAGAATTTCTAGGGGCGCGTGCGTACACATATATCGCTCTCGAAGCTTCAAGGATGGATCTACTTTGAGATTTATCACCGGCTATTTATTTTTCAGGCGCGGCAGAGCTCGCGCGTCTCTTGGGGGGATACAGCTTTCCACTAGATCATCATTATCGCTGGCCGTAGTTCGGCTCCTACCACTATAAATCGATTAGCAGTTAAACGGCACCCTTACCGCCTCTCATCATTTTGCTTCCTCTGTTTTTTTCCTTCTTCTGTCTTGCAACCCGAGTCACTTTCGGAAATTATAGATACGCGAGTGTCAACGTAATGACTTAGTATCGATTTGGAAATCGTGAGAAGATTCAAAGCATCGAATTGTTAGCTTGAAAGCTGTAAGCAAAAGTGTCTGCTTCTGTCTAAACTTATAACTACAATTAGTCGATTCGAAGGGACGTAGGTTAAAGAATAAGCCTTTTTCATTTCTCTCCTTCGAATCACCCGAATTTCATTGTGAGACCGATTTCAATCCGGCCACCTTGCAAATCGATTGCCACTTACGCCGCTCCCTTTATTTCCTTCTTCTTACTCCTCTGCCTCTCTCCTCGTTTATTGTATAACCCCGTGCAATCTTCCAGGCGAACACGCCCGAAGATTTCAGACGCGAGATCGAGTTTGAATTCTGAAAAATTGCGCTACTTTACGTCGACCGCGGAGGCAGATTTTATTCAGGATTTCGCTGGAAGTGTCTGTCGGGCGCTTTTCGTCGGAGAATTACCTTGTCGAACGTGCGTCGTGGCGCTACCGCGATGAAAATTTAGTTGGAGTGGCTAGTGGAGAGGAGAGATTTTTCCGGAAAATCGTCTGGATTATCGGATACACCACGTCAAGTTGTCGACTGAAAACTCCTCTAAACGCTTCAAATCTTAGAGGTTAATGTAAAAAGAATTTGTCGCGTGTTTCATCATTCTCACGAGAGAACCGCAATCAACTGACTTAGCACCGATTTTAATGCGATATGGCGCAATCGATAGGTCTTGGATAGTAAGACAATGCCTTAACGGGTTTTGTCTCGGTGATGTCTCGTTTTCTAGATATGAAATATATACAGGGTAGGCCATTGTAGACTATTCAGTGAAATATCTCATAAAATGACTCTTCAAGATCAAACTAATGGTACAATCAGTGATACAATCAATGGTGGCAATCTTATGGCTCTCTCGAAACAATATAACTTGTATCTGGAACTTTATATTTAAAATTTATGGAATCTGAGATACTTCAGTGGACAGATTATAATGACCTACCCTAACCCTAATTGATGAAAATCGGTGCTAGATCAATTCGTGCGGTCTCCTTGTCAGCCATTGTTCGCGGGTGCAAGAGGACTGTGATTGAAAAAATTCACACGTATACCTACTACGAAGTACGATAAAAAGCATAAAAGAAGAACTGGCTTTTATATCATTAATAGTTCTTTCGAAGTCATCATATACGACTGCCTTTCTTTTTTATAGCCACAAGGTGGAGTGTTCCCTTAATTAGACGTTCCTCGAGCGTATTGAAAGTAGTCGCTTCGCAGATCCTTCGAATCTCCAAGTACCATCCATCGACGAGTAACAAACCGAGAGTATCGTCATTTGAGAAAAACATTTCCACCACTTGAAATCAGCAAATGCATGTCACCGTAACTATCTGCTAAGATCTAAGCACCATAGACCATTTTCCAAATCTACGTTGAAAAGCTATGATTAGTTGAGGCGATATTTCGTCCAAAGAAGTTCACTCTCCCTTATTACTATACACCGAGACCAAAAAAACCAAATGAACGTACGACTTGAAAACCCCATCAATCACAAAAACACATACATTCCTCCTGGATAATCCAAGGGATCGTTGAAAATAATATTTAAGAATGAAGCTTCGCTTTTCTAATTCCCCTACGCTCATCGATACTCTCCACTAACTTTTAAACATTTTGAATCTTCACACCCTCGCCCTTTATTACTCTCAGTGCGCTCGTTAAGGGTCACAATTCTTGGCCGCGTCGACGTAAAGGGGCGGTGTGTATGCCACGCGGAAGTGCCGGTGAGATAACACGAGGCAGGCGACGATAATAATGGGGTGTAACGATAACGAGTCATTAACCGAGCTGGAAGTAGGAAACTGTGTGTACGCGTGAGACTGAGAGAATGAGAGAAGAGCGTAGGAAGAGGGAATACGGATGATGTAGAATAGAAGGGACAGTTTGTTCGCGGGTGGAATGGAGCTTTCCGGGACCAGGGATGAATCCAATGTCGTGTACAGGTGCACGAGGGATTCCTGCGAGATTGCGCGAAGGTAACGATGGGAATATAAAGGACGAGTCATTAGCTTGGCGCTGATGAGAAATGGCCGTCTTCCTGCGATCCACGCTGGCGTAGGATAATCCATTGGCCACGTAATAAGACTACTTAGGAAGGATCGTCCTCCGTGGCTAGCGATGAAAGGCTAATCCGGGACGAATT
The DNA here is from genome assembly GCA_944319695.1 of Tiphia femorata. Taxonomy (NCBI): domain Eukaryota; kingdom Metazoa; phylum Arthropoda; class Insecta; order Hymenoptera; family Tiphiidae; genus Tiphia; species Tiphia femorata. Next base: position 4,483,443 of record OX090904.1, read on the forward strand.
GCATTGGAGGTGAAAAACGATTCGTGCGTCCGAGAAGGGAGGAAGGAAGGATTTTGCTTTTTTGTGCAAAAGCGTAGGTCGAGGATCGCGCAAGTGCAAGGATTAAATGTATCAGGACGGGTCAGATAGGAGAGATGCGGTGGAATAAACTACCCTGGGTGAGACCACCCCTCGCCAGATGCCGAGTATGGTGAAATAAAAAAGGGTGGGGTAAAAAAGAGACGACCAGAGGACAACGGAATAAAGAGGAAGGTGTGTGTGTGAGTGAAAGAGAGAGAAAAAAGAGAATGAGAGAGAGAGAGAGAGAGAAAGAGATGCAAGGATAAAATGGTTGCGGAAGGAGAAAGGGAAGAATCGGGAGATTAATGGAGGTGAGCGTAGACGGTAAGGGTGGGTATCGGCCTGGTAGCAAGTTAAACGGTAAGTTTAGCCTCCGTTTGCCTAATTCCTCGTGGGGATTCGTCGCAGCTTCCGCGTCATTAGGTGCAATAAACACCTTCTGCACGTCCGCGCATGAAGGGACTCGTTCAACACGCGTGTCACATAGTCGTAGTTTATACTCGTCTTACCGGAATTGATTATTTTTATCGTATAAAATAATGTACAAATGAGCACACGGGGTCCAAACAATTGCTTCTGGCGAAAGTAGAAAGGAACAATTTATGTTGGCCTCGTATCACGATGATAATTTTTTATGGCGAAATCATTCTGAAATCAACTGCCTATCAGGCATTTTTCTTTCACGTATTTTTCATAGCAACATTGAAAACCGCATCAAAATCGCTCTATCGCATCAGTATTAATATTATACTAGCATTAATATTATACTCTCGTGATAATAAAATCATACAAAAAAATTGTAATCGTGAAATCGAGGCTTTAGTTCGTGGATCCGATTACAGCCGCACTTTCGAGTTTCGTGAACATTGGCAAATCTCTTTTCATTCTTCTAATGTCTGCTAGTCGAAACGGAGAGAAGAAAAGGAATGGAAAAGGAAGTAGTGAAACGTTAGCCTTCTGCTGCTCTCCTAAGAAAGTTACAGACACTTGCTGTCCTATGGTACAGTACCAAGGAGACACGGAGAAGAAACTCCAGAGAAAAAGTCACTCATCCTTCTCCCTTTTCTCTCTCTCTTCTCTCTACATACACATCGTGAGTCCAATGTACACGAGGCATTTCCATAAACATCACGCGAGCGCGGAGGAGGCTTGCAAGAAACGATTTTCCATACGGAGCACCGCTTGCTCCTGTAATATTTATAACAGTCTCCTCAGAGGCGTAACGACATTCGCCGGGTGCTCAAAAGCGAGAATTCCATCGACGATTTCGTCTCTCTCCCTCTCGAGCAATATTGATCTATAATCTTTCGCAGATCGTTCTACCTAGAGAGCCTTAAATAAGAGTGACGACAAGAGTGACGTTCCGGCATGTTGTATCGAAATCGTGCGAGAGAGAAAGAGATATATGCTCTCTCTGTTTTGCGCGTCCTTTCTGTTCTATGTGAAAGTGTAATTGAAGCACACCTCTAACCAAAAAGCGACGGGAAGCTGAAAGTGATATTATATGAAACCAACATTTGAAATGTTTTTACGGTTGGAAAATATTTATAGACATTACAGTCCTTATTTTAATAATATGAGTAATGTTAACTTACATACGTTTTTAGTTAACAAGCTTGATTCTGCTCCCACAGGTCATGTTCAATATTGGCATGATATGCGTTCAAAATTATTGCGTTAATTTGCTACAGGTCGTTTGAAATTTAAAGATAGACGAAGAATTGTAATACCGAATCGTAAATATTACGACAATAAATCGATGGCGATGCATCGTTCTTTTAAATAATAAAATGTGCATATATGCATGCTGTACCGTATAGGACTGCAATAAATAATACTTTATTCATACTCTTTATTTATTTATACGCCGATTAATGAGTATTACTACTGTATGTATTGATTTGAGCATTGTTTGCAATGATATATCAACGAAATTGAAATGTATTTCACACAAACTTGAAATCTGGGGGGAACCGATCGAAAATGGCGAACCAATCAGAAGTGGCAGGTCCTTGTCGTCACTCTTATTTAAGGCTCTCTAGTTCTACCTAACCCGAATCTGTCGACTTCGCACGCTCCCATTCCTGTAATATTTCTTTCTCCGTCGCGTTACGGTCGTTCCTTCGTGTGAGCAAACGACGAAAGGTGCGTGGGTCTCTGTAGGAGATTTATCGTATCATTCACTCGCGCATGCCAACACCGTTGCACCCAGGGTGGTTTCGCTTGTGGTTCAGAGTTGAGAGCCGCGGGCTGTCACTTCGGTGTATCCAAGAAGAACGTGCACTCCAAGGATCTTCTCCTAGTATCGCCAACAGCGTGCGCGAACTCGTACCGGAAATGATTTTCCGATACGAAGCGCAACCGGTGCTGATCGATGCAGAACCGACAGTAGAGGCACGCTGATAAACGCGTCGTTAGCTTCGACCTTCCTGGCACCCACCAGAGCCAAATGGATTTTTCGTGGAAGGCGAAGGAGAGCGAGGACCCTTCGATTTGTCGTTATCGGTTAGAAATTTGATTCGTGGAAAGAAAAAGAGGGAGGAAGAAAATTGGAAATTTCTTAGACTCCGATGACGCGCGGAGTTCTCTTCTTGCTCGTGGAGCTTCGAGACATTCGAGTAGGTAAATGTAACGTGAAGGATACGCTGATATGAAGAGGACGTAGTAGAGCAGCAAGTGAATAATTTCTCTCTACGAAGCCTTCACTTGTTTTTTTTGTCGTTAACCTCCGACCTGCGATTGCAGAGAATTAACGGATGATCGTCGATGCGATGAAACTTTTGCAAGTTTTTTTCAGTAGCTATTAGATATTTACTTGGTTGGAGACGACGTGAGGTCCTCCACGACGTAAGGGGACGCGACGGACGCTTTGAGGGTCGTCGTTGAAGGAAAAGAGGAAAGGTTGTGAAGCTGGAGAAAAAGGAAATCACGAGGGTTGTTTGAACGTGAATGGCTAAGAGTGAGTGAGAGAGAGAGAGAGAGAGAGAGAGAGAGAGGGAGAAAGGACAAACAAGGATAGGTTCGTCGATGTAGCCGCGAGTGGAACGTGTACGATAGGTGTGCACATATAAAAGTGTGTGCGTGCGTGCTTGTGCGTATGTCACTTTTTGCAGAGCGCTCGTGGACCTTCCTTTCATCCTGCATAAAGAGAAGACTCTCGTTGCGGAAGCGTGTTCGGACCGGATGGAGGAAATTTTGTTCACCTTTCGCACACGGAATTTTCACCATGGAGCTCCTTCGAATCATCCCTTTGCAGCGGCTGCTGCCCTTTGCCTTTGACTACTTTAATGAACTTTACGATTGAGTGACGTAGTAATTAGGCGATTATTACTTGTCGGGGGAAAAACGCGATCTTTTCACACGGCCGGATATTGCGTGCTAGGTGCAAGAGCGAAAGGGTACTTTCAAGTTTCACAGGCACCAGGAGAGTTAACACTAAAGCAACCAAACGCGATCAAACGAAGCAATTAACAATTTCCATATGAAAAAAGAATCTTCGGCAGTTTTAGCTGATTCTGCTCTGGTTCTGCTTCTAAAAATTGTACGAGTGATAGTTTTAGTTTTTTTTGTTGCTTAACCCTTTACTGCATGAATTTTAAAATATTAAATCTATCGGTTGAATGCAAATAATGCATTAAATGATTCTCATTACACATATAATATTAATAAGAGGCATAATTCCCAATATTGTATTTCGGCGACAGTATGCATTAAAGAGTTAATATTTTTAATATAAAACATACTTTGTGGCACGTTTAGGGTGTCCCAGAGACATAGATGGTACTGAAAACTGTATGCACCTATGGTCGACTCTATACCAATCCTCTTTTATAAAAACGTACTGGATTGTCAAGCAACATGTTGACGTATTAAAAGATACAATTTAGTACTAGATCTAGTACCAATGTATATTCACTGTCACTCGCTTGTTTCTACGTGAACATAGAACCTACGTCATGCAAGCCTTAACTCGATTCGTCGAATCTCTTCTCGGCCCGCTCTAACTAAAATGTCTAACCAATCTTACAGTAATGTCCGCGCATCCGTCGAATCGACAATATCGGAAGTAAGAAGGAATCGAAAATCCGCCGAATTCCGAGGGAAGCTCAAACGGAAGTTGAAATTGCTGCTTTCGATTTATCTGCGAGGGGCGTAGCCAGCAGCACGGCACGCGGGCTCGACGTCTCGCGACCGCGTCAAGTGCAATCTCCGTAAATTGCATCCTCGCCCCCGCCCCAGAGCTCTCGGCTTTATAAATTCGTTCGCGAGAGTGTGCGAAAGAAGCGAGAGGATTGGCCTGCCGTGGAAGCTGCAGGATTCTCGTGCGGTGCGTCTGATGTTTTTCAAATTCCACTACGCTCGTTGCCACGGCGAAACCAAAATCGCACTTGTAGCAGTGCTTCTTGTTGGCGAAACAAAGAACCACTTGTTCTCTACCTCTTTCTCTATCTTTCCTATTCACTCAGTGCCAAGCGTAACCCTCCTTCCTTGTGTGTTGATTAACTCTTTGCGAATGGAACCGCCCGCCGCGGACGAGAGATATTGGTGCAGTTGAGAAAATATACATGTTCAACGTTTGCGTTATAAAAACTAGAACTTTATCGCTTTCTATATTACAGTCAGTGTTGCAAGAGTCAAAGTAAAATTCTGCGTATCTCCGAAGCTTGTCGATTTAATATATGATCAATATGCTTCTTTGCTGTGGTGGCTGAGACATATGACTGGAAAGGATTAAGTTATGGATGGAATATCTCCTTCATATCTTTTCAATGTAGCTTTGCAAAATGGTCCACGTTGTTTTAGATCCTAGCAGAGAGTTATGGTGCCATACACTTGCTAATTTCAAGTGGTGGAAATGCTTTTCTCAAATGATGATACTCTCGGTTTGCTACTCGTCGGTGGATGGTACTTGAAGATCCGAAGGATCTGCAAAACGACTACTTTCAATACGCTCGAGGAGCGCCTAATTAAGGATACAGTCTACTTTGTGACCATGAAAAAGAAAGGCATTCGTATATACATAATCATTTTGAAATAACCATTAATGATATAAAAGTCAGTTCCTCTTTCATGTTATTTATCGTACTTCATAGCATACGTGCCATTTCTTTCTGAAAATGATGAAACGCACGACAATTTTCTAAAGGAGAGTGACTAATAAAGGAAATCATTATTTATTAAACCTGCACCGAATGGACGAACCGAGAAGCGAATTGTACCGTCGCTTTAGATCATTTGCATTCTGTATATCGATGGAAAGAAAACAACACGACGTTAAATAAACAACGCGAAATTTATCGCGACATAGGACAACAAAAATGACTACACAAATTTAGTCTAACTTAAATAAAGTTTCAAATGGAGTTATCAATAGTCCTAGTATCATTGATGGCATTAATATCTATGTCCCTATAAAGAGAACCAGGCATCCGCCAATATTTGCGCCCTCCCTGTTCACGTAATAATATAATTACAAGGATATCTCAGTTAGCCAATAAATTATCTAATTGTGTTAATTTCTTTGGCGGCTCAACTCTATATTTTAAGGCGGCTTTATTAGAAGCCCAATTATATAGTTTATGAAAATTTCTTTTTTCTTTTATCATTTCCCTTTTTTTTCTCTCGTAAATTTACTTTATTATTTAGCACGATAACCACAGTACTTTAATTACTTATTATTTAGCTTTATATTCACCGGCTGCTTAGTAGTCCTATTGACGGCTTATGTAAATTTATGTAAATTTATTTTTTCTCTCATCTTTCTCTTTGAAAATTAATTTCATTATGTCGATGCGCTAAAATCGTCATACTTTTGTGCGTCTCCTTTACTTTGTTCAGATCCTTTGTAATCTAAAAGGGGCCACCCATCTAAATAAATAAATAAATAAAAATAAAAACTAATAACCGTGCAAAGGAGCCGCTCTAACTCTTCGTTCCCTTTTACAGTTCAAATGCTGCGGCGCCCTGAGATTCGAAGACTGGCTGGTGAGTGAGTGGCACAAGGACGAGGAGGTCCTGAAGGACGGCAGTCTTGTGCCAGACAGCTGTTGCAAAACACCGACGTTACTCTGCGGAAGGAGGGATCATCCCTCGAACATTCAGTACACGGTAACTATCGATACTCGCGAACTTCCAAGCTCACGGGCTTCCCCACGAAGTAGCGCTTCCTCGGGTACTACACGGACACGAAAACTTTCGTAACGGCGTAATACTCCGAGGATGTAACAAGGGGACAACATCGATATTTCTTTCACGATAGCTTGGCGAAAATCTCTCCGCGTGAAAACTTGCGCGAAACTCTCATCGATAAAAACGTGTTCTATAATTTTACCTCCTCGCAACGTCCCAGACCGAGGTTCCAATCACTTTGGTAAAGTAAAAGAAACATAGACGAGCAAGATCACCGTGAAAACATCTCACAAGTAACACTACCCAAATGTAAATCGCCGATTTGGATGATTTTTAGGCACGACCGTAAAGGGAGTGACTTATTTAATATGTCATAGTAGACGTAAAAATAAAAGATACGTATTTTTTTTTTTATCGGCGGAGATACCCATTTACGGGGCGAAACACCCCTTTGAATGTAGGGGTGTCTGGCGTCGATTTAATTGGTCCGTTTTAGTATTTTCGGCCGGAAACAAATAAAATAGTTGCATCATCAAGAGATATGAAAAATGAAAAATTTTCCACTCGACTTGATGATTTTTAGGGGGTAAATTACTCTTAATTATTTAAAACCTAAATTTAAAAGAATGCCTTGAAAATTGCAAATTTTATCTAAAAATCTTGTGAAAAATACGCGTTACCCTCACATCCAAAACAAAATTAACCTGTTTGGGGATTTTTAATGAAAATCAGTTTCAAAGAGTAACTATCCTTTCATCCAATTTCTTACATAACAGTTAAATTTATCCCATAGTAATGGTAAACAGTTTCATTTATTGTCAGATTAATTAATATTTAAAAGTTAGTCTGATTAACCCTCCAATTCTATAAGGGGGTGAGGGAAAACTTACCCTTAATAAGAGCAAGCAATCAAGACTTGGGTGGCCTTAGCGTTACCCAGGATCACAACGGAGACGTGGCCGCGTGCATCCCTTTTTTTTATTTGTTTGTTTTTTGATTCGTCGTTTTTTTATTTGTTAAACAGGTTTATCTTAACAGGTTAAAGCAGGTTTAACAGGTTTAAACAGATTAATTTTGTTTGGATGTGAGGGTAACGTGTATTTTTTTCAAAATTTTTGGGTAAAACTAGCAAATTTTCATGACAGTTCTTTAAATTTTCGTTTTAAATACAGAGGTCATTTACCCCCTAAAAGTGATCAACTCCAGTCGAAAATTGTTCATTTTTCATATCTGTTGATGATGCAACTATTTTATTTGCTTCAGGTCGAAAATACTAAAACGGAACAATCAAATAGACACCCCTACATTCAAAGGGGTGTTTCACCCCTTAAACATGCCTCTCCGCCGATAAAAAAAATACGTATCTCTTATTTTTACGTCTACTATGACATTAAAAAATCATCCAAATCGGCGATTTACATTTGGGTAGTGTTACTTGTCAGATTCTAATACCACTCCCGTTTTACTTACGCAGGGATGCATTTACAAGTTCCTGGAGACGACGAAGGACCACTTGATAATTCTCGGCGCGGTGGGCCTGGGCCTCTCCGTTCTTGAGCTCTTCGGCATCGTTCTCGGCTCCTGCCTCTACATAAAGCTCAGGCACGACTTCGATGACTGAGAATTACTCGAAGAGCGGGTCGAAAGGAATAACAACGGGCGGTCGTGGTGCAGATACATGCAGCACGACGGCGGCGCCGTTTGATAGACGGAGGATCGGCGGAGGAGAGAGGAGACGGAGGTTGTAGACTCGTCGAGGACGAGGATGGCCACGGCAGGCACCGTCGAGAGAAATCGAAGCCGCCACCCTCGGCCCTCAACCCCCGACTCGTGACTCTCCCCTGCGTCGTTCCACGCTTTCTCTCTGGTCTCTTCATCTGCTCCTTCTCTTCCGCCTCTTGTTTCCATCTCCTTCCTCCTTTCTCTCACCTCGCGTTCTTCACCGATGAGAAAAACTGAGAGACTTAAGGAGGAAGTGGAAGGTACATGGAAGAGAAGGAGAGAAAGAAGAAGAAAAAAGAGAGCACCTTCGACTGGCCGCCAATTTACCTCGAAGGCCACCACTCTCGACGAAAGACGCGAACCGGAAAGAGGAAGGACGATGGCACGTGCGCCGAAGAAGCTGCAACTACTGCGTTCTTCGAGACAAGAAACCTCTTCGAGGACCATCGAGAAGAGAGACGAAAGGATCACTTTACTCTCTTTCCGGTACTTCTTCTCGCTCTTCTACTCCACCTCCTCCGATTCGTGAACCTGAACGATTCAACGACTACCACCCACTACGGTGCTACTTGCCAATTGGAGGAGAAGCATCTCGGACCAAAGTGTGATCGCTGGTGGATAATCACGTAATCCTAAACTATATGAGAGATCTTAGGCCGGATCGTTTTTAAACACTACCGTAATTCGACGTACTTTCTTCGTGTCGAGATACGCGATCGACGAGGAGAAGGATCGACAAAGGATATTATACTGCCATTGAAGGAGCGAAAAGTCGCCGAAATTGTATCCAATCGAACCGAATCGAAAAAGTGGAGTACGCGGTGCCAGTGAGACTCCGTGTAGAATCAGCGCGCTCGATCGAGGGAACTGATTGTTCGAGAGAGTCGGAAAATTTTTCGGAGCGCGCTGGACGAGAGATCTGAACGACCACGGGAGAAATCGTTCTCCCATAGTCTCGTGGTGATTAGTTAAGTAAGTTAATGAACAAATTTATCGTCCCCGTCGCACGATCCGGGTAATTCCGTCGCTCGACGATGCGCGTTCTCCAGAGCCTCCTTGCGGTGACCTTGAGTGAGGCAGGCAAGGACGAAGAGATCGAACACGTGGAGCGGCGACGTTCGAACAGTGCCTTGCCAATATTTCTAAGTAAGAGATATTTTAGATTGTAGAGAGAGAGAGAGAGAGAGAGAGAGAGAGAGCGAGAGCGGTGCACAGTGGGCCAAAACGCGAATCTAACTAGACAAAAGTTTTTCTCGCCGGAAAAAAGCAAAAGACAGGATTCAAACACTTACCATTAATATGTAGTATACGTTAATACTATACCATATCGATATTAAATAAAAAATGGTAGACTTGAAATGTTAATATTTAAAGAGAAATCTTTAATATATAGCGGGAGATATTAACTGCAGATATTTAGGCTCTCTTGTTATACGATTTATCCGTAGAAACTTGAAATATCATGAATTACAGGGTAAATGCACTTCCGTTGAGAACTTTATATTTGGCGAGGGTTATAAAATTTTGTACCACTTTGCACCCCGAGAATTTTACGTTAATAATGAGAGAAATATCAACTTTTGGTGTGTATCTTAATTCACACCCAACAAAGCCAGATCTCAGAAATGATTTGCAATTTTCACGAAACCGTGTTGCGATACTGCATATGGAGTTATGTAAATTTCTACATAAACGTTGCCAATTTCAATCAGCTCAAAACAGGTTAAAGATTTGTCTTTAAACATTAATATTTTAAATCTGCGATTTTTTAGTTAATATCGATATCATATAAAGTATTGATGCATACTACATGTTAATGGGGAATGTTTGAATTTTGTCTTTTGCTTTTTTCCTACGAAAAATAGTTTTGTCCAGCTAGATTCGCGTTTTGGCCCACTGTGCGGTGTGCTCGCCGCGTCGAACATGCCATAGTAATTCCTTTTCGCCAATTAAAATGAAGAGAAAGAGAGAAAAATAGCTGGAGATACGTGCGCAATAATGTGGAGGAGTGAAAGAAAAGAATCCGCACACTTTAGCAGCGCGCGCGCGAAGATATTCTACGAGCAGTATTTATCTATTTATCTGTCGCATCGCAGAACGAGTACAAGCCTTCGCACGTTATTTATACATATATAAGAAAAACGAAAAAGGACAATGACACTTCGTTTCTCGTACAACGACTATGCGCACGCATGCGTACCGCGCATGAGTAAGCCCCCTCCACCTGTCTCCTCCACCCGATCCTTATTATTTAAGCGGTTGTACGGATAAAGTACGCGCACTGTATTCTCATTACACGAAGAAATTATTTTTGAAAGTAACTGGAATTTTCAATTCGACGCGCGCCAACCGCGACAATTCGATAAGCTTAGTTCGTTCGTACCACCGTACAACAATGTTGAACAATATGCTTCAGACTTGCGTAATCTTTATCTGTCTCCTATTAATAATACGCGTGTATTATTATGATTATATTGTTATTATTAGTGCCCTTACAATTATTATTAATATATTATTAAAAAAATATATATATATTATATACACATATTAATTGTTAGGTCTAGGTGGACTTTATACATGTTGTACATATCAAACGCTATTCTGTTACGAATAAATGTGAAAATCTAATTAGTTCTGTCCGCATATTCCAGTGGCGAGGACGATGATCTCGGTGACATACGATGCAAGTAAGTAGAGTCGTCGAACGGATTGAAATTCTTCACGCACGAGAGCGATGAACTCTCGTTTTAGTTGCACGTAGGGTCCAGGGCAAAGAGTCGGAGGGACGAGGCCACTCGGTATTCGAATGGCGATACACCAAAATGGATTATTCGAAAGAGGATTCTGGATTGCCGGCGTACTTCTCCATAGAGCGTAGATACATTAGCAGCATGTCGTCCCGCGTTCCAACCGATATGAAGAGCCAAGCCAGAACTGCGAGCACGTCCTTTGATATCGTTACTCTTTGCCAAGTTTTTACATCGTCGAGAAAAAGTTCGAGAGTGCTGGCCTAGAAGCAAAAAAGCGAATCGTAGTGAGTGCATTGGAGCTGGTAATGCGTCCTAGGTATAAATCCTTGCCACGAGGATATATTCCATACTTTCGAAAGGGCCAACAGGATATCTTGCTACTGAAACGAAATACGGTGAGTCCTGAATTTTTTCCGTACTCACGTTCGTCGAGATGCTGTCGTTCGAACTGTTGGCGTGCAAGGAAGCGAGACGGAAGTCGTCCTTGGTAGTGACTTGATGTAAGCAAAAAGTAATTATGTATAAAGGAATCACCAAGAACGCCATTACGTGTTCGGTGTGAATCTCGCGCAGATGCTGAAAGTCGAGGCGAGCCAGGTCAAATCTAAATTAGAGAAATTCTCTTTAATCATCGTGACACTAATGATTCTACGGTAAATGTCCGGAACCAGGACCTATACGGTGATGATCTTCGAAACCATCTTTAGTCGATAGTAAATATATTTGTTATGACCTCTTACCGTTTCGGCATGTACATTGCAATAATAACTGTTCTCACATTCTTCGATCAGTTCAGCCTAACGTCACCAGTGCTGTGTTTATAAATTGCTTTCTTTGAGATTATTGCAACATTTTTTCCATCACGATTAGATACAAGTGTATGAAAAAATTAAAACAATATTATTGACAATAACCACAAAGCTGAAGATCATTATAGGAGATTCTATTATTTTGTATACTTCCTCTACAAGGTGTTGGGAATTGATACAGGGCAGTTGAATGGGTTGCCTATCCATCGATCTGCAGGCGCTCGTTTTGTTGATCGGTAAGAGAGCGTGGAAGGGATGCCGGTTTACTAGCGCTAGGTGGCACTGGACGGGGGTAGGGGGTTGATGCTTTCGACTCGTGCCTCGTCCTCATATTAACTGCACTTCCATTATTTTAAATGCACTTTACCGACTGGTAGCCTATTAATCGGTTTTTAGGCACAACCGTAAGGGGAGTGACTAGAGACCCTATAAGACGAGTCTGGACAACACACGAAGTGGGCAAATTCGGCGAGAGAGAAAGATATATTCACTATCTTTTTCTCTCTTCAACCCTAACTTTTCTGACGCGTTCACGGCGTTCACGCATCACCTATAATAGAGTAACTATATAGGTATGTACATAAATAATTTATTTTAAAATGGGTGAATGTACAGCACCGTTTTGCAACAATTCCTCAGCCAAAGGATATATTATGAAAACATTCCCTAAAGACCCCGTACGTCGAGCTTTATGGGCAAAAAATATTTCAATTTTAATTTGTTTAATGATAAGAGTTATTTAGCAATAACTACTAAAAAAATATTAATTGTAAGAAATGTTTTATGTATATTTTGATATTTTAAGTAAAAAATTACATCTTGCTTCTTTGAAGCGTTTATTTTTTCACTTGCATTGCTAAAAAATAATTGGTTTTGTTACTAGAAAGGTTAGCGTGATTCAAATATGAGCGCGAATTGCCCACTTTAGAGGATCTATCAAAATTGGAAATCACATGGCCAGACTCTTATTATAGGGTCTCTAGGAGTGACTTATTTCCAATGCTATCTAGCATCAGTAGACCGGTAGCTCGTCCCCCTTTACGCTGTCTTGCCGGTCAGCAGAGCGAGCGCCTGCAGATCTATGGATAGGCAACCCATGCAACTACCCTGTATCATTTTCCAACACCCGTACATAATTATCCGCTGACACGTGTGTATTCATGCTAGTACAAATATCTCAACTTTAACATTAAACATCTTTCTTGGAGACGAGACCGCTAATTTTCTCAGAGAGAAAAAAGTTCTTTCTAGGGCGAATGAGCCTATTCCGAAAATTCTCGCCTTATAGGCCCTAATTCCTACTACTGTGTCAACACGCGCAAGGTACACTGATGATAAAATCCTTTATGCACTTACTTGTCGAGAACCGCGACAACCGAGAGAGTGATGAGGAAGGAGAAGAGGCTTGTGTAAATTTCGGACAGTCTAGAATAAGTAACCATGAAATCCATCGAGGCGTCGTAGAAAACGTGGATCTGTTAAATGAATTATTTATTAACGTCTGGGCGGAATGAAATCGACGAACGAAAAGATCATTGTAAGGGGTTCTTCACCATAACAAAGTGCATCAAGGCCATGCCGGCGAGGAGACCTTGAAACACGAGCCCACTGGTTTTCCACCACCTCTGTGCGATTATCGCGAACTCTATGGGCGCCGGAAATTCCCTGGTATTGTCACCATTTTTATTTCCCTCCTGCTCCATCGAATTCTGACCCGCTGGACCTCTGAATCCGCTGATCTTCATGGCGCTGAATCCTCGCCTACCCTGAACGTAAATAGTGTCAGTAGTCAACTCTGGAAGTGGAACTGGTTCCTCGTACTTAGTCAGCCTGTCACCCTGCGCCTTCTTTAGGATCTCGGTAATCGGCAGCTCGTCCTTATCCTCTGCAAAGTCGAATAACTTTTATTAACCGTCCTCAAGGGACCGATCTATGAATTAATCATTGTGCCTGTAGCCACGATACTCGGGTAATTTTAGTAACATTTCCACAGATTTTGTCGTGTAAAGTTTTTGGCTGAACTTCCGTATCCCACCCTTATCCGACCTTAATAAAATTTTACAGGTAAGTAGCATTTACTAAATCTAGTCAAACGCCATAAGTGTGAATTTAAGAAAACGCATGGTTTCCAAGACATTGAATTTTTAATTACGTTTAATTTTTTAGATTTTTATGTAAAAAAAATACTAAAATTCAAAAATGTTTTACTGAAATAATGTACTGTTTCATTAATATTTTGTCAGATTATAAATACCAATTTATCAAAATATCATTAGAGTACATATTAAAAACAAGAAATATAGAAAAGAATTTTGTTTTTTTCGTAATTATTCACTTATGGGGAGCCACCTCGGATTTCAATGTCTTTCACATATGTTATCAAGGTCATCATCCTGAGTAATGTTGTGAAGGTTTTAAACTACGCTCCTCATTTATTATAAAGTTATTAACAAAAAAAGTTTTTCCAGAAATAACTTTTTCCTCTGACAAAATTGGCGGTCTCTTCTCCAAAAGAAGATATTCAATGTTAAAGTTAAAATATAAACGTGATAAATGGAGATTGATCTAACCAGAAAGGCCCACCACACTCTCAAGTTTAAATTATTTTTTCATTACGCGTTGCACCTGCCTAACCTGACATTTTCTGGAATTTCAGTCTTCCTCTTACGTAAAAATGTCAAAAATTGTTGATTTAATCGTGTAATTTTAAAATTTAATATCTCGGAAACCAGGCGTTTCCTTAACCTCTTCAGGGACGAATTTATTTAAGCTGGAATCAAGTCGGCATCGATTGTTAATTTATTCACTTGCAATGGCGATTCGTCGACAATGTTAACAATGATCGGAGAACAAGGCAGGAATGGAAAAGCGGAAAGAATAGTACCCACGCGTGTTACGGTAGAAAAGATATAGTTTAACGAGAAACTAAATGTCCACATATGTGGTCAAGGGCGTCAAGAGGTTAAATTCGCACTTATGGAGTTTGAGTGCATTTAGTAAGTGCTACGTCCCAGTAAAATTTTAGTAACGAGGGTCGGATACGGAAGTCTTATCGCTTTTGATTATAAACACACAAGGGTTAATTCAATTCGCAGAGAGAATTCACTTCCAGTAGGTATGCAGCTCACCCGCCAATGACGAGCGTCGACGTCCCGACGCGCCATTCGTAGAGTCACCGTTCTTCACCCTCGAATTTCTACGACTTTCAGACTCGAGCTCCTCAAGGTCATCGCTCCTTTTCACGCGACTCTCCCTCGAGCGTTCGCTTCGTTTACGTTTCTCGGATTTCCTCGCTCTTCTCCTTCTCTTCCTGTCCACTTGCTCCTCCTCCTCCTCCTCCTCTCGTCTACTCGCACTCGACACACTCCGTCCAGCTGATTGTGAGCTTCGAGGTTCTCCAGAATGCAAAGACTTCTCACGTCTCCCGTCCGAGGACTCGGTGTCCTCCACGATGCTCTGCCTACGATGAAACTCCTTCTGCACTCTGCTCCTCTCGTCGGATGCCCTTCTGAAGGTCGCACCGGTGACCTTGACTCGCGCCCCACTCTCACGACTCCTGCTGGAGAAGGTTTCTTCGGTAGAGACGTGGTCCTTCTCCCGCACGATCGTTGCTTCTTCCTTTTCTTCCTCGTCCTCATCTCTCTCTTCGTCCTTCTCGAAGCCATGTTCACGGGACAACACTCTCCTACCGTGTCTCGTTCTGCGAGTCTTGCTTTCGCGTTCCCAATCGTGCATACTTTTGAGCTCGTGAAGTGTGTCGGTGTTCACTCGTAAATTACACAGCAGATCGCGTTGCGTTGGTGGGTACACGTGCGTTCGAAGCGCTTCGATTTTTCGTCGGAACGGAACTTCGCTGATGAAAAGAGGAAGAAATGTTTTGAGGGGGTAAGGAACGTCGCGGTGGTGGCTGAAGTAATTACGGGTGAGCCGAGCTTTTGTTTAGCGTTATTGTCCGTTGATGTCACGTCGAGGGTGTAGATCACACGATGCGTCCGTAGCAACCGTTTTGTTGTGACGGACTAATGTCAAGACCTGTCGATCAATACGGTCTCTTCCAAGTGCATACGTCGTCGAATGTGCAGTAATTTGAAGGTTTGTTACCGAATTTCATTAGCCGGCGAGACGATCGTTTGAAAATTGACGATCGCAAGGGGAGTGACTTATTTGTTTGTTACGAGCGTTCTATGGAATATTGTTAACGGGGTGTTTCCACGACACGAAGAAACTACGAGGACAACGGAGAACGTAATAGTTGTAGATTGTTTTATTAAAGCAAACATTTTATAAAATGTTATAGACCTACAGTTTTTGTTTGTCTAGCTTCCGGACAGACTGTCTATGCCTATTCGAAACATCTTACCAGTGCACTATGGTAGTGTTATTATATTATTAATATTAATTATACATAATTATGTACAACAAGTTTATCATTTAATTATATCTTAAATACAAATTTTCATAGAATTTCTAAATCGCAGTGTCGTATCTCCGGATGGTTTTTCTGAGAACATAAGTAATTTGATTTTAATAAACTTGTTTGTACTTGTATGCGATAATCGTAGTTGTACCGTGAAATTACCTTTAATTTTAATTCAATTCTATCTATTTCTCCGCCAAGCATGTCAACAATATTTTCACCATGTTTTAAAAGAAATGCCTCGAGTTCATCGATGTTTTTCATAGCCTGGACTTCCTACAATGTGTTATTATAAGATAATTACACCCTATTCCAATATATCTACAAATAATAGTATGATAATATTAAAACATACGCTTAACATAGTCTGGAGATCATTTTTGTCAAGATAAGATCTTGTCAATTCCCGTCCGTCAAAATCCAATTCTGCTTTGTATCTAACAAGGGAATTACCCATATCAATACCCTTTACATCGTGAATGGCTCGCACCTATAGCAGGGAAATAAATTAAAATTCATCAATGACGAGGTACTAATAGTAGTAACTCTATATAGTTATTCTACCATTATGTCAGCTTCTAGTTCGGCATTAATCTTATCAAGATTCTCTTGCGCTATGCTCTTCCCTACTAGAGCTGCTACATTGGAATAAATTATAAACGATGCTACTCCACCAAGTAGACCACCGACAAGAAGCGATCCAACAGCATCATACGTAGGACTACCTAAGTAAGATGTCAAGCCCATGCACGACGAAGCACACATAATTCCTAATACCTGTAGAATATTAATATTTATGGCTCATTACTAGTGATCAATTCTGGAAAAATAATAGATTTCAAATTTTTATCTGGCTTATATTACATACAGCTGCCAGATCTTCCATTAAGACAACATTTACAGATGGATCACGACTTTCCAACACATATTGCTTAAAAGTCGCTTTTTTTTCTTCCGCTCCTTTTTTTATTGAGTTAATTGCAACTAACAATGTCGCTCCCTCGGATACTAAGGAGCCACCTAATATGTAATACGCCCAATAAAACGATTCCACAGGATCGGGATACAAAATTCCATGAATTCCATGATAGATCGAAAGACCAGTACCAACACAGAAAATACCCACACCGGAAATGAGAGATGAAACGTATTTCATGTTTGTGTAACCATATGGATGATCGGCATTGGGATTCTGCAATAATTAACAAAATGTTCTCAAATTATTCTTAATGAAAAACATGCAAACATTTTCTCCGTGTTACTATTATTTACCTGAACTGATTTGTATATACCATATGCGAGAATAAGTTGGTTGCAGGTATCTGCTGCTGAATGTATACACTCTGAGAACATGCTATGTGAACCAGTATATACCCAAGCAAACAACTTGAATAAAAAATTGCTAGCATTTCTGGAAGGAAAGGCAACCACTTTTTTGTCACAAACCATTTCTGGCTTAGCAGAGAAAAATGAAAACAGTTGTAGGTGCTACACTTACATTAAGACTGCAGTTAACACTACTTTTCCAGATCTACCAAAGAGACCCTCGCGTTGGACTGTTTCAGTTTTACTGCCCATCTCTTTTCTATAATCTTTTAACCTTCGCTTCACGGTAAATACATCTGTGACAGAAAAATTTTATTTGCACATTTTGTACAAGTAAATGCATGAAAGGGATGTTCCTATTTTCTTGGGTAATTCTTCCAATTAATTAGTTCACCGATGTAAAGAATTATCTTTAAAAAAAGGTAAAAAAAATTTCCAGAAAGAACTTGTAGCTTTATACTTATAATTTTATATACTTTCGAGCTGTAACATATTGTTTATAACTACTTTGCATTTATAGGAACAACCATTTTGTGCCAGTAGTAACAAAAATTTGAAAGATATAATCACTTTGTTGATAAGTTTTTCTTGCCAATTCCTTCTTCAAAAGTTGTTTTAACAAAGCATCATGAGAACCCCAGACTTCCAGTGCTCTAGTGATTGTAAAAGCTTACAATATTCAATCTAACATAGTTAACTGCTAATAAGTATGACTTAAAAAACTCCTCGCATACGTAATAAATTGCCTTACTTTGCCTCGACATCTTTTCTCCAATACACAGTAATAGGTGGTTCGAGCTCATACGGAGATCTTCGTTTCGTTTTTGGTAATGTTTCTAAATCACTGGGTTTCAATAAAAAATCTGACATAGCCCTTACTGGTGTAATAAAGTTACGTTCCAGCGATGATGTTGCTCTATCGACTCTTATCTTCTTCTTAGCTGGAAGTTGAATTTGACTTGTAATAAATATTATATGACAAATCAATCGAACATAATATTACCTTTCTTCATAGCAGCATCATCTTTTACTGTATCCTTTGCATCAGCTTTCGTCTTTTCAATTTGGTCCAATGATTTTTCACTTTTTTTCTCTTGCTTATCGTCAATACTAGCTTTTGAATCCAGAACTCTCTCCTTCAATTGTCCTAGATTTTCTTGATTTAATTCAATTATCCTTTGTTGAACATCCTGGCCTATCTTTTTTCTCACACTGTCGGATTTATCCTTTGTTCGTGCATCATCGGATGCCGATCTCGTTAGTACGAACACAGTCCACCTTAAGTCCCTGAGGCATCCTACGCTTTTGGCATCGACAACTTTCTGAGAATTTGTAATGACGCTTACATTGTAACAGGTAGCATATCTTGGTGCTATTAAAACACTAGCGTGCCTTCGCGCCAATCCAATTTGGAAAATATACAAGAGGTCAGGATGATAGCTGTTCACATTGCGAATAAAGTTCAAGAGAGTATACGACCGATGTAACATTATTCTGCCAATTTGACAATTGTACAGAATCACAACAAAATTTTTCTTTATATACCAAATTATCCACCTAACCTAAAAAGAAGTAATTCAATATAACTAATTAACGAATCGTACAAATAACATTCGTAACATTAAATTTTAGTATCCCTTCGAACACTATTATAATAGCATAGGCGGAATACTTGCGTAAAAAAAGGGGAAAGAAAGTATACGTTAATAACGAATCACTTACCTTTTTAAAATAATTTCACACGTACAACCGCATTGTTAAAGATTTGTTGTATATACCCTGTACTCAGTATTATTTAGCAACAATAAGCTGTCGAACATGAATGAAGTTAACAAATTTTACTTCGAACTGTCAGGAACCATTCTGCTGCAAAAGCCCAGTAACTGTTCATTTGGCAAAATAGTCGGTAAAGAAGTTTTGACGTATATAACCATAGGCAAGGATATTTATCTTAAATAATAATGGTCTTTTAATGCACGAATATTATTATATCTATTATTATTATATATCTATTATATAGCCTTGATAATAGATTTATCAGGAGGTACGATGATGAATAAAGTATTTTTACGCCTATATGAATTCACGTTGCTTTTCCAATCCACTTATTTACTACATGAGCCTTCAAGAACTTAGAATTTGGCTGCAAATTCACGTAATTTGAGTTAAAAAAAGGCACTGCCGCATACTGTCACGAACCCGTTGTAAAGAAGCACTACAGCTACCTAGCGGTAGAAATCAGATTTTATTTCCGCTAATTCCTGCCAGATTCATTTGAACGCATTTTGGGTGTAATCAGAAATCATATTAAAAAGTTATTCGCCGGTATCGTGCTTTCGAGTAGCTGCAAGTACGTAAGGATACGTAAATACGCAAGGACAATAACTAAATAAGGTATCGTTTTTACAACAATAATATGTACTTTGTATATCTCTTTACTTTTTGTCGGGTGGTTTCGATGTATACGAATTTTTCTTAGAACGAAATTAACCGGCTAACCTCTACCCGGTTAGGTCAAGTTCAAGCAACACCGATTGTTTACGATTTACTTCGCAGCCAATACTTGCGCACAATGCAATTCTTGATCATTCTAAGTTGCATTGTAGAAAATATTAATTTTACTCGACCTGTAATTTGTTTATATTCACTTTTCAGCAAAGAAAAATGAATGAAGCTACTTTACCTCCTGCGCCTAATTGGTACTTGAGTAGTATTCTTGCTTGCTCCAAAGACGGAACGGTGGCATGGGGAGCAAGAAATGCAATAATAATTGCCAAACGGCAAGAGAACTGTAAAGTATTACAGTATTCGATAATCAGCAATGCCCACAAGGACAGAGTTACTACGATAGCTTTTTCACCAGAGTTTGGAAATGAGGACAAAAACTTATTGGTTTCAGGAGGCGATGACCACATAGTCAGAGTGTGGAATTTAGACAATTCATCTGCGGTCTTATCTTATTCTTATACAGATGTAAGAGATTTATATTATGAGACAATTCGTAAATATTCAGTGTTTTTTTACAATCCTGGTATTTTTCCACAGGTAAAACAGAATGTAATAGCGGTAGATTGGTCCAAAAAAGATCCTAGACTCATATGTTGTTTGACTTCGGAAGGATCGTTAGTAACGTGGAATGTAGCATTTGATACAGCGAATCCAGTCCCACTAGGGAAATTAACGGCAACCTGTTTATCGTGTTGTCCACATAATTCAAACATAGTAGCTGTTGGTTCTAGAAGTGGATTAATTTATATAGTCGACGTAGTAGGATCAGGAAAAATAATGTTCAAATTACGCGGTCATGATGCAGAAATTGTCAGTTTATCGTGGTGCCCTGTGAATACCGATATATACAATACAGAGAGTAACAAAAATTCACTTTTGGCGTCAGGAGCAAAAGATAGGTATGATTAACGATTGAAAGCTCAGAAATTTAAAATCCGCAAATTTTTTTACCTCTCTCGCATTTTAGATCTATATTCATATGGAAAGCTGATGGAGATGGTCGCTACCACACAGAGATTACTTTACCCGCGGGTCCCATAGATTCGCAGCATCATCGAACTAAATTAAATGCAGCAATAGGGAATTGGACTGCAGTTTGTTGGGCCGAACCGACACTTCTATTTAGCAGTTCTTCTTGGGGTGAACTCATATCGTGGGATTTAACGATGGGATTAAAGAGTAAACCCTCTTATAAACTAATACATTCATCCCACACACGAGGATTATTTTCAATTGCAGTTGTACCAAACAGTTCACAGGATTCCTCGGAAAATTGGAGAATCAGAAACAGGTTTTTAATTTGAGTTATATCTATCTTTATAAATACAAGGAAATAGCAAGAACAACGCAATTCTATATTTTATCTTGTAGCACTACAGTTTGGACTTTAGCACAAGATCGCCAAGTTGTCTGTTGTAATATAAACACTGATAATATTGCATTAGAATATGTGATACCAACACAAGGTGGTTATGTATACTGCATAGCCGCATGTCCTTTAGATACCTCGCGTATTGCATTTGGTGTGGGAGATGCAATGTTACGTTTATGGAATTTGTCAGAACCACACGAATCATCATTTGACATTGTTTCGCTTTGGCAAAAGATCAAAGGGAAAGTTAGAGCGGTAGGTGGTTAAGAATCTGAAATCTTAAATTTTTATGTTAGAAATAGGATGAGCGAAACTGTAAGTCTTTGAATGGAAATATTGTGACAAGCACAAGTTACATCTGTTACAGATATCTTGGCATCCTGAAAAGGAGAACTTGTTAGCGTATGGAACAGGGGAAGGACGCATTGGTGTATTTGACACAAATGGAAATAAACCGCCTATTTTATATAGACAGTATCATAGAAATACAGTGTACACACTTGACTGGGGTCCAACTCCAAGTAGTAAAGAATTTGCCCTATATTCATGTGCGGAAGGAGAACTTGTGTATTTTAATCCAGCCAAACCAAACCAAGGTAATTAGTCTATGTTAAATGTGAATGAGATTTCAGTGTTGTTCTATAATTTTGTTATCTTATAGAACCCACTTGTGTATTAAGAAAGGATTGTACAGAATTCTCATGGAAACCAGATTTATCGTGTTTAGCAGTAGGCTTTGTGAATGGGTAAATTATCGAATAATAATTTGTTATGATTAGTTCTTATTCACATGAAACATTATTTTAGGTCCATTGTGTTTTACAACAACAATCTCCAAGAATGCGGCCGGGCAATTTATCCTTTAAAAAAAGCACTTCATTGTTTAACATGGCACCCCGAAAGTACTGCTACAGATTTATCTTTATCAGAACTGCGAAATTGTTTAGCAGTGGCTGCAGACGCAACGACAATATTAGTTTTTAACTTCACGGGTGTTTCTGCAAATTCTGTATTATCACATGAAACTGCAGCTGAAAATACTGACGATAACAAAGAGACAAATCTTTATAATCAACAAAGAATTATTGCAACACTAAACGGGCATGTAGAAAAAATTGTTAGTCTAGCGTGGAGCCCTCACTTTAGTGGACATTTAATATCTGGTAGTTATGATTCCACTGCACAGGTAAGATGAAAGCAGGAATAGAAAATTTAAGAAATATATTTTTAATACGGGAACGAGTCACTACCGTGCCAATGAAAAGTCTACTGAGTAATTGTAAATTACGTAGGTGTGGAATGTTGAACGACAAGAGTTAATGGGTACTTTCACAAAGCACTGCGGACCTGTTCTTTGTTGTATGTGGAGTCCGTTAAATCCTGATTTTATAATAACAGGTTCAGCTGATTTTACTGTTCACATGTGGAAACTTTCTGAGCAAGATACCATATTGCCCACAGAAAAAGTAACAACCAAAAAAGCGAAAGCTAAGAAAAATAAAAAGAAGTCTCAAAAAAATGCAATAAAGAAAGCAAATGATACTGCTTCCCTTTCTTCACTAACTGAGGATATTTCTCTTTCTCTTTCTGAAGTTTCTATAAGTAATTCGAGTAGTACAGGTAAATGAGATAACGTAATAGAAACATCCTAATAATTTGATTTTTTCTTCATTGTATATGTTCTCATTATAGATGGAAAAAAAAGTTTGACTACAGACATTGTACTTAACCATAGCAATAATCAACTTCCGAAGATTGAAAAACCTAGTATCTTGGATTCTATAAAAGAACTTATACGGGATGTACGAGGTGAAACGGACGCGGAAGTACATAGCGTAACACCATCTTTATTTTCCAGGGAAGAGAATCTTCGTGCATTTGTTGCTGGTGAAAGTACGTAAACATTGATCTGACTATGTTCGTATACCTTATACAATCTCTTATTTATGCTCATAGAATCTAAGTTAGCAGCACAAGGAAAGTATGATCAGATTAGTGAAATAGATGTGTGGTGTAACAATTTTAGAGAAACGTTGGAAGAAGCAACAAGGCAGAAACGTTTAAACGATTTCCTGGTTTCGCTTGCTTGCAATCTCTCTATGAAGTAAGTTGTATACAAATCAAGTAGAAAACATTATTTATGTAATATTTGTTAAAAATTACATCTTGTATTAGGACATGGATAGAAACTTGCGAAGCTTATGCGAATCAACTAGTATCTGATGGACAACATAAGAAAGCTGTTTCCTATTTGTTGTGTATCCATAAGAATGTAGAAGCTGTACAAATATTCATAAACGAAAAACTCTATAAGGAAGCTTACCTCCTTGCAAGATACAAGTTTGATCCGTCAGATTCAGTTTTAGAAGTTATTTTGCAGAATTGGGCCGCTCATGAGACTTCATTGGGAAATTTTGAACAAGCTGCTCAATGGTACGTTACACTGTTTTTAAACATCATACTTTAATATTTCTATAAACTTTACTATGTACCACTCTTCACCAATTTCAGTTATATAAAGTTAAAACAATATGCCGAAGCAGCTAAGCTACTTGCTCGTCGAAATGATGTTGCATGTCTAGAAATAGCAGCTGAATTAGCACTTTTATCCGCAGATAATGTTTATTGTAAGTCTTTAGCAGAACAAGCAATAATAAGAGCCCTTATAAATTCATCGTGTGAAACCGCACGTTCTGTAATTGCTAAGTTTCCAGAGGTCAAGGTATATGTATACATATTTATAAAACATAAGAGTTTTATGACATTGCGTTATATTGCTATAATTAGTATACCAACAGGAATTAATCATAAGTTTTAATCATTTCAGTACTGTGAAATTCACGTAAACATTTTTGAAGAAATTCAAAGATGTCTGAAGAAAGGAGGCTTACAGAAAGACATTTTTCTATGGCTGAAAGGTCACTCAAATTATGGACTATTAAAAACTGCAAGCAGTATTGCTAAATCTAATAATATACATTATACAGACTTATGTCAAAACAACTTCATTAATATCAGTGCAGATAGCAATGCAATGGTATAAAGAAATTGTATATATTAATTAGTAGAATGGAAAATATTTATCATCTAAATTTATGAAATTCTTTTAACATTTATTTATTTCTAGTTACATGTAAAAATCAGTCATGAAATTTCACTGGCAGTTACATGTGATACAAAAGAAAAAGAGCTAAAGCACATAGCAACCATGTTAGGAGCAATTTCACAATTTGAAATACTGCATCAGAAGCACTCAAAAAATGAAAGGAACATTCTTATACATATATTGGCTAATTTAGATAGCAAACATTTACAAGATAAAGAAAGTATCTTTGCTGAGAATCCTAACGGCGTGTCGAAAAGTTTACGAGCATATTTATGTCTAGGACTTTTGAATTGGTCTGCAGATGATTTGAAAAATGATGAATTTCATGAGTATGAAGCAATAATTGTAGAACTTATCGAAAAGTTGCTTGAAGATGTTCTAGATCCTGAAACAGTAAAATTTTGGTCAACAACCAACCAATTAAAAAAAGTGGAAACCCTTATTACATCTGCTTTAGGTAACATTTTTATTACACTAACTTAATTTCTAAAATATATTACTGAACATGTAACAAAAAATCTGCTTCTCATAAATGTTACAGGAAAAACACAAGATACAGCGGATAATAGTGACAGTAAAACAGAGATTACATCACTTGTCGAAGAACTCGATAAGATTAATAATAACAGAAAAAAGTTTATCGAAGAGAGAGTGTGTGCCCCAAGTCCTATTTTAGCATATAGCAAAGCAAGCGAATTGAGCGATAAATTACAGGACGAAAATATAAAAACAAAATTCTCAAATTTAGTTTCAGAGAAGTGGATGAAAGCCATATCTCAAACTTAATGCAAAATCAATGAAGTACAGTATGATATACCTCATTTGTCTAAGAAGACTATGCGGTCTCCCCTAGCAACTGTTTAAGAATTATACAGTTACAGTCTCGACGTTACAAGTATAATATAATTTTAGAACAATATATTTTTTTATACTATTTATTTACGTTTACAAATATCTTTATATTAATTAGGTAGAGACACATTATAAAACTAATACTAAACGAAAGAGTGAAAATAACGAAATACATATATATTTAATTTAATGCATTTAATTAATATTTACTCTCCAGAAATACAGTTCTCTATCACTTCCAGCACAGATATACGGTAATTTATGATGCCAAGTCATGCCACCTATGAGTGTTAGTTTTCCACACAGGGTTACTTGCTCTGATTTCAAATTGTAAACTTTCAATAGATTGTCCGGTCTGCCTATACTCGCAACAAGATTATCGTAGGCAAGAGAAAATTTCACTCCTACTCCACCTTCCACATACAGTGTCCTCGATTCCAGTGGTCGGCTAAAAAAGGGTAAATTCGGGTACACCATTGGTCAGTACGATGTTAAAATTTTGAATGAGTACTACTTTATCAAGAAATATCTTCATACATATACCACATTTTACTCAACACTGTTGAAACTATACTTTATGTAACTGTTAGTAAATTGGTAAGATAGTAAGTGGTATTTTCAATGCACAAATAATGTACAGAATTAATTTAAGACAAGTGAAAACCAAAATAATGTTTTAAAATTGATTCTCTCTATGAAATATATATGAATACCTAGGTCTCGACGCATCCCACAGTAACAATTCCCCTGCAGCTAGAGAAACTACTTTCAATGGATTAGGACCCCAATCTGCTGACGATAATGGTACAACCCCAGCGTCGAATGACATAATAGCTTGTTGGCTTCTAACATTGTACATATGAATGAGTCCATTCTTTTCAGCAACTAAAAGCTTGCCAGATTCTTCACTGTGCCAACATATACTCATTCCAGGTGAAGTTAAATAAAATGTTGTAATGCATTTCTGATCGTCCTTCACTGCCCAAAGTTTACACGTATGATCATCGGAGACTGATCCTAATAATTCACCTTCGGGTTCATAAGAAATTGCATTTACATAGTCTCTATGCCCCTCCAAAATCTATATTTAAAAATAATTTACAAACGTAATTAGTTTCTCAAATGACGTTGTGCACGGTTTGCTTTACTCATAAAATTACCTCGTATGTGTTTGTATCGTTCAAATTACTATTATACAATCTAATTTTAAAATCTGCTCCTGCAACGCAAAATGTCAGTATTTTAGGAACAACGCTTAGAGAAGTTTCAGGACTCCAGGCAATAGAGTGTGGTCTAGTATCATGATGGAAAGTTCTAATTGGATTGTACGCTATATCCTCGACAGTATCATCTTCGTCCTGCAAAATTTAGAATTTGCCTGAGTTGGTTGTCGTTTAAAATCTAGTAGAATAATATGAATAGCTTGTATACCTGAAACTTTACTGTACCCACAACTATTTCTTCTGCATGGGCGATGCAAATTAAATGTTGAGACCATTCGTAAGGAGACAATTCTACGCAATATATTTGTTCGGAAAAATTCAATTTAAACGTAGGTGGTGTTATCACTATTTCGTCCATCCTTTCAATAATACGTTTGTTACATGCGCGCCAAAATATAATTCGAATAACTTGACATAACCTTCAAAGCCGGCTCATCGGGTAATACTTTGTTCTTAACTATCTTTGGCAAAAATATTACAAATCTACGTAATACTTCACAGAAAAATGTCGAATATTTATTTGTTTTGTTTCGAATTGTTTAGATCGGCATCATCCTACGAAGAAATTTCTGTATACACATTTATCAGTCTTCGATAGCAGGTGATAGCACGAAAGACGCTCTTCGTTCCTCGGTCACCCAAGGTCCCGGGCACTGGTAGACTGCGCATTCGGAATTTATGACAATTGAGGGGTTTTTGCGATCCCTGGTAAGCATGACCAACATGCCACGTGGATACCACACGAAATTCTTCGGCTCTCGTAGACGCATAAGCGCTTTTTATAAGAGTCACTCTTTGAGGATCTCTCCTCGATGGTGGTAGCTGATGGAACGGATTCCCCTCCACGCCTCAATCGGAGAATCTTGCGGATTATAGAAAAACATTATTCAAACAAGTTTTACAGTTTGTAAAATTCTGTTATTGTGTGACCTTAAATTTGATCTTGGCCTCGTCCTTGAAGATCAACTTGCGTTTTTTAAATGTGAATCTTTATTTATGTTTGACTACGGATTTGAAAGGAGCGGGAAATTTTATGTTCAGGCATGTGATTTCCTTGATGGTCACATGACATAAAAGCTCACTTTCAGGGTCAAACAATTTGAAACTTGGATTACCATCACGAAAAAGGGAACCTTATGACTATAAACGATATGAACGATAGCTCATGAATATAAGCATTTTACATTCACTACTAGAAAACTGTAGCATTTACATTATTCTGGAAAACGTTATGGAAAGTAGCAGAAAAAATGCTATCAGGTACACCGTTTTATATCAACCTAATACATATAATAAATTAAAATTTGATTAGCTCGGGAGGTATTTTAAAAATCACAATTTTTCCGTTCTTTCTCGTCTTGTTACTTAAGAATTGTGCCCTCCACTCGATTTTGGCAAAGATGTTTGAAATCAGCAGAAAAAAATGCTATAATATACACCATTTCATATCCATTTAACAAAAATCGTTTTGACCAGTGTTATCTAACAATTTGACGTTTTCCTCTCCTCTGATGTTATATAGTACCGTTAATGCGTAATACAATCATATGTGTATGTAATATAACACTTAACACACTTGTGTAACATTTTTATTACATTCATTCATTGTGAAGTACAATTTAATTGTTAATATGAAGGGTACATCTGATAAGAGCTTAGGTAGTTCTATTCATTTGTCCTAAAATATCGTAAATATTAAGTTCATTATCATTTCATTTACAATCCTCATACAAATGATTATGATTTTATCATAGAAAATATTTCAGTTTAAAACAAAAAATTATTCAATGCATAATAAATAGAAGGTACATTATGCATATAAATCGCATACGCTTGTATTTATGCATGTAACTGGTGAATTTTCGCATTTGAGTCTTTTAAAGTGTCCTCCTACCCTTATATAAACAATCGCTATGATACATTTTTTAATATTCACTGACACTATCTTCGTTCCTTTTTATACAGTTAAATCATATTATCCATTCATAACTCTAAGGAAGGATATATATGCAATACTCTGTTCGTCAACACTCTTCAACTTTAAACATTTAAAGTCAACGGTCTTTGGCTACACAGTTATAAAGTATAGAAATGAGCACGGAACACCAGTTAATTGTAGGGCATACGTTAAAAGGTAGCAAACAAAATATTCTCTAAACTTATCTGATCTCAATTTCTACTTAGCCACGAAAAAGCTTTTAAAATTAAGTACGAAAATGTTATGATGTAAAAAATCTTATCTCTTTGTTGACGCTGTAACATCTCTAATTCAATAGCCATTACACGTCGATTTAATTTTCCCACTTGACGTCGTAAATGTTGAATTTCTTCACTAGGTGCAACAGAGACATCTAAAGCATTGTACGAAGGAGTTTGCTCTCTGTAAGTATGTTGGAGAATTGGTAATAGGTAATACTAAATCCAAGAAAAGTGCGAACTAATGGACAGTCGCTACGGGCTTAAAAATATTTTTATACCTTGTATGTCTAACAATTTGCGTCTCGGTATTGTATTGGCCACGATTTTTTGGAGGAACTATTTCTCTGATATCAGTAACTGTATTAGGATCCTCCTCATCTGCTGCAGGGAAATAATGGTCGTCCAAGGTAAGGACTCTTGGAGGGGTCTGTTAATCACACAAAACTAAATATGTTTCACTTGAATAAGAAGTATGGTACGCTGAATTTTCTTAAAAAATCTACCTGAACTCTGATGATGCCAGACTCGGGTGGCATTACAGCATTTTCTAATGCAATTTCTCTTGGCGGTGCTCGAGTACCAATATGCTGTCCTTGCCCTATTTAAATGTAGTCACAACTGTATGATAAAATAATATACGATTCAAAAGTATACTTACCAACAACGAGTATCCTATCAGGTACATGCATTTCGAATTTTTCCGACGATATCACTTGATTCCATGCAGACCCGTTTGTATCGATTCCATCTTCATCCATGTAATCCCCACCCAGTCGAATGCTCTTGGGAACACGCATCCGTGTATTAATGTCAATGGTAAAATTGGGATCATAGAAATTATCCGCTTCGCCGTAAAATGGAGTAGGACTATGCGCTTTTGACATTATGTCTAAAATGAATTAAACTCAATATTATGCCATGGCAATGCACATTTATTGCATAATTACAAAACTTGGAACTATGTTAAATTCAGTAAAAATGAATATGCTACAATTACCAAATTTTTAAATGCAAGGTATTCGTAAAAAATCTTTTTCGTCGTTTCATATATACCTGTGTTGCTTTTCAAGGATTCTGTGTCAAGTTTTTTTTATACGTACCTAAGAATGTGTACATATGTGTTATTTTATTGTTTATTCTACTGGTTATATTTTTTAAAAAAAAATGAGATAAAAGTGAAGACATGGTAATAAGGTCACAGAACAAACACTGTGCTTACGTGTTTAAAGGCTACTTATATATCCAAATCGAGACTTCTGCGTGACAATAATTTGGGAAGGTATTCTACTATGGCCGAATAGCACATTATCATACCCTAAATAATTTATAAAAATAAAAATTGCAATATAAAAATAATGCTTGTTAATGACAATTCATGTTAACCTTCCTATAGTTCAAATTGGAGTAGAGTCATGTGCCCAAAAAATGATTAGGCACGTATACTTTTATCTTACTGATTAATTTTATGCAATATATGATGACAGTAAATACCTTGTATACCTGTGTATCTCACGTTCGTTAAATACAAATTCCTAATAAAAATGAAGACAGTAACGGATGAAATTATCTGACGATACTCCGATAGTACAGGTTGAATTTGTTCTCGAATTGCGATTAATCGCATCCATTATTCGAAAGAACTGTGACACCCAGGGTTGGGTACGCATAATACTCTAGGTTTTATGCGCATAGTTTTATGCGCAGAAAACTTGAGTATTCTGCGCAGATAACTAAGCGGGGTTTTCTGCTGCACAAAACTATTTTCACGCAGAAAACTATATAACCTTTTAGCGTAAAGTTCATGCATTTGTTGTAAGTATTAAGACCAATTTTAAGGTCAAAGGTTGAATTTTAGGTGAAAATTATGTAAAAACTCTGTAAAAAAATACTTTTTGTTTGTTATTAATCTTCAGTGAAAACAATGTCAGTGCCGGAATTCTGTAACTTCGTAACGACAAATATCGCTATCGTTATCCATCGATATCGATAATTATCGCAAAAGGTTATTCGCTAACTAGTAGTTGAACGACAACTCTCGATAATATAAATCGTTACACTCCGAAAAGCGTCGAAGCCAGCAAATTTTTGACAATTCTGTACTGAGGGAACGATGTTTAGTTACATGACATAATTATACCCTAACCCTAACCTTTTGCGATAATCATCGATATCGATGGATAACGATAGCGATATTTGTCGTTACGGAGTTACAGAATCCCGGCACAGGAGGAAGACCTTCTCATGATTATTACAGTAAAGGTCAGTTTATCATAAGTTCAAAGAGAACGGAAAATATTTTTCAATTTGCAAGGTTAGAAGCCTCGCATAGACTTTTGTACAACGCATAACATAGATCGCATAAGAAAATAAACCAATCGGTGACCTTTATTTCCACTGTCGCAAAAAGTAAAGGACTCCGATTGGTGCATTATCTTATGCGTTATGCAAAAGTCCGTGCGGGAGCCTTTAGAGTGAGCATCTCATGGGTTTTCTGCGTTTTCTGCATTTTCTGCACGTTTTCTGCGTATTCTGCGCGTTTTCTGCATTTTATGCGTATTATGCACAGAATTGTGCATAATACCTCCCGGCGGGGCACATTACCCAACCCTGGTGACACCCGACTGCGCTATCAACAGAGAGCAGCACGTCTAGATACTTTGCAGAACGCACGCGACGCACCACGAACCAGCGTTGCCAACTTAGGTTATTTCCCGCCATTTGTAGCGTTTTTGAATATCATTTCGGGTGCAAAAATGATGTTTTAGCTGTGGCGTGTTTTCTGGATTTTTTGAAAATTGCAAAGCGGCGGATTTTTTCTCTAAAATAAGCTGACTTTTTTATTCAATTTTTTGTTAAATTAAGCCAAAAACATTAAATATGATTGGAACAAATCAGAGTTATCCACAAAAGCATGAAAATTATGATTTAAATCACTTCATAAAAAGTTATGATTAATTTTTGTTATAATATTATTCTATAATAATATAGAAATGTTTTTGTTATTATAATTCTATTAATAATATTAATCATCAGTAAATATGTATTTATTTTAATCTTCCTTTTTCTTAAAAATGTATCACACATACATATACATATATATACAGGGTGTTTGACATAAGATGGATAACCCGAAAGTTGGTGATAGATGGGGTAAAACCGAGAAGAAAAGTCATGTACCATAATGCAAAATTCGCAATAATTATCGAGATATTAATAAAAACGCGTGAGCCAATGAGCGGAGCCGGTGAATGGCGATGGACAAGAGGCGCGCGGTGAGAGGCAAGCGCGATAGACAAGAGGCGCGCGGCGAGGGGAAAGCGCGCCTCTTGTTCATCGCTCTTGCCCGTCGCCGCGCGCCTCTTGTCTATCGCGCTTGCCTCTCACCGCGCGCCTCTTGTCCATCGCCATTCACCGGCTCCGCTCATTGGCTCACGCGTTTTTATTAATATCTCGATAACTATTGCGAATTTTGCATTATGGTACATGACTTTTCTTCTCGGTTTTACCCCATCTATCACCAACTTTCGGGTTATCCATCTTATGTCAAACACCCTGTATATATATATATATACACACGCACACATTTACCAATTTTAGGTTATACTATGCTCTCACTTCGTACTTTGGCGCAACTGCGTATGCGTGCGTTCTAAGGAGCTGCTACGCATGCGCATATGTTCGAAAGTACAATGTTCTGTCTCACTTTCTCGACGCCGCTCCCGCTTATAGGAAATATACGTGGCTAGCAATATAGGAGTTGCATATACATATGCATATGTTGTTCTTAGCGCTATCTACAGTGAGTTTCGGTCTCTTGATTCCCGCCAAAAGTTGACAATATTTGTTTACAGGCCGTGGATCGTGCTCAATCGTGCTGCGTGCAGCTGCCTGGTGCTGCCGATGGAACGAATGAACCTTTGTAGTAGCAGCCAGTACTTTTATTTCATATTGTCAATTACCATAACTAGCTTCGAAGAGTGTGACACAGATTTAAAGAGTACAAAATAAATCGGAAAATGGATCATTCACAAGGTACTTCATAATATTAGGATTCGGCCATAAATCTTTTCATTTATTATGTTATTAATGCTTAGCGTAAACAAGTACTAAAACTAATTAAATTATTCGAGAATGTTCTGATAGATTATTAATTTCAATTACCATTACAAATGCATTGTTACAACTTTGGCGACCTATGAATAGTAGTACCAATTGGAATTTTTCCTTTTTTCTTTTTCTTTCCTGCTTTTTTTTTAATGTATCTGTACTTCAGATTCAGCAACTGGCAGAACTAAACGTACGAAAGGTAACAAAAGTGAGCGCAATTTAGCTTTAGAAAAATTAAAACAACTGAAAGGTAGCAAGCATAAATATGAAATCGACGAATTAGAAAATGTTTATGAAGAAGTAGACGAAGTCACTTATAGTAAAACTGTGCTAGAACGACAAAACGATGATTGGATTGTAGACGATGGTACAGGCAGTATAAATTTTCTAATTTTTTCGCAGATTAAATCATACTTCACATTTATGTAAAATAATTTATTCATTATCTCCGAATAAAAGGGCAAAGTGGATATGTGGAAGATGGCAGAGAAATTTTTGACGATGATTTGGATCGTGACAGTATCAATCAAGCCATTAAGCAGGGTATTACAGGGCCCAGAAAAAAGAAAAAGGATAATGTTACGAGAAAAGGCAATATACATAATATGATTGCCAATATGTCTTCCAAAACGAAAAATAATGTAGTTCATGGCGAAGATAATATATTAGTAGATTTGATCACCGAACTTAAAACTGACACAGGATCAAAAAGGGCAGATGAAAGGAAATTTAAAAATAAATTTTGTGTCACGCAAAGGGATGTCGGGTAAACAATTGAATTTTATTATGTAACTAAAACTTAACATTATGTAATTAATAAAATTCTTATTGTCATTTGTAATTTACCAAAGTAGCAAGCAGAATACATTCACAAAAAGTCAAGATTCATCTCTTCAATATTACAATTCCAATTCCAATAAAATGACAACTGATATATGTAAGAAATCATACTTGGATCAAAAACCAGGTGCTTCAAATCATATCGATCCTAAGGCTACTATTAATTTAGAAGCTACTCACTCACCTGCAATTGAAGAAGAACAAAGTGTCATAATAACAGATGATTTGTCCGATGATCTGAGCAAATTCGTGAATGATGTAAGTTTAAATATAAGGCAAATGGAATATTCTCTAAGACTTTTTTATATTTGTAGTCCAATGTAGAATTTGAAAATATGAGTATGGATATTGTAAATGATAGCCCTGGCATTTTGAAAGCCACTCATACACCTGTAATTAAAGAAGAGGAGATTATAATGAAAGATTCGTCTAACAATGTGTACGCATCAGTGAATAATGTAAGTTCATCTTATCTATACAAGGTAAATGGAATATTCTCTAAGACTTTTTCATATTGCAGTTTAAAGCAGAGGTTGAAAATATGCGTATGGAGATTGAACAAACCACAGAACGCAACTGTAAGAATAACGAATCATTAGCAAGCAGTACAAATATGTCACAAAAGTTAGGTAAACATGACCTTAAAGAGTCAGATGACTTTAGTGAACTTTGGGATACTGACTTTGTGCTAGAAGAAACACCTGGCAAAGTTCGATCGAATAGTGAAGAGTTATCATTACCACTTGTTGATTCTAATGGGGAAGATGTATTTCGATTTTATTGGTGGGATGCATATGAAGATCCTTATAAGCTTCCTGGCACTGTTTACCTATTTGGAAAAGTACATTTACCAGCACAGAAAACATATCATTCGTGCTGTCTTATAGTAAAAAATATTCCAAGGCGAATTTTCCTGTTACCTCGAGAACATGTATGTTAACATTAAATTCTTCCTTTGCACAAAATTATATTCTAAGTATAATGCCGGAACACACCTTTACTTATGGATTACAGCTTAAAGTTATTGAATATTCTAATCATGTAATGTTTCACTCTAGCTACTTAATTTGACTTGCTTCATAATTCATATCACAATTTATTTATTACTACATACTATTATTATTTTTCCGCAGATAAAGAAATCTTCGCAAGAAAATAGTAATTCTAACTTAACTACCATGAGTGATGTATATAAAGAATTTAATGAATTTGCAAATAAAGTGGGTATAAAAGAATTTCGGTGCAGGGAAGTGTCCAAATGTTATGCATTTGAATTAGAAGGTATTCCTAAAGAGGCAGAATATTTAGAAGTTCGATATTCTGCAATATATCCATCAATGGATCCCACTTACACTGGTCCTACGATAGAACATGTATTCGGAACAACAACCAATCCTTTGGAATTATTGTTAATTGAAAGAAATATCAAAGGTCCTTGCTGGCTAGACGTAAGGTGTCCTTTGCAAGCTAAACTGCAAACTAGTTGGTGTAAAATAACAGTAGGTAGAGCAAAATATAAAACATACAGAAGTACGTGATATAAATTAAATAGGAAAATTTGATATAATTATAGGTAAACTGTATGAAGATGGAGAATATTTCTGTTTCCTACAATTCTTACAATATGGGCATACCTCCCCTAAAAATAGCAACTCTAAATATAAGAACATCGCTAAATACTCGACTACAACAAAATGAAGTGGTTGTGGTTGGTATCCTTCTTCATCATAAGTGTCATATTAACAAAGAGCCACCCAAACCGCCATTTCAAGAAAGCATTTGTAGTATGTATTGAAACTGTGTGTGTGTGCATGTGTCTTCCACATAAAGTGTAAAAATATTTTCTAAATCAATCGCCTGTTATCTTTGTTGTTATTTGAATTTACTAATCTGAAACACAGCAATCAGTTTGTTAATTTTCAATATTGTATGTCTGTAGTTATAACTCATCCACGCGATGTCCCATGGTCAAGGCAAACTCAAGATACGCTGGCCCGAATTTCCTATACAAAATTAATAAGATGTGACACAGAATATGCATTACTTAATCAACTACTTCATATAATTCATATGTCTGATCCTGATTTATTAGTAGGCTGTGACAGCGGATTTCAATTTGATGTGCTAATACAAAGAATGTTGGCATTAAAGGTTTCAAATTGGAGTAGGATCGGTAGACTAAAACTTGTTAATCCACCAATTATTAAGGTAAGAAAATGTAATTAATTTGATTTACATTTTAAAGTTAAAAAACAATTACAGACCGCATAAATCTAATTCATGAGAAATGTCCTATTAGTTTTAATTTAATGTTAATAATTGATGGAATAGATACTGCAGTCTAGATGTAAACGGAAAAAATGTAACACCTGCATGTGTATTATATTTTTCAGGGAAAGTTAAGGATTTCTCACGCTCTAGCAGGACGGCCCCTCTGTGATATACAATTTTCAGCTAAAGAATTAAATTTAAAAGTTAGAAGTTACGATTTACAATCTCTTTGCGTGGCAGTAAGTGTCAAAGATTCTTACACATTTTTACAAATTCATATATACTGCCACTGGTGTAATTACACTGAATTTATAGGTGTTGAAAAAGAGGGAAGAGGAATGTAAAGAAGTAACACCTGCTGAATGCTATAAATACTATAATACAGTAGAGCAGATAGACCATCTGATTCAATTGACATTGACAGGAGCATTAAATGTCCTATCTATTATGTTTGAACTGAACGTTGTACCTCTTGCACTAGAAATTACATGCATAGCTGGTAAAGATTAACATTAAAGGCTATTAACATCTGTTATAAAAAAATATACGTATGTACCTTGCACAGATGGGTTGATGAAGTGTATCGAGAATAATATGTGCACATCATTCTTGTAGGTAATACGTTATCAAGAACATTATCTGCAGGACGTGCGGAAAGAAATGAATATCTTCTGTTGCATGCATTTCATAAGCAAAATTATATAACTCCGGATAGATATACCAAGAGAAGAAATAATGTTGATAATGATGGTAAATATCACGATTACAAACTGTTTAACACTGATGTTAAACAATTCCTTGATAATCTGTTGCATTCTATTACTGTTAAATAAGTTGGTGTCTATATACATATAGTACAAAAGACTAAATGTATGAATATAATATTTTTATTTGTAGGTAACTTAGTTAAAAAAAAAACAGGTTATACAGGTGGCTTAGTTTTAGATCCAAAAAGGGGATTCTATAACAAACTCATTTTATTAATGGACTTTAATTCATTGTATCCCAGTATAATACAAGAATATAATCTTTGCTTTACTACAGTGCCAGGAGCAGCTTATGCGAATAGCGAGGTACTTTTACTTGAGGGAAATATATTAAGTTGATTAATATATCTTAAGTTCATTTATTTGTAGGATTTAGAAATTCCTACACATGATGTAAAAACAGGAATAGTACCAACGGAAATACGCAACTTAGTTGAAAGGAGAACGGATGTTAAAAAGCTCATGAATAAACCAAATATTTCACGAGAATCAAAAATGCAATATAATATTAAGCAAATGGCTTTAAAGCTTACAGCAAATTCAATGTATGGGTGTTTAGGGGCAACTCATTGTAGATTCTATGCAAGAGGATTAGCAGCACTTATAACAGGTAATGCTATAAATCTTTTCATGTACCATCAATAATACTAAGATCACAAATGCTTTGTACTAGCAAAGGGCAGAGAGATTTTACAACATACAAAACGCTTAGTGGAAAGATTAAATTATGAAGTAATTTATGGAGATACAGATTCGATAATGATAAATACTAATGCTTTGGATTATAATGAAGTTCTCAGTATTGGATGGAAGGTATTTTCGAACTTATTGTTCTTTTATCTTTATGATGTTCCCATTTCTGCATATATTCAATAACTACTGTTTATTCATAGATTAAACGAGAAGTTAATAAATTGTATAAAAAAGTCGAATTAGATATTGATGGCGTATTTCGGTATTTATTGCTTTTACAAAAGAAAAAATATGCTGCTGTTACAATGACAAAATTACCTAATGGTGAGATAGAAATGATACAGGAACAGAAAGGTATAGATATTGTAAGAAGAGATTGGTGTCAACTAGCCTGTGAAACCGGAAAGTTAGTACTGTATTATTACTTTCTATGTTAATATTAATTATATGCAGTGTCAAAAGTGAAGAAACTAATTCTAGTTTCAAATATGGACATTTCTTTATATTGGTGCAGAATGATAAATTCTGTTTAATATAAACTGCTTAAAATAAATACCTATAAAGTCAATTCTGGTATTTGACGGGGATAGTAATTTACAGGAAAATTTTGGATCAACTTTTTACCGATCAGACAAATGAAGCACGATTAGAACAAATTGTTGATATACTGCAAACTGTCTCAAACAGTGTTCGAGAAGACAAAGCATCTTTATCATCGTTAGTAATCACTAAACAGCTTTCTAAAAATCCTAATGAGTATGGTGACCCGAAACCAGTTCACATTACTGTGGCCTTAAGGCTAAATAAAGAAGGTGGTAGAATGTGGAAAATGGGCGACATTCTACCATTTATTATATGCAAGGTTTTATTTGCTTTTCATATATATATTGTTCAGTTCTTATCGTCTTGCTATTATAAACATTCATATATTTAACACTAGGATGGAACAGATAAAACTGCCACTGAAAGGGCATATCATATTCAAGAATTTAAAAAAAGTGATTCTTTAAAGATAGATATTGATTACTATCTAACGAGTCAAATATATCCTGTTGTATTGCGAATTTGTCAACCGATTGAGGGAATCGATGAGGAATTCCTAGCCAAAAACCTTGGTAAGTGTATATATTTATATACATATTTATGTTTATATACATTTAGACATCATAATGTTAATTTCTTTTGAGAAAGAAAATTTTAACAGAATAGAATAAATTGATAACTATATTACAGGTATAGAAAGTATATGTAAGCCTCGACGAACGTACAAAGAACAAGAATCGCTTGTGCCAGTATCAGGCACTAACAATCAATTTAAAGACTGTATTCCTTTAAAGTTTAAATGTAGAAATGAAAATTGTCAAACAGAAATTGTGATTCAAGACCTAGTATCTAAATTTGTGAGTATTATATTATGAGTAGCTGTACATGCAAAATACTGCTTGGCTAATACATTTTACAAGTGAAAAAGTTGTGTTGTATTACTTTGTAGCCTTTGGGAGAACATTTTTCATTAGCTCATTGCACAAATACGGATTGTAACTTAGCACCTTGGACACATCTTAGTACTATACAAAATGCGCTGCAATTGGCTCTTCGAACTGCAATCACGGAATATTATACGGCATGGATGGAATGTGAAAACTCTGCTTGCTTCAATAAAACAAGGAAACTACCATTGTATTCTCCTACTGCAGATCCAAAATGTCCAGAATGTAAAGATGCGTACATGTATAAAACTGTAAGTACTCTATACGTTTGATTATGTCTTTACTATGTAAACGTATTATAATTCTATGCTACATGCACAGTTATAGAAAAGAGTTATTTTTTACAGTATTCTGATCAACAACTTTACAATCAAATGTGTTTTTACCGGCACATGTTCGATATAGATCAACCAACCTGTAGACGTATGTATACATCGCCACTTATTTCTTGCGATACATTTATTAGTATAGACAGTATATTTCTATGAAATTATTTGTAGATTTATTAACACATTGCTCAAGAGAAATGATACACGCATACAATACGTTAAAGGAACATGTTGAAAAGTTTTTGAGAAAAAGTGGATATGCTACGGTCAATTTTGAGAATTTATTTTCCTAAGTCTAAGAAGTGGAAGTAACATAGGTTCTCTGAGGATAACCGATGAAATCAAAGTAGATGAAAATGGTAAACAATACTTGACACGTTCGTCGCCACGTCACCCATATGTGGGTGACGGGTTCAGTGTCTGTTTTTAAATGATCAAAATAGGTATTTGGAAGTATAATTAACACTTTAGATAGTTAACTAAACAGTCACCAAAATTCAAGGTGATTGGGCGACGAACGTATTAAATTATGTAGAGTTCTTTTACCCCCCAAGTAAAGACATAGGTTCTGAAAAGTTCCACTTTTAATAGAATATGTACATTGCCAACAAATATTGGTTCTTCTTTTTACAAATGAATGTTGTGCTTGGAACTTTTGTAAAATTGTTTTTATACAGATACATGTAATATACTCGTTAATTACTAAATACATAATTGTATACAAATTGTGTAATATATTCTTTCGGAAATCTAATACGTGTACTATAATCAAAACTAGAGATTAAAGCGGTATATTTGTGGCATATAAAAAAATAAGTATTTAAGACAGAAAATATGTAATGCCTCGCAAAGTAAATTAAGCGAGTAGGGAATAAGTCAGGAGTTACCAATGTGTAAGGTATCACGATTGTAGTAAGAGAAGTATTTACTTAACTCACACACTTCTCGTAAACCCAACTGGATGTGCAGGCATTGATTCTCTACAACGGATCGAATTATTATGCCCACGATGAGAATACATGTCTCTTGCTATATACATTTCTGCATCTCTAACCAGGGATATGCCAGGGAGGTGTAGAAATAGACGTATAAAGAAGATCCCGCTTTCGCTCTACTCATTATCCTGGCATACACCTATCGTCGTGTTACCGCTCCTGTACACATGTCAACACTGGTCAGCAGGTCAGCACAGGTCAGCACCACACAATTGACTAGACTACACCAGGGGTCCCAAACCCTTATGGAAAGAGATGTGCTTCAGTTTTAGTTACACGGCCTGGTGCCTAGATGGCACATTAGTCGTTAACTTTTACAATTTGGCGGGAATTTCCGTTGCCCGCCGTTGCCCTTGTGACATTTATTGGTTAAAGACGTGTTTTTTTTCCAAAGAGAAAATTATAAAAATTGTGTGAATATATAGTGGAGAAAATGCCGAAAATAAAGAATAAAAAACGCTGCATTATTAATAACTGTTCAGGGGATGAGCGTTCGTTTCATTTCCCCTGTTCAATTAAAAATACGACACAATTTGTAAAATGGGTTAGGGCTACTGGTGATAAATCACTTTTAACGGCAAACGTCAATTATTTTATTAATCAGCGTTTCTGCCGGAAGCATTTTGAAGATAAGTATGTTTTAACAAGAAAGTTAACAACATCCGCTGTGCCAACATTACTTTTGCCAGGTATATATGCCTTATTTGTACACTATAAAATAGTAACAAGTTACAATAAACACTTAATAAATGTTTTATTACATAATTTTCCTTCAGTATTGACATTATGTATTAATTGCCATAATCTTCATTTTTAGCGCCACTAGAGATGGACGATTATAAACTTGAAGGAACGAGATTTACTAAAAATACAAATGAAGGAGAAGGTAAGTGCATTGTTTCAATTATTGGTTGACAGATTCTGGACCAGCGCTTCAGCGAAGTCTCTTGGAATTTGGTGAAAGAAGATCAATATTGATTTATACATCCAAAGAAGACAACGTGGAGGTTGGCTGCATAATGTAATAATAGTATTATTTATAGAAAATTAATGTTATTGAGAATGATCATCTAAAGAAGTAAGTAATGTGTAAAAATAATTGTGTCAAGATTTTGGAATACATTTTATCATATTCTTTTCAATTTGTAGGATCTGAATGTACCCATGTGGAGCTATTTGATAACGCAGATGGTAAATAGCTATTTGCTTTGACATTCTTATAATTTGACAAATGCTTTGCAATATAGTATGTATCCTTGAATTTACCATTATAGATGCCAGAATAGACAATATTATTGATTTCCCAACAATTCACTCGAATGAAGTGGCGGAACAATTACCAGTGGAAGAATTGCAGATTACTGAGCAACGTGGAACAATTTCTTCAGTTTTGCATAAAAAAAAAGGTATTGAACATAGATTCCAATCTTGTTTCTATTTATAGCTAGTTAATTTGACATAAACCATCTGAAATTATCGGTATTAGTAATTTCCACTAAGGCAATTATACCCCTAAATGCAATTAATTAAGTATACATGTGATTTATACATGTCACATTAATTATTAAGATAAAATCTAAATTTATATCTTATTGATTATTGTAATTGTAATTTATAGAACATGGACTCAGCAACAAAGGATGCTGTTAAATACCAACATGTTACAATATATTAGTAACATACACACACATTATGTACACTATGTAGATCATGTGTCTGTAATGTATTACTTATTATATTAATGTAACGTATTGGTATTTCAAATTAACCACCAGTGAGTATGTGGAACCAACCGTAAGAGTATTAATATCTACTGTAAGATATTACAACAGGTTTGATTCAGTAAAATTCAAATAGTTTTAAATATCATAGATAAGCAAATGCATATGATGCATTTATTTATGATGTTTTTCACTTTTTTTCAATTTAATACCTTTATTCAACTTTAGTATTTTTCTGTTACCTTCTATTCTTTTTGCCATAATTTTATGTTCTTTGCTGTAACTACTTTATGGGCCGCCTAGTTTCTGCTACTAAAATCTATATAAGCATGTACCCATAATTAGTCCCGTCTATAATCATCCTAATAACCTGAACTCACTCTTACAAATTTTACTGACCCACTATTAATGTTGGTTTTTATCACATTAATAGACAGTGTTTCTGTGCTTTATAATGCACATTTTACTTTACTGATTATTTCGTACTGGAGATTGTAGAACATTATGTAACATAATCTGTTTCCATTTTCAGATTCCATTCTTCAAAACTTTGGAATTTCAAGAAAAACACAGCTGACCACCAATGAGAAGAAACAATATAATATGATTGTTTCATTAAAGAAGAAAAATAGGCAGCTGTGTAAAAGAAATATGGAGTATAGAGATCGTCTACAGAGGGCTACCGACTTTGCATCTTCACCGGACTGGCAAGTATTGAAGAAATCGTCCCACCATGCGAAAAAATTTTTCTTATCGTATTTCCGCAATGTTAATAAGAAAGTTCATGCGCGAAATTATTCATTGGAAGACAAAATATTTGCCTTTGCATTATATAAGCGAAGTCCATCCTGTTATAGATATATGGCACACATATTTTGTCTTCCTAGTGTCGAAACATTGCGGAAACTGGCGAAGCAAATATTAGTTAAACCAGGCATTTCGGATGTCATCTTTGATGGCATAAAATCAAGTGTGCAAAATTTCGACGATCCGTTAGATACTTATTGTATCTTACTGTTCGACGAAATGAAATTAGAAGCTTCGTTGATGTACAATGCTTGTGAGGATTTTGTAGAGGGTTTTGTTGATTCCGGGTTTGACCGCAAACCCGTGATTGCTGACCATGTGATTGTATGGATGTTAAAAGGCATCCATGGTACACATCCGTGGAAGCAACCGGTAGTTTTTAATTTTTGTAAGGGAACTACTCCATGGGAAAGCATTGTACGCACTTTCAAAGAAATTGTACAACGCGCATTCGCCTCCGGTTTGACAGTAGTTGCCTCAATATGTGACCAGGGCAGTACAAATGTACGAGCGATTAAATATTTAATTAATTGTAGTCGAGGTGGTCACATGAACAATATTATTTTGTTAGGGGAACATAAAATTGTTCCATTGTATGATCCGCCACACCTATTAAAATCATTTCGTAATAATTTATTAACAAAAAATCTTAATTTTACCTTAGATATTGAAAAATGTACAGCCAAGTGGGCGCACATACTTCATACTTATAAAATTGATCAGGGTTACGGACCTTTTAGAATAATGCAAAAAATTACAGACGCGCACATAATTCCCGATAAAATTCATAAAATGAAGGTATCAAAGTGTACACAAGTGTTCAGCAAAACAGTGGCTATGGCAATTTTTCATATTAACAGACGTACCGAAATGGAACAAGAAACGGGACACACGGCTAAATTACTTTCATTTTTTAATAAGCTGTTTGATAGTATAAATAGTGATAAAATATCCACTGTTGCTGAAACTTGCGAACAGGTTGATACCTGGAATAATGCTATTAAAGTTTTACGCACTATGCGTTTTGTTAAAAGTAGAAGTACAGACCGTGAACGCCCTCTCGTTTTACAAAATTGGATTTTAACTTTAGAAGGTTTTAAAATTTTAAGAGAATATTTGCGGGATCTTGGTTTTACAGAATTTCAAGGGCGTGTATTTAATCAAGATCCTTTAGAAAACTTTTTTGGCCAAATTAGACAATATGGTATTAGGAATGTGCGTCCCACTTGCTCAGCATTTACTGGTTATTATAAAAGCTTATTAACCAGTAATTATTCTTTAGCCATATCGCGAAAATGTAATTGCGCTGCGGATCATACATCTCGATTTATATTAAATTTAACAAGTTTATTAGGAAACAATGATGTACGAGATGATGCATCTTGGGATTTACCGGAATTACCGGATAACTTTGATTTTTTTAAAACTCATTCATATGCCGCAATGAATATAAAAAATTATATTGATAAGAGTGTCCGACCAAAAATTGTAAATTGCGAGATATGTATGAGAAGCATATACAATGATAATGAGTCATGCATTAATAGTTTTTTTTTGCAGTGCATGGCAAAAATTTCTAATATGATTCATTTCTTTTTGCCACGTGTATCGCACAAATTAGATTTTTCAACTAAAATTATTAACTATGTTTCAATACATGTAAATTTTTTCTTTTCACGATGCGAACACGATAATTATATACAAGATTTTATTATTTCCAATTTTATTCGTTTGAG
Source organism: Tiphia femorata (assembly GCA_944319695.1). Lineage (NCBI taxonomy): Eukaryota > Metazoa > Arthropoda > Insecta > Hymenoptera > Tiphiidae > Tiphia > Tiphia femorata. Next base: position 4,527,672 of record OX090904.1, read on the forward strand.
CATTAAACATTATTTTGATTTTATTAGAAAGATACTGGCAGGTTCAGTAGATCTTCCCCAAGATGCTGATTCTCTCATGGTGATGGCATCTAGTTATAAATTTTAATTATATGTATAGTAATGCTGTAAATATTTTTAGTATTGTATATGTTATTAATGCATGATGGATATGTGTGATGGTATATATATTATATGTATGATGGTATGTGTTATATGTATGATGGTATGTATTATATGTATGATGGTATGTATTATATGTATGAGGGTATGTATTATATGTATGATGGTATGTGTTATATGTATGATGGTATGTGTTATATGTATGATGGTATGTATTATATGTATAATGGTATGTGTTATATGTATGATGGTATGTATTATATGATGTGCTATTAATGTATGATGAATGCATGGATGCATCTGTGTATGTATATGTATGTATTTTTATTGTTCCCCTCAGGATGATAACTTATTATTTGCTTTTTATTTTTATTTTCTGTTTGTATTTTGATTTTGTTTTTGAATATTATTTTTTTTTTACTTCTACTTATTTCTTTATTTCTCTTTATCTCTCTCTTACTCGTTATGTTATTATATTATACTACATTATATTATGACTACATATTATATATATTATATATATATGCATATTTACTATTTTATATATAATATTATATTATTTTCAGTTAATTTGTAACCTACCCATTTATTTTATGCATCTTAAATTTAATAAAGAAGTGGATGTTTTATAAATAATAATTTGCAAACATTATTTCCTTTTAATTATGAAAAATAATAGAAATTAATGAGCATTCTGTACCACATGTACATAAGCACACACCTATACATTACTATCTCACACATAGATAAAATATGTATACGTGTACGACACCCGCGCCATCTGGGCACCAGGCCGCGTAACTAAACTTAAGCCGGATGCTACTATGGTAGGTTTGGCCCCCCTGGACTACACTAGCTAGTGCCACTCATATATGTAATACTATCGGGTGCTTTCCATTTAGTGACAGAAGTTGACTCAAGTCGACTTCTAATGCCTTCCATTTAATTTATGTCGCCGTATCGTGATAACTCAAGTCAACTTGTGTCACTAAATGGAAAGCACCCACTATATCGTTAATGGACTGAAGAGGCGACGCAAAAACCACAGTGCAGACATATATCAACCTCTCACTCTCACCACAGTTATCTATCCTCTCACTTCGTACTTTGGCGCAACTGCGCATGCGTGCAGCTGCTAACGCATGCGCATATGTTCGAAGGTACGATGTTCTGTCTCACTTTCTCGGCGCCGCTCCCGCTTATAGGAAATATACGTGGCTAGCAATATAGGAGTATTACATATATGGTACCACTACACGATTGACAACCGCAGTTTACATTTTTGCTAGAGTAGTAATTAAGCTCACTTTTTTCGAATCTATTAGCATACGCAGATGTCACTGTTATTATCGAAAACAGTCCAAGATACAATTTTTGTGAATTTAGGAAAAGACACAGCTGCTTTCCTTTTACAGCTGAAGTGAAATATACAGATTAATTCGCATCAGTTCTATCCATCCAATCATATTCTCGTTTGTTTTAGGGAGGATTCACACCTTGGCAGAAAAACAGAAAGCAGAAAAGCAACAACCAATCAAAACTCGCGCTGGTAATCGACAGTTTCTGCTTTTCACAGAAACAGAAAAGCAAAATGCTGCTCAGTACCAGCGCGACTTTTGATTGGTTTCTGCTTTTCTGCTTTCTGTTTTTCTGCCAAGGTGTGAATCCTCCCTTAGGTAATTCATTCTAATCTGAAATGATATGATACGATTATAGCGCTAAAAGGTCGTTTGCATGGAAAAAGTCGGTTCATAAAAGTGTGTTGAACGCACGGTGTGCGCACTAGAAAGTAACTGGACAGAATGTAGAGGTCGTGTTAATCGCGTGATATTCGATCGGAAGTTGGTGACGAAAGTGGCGCATGGCGCGCGCCATAGTGAATTTCAGTCTTTGTCCAGCCCTCGACGAATAAACATCTTTCTGCCCAAATCTCACGTGTATGACGTGTATGTTCATCCAACAGTATGTATAACTTTCTGTATAGTCGTTATTCAATGAATAATGCAAGACGAGTTATCCCATCTGTTGTTCCTAGGTTGTCGTGACGGACGCATATCATGAGTAAAAACAGTAAAAAAGCAATGGCGGCTACTCGTCGAACGGGCAGTCAGTTTACTACGAGAAATTACGGAAAAATGTGATCTACAGGTCGTAATCGACGAATAAAATTAGAGGTACATTTTTGGATATCCCTAAAATCAGTAGTTTCATGCGTTTTATACGGATTGTCTAATACAATGTGGATTATAAGTAGACATGTGCAAATGTGACAAGAGTGTAATGCTTTACGGAACTTTAACCGACGTTAAATTCGGGGTTATTTTTATAGTTGAGGATTTGCGATAATTCGATGACACATGTAGATTATTATTTATAAATTTTTGTTTTTCTACGACTTTCAACTTCTGTTTTCCAATGTAATGTAAAAACCTTTATTCTCTGTCTTTCATTTATAATTTAATATTAGTCGAAAGTTTTTGGGATTATATCCAATAGACGTGTTTTATCTATATAAAAAGGAAGTTTAACATATATAATGCAGTGAACAATTTGTTCCAAAAACACTTTACATTGAATATCATCGTTGTACTATGTTGTGCTTGTAATGTTAAAATTATACATTTTATATCCATAGAAATTTCATGAAGTATATTATAAAGCAAACTAGCGTGATGCAATTTCGAAAGAAAAATTACATTTTACCTTAGACTAAGCACGTATCTTACCGTAAATACACGTGAATGTAGATTTTACAAAAAATTTTAAAGACGCTCTTTTTGAATTAAAAGAAATTTTAGAAACTATTTATATAATAACAGGTGCGGCCAGAAGGCGGAGGGACGGAAGTGCCTGCAAGAGTAGACATGGCTCGTAGTATTTGCAGGCAATGGCCAGGAAATCGATGGATCGGTCAGTAAATCGGTTAAGGGCTGCATGGTGGTTAAGGCCAGATCAAATAGAAAGGACGATCGACAGACTGGAAGGTGTAAATGAGCGAGCTCACCTAAGTAATGAGCGAGACTCGGCATCATATTCGCTCGGTCTCGGACTTATACGCAGCCGACGAAATAGAGGTGCTCCTATTAGAAGAGATTCGCGATCTGGAACCTCCACCTTCTGCATATTCTAGACCCGAGGACATTCAAGACTTCGAAATCGGTATAATTAGTATTAATTCTCCTGTGCCATATAAGAGTTCTTGGAATAGCTTGTTTCGTGTTCAAATGCTTATTGTAGTTTTCAAATTAAGCTTTGTAACCGATAAGGCAAATTCGATAGGCAATCCATATATTTATTTTCTATTAACAGCAGGCAGTAGGACAGGGGGGCGAATCAGCTCCCAATCCTCAGAGCTGGATTCGCCAGGAGTCCATTCCACAGTCCATTCTTGGGACTCACATGCTAATTATCATGGTCACTATGGGCACAGTGATCATCATAGACATGGCTCTTCCTCCAATGCACTGCCTTGGCCACGAGCGAGCCATCTGGTCTTTTACTGCGACATACAGGGTCACCTTAAAACAGCAACAGGTGTTGTTAGACTCTTGCTGCTTGTACGTAACATTCTGCTCGTATCAATATCGATTAAGAAAATATAGTCAAGTTTGGTGCTTGTAATAAATATTAATGTAAATTCAAACTATTTCTATTGGCAGGTATCGTCCGCAGCTTGTTTGGCCACCTTATGCAGTTCTGGCACTGCCAAGGTCAGCCTTTTCATGCTGCCTCTAGTTGGACGATTACGGTTTATGATCTTCATAGCTGTTTTTTGTTTCTTGGTTACTGCATTACTACTCTTCCTCGATATTTCACATGTCATATATATTTTTCCTTTTAACTGGGCTAAACTGGTAAGTACTGATGTAATGTAATAAATCATTGCAATGACGAGCTGTTAATAATAATCAGTTATTTGTACGTCCAACTACAAAGTAGGCCATTACAGTACAAGTCTTATTATTTTTTGTAGAATGCCTGGGTATTTACGAGCATAGGTATATCTTATGCATTAAGTAGTGCATTAGTAGGATGCTCCATATGGGAATATCACAGTGGCGGTTGGGTGCCTAAACGTACACGATCCCAATTATCTGCTGCTGCAGCTCTTGGACTTTCATCTGCACTTCTAGCATTTTTACTTTCATGGATACATGGTTGTAGTAGCTCGGCTTGCAAAGGACAAGATACTCATAATCATGTACCAACACAACTTTATAAACCCGTTGACAATTCATCTTCTTCTGGAGTGAGTGTTAACATATAATATTATCCTGCACTATAACAATTCTTACATTTCGTGTGTCATGAAACGTTACGATATATGTTATAAAGTTCTCATTTCACAAGTGTTTCCTTTAATTCCACTATATTTAAGTGTACAATTTTTCGAATAATCGAAAAGTAACCAATTTTGTTGGTTACTATTAAAATATTTTTTTCAAACTATTAACATATTTCTACAATGCATTCACGGCATTAACATATAATAGGATTTAACATGTATTAATATAAAAGTAGAAAGATTATTAAAAAAAATGATTAAACTTCAATTAAAGGTAACTGTGATTATTCACAGGTTACTTTGAAAGAACGTAGTCCAAGGCGATCTACTTCGTGGACTGTAAAAAATCAACAGTCAAAAAGACGTGCAGTTGATAGTGACTCAAATACAAATGATGCACATCATGGTAATGGAAATAGCACTTGCGAAAAATATAAGGAGAATAGAAAAGATCATTGGGCGTCGGCTAGGCAGCATGTTTTGCATATTAATGACAATGATGAAGATGGTCACAGAGAAAATTTAGAGATAGAAAAAAGAAGTAGAAGACGGAGAAAAGAAGGAGATAACTCTTCGAGTACCGGAAAATCTTTACCAGGTAGTAAAGGCGGAGGTACTCGAGTTGTAGAAAGTTCTAAGACTAGATGTGTACCAAGAGAATTGCCCATACAATCTCTCGAACATTCTCAGTTGAGAGCAGATACTCATCAAAGAAGTTCTGATGCTAAACAAATTAGATCCAAAGCATCTGAAGCTTCAGTAAATAATGATATTCAGAGCTACTGGGAAGTAAAAGATTCTGGATCAATGCAAGTTACACGTAATGGTTTCCATTGGGAAATGGAAGGTACATCTAGTAATAGTAGAGAAGAAGCTACAAATGTAACTACAGTTCACACGGCAATGTGGTCTAGGCAGTGGCAACCACCAGCAGACGATGTACAGCCCTGCTCTAGTAAAACTATTGATCCTTACAGTTTTACTTGATTGATATACGAAAGACCTGACTAGATGTTACGTAAAGTGGACAAACTGTGGAAAAAAGCTTTTGTGAACAAATGTGAAATACCGAAGCCTCTCAGGAAACAGAAAAATTCGCAACTTTACACTACTGTTATATTGCAAATACAGGAAGAAAGAGATTACTTTACACAAAGACACTGTTTGACTACCGGTAAAACAAGTTTGCCTAACTTCACATTTTTACTACTATTTATGTAGAATTTAAGTAGTCTGTATAATGTTTACCGATGAAAGAATGTACTTTATTAAGATCTTATTTATTTAATTTATATTAACAATTATTGCATCGTATGGCCAGTTTCTTTGATGTATTATAACACGAAAAATCATTGATTGTTTGTTATATGTATTGAATGAGTAACAGCATTCTTTAAATGAGAGAGTGCGCATCATTGTCGAGTTGGTAACAAATGTGTCGTGTCTAAATGCTTGAGAATCCTGTATAAAGTTATCCATGCCTTGTACATTTTGCTGCCAAGAACATAATTTATTTTTAGTTGTTTGGGTCCAGACACATTCCATCGTAATTCCACTAGACTACTCGACTTTGATATACGAGCAAGCAATTTCATCTCATTCCATTCATGAACCAAATAATAAGTCTAAGTAAGTTTTAATGGAATTTGTAAGTATAAGACCATTAGCACGTAAACACTTATAAATCTTGATTCATTTTTTTTATTATATTTTTATGCCAACATTCTCTTAGCTTCATGTAAACTGATTTGTTAATATCTATGAGTAATTACATACGTTTAAGGCTACGAAAATATGTACATACTACAAAAGCTGAAAAAATATATAAATTCATAAATAACATGTAGCTAAACCGATACCAATATTTCACCAGATTGCAAAAGGTTTGTTCTAAATGCGATAGTGCAATTTGTCAATTTGTATTCATGTTATCTAGTCAATGTTACTCATATTTCATTTCATAGAAAGTTGATCTACTAAATATGGCTAGACGGACTTAAGAACTGAATAGTGAAAAATGGGTATTGGTGCAGCATCGGTTATACAGGTCTATCTGAATGATCAGTTTAGTATTGAAGGTACAAAGATTGACATTGTGTTGTTTTGAAAACCATTAATGTATACACATATATGTACATCAACATATGTGTATATGTGTGTGCTCGCGGGTGTGTGTGTGTGCGTGTGCCTCGTGTACAACTATACGTGTACGTACACAGGTATATCATTTCTTATAGCAACATTATTCTTGTACAGGGGTGAACTCTACGTCTATAATAGATCACATTTTGTAATCATATGCAGGCAATAACTCGAGTTTATCACTAATATTTTTGTTCATATAATTACCTCTATAACACTTTCTACAGACATGGATTTCTATATTTCACTTTGTACACAAAGTAACATTTTAACATTTAATGTAAGTTTATCATGTTTTATTCTGACATTAGATGCTAACTTTGCCATAATTGTGGCCAGAAGTTCGCCCTTATTCAAACAAACTACATGTAAACTTATTTGTGAATTTATGTTCATCAAAGGCTTCTGCATGAATAGTACGAGTGCAACGTCAACTATTTCTTTGAGTGAAATACCACTGAATTTTAGTCAAAGTTTTGTACAAGAGTATATCTTTAATAATTCATAACGTTGAAAAGCAAAGTAATCGTTTGGTACATACATATCGTATTAGAAGTACAATTTATTCTGACAGATATCGCGCATCGCATTTTTGACTCATTAATACTTTAACATGTTCAATGTAAAATTATAATAACTTATTTTTTTTCTTTACGTACCGTTGTTATTAGAACCACCGACAGCTAATTTAGCTCAAATGTGTCATGTATGTTATCAATGTAACCAAAATGGTAACATCTTATTAAGGCTTTCTTTAGACAACATTTTGTCTTTTGATACAATATTAGCGCTCACCGATCGTACGCATACACAATTTACTCATGACACATATATAAGACACTGATACCACTAGCTTTGACAAGTCTAGAAACGTCAAAGTAAAATTTATTAAATAGTGTAAGGAAAAAGTGCGTGTTCATATAGGATTGTAAAACATAGTATGTAAATAACTCGTTGTGGCAATTTGATGACTACTGTAATTTATTTAGTTGGGCACAACGAAGAATAACGGATAATTTTCCTGTACATGGTAATTATCGCAATCTACGTGCAACGTTTGGAAAGTGAAAAGACATTCCATGATGAATGGATCCCTCGATCCGAAAGGGTATATTACTCAGCATAAAATATACTTAAACCTTACAAAAGAAAAAAAATATACGGACACTGCCAGAAGAATTATGACATTCTGAGTGTTAATGTATGTCTGTCAAATTCGTTACTTTTCAGTGACTTTACGTCCGAGGCATTACCTCGCCACAATCTGCCATACCTCATGATAAATAAACCAATTTTAATTGTTACACGTATATTGTTTGAGAAGTTTTTGCCACTTTATAATATTACTCTGTATTAACGCCGACTATAAATTACAAATACTCGCCTAGTTTGTCATTTAGTCTTGTTTCGCTTACATCATAGAACAAAGTTGCAATTAAAATTCTCAAATTTAAACGATGTCTTGGAAATATTATCAGTATTACATGCAAAGCAAGAATGGAAGCCTTCAAAGAACAATGTATTAATGTGATCTGACTTATTTTGAATAAGTTTTCTTATAAATGTTACTAGTTATAAATTTTTTTACTTTAAGGAGCAGACAAACTATTGATTAAAACTAACTGGAAAATTATATTGCGATACCTCTTCTACTTCCTTTTTTTAAGTCGGTCTTCCGGACAGATTACTTTTCTTCGGCAGTTAATATTTTTCTCTTTGTAGTAATTTGTTAATATCCAGGAGTTAAAATAGAACAGTAAAAAGTGTATGGAATGAAGGATGTTGATCATCAGTAATGCTGACATGTTGAAACTGCCAGTGAATTTATTTCAATAAAGCTGCCAGAGAGTAGGTGACAAATGTACATCAGGTTCAATTAGTATCAAGACAGACATGTAAATATACTTGATACTCATAATGTAAATTGCATCTTTTGACGCACAAAAGAATTATACTTAATGTTTATTATTGTGAAATATTATTGCATAGAAATTTAGTTACATATAAAGCAATAATTAACAAATCCTAAAATTGGATGTCTGCATTCATTTCAAATTTTTTGTTTAAATTCTGTAAAATACGACAATCTCGAACATTAGGATCATACACATACACCCATAATCGAAATTGTCCTACACTTATTAAGTATTTTACTTTAAATTTCATCTGAAAGATGAATGTGAAACTGAAAATATTAGGAAATTTTAAGAAGGATAATGGGTGTGGCACACTGCCTGAACTAATTAAAATGTTAATGTGCATGTCGGATTGACAAAGAAATTATGATGATGGTACACATATGTAAGGCTCAATATGTGACCACAAAGATAATTAATGTTTTTAACAATTCTTGTGCCGTTTGCAATTTCATCTTGACAATATTGACCAATATGCATCTAATACTTAAGTTAGATTTTACACATATGCTTAGAAACCTCGTTATTTATCATTAAGATGAAATGAGTGGCAATTATAGTGTGCTATTGATTGAAAAGGGTTGACTGTGACTAGAGTCTTGTTAAAATTGAGTATATCACAAAGTACTATTCACTTGTTATTGTAAAAAATTGTGTAACTTACACATTCATTGACTAATATGTTAAATATAATTGAATGAAACCAATGGAATATAATTTTACATCATGTGTACATGCCGTTAAAAAATTATTATATATTAGATGATGGTCCAATAATGAAAACATTAAAAATATTTGTCTTTAATCAATTTTACAATTGTTGTTTTTTATGGGTGCCAAAACGGAAGAAAATAATAGACATGAATATATATATTGACATATGTCAAGGTTCAAACGATGAAATAATTACAATTGCATGAATTTTTATCAAATATTTACAGATACCTTTAGTAGAAATGTATATTTAATTTAACGATACAAATTTTGAATCAGTTTGCTTTTATTTTATTGATATTACTTCAACATGACATTATTGACATACTTCATGTCAGAATTACACTTACGTCATAAGATACTATATAATGCTATTAATCCTTCTGTCCTTAATTCCAAATACATCCAAGTTATGTCTTTGCCATTTTTGAAATGTACGAGTCTACTATTCTAAAGTTAAGTTGACAAATTAATATTTTCGACTATCCACAATTTTCCAACTATATCCTCCAATTTTTTACGTTTCAAACATACATTTATTTCTTTATCTTTAGTTTGTGATTTTGTTTCTTCAGAAATGCAGGTACTGTCAAGCAAGGAATATATATCTATACACTATTATCTATATACTATATCTATATCAGAATTGCAGTTAATCTCTTTATTTAGAAATTATACCCCAAATGAAAGCTTTTATATTATCGCATCTTACCTTCCATGACTGAAATTTATGGGTGGAGTCTAAAATATATAATCAAGTAATGAAAGTATTTACCCGGAACACTGATCAACATTTAACCGAATAGATTTACTTAATATAGCACGAGCGGAATTTACCTGTTCATGAAAACTGTACTGCCCCATTGATGGATATCTCCAATCATTATAAGTTATCCAATTGAGTGGGCCGGTATACATATTTGTCAATTCAGATTGTGGCACTGTATGCACTGCAAATGAAGGACTCACAAAAAAGTGCTGCTTGTGGTGTTGCTTATGTTGCTGATGAAGATATCTCAAGAAATATGGATTGTGTTCAGCAGAAGTGTCGATGGAAGGCAGTCCCCATGAATTTGCCACTGCTACTGCAAAATATATTCCATGGCAGACAATAAAATATACTTATTAATATGATTAAGATGGATATTATATTTTTACTTTCATGTAAAATGTTGTATGGATTTAATTACACCATATAGAAATAAAATAAAACTCTACAATGTGGTTACTAATAAAGTAATTAATTTAAATACCTTTGGCCCTTTGAATATTCAATAATGCTTTATAGTACTGCTTCTTAAAAATGGCCAATTCTGTGACACTTTCAGTTTCCTGTAACATACTTGTGCTGATTTTACCGCTTGGCTCTTTGACCCTAATTTAACATGTTCCTCATTTAGTCAGATGTAACGAAGCTAATAATGATATTTATGAAGATAAATAATACGTGCCTGTATGGAGCACCCATTTTATTATTTACTCTAGAATGCTTTACATTTTGCAGATTAAGAACAACAGAATTTGCATTACTCTGTGAAAGGCATATATTTTTCTTATTGCATTTTTGAGAATCGTGCTGTGATGTTGCCAATTTCGTTTCTTCAACTAGACTCCTGTAATTTTTTGGAGTTATAATGGTAGCCTCCTTCACTGTATTTAAATCTTCTAGTGCTCGTTGAGTATCTGTGTAATATAGTGCAGAATCTAATATAATATTTTGTTCCAATACATCATGATGTGTTTGCTTCCAGTAATCTACTTCAGAAAATGCTATAGGGCAAGATCCTGAATATATCAATTTGGTTGGTGGATAGGCTGGTGCATCTGTGTGTGAGAGAACACAAGATTATATGTTAGATATTATTGTGATTCTGAAAAATAATAATATGTTACCAATGAAGATTTCTTCCTTTGCTCTATTTAAAAAATTTTGTATGCATATCTTGAGATCATCGTAGGCTATTAAATTTTCCATGAGAAAATCGCTCAGTTCTATTTCCTACATAATATAATTTATTACTTATTGAAAAATGCTTTTATTCTGTATTGTTACCTGAGCAGATGCAAATAAGTTGTTATTATCTTGCTTCTCAGAAGGAATATCCACTTTATGGGAATCCCCTTCAATAGATCGTAATCTTTTAGTTTCTCGCTTGATATAATTTGGCGAAATATAATTTCTTGTTACTTTATCTTTATCGGTCACATGCAATGTGACATTACATGTTTGAGAGTTGTACTGAGCATTTCCAGTATCCATGTTCAATAAACATTAATATAAAATGTTCTGAGAAACTTTTGTTATATTTTATCTTTCTTATTTCTCAGTTTTTTAACATGGGTAGCCTCGCTGTCTTATGCACAGATAATCTAAAACAATTTTTACCACTATATTATTCATTATCACTTAATAATACTCGACTATCATTATGATGTTGCTTTCCAATGCTTAATGCTTCATCACATTTTCAAGGTATCATGCATGCTACATTTGTACACTAATGTATGTATATCCGAATTATATTATTAGGAATTTTTCTACAGGTAGCAACTACTTTTTACAATCGCGTTTTAATTACGCGCAAGATCATATTTCGCATATGTACATTAGTACATACATTCGTAAAGCTGTTAATAGAAAAAGTAGGTATTTTCTCTCACTGTACGGATCATACAAGTGATACATATGTCGATGCGCGAATTTTTCTATTATGATAATTAGGTGAATTTCTTTTTAGATGTAATTGCTTACCGTGTTTCCACTTCGATTATTATTCCAAAGGCTCCACGCTGAAAACGATCCGATCTTTCGTAATGATTTTGGGACGTTATAAGAGTACCATGTAAAAACAAATAATGAATTTATGAAATAATGATATCAGCTGTTGTTTCATATTGTTTGGAACAAATGCAAAGCGTATCGAGTGGTTTACAAATGAGTCCGACGGCAATCGTAAAATCTTCCATATATATCCAGTAGACAATAAATTTCATATTATGAAAATTAATTTTTGCAATTTTACCTAACTACTGCATTGGGTTCCCTATGCTCTACGAAATTTGTATAATACAAAATACATTACCGTTGCTCGTCTCGACGTGCTATCGATATTATTATTGGCATCTGATGATGCTGCTGCAAGAAATATTTTTTCTTGGATATTTAAATATAAATAAATAGGAAGCACGGTAAATAAATTACATATGAAAAATGAAAAAGAGATGTATGTAGAAAAGTCATAGACCATCATTATTCCATTTCAAAAGCTGGCTAAAACAGGCCACGGGATATTTGACGAAATTCAAAAGGAAATTGCATCTGTTTATTATAATCTGCAAGTGCAGATGCCACAAGTTGTAAGGGGATTATTGTAATGAGGTGCTTGGAGTCTTCAGTCTCAACACACACTTGTATTTTCAGAAGCTTTGCAAGGATAATTAACTGGACGGTTGGTATAAAAGTATCATCAGAGTACAAGAATGTTCAGAGTATACAACATGCGTCGTCAGAAAGGAATTATAGTTTTGTGTTGTGTAGTGACTTTGGCTGCTAGCGTAGCGTCTAGGTCAACTCCAAAGTTACCATGGGTCGATTTTCTTCCACAATCTGGTAAGAGATTCTGTTGTATTTTCTATAAATGTGCTATATCTTATTCAACGTTCAGTTTTTTATGTATAAATATTTCCTGCAAATTGGATTTATGTAAGTCCCCTTTGGATTACGAGTTATAAGAGAAGGTACATCACTACATATGAATCTATTATAATTTTTATTACAATTCCTTTAACGAAAAATATAAATTGGATATTGCGAAAAATTATTTTAAATAAAAATTATTACACGACAATCCTGGCAAGTCTAAAATTGCAGATGACATTGATATACGTACAAGAGGATTGTATGGACCCTTTACGCCTCAACTTGGAGCAGCACAGTCAGGTTTTCCAGACTCCGAAGTAACACCTAACTTCATTGACAGTAAGGCGCAGTCTCGTGCAGGAAGAGCTGCAGCGGTGTCTCCAAATGTGAAATCTTTATATCCTTCCCTTAATGTGGCCCCAGGAATACAAGAAATCACGGAACCCGGTGCCACTGATAATGCAGGAAGTGCTGCTATACCAAAACAGTATTTACCAAGCATTTATGGCCTCTTTGGACCATTACCAGATCCATCCATGTTTGCAGCAAAGAAATCATTCTTAGATACTTTATTCAAGAACATTGCAACTACGACAACAGCTACACCGATTCCAAAAAGTACAATTGTGCCACCTGGCTTTTGGATTCCAGCTTCTGTTAGTGTAGATCCAGCTGCCTACAACCAAAAGGTAGCAGAATTCTTAGCTAAATTATTTGACAGTTTGAAATTGAATAAAACTGCTATCGAAAAAAGTGAAACTGCGGAGTTGTCAGATGCGGTTCCAACAAAAATTAAGAGATCCGTGCAGGACTTGTCAGCTGTGAATGCTGCTAAAGACACCATTGTCGACACAATTCTAGCTGAACTTGGCGACTTAAAAACAGATATGCTTACTACAATAAATGATTTGATGGCTTACCAAAAAGCAGTCTCCGCACAAATGGCTTCTGGTAAACCATTTAAACCTTTTGCACCTGGCGCATGGATGAAGGCAACTGCTGATCCATTGTTACCATTCCGACAAAGAATATTGACTCTCAGTAATGTGTTCGATATGTTAACAAATTTACAAAGGAACATTACTACTGGTATTGAAACAGCTGTCAAAGCTAACATCAAGACTTCAGATGAGTATGAATCAACTAACAATGGCGATGTTCCATCGGAATATAACAGCTTTAGTCCAAATGAAGAATATGACGCAGCTGTGAATGCAACACTTTTAGAGGCCCTTAAACAAAGAATAGCTGCTGCTACACTCATAAATCCCATGATTTATTCGTCCAGTGATATAAGACCAATATCTGGAAAGTACGCGAGATCGTTACCTAAAGATCCTACTTCTTTTTGGGTATCTTATCCACAAGGTTCAGCTGATGTAAAACGAGGTGTTAGCAATAGCAACTCACATTTTAAAGATGAAGAGGAGTATCCTAATCAACAGTATAAAAGAGCAGTCAGCATGCAGATGCATCAAGGATATCAAAGTTTACCACCAGGTTCCATAGAATCTGTACAGGCTGGAGGAGGCTCTGCTTTAGGACACGAAGGTGGAGGAATTAAATTATATGTAAGTACAATTAGACTTCCTTAACAAACTACTAATATAAGTTATGGACTGGGATTTGCAATATATGTAAATTATATGTAGTGTCATGTACTACAATCTGGCACATTGAAAAATATAATAACTTGGCGAGCGAATAGATTTCATGCAAACGTCACATGCATATATTCTATATTATCCAAAAAAGTATTAGATATCCCTTCATTTTTTTTGTCTTCTTATATATTAATAAATATTGAATACAGATGACTGTTTTCTAACAGTCTAGGAAAAACGCATAATGCAGGCTAAAAACTAAAAAAACATTTACATGCACATATGGCACCTTGTGCTAGTTGATACTTATTGAAGTTTTGTTGAAAGGATTAAAGATAACTTTAAACAATATGATGACTGTATCTGTTTTCAGATTCAAATGCCTAAGTTACCTATCGTGCAAGCACCAGGTTTTCAAAGTATCACTTACCAAAATTAGATATATATATAATATCTGGGTTGTGAATATTGTGGATATGTTGATTTGTCGTAGGGCGCCAATGAGTATGCAGACATCAATAAATGGTCTGACTGGATGCAGTACTTTGGAAATGAACGCCAGAGCCATAGGCATCATAATCATCATTAGGCAACTCATCCAGCAGGAATATCTCTATTATCGTAATAATGAAATCTTAAAAGTATTTTGCAAAAAAAACTAAATATCGAATGTGTATAATAAATTGTTTTCTTTAATAAAGTACCTTTCACTGAAAAGCACATCTGTATAATCAAGAAAAGGCAAAATGAAAGGAATATGTTCTGCGATGTTACAAGTTTACATTTATGTGCAGTACTTAAATTCTGAGCATAATTATTATACAAGTACGTGCTTTATTTATATGTCAATGTATATTGAAATGTTCACGCCATTCGTGTTTGTGTTAAAAAATCAAACAACGCTTTAATGATAATGTTGGAAGATATAACTGGTACTGCTGTCTGAGAAATGCTGACGCACATGGGCGCAATCCTGCATCAAGTGCGTTGCTTTGTTTCTCTATAATCAGCAATGCATTGTGCGCAGGATAGCGTTAGTGTGTACGGATGCACTGCTGTTCACGAATCAATAATATCCTTGAAGAAATGGAGGAAGGACTCACATTTGACAATAAAATGTTCGGTTTACTGTCTTTAATAAGTATATAAGATATTACCCTTACACTTTGTTGTACAAAATTCTTCGAAATATTGGCAGTATCACTAATTGTAAACATAGACACAGAACACCTCCTGAGTGTCTTCGGAAACCCATTTATCATTATTCAACTTTTCACTGTTTTCCATTTTAAAAATGTTCTTAAGCCTATAGTATAAATCTCATTGATGTACTTCTTTCTGAATTGGATTACTATCATCTATTTTTTGTCACTTGGTTGATTAAGTGTTCCATTTGTTGATCGATTCTGAACACCATGTAAAACGAAGCTAGTACACTGCATAAGGTCACTAGGAACCCTAATCCACCAAATATTAGTTTTGGTGCAAAGATCTTCCAAACCATTAAATGACGGCAGTGAATTGTTGCAGCAAGCATGCTGCCAAAAGTCTAAAAAAAATGTTATTGTACTGATAAATATAGCGTTTTCATACTGTTTCAAAATCTGCTTGTATTTGTTAGCTTACTCTGATTCCATGAAGGAGGACATACTTCCCAGCGACTGAAAATATTGCCGCGTGAAAGGCAGGATCTCGTTCAAACAGAAATAATTCACCTCTCTTCATATCATCTTCCAAAAATTTTACTCGTATCCATTTGGGGAATACCAGGTAGAGAGTGAAAGGTACAATAACTAAGAGAGGCAATGTCACACCCAATATAATATAAGATCCAAATGTATTTATTCCTACGGCAATTTATTATCATTAATTTGTACAGCAATCTTCTATATCAGTTTTTTAAGCGTTCTTAGATACTTACCTATTAGTATCGCTGGTAACAAATTTCCGTAAAGATGACCACCTGTCCCAATAAATGCAGCATCCCAATGAATGGTAGGAAAAGTAGACTGGTGACCAGTTCCGTAAAAGAAGTATTCGGCTGTTAAGTACCAGCAGAGAAGCGCAGGAGTGGACACATCGACAAGCTCCACTATTTCAGAAAATGTAAATAATTTCACAACAATAATAAACACGATATGAAGTATCGTCAAACTAAATACTTACATATACTGTTTGCATTCTTGTATCTTTCTATTGCGGACAAACCCAATATCGAGGCACATGTGAGAAACATTAAGAATGTGCTAAGAGATAGTATATGTCCTAATAATAAAGAATACAAGAGCATAAGAAATACGCTCAATGAAATGAATGTAGCACTGTAAACAGTACCCAGACCGTACACCACTGGTGTTTCATCGATATTCAATTTCTTCCGATATATAGAATCTTTGATTTTTTCAAACAACCGGGGTACTACATTTTCATCTTGATACATGTTGATAGATTCTTTCTTCTTTGGTAACAGATATATACTAAGTGGTCGATAATAAAGAATTATGATACCAAATAGACATAGTACATATACAATATTTGGTAATGCATTCACTTGCCATGAAGGGGCAAACTTCATTTTTACAAACTTTGGAAGTCTCTGCAAAACCCAATAACACCCCATGCAGACACCAATGATTATGGGACAATATTGTCCTATCATTACGCTGGGAGAAAATCCTGAGAGGTTTCCACAATTTTGTAGCCATAATCTGACTATTGTGATATAAAGTGCAAGTACAATTAATGTAACTGCTAGTAAAATTCGCTCTAAATTGTGTGACATTAGAGCACCTGCTTTACTTATCACAAAAGCAGAGCACATATATTGTTCTTCTCGACATTGCCAGAAATAATGTGATAATCGTATAGAGACACATGCTGTTAGACCAACAATCATCGCAATTGTTTTGAGACTTGTCTTTGATATTGCTTTTGGAAATGATTTGAATTTTCTCTCGGAAAATTCACAAATATCATCTTTTCTTAATGTGAATATAAACAGCCAGACAAGAGTAACAAGTAGAAAAGATAAGACATTATCTTCTTCCACGATGTAACTATTAGAGAATAGACCACAAACTGTGAGAGCAAGGAGGACTCTACTGACATAGACTGACCGCTTAATTTTGAGAAAATCATACCAACTTGTAGAAATTTCATCCCAGTTTTGAATAATTAGTAATATTAACAACACAATAGATACTCCGCCAGTGCCAAATAATACTGTATTCTTTAACTCATCTACAATGTTGAAAGAGAATAAACAAAATATTACAAGTGCCGTCAATATATTCACTAGGATAGAGCATTGTAAAAACGAAGACTTAAATATTGAAGACATTCGACTCTCAGGAATACCAGTAATAAATAAATAATAAAAGAACAATGTACAGAACATTAAGAGCAGGCCTTTAGACATAAGATTTGAATCAAACTGAACCCACACTTCGGTGTATGTTGCTTTCAATAAAGCAAAATAATTCTTTGCATCCTTGATGAAATGTCCAAATTCTTCATTATTATTTATATGCTTTACTCGTTGTGAGAGGGAATTATATATATTTTCAATTCCTTGTAATTGATCCTTTGACAGTAAATATGTATCTGAAGCATACGCATCTACATATCTTTTTGTCTGTGCAATATTTCTCCACAATGAGTGCAGCGGATGCAATATTAGATTTTTGAAATCAGTATCGTTCTTATCATTGGGTAATGCGTCGAGTATTACAGATCCTAGATTGGAAAATGGTACAGCAGTTCCAAGAATAGATGCCAAAGTTGGAACAAGATCTATTTGATTCACACTGGCAGTAGTATTAATCAAAGATTCCTTTACGAGAGGAAGCGTGGAATATACAAATAATGCAGCTTCGACCTCGCCAAGGCTCTCTCCACCATGATCTCCACTTTCGGTCATTCCGTGATCTCCAAGCACAAAGAGAATCATATCGTCTTCCAGAGAATCTACAATTTCTTTAATAAGCGTATTAGTGTCGTTTAACTTTCTTGACATTTCCGGATGTTGAGGACCGTGCTTGTGTCCACAATGGTCAATTCCAAGAACATGTGCTATCAGGAGAGACCAATCCTTTTTTTTTATTTCAAAGAAGATGCGATATCGTACGTCCTTATCTACACTGTCTAGATCCCAGACATTGAAGGAGGACGATGGAAACTGTCTTTTAAATTTACCAGGAAACAAATTTGTCCAAGTGTCATCGCCCATAAAAACAATACCGGCGGCTCTATTCTGATTGACGATGTTGTCTTCTTCTATTTCGTCGGAAGCAAAATTTGACCCAATATCGATAAAAGTGGGTAACGACCCCGTTGTGAGGCCCAATAATCGTTGCATGGTCGTGGTAGGTGGATCTGCCATGAACTTATACAATCGTGAATGCATGGGATGACTTTGAAGCAACTCATGAATTATTGGTAACTTATTACGATAATGTGATGAGGAAGAAGTGTTGTCGTCGTGCCACTTAGCAAATTCATATTTTAAGGCATCGACCACTAGCAGCACCACTCGTGCCTTTTGTTTAAAACAAATGTTAGCGGCGCGCTGAGAATCCTGAAAAACATTCTGTACGTCACATTCGTCGGAAGATGAGCAGTATACGCACTCTGCGCGATCTGTCCTTGAAATGCGGTGCAAGAGGAAGCCGCTAGTGAAGATCAGCAAGCCGGCTGTCATTAAATATGACATCCATCCCTGAAATATCAGGTAAGTCCAGAGTCTACTCATTCTTGTAAACTTTGTATTATCTTCCGGCATTATTCAGAGATATTACAATCTTAGAGATAGTCCGTAACTGCCTTAACCTATTCTTTAATATCGCTATCGACTGCACCATTTTCGCACTCATAAACGTTTATACAAACTATAACAGTGCAATGGTATTCGTACGTCGAGCAACTTAAACAATATCTTGAAAACGTCAATCTTTCGGCAGAGCAGTAAGCGCGTTTTAAAATTTCTCGAAACTTGTTCGGCGATCGTATAAAACTTGCGTGTTTCTAAATCACGTTTCCCGCAGTGTACAGTGTTTACTACGAGGACCATAAGCGTCATTGCGGTAAATTAAATATTCTCGCTATAGTAAAGAGCATCTCTCAAGATTTCGTCAATATCCGAATATTCTTTCAACGATTATTTGAAGCTAATAATATCCATTATTATTTACAGCATGGGACATTATCAAAATGTAGTGTCGCAGAGAGGAAGGAAAAGATATTGAATGTTTTTTTGATTTCACCGGCTTTGATACTGAAAATGGGAACGTTGATTGGATGTTGGAGATTGCCGAAAATAGAATATACCAGGCACTACAAACATAAACAGAACAGATGCGACGCCTGTTGTCTATCAGCACCAATCAGAGATCGTTGAAGTGTGTCCTGGAGATAATTGCAGTGCTCTGTTCGATCAACGGTACTTATGGAGTAGAATGTAAACAATGTTTATTTGTTATGTAGTTACTTCAAAGAGGCGCTCGCAACAGTGAAATTTCTCGACCGTATACGCGCTGACCCTCTTTCGTGCTCCTTGACAGTCTCTCCTGGGTGCTCCTGGGCATCGAGTAACCATAGCAACTGTTCATGTAAACATCTCCGTCTCTAAAGCCAATTTCTAAAGAGTACTTCAAATTATTTTGATTATTTACATTTGGAAGCTCTGCTTACACCGGCTTGCGCAGCGACAATCCGGCGTCGCAGCCAACCTTGCCACGGCCTCTAACTCCCCTAGTTACTTTTTCGGGCACCGGTGGTACCTACAATGGCTTGAAAATACAAAATCAAAATAGTCAGAGCAAGTCAGAGTCAGATGGACGAATTGAATAGAAATATCAGAATACAACCTTAAAATATTTCTTCGCCGTTCGTTATTTGTAATACAAATCTTCTTAAAATGGAGTTAATTAATCGGAGTATATTTAAGATAAATGTGTTTGTCTAGCTTTGTTTAGCAAAATGATTCTTACTATTATCAATGGCAAGCGCAGATACTGAAATATGCGGTTTTTTAGATGTTAAATTATCCTTAAGTAAATGTGTGACGCACAATGTGAAAAAAAGATCGTTACCATGGAAAGCATGGAGTAGACAATGGTGCTCTGTAAGAAAACTTGGACCAAAGTTGGGCGTAGAAATTCAATTGAATTGTGGCGTCGGTAGTGGTAATAATATATTATCGCAAAACGAGAAAGGAAATGTAATAGTAGTACCGCAAAGCGCAATTCTTTTTCGTACCGTCTCAAGATCTAAGTCATTTGCTTTTGGAGTATTTCCGTCGAAAGAAAAGAAACCACTTATCTATCTGTCAGGAAATTCTGAGACTGAATCGCAACAATGGATGACAAACATCAGACAATTATTGAAACCAAAAAAACATCAGCTTACCAAGGGTTCTCATTATATATCAATAGTGGATAATGTACACTCTAAGGCAGCTGGTTTAACTGGTATGGATGTTTGTGGAAGTATTAACATAAAACAATTATACCTTTAATTTAAATATTGATTAGTTAAAAATATCGTGGATTTATCATACTTTCTTCTCTCAGGTTTACACGGAGATTTAATTGCTCATCGCCAGGGTATATATGTAACGGACATTTATACAGGTGAAGTGATACAAAAATTTAAATGGGAAGAGTTTAACCAATTTCATTTAACGACTGTTGGACGTCCGGAAGATGTTAAACGCATTTGTGTAATTTGTACAACAAAACAGTTTCGTGGTGGAGTCGGTGAACTTTATGTGTTTTGTTTAGAAGCTACTAAATTACTTCAGGACTTAGTCACACAGGGACGCGGACCAAAACATAAATCTCTGAGCCTTAGCGAAGGTGATTTGACAATAGATTACGACAAATCTACTTTCACCGTTACCACAGCTGTTACAGGAAAAAAGGAGTCACTTTTATCCTCGTGTTCAAATATCACAAAATCATCAAACGATGTGATGCAATCTGATTTTCTGAATAATTTACATGCTCAAGAACTACCCGTTCATGGGAGAGCTGTGGATAATGTATACCAAGCCGAACTTCCAACTCTATTAAATATTAGTTCCGATGTAATGCAGTTAACAGATGTATCTAATGTATCTGTAGCTTCAGGAATTTATGAAGAAATTCTTGAAGATGGGAAGCAATGTGTAAACGTATATGAAAATCCAGAGGAATTAATGTTTAAATCTACAGGCACCAAACTCAGCCCCCCACCTTTACCACCACGACAAATATGTGGGTCTATATCTACAATAAATAACAGGTTTGTATATATTTATGAATTATTTTGCTTTTATTATCCCTGTTACTGTGTTAACATATAAATATGTTCAAGCAGCACGAAGCAGATTCTATTAAGTGGTAGTAAAGAGGAGGATAACAGTAAGAACAATTTGAAAGTGGCTCCAGGTGGAATACTTATGAAAAAACATGATAATTCGGAATACATTCCAATGTCACCAATAATTTCTAATGTTAACGCGAATAATCTACAATCGAATTGTGTTCCGGAAGAAGTTTATGTGATTATGCAATAATTTATCTGAAAAAAGATTTTCAGACCTTGGTCAAAGCTCTAATATAGTTCTCAAATTTATCAGAGTATTAGAGTAAATTAAAACTTAGATCTAATTGTTTTTAAGGAAGAATACATAAAAGATTCGCTATGCCTAAGATTTTTCCACTTATTTAAAATGTATCGTTAGAGACAGATTTATAGCGAAAAGTAAAACAAGTAATTTTTATAACTATGTATTCTCACATGCATCTAAGTATTTACATTTTTAAGTGCTAAGTACACAGGTTGGTGATCAAAGCATAATGTTAAGTAAATCGACACTATCGAGGTATACAACTTATATATCTGATTTATATATATTGTTTGAAATATATTGCATTTTGTATGGGTACATTTACATTTGTATATATCACATCGCCTTTACGGAATCTTTATTAAATGACCTTACATTGTCTTCAATATTATATCGAGTATTTAAACTATCGAGAAGTAGAAAAAAATCACAAGATCCGTGAGTAACGAGTATTAGTTTTCGACAAATTTACACATAAATTAGTAAATTTTCGTGAATTTAATATTAATTGTAAGGAGAAAGAACAAAGAAATGGAAGATATAGTTAACTTGTAAATTCGATTACCAGCTGTATACATATTTACTGCCAAAAAACACATTATTGCGAAATACTTGATGAACAATAATGTAACTGCAACCGCAAGTCAGCCGAAATACACTTTATAAAGTGTAGTTGAGTGTAGTTTTACTGAAACCTCATAGTTACAAAAATGACGTCATTTTCACTTGACATTTTGGAAGCTGGGAGCGTAGAGATTTGATTGGCTGATCCATTGTTGTCGGCATTATGGCGTCTGCGCTCGCGGCGCTCCTGGGTTGTACTCATAATAGTGTGTTTGTTGTCTTTGATATTATATGCACTTGGAGTAAAACAATTGTCGCTAGCACGGGAAACGCATAGAGTTAGGGTGTCCAGTGCAATTCATAGTACTTAAATAAGTTTGTTTTACGAATTTCGTGACTGATATTCGTTCGCTCGTAAAGAGGATTTCATTGGTAATCTATAGTGCGAAATTCATGTTCGGCAATCGATATGATTTTCACATAACCCGTAATAATGTCGCAGAGTTTACACTACATATACAATGAACTCTTATAAACATAGCGACTATGCGGCTTTTAAAAATCGAATTAACCGTCCCATTTTAAAAACTTCAGTTCATGGGTATCAACGGGCGGATGATCGTGCGCTTCTCTAGTCTGTATAATCTTCATAAGTGACCCGTGTGTATCGTGTGTCAGCCGTTGCAGTAAAATTGATTCGAACGCGAAGGCTACAATGGTTCTACGGTAAATACTCACTTTCACAGTTTTATCGCGCCTATTAAATCAGCTCCTCGGTGCTACTATTTTTCTTGCATATTTTAGAACGAAGTGCATCTCTAGGACTGTGTTGTTACAAAGCTATGTCTGTTTGTTTTTGTGTTATGCAAGAGAATTTAATTTCTACAGAGTTATCTGCATTTTATGTAACTGTTTTCTTTTTAGATGAAATCAATTGAGTATATCGATTGCTTCACACCAGGAACTGTCTCAAGAGCTACAAAAGTCTTTGATAATTTGCTACTACCTGTACAATGTGTTTTTGTCATTAACATTTACGTTTCGTAGACACTAGTACTATTGCAGGCTGTCATAAGATGAACGAACTGTTACAAACTTTAATCTAATGTTTCAGCGAATCTGTGTAGCTTGCTTAGAAACTCAATTTGATAATATCGTGCATCATTATCGCCAGAAAAATGATTGAAAAGCCAATACGAATTCAGATCCTTTTACAATGTCATTGATCTGTCTATTATATTCATAATAATTAGCGAAGTCTCAACTTTTAACCTTAATTAACAATATCGGATTTAGTATGAAAAACAAATATTACAAATTGCATGTAAACCATTGGCTTGCTCAGTAGCACTTTGTGAAGTGATCGTATACTTAAAGTCTGATGTATCATGTAACGCAAATATTCTTGTCCGAATCACAACCACTGTGCATAAGAAACATGTTACTATTTTTCTTATAAACATTGAATGCCGTTGCTACCTCTAACGCCAACGGTATACTTATTTGTTTCGACTACAAATTACAACTATAGCTACTTCACCTCAAATTAATTACCAGTAGGTTGATTCAAGTAAATCAATAATTTCTACAATGATAACTTGACAGAATCGTTATACAAGAATAATTATACTTTTAATTTACGATGCATACCACTTCTGCATCACGGTCAATAGTGTACGAGAAAACACCTTTGACAAGTTGTGCATAAAGAATTTACAGTTAAAGCGAATTAACAAGTTTCACAAATGCCAGTCGCATTGGGGCACTGAATTTCGAAAATGTTACCAAAGTGCCGGCTATTTGACTGACAGCTGTAAAAATATATGCAAAGCCATTAGCATGTGCATAATAAACGGCGATAAAGAACGTACGTCAAATGCACGTCACAAGCGTCCGGTACACAATGTGCGGCTTATTAGAACTCAAACTTAACGCTTTTCGATTCACCGCCTCGTGAAGTTGAGAACCGTATCGGGGAAGCGAAGACCTCTCTGTTACTCAGTGGCTCTCAGTGTGTCCTTTATGGGGACGCTGACATCGTGAACAAGAGGGAAGAGAAGGAAGAAAATGTGGTAGGCCGGCCGACAGAGAGAGAGAGAGAGAGAGAGAGAGAGAGAGAGAGAGAGAGAGAGAGAGAGAGAGAGAGAGCGAAAACAACGCTGCTGCTTTTGCTAAAGCAATACATAATGAAGCAGATAAAGTTTGCTACTGGTAAACACGCAGATCTTTCGAGCTGTTATTCCCGAACGATTTGAGATACCGTGACTTTACAGGAACTAAGCCGACGGCATTGCAATATTGCTCGCGAACAATTGCATCCTTCTGCTCGCGCTCTTCGCCGATCTACGATACAGACGAAAGTATGCAAAACAGGATCTCCGTTAATATCTTATCTGCGAGCAATGCCGTAGTAAGAATAATTTTCTATCTCGATCGCCTCGATCGATCATATTCGTATTCCGAGGTCCATCCATTTGGATAAGATTAAAAGAGCCATTGAGACGGCGAGTGCTCTCTCGTGTAAGGAGAGCAAGTCGAACAACGTCGGAGAACTTTGTGCTCTATTATATTTGAGAACGGACGAAAGGGCGGTATTGAAGCGGCAATGCTTGTCCGCAATTGGTGATCCTTTCCTCGTTCGTCGAGTCAGCTCACATTACCAGCGCGCGCGTCTCTTCTCTCCCGGTATACGCACTGCTAGAGCGTTTCGAAGGTGGAGGTGGAGGAACGTGTAAGACGCACTCGTTCACAACGACATCGGGCACACGAACGCAAACGCCTATGATATAATGCCCCGTTCATTATGAAAGTGGCGTAAGTCACATTTCGAAGAGGGACGAACGAGCTAATAAGAATAATCGTTTACTATTATTATAATATAGCTGTATACAATAAGGGATAGCGTAAAGGTGACTCACGCCTCTTTTAAAATAAGCAGACGCGATCGCTTAATTTTAAGGAAGTCCGATAACGAAAGTTTATAAAAATTGCAAGGATCATTTCTTAATTTGGGGTCTGTAACTTTGAGAACTCGACGGACGATGTAGGTTAGGTGGACACACGAAAGTAGGCGTCCTTAATTCGTTTTTTAAATAATCAGTAAGCGCGAGGGCGAGTCGTGGAGCGACGTGAATATGAATTCGATATAGTAGGGGCACCATTTGTGATACACCAGGATGGATTGCATCGTCGAGTGCTTTCTTAACGCGACAAAACAAGGTCTGCGTCGGATGAGCGTAGGTATAGTGTCGGTGTCGTGCTCGTTCCACGCGCAAGACTAATTACTTCTCGCACGATCTGTCTTTCTGAGATTCGTTCGATCGATATCGAAGCACGCATTATCGAGCAGGGCGACAGAAAAGAAACACGACTTTCCCCTTTTCGTCAAATACCGTTGCTATTTTTCATTTCAATGTGGAAGAATAATTAACGATCGATATTCCGAGAGGGTTGCTCCCCTCGACTAGCGTGTGCCAACGGGAAGTATTTTTAATTTGGTACGGGCGACGAAAAATAGGATTACCCCATTCGATAGCCAAACAAGAGAGAAACGCGCTTTATTGTCGGCTCACGTTACCGACACCCGAGGTTCCTTAGCGCACGTATAGCGTGCATTACATAGCGAATGTCAATTATTTCATAATGTCCTAGATTAACGATGGAATAATATACTTTCAGGGGTTCTCAATGGTACGCGTGCTCAGCGAATGACGAACGGCGTGCCCCTGGAAAAATATAAGGGAACAGAATAGCGACGCTGTGCCAGTTTTCACTGGGGGCCCATTAGGTGTACATGGGTGATATTGAAAATGACGGCATCTCTATGATTCAGTGCCTTTTTCCTGGCCCGTTAATGGATGCTGGTTTCGCTCTAATCAGGTAATCCCAAAACACGGCGGCCCAATCGTCCAAATGTCCACCTATAAGTTCCTTTTAACTCGCACTGTTTCACGAACCTAGCTGTTACGAGCTTAAAGTCGGCCAGGCTCGCGTGCCTTCTGGGACACCGTTCTTAGGCGTGCACAAACGATTTCGTCACCGTGCAAACGACAGTGCCCTTGTAACTGGCTTCTCCACTAATCTTCGTCTTTTACTTCGCGACGAGTCGCGGTTATGCATTTGCCGGGCGCGAAAATTCGACGCGACCAGCCCCATCTGTGGTGCGCCGTACATTCGAGCCTCGGTAAATTTGGAATTTGGTGGATTGCGTAATGCCTACGGTCGGTAACGAGCCTATGCCCAAAGGAAGAAAGATAAGCTTCGTAGGAATCCCATTTACAGAGTAGATAAGTACGATCAATTGCTAATTTGCGCTTAGACGGATGGAATGGAAAATGTATTCTTGGCGTGCAAGCGCATTAACTTGTAGTGAAGCACCACTGGTTGGTTCTCAGTGGACGGAGTGTTAGCTTGGTAACTCAATTTGTGCGGCTCTGCGCCCTGCGATGCCCGCCGCATCCCGACCGGTCCGATTTGGCGGTGTATCGAGGACATTGTAAGCAAGATACGACTTCGTGATCACTGATTCAATATTTAAACGTAACATTGCGATCCGGGTCGGTGTTACTACGCTCTGCGAATTTGGGAACGTCCAAAGCGCTGATCTGAGACGCGAGAGCCCAAAGCGATGAAATTGGAGAATTATTTAACGGCTCCGCTTTTACGTAGATGCCCCTGATTTAGCCGACGCGTTTCAATTTTCGTTACGGCACAATTATTCTCTGTAAGAGCGCGAAGTATGAGGGAAATGCTATTACCTTGTACCGTACTTAATACAGAGTCGTATTTAATATATGACCTTGTGTTTAAGACTATTTTGTTAGTAGCGGCTGATATACTAATATGTTGCCCTTTTCTCTTGAAACTTTATTAAGTTTCGAAACTTGGGGAAAATTATATGAACATTTTTTGAATGTAGCATTTGGTACATTATTTTTCAAATTTTAGATCGGATGGCGGCACTAGCGAGAGTCCATTACCTGTGGAAGAAGGGGAGACTGTTGGTCCACCCCACAGTCCTCGTACTAGACATAGTCATAGTCACTCACATGTTAATGCCCATGGATCACATAGTCACCGCCATGATAAACCAAAGCAGCTAGTTAAATATGGAGAATTAGTAATCCTTGGGTGAGTTATTGCAGCTTCGTATGTAGTTTATTACACTGGTAAATTTCAATGTTGCACATTTCTCTGCGCTTTCCAGATATAATGGACATCTGCCGCCTGGTGATCGGGGAAGAAGGAGAAGTAAATTCATTCTGTGTAAAAGAACAGTGCCAAATGGTGTTAAGCGTAGCAAACACTACATTGTTAAAACTCCTCACAGTTCACAAGCCATCCTTAATACAAAGCAACATTCTATCTCCTACACCCTATCCAGGACACAGGCTGTTATAGTCGAATATACAGAAGATGAAGAGACTGACATGTTCCAGGTTGGTGATGTCTGAAACAACGTTATTTGTTACGAGAAAAATGTCAAAGTGCATAAATGTTGTTTACAGATTGGCCGTTCGTCCGAATCGCCAATCGATTTCGTAGTGATGGATACTTGCCCAGGCGGGGGTGAAGGTGGATCTCCTAATGAAGGCCGAGTTGCTCAGAGTACTATTAGTAGATTTGCCTGCAGAATTCTTGCTGACCGCTCCGACCCAAGGATTGCCAGGATTTATGCAGCAGGATTTGATACTTCCAGAAATATCTTTTTAGGGGTACGCTTTGCAGCCTAATTCGCATAAAGTGCAAAACTTCATCCCGTGTAAAAGAAAGAACTGTTAAAACATGATATGCATTCGTCTAGGAAAAGGCAACTAAATGGCAAGAGAACCGTGAAATTGATGGACTGACTACAAACGGTGTATTGATAATGCATCCGCGTGGACAATTTTGCGGTGGTGAAGCGCAATGTGGATTTTGGCGAGAGGTTAGCGTGGGCGGTGGTGTTTTTTCACTTAGAGAGAGTCGAAGTGCCCAGCAAAAGGGAAACGTCGTGGAAGATGAAAATAATATTTTGCAAGATGGCACTCTCATTGACCTTTGCGGCGCTACATTGCTTTGGAGGTCGGCGGAAGGCCTTGCGAAATCGCCGGTAGGTTTGCGTATTTTCCAAATCAATGCCACAATTTTTACCTATATACTTTCTTTTTTAACTCCTTTGTAGACAAGACACGACCTGGAAGAATTGGTTGATGCTATAAATGCAGGACGTCCACAGTGCCCAGTGGGCTTGAACACATTGGTTATACCACGTAAGGCGGCACCCGATTCGGCTCAGCAACAACCGTATGTTTACTTAAAGTGTGGACACGTCCAAGGTCACCACGATTGGGGTCAAGAAAAGGATAAGGTTACGAGAAGGTGTCCGATGTGTTTAGTTGCGGGTGCAGTAGTCAAACTTACTATGGGAATCGAACCTGCTTTTTACGTTGATATTGGCCCACCTACTTACGCATTTAGTCCCTGTGGACACATGGCTACAGAAAAAACTGTGAAGTTTGTATTTGCTCGTTATTCGGTATATTTCTACGCAAACTTAGTATCTCATGTCCCGATTTCATTTACAGGTATTGGGAAAAAGTAGCAATACCGCATGGTACAAATGGTTACATCGCAATCTGCCCTTTCTGTGCCGTCCCTCTTGAAGGTACACCAGGATATGTAAAACTCATTTTTCAAGACAATGTGGATTGAAAGCATTTCTCACGTGGTCACGAGGAAATGCGTAGGAAATAATTCTCTTCTTAAAATATACAAAGTCTGCGGTAAATTAAAGTTTTTGGAATGCTGGTAAAGCACGCATACAATGAAGCTTCCATATCATCGGTCATATGAAGATAAAATCAATCAAATTTTACAGTTAATATGTCTTTGTCGAGTACAAGGAGATAGAAACCGTGTATGCGGCGCAAAGAAATATTTTTTAGAGGGAGGATCGTGTGAAAAACGGTGACGGGACTTAGCCGATTGCGTTTACCTTAGCAAAAAATTTATACCTACGTAAAGACATTACTATTGTTGATATGGGTAACATAATTTATTGTATAATCTGAAACGTCACGATGCATGTAAGTTTTTCGAAGTTACGAAGCTAAATTGGCTATGTGAGAGTGGTAAGAAAAATTTATTTTACGAAAAGTATGTTTCATAACACATCGACGTCGGAACGGTTTCGTGTAAACGAATGTGCGCATGCCGCAACTGAACACGAATTACCGGCGGTGTTGCAAATAATTTGTGACCAATTGTGCTATTCGATGGAACGTATTAAAAATTCAAATTGTGCATAGCCCTACGGTATCCTTGCAAGCAGAGTATCGCGACAGCAAAATTTAATACGCGAGATAATTGTAATCTCGCGGGGAAAGTGATAATTTTGATAATTTGCTTTTAAGAATCGCGAGCACGAGTAAAAGGGAACCATTGTGCCATGGAGACTGATGGAATCCACGATGACAAGTGAAATCTCGTAATTGGCAAATGTTCTACTCGAAATATGTAGTTAACTGAGATAAGTATTCCTTATGTTTAGAATGTAAAAGTGATATCGTTAGATATTTACAGAGAAGAGAAGAGAAGCAGTCCTCCGTATATTTCATTGCCCGTATCACTTAGACGCTGCCTTATAAGATTCGTACGTGGGAATGATTTACTAAATAACGAATATTTTAAAACTCTCAGATTTCTCATTCTGTCGGAGCTTGTAAGTGGCACGCGGTGCCGCAAACACTTTCTCATATACATTTCTCGAGATACTTAACCATAATCATTGGAATTAAATAATCTGTACGATAACGATTAAACTCATTGACATTCGCCGGCTTGTTAACCAGCACATATCGATTTGAGGAAGGGGCGGTCTAATGATGCATTTAAAAGAGGATAAAGTGAGGGAGATAGGAAGAGATCGATCACGATCCCGACGAACGAAGAGGGCCAGCGCTGCGCAGCGTAAAGCGATGAGAAATGAATGTTTGTAAAATCTCACGACTGTTGCCATCTGTATTTATATATTGCTGTGACCGTGTCGTCTCGAATATTTCGAATACTTTGCCGAGTGTCGTTGCCAATGGCGTATTTATTTGCGTTTCTTTCCAAGTGAACCTTTGTCGCCTTCGTACACCAAATCATCCTTTGGTTGCGGTGAGTCGTTTGGGTGCGCGACGGGGCTTGTGCAGGGTGTCTCGAGGTTTCTTTCAGGATCCCACGGGATCTCCATCTCGTGAAGAAATTCACGAACGTATCTACCGAGAACGACCGAGCTCGACGTTTTCGTCGAAGACATCCTGCCAGTGTATCCCGATTCACGCGCACCCCGTCGTAGAGGCCGATTTTATCCGAATCCGTATTTGATCTCCGAAGTTTTG
Source organism: Tiphia femorata (assembly GCA_944319695.1). Lineage (NCBI taxonomy): Eukaryota > Metazoa > Arthropoda > Insecta > Hymenoptera > Tiphiidae > Tiphia > Tiphia femorata. Next base: position 4,558,632 of record OX090904.1, read on the forward strand.
GCACGCGACGCGTAAAATCGCGGAGATTTGATCTTTTAGTTTTCTTGTTGCCAAATATGCATACTACATAACACATCTTAGTAACAATTTATTAGTATTGAAAACTATATTTAGACATGCTGTACATGTTATATAAAATATTTTGTAAGATAAGCCCATTGCGTGTGACTCATTAATATCGCCGACCCCGCTTCGACGAGCTCCTGTTTCGCCCGTTAAGAAGAAAACAAATGAAAAAAACAGATCAATTATCATCCTTCGAGAGAACTTGCGATTTTTATTTTAATGGCGAAAGAGCGTGAGAGATTTCGTGAAGGCAGTCGATTGGCGGTCATTTGGGGGGAAACGCAAGCTTGTATGGAGAAAGAAGAGAGGAAAGAGAAGTGAGAAGCTAGGCGTAGTGCAGAGGTCGATGAGAGATCGCGAAGAGTTGGAAAGGAAATGTCTCGGGTGAAAAGGGGTGCGCGCACCTCGGGCGGTGGAAGAAACGAGGTGGAAGTGGAAGGAAATTTTACAGTGAGACGGAGGAGTCGAGTAGTCGATCTTGATAGAAGAGAGAGAGAGAGAGGACGAGGACGCAAAGAAACAAAGGAGAGAGTCGATGGAGCCTGGAGATTGCGGGGGTGGTAAGGTGGCTGGAAATCGAGATTGGGGTGGATTCTCTTTGATGGTCGGTTTGTAAGGAACACACAGTTGTATTATTTCCACCTGGCTTACAAACGGTTACGGATCCACGAGGCGTGAAACGCGATCTGCACCCTCTTGCTCCTTTTCCTCCGCAACGACCTCGGCTCTCCTCCACGAAGGCACTCCTCTTCCCGACCCTCCTCCACCTCACCCTTTTCTTCTCTCCTTTCGCGTAGAAAACTCGCGTCTTCCGCCTCCGGCTACTCTCTTATCTTTCTAGTTGATCCAGGGGTAGCTTTTTTGCGAAACCGAGGATTTAAATTCAAATTAGCGAGCAAGGCTTTTGAGAAATGTCGATTTCGTTACGAGAACACTTCGACCAGGTGGAATAACGAATAAAGAAATTTAGAGGCGTGCATTAACGCGCGTCTAGATAAAGGGAGCATGTGACAATCTTATCGATAAAGTGTCCTCCTATGAAAGACCAAGTGAGCGCAGAAAGCAGATTCACGTTGGTCTAAACGAACATTAATTTTCCGAGTGTAACATACGTTCTGCTTCCAGACACTCGTTGAAATATCGCGTTCTGTGTGGAGGCCCCCCCCACTCGACGAAGGAAAGATGTAATTTAATTTTGTTCGGGGAGAACGAAGAGCTCGTAAACTCCGCACTTCGGTACCGTTGAACCGCTCCACTGGCAGGCAGTAGAATGTAAAAACAGTAGGCGACTGAAGAGAATAAGAGAGAGAGAGAGAGAGGGAAGGAGCAAGAAAGAAGAGAGGGAGAGAAAAACTGAAGAAAAGAGGAAAAGTCAACAGAAGCGAAAAGCCCGCTCGAGGCTCGGACCTTAACGCGTTTCAGTTGCCTCCGCGTCGAGGGTTGTTTTTTACTCGCGACTCTCTCTCACTCTCTCTCTCTCTCTCTCTCTCTCGGTCTTTGCTTATTACACTGTGTGCACTGGGCTCGAGTTAGCTAAAGTGGTTCCCTGCTAATTAACCACGTTATTTTTTTACAACTCCTCTCCACTTGGTGCGTACCACCACCAACATCCCACCTTCTCCTCGTCCTCTTCCCTCTCCTCATTGCCCACTCCCGTAGCTCTACCTCTTTCGCTTCACTCGCTCCTCACCTTCATCCCCCATGTTTCTCTCCCTCGCCATTTTCATCCTCTCCTTGCCTTCTTCCTTCCTCTCGCATTTTTGCGATAGGCCACATTTACTCCGAGACCTCCGTGTGCGGCCGCCGTGCACGCTTCAATGTATACGTTCGCGTTTGAAAGGAGGGTAGAAGGAGAAGGGAAGAGGAAGCGGGAAGGGTGGGTAGAACACGGTGAACGGTGGCAAGGGAAAATATCCAGGGTACTACTCGCCGAATCCAAAGACCGACACGGTGACTGCTTCCACCGAGCCCACGAAATCGTGTAATTTTCCGCTATTGGCTCATTCGAACGGTATTCGTTCGGTGTGTACGTTAAAGGACTCGTGTTTATTAACACTAGAACTACCAAGCCTGTCAAAATGAATGGTCGACAAAAGAAGTCTCCATATGAAAAAAAGGAATGGTAGCTCTAGTGATAAAATAAACGCTCTCTCTCTCTCTCTCTCTCTCTCTCTCTCTCTCTCTCTCTCTCTCTCTCTCTCTCTCTTTCTCTCTCTCTCTTTCTCTGTCAAAACGGTCAACAAAAGAAGTTTCCATACGAAAACCAAAATTGGTAGTTCTAATGTTAAAGAGAGATTCTTGTGAAAAATTGATGCACCCGGTCATTTTGACCAGTCGGTACTTCTAGTGTTAAAATCTGTTTAGATCGCAGGGATGATTCGTCGATTTTGCGAGATTGTTGATTTTTTGGGAGGGTGCAGAGTTGGTTTGGACCGTTTCAATTTTGCGCTCGTAACAAAGAGACGAGGAAAGGAAAAGAAGGACCAGATAAATGAAGAATATCGGTTGCGTGGACGTTGGGTGGCGAGCACGAACGCGGGGCGGGCAAAAGGCAAGGAACGATTCGACTGGAATCGAGAAATTGATTGCCTCGAGGGAAAGGAGCGAAGAAGCGACGAGCCAGATCTGCTCTCGCTCGTGGAATGTTCCTTGGATCAAGACCGTAGAACAAATTGAAATAGAGAAAATGGAGACGAGGAGGCAGAATACGATGAACCACCCGATGCTCTGTTTTTCATGGAAGTACACGTTGCGCTTTTAGTTTGTCTTTCTTTGTCGCAAGAATTGTATAAGTTCCAGGACAAGTTGATCCTCACTAACGTTTTCGAAAACCAACGAGTACCCTATTTATAGTAATAATGATGTCGACGATGGATCGATAGAAATCGCAAGACGAAATTGCAGCAACATTTGTCTCCATTTCCACGTATCCGTCGTATACTCGCATGTAAGCAGTCCAGGTTGGTATTTATAAATTGAAATTGAAATTGCGAGTGTTAAATACGGCGACAGCTATATCTTCCTGCAAATTACTGTATTTGGCATTCGCAATTTCAATCACAATTATAAATACCATCCTACCAGTAGGAGTCTATGAAAGATTCAGGACAAATTGCGATGTTTAAGCTTTCGTTTTGTTCATTTAGTTGTTACGCGCGCAGACCTTTGCCCATAAAAATCGTCATTTCGACAAGTTACCAGCGAGTCCTGTTGCCCCTTAACTCTTGCAGGCGCAGCAAATTCACTTATTTTTTGACACGATCTACACGTGAAATGAAACTTGAAAATTTTTTTATATTTTCTTATCGGTTTAAGAAGAACTACACAAAACACGTTTTTTAGGCACTCGTGCGGCATCAGAGAGATAGGTTTTTGATGATACAATTTGAATACCGAATAAGATACAACAAAGCTTCTACTTCACTTGTATACCACCAAGCTTGTAAGATTTAAGAGAAACATTAAGAGAAAAGAAATTTCTCGTTATCGCTTCAATAAAGGCGCAGCTTTACCCTAGTGCCCGGGCATACCAAGGTAACCTTTCGGGTGGGTCGACGGTAAAGAGGGTACACCGGGGTGAGATCGAAGACGAGCTGATTCTTAACGGTGTTCGGCTGTATTCCGACGTAACCTTTCCCAATGTGGTAGTCGAGAGAAGTTGTGCTCCGATGTGTAAATGCTCCACAAATACATACACACACACCACGAAAAGTGGTGTAGCTTCTACATCTACACGTAGAGGGATGTAGAGGCGAGCGGGCACCCTTCTTTTCTCCGCCACCAAACGGTACTTGAAATAAATTGAAAATGGCTGGTGGTATCACCCTCGGCCGCCCTCCTCTCCAGATAAGTGATACCCGCCGCCGAACCCACACGAATGCCGACGATACCGAGGATTCCACGATGTTCCCTCGTAGTCCGCGACGTGCTCGCGTCGTCGTCGTCGTCGTCGAGCGTCTGTCTCGGTGAAATCGTTGCTCCAAGAGAGAGATAGATAGATAGAGAGAGAGAGAGAAAGAGAGAGGAGAGAGAAAGAGGAGAACGAACGAAATAGGAATTTTAACGAATACCCCAACGTGCTCAAGCGTAGACACCCGACTACCACGGCCAGTGGAAAGTTATAACTTTATGCTGATGGTACCACCTCCTTTCGTTGCTCGTGAGAGCGTCGGTGTGCTCTCTGAAAAGAGAGACGAACGAAGGAGAGAGAACGTGCTTCGTCCTTCCCGTTTCGTGGAACATCCTGCCTTTTGAGTGGAGGCGACGCGATGCTCGACAGTTCGAGATTAAATAATCCACCCACCCTAGGGATATCTTGTGTCGTTGGGTGAAGTAAAATCGCGCGGATCGGATTCGGATTTGGTTTTCGTCACTCGAATGCCTCGTAGACTAAGGCGGAGGTTTCTTTGGTAGTCTCGATGCGAGATGCATCCTCGAGATTCGACAGAGTGGAGGGTAGAAGGAGGAATCTTTTTCTAACTTTTCTTTCAGTACCCAGGAGACAAGTGAGAATTTGGAAAAGAGACCAAAAGCACAGTTCCCTTGTTATCTATCTAATCTAATTTTACTGCGATCTTGTGGCAATCTATGTTCCACGAGTACCCTCGTCCATATTTAAATCTTATTACAGTGGTAACACAGTGTAAGGAATATGAGGTGCGTCTACGGATAGGCAGACAGGAGAACGAGCTAGATAGAGAACGAGATTGAGATAAAGTGACAAATGGGGAAAGATATAGAGTGAGATAGAGAGAGCGAGAAAGAGAGATTCAGAGGAGAAGGAGAGCACTCGAAAGGGAGACCGTTTGTCGATCGCCAGTAGAGGTCCAACGATCGAGAAAGGAACACAAAAAGGAAGAGACTCTCTCAACACACTCTCTCGCTCTCTCTCTCTCTCTCTCTCGTTCATAAACATCAGATAAGTTTTTTGTTTAAATTACTATGGAAGGGGACCTTGTGTGCCTATTGTCATAAAACGATTGTAACACTTTCATTTTTAGGCATGATCGTAAAGGGAGTGACTTATGCTATCGCCATCGCAAAAACCGTTCGTGTGTGTGTGTGTGTGTGTGACTCCGTGTATATCCTCGATTTCGGAAAAACGGCTGAACCGATCGGGACGAAATTTGGCACAAAAATCAACTACACTACTGTGAGTTGACAATAAGGTTTGTGAGCCGCCATCTTGAACCGGTACAAGATGGCGGGAAATTCAAATTTCGAATAAAGTTTAATTTTGTCGGCATTTCGAAACGGTTGAAGATGGCTATACATAAAGTTTACTGGCACCAAATCGGTATATACTCCACGAGCATGCCAAATTTCATCCAAATCCGTTCAGCCGTTTCGCCGGAATACTGGATTAAAGATTTTAATTTCCGCAATTTCTGAATGGTTGAAGATAACCATGTATAAAGTTTTACTGCAGCAAAGGGGTATATACTCGATGTACATGTCAAATTTTGGTTCAGATGCATTTAATTGGCCGGTTTCGATCACTTGCGCGCATTGCAGAAATGTTGCATTTCGCGGGCGAGCGCGAGCACCCGACGATCTCAGGGGGTATGGCGCTTGAGTGAAGCGAAAGTGAAGAGGACTCTGTAGTATCTCAATATTTGAATTTTCCACAATTTCGAAACGTTTTGAAATTCGTGGGCAAGCGCAAAGCGCGAGTGCCGCGGTCGTGCCTATTACAGAAAAGCTTCGCTACGGGGGGAATCTGCCCCCTAGTTAATTTCTGCGTACTTGTCACCGACCTGGTCATAGTTTTAATTATTCATTCGGTTGCCTTACTTAGATATCTATTTATGTACATTTTATTCAATGTGACGAGGCTAGGGTTTGATTCTTACTGTTTTTATCTTTTGACTATTGAGTGTTTAATAAATTGACGAAGACTCAGGTTGAACCCTGGTGCCGTCCTTAAGAATATTGTCACAAGAGATTGATAGCCATGGTTCTTTTCAAAAAGCAATTCTTCGTCGAACGAGTCGAGAAAGGTGAAAATTTCGAATCTAACTTAACTATCCGACAAGACGCGTCTCACCATTGACCGATTCTAGAAGAAACGACGAACGCGAAATTCTTTCGGGGAAAAGAAACTCTGGAGGACAGATCCGTCGAGGAAGCTCGGATTGGACTCGTGCTCGCGCACACCCGTTCAAGACACACGAGAGTACACACATTCTCGCATGCAAATGCGTCTCACGCACAGGCGCGCATAAATTTTCCCTGCGACGCACACCGTCGAGAGTGACGCGCGCCTACGTGATGTATACACATTGATACGCTCCGGCACTATTCCACTCCCCCACCCACATGCAGACGCACACGAACAAACAAGGTGCATTGAATCGACGAGTATCATGCAGCTGACAGCTAGAGCTAATTGAATCTTGACTCTATCTGTCGACTCTGCCTGAGACTCCAACTACTACCACTGCGCCTCACCCGAACTGCACTACTTCTACTGCTACTACTACCGGTATTATTACCGGTAACCAACACCACTCACCCATTGGCTGTCTGCCGGGCGGCCGGCCGCGTCTATTGGACGCCCCACGAATTGCATTTCTCTTCGACAGAATCGTTTTGCACCCGACCATTCCTATTTCCTATGTTTAATCTACGTCGAACCACCCCTCGTCACTTTCTCCTGAATCTCTTTCCGCCCTCTCGTTCGATTCCTTGGCCCCGCGCGAGATCATACGGAGAAAAGTGTTCGTAAGGACATATTTTCATCGCCACTCCTTAATTCCGATGAGTTTTTCATACGGTTTGGTATATTTGTGTCGAAGGGTAGGAGGTGGAGAATCTTTCAACCGTGAAAGGTAGTTTTTTTCGAAGCACTTCGGTGAGTGTCCTTTTTTTCTTTTTAAGCAATGCATCATGGTGTATGTTAGCATCTTGCTGATTGGAACGAATGTCGTTATGGAACTATGCCCTTGTCGACACGTTATAGGAGAAAGAAAATAAGAATGAGAATGGTGAACGTTAATGAAGACATTGAAAAAAGGAATCGTGAGAAAACGAATCTGCAAACTGCAGTGGCTTAGTGATAAGAACTCCTAAACATACTTGCATTCGTGAGTCGAATGTTCCACAATTCACGCGCGACCCTACGGACGAATTATTTGAAATATACTAAAATCTGACCGTAAGAAAGATTCAAGGAAACCACAAACTGCACGTTACCGGTACTCCCTTCTATCTGCGTACACGCCTCAACTGTTTTCTCAATTATTCGATATTTTGCTCGCAGAAAATTGTCACCGTCGAGACGCGTCGCTCAAAAAAAAAAGAAACAAACGGAGCAAAGGAGATGAGAAATGAAGAATCGAGGTAAAGGAAGGAGTGAGAAAAGCGGAACAGCCTCGCGTTACGAAGTAGACGGAAGGAGAAAGGAGATAGAGAGAGAAAGGAGATAGAGAGAGAGAGAGGAAGGAAATGAGAAACTTCGCGGGTACCCCGCCAAGATTCTCACCTCCATCGCATCCCTGCGAAGCCCTAACCGGGTATAGAACTTCCCATCGGCTTCTCTATAATCCGTACGATTCATTATCACCCAATTCTGTACTGGGGAACCGTTTGCCTCGATTGTGCAATCAAGATGGCATCGGGAATGGCATCTCTCGCCTTCGACTCAAACTACCAACAAGTATTTCAATAACCGCACCAATATATTCCCATCGAACCCTATAAACGTGTGTGCAGTTATATTGGATTCTCTTCCCTCTCGAACCTCCTCCCACCCTCCGCCCTTTTACCTCCCCCAACCCTCTCACAATCGTTTCTCCCACCCTCTTCTTCGTCTCTCTCTCTCTCTCTCTCTCTCTCTCTCTCTCTCTCTCTCTCTCTCTCTCCCTTCCTCACCCCCCTTTCTCTCCCTTCTCCAATCTCTCCCTCTCCCATCGCGCACCCACACACTTCTTCCTCGACCAATCGCGGTCTCTCCCATCGTCCACGAGTACGCACGCCCACGAGTGTACATTTATGCGGTCTCGATCCTCTTTCCTCACCTGCACGCGTTGTATCAGAGCGGTTGCGCGCGGGGGTGCTCCGCGCGTGGGCGTGGGTCACGCGCGCGTACCAACACACGCGCCCCCATTCTCGTACGCCCGAAGCCTCCTACTACCCTTCCACCCCTCCTCACCACCCCACGTAGTCGAATCGAGCGATTTTGTCCGAGGCCGTGAAGATTTTTAAGGATAAAATAATCCTAAGGAAGAGACACACAGTCCCAGTTTATCCATCTCGTTTTTTTACTGTTGTAAAATTAATGCAATAAGTTTTCGACGTGCCAGATGATAGCTTCGATTCATTTGTAAATTTTGAAGTCAAGTGGAAATTTCTCTTGATTTGTTTTGTTTGTGTAGGAACAACAAGCGAGACAAAGGGTCGTTGTTGTTATCTTGCACGGTTCTGTTGCGGTTTAAATATTGTAGATTTGGATTGCACGTGCCTTAGTGCACTCCTCGAAGTGGAGTAAAGGATTTACAGTTACGGTACATCGTAATTTTTTCGCCGTCCATCGATCCTGTCGGGATTTTTCTACGCGTATCGTTAATCTTCCGTGGAAATCCAACGAGTACGCGAAATTTTAAGGTACTCGAGTACCTCTGAGAAAGTCTCTCGTGCCTCCTCGTGCGTGCCCCACCGTTACGCAAAATCCACCCTCGTCCAGAAAATTCTTCAGAATAAATTAACGCTCCACATTTCTCTCGTACATTATTCAACGTATGACTTCTCACCGTCCTCCTTCGCCCTTTCGTCCACCGTTTCTTTCACCTTTTCATTGTTCGGATAATGAGGAACCCCGCGGACGGCCACGAAGAAAGGGGTGAGATAAAGGAAACGGAGAAAGAAGGCAGAAGAAACTGAGATGAGGGTATAAAACTGTTTCATGGGCTCGGTGGTTCACTCGGTTCAATGAGACCGTTGTCTCACACCTGAGCATACATCCGGAGAACTCTGTGCCATTATATCTTCATACCCTCCCGACTCTACTTTCTCTCTCTCTCTCTCTCTCTCTCTCTCTCTCTCTCTCTCTCTCTCTGTCTCTCTCGCGTTTTTTTCGTTCGCAAACGATCGGTCCGAGAAGATACTACACCCAGGACATTATTATATTTATATGCGTTCGACCTTCCGTAATGCGGCCGAATTTTATGCATCGCGACGCCTTCTTGCACGGGCCTGGACGGTCGGTCAACCGCCCCAAAGGGCTTCTGCATTCGAGCCTAATTGGGCAGAGGCCGTGCTCCTCCTCTTCCTACTCCCCATCGAAATCTATGGGAATGCGCAAAGGGGTTGGAACCAGAAGACCTTACGGCGACTGCGACGATGACGCCTGCAGGTTTAACGAAGACTATGACAACGATGACGATGATAATGACTATGAAGATTTAGGTACTGTTGTCCGCTCGTCAGACCTGGTAAAGGAGTATCGGATGACTTTTTATGTAAAGGAAAGAATGAGATGGCAAAGAGATAGTCGATGAGCAATTCTCGATAGAATCCTTGAGGTTTCATCTCTACACTTTTTCACGATGCGTAAGCTGCACGAGCCTATGAGTCCGGGCGACGCACTTCTGCCACGCGTTAAAGTTTCTAACCTTTCTACTTGACGAAAGAAGGAAGAAACGGAGGAACGAAGATTGCTCTGGAAGAGTAGTTTCAAATTCAATTGTTCATCGTGAAAGGGGTCCGTGGGCAGAGGATCACAAGAAGATTTTATTAATGTTCGTTATTGCGAGATGCGCGCACATGGCTTTCATGGTGAATAGGGTCTCGAAGAACTTCTTTCTTTGATGTCTCGCAGATGTCAGATAAGATCGAGCGGGTTTTGAAATTTACATTCATCGGGACGTTGTTGTATTTACACGATGTTTTCAATGCTTTCCTTCTTCGTCTTTGCTATTTTCAATTTCTTCCAGGCGAGGATAAAGGGCAAGGATAAATTATCGGGCGAGGTCGAAGGAGATTGTCGACGATAACCTTCGCGTGCTCGCCTCGGCTCATAATGCTACGAGAACAGCAGCGAGCCATTTTTCGCTTTCTTCAAGCATGAAGATTGGCAACGGTACTTTCCTCATTCTCGCATTGGCTTATAATGCTATAGGGACAGCACCGAACGATTTTTCTTTTTCTTAATAAGAAGATTGGCGAGGATATCCTTCACATGCTCGCCTTGGCTCATAATGCTACGAGAGCATCACCGAGCGATTCTCGCTCTCATCCCCTCGCGAACCACCCCCACCAGACGGTCGTCCTACCACGAACGTCCGTCCCGAAACCCTTAAGCGATCATTAATACCAGTTTCGCTCCCTTAAAGAATCCCCACCCACCCTTTTCTCCGACGAATAAGTAGAGCAGCGAGCAGTCCGCAAATGCGTGCCTACCTACTCGTCGAGCAACACGGGCATAATCGAGGGACCAGCTTCTTTACATTGGCCCTTTGTACGCGCGATCGTCCGTATATCCTTTCTCTGTCAATCAGGCAAGCCGCCGCAACAATGCCGTGCCCGCGACACATTGTGCAATTCGAGGTATAATAAAGAGAAAGGATATTTAGAGGAGAAAGAATGAGACTGAAGACGAGAGGAAGAAAGAAAGGAAGGAGAACGGAGAAAAGGAGCTCGGTCTTGGCTGGATGCGTGGCAAGGAGGGATGAAGGAGAGAGCGAGAAAGGAGAGGAGAATGAAATGGAAAGAATAAAACTCAGGGGGTAAAGTATGGTGTAATTGTCTCGCAACGGGAGAGCAATGAAAATATCCTGTGGCGTATCCTCGGAACCCAGCCTCGTCGAGTTTACTTCTTCGCATCCGATCCTTTTCCACTTACGCATTAACCTATTAACAGTCCTGTAACTGTAAATGGACGACGAGGGTACGGTTTAAGACGAGTAGATTACACGATGAAATTCAACTAAATCGCAACGAAGCTTCAGGTTGTTCTTTCTCGAAAGACCTCCTCTTTCCTTAATAATTCACGAATACAATCGAGAGCTTTCGTATCGAATTAACGAAATTCAGTATCGTACCAATTCATATTCTCGAAACACATTATTCCAGAATGGATAAGAATCGAGTAAGGCGAACAGGGTGGAAAAGACGTGGATACAGGGTCGTATCTCGTTACACCGTAATCGAGGTACAATTGAATCTAAGAGGTTTGCAAGTATCGAGCCCGTGTTTAGTGTCCCGTAGTTAGCGGACGGTCGTCTGGGCGTGGTGAGAAACCACTGCGGAGCACGAGGATGGATGGAAATTGGATATAGTCCGAAAAGACAAGCGGCCGTGCGCGTTGGGCAACAAAAAAGGGCGCACGGAAGAGGAGAAGGAAGAGGAGACGAAGCCATCGAGAACGGAGCGCACAACAATTACGACTGAGGAAATCCGAGATGTTTTTCTCGCTCCTTCCACTCCCCAATTGGATCACCTTCCGCACCCTACCTTCGATCTCACGAGGAAGTCGCCAGGTCCACCGAATTGTCTCTCTTCCTCCTCTCAATGCCTCTCATCCCTCTAACCTCGAACTTCTTCGTTAAACGCGCACCCTAAATTTAACGAAACCTCGCTTTTCCTCAGAAAGAGAACGAGATACTTGGTTTATCGGTGCCGTTGGAACTCATCTCTCTTGTATTCCCAAATGCGAAAGCATCCCTTAACACATTGTTCTCCAATTAACAACCTCATCTACGCCAAAACGTCCATCATAATCTCGAAGAAATATCTCGTGCTCTTCTGTCTCGAATATTCCGGTGGAAGAACCCCGTTCGATGGAAAATCGCGGGGGGTGGCGATTTTAAGGGTAGCACCGCGAGGCGGTAAGTCGCGCGTAAAGTCGTCATTACGCGCATAATAGCAGCGACAACAGGACGTGGCAGAACACGGTGGTGGTGGTGGTTGTTTGGTGGTAGCTGCTGCTGCTTCTCTCTCCGTTTTGCCACCGTCTTCGTCGTCGTGGTTGTCGTCGTCGCCCTTTTTTCCCTCTTTCTCCTCGTTCTCTTCCTCTTCGTTCTCTTCTCGGTCTGGCACCCTCGCCACCACCCCTCCAACTCCCTCACTCCCTCTCTTCACCTCCCTCCTTCGTACTTTCTCGTAACAAAAGCGGCCCTCGATCATCCTCCACTTCTCGTCAATGCATCCTGGATTTTGCGCGACCACCAGCTCGCTGAATAGAGAAGTTCTCCGCTCGCGGCTCGGAGAGCTTTCGGTACGGCACGAGGACGGGGGTGGCGGGTAGGTGGTGGCCGACGAACCACGACGTCGTCGATGCAATAAACGTGGGACAATCGCATAGTCTAATGGATGTGCCTCAATGTCAGCGTAACTTGTGCTGGAAGCCTGCGGCGGTCCACTCTCGTGTCCGTAAAAACGCGATATCCACGACAACTCTCTGTTCGATGTGTCTTCCTACTGTCATCGCGACACTCCTATCCCAATGCTATCTCGCGATTCTCCTCCTTCTCTCCTTCTCTCTTTCTATCTATATCTATCTGGCGATTCTACTCTCATCCTTTTTCATCCTCGCGCGACTCTTGATCCTTCCACCGTCACTCTTCCCACTGCTTCCTTCCCCACGTTTATTTAATCATTGGCACACTCTTGGTTAACCATCTTCTCCGGTTTCCCCTTCCCTCACGTTTTCTTAATCCTAGGCTTCTTGTAGACTCTGCAAGACCGGCGTCGCATTTAGCCACGGCTTTTAACACTAAAGCTACCAAACGCAGGTCAAAATGACCGATTAACAAGGGAAATCCCCATATGGAAAAAATCTTCGGTAGGTTTAGTGTTAAATTCGAATCTCAATTATTTTAGGAGAATTTTCAGGTTCTCGGTGGTCTGGAGGTAAGGAGATTAGCTTCTATCAGTTTCACTTTCTCGTTCACCCCTCGGGCCCTGTGAAGCCGCGTGCCACTGGAACGCAATTAAACGACCCTTTCTCATTTTGTTACGACAATCGAGTCGTTCCGTTGTAGCCGACTCCGCGTATGATTTAATTATCGCTGCTGATGTAACGATAACTCGTGACTCACGCCACGACGATGCCTTTTCTAGGACACCACCAAGGCGCTCTCCACCTTATTCACGTCCTTTCGGTGGTCCGACGAAGGAAGTATGAGTCGGCCGTGGTCCCGGCAGTTACGGGCGTTATATATCTAAACAGGAAGAGAGACAAAGCGAACAAAACACTGTCGGGGCGTCGCTCCGCAAACAGCAGTGGGCTCCTTACGAGTCTCGGAGGGTAGGGGCGAGAGATTTGCCGAGCAAAAGAGGCCACGAGAGTGAGTGGAGAACAGCGAAGAAGGAGGAGGATCTGGAAATGGGGTGGTGGGAGCCAGTGGAATAGGGAACTAAAACTTGGAACAAAAGTCCTCACTTTTGTTCGGCCGAAAGTTTTTCGAATTATGGCGGTAATAGAGAGCGGGACGTAGAAAGGAGGTGGAGAAGGTGGTGGAGAAACGCCGGCGCGGGGACCGTCCTCTGTGATTTATACCTCGCCAAGGTTTCGGATTAAATTATTAAACTTTCCAGGGATCCGGAGTGTGGCAGGACAGGGACGGAGGGAATGGGGCGTGTTTCGCGGGAGATAGAAGAGACACGGTCTGTGGGTGTGTCGGTGTGTGGTGGCACCAGAAAGAGAGAGAAAGAGAGGGAGAAGCGAGAATTAAATGGAGAGAGAGAGAGAGAGGCAACGTACTGTAATTAAGCCCTTTTCTAATGAAGATCGATCGGTCAATTAGCAGCGCGCCAATTACGCCCAGCGCGACATGTTTATTGCCTTATTTTGAATCGCACGTGAGCCCGCTCGATTTTTTTCACGGTTCTTCTCTCGTCACTTCGAGCTTCTTCGCGTTTAAGCCGAGCCAGCTCTCACGGAGAATCCTCGCGTTAGGTGCGCGTAGAAATATTTGCTTCTTCGATCATTGGCGCAAAGGCAGGACGAGATATTCGTTAACTTTGCTATCTTCATTCGTGTCCACGTGTAAAACCGGTGGTACACGCGTCATTTAAAATTGATACTCCCTCGTAAACGTGAGCCTGAATATGTTAAGGTGTGAATATCCTAGAGTGCAGATGAATGGACGTATGATAATAGACGGTGGGGTGAGGTTGAAATTATACCAAGGTGTTCTTATCAGGTCTTATTCAATTGGTTATCGAGGAATTTCATCGAACGGATTAACACTTTTACACCAAGTCTTATATTTTCTGAAATAAAAAAACACGTTACACGTTTCGTCCAATTACGGAAGCACCGAACACGGTCAACTACTCCCTTATCAGAGTACCAAAGCGCACTTGGACCTTCGCGCACGAACGCGCCATCGAGAATCACCGCGACTCCGTCGAACGTTCACCGTCATTGGGCCTTTACGCGGTCAATCTTAGCCAAGAGGGTAGTTCGCGGGTGAAAACCACGGATTGGAAACCGCGGGCGGGCGCGGCCATTAGCGAGCAATTAAATCTCTAGTAACGAGGCACGCGATTCAGGCGGACTCGAGTTGAATTATCCCTGGAAGAGATTAAAAGCTGCCACTTGTGAGCCCCGTCCGAGGCCACCCTTCTGTGTTTCCATTCATCCATTCACCTTATCTCTCTCACACCCTCGGTCTCTCTTTCTTTCCCTCGTTACACCCTACCCTTCTGTCTCCTTCTGTGCCGTGGCCTCTCGATCCGGGGATCTCCTCCCCATCACGGGCCACAATGGAGAACCGGGAAGCCTCCTTCTGTGGACCGCACAATGGATATAGTATATCAAACAAATTCGACCCCGTGGAATTATTGGCCACGATAATCTCACGTTGCCCCGCGCCCGGGACGATATTTCTCCGACGTCTCGGGGTTATAGCAAGGGGTGGCTAAACGAGAGACAGAGAAAGAGAGAGAGAGAGAGAGAGAGAAAGACAGAGAGAGATAGAGAGAAATGGTGAGAAGGGGGTGAGGAAAACGGCGCGTCGGTGGCGGTGGCGTCGGCACGTGACCCGTTGCTTGCACCCCGCGCCGCACGACAAGGGGCTGGAACCGCGGTGATAATTGAGCCGTGAAATGTGGAAGCCGAAACGTCACTCTCTTTCCCATACAGTCAATAAATGCCCTTCTCGGTTAGCTCGACCATTTACCCTTTCTCTTCTCGTAACCCGTAGGCGAGAGAGAATTCGCGAAGAACGGAGGAGAAGAGTCGCGAGGGATTGACCCTCGAGAGGAAAAGGAACGATGAAGATGAATTCTAGTCAGATTCTACGATTTTTCTTCCTGAAAATGGACGAGAGATGGACGATCTTTATAAAAAAAGAACCTAGCAAGAGTTCGACGGTACAAATACAAAAGATGACTACGAACAAAGAGATGTAACAGCGTCGAGACACTTACACGTTCAATCCAGAATACTCATTGAAAACTCCGTTCTCATTGTAAAACAACGCACAATTTTGAATTCGACGATACTAGCGGAAAGTTCGACGCCTCTTGATTCATCGTGACCATTTTTTCCTTATTTCTGATCATCCCATACGACGGAATCATCGACACGAGTAGACACTGCAATAAGAAACACCATGTTTAATAAATAATAATTCAATTATTATTTGTTCTCTTCTTATGCATTTTTCGAATCGTCACAACGCACTAAAACAAAATGCCAAATGGCAGGTTTGCAGCTTCTTCAGTTCTCCGGCAGCTGACCCTGAAAAAGCACCCCTTTTTGCGATCAACCTGGTCATCCCCTTAAGATACTCACGCCAAGGAAACAAAACGTGTGGTGGTCCGGTGACCAAAAAACGTGTGATCGGCCAAGAAGCTAGTCACCTCGTCGCGATAATTTCTATGAAAATTTTTACGCGCACTTTTGACGCAATGCGCGCCACCAGACGCATTTAAGAGAACGGTGGGACGGTGCTTGAAGCTCATAGGTGTGGGTGAATAATAAGAGCCGTACGAAATGGGCACGGTAATGCGCTACCACCGCGAGCTATGTGTCGTCGAATTTTGAGCGCTACGAAGATGCTATCGAGGCACACACGCGCACACCCTCGCGCACACGTGTGCCATCTAACATCCCTTTAGCTTCCTTCTCGCATGCCTCGCGTAAAAGCGCGCCTCGATCGTCCTGGCCGTCTACGGATATAAAATGCACAAGAAGGAGAAAGAGTAGGAGCGGTTTGAGGAAAAGGTGGTGGTGCTGGTGGAGGCGCCGAGGATCCACCCTTATCGTGCTGGGGAGGCGCGATCGAAAGGAAAATATGACACGTTACGCCCACGCGCTCTCTCGGCGCAGTCCCTTTATTATGTACGTATCGCATCCTTTTTTTACCCTCCACCCCCCTCGATGCTTGCCCCTTTATCGTTGCCTTATGTTAATATTATTACGCGCGCGCGCCTTTTCTCGCGCCAGGCTCCCATTCCCGTGGAAGAAAAAATAAAATACCGCTGGGATTTCGAAAGAGAACCTTCTTACAGCGGGGCGTCTGTCGGCGTGCACGGTTGTTGCGCGATGTCGTATTTTTTCGCGATTCATCTCAGCTAATCGTAAAGTCGAGCGAGCGGCATTATTATTCGCTGATCGTCAGTTCATTGGAATTAGTATTGAGACTGATAAGTACTCGAACAACCGAGTTTCTATTTTGCTGCTTGTTAGGGAGTAGGTTAAGCCCACCGCACACGATGCTCGTTCGGCTCCTGGATTGCCTGTTTGATTTCATAGCTGGGTTCCAAGCAGGTTACTGCACTAGGAGTTGGGATTGCTCATGTGAGACGTTGGATGCAGACGATCCGTGCTGCTCGACTGGGTCTGTGATGGCTCCGATGCGTGTGAAGTGAGTCTTTTTAATCAGTGCCAAGTATCGGCAGTCGTGGAAAACACATGCCCATGTCTCAAAATGCGACTTTCACACTGGTGAAGATTCCTAACCAGCAGAGAAACAAGCACGAAAAATAGCACACGTTCTATCACAGAATCCACCAAGCGTTCGCGCAAGGAAACCAGCAAGTGCCGTCATTTTCCATCACGGCAATCATAATAGTTGCCATCACAGCGCCTCGCAGGCAATCCAGCGGCCAAACAAGCATCGTGTGCGGCGAGTTTTCTTTTTTTTGTTAATATGTGATCCTTCAAGGAGGACTCCTCGGCGAAGACTCGAGATATAAGGACGCGTAGATAGCTGGATAAAAAGAAACTTGAGCAACACCGAGAATACTTTCTGTTACCCACGCGCGGAACACCCTCACTATCTCATTCTCGCATCTTTTAATTCCTCACATGCTTCCGAAGATAGCGAATACCATCCACGCGTGCGCGAGATTTGTCTCGCCGTTGCAGAATACACGCTCGTTAAGCGCGCCAAGTCCCCGTAAATTTTCAAAAAGGATCTCGACCCTTTTCGTTCGCGGATAGGAGCTTCTACCACTGGAAAAAACTGAAGGATGATTTTGACCCGTTTGGTTGTCGAATAACGCCGTAACAATCCCCTATTTGCTCCCGACCCCTTCTCTCTCTTTCTCTCTCGTTTTAAAAATCTCTCGAGAAACGAATCGAGCGAGTCACGTGGTAAACCCGCGGCGGGGCATCCACTTGAATCCACACAACCGCGCGTAACCTCACGGTATATAATTCTCGATTACAAAGGGTCCTCGCGGAAGGTCCTGGGTGCGTGAGATTCCGCAGGACGGAAAGATACACGGCTCGATCGCGAAGAACTGAAGAAGAAAAAGAAGAGGAAGAAAAGAAGAATGAGCGGGCCACGCGATCGAGTAAGATCGAAGTGGAGGGCGCACGTAGGCGATTCTTAATTCGACGGATGAGTACGGGGTTCTATAACAAAAAAAGAAAAGAGCCAGAAGGAACACTTATAGCTAGAAGGGCACGGGCCGAACGACGCGAACTCTTACGCGAGTGCACAGTGGCCGAGTTATCGAGAAGCGGGCCTTCGGTTACTGAGTGAGAGCAGTCCCGCTGGGCCTTTTTTTTCCGTGCTCTCGATGGGGATTCGCGTCCTCGTACATACATATAATAAAAGAGTATTTAAGAGAGAGAAAGAAAGAGAGAGTTTAGCGAAATTAAAGAAGAGAAAGGAGAATAATGGCAGAGTGGAGGTAGGAATAACAGATACGAGAGAGCTCGTAGAATGAGAAGAGGGAGGGGGAAAAGAACGAAGAGAGAGTGAGAGAGAGAGAGAGAGAGAGAGAAAAGGAGAGTGGCCTGCACCCCGTCGTCATTCCACGTGTTCTCTCTCTTTCTCTCCCTCCCTTGTTCCTTCTCTCTTCTTCGACCCTCTCTCTCTCTCTCTCTCTCTTGCGCTCGACGCGACGTGGCCATCGCAAAACAATCGCAACAATGGGCCCACGGTGGCGTTCTTATTTATTATACTTGCACGCCAACGTGCACTACGTAACGCGCCGTGAATGGAGAAGGAGCGCGGGGTTGGACGAGGAGGAGGATGAGAAGGGACAAGGGGTGAAATAGAGAGGAGGAGGAGGTGGAGAGAGCGGTGAGGAACCGGTGAAGGGAAAGAAGCGGAGAGGGACGAGGCAACTTCGTCTGTATTTCACGTGTCCTCGATGTGCGTGCGTGAAAGAACGCGCGCGATTTACAAAAGGGGGTCGCGAATGGGCGGTGGTGAATGAGAGAGGGGACGGAGGTTAGGGAGGTGGAAGGGCGCAGGTTTGAAACGAGGGAGGAGGGAGGCGGAGGAGGTGGAGAGAGGTAGTAGAAAAGAGAGTCGAGTAAAAAGAATTCGTCGTTGGCGTGCGAGCGATTGACAGTGAGATATTAATGGCGTCGCCCGTTTATTTATCACCGCGCAGGCTTCCTCAGCTTTCTCGACGTGTTTCCGTAATTTACGAGGTTTTAAGTAACGAGGCCCTACGAGGAGGAGGAGGTGAGATAATTAACGGGAGACGATTAGGTAATGAATCTCCGGTGAAACTTTGACGAGCAACGCGCATATTCGTGGCTCGTGCGCAGGCCAGCCTGATTTATCGTTAACCCCTTTGACGCTAAAGGCGCTCAAGAAAAATCGCTCTCTCCGAGAGAACAGAGCGCCTTTAGGCGGCCAATGTGAAATCGTCAGTTGCACCGAAACGCGCCTACTTCTGCAATCCAGCTTAATAAAATAAATAAAACAAATCAATTTGGGTGACATCTTTCGATTATAAACGGAACCGCGCGTATCGTGTCTGGTGGTCGATCGTCTCCACTCGGTGGCGTTACTTGGAAAGGGAGAGGGGAGGATGGTTAAAGACTACTTTTACAAGTAAAATAATTTATAAGTAAAACGTAAGTGAACGCGTGGGTCAATTAAAAAAGCCTGGGTTAGTGTCTGACCTTTGGGTCATAGGTTTGCCATCACTGGTACTACTAAAGCTGGCTGTTGCGCCTAAAGCACCGCAAGATAGCTTCGTTTAATTTCTCACTCCTCCACAGTCAGAGAGTTAGACGATAATAACCTAAAGGGCGCCAGGTGTAGTAAGGAAAAGAAAGAAGTGCAGGCTGCTTCGTTTCTTCTGCTCTACCTTTTCACATTGCTCGCGGGAAACGACCAGTGGCGGGCACTTATCTATACCGAAACGTTCGTGAACGTCACACGGGGTTGTGAGGAGATGAAATTGGAGTGTGCGCGCGTACACGCACGCAACTAGAGACGTGCGACGGTGATACGTTACGTCGCCGTTCCTGTCGGTGGAATCCTCGCACGCTAAACCTGCCGCATCGTTGTAATGGACGACACGCGCGCGCACACGACCGAGAGTGAGTGCTCGCGTCGACGGGCGCAACCCCATTCGCGCGTTTATGGCACCGAGCGACGTTTGAAATTCAATCGAGCACCCACTCCGTCCTCGTCACGTCTCCGCCACTGATTAACATTAGCCGCCGCGGAAAAATTCTAACAGGCGCGCTAGTAGTCGGGGTTTAGGATATTATAATGACGAACGGTAATGCGAGACGCGACGTGATCTCTCGTTTTTCTGTAGATCTGGGGACGCGAGTTTTTACGTTCACGCGTTTTATCCTCGACGATCAGAATTTTCCAGAATAGTTGGACTTTTTAGAGAGCGTACACGGAGAATTTTCAAATACGCGATGTTAACGCATCTAATTTCTTTTTCACGCCTTGACTGCCACTTTGATTTTCCGTGGATTGCCCGTGGTGTCACCCTTTGCATTTTTTGTGTTCTTTTTTTTTTTTTTGTTAATATATGATCTTTCAAGCGCTGTAACTTGCGGTTGGTATAATCATTTTTTTTAAATAATTTTCCTGGACCGGTGACCATCTTGGCGCTACAGGAAAAACAAGTTGCGGTCACATATGATCATCATGGCAGTCGAAGTGTCAACCCTTAAATGCACGAAGTATCAATCTTGATACCAATCGTATTAAAGACCCTTGCAAACAACCCATATCTTTCCATTTACCTTGGCTCCAATGTTTTTTTATTATTTTCAAATAGAAATTCGTGTATGCGAGAATCAGGAAGGACTGCTTACAAAAAAAAGGAATACCTAAAATTTGAGAAGCACTGCTCCGAACTTGCGCGAGCTGGTGAACTCTCGCTGCGGAGACATGCCAATGAGCGAACTTTAAACTCTTCCAGATTCTAATTCTCGCGCTCTTTCTCACCTTGCTTTTGCTCTCCGTCTCTCCTTCATCCTCTTCGGCCCTCGTCGAGCGTCCCGGTGAAATTCTCGCAGGGGCGCAGTTAATTCTGAAGCGATTAGGCGCACGCGTTTCGAGGGGTAGAGGGAGGAGGGGTGGGGGTCGGAAAGGGCAAAGGTGTCGACCTGCAATTGACAACGGCTCGAGGGTGACAATCGCCAGACAAGATCGCGAGAAGGGTGGCGAGAGAGGCCCGGTGCCAGGAAAGAGGAGCGAGAACGGGGGTGGCGAGATTGGGGGTTGGTGAAAATTAAATTAAATTGTTGCCCGATGCGATGGGCTCTCCGCTTCCTCTTTTCTCTCTCTCTCTCTCTCTCTCTCTCTCTTTCTCGCTGTCTCTCTCTTTCTCTCTGTCTCTCTCTTTCTCTTTCTCTTCGTCCCAACTTTCTCTTTTACCCTTCACCGTCTCATGGCCCTCGTGTCACGCGGCACGACCCACCGCCTAATTCCGGATTAGCCGGACACGCTGTACACGACCGATTCGGCGCGTGTTTATCGACTGCTCGCAATGACAAGCCACGCCGTTCGAGGAACATCCCCTCTTGGGCTTTCAACTTCGAATAAGTGTCAACGTGGAAAGATATCAGAAAATTCGCGCGGTTAACTCGAGAAATACTTCGTGCTCTCTTTTAAATTATTTTCTATACCGTCCCGATATTCTCTTATAGCAAAATGATGCTGACATTCTTGCGCGACAGAACTTGAAATTGCAACACCCTGGCCCATAGTAGCCTAACCACCGAAGTGGAAGGATCTATTCGGGTCTACTGGAAACGAAGAATGTTCTCCTCCAATGATTCTCGAACCTTCGTCCATCTTAATCACTCTGCAATTTTTCCGTAATCGTCAATTACCAAAACGCCTTGTCCTATTGCAAGATATACACCGCGAAAGTTGAGACTCGTTTCTTAAATCCACCGCCCTTTCCATCCCGTCTCTCATTCTCGACCCTCTCGAGTCGGCAGAGCACGCGAGAAATAAAATTAATATAAAGGAGCGTGCGCCGCATCGATCCCCTCCTCCTCAACCCCTTATAATCGAGATAAGGAAGGAAAGCCCGGAAGGAAGTGGGGAAGGACAGTTCGGCGGGCCGGCTCCTCTTCTCAGCAACTTTGGAAGGCAGCTGAGAATAATTCGCGCCACCCGCCGCGCCGCGCCGTCGCCACTTTCACCCTCCTCTCGGTTATAGGAGGCAATTTTAATATCGTCGAAGAATGGTGGGCGGGCGGCTCGCTCGGGTTGGGAAAAGCGATCGTTCGCGCGAACGAAGGAGAACGAGCGAGAGAAGCTAGAAGAAGAAGTAGAAGAAAGACAACGACGAGCCACCGCGTGGTGTAAGAGGAGCAGAGGCAGGGAGTGTCCTGCAAAATTTTCGGCGCAACTTCGCCGTGAAGTCACCCGCGCGCGGCTCGATAACGCGGAGGAGGAGAGTTTTCAGGTCGATCTTTGACCCGCGGCTTTACGTGGTGGGCATGTGGAAACGGTATTCAATATTCTTCGCGAGGAGAGAAGTGGAAGAAAAGGAGGGTGAAACGGAGAAGAAGAGACTGGAGAGCTGTGGAGCTGGAAGTTACGGTGGTGGTGACTGGGTAGGAGGGTGGTGAAGAGGGTATGAGGTGGAGAAACGACGAGGAAGGATCGAGTGAGACGCAAGGGGAAAGACGAGACGCGATTGGAGAAGGACGAAGAAGAGAGGAAGAAGAAGGTATGCTCATTGTCACCGCAAAACCATTCCGGGCGAATTCGAGATAACGCCGCCTGTGAAGAGGACAATGGACCGGCAGGAAGGACGTGCGCGAGGATCAACATGATATTACACCGGGCTGCGAAACGGTGGAGAGCTCGTCCTGGTCGTAAGGTCACTTCCGTGGATCCTCTTTCTCGAATGCGTCCAATCATCGAGAGTTTTAACAAGCGTAAGACGGGAAAGTGACACTCGTTAGTGTACTGTGGAATGATTAATTCTGACGCGCGGAAGAATTCTGGATAACAGGGAAGGTATTCTTCGGAGCTGAAAGGGAACTCTTTTCCAGGTGTCTTCAACATTGGAACTTTGGAGAAATTTTTCAAAGAATATTCTTTATTCCTATTGCTGATATTTGAAATTTGAGAAATGACGTTCCAGGGGAGTGGAGCATTTGTGAAAGCTCTTGGAAAAAGAATTCCACGAAGGGCCAACAACAGAGCGTCCTGCTTCATGAAAACCTTTCGCTCGTGGAATTCGTGGCATTACCCTCGCGAGTGCGTGGAATTTTGCGCTCGCGCGCGATCGAAAAAGTGGCACGTCCGGGCGGGTGTAGCAATGGATACAAAAATCTGCCGGCTGGCACGAGCACTTCAGGCCAACTGAATTGACGGCTGCGAGTGAGGCCGCGCCCGCTCGTATCGTACATTTGATATCGTTTTAACCCTCTCTCCGCTTCCCACCGTCACATCTCGTTTTTATTTATTGCCTCATGTCCAAACTGATATAACGCGTTAAATTCGGCTACCGCGTGAGTGGCTGCTAGCGCTTACCCCGTCGACGTCTCGAGTGAAACGAATTCGTTCGATTCGCGTCTAGGCGCGTTTCGTTAACTGGAAACAATTGTTTCATGGATCGAGAGCAAGCATTTAGCTTCCTTTCGGTATTTAACCTTTTGAGCGCTATGACACATATGAGCCGTTCTATGCAGATAGATCAAAAAATGCTTTATTTAAAAGTTACAGTAAAAAATGTATAAGAAACTATGTTACCCGATTAATGTATTTTAAAATGTCTTCAGTGCACAAATCGATTAACTCCATAAATTATATTCAAAATTATGTTACAAATATAAAAAATAGGGACTTAATCAAGTGCTGCGATGCTTAAATTGATGAAAAATGCAAAAAGTCGAATTAATCGGTTTGTGCACTGAACGGTTCATATATGGGACTGACGCGCGCTATGAATGCAGAAAATGTAACATTAGCCTGTGCATTGAAGCCTACTTCGAGATTTACCACGCACAACAAAATTATGAAATTTTCAATTTAAAAGTTATAATTTACTATTATTTACGATGTTCGTGCTATTACTCTTTAATGTTATAAATGGTTCTGTTAAGGTTTTTGCAGTCACTGCTCAAAATTATTTCAGTTACAATATTATCTTATCAAACATATTTACAATGAAATTTCAGAGTAAGCCAGCCCAGCATGCGCGTTGTTGTAAAAAGGGTTAAGGATAGTCGATCCCACTACTCGTTCCACGAATCGAAAGCGAGTATCGATAGTCAATAAGATGCCGAATTAAAACTTGAATCGAAACCTCACTCCAAAACCTCCACCAAAAATTGTGCAAAAGTGTATGGCACTTTCATAAATTCCTATACATTATAAACTAAGATAACCATTCCATGTCGAGCGACCAGCTCTTGCAAAGAACTCGTTAACCTCCGTGCTTTCTCAGCGCAAACGGTACCTGTGAACAAACTGCCGTGACACTCGAGGAGGATCAAAGATCGTCGGGCGCGCCACTTCTCCAATGTCAAAGTAACCCCGCGCGTAGAAGGGCAAGCCGTTTTTGGGACTGTAGCCAAGCAACGATCCGCCGCGAGCAGCAAAGGTGAAGGAAGAAGAAGGAGAAGAAGAAGGTGAAGCCTCTTGAGAAAGGCTGACGGCGAGCTGAGTCGAGAGAGGAGAGCCGTCTTGTTATTATTGTAGCCACTAATGGATGGGCAAACACGCGTCGGCGCTATCGGGCAACCGTGACCAGTTAAAACACACGGGGCAGAATCTTTTTACGCGGTAAGAATATCTTTCTACCCGTCGAGAAGAGGAATCTTCCTGATTCGTGACTTCTTGCTATCCACCCCGCTTGATATACTCTCGGAGCATCGTCAATTAAAACGCAAATGCTTAATAAATAAAAAAAAAAAAAAGAGAACACCTACAGCGAAGAGTGAAAAAGAGCTGGAGGAGATCGGTGAGGAAAGTTGCCCAGGTACGAAGGAAGACACGAGCGGGTTGGAATGGCGCGCATTCGAGACGAGAAGTATATACATACATACTGTACATGAATATTTGTATGTAAAAGTAGATGGCTATATGCGTGTGGTCACCATAGGCGGGGATCGAAAGCGGAACGTGGGTGAACAAAGAGAGATTGTCATGGATTTAATTAATACTTCATTTGAATGTTATTCGCTAGTAGGTAATCTATATACGTGCATCGTGCCCGCCTCTCTTGCGCGAGCGTTTGGAGAAGGGTGAGAGGAAGAGAGAGAGAGAGAGAGAGAGAGAGAGAGAGAGAGAGAGAGAGAGAAAGGGTGAGAAGAGCTCGATACGCGGGACGGCGTGAAACAGGTTGGCGCTCCGTCTGTATTTCAATTTAGCACGTCCATTGTTAGATACTCATATTATTCAGTTGGGAATTGTTTCGCGACACCCCCTCGAGGGAGATAGGGAAAGGGGCAAGGGGGTGGCATGATTTCCAGCACCATCGTTCGTAACTGGTTCCACGTTCCACCTCCACCCTCCTTCTCTCTTCCTCCCCTATCATTGCTTCTTCGTTTCTCCTCACCGCGCTCACCGACCCCTCTCTTCTCTTCACCGTCACGTTTCCATCCCTTTCACGGCCTGCGAATCTCCGAGATTCTCGGCCCCCGAGAGAAGAGCGAAAAGAGGCGGCAGGACGAAGGGCGGAGAGGAAGGATTGCGCAATGAAATATTTCAATATGAATGGAAATAGGTAAATAACGATTCACGAGGTGGACGCGACCACCGATGGTGGCTCGTATTCCATCGATCCTTCGGCCGTTATATATTAGAAGAACCTCCAAAGTTACTTCTAGCTTTGCTTCTTTGTTGGTGTCTTCGGATCCGCGAGCTTCGTGAATGTAAAGTTCGTAACTTCGTGACGAGCGACGGATTTTGATCTGCTCAACTTAAGAGTACCTTGGGTTACTATCTTCGAAAAGCCACTGGGGATCTATGCGTTGGTTCGCAGCAGACGTAGACGCGCATGCGCGATTACGCGCGCGATTTACAAAAATCATATTCATAGTTATTAAATATTTGAGCAGCCTTTTTACCGCGTGCGCGCGCGCGCTCGACGATCGTGATGAAAATTCTTCACGACCGGTTAGAGGACGCAGTCGTACGTTTAAAGACGCGTGCGCGCGTAAATATGTTTCGCACGGAGTCTTCCGTATGTTCTTCGGTCTCGGCGCGCTCACCCTTCGAGCGTGCTACGCTCCTGAGCGCACGCGCGGCGTGCGTGTTAAAAATTTTTGGACTACTGCGACGAAGAGAGGAATCCCGTGGGCTCTTTCGTTCGTGCAAACAGGCCCCGGAGCGCCTGTTTACCGACGCGTTCGGCAACACTTTATCCTTAAGGCATCGATCTACCCACGAAAATGTTTAAAAATTGTCGTCCTCGATCGGCTTCCAGGCATCTCTCCGCGCTTCTCGTGTTTGCGCAAGGCGGCAGATTCGTGAGCAAACACGCGCCCCTGCTTGCGTGCGTGAGCGAGTGTCCGCGCACAGTGGACACAAGTAGAGTAAGGCGGTGCGTGGTTGGAGGAGAAAAAGACACGAAGGGAGAAGGAGAAGGTGAGATAGAAGTGGGAGAAAGAAGGAAGATGAGAGCAAATATTGGCAGGCGCATCGCAGGGATTTTAAAAGGCAAGCGGTTTAATTGTGAGAGAGGCTCGCGATCGTCCAGGATACTAAATGTAGGATCTTGGGGGGAGAACCTGGACACTTGTCAGGTGGTTTCAATTGCGGTGGAATGGTTCGTAGTTGGTAATGATGCGTGGATTTAATGACTTGAGACCAAAGGTCACCATTAATGGTATGATTGTGTCAGAAGACTCTTTAAGGGGTAGCTGCTACAGCTGTATTCGGTGCATCTACAATACTGGAAGAATTAATAACGATAATTCACTATAGTTAATTGCAATTCTGGTTCAACGAACATATTCTGCTTCCAGAACTCTTCGATATTCTTGCGCCTGGTCTAGCAAGAAACAATCGTATTCTTACTTTAAAGGCTCCTCTTTCATTTTCTTCGGAAATTCTCGCGTTAACCTTTCGCATATCGCGCTCATAAAACCTTCACGAAGAGTGCTCGTACCGAAAGTAATATTCGAAGGATCGAATAACTCGATTATCGTGCGCCCTATGGCGCGGCTAGGTGGTGCACGATAAAATGTATAGTCATCAAGAACAATAAAGCTCGATGGAACGAGATAAAATATTAACCACTCGATGGGTACATTTATGAGGTGACCCTCTCTGCTTCCAAACACGATTTATTAAATCCCATTCATTCGACCATTCCATCGTCGAGTGACATTTCTCTTCGTCTATCTCCCTTCGCAGTATCCTTTCCATTGGCAACGACAAAATTAAATTTACCGTCACGTTTCGACGCTTGCTGATCCTCGTGGCCATAGGAACCCGATCATTATTACGTCCGGTAAGCTCGTCACTTTTCACCCTCGCGGCCAACGTGGCTTAAAATTCCACACCGCCTAAGAGAACATTCTTTCCTCACACGGTGGTAAGGGACGAAACGTGTGAAGCGAGGCTCTGCTCTACTGTTGCAATCCGCGATCAACCCTCCTGCGCATTATTCCGAGTATATTCGTTCAAATGGAACTGTTACCGTATGCACGATTATGAATATACTTGTCCTTACATTTTCTCTGTTCACTCTTGAAATCACTTAAAGATGCTCGAGACCTTGTAAATTAAAGCTTGAGACTGATACTTTACGACGAATCGAATATTGAACAATTGAATTGAAAGGAAAAGAGGAAATTTATGTAATAATTTTCAAATTTCTCATGCTCGCAAGTCCCTTGAAAGTGTTCAAATCGGTCCGGAAACTCTTACTCGGCGGTTTTTGCGGCGTCATCGGTAACCACAGAAATCCCCGAGTAAGAGTTATCAACTCAATCACAGCGAAAGTGTCCAGAATTCGCTGAAATATTGTGCCTGAGATCGCCATGACGAATCCACCATCCAGAACTCAAGTTCTGATTTCAGACTCGTAATCTACTACTCTGTAACCCTTAAAACTACTCGTGCTTACTTTGCAACAATTTCTAAAAAAAAGAAGTCTCGCGTATTTTGGTGACGTTCAGTTCAAAGAAAACTCAAAGACTTTAAGAACCGGTCTGCCGATTTTCCGACGGTGCAGGGACGTTGGTGGGTGGTGCTAAAGGAAGAGGGATGAGGAAGAGAGTGAATGATGAAGGAAAAAAAAGGGAGAGGGCGGAGGAAAGCCCTGAAAGAGAGAAGGAGGGGAGGTGAGTATAGAAAAGGTGGTAGAAAGAGAGGTGTGCGTGTCTATGTGTATGAGAGAGAGAAAAAAGAGAGAGAGAGAGAGAGAGAGAGAGAGAGATCGAAAAACTCGCCGGAGGAGGGTACGTAGAGAGTAGGCGAGGTGGGGTCCTATTATGCGCCATTATGAATGGTAACCAGTAGCCAAAGGAGGAAACTCCACAGGGTGTCGATATATTGCCAACTCCCCTTACCCACTCCATGTGCTCCCTTAAACCGTGAAGCACAGCAGCCATGGCCCGTAAATAATAGAGCGGCGGCGCGCGGCATTATAATGCTATTGCCACGGGGTCGGTCGGGAGAGGCGAGAGGGAGAGAAGTAAAAGGGGGTACAAATTGCTCGGGGTATATAACGCGAGTCGCGTGTTTATCCATCGACCTATCGGGTATATGCCTTGTAGGGGCCAATCGATTATCGGTATTTCATCGATACGTGTACCCAAGCTGCGGGGGCGGGATGAGGTGCTGGCGAGGTCGAGGGCGAGGGTTTAGGTAGAGAGGTGGAGGGGTACGGAGACAGACGTAATAATTATTCGAGCACGTTGCAGCTCGAATCGGTGGCGAGCCAAATCATTGCCAGTTACGAAACAGATCCCTCGATGCTTCTCTGCCAGAGTGTAGTATAAGACAAGACGTATTCGTGGTTCGAATTTAACAAATGAGCGTTGTGGGTATTTTTGAAAAAGTTTCTTCAGACACTAGTGTGTATCATTTCTGATATCCACGGCAGACAAAGTTTTAAGCGAATCTCGAGGTCCGAGTTTAAGCAATTGAATATGTACAGGGGTTTTTTTTCTGTAATTAGGATCTCTTCAGTTTTTGTCCGTGAGCCTGATATGGTTGGTTGACGTTTCGTTTCATGGACATTGTCCGTGCTCCAACCGCTGCACAATGAGCAAACAGAAAAATAAGAGATTAAAGGACACATAAGCGAGTAAATTGCTTACCAGTTGTCCATCTCGGTTGCATGAGGTTGAATTGTTAGTCGTTGTGGTACGGAGTATGTTCGAGGGGACTCGAGGTCCGTTTGATAGTAAGAGTCGCGAATTTTCTCGATGGCAGTGGGGTGTGCGGAAGAATTTCTACTCACGAGGCAGAAACGAGAGAGGTCAAAAAGAAAATCGACTCATCGTTAATCGACCGACGTTACAATGAAGCGAAACGTCACCTTTAAAGATTAGAACGTAAATTTACCATAATCGAATGGTTCGACATTAACCTATCAAATCGCCCTTTTTACCCGTTCTATAAAAAAACACAATGAAAGATAAACTTTCGCTTTACCTTACAAACCCTGCAGCCCTTCTAGACTAACCGCCACTGTTCACCAGTTCCAATCATCCGTAGAATTGGTCGCAGCCTATCTCAAATACCTCGTTCACAATATCCTTTATCATCGCTCCTCCGCTCCATTAACCAACGTTGGCAGTGAGCGAATGGAAAAAAAAAATTTTTTTTTTTCACGGAAGGGCGCGCGTTTCGGGAAATACACACGCTCGAAGAAGAGAACAGTACTAACGATCGCATTGACGTACGTAAAACGCACCACTCGAAGTCCTCGTCGCGGAGGTCGAGGTCGCCGTCTCTCGACACATAAGCGGATCGTTCGGTCGAAAATTGATCTTCCATGAAATTGCGCCGATTTTCTCAACGAGCCGTCGGATCTTCACTCGGGCTTCCCATTGCTGTATCGGATTCCCATACCTGGGACTGAAGTGAGCTACATGTATAGACATGCGCCGCCATACAATATGAGAGCGTAACTCCCGACATCGGATACCTTTTTCTCCCGCTCGATGGCCCTCCACCACCGCGCCAACATTTTCCATTCACGTGGAAGGTCGTCGCTCGTCCATTATAAGCATACCTTCTCGGTGCTCCTCTCTTTTTTATGCGGGAGAAGGAGAAGAAAAGGGAGAAGGAGGATGGAGAAGATGGAGGACAGTCCACTTGTCTCGCTTGCCAGGAGAAATTACTGTTCTCGAGAAGAAAGCGGTGGCGAGGATATATATATATATATATATATATATCTCTGAGAACGAGATATGAAGAGGATGGAGAACCTGCGATTGATTGAGGAGATTTTTGGACGACCGAGCCACGCTTCGTTACATCGTTCGTTGTGTGGGATCGATCGGTCGGAATGAATTCGTGGGTAACGCGGAGACTATCCCAACACTCGGTCTCGTGACTTAGGTATCGGTTCCAACCAGAGCTCTTACTATTCGAGTATCCAAGTACCTGAAACATTCATTACAATTGGAAGTTCTGATCTAAGATTTTCTAACGTGATTACCGAAATCCAAAGCTTTCGGTATTTGATTAAAGGGAGCGAGTTTAAGTTTCTTCTTTTTCCTTCTATATAAAAAATGCACCTGTACTTGATTCGCTGAAACAAACTTGTATACTTTTGAGTCCGTGTAAGAATGTTAGTAGGTACAGCGATCTGCGAAAGTACAAACGAGACGTCGGTCGAAACAATAATGAAAACTCAAGGGTTGGAAGTCTAGTACCTCTCATTTCTCTAAAAGGAAGACTGTAGTGGAAACGGATGCTTCACAGGACAAGTGGAGAATGTAGTATCCTCGTCGGACCTATGGAATATCAATATATCGTTTATTGATCATATATTCGTACTATACATCCCTTTCTGGAGTACAATGCATGGTGGTAACTACAAAGGACGATCCAAGGTCGTCTCAAGATCAATCTAAAACATCTTACGGAGCTTGTGTGCGCGCGCGCACAACCCCGCAAACTCGTGTTACCCCAGACGTTTGCAGGCGCATGCGCGCTCACAAGCTCGTGCGTGTATATATATATTTATATATTTATATGCATATTTTTCTCGCGTGCACGCACCAACCCTTCAGCTTATCCGTTTGATGAGCGCACCGAGAGCGGACAACGTCGCGTAATGCCCGTACATATACGCTACATCCGGGCTCCGTTCCTTCACGTTCGTTTATTTACAAATATTATTATCTATCTCCGAATCCTTCATTCGCCAGGATCTCAGGACGTTCGCTCTAAACTTCACCTATTCGGACGCGTGTCTAACCGCGCTTGCGACTCACCGCGATATTTATCTACACACTTACGAAGGTATTATCGACGAGATGAGGAATCACGTATCGTGACAATGACCACCACGGGCCTACGCTTTAATCAATGCTACACGAGAAACGCGATCTTTCTACTTCTATTGTCGCACCACGTTTATGATACAGGATTATCTCTACATTGTCAACTTTACGTCCCGTTAAACTGAGCACGGTTCCTTCCCAGTCTGTCCAATTTATCCAGCGCGCCTCGATTGATCGGCCTAGAGCCGCCACGACGCCACTAGTCGGGTTATTAACGAAACTTGGCAGATGGATCATCGGAGAGTAAATTTACTCGATGCTCCGTTGGATTGTCGCGTGACATCTCCACCGGCAAAACCGGTTCGGACGATCGTCCATTCTCGATCAGTAAGAGTACTCACTTGGATCACACTCACAGTTCCAGAAAATGCACCTCGTCGAGAGACCGATTCTCTTCTGAAGGATGCAGAAAGAGTCCTTTGAGATCCTGGAAACTTTCCAGAAAGATCCAGCAACACAATATTGGATAAATGCTCCTGGCGAACTTACGCACGTTGATTGTCCACGTGGATGATCTCACTCGAGGTTCTTCACTTATTAACCCTTCTCGAAAGGCATCCTTACCCAGAGATCTCTTCACCTCGACAGTTTCAGCCGAGGTATCCATTCGAATCAACCACCTTACAGGCTCGGCTGATCAGCCTACGATGGCATCACCAGAGTCTGCCCTACCAATAGAAAGGACGTCAGTTTTCTTCATCGAGGAACAGTCTGATGCACGGCTCTCTTAAGAGTTGAAATTAGGCTCGAGTCCTTCGTTACGACAGATAGTCTGATACAAAGGACCCAGCCACCATTACGGATAAGGCCAGGCTGTCCCAGGGATCTGTTGCTGTTGCTCCTGCTCAGACGGTCACTCGGAATAACTGGTCTTGTCACTAGCGTCGTCTGGACTGGTCTCCCGATAAGCGTCACCGGTCCCGTTCGAGTGTAGGCTCTGATTGGGTGGCTTGATCACCGTAGGTAAGTAACCAGTACCAGCGTATGGAGCAGCTAGGAATCGGTGTCTCGTAGACGGGATTGGCGTGGTGCAATAGGCCGCACGTGTCGCGTACGCAGCCGAAACGGAACCGGAAGCAGCCGCGGCCGACGTCAGGGCACCAGCCAATGGTGAGAAGGCCGACTTCGGCTGCAGACTGTCCTCACAGACCAGCACCTCCATCGCGGATACCACGTCCCCTGTGAGATACACATACACAAATTTTCCCTAGCCTTGAGTTTCGCTTCTTGGAGCGTATCTTCTGTTTTCTTTTTTTTTGCCTTGTACCTACAGACATTTGTCGATTCTAAAAGCGGTAAGAATTCGCGGATGGTCCGCTAAAGTGGGTAAATCGATATGTATACCAGGAGAAAAGGGGACTAAGGAAAGCAGTGGAACGCAATGGTACGCACTTCTGAAAATAACCTAATGCTGATTTTGAGAGAGATCAGAGAATTGCAAGCTTTACCTTTGCATCTGTGCAACAAAGACTCTACGTCGGCGCGACGCCTTCCAGGGAATACTCGCAGAAGAACGTCTACTGGCGAACGTTGTTGCTGTTGCTGTTGTTGCTGGTGCTGCGCCAGCTGAAGTCCGCAGGGCTGCTGAATATTTTGCATGTGCATCTGCATTTGGATCTCGCGAGGCTCGGGCAAGTGATGATGCTGATGCTGGTAGAGAGCGGGCGAGCAGTAGAGAGAACTGGCCGTCGGCCCGTAGAGAGGTGCGTAAGGTGGAAAGTGCACGGCCGCAGCTGCCGTCTGAAACAGCAAGCCACATAATTAAGCGTCAACCAGAATCGATACTTCGCGAGAATATTTACTTGAGCGCGAATGAAACTGTGAAGGTGAAATAATTGTAGGGCCAAGTGCAAATTGGAATGTCGAGGGCACAGTGCTTGCAAAGTAATTCGAAAGTAAACGTCAGGACCCTTGTTTGGACACTTTTCGATGGTAAAAAAGAAGCAACGATCGCTTTATGTTTTTTTTTCTTCTTTGAAAGCGCGCAGTCGACAGTCAAAGAAAATAAGAAACAAGGTGTTGTTATATTAAACAAGGCTCACCACCAGAGATGGTAAAGGAGGACTGGGCCTAGGCTGGACCAAGTCCACCGGTTGGATCGTCTGTTGCTGCGTCTGCTGAGGACTGCCACATTTCCTCAAGCTGAGATTCTCCGGTGCCGGAGTGCCCTCCCTCTGAGGCGTCAGGGCTGGAGTTAACGGTGGTGTGTGCGTCGGACTCGGTGAGCCCAAGTCCGGACTTCCTTCCTCGGAGTCGTTCAAACTACTGGCACACTTTCTAGGCCCATCACCGTCCGCACTGCCGGCAGATCCCGTCATACCTGAAACAATCGTAAAAGCAAACAGGTTAAACGTCACAGCCACAACCGCAATCGTGAATTTTTTGAATAAGTCGCGGGATAATTTAATTCTTATTTCTCCACGTGACATTGCCAATATTAAAACAGCGTTAAGATACCTTGCTGCTAAATCGTGCATTAACACTAGACTTACGGAAAATTTTTATCAACGCGTTTTCCCATTTAGAACCAGTTAAATTGGCACGTTTCCGTAAATCTAGTGTTAATAACACGCGAGCTCGTAGCACTAGAAGCCAAAAAAAAACAAACACTAAGAATTACATTGAAACGCTTTACTGTCGCGAACTTTCGCCGACGATACAACCGCTACAAACCGCAATGAGGACTTATCTTCGATTTGCTTTAAAACGGGTGGAGCGGCAATAAGAAAAGAATTCATCCCGGCGCGTATAGCGAGCACCCGGTGAACAGAGAAATCCCAATAATAAGTACAAGCATCGTGCGATTACCCACGAATCCTATACTATTTAGTTCCACGTGACCTCCGCCTCTTCCTCTTTACCATTCGAATGCCGAGCTTCCCAGACACCCCTGGAACCCACCGTCACCCTACGGCGCAGCTGTACCCTTGCGACCACTGCCCTATCTTCTCTCCCTTTTCCACCTTCCCTCTCTCCTCATCACGCGTCCTACCCTTTCATTCTCTGCTCGTGACGCATCGACAATTAGAAAAACGGTACGGTCTATCTCACGGCTAGATTAGATGGCGATCTTACCCAGC
This sequence comes from Tiphia femorata, assembly GCA_944319695.1. Lineage (NCBI taxonomy): Eukaryota > Metazoa > Arthropoda > Insecta > Hymenoptera > Tiphiidae > Tiphia > Tiphia femorata. The sequence goes on from OX090904.1 coordinate 4,592,892, forward strand.
GGACGATCGACTCGCAGCTCACCACCGGAATCGGACTCGCGATCATCTTCGTTACCGGCATCGTCCATGGACAGGATCGTCCCCTTAGAGGACTCCGAGATCCTCGATCTCTTTATGCCTGAAACAAAGCAGATCGTATCGTGCGTGCGTGCGTAACTGGTATCGATGCCGGCCCCTGTTGTTGCCCAGCCCAAGCCGAATCTTCTTTCTCCGGCTTTCGGACTAGATAAGATTCGAGTTGGAATTTTAAAGGGCGCGCGACTGTTGTGGAGAGCAGTTTATGCTCGAGTGGTCGCGAAAAATTGGAATACCATTGTCGACCCCTCTCCTACTCAGTCCTGTTTAGTTTTTTTCTACCCTACTTCTTATTCGTTGAACTTGACGAATACTTTTTAGAACCGTGCGCAAAGTTACACGCGATATTTTTCAAAGTACTCTCACGAGAGGATACTTCGTAGGATTCTTTCGGTCCAAGCGCAAATCAATTTGTTTCGTTGGAACTTAATTTCGTATCGTCCACATTAATCGTCGCAAAATTCACTCGTTCCTCGTCTAAGAGTATGATGAGTTCTCGCGTCTTTCCTCTCCCCAGAGAACACTTGATCTTTTTCCTCCTATCTGCGGGCAATTATCCTAAACGCTTTCCACCCTACTGCGCCCCGCTAACAAGGAGCCGAGAGAGAAGAGACTCGTGGCCAAGTGGCGCGCCAACTCGGGGTTCCTCATCCTCCTCCTTCTCCACCTCCTCTGCTCACCCCGTCTAATAGCACTCGAAAGTTTATCGGTAACGCCACTCCTGTAACGAAAGCTGTTGCACGACGAATCGCACGCCGCGACGAGGAGGGTCGGGGTGGGTGCGTGCGGCTTCTCGAGTGGCCACTTCACATTTCTCTTATATGTATATTCCAATCCGACCTGGCCTTGTACGGGGGCACGTTAATTGCCGATGATCCTGAGATCGGACGAGAGAGCTCTGAAGAATTTGAAATGACGAGAACATTCGAACCGGTCTCTTCGTTTGGTGCCTCCGTGCAATGTGGTGGAATGAACAGTGTCTTCAGGCGTCTCGTTAATAGTGAAATTGTACTTTAGTTACGAATTAATTTATTAGACATTAGTACGCGATATGTTACATATTACTTTTGTCGTGCGTGAAGTCACTCGTCGTCCTCAGTTCGTATGTACATACATACGGCACGGACGTATTTCAATAGTGTAACATTTAATGTGTACTAACGGTTTTAGTGCAATAAAAGCTTATTCTTGGTAATACAGTTTTATACAATAAGCTTTCCAACACAATGTTTCCTTTTAACGACGATGCAGGTAAGAATTACAATTTACGCGCCCTGGAGCAAGACTTCTGTGCACGGCTGCGCGAATACGTATACAGACTTCGCAAAATCACAAAATTACAGAAGAACGCAGATCGCGTAAACGGACAAATTAATGGCCGTGGAAGCGAACATTCCAACAGAAGCACACAAAACAAAGGGAACAACACGTCGCAACAAAACGAAAACAGAAACTCACGAAAACCCAAACGAGAAACCTCACAGTAGTCTGACCATAGGTACACGGGACCGCCTGAGTCCGTGAGTGCTCGTGAAACCCTTATTTGCCTTACAAAAACTTGTCGCCGAACGCCTCGCATTTCGAGGCACGACGACCACTGTGGAACTAAAAGAGAAAAGAGAAAGAAGAAGAAGAGGAAAAAAGTAAACGAAGGCGATCGAGAAAATCGCCTGGCTACATTTGCGCGGAGGGAAAGCGCGGCCATCAATCGAGCGTACTAATAAACTGGGCGGTTAAACTTTTTAACGAGCCGTCAGTCAGCGGAGGCGAGCCTTCACCACCTCGGAGAACACAGAGAGAGAGAGAGAGAGAGAGAGAGAGAGAGAGAGAGAGAGAGAGAGAGAGAAAATGAGAAAGAGAGAAAGCTAGCGAGCTCGAAGCCGACCGCGAGGGAAGGGAAACTCTTTCACGGATTGACAAAGACTGAATAGCTCCCGCTCTCACACACGCGCGCACATACGCCTTCGCAAATATAACGGGGGCTCGCTCGTTGGCTCCCTCCTGTTTTCCGGCATTCCTGCCTCCACCTCCACCTCCTTCACATCCCCTTCCACCCCTTCTTTTCTCAGCGCCCGGCTGCATACGTGCGCGCGCGCGCGGTCTATCGCAATTATTTCTAACAACCTCTATAAACTGGATTGGCGTGGCAGAGGTTCTCCGATTTTACTTTCCGTTCCGGATATCCCCTCGCGGTCACGCCCCGCTTCGAAATGTCCGAGGCGAGCGCACAAGTTCGAGAGGTAGGGTGATGTATAAACTCTGCCTTCAGCGAGGAAATTTGCGTGAGCACCGCATTTCTCCTTCGCCGGCACCGATTTCCGAGCCCCACTCCTACACGATATCCAGCACACCACGGCTCACGATACTCAAGACGACTTCAATGCGCTCGGTCAGTTTCCCTCACCCCCGACGCTCTTTACATTCGCGGCATCCGCTCCTCTCTCTGGCCTGGTCGTTACCGTCCGCTCGAAACTTGTATATCCATAGAGAGAAGGAACTTCTCTAGCGAAAGGTCATGCTCGAGAGTACGGTGAAAAGGGGATGATGGGGGTGGTATTCGTGAGATCTCGTGATATATTGGTTTTCCGAGGGTGCAAGAAAAGAGAGAGAGAGAGAGAGGAAGGTAGAGATGAATAAAAAGAAAAGTTACATTCAACGCGTCCCTGGGATGTCTCTTACGAGTGTACGACCGAAAGATGTTCCACATCCCTTTAGATTAAGCAAACTATTCTTTCAACACTTTGACTGCTACGGTGATCATATGCGACCTCTAGAAAAGTCATTAAAAGAATGATTATACTATCCGTCATTTACAGCCCTTTAAAAAATCACGTGTTGACGAAAAAAACACACAAAATGCAAAGTGCAGAGTCACGGGCAGGTGATCCATGGAAAACCAGCGTGGCAGTCAAAGTGTTAATTGCTTCGAAAAGTCCTTCTTATTTTTCCGATCAGAATTGATATTGTTTCTGTAAAGCGCTAAAAGAGCGCAAACAAACGGTAGCAGAACAAACTGAGATACAAAAAAGAAGCGGAAAAAGAGGACGGAAGCGATGAGAATAAAAGCAGAGATCAGCTTAAAGTTTCTCAACGAATCGTTTAATCGTCACCGAAATCATTTTGTTGGATGTGAAACTACTATTATTGGTGGCTCGGTGATAAATGACTGCCGAGCCAGAAATGTTCTCTCCCCATGGAATGAGTGTCGCGCGGGTAATAATAAGTATTAATAATAATCGACACCGACGTTGCGCGTGCACGCGTCGCCGTAGCCTCGTGGTGGCCGAAGGCGTCGCCTTGCCTTAGTAGTCAAAGGAAAGGAATGCAATATCGAGGCTGGAGAGTCTGTGTTAATGTAGCGGGTGGGTTCTAGGGGATATCCAGCTGCCAACACCACAGCACACGCGACAATCATCGACCGCACCCTCACACGTGAAAGTTCCGTGGTCCTCACCCATTTCTCCTACTCCTTTTTTCCATTCCAGCTTGTCTTCTCTTCACCATCTATCTCTCTCTTCCTGTTATTAAAATGTCGCCGTTGCTCTACTACTGTAGACCAGTGCTCCACGACTACTGTGCCGCGAGGTGATCTTGGCTGTGCCACGATGATCTACGTAGAGCTATTTTATTGTGTCTTTTTTATATAATAAAAACCTACACGTATTATTGTAATTTATGAATTTGCAAGCTTTTACCGGTGGGGGCGCCGCGGAATTGTCGAAAAAACGTTGTTGCGCGGAGCTACACAATCGCCAGAGACGCTAATTAATTATAACGTATAAAAATGAATCTAAGCTCATTCGAAAATGAAGGACAGAGAGAGCGCACCGAAGTATCTTTTCAATCGGCCTTCTCAGATGAGACCATTCATTCTACCTACAACAGGAGCAGAAATTCGATTATTCGAGAACGTTAGAGTCGAGGCGTTCCGCCTCTTCGGCTCACAGGCATCCCGTATCGGTTTCCTGCGACAGCTAATAATCCTATTCTCGAGCACCCGTGCCTGGCCTAGGGTGTGAGTTCGGTAGAGAGGAGAAACGGACGGTAGAAAGGTGACACCCACCCCGCGCGCCATCATCGCCTTGTAAGGTAAGAGTATATCGACAAGAAGGGAGACTGGGGTGAGAAAGGAAGGTACAAGGGAAGGCGCAACGGCAGACAGTATCGCGAACTACACGAGGTGTCTCCTCTTTCCGCTTGCCAGTGGCGCGCCAAGAGCAGGTGACCAAAGAGACACCTGGCAGTCATCGCAGAAAACCGACAAAAAAACCACTAGAAAAATTTCCAAAAAGATCTTCACCGACGTTGTCACGTCTTTTTGTCTTTCCAATGATTACCAGGTGAATTTTACTGTAATTGCGTGAAGAGTACGCAGTTTTATCCGTTCACCTCAACTTCGCCTAAGATTAAATCTCGAGGGCGCCCCTGCGCACCTTCTCCAGACCTCTTTCAAGACGTCTCCTATATCTCGTATTTCGAGACGGATACGAGCAATCTATTGTAATCCCTGCACTCCTTCAACCTCGGAGCACCACCTCGGACTCCACGAGCGACACACGCGCTCATAATCTAACTTCTCGGCCCTCCTACTACTCAGCTGCTGCTCCTTTCGAAGGACACCCTGGAGGGTGATATGTACATTTCGCACATGTACTGTGAAGGGAAGTTAATATCGCTTCTAACGTAGCAAACCAGGGAGGTCGCATTGCCGATAATACGAACTTTAGTTATAAATAAAGATTAAGCTCTGAGATTAATTTCTCAAATGCGAAATGCCTGAAGTAATACGAATCGAAGTTGAGTGACAGTGTTTGTTGAGCGCCAGATGCTATCCGTGTATTCTTAAATTTAGCCCAAGGAGGGTGAAGAAGACCTTATAAATTATCATTGTAACATTGTAACATTCAAATACGGACAAACCAAGAAAATGAACCCAAGAATACCAATTTCAGTACTCAGAATACCAAGTACTTCAATACCAAAAATACTCTCATCGGTCGCGAAAACAAGAAAAAACGGCCGAACCAAAACCAGTCCCTGGACAAACGCCCTCTACCTTCCCTCACGTTCCATCAGCGACAATCGGCGGGGTACGACGGTGGTGCCGGTTCTTACGTGCAAACGATTGATTAATCACTCGAAAGCCGAACAATTCTCCACCTCCTCCTCTCAATCCATCTCCTCTACCTCCGCTCTTCTACTCTCACGCGTTGTCCCTGGCTCACCATCGGTGGTCACCGCACGTTGTTCCTCGCGTCCGATCGTCGCCCTACGAGAGCGCCATCGAAGACAACGATCGATCGATCTCAATTCGCGTACGCGATATATTAACGATATACACACATGGAACCGCACGCATCCGCGACGTCAAGAACGATCCCTCTCGCTCGAATATTTACCCCCCCCCCCCCCACGAATCCTCTCCACGCCTGACCATTACCACCCTCCTCCACTTTCTCTCCTCCAATCTCACCAAATCTCTCAGCAACCCCGTGGCAAGATATATTCGCAGGATACACGGGCGGAGATGGACACAACGAGAGAACGTGGCGGCGTACAATGCGCGCGGACTCGCGTGACGAAAAGGCGTGGAAAGAGGTGGAGAAGGATATCGGAGGGTAGGTTTGAGGTTTGGAGGGGTGAGTCGCGCGCGCGGAGGCGCACACCTCGCACGACGCGACACGAGGCCCCGCGCGGTGTGTCGTTGTAGGTATACGCCCTAACCTGGCCGCGCAGGCACCCCCGGCGTATCACCGCACGGAGGAGACAGGAAGCGGACAATGGGGAACGACGCGGAGGACAATGCTGAATAATTTAGAATGGCATATAGATATCGGGAGGCGGCAAGCGAGCGGCGCGGCCTACTACCACCACTACTCTACCACCCAACTGACACCACCACTAACGCTACTACTGCCTGCGGGCGGGAGGTGGTGCAGCTCGAGACACGGAGGTGGAGGATGAGGGAGGTGGAAGCGGCGTTGGCGCATAATAGAGAATAGGAGTAATAGAACACAGCGCGCTCTGGCTGGGCAACTGTGGAGGACACGAAACATCCCTATAAATTAGACTTAGGCTAACCTTAGCGGGCCCGAGCGATCCGTGATTCTGCATAGAAGGGAGAGAGAGCGCGTTCTGGATACAAGCGAGACTCGAAACGCGAGCTCTTGGGTGGAGCAGGAGATGGCGAGTGATTCGGAATCTTCCTCGAAAGGATCAACGATTCTAGGGAAAGATAGGTGGTAGGTTACTCTCCGGTGAATTAAAAGGAACTTTATGTTCGTTTCAGTTTTACGAGGATGAACGGTGTTCCTTGGGAAATTTCGCGAGAATGGGTGCGCGAGAGTCGAATAGAGAACTGTTAACCCTCCTAGCCACCCCAGCCCACCCTCCGATTATGGTCTGAAAATTGTGCGTGACGAATAAAAAAAGCTCGCAGCCCTCGATAACGGCCACCCTCTCTCTCGCGAGCCTCCACTGTTTTCCACCCTTACTCACTCCTCGGAAATCGAAGGCGGGGAGGATTTACGCGGACGGCGTAAAACCACCCCTTCCACGCCGAGGCATCGCGATAAATAACCCTTCGAGGCGTTACTGTTCTCGCAGGGGCGGTGTCATCGACGGTGCTAGGAACGAACCCTACAGTTCGAAGCACCGCAGGTCTGGGGGTAAAATACGAGCTGGAGGAGAACCGGAAGAAGGAGGGGAGGGAGAAGTGACGGAGAAGGAGAAACGAAGGACAGAGAGAGAGAGAGAGAGAGAGAGAGAGAGAGAGAGAGAGAGAGAGAGAGACAGACAGAGAGACAGAGAGGGGGGTGATCCAAAGGCACGGAGAATGGGTAACCTGGCAACTCGCATAGTTTTCCATGGGACCGAGTGAATAGCTTGAGCGAATAGCACGCGCGAATAGCGCGAGCTCGAGCCACCGCTATAAATTATCCTCCCCTTTCCATTGTTCGCACGAGTTCGCGCAAACCGATTCAATTATATTCCGATTCAAGCTGCTCTCGCCTCTATTTATACAGAAATTCGATTTCACAAATGAGCACCGGCACAAATATCACGAACCTTTTTCTCGGCCGGAGGAGAGGGGAAGCGCGATCGAAGTGGAACGAGCCGGACGAAGGAGAGACCGCGCGATACCGGTACCATACTTACTCCGATAAGAGGGCGGAGGGCAACGATATTAATTGATTTCCGTTGTGAAATAGTGTTGAGGCAGAAAGCTACCGGAGAGGAGAGAAAGGAGAGGAGAATCGATGCTGCTCTCTCTCTCTCCCTCTCTCGTTTTCCTCTTCTCACGGACGGTTTAGCGCGCCCACCTGGAATCGGCGTGGTTCACCGCCACCGCCGTGGAAACGGGATCGAGCAATGACAAAAGACTCTCATTATTACGTATCGATACGCTCGGAAAATAGCAAGGCATGACCCGCCGCCCGCGCGCCGCTGGCGCGCTCATTGTGCGAGAAAACTGCTGCTGCCGTTTCGCAGGCTGGATGCCTGGAAGGTGGAGGAGGTGGGTGGAAAGAAAGTGGGGAGGTTACCGGGAAAGAGGAAGCAAAGCGAGAAAAGCGAAGAGCTTCTGATATAAGGAAGGAGAGAGGGAGAGAAAGAAAGAGAGAGAGAGAGAGCGAGCTCAAAACGTGAGGAACCCAATGTGCTCGCGCACACGCCTCTGTAGGCATCGTGCGCTGACAGGGTAGAAACGAGAGAGGGAAAGAGAGAAAAAGAGACAGAGAGAGAAAGAGAAAGAGAGTGCGGTCCTTGAGCCCGCAGCGACAGCAACAGCGAGCAACAGCCCGATCAGTCATTAAATCGTCGCGATTCCCTTTTGTTTCGTGGCGGCGGGACGCGTGCGCGGCACTCGCACGCACACCCCTACCCTATCTGCGTACGCGCGCTAGAAGGGATGGTGAGAGAGAGAGAGAGAGAGAACGAAACGCAGTGGGGGTAGATGTTCGTGCTCTTTCGTTTTTGCGTTGCACGCGCGCGCGAGCGCTCGAAAGGGGTGTACTGCGAAACGATCGTGTGCGGATGGAATAGGTTGAGACGTGTGGGTGCGTTTGGAAGGGTGGGACGAGGAGGAGGTGGAGGAAGAGGCGAAGAAGTAGTAGGCGGAAAAAGAAACGAGAAACGATGCGCGACGGGGATGATTGGGGTGGGGTGGGCCCGGTGAGGTCGGAGGTCGTCGTCTAGGGGTGGAAGGGGTGAAAGTTCGAGGGTGGAAGTCGCTGGCAGAGCGATCGGGCGTAACGTTTTTAATTGTTTCGCGCCCAGCGTCGCTTTTGTTTCGGCGTTTATGCCTCGTAAACGTTTGCTGAACGCCGGAGGGACGAGCGGAGGGTGAAGAGGCCGCAGGAAGCGAGTCGACGGAGGGAGAGACCACGCGAGACGGCGACAAGGAGGGCAAAGGTCGCCCTCCCTGCCCCCTTTTCTTTTTTCTTCCTTCTCGCGACAATTCCTCCCTCTTAGAACGCCTCTTTACTCTCGTCCACCCTCTCTCCACCCACTTCGCTGCTCGGCCTTCGCGCCACGATGAATTTCTCGTGGAGGACGTGTGTTTGGAGGAGAGTGAAGAAAAATCCACGATGTCCCGTGTCTTCTCTTTCGTTCGACGCTATTCCATTTGTTTGTACGTGTTCTCTTATTTCTCCAGTCGTGCGACGACACACGACGGAGGTTTAAATTTGTTCCAATCGATCGTTTCACGTGTTTCCACGCTCGACTAAAACTGTTTGCTTTTGTCTTACGTACGTCCGACGTCCCTTTGCAATGACCAATCTCAGAATCGAGAACCGTACTTGAATGTACTGCGAGGAGACGATGAATTAATTCAAACGTCACCTGTAATATTGCTAAATGTAAGATTTACATTCTCAGTTTGAATTCTGTCGAAAATTTTCGCTCGCACGATGCGACGGCAATAGATCGTTGGCACAGCGAGCTCAACGTGGAACCACTAACCAAAGTGATCGTTTCATTATTCTCCCTCCGAGCTGCAGTAATTGTGCGCCGAATGAAATCTTCGGATAAAATCTTCTTCCGACCCGCGGTTTCGCGTTCTAATCGAAAATCATCGGTTACCGGACGCGCACTCTCGTCCCAGGCCGTGAACCCGGTCGCGGACTCCTCCATCGCGGAGAGTCGAAGGAATCGAAATAGCCGTCAGAAGTTTTGTTCAAACACTCTCCTCTCGAATGCGGCGATGCGTTCCGCGGCACCCTCTCCTTCCCTTCTCTGCGCCGTGGTCCACTCGGTTGCTGCACGTGCAAGCGAACCCAACCATGGGTGTACACCTATGTAAATAGGTAAACTCCAGGGGAAGCCCCGTCAACGTAGAGATACAAGACGCGAGCGAACGTACGGGCGCATAAGCGAACGCACACGCTTGCGTATGCGTATATAATGATGCGAGGCCGAGACGTGGCCGCTGCGCGATGACTCTTTGCAAATAATGTTGCCAGGCACGTCGTGAGTGCGCGAGTAGAGACGAGCGCGCGCGGAAGAGCAGGGCGGATCGTTCCAAGCGTCGGTGGTGTTGCCAGTGGACCTCGACAAGCGAGCGTTTCGATGAAACTCGAAGCGAGAGACGAAGAAAAACGAAAAGTGCCAATCCTCGTGCGACCCTATTTTACACGTCGATTTTCCAAACGATATATGCTTAACAATTTCACTGCCAGGTCATCCGAATTCGGTGGCTGATTGTAAACGATCTAAACGGGTATCCGGAAGTATAATTCTACTAATTGATGTTAGAAACAGCTATTTATTAAAGATAACGTATCGACGTGAAGGTAAAAGTAAATAGCACGTAGACAAATCTGAATCTCCTTTTCGTGTTCTCACGCACGTGCTGCCTTTCGTAACGTCGTCGTTACTCTGGATCCGTATCGATTAGGCAACGCCGCCTTGTGTGCAAATCACCGAGACAGGGTCAGGCGTACCACTCTATAACGCTATTATGTTTGCCCAATTGCGCATTTTACTGGACTACCACACAATTAACACTTTGGATAGTTAACCGAACAGTCATCGAAATTCAAGGTGACGTGGCCGTCAACGTGTTAAAGGAGCAGCCCCTCGTACTTTCTTTCACTGATACCACCGGTCTCGAGATTTCGAGAGAATTTTATCGAAAATGAAAACGGGGGTAGTATCTACGCGAGGCTTCTTCCTGCCTTCGTGCTCGTCTCTCGCGAAAGAGAGACCATTAAATCTCCACCACCAGCGAGTCTGTCGCGGAGAACTCGACGAAATAATTTCCTGGTATCTTCTGTTGCCACAAAGGCAACGGCAGCTTAGGGGAGTGGGTGGAGAAGAAGCAGAAGGAAGCGGTTAGAGGTAGAAGTACCGCGGCAGGGCGAGTTGGTCTTGCGCAAAGTTTCTCGGACACTCGAAGAAGCGTGTCCTTTGAGCAACGTCGGGATAATGGTCCCACCCCAACCCCTCTTGCTCTCTCCGAGAAGCTGGGGACAGTACCGCGATCCTCCTGGATAAAGGTCGACCCTGTGTCGCACACTCGCGTACCATTTCCCTCCGTTTTCGTGCGAGCGAGTGTGCACGCCTGAGAATTTCCAACGAAGAGTAGCGCGAGTCTTCTCTTTGACAACGAGGAGGACGGAGGGTGGGAGTAATCGTGGGATTCGACCGATTCGCACCCCGGCTCGAGAGACGCGTTTCTCCAAAAGTTTTGTCACTTCTCGCAAGGCAGCTCGAACTAGGATTGGTTGTTTAAAACATGAAGGTACGCGAGAAAAAATAAATAACGCGGCAACGAATATGCGAGTTGCAATGATGGCTGGTGAGTATTCTTATTGTTAGAAGAGCTGCGACAATAAGACTAAAAAGATAAAAGACGAATGTCACATAAAAAAAGATATTCTTTCGAATTTTATCTTAAAATTATTTTCTAACTCGAATCATTTTCCCAGAAATAACTTCTCGATTATTCGTATGTTAACGGTTAAATTAATTTGGCGGTATCATTTTCCTGCAGATCATCCTGGATACAAAGAAACCCCTCTTAGTCGAACTAAGTACACACACAAAATCGCAGTAGAAATGGCGCTAATAAAACTACAGCATGACAGACGACTCGTGGTTCAAATTTCATTGAAAATTGTTAACAAGCCCCTGCAAAATTTTCATTCGATTTCGAAGGGGTTGGAGGTCTGCGATCTTTACGTAACGGTTCGGTAGCGTTGAGTTTCTCACTGTTTTTTTGTACGAGAAGAAGAAGAAAAAAGAAGAATTATTCATTCCGCAAGAATCTTTGAAGGTATTCGCGAGAGAAGCGTAAACCGCCTTGCACCGTCTCACCTCTCTTTGGAAAAGCTGTCGGCCATTGCGTCGGTACTCTCCTCCTTGGGCGCACCACGGCGGTGAATCTCCGCGGTTCGGTAAAGGCATCGCTGCTTTTGACATGCGAGTCGAAACGCGCGCTCTCACGTTCAGTTCCTTCGGATCGATTCAGCGCACGCGGAGCCTTTGACGTCCGGTGTCGATGATGCGTCTCGAATTGTATCGACGACGTGGGGCGCGAAGGGTTGTAGAAAAGGGGAAAGATAGGGTAGTGAGAATCGAGAAAACGAATCGCACGAATAAACGGCCGTTACATGCGTTTTCGGCTTGATCGTTGCCCGTCGGCAATTGTCCAAGCTCGACTGTACTTGCGAATACTCTGACGCATCTGAAGATGTAAGATTCGTGACAGGACGATGACGGCGATTGGAGACGAATTTGAGAGAAGACAAGCCTGGGACGCGGATAATGTTACCTGACCCCGTGTCGCATACTGTTAGTTTTAAAATCGTGCCAAGAAAGTAGTTTTTTTTTCAAAAATTGTTTCTTACTGCAATAGGGAATTTATCCAGTAGAACTCCAGGTGGGTAACCGTAATTTGTTTGTCGTTACATTTTTTTGTACTCAGTTTAACTGACGACTTATAGCCGTAATTTGTCTACATATCGCCAAAAAGTGGGCGGCTACAGCCATCGTGTGCGGGAATGGGTTAAGTAGAATGGTGTCGTTCGTCACCAAAATCGAACGAGCGATCCATTAATCTTTAACATTATATCTAAGAAAGAATTATAAGCTTGGTGCTATAAGGAAGTAAAATCCAGGGTTTAGACGCTCTTCATCCTGAATTAACCCTTTGCAGACGAACGCCGCATTTATGCGTTCTGCGTGAACCATCAATGTGGCCGAAGAACTCATACATATATGCGTTCGGTCAAAACAACTGCTAGAGCCGAAAGACGCATATATGCGTTTTCCGTAAACCATCAATGTGACCGAAGAACTCATATACATATGTATATACGTTCGGCTAGAACAAGTAATAAAGTCGAAAGCTCGTACATACATCCGTCGAACACAACTGATAGAACCGAAAAAATATAAGTTGGTGCGTTAAGAACGATAATTGCGATAAGCAGAAATATACGCTGCCATTTTCAAACGACTATCGCGACAGAGGCTCGGCCATGCGGAACGCTTGGCTTCGAACCGTCCCGTCCGCAAAGGGTTAATAATTTTACAAATGGCAGCTCTACTCGCGTCGAGGATCGCGCGAGCTCTCGATTGTCCTCGCGAGTATTCTCCGAGCGCGACACGTTCGCCAGTGCTCCGAGAGAATCGAGGAGGAGAGCCCAGGTGGTCCAACGACTCTTTGTATTATTACCGGAGCTATTTCCACAACCACTTGGGATCGAGTGTGAAAGCGCGTGAGATAGATTCTCGCGTCTGTGAACGTAATCCGTTTCATTGCCTTCACCGCTGAATATAATTCGTCTTATGCAAATTAATCGAATTCATATTTTACGGGGCGGGAGGGTTGTGGACTGGTTCGTAGGACAGGCGTCAGCTCCGTCGCCGATGAAAACATCTTTGCGATCGCACGTTCCTGGCGTTTGGACTTCAATAAAAGAAAATAAAAAAAAAAATCTTCCCTCTCATTCCCCTACCTTCGCCAGAGACTCTTTTCTATCTCTTTTTCTCTCGTCGAATTATTCCATTCTATTCTCCGTCACTCTCTCCCTCTCTCTGTCTCTCACTCTCTCTCTCTTCACTGAGATACCTATAAATGGGTACACCACCACCGACGTCCGTGCCATCGCGCACCCTCTGGCAACCTTCCCGAATTTACCCCTGACCTAGCGAGTACCAGCCAGCCAACAAGCGAGCCAGTCATCCAACGAACCAACCAACCAACTAAGCAACGAGGCAACCAACCAACCGACCGACGAACCAACCCTGCTGCATCCCCCGCGGACGAAGCCACTGGCCCGAGAAATTCAATTACTGCTAAACTTCTCGACTGAAGACGCGGCCCCGGCTATATAGACTCTACTGTAAGCACTCTGTTTCGAAGATCCACTGAAAGACATCCCCCTCACCCTCTACTCCCACTCACTCCAAACCTTCTCCCACTCCGATTCTTCTTTCCTCTCTTCTCCACCGTTCCTCATCCTCCCAGCCCGTCGCCTCCGCCTCCACAGCTCCACCCTTGAGAGCATTCGCTCCTCTCATTCTCCCAATCTACCCTTGCACTCGTGTGCGCGTTTGTCCCTGCTGAAGGAGGATGACACGAAGGTATGATACCTACCCTAGAGGGGTTACGATCAGGGTGTAACTTGAAACGCGGATGCCGTCGAACGGCTCCTGAAAGATCAACGACATTTCGAGCTTCTGAGAAAGGGAGACACTTGAAGGTGTCTTTAAGGATAGACTCGGTAGATTTTTAGCTGAGTTATTAAAAGATCGAATTTTTACGCCCGGTGTACTTACAACAAAAAGTCCTAGAAGATCGGTTAAATTTCTTTCCGAGCTGGAGTATTGTTCTTTAGACTTTTTCTTTTATCTTATCCGAAAGGCAGACCAGTGTTCGCGTTCTTCCACTCTCGTTAAACCACAACGTGGTTCGAAGTAAGAGAAGCAAGAAGAGGAAGGAAGGAAAGGGGGTTCGAGGGTGGAAGCTAGCGAGGTACCCGTTAGCAAAACAGCTCCTCCCTCTGAGATATTCCTAAGAGTGCCGTTCGAGAAGGAGGTTGAGAAGAATCAGTGGAGGAAGGGAGAAGGATGATGAGAAGTGAGAGAGGGTGGCCGAGGAGGCACCGTCGCCGAGGGACATTACCAGGCTTTCTTTTCTCTCGTTCTTCCTTCGCGGAGCACGTTGTTCCGCAGCCCCTTTCCATCGGAGCTTGTAGAACGAGAAGGAGTGGAAAAAAGGAAAGGACGGAGGCATCCAAGGATGAATGTTCCCTTAAAGCGATTCGTAATTACGAACGGTCACACTCGGGGTGTGCGCCACATCGACGCGCGCCGAAGGGTAAGGAGATGTGGGTAGGAGGCTGTGGCGCCACGAAGAAGAGGAGGAACAGGAGTAGAAAAAGAGGCGAAAAGACGAGAAAGAAGAAACCTCGCAGGAGGCTGCTACCCACTACCTTCTCCATTGTCCTTGCAATTTTCCCTCCCCTACGGCGCTCGCGGGAAAAGAAAGTCTTGGTCTGGCTGGCTCGAGTACATTTAGATTGAGAGAATTCAGATTCCTTTGGAGCGATAAGAGAACCGCAACGACGAAGGAATTCCTTAATAGGATGCACGTGACAGTTAAAATTCTAATGAATTAGAAGCACCTTGCGTATATCAATTTCTACTTATGATTTTTAAAGAATCACGGTCAGACTTGCGTTTAACTTTCAGGGATTCGTGGAAGAAGCGTTTGATATCTCCGTTTCGCGGAAGTTGGATGAATTTCGACGTGGAGCTTGCGCTTTTGTTTTGCGATCCTCGTAATTGCGGTATCGAGTGAGTCGCGAAGGAAGACGGAAAGAGGATAAGTTTCGTGATTTAGATGACTGCACCGGCGGCGTCTTTGCCACCGTGAGGAACGGTATAATGCCGTGCGACGTTCGAACGACGGCACGCGACCGAGAGGCGAACGGAGAACGAAACGCGCACTCGACACATACACCACGCGCGGGTTTTTATATCACGCATGAGTTGGCCGTGCGTCACGAGGACCCATTAGGAGCGTGCGTACATGCATAAGTAGACCAAGTGGCCACGGGCCGTAGCAATGTTAAGTAAATAATGGCCGAAGTCGCGCGGGGCTCCCCTCTCCTTATTATACCACTCAAAGAGCATGTGCCAGTGAGTGTGTGTGCGTGAGAGAGAGAGAGAGAGAGAGAGAGAGAGAAAAAGTCGTACTTGTTAGTGGCGGCTCTTAATTCACTCTTTCCCTCGCGTGCATGCCACATAAATACATGTGCGGGTAGTTTGCGTTTCACTCTTTTCTTTTTCTTTTCTCTCTCTCTCTCTCTCTCTCTCTCTCTCTTCCTCTCCCAACGCTCTCGCCGCCGACCTATTCCGACTCCTTTCTCGACTTCCTTCCTTCCATCGTGGCTCATTCTCACCCTTCTGAAAGCTGCTAAGAGCAAGCCGGGCGCGGGACACGCGCACGGCGCACGACTCCACCACTCGTGTTTTACTCGACATAATAATACTGCACCTTAACGGCCATTTGGCAAGTCTTTCTTCGAGATAATCGCGAGCGAGCTGTCACGCGTGTTCACGCTCGACTTTTACGATGATAACGGTGATTAACGCGAGCACTTATAATGTGGCTTGCAATTCTTCAACCAGGTGCGAGAATCTAAATCATTCTAGAAGTGTTACAAATGTATCTGTTCCGACGTCGGTTTTGATTCTGCATAAAATTTACGATCGTTATTTTACACCACAATAACGAGAAGGAAATAATTACGATTAGTACGAACAGTCGTATCCCTACGTTGCCTCTCGCGATAGGTTTAATCAGCAAGCGACATGTAAAATTACGAGGCACTTCTTCCGAGAATAGCTTCAAAAAAGGAGAACTCACCGGTGATGTCGCCCGCGACTCCCAAATTTTTCTCCGTTTTGATCTGCTGCCGATAATCATCCTGCAGGATTCTCTTCCTCGGCAGCAATCCGCAATCTGGTGGCTGTTGCTGGTGTTGCTGGAGCTGAGTCTGGATGTGAGCTGCTGCGGCAGCCGCCGCGGCTGCGGCGGCAGCAGGGATTGCAAGACCCGCAGGACTTCCGGTTACGTGGCTGGGATGTGGAGGCGGTGGACTTCCGCTTGGCGTGGTAGCACCAACCGCACCAGGCAGAACCGCACCGGTGTTGCATGGTCCGGTGTTGTACTGAAGCTGAAGGCCCAACTCTCGTGCCTCGCTCTCTTCTTGAGCCTGCTGCCTCCGCAGGGCGACCTGAAATTTTTAAGTGTATAACATTATCACAGAGATCAGTCTAGAGTAGGACAAATCACGAGTGTGTTGATGTCTAATATTAATTGCAAGGTGTAAATAACAAGTTATTCCTTGACACTGTAAATTCGTGTTCCTTCATAAATATTTCTACATGTTATGCATGTCAGTATCTTTGAGAAATGTTCTTAAGAGCGATAAAAATTGCTCTGGATTAGATGAACAGAGGTCACCCTACTAGAGGAGGATAAATTACGAATCAGCTGACTTTTAATATTAATTGCAAAATGCTAGTTATCCCTTGACACTCTAAACTCGCGTTCTTTCACAAATATTTCTACACGTTACGCACGCTAGCGTCTCTAAGAACTACTCTCAAGAACGTGAGCGTTCCAAATCGCTCTGGATTAGACGAAGAAAAGAGAAAATAATGAAATTAGGTCTCTAATACGATCCTAACGCGCGTTTAACTCGCGAATGAAAGGGGTGTATGTGGTCTGAGCGCTAGTACAAGATCCGTGCGTCGCCTGGGGGTCACCTTCACGGTCCCCTCTAATCTCGCCTTTGGCGAACGAAGCTCGAGAACCCATGGAGAAAAGTTCACGAGCCGCATAAAGGGCGGTGAGTCGCTAGCGAAAAGGGCAAGCCCGAGCTTGTTTGACCAAACAGGCGCATTCGGATACACTCGAGACGATTATGAGGCCCGCCGCGGGCACATTCTGCGCTCGCTCCTTCTTCGCTCATTCATTGACTCAAAACGTTTCGCTTTTGTGACGTCGAGTGTTGTTTGCGGGGTTACAATGTGTTGTTCGTTACTGTGGGGCGAGGACCCGCGGGCAGTCGAGAGTGGCATCATTGTTTCGACGCGCCTTTTTTTTTTCTCTCGCTCTCCCATACCGCCACGGAAAAGGCACACTCCAAATGTAATCTGCCGGTCGATCGAATTACACTGCTCTCGTCAACGAGCCCTACTGCACCCGCACGAGAATCGCCAGTTTCCGCGTCAGCCGAGTAGGCGCCGATAAAATCGCGTTTGGTAAAAGTTTGGGGTTGAAAAATGCGGTGGATTATTTTTTTTTGTTTTGTTTACTTTGCTTTAACGAGGGACAGAAGATCGGGACACGATTCTTTCGGTTCGATATGCAAAGAATATCCAAGTGCTCTTGGAAGGTATGAATAGATTGGAGTAAACATAATAGAGCAACGAAACTGCAGTAATGAATAACAGAAACGAGACTAAAATTAATTTCAAAGGAGATTATAATTTGTGCGCTTGCCGAATTAATGCAACACGGCATTAAAGTAACCGGATCGTGGTACGGTGGACCGTCGGTTGCCGATGATTGGCGGTTAAAGACCAAGAGCCAGTCTCTCCATTAATTTCAATGACTACGAATCAACAAAAAATATTACAACTGCGAATACTACTACGCTACCAAAGCCTAGTGTTTACGAATATACCAATACGTTTCGACAACCTGCTCCGAGTAATCGTGGAACCGGTGGGCAACCGAAAAACAATTACCCTAGGAAGTACTCCCAAAGGACTCTAATTTTTCGTTTCACAATTTATTGTAATATCTGCATGTGCAGATGCAAATGCAAGAAGTATCACTGTGGCCCTTACACTTTCTCAACTGTGGAGAAGAAACATTGCGATGCGAGACCAGATTGAAAGCATGGAACAAGAGTAACTTTAAAAGAAAAAATCGCAATTTTGCCGTGTGCCATTTTATTAATCGTCCCTGCTTCTCCTTTCATCCACTGTGCTTCACTTTGGTATCGGCATTCCCCGTAAAATACCGCGACAACCGACCAAGGCGTATTCCTTGGACCCCCTCAGGACGATCCCATGAAACGAGCAAATTCACCAACCTGTGCGGCCATCACTCGTTGCCTCTCGGCGATCAGAGTACATTTCGCGCACACGCAGTCCCTCCATCTACAGTAACGCTTGTGTCCCTTGAGAGCGGATACGACACCGTGATTACGGCATCTCGCGCACTTCGGTGTCCTTTGGTAACGCTCAGCACTGGCGCGCAGAAAGAAGGCCGCCGGTAGCACGTGATGTTGCTGTTGCTGTTGCTGATGTTGCATCAACTGTCCCACGTCCACGCCGAGGCCAACGCCGCGCGGCAGCGACATCACGACCGACCAGAGCACCCCTAAGGATCCTCCAGCATCCACCAAGGACCAAACTCTTGCTCCACCTTTCTTATCGAAACCGGAGTGCAATAAATAAGACAATTACTAGCGACGATTCTCACGGAACGACGAACGAAACTTCACGAAGCCGCATTTCCTCGTGAACCGACCCAGAGAGAATGGTTCTCCACGGACTAAGCCTTTCCAACAAGACAGCGGAAAGAGTTAATCTTGCGAGCAAAACCAGCACTGCCACGGTTTCTCGTTGCACAATCTAGCTCTTCTTTATACAGATCGTTTACGATATTCCAACAATCCTCACAATCCTCTTCTCCTTACGGAACCTTGCTCTACTCTTTCTCTAATCCTTCCACTTCGTGTCGCTCGACCTTAACGAAGGTCACTCAATCGACGAACAAGGGTCCGCACGAATCCACCCTACGGATACTCCTCTTCCTCTCGACAAACAATATCACTGATGTCTCCTCGTGCTCACTCGCGCGCAGTGCCCAAGGGCAAACGAAGGATCCTACAGTTCTCCAAGCGTGTTCTCCTTGCCACTCTCGCACGTACCGACACGCCAGAACCCAACAATCTCTCCTACAAGAAACAAACGAACAACGAGGCATAAAACGCGCGCACGTTCCTATTATCCGAGGAAACTTTAGCCACCGAGTCTCTCCCTCTCTCTCTCTCTTTCTTTCCCTCTACAAGAACAAGCGAACCGGAGAGCCGCGGCCGATGGTACCGCGCGAACGAACGTCGGCTGTCGAAATGCGGAATTGGCCCCCGACGGGGCACTCAGCGGTTGCTTCTCTCCCTCCCGCTTCCTCCTTCGTCGTACCGCTCGCCGGGCATTGTCAACAATTGCAGCATATCCCTGGGAAGAGTCGATTCAGGTAGCGCGGAGAGATCGCGAGTGAGAGGAGAGTAGGGTACATGAAGAGAGTGAGACGGACGGAGATAAACGAAGAGGGAGAAATCGAGCGACGGTGGTGGAGGCGGACGGGGTGTCGATGGCAGTAGCAAAAGAGGGAGTGTAGGTTTTGAATGCTTGTGCGACGACGAGGACTAGGGACGCGACCGACGACTACGACGACCGATACGACGACGTCGCGGCGCACGCACCGCGTAAGGGTGGGAGGATGCGAGGGTTAGGGTGGTGGTTCGTGAGAGAGGTGAGAAGAGGGAGAAATAAGGGTGGAGAGGGGATGACGAGGTAGACGAGAGGGGAGGGATAGGGCAGATACCAAAGACTCCTCTCCCTCTCTCCCTCGGAGAGAGAGAGAGGGAGAGAGAGGGAGAGAGGGGCGCGCGAAATAAAACACAGTGCCACAGTGTTCCACCCCGAGGCCTCGGCCAAACGCAAAGCCGCACACGGAAACGGCCACGCCCGCACGGCAACCTCATTGGCGGGTTTGCCTGTTCCACGGAAGATGTTAAGAGTTTATATCTGACGGGTGAAAGGGGGGCATACCTATCAGCGTACCCACCTACCTACTCTCCTCTCGCTCTTTCTCACCGTGTACACTATTTCTCCTCATCTCACTTCCATTACCATCTCGCTTTCTCTCACACCCTTTGCAAGTGTGTACCACGCGCGCGCGTCCATGCTCAATGCGCCCTCTCCGTTCCCTACCCCTGTTTCTCGCTCCTTCCTCCGACGGGGGTGCGCGCGCGCTTCTGTATATATTAATAAAAGCGTAAGTGTGAGCCACGGTCGTCGTTCGTGTGTCACGAGCGCGCCGGAGGAGCCGCAACCGACCACGCGTACACATTAGTCTTTTATATAAAACTCGTTTTACTGTAAAACACAAGGCCCGGCCCGATGCTCAGACGTTACTCTCTACAGAGTACGGAGTCCCCTTCTTTGTTTCGGCCAACTGTTTTTAAACTAGCGCGCGCGCCCGCCTACCTCCTTCCTTACTCGTTCCACGTTCTCTCTCGTTCATTCCCTCTTGCGATCCTTCCAAGCGTGGGGAGGACCCGACGACGAGGAACGAAGAGAAAAAATGAAATATTCCTTTTTTGCCTCTCCTTCGTAGGGTACCAGTGGGTAGGTTGAGTTTACCTTCTTCTAGCCAGTGCCGTGAGCAGGCAACGAATGGATTCAACGAATGGATTCTACGGGCGCGTAACCACCGCGCCACCCCAAAACGACGCGCCACCGCCGCCTCCTCCGTCGTCGTCACGACGTCGGGGCCTTCCTTTGAATTAAAACTCGACAACGAGAGTTTTGTTGAATGGGCAAGCCCCGCGCTCCCATTGTCGTTCACCAATGGCGGACCACGGCGATTTCATAGTGATCTAATGTGCAGATGTTATTTACCCCGCAATGAGAGAATGGAAATAAAAGCATTGTATGCATTATGTTTTCGATCCAGAGTTCCACCCCTCCCATCCTCCTTCTCGTATCTCTCCGTGCTCTCCTCGCTTACCTGACCCCCTTCTTGCTCGTTTCATCTACTACGTATTCGTTAGGCGAGAGAGAAAGAGAGAGAGAGAGAGAGAGAGAGAGAGAGAGAGAGAGAGGCGCGCACTCGTGGTAGTGGTTCCTGCTCACCGTGGAAAAGTACCACGCGCCATATGTATTACAGACGAATATATGTGAGAACGAACCTTTTACAATGGCGCCATTTACCTTTGATCGTTCCCTTGGCGGAGTGTTAAGCTCGGCGAAGGTAACAGGACCGTTGTTTCGAAGAATCCCTCTGTTACTTGTCCATTGTTCACGGTGTGCTTGGAATAAAAGAGAGAGAGAGAGAGAGAAATTGAATTGTGTGTAATAAAGTACGCCGAAGTTCGTATCGAGAGTGCGCCGTACGTGGGATTTCCGTGGATTTTGATTTTCGCTCGGGTGAATTTGATTGCGAAAGATCGTGTTTTTGCAGGGGCTTGGTACGCATTTACGTGTCCACGTGAGTGTATGCGGGTGTCACGTACGCGTAGGTGAGCGACATTGTGATATTGGCAGGTAAAACCACAATGGGGTTGAGCGATACTAAAGGCACAAGTGGAAAATGCTCAAAAATATCGCGGGTATTGATATTTGCTAATGTGTACCTTTTTTAGTCTCGCGCATCATCCACTCGTAACGGGCGCGCGTACTCCGATGGGTAGGTAAATCAATAAACCAATAGGTATGTTAACGGGTGCCGGAGTCGGTGGTAGACGTAGGTCTTCCCACCCCTTCGATTTTCCCCACGATAATGCAAATCGTCGTTTTCGTCCATAACATTAATTTCGGATATACCACGCATGTGAATTCTTCTAATTATCGTATCGGCGCTTCTCGAACTATTCTACGGAGGAAAAAAGAAACGGTGTTTCGATCGCGTTGTGTGTTCAAAAATGCAAGAAAAGGATAGCGGCGGTCAAACTAGTGATTACTGTGACACTTGCAAAATTTGTTTTTCACTTGCAAGAGGAAAATGCATATCTATAAAGTAAATCAAATCAAAAGCGTTCACATTTCCACGCAAAGCAAGACCTCTTCTCAAACGCTCCAATTGCAAAAATGTGCCGCGGTTGCTGGTAGACACTGGTACAAAAACCGCTATGGGTTAAATCCAATCTGTACATGGATACGAAAATTTAACACTATTATCTTTACAGGTACGATTTTTCAAGTGTCCCCTCCTATCGTGTAAATTCTCACGAAAACCACGAGACAATGGAACATAGAGTAGGAGTAAAAAAAAAGTTGTACGAAAATCAATCCGAGAGAATAAACGTCGACGTATAACACTTCGAGCTTAATCCGTGGTGAATGGAGTCGCTTGCTCTCTAACGCATCGGTCTCCACCCATCCTAAACAAGGAAGCCTTATCGAGATTGTAATACTATCGGATTACAATGTTTGCAAGCGGAAGGCCACTCGAGCAACCACGACCAGCTGATCAAATCGGCGCCGATTCGACAAGTAGGACTAAGTCGGTGGAGGGCCGTGAGCTTCTCGTGCGGTTCAAGGCATCGAACAATAAAGTTACAGGTAGCAGATCGAGGGGCAACGGAATCGTAACAATTGCCCTTCACCTGATATCTCTTATACCTGTATCGAGGAATCGTGCGCATGTCCAACCTACAAGCGCACAAAGAATCACCAAAGGTGATCCACCTTGGAGATCGCAAACGAATGTCGATCGAGAGATATCGAGGTTCTCCTCCCAAGAACGACAATAGTTCAACTCGAGGACTATACCCAAGTGTCTGTGCGGGGTTGGTCGAGTAAGCGTACACTTGACATACGGATCTCTTGCGGTAACATTACGTACCTGTCCCTTCAGAATACCTTCGGTTTCTGTCCACGCGACGAAGCATTTTCGAAAGGAAATATAAACATTCTTATCCCCATTCGGTTGATTAACAATAAGTGTCAAGTCCCTTGATATCAACACAAACAAAAATTAACATCATTTTCAAATAGAAATTCGTGCACTTAACACTATTCCTACCGACCGGTCAAATGACCATTTTCAACATTTTGATTAGAATTTCCTATACATATACAACGTAATTGCATCGCCTTTAAATTTCACAACTTTTTCTAAAATATACGTATAATACATTTTCCAATATTTTAAGAAAAGTCGTGAAATTGAAAAGTGATGCAATCACGATGTACATGGAAAATTCTAAACGAAATTTTAAAAACGGTCATTTGACCGGTCGTGGTAGGAATAGTGTTAAGGGTTGAACGACGCAAGAAGTGCGCATGGAAATTAATATCGGTAGGATAAATTTTCACGTGCACGTGTAACAAATGGTATTGATCCCCTCGTGCAGAAGATGTTCGTGTTCTCTCACGCGTCTACACAATCACACAGAAAGATGCATATTTAAAAGTCAGTTGCTTCACTGCCGACGGGTGAAATCCTCGCGCGGATCTCGGCACGGATGCGGCGGGTGGTGCCACGGTAAATATCTATGACTTTTGACGTGGCTTTAACAGAACGAATTGAAAATGGCACCCTGGCTACGACACATCCGGGGGCATATCCATTTCCTGGAAACGACGGTGCGCGCGGACGCGGCCGAGGAAGGACCAGATATATAATCTGATTCCATCTCTCTTCCTCCCTCTTGCTCCATCTCCACCTCCGTGCCACCCCCTAGCCGTCACCATTTCCCTCCTTCTCCCTCCGCTATTTTTGCACATTCGCTGACGCGGGCACATTGCAAGCTGCGCCGGCGGAAACGACTGCTAGCTAGGAGGAGAAGAGAGTGAGAGAAAGAGAGAGAGAGACAGAACGACTGGATCGGTCAGTCGAATCGTGGCCAGGGAGGGGTGTAAAAATAATGTCCCGGCTCATTTTTTAAAGCTCGTTCTCCCTCTCACCCCCTCTTCTCTTTTCCTCTCTGATTTCGTCTCTATATATATATCTCTCTCTCTTTCTCGTGCTCTCTCTGTCCTTCTTCGTTCAACCGTGGTTTCACCTCCTCCACCCACGGCTAGCCACGGTGGTGACGGTGGTGGTGGTAGTGGTGGTGGTGGTGGTGGTCGGAGAGGACTGCAAGCGAGCGTAGGTGAAAAAAAGTGACGGGCATAGATATAGATATATCGATATTACGCTTCGAAATAGCCCGGGCTGACCGCCGAACGTATGAAACGGTCAAAGCTAAAAGCTCTCCTCTCTCTGCGCCAGCCGTGGGGCCAGCCGAGTTATATATTATCTGGGAAACCTTCAAACACAGAGCATTCGAGATTCCATACATAATCTATATGCATAAGCTTACAGCAGACACGCGCGTCCTCCCAAGGAGTGGTGATGTGTGCGTGTCCCACAGCATCAAGTTACGGGTACATCCAGAGTCCGCGGATTTTGCGCGTCCGCGCACGAGCCTCTAGCTAACGCATTTGAAACGTGGGTACACGCGTAGTCGAGCCCGATTCTGTGGTTTTTGCCGAGCATAAGCGCGCCTATGCACGGACACGTGCTGCCCAGAGACCGATACGGGGTAGGCCCAGCGATCTTATTCCACGGATTACACCTGCTTTGAGAATCGATGAAACGAAATGAGAAGGGATCGAGTAGGTATCCGTGAAATCTTTTCCATGTAATTTGCGATTTTTAGACGTTCAGGGATGTTCCGTTTCTTTCCTGACCTTGGATATGGATCCGTTGCTTCGGTCTGAATTGCTGGCTATGTACGCGGGAATTTCTACGCGACTGTTTTTAGAAATTTATTTCATGACTTTAACCTTTTGAGTGTTGAATACTCGCGACCTATGCGGTCCGTACGGACGGTGACGATCCCTGTGGACGGAATACTTTTTCGCTAGACTGAACTCTGTTGATTAACTATTCAAGGCGCGAATAGTATAATAAGTTATAGTAATCTTCTTGCGCGAGATTAAATAATTAAACAGCGTTATTTTTGAGTATTAGTTACCCTAACCATGCACTTGTATTAAACTCGGACAAAAGTCACTGTAATAGTTCTATGTAGGTGATAGAAAAAATCGACAGACCCATATATGCGTCTATGGCGCTGAAAGGGTTAAGAAATATACCTCAAACTTTTTCATAGACACCTGCAGGATCTATAACCGTTTGTTCGTAAGAGTTAGTTAATAATTGCACAAAAGCGAGTTTGATCCTGCCGTTGTGTTTTTAGGCACGACCGTAATTTATCTTGTAGTTTGTGTTCAGGAAACAAATTCAATTAAATATGCAAGGCCAACTTCAACCTCGGCTCGAGAATATTTATAAAAATAATTTCCTTCTGGTACTTCACTCTCGGCAGTTTTATGTTAAATCTCTCCCTCCGCCAACTTCGTCTTTTACTTTCAAATGAATCTTTTTATCGCCAGAAGCCAATTGAAATAAACAGAAGTAAATAAACTCACCGAAATAAAATACAGATAAATCTGCCTAATTACACAATTGTGTCGATCGAATAGATTCTCATTGGACGAGCGTCGATTCCATATTCTTTGAGTTTCTTTGCGCGACTACTTTAACGCACACCGATACCTCCTGCTTCTGACCGAAGGAGGGGAAGGTTGGTGAGGGTGAAGAGGGCAAGGGAGAGTGAATGGGCGTGGCTTCAATCGCACACGTCTGTCAGAGGAGACAGTATCGACCAATCCGCGCCACGGTCGTTGGATGTGGCAACAGTTGCAAACGCAAGCGCCGTCAACGTTTCAGCTGAGAGGCCTCGCGATAGGTTGATACATTCCACGAGGTTCCCGTCAAATGTGCAAGCGCAGGCTCGAAATTCACGGAGGGACGGCCTATGAAGCTTTACTGCCAATCGTCGTACGCCGTGCGATAAATTACAAAATATTAAAATGTCCACCGTAAGGCGAGTTGAAATCGTAGATTTTTATCGCAATTCTTGGCCGTGTCTAGGATCTATCTCTAGATTTTATGATCCACGACGTCAAGGTGATTCTGTAAAATATAATACGCGTAAAAAATTTTCTTTTGTTTTACCGAAATATTTCACGTAAAGGGTGAAGATTCTTTTTAATTGTTTTCAAAGTAATTTACTTTTTGCGCGAACGACACACGATTTACTTTAACCCTTTGCACTCGAGGCCTTTTTCGGAAATTCCTTTCAACTTCAAAATTTACTTGCGAGGCAAAAATATTTTATTATAGCGTTTTGAAAAGCTCTCGAGATAAGCTGCAAGAGTGTGTTATAAAAAATAGGGAGTTCTATTTAAGAAACTGACGGTGAGCTTCGCGTGACCTTCAAATCACTCTCCAAGGTCAGCTGATTATTGCCATCAGCTGACAGCTCCTTTTAAGCCATACAATTTTTGTTTCAAACATTTTTTTATTTAACGTATCGTTTCGCCGATATTTGAGTGTATTATTTAAATAAAATGGGACTCCATTTTTATGACCGTTTCAATATACCTACCGAATCTATTAAATTCTTAAATATTAATGGTGGCAGATCCGAGTTTCGTTAATGAGTGTGATCACTGAGTCAATTTGTTATTTATTAAAAAATATACATCGAAATACAGTATGATTTTAGAGGGCTAGCTAGTATTTAAGAAAACATCAATTGGCGATACATACTGTGTTGTAGGCAGATGCACAATTGCCAATCAGGGTAAAAATTAAAATATAGCTTGTAACATGTCCTCCATGTTACATACATCTAATAGCAATATTTACAATTTTTAACAGGCACACGAAAATTCGAGAAGAAATGTACATAGTGCATATTATATTATATAAATACCTTTCGTCGATTTTGTATTACATAGACGATCGTTTTGTCTGACAGCAACAGTTATCTTCAATTGCAATATTTTCTCCTTGTTTCAACATGTAACATTCAGTATTATCGTCGATGATTGTTATCCGACTTTATTTTCATTGTTAATAAGACTCAGGCTGTGCGAGAATACTACCGTAGAGAATTTTTTCCTGAAATTGATGATACAGCGCTACCTTCACGGTCACATAGAGAATCTCTTAGTGGCTTTATCCCTGCATGCTGCTCCTACTGAAGTATTTCCACGCAAATTGAAAAGGTAGCGCCATCTATAAGTAAGACAAGAATTTCGAATTACAACTTTATGAACTATCCGTAGACCAAATCCGATTTAAATATCACCGAGAAAACTACTGTATCCGAAGGTAATTAAATTTCTTACATGGCATTTACCGCGATTTTCTTTATGTTTCTCTTACGTAGACACAGTAACAGGCCTTATAAGATTCTCGATTTTATGGAGCTTTTTCGGATTGGAATTTCTTATGAGAAAACGCGCCATCTACGATATTTGGCGCATCAACGTGGAACTAAGTCAACAATAAGCTAGAGAGTCGGTAGTCTAGTGAAACAAATTTTGATGTTACCATCGATGTTAGACGAACGAAAGATGCAGTGCTACCGTGGTTCTCTGAAGTACACCGATTATTCTCACAGCGTAATAATGGAAACTGTGTTGATTTTCTATGCAGTTGCGTTGCAATGGCGCTCGTCAAGCAGAGCTTTTCAGGCCGTTTAAATCCATAAGTGCTGACTGCGAGAAGTCGCGCTCTTTGATAAATACTTATCATTATTATGTAACATGTAGGGATGCTAAATCAAAGAAAAATAGCTTATCGGAGAGTTATCGGGATTTATGTTATATTGTTACGCAAGAACTAAATATCTTCTATATTTTCAGACAATCATTTTTCGCAAAAGGGTGTACCGGTCTACCCTGCAGTAGAAAACAACAACCATTTACCTCTCGTTTGGATACCAGGAATATATTTTTTATTACTAAAGAATATTGCAGAACGCATCGATGAGCAGCAAATATTTTTCTATTGATCGTTGTATGTCGTCAACTCTCCAACTTCGCAGAATGTCGACAGCACGATACAGTACCATTAATATCTGTAAAGTGCGGCGTATGAGCGAGGTAAACTATTGTATTGTAACGCACTAATTCACTTTTTTGAATATTGTATTAATCGTATCTTTACGTATACTTTTTCAGATTGTGTACTCACCGTGAGAAAGATTTTATCGCTGAAACATTTCTAATAGATGCCAATCTATGTATATTAATATCGAGCGTTTCACTCTACGTTGGACCGATATAGAAAATACTTTTCTCATTTGTTCAGTATGAAAGGTTGCAGATGAGTAATTACCGCTGCTTCGCACGGGTTCATGTTGTGTAGTGTACACAAAGTTTTAGATAATTTGGATCTCGGTCGACCCGACCCGAGGCTTGGAAATCCCATAATTTCGGGAATCCGTATACATCCGATTATCTTGCCCGTTTGCGTCACTCTCTTCTCCCTCTCACTGCCTCGCTTGCTCGTTCTTTTTCTATTTTCTACGAATTGTCAGTGTGGCGTGCTCGTGTCTCTTCATGCTTAAAGCTAAACAAGCAATCGCATGCTTTCACTACAGTTATCAATATCCTTACCACAATTAACCGCACGGTTTAGAGTCTAAACTTCAGACAAAAATATACATTCTCTAATAAATTTAACTTCGACGATATTGTCTTAAACGATGAGAACATTGCAGTAAATAGGATACACAAGTGGGATCTGAAAGACACGTACATCTTGCATATAAATTCACAAGTATCGATTGCTTTCCTGAATAATGTATGTAAGTTAGCTTCTATTCTGTCATAGATTATCGCAGATACAATGATCACAATCGAAGTTTGTAATAGTTTCGTCAATAGTGGGCGGGTAAAACAGTATTTAGAAGGAGATGACAATTCCAATGGTCAAACAGTAAACTGCGACGATCCTTAGGCACGATCGAAGCAGGCACATCAGTGTTTCCTGCATCGACCATCTTATCCGAACAATCGTAGAGGGCACTGCAATTATCTCTAGGACCTGCCGATATCCGGTAAAGCGGCCACCTCAATTCATGGACGTTGACCCTCCAGTCTCCTTCGGCTGTGCTCGGTGGTTTTGTATTCGTAATTACTAGTAGCGCCACTCGACCATCTATAATCGGGAGACTTGCTTGAGCGGGTAATTCCGGATGATGCAGTGTCAGTGCGCGAATGCGATCAACAAGTGTGCAAGGAAGAATTGAGCAGCTCTCCAATAGTTGTAGATTCGTCACTCGCGATGAAGGGTGCACAAAATTTTCGAGTCCTCGCGGTTCTTTCCGGTGAGTATTTATTGTATTGTCTATTTAAACTGATAAATACGAGGGAGCTCCAATTCTATAACTACTGAATAAATGAACAAAATTTATTAGTCGCGAAGAGTGTTAACATCGTTAAGTATAGATTTCAGGTGACACATTTTGTGTATAATAAAAAGAAGCGTACAAGCGTATTATTATTATATGTATAATACAGACAATGTATTTTACGTACAAGCGTTTTGCAAGCTGTACAGTGAATTAATGAATGTTTATCGTTTTTTCTAAAGAAAGGGCTTGTTGGAAACCCCACGCGATAGCGATTATAGACATTATAAGGACAACAATTTTGTTAGGCATCATATATAATGCTTGTTTACATTCCATCAAGCTTTATCAGTGCTATTTAATTGACCCCCGTTATTAAGACTATCCGCGTGCATAGGAAACGTTTAAAAAATCTTTTAGAAACCTGTTTTTCTGTGAATATGCAGGGTGTCCTTGAACTTAAGTGAAGAGAAATAGAGAATCATCCTTGTGCATTTCGATAGAATTTGATAAATTGACGTACTTAAGACAGAAAATGAAAGACATCGCGTGCTTATATGTATAGGAAACAAAAAACATTTTATAATACCATTCCTCCGTTTAATAGATGTAATATGTAAAATATGATAAACCATCGATTTCTCTGAAAATTTCCAGTTTGCGGATTACTCGTAAATCGCAAGCAATACTTTCATTTCGTATTTACGAAAATGCAATTTTTCCGTATGATTTATAAATTTCTAATATTTTGGAATAATATAAAGTCCGTACAACGCAAATGTGGTATACGAGTTTTGTATCATAAAGTTTGTTCCGTTATCGTGCATATTTGAGCTACAACTTAACTGCGGTTAATCGAGAATAAGTTGCATTAATTTTTCACTAATTGTGAGTTCCATATCTTGTTATGTTTCCAATTTTCCTTGTTCGAATAAAGTAAAAGGTAAAGTGTTCTTTAACTTATAATTCAATGATTTCTTTATGGCATTGCAGTTTTAGTATGCTTTGGAAAAGCGCAGAATGCTGCTAATAAATGTGGTGAGTATAATAATTTACTATGTTCAGTATATACAATAATGTTCAGCATTATTTGTTATTTTATATCATTATTTATTCATTTCCTGTGAACAAAGTTGAAGGTTTTCAATGTCATAACGGAGACTGTATTAGAAGTGACTTACTGTGCGATGGTCAACCGAATTGTAAAGATGGATCTGATGAAACCACGGAAGAATGTATGAAGCCAGGAATTGTGTGTCCTGAATATGCATTTCGTTGTGCGTATGGTGCTTGCATAGATGGGGATAAAACTTGTAATGGTGTAAAAGATTGCCGTGATAACAGTGATGAAACATTGCCACAGTGTGGGGGTGGAATCTCAAATGGTACACGATGTCCTGCAAATCAGTATCAATGTGATAGTGGCCAATGTATTAATGGGTCAGGCTTGTGTGATGGTATTGTTAATTGCGAAGATCGCTCCGATGAGACGTATGCTGCTTGTAGTAAAATAACGTAAGTGTGTCATTTACCAAGCATATTTGGTTTATAAAGAGAATTTTATGTTGGAGAGGTAAATTAACAATATAAATGTACAATGTTTATAGTTGCTCTGGTTTAGCCTTCCGTTGTGACTATGGAGCATGTATCGACGGTGACATGCAGTGTAATAATAAAAGGGACTGTGTAGATGGGTCAGACGAAAAGCCAGAAGTATGTAGCGTATCGTCAACTACAACGACAACTACAACTACACCGCGATCTACTTTCCCGACATCTGCAAAACGTTGTCTAGTACCCGGACCACCACAAAATGGTCAGAGGAAACTACATAGGTCTTTATGTCAAAGTGGAGAAGATTGCGATGTCAATACAGGAGCTGAAGTAGCTCCTGGAGAACGTCTCATTTACAGTTGTAATCCTGGTTATCAACTGAAAGGATTTTATTCTATCTATTGTGGTAGTGATGGGAAATGGCCAGACCTTCCTGAATGCACTGGTAAGACAAGATAATTCTTATGTCATGTAATAATGTATTTTACTGCCTTTAGTTTTGTAAGTTTTGTATATTCATTATAATGTACATTGCTTTCCTATTTACTTCAGCGATACTGTGCCAAACTTTGTCTTCTGCTTCCACTGCTGCTATGTGTAGATACAATAACAGGCGGGTATCTTGTGATGGTTCAGTTCGACCACAGACAACGGCACAGTTAAGTTGTCGGGTTGGTTATCATCAGCAATACCCACAATTACCACGAGAAAGAACTGATCTCATATGTCAGGACAATGGGCAGTGGGACGCAGACCCAATACGATGTGTCCCAGGTCCGTTGCAATTTAATGTTTATATTAATAATACAGTCGTGTCGCTGCAAACTGGATTAGGAAGAAATGATTCCACTCCAACTCTTATTGAGGTTTTTGATGATAGAGTTGTTATTTATATTAATAGAACACAAATTGCACAACCTGACATAGATATTAGAATATCGACACAAGAAAATCAACAAGCTAGTAATCCAGCAAATCAGTCAAATGAAATTTGGAATTGGAATCGAAAATAAGATGTGAGGAGATAAAGGCAACTAAATATACTAAGCTATATATAAATTTGATCTGCATTAAATTAATATAAGTTAATGTTTGTATCATGAGCTTGAGATAATTCACATGGTAGTATTAATTTATTCTTTAAATTTGTTTGTGAATTTGTTAGTAAACACAACACAACATATTAAAGAATATACAAAACAGCTTTGGTCGTGGAGTATTGCAAGATTTGAGTCAGCAATTTCCATGTACAAATTTCTGTTTAAATGTCACATGTAATAAATAATTTAAAGCGAATACAGCATATTGCAACCTGTTATCCAATCCTTCCAAGCATATCCAGTTTGGACAAAAATTTAAGTTCTTTATATATATGTCATTTAAATACTTAGTAGACAGTAATTAGGAATATCCACTGGTAACTTTATTGTTTATGCATGTTATTTTATTTTAGACTGTGGAAGTGCAAATGCAAAACCTCCAGTACCACTTATAGTAAATGGTACTGAAGCTGACATCGCTGAATTTCCATGGCATGCAACATTATACAAAGCAGAAACACCCAATGCAGAAAAGGAATTCATTTGTGGTGCAAGTATCATTCAGGAGAATCTTGTTATTACTGCAGCACATTGTGTTTACCTTGACAATAGGAAAATAGTTGACAACCCTAATAAGTATCATATAGCAACTGGTAATGTTTTTCAAGAATTTGATTCACCTTACCATGATACGAGATTCGTGACGAAAGTTCGGGTTAGTAAACAATTATTATTTCTTACAAAATAGCTATGTTTGCACACTTGTCTCTTTTAGGTGAAGAATATTTATGTTCCTTGTGCTTACTTGGGGCTAGAAGGAAACTATGCATCTGACATTGCTATACTTGAAATTTTTCCACCATTCAAATTTTCGAATGTGCTTGCACCCATATGTGTGGATTCAGGCAGTGATAAATACGCTCTTGAGGCTGGAAGTTTGGGAAAGGTTGCAGGATTTGGTAGAACAGCTACAGGTCGTTCTAGTTTTTATTTACAAACTCTTTCAGTACCTTTTGTTCCCTTTAATGAATGCAAATCAGCCAGTATCCAACATGATACACGAAAATATATCACCATTGACAAATTTTGTGCTGGCTATACAAATGGTTAGTAAAATAAATAATAATTTTTTAACAATCTTTAATATCACTTTATCTTCAGCAAATTATTATTGCATTGCTTTCAAAAGTAATTTTACACAGCAGTTTAATTTAATAATTGTTGCAGGCTCATCTGTGTGCGATGGTGACAGTGGTGGTGGATTAGTATTCAAAACAGATGAACAGTGGTTTTTGCGTGGCGTAGTCAGTGTTGGTATAGGAGAAACCATAATCGGTGGTGAAAGAAGCTGTGATAGTAGTACATATTCCCTTTACACCCAAATATTTGCTCACATCTCATGGATTCAACTTATTCGATATAACGTAGTATCTCATATACCTTTTACCTGCGGAGGTGATAACTGAATTTCTAAAGTTAATAAACTATTGTGATAAAGTTATTTATACCTTCAGTTAGTTAAAGTGCTCAATACAAACTAACATAAATTAACACTGTGCTGCACGGAATTGACGAATAATAATATGGAAAGTATGTTGAAGCTGTTAATTTATGAGCGAACTGCATTAGCAGGTAAAACAGTTGTACACATAACAATGTGTCTTTTTTCTTTAGGTTCTTATAATTCAAGTTGCAGTATTGTTGTTCTCATTTGAAAAGTCGATGTACAATGATAAAGAGACAATAGATATGTAAATAACCAAATTGAGAAACTTAGTAATCAAATTGTAAAAAAAGACATATTACAATGTATGTACACTTCTAAATGAATTAAATTAACAAGTAGTTGACAAATGTTACCTAAATGTTGAATTCAATTTGTTTGCAAACAATCTGCTTGTTTTAGCAGTTTTTTCTCAAGAGATGACGCGGATGGTTTTCCTGTAGGTTGCTTTGCTAAGTGGACATCTGTGTTATACAAAATAAAAATATGTTTGTACATTGTCTCCTTATGTTAACATTGTGTGCATTACGGTAATGCCATTACCTTTGTTTTGTGAGGGTTTTGTGGATGGTTTCAAGTCTTTTATATTCGATGAAATGTTCATTTTGGACATTGCATCTGATATTTCGTTTGTAGATATCACATTTCCAGTTTTTGCTGTACTCTCACCTGATTCTAATAGTTCTGCCAATTCTCTTTCTAGCTCAGGATCAGTGTCAGAAGTATTTAATGTATCAGATAATATGGATTGTGTTTCTTTGTAATCTTCTAGTGTCTGAAAAATAATATCATGTTTTTATCATTTTAGAAAATATCAAAGTTTTCTTTTAATCATAATTAATATTGCTTACATCGAACATATCATCCATTACTTCTCTGACTAAATCTCCTGGCAAATCATTATGTGTTATTTGCTTCAAAACATTTGACCCAGTTTTATAAGCATTAAGAATAGCTGAATTTGCATGCATATCCTGAATATTTGAAACAAGCACTTGTAAGTTTTCAAGCGCATGCGCTCGTTTTGTAATAATTTTGTCTAATTCTTGTTTTTTTCTTAAATGTACTTTCGCTAGTTCACGTAAATTTTTTGATAAACATATTCTTGCTTCCTGTGTGAGATTAAGTTTTTCATGCTCCATTGATTTTATATCTTCTATAACTTGAACCTCTTGTTGTAATAATCTGTATAAATCTTTTTCAGCTTCTGTGATCTTTTGTAAATTATTTGAGGAAATTTTTACCAAGAGTTCATTGTTATTTTTAATGTTATCTTCACAAAAATCTGCTTTCTTGAGACGTGTAAGCCACAATAAAGCCAGTTTAAATGAGGTGTCCGTTATATCTTGCTTATTACTTTTTTTTCTACAACCTTCCATGACTTGAGTAAATGGCATTAGTATATTTTCATTTTCATTACCAAGTGTGGAAAGTAATGTATCTCCCAGTTCTTTTAGTATTTTAACATGTATATATTTCGTTTTGACGTCGGGTTGTTGTGTTGTCACATAATTTTTTACCTGAGACACTGACCATCTAAAGGGTTTTCTTACAAACACATCAATAGACCACCCTGTCCAGGTAGCGCTAGGTTCTTTTATAAAATCTTCTTCCAAAATTATTTCATTATTCCTAACAAGAAATATTGTTCCTATAGTGAAAAGCATCTCTAAACACTTCATACACGCAAAAAGTTTATGAATTAAAGTATCATATGTATAAGAGGGAAAATAATAAGTATAGATTACAAGGACATGTGAAAAAAGATATGTTAAAAATTCTGATTACCTATCAAGCTCTTCGATGACGGTTGTCAGACATAGTGGGGTACAACCATTTCGTTTAAATGCTTCATTTAGATCAGCTATGGAGAAACTACATTCTAAACGATAATTTAACCATTCGTATATTGTGTTATACCAGAACTTATATTTAGAGCACCAATCTTGAGGATTCGCGGATTTACTTCGAAAAGGGGCAAACAGTGCATTCATTCGTTGATCATCATTCCAACAACTTGGTATTTTCTCGCTAGGTAAACACTTTATGTTTGAATAATTTTTTTTTTCGGGTGAAACTTGTTCATCATTCGTCATGGTGTCGTTAGTGAACGTTAGGAATTAATGACTTTAAAATTATAGGCTAGCTATAAGGCAAGTGTAGAATTTTAACTTTTAGGTTATTAACGTACAGTTTATATCAAATAAAATTTGTTCAGAAGTTCTGAGTCAATTTCTATTTTGAGAAACTTAGTGCCCAGCTTAGCTTGCCCTTGTTGCAATCCGTAGTTCGTCGAGAAATAAAATTCTTCAGAAGCTCTTTGAGATAAGTTGGTTGTTGTTAATCGTGGACGCGCATTGTTTTGGTTTTAAAAGGCATAGAATTTTATGCTTATAATCTTATCGCCGTCATAAATTACTTTTTAGTACGTTCGTACCCTTTAAAAACAGACGCTGCACTAATAAGATCGTATACTTTGAAATCAGCACTTCACGATTGCAAATTGATTGTCATTGCATTTATCAGACGGTTTTCTACAATTACGTGTTAGAACTGCAAGGCCCGTATTCTTATTTCACTATCGATGCACTTCTTCGTCCTCGCTTAATTGTGTTTTTGTTTTCATCAATATCGTATCTCAGTCTTAATTCAATGCGCTTATTATAAAAGTGGATATGACAACAGATTGCACGGTACATACTGTGTTTTGAAATGTAAGGCGCAGGCGCTAGATATGCAATGCGTGAAATGGCGCAGGCGCTACATGTTCATATGTGTGATACGTTCACTTTCAAGGCGCATACTACAGTTTGATGCAAACCTAACTGGAAACAAACAATACAGAAGAAAAGCTTCCGCGTTAGTCTTATAATACATAATTACCACCAGGAATTCCTTAATAAATATTTTCTCAAAATCGGGATATCTATTTAATAAACTAATACATACTTGTAGCAATTTATAGTCTGTTAAACTTTTATGGTAGGTGCATGAAGTTTGTTTTGCTCATTTGAAAAATGGTCACATTCACGTTTATAAAGATACGCATCTAATTAAAAGTGAGATAAGACTATTACAGGCTTAAATTAGTACATGGCGTTGAAAAAGACAATTTCTCTTTATCGTTTTTTAAATGGACACTTTTAGGAACAAAATATCATGGCCACATTTGCAAGTTTTAACAAAATTACCTTAAGAAAAAAAATAAAAAATGTACAAAGGCTACTTGGAAAATAGCACGGGGGAGTAAAAAAAATCGTATGCGATGTTTAAAGCAGGAATTATACCTCCAAGTGTAATGGAACTTTACGTGTTTTCTAAAATAACTCAATAATTACATTATTACAATCGAAACATTGGTTTCACGATACGAGGGTGTAGTATATGTATACCTTCCAGTACCAAGTGCGCCAGTGCCAAATTGAATTCCTTAGCTTCATCGACGGCTTCATAGTCTATCTAAAGTTGACGATGAAAAAACAAAGAACTATCAGACACTAATTATAAGGTTACAGTTATCCTGCCTACTGAGTACTCCAGGTACACTACCGACAAATAAACATATTTAGAGTACCATAATGCACAATTATATCGTACAAGACGGATATCCTTACTTATCAGAATGTTTTATTAAAAATATGAACAATCTCTTTACAGCCCTAGTGGATCATACTCAACGCAAATAATAATTTTTTCAATTAAATTTAATCAAAAATCCCATTATATCTGGCAGCAAATCTTAGCTGTTTTTTGAGAGACTATTAAACAGAAATTAGCTCACGAATTAAATTGCAATTACGAAGGAACGCGATATCCTGGTTGAGAGAGGAGTTTGAGCGACGAAAGGCAGGACGGAAAGAAAAACAAAGCTTACCTTCTCGCGTTTCTCGTCGACATTGACCACGCGATATTTCCAACGGTACACCGTACTCTACAGTACGAAAATGAGCAGGACTAGTGCGCCGGCGCAGAGGATCGCGACTCCGATCCATTCCAAATGGTTGCAGGTCGGTGAGAGTTCTTGCACGCGTGTTTCCACTTCCATCGAGCGCTCCTCGAGCGCGTTGATTAATCCTGTAATCTCAATATTCTGCTCGTAAAAGCGCAACGTTCACGATTCATTGGGTCGCTTGCAATCTTCGTGGAAATTGCGCGCTGGGAAATGACCCTACCGCGAGAATTACTCATGGAATGGAGGAAGATTCGATAGATCATTATCGGTCGCGTGAAGTCAATTGGTCCGCGGTATCGCGTTAATGACGTCTATCAGAGCGTTACACGGTGATGTCAACGTCCGTTCCGGAATCAACGAGAGAAATACCGGAAGATACGCGGGGACGATAAAGGATCCGCTGAAAGGGGAGATACCCGGGGCGTAACCTAGTGACCTTCATGCTCGATGATCGTATTCGTGCAAGTCGCGAAATGTTTTCCATCGACTGGGTATTTCCAAATTTTGTGGAGAGAAAAGT
This sequence comes from Tiphia femorata, assembly GCA_944319695.1. NCBI lineage: Eukaryota > Metazoa > Arthropoda > Insecta > Hymenoptera > Tiphiidae > Tiphia > Tiphia femorata. Next base: position 4,630,564 of record OX090904.1, read on the forward strand.
GTCTGCGACTCGGAAATACAGTCTTCAAACTGTTTCGCGGCTGCGTGCGAATGTGTAGTTCCACCGAACATGGCGAAGATAGTGTACGTAGCATCCTGTATATACACCATCATGATACGATGTGGTGTTATCCCTCAAGTTTGGACATACCTTGAAATTCGTTCTTTCTAATCATAACGGATAAACCTTCGTTCTAATGGTGAATCGTCACCGAAAGTCTCTTCGTCCTATGAGGCTACTCACTATTGAACTCGTATCAGCGGTTCTTCCCGGGACTCGCCACGCGCGTCAATTTTTCTCCACACGTAGGAAGAGAAGCGACCAAATCTCCCAACGACTGAGGAACGTTACGCAACGGTATAATTTTCGAGCACGGAAACGTTCGCGGAGACTAACGATCTCACGGTGTGCTAAGTGTACATGATATATGTACACAATGCGGTTAGACGACGATGTAATCGAATAATCGTGTGGCTTCATTCCTTTCCCTATGCAAAGTATCGAGCGCCGATCGGCGCCGAGATGAGACCGCGTGGATCGATTGTTTCGATTATGGACTCCAACAAGAAAAGGAATGTATCGATTTGCTTTGAAAGGTTGCGCAATCACCGACGAGGCATAAATCAGATTGTATTTTTTACGTTCTACGTGTAAAGGCTATTTTTGTCTATTTTTTATATGAGACTGCGTGGATCGATTGTTTCGATCATGGAATCCAACAATAGAAGGAATTTATCGATTTGCTTTGAAAGGTTGCGCAATTACTAACGAGCTATAAATCAGATTGTATTTTTCACGGATTTGTTCGGGATGGTGTGCTACGTATAAAGGCTATTTTTGCAGACCGGTGAGCACAATGGCGAATGTTGTGACGATTGTTTGGCTGTTATACTTTTCGTCGTTCCATTGGTTGGTCTGTAGAAAGGTAAAAGTTTGTTAGGCGGATTGTCGGATCGACGGATCGACGGATCGATGGGACTTCTTGCGCTCCATTTACGGTGTAGAATTTAAACGTAAAGAATTTATTGCAACGCGCCACAGTGGCCGAGAACGTAGCATTAGGATTTTAAAGTACAGTTTACTCATAAAAGAGCAGAATTAAATGAGATAATTTTGACATACACGTTAACATTAAATGACACATTCTCATAGGGTTGAATAATTGACAGCATGTGTGTAAAGTTAAATATGACGGACCTTCGAGAAGATACATTCTAAACGATGATTTAACTATTTGTATATTGTGTTATATCAGAACTTATATTTAGAGGCCCAGAGTTCAACACAGGTGTCTTCAAAAACTTGTTGAGAAAAATACAAAAATGTACAAAGGCTCTCTTGTAATCAGGACGGAGAAGTAGAAAATTGTAAAGAAAAAAGTAACGCATTATCGAAACCTGAAAGTTGTTTTCTCGATACCAATCTGTAATATGCGTATATCTTCCAGTACCAAGTGCGAATTGGATTGCCTAGCTTCTCCGTGGGCTCATAGTTCACCTAATGTTGGCAATGGAAAGACAAACATCTATGAGACGCTCCACGCTAATTATAAGGTTACAGTTATACCGGTTACGTACTGTATGTACTCTACTGATACATGAAAGTTTTTGCAATGCTGTAATACACGACCACATCGTACAACATGAATTATCTTTACATAATGAAGTCTGTTATCAAAAGTATTGTTTGGCGCATTTGGGACAAATAATACTTTCATTCTCCAAATATTTTTATTCGAACGAACTGTTTATACATATCCATCGAGGTATGCTTCTTTTCACTCCCTTATCTCTACTCCACCGTTTACTCGACTACTGTAAACTAGTCTTAAACTAGGACGAGCCGAATGAAAGGAAAAACGAGGGCTTACCTTCTCGACTTGACATCATCGACTTTGGTCACGCCATATTTCCAACGATACACCATGCTCTCCAGGACGAAGATGAGGAGGGAAATTAGCGCGCCAACGCAAAGCATCGCGAATACCGCCGAGACTTGATCAAATCCGATCGGTTCTGGGTCGGGCGTTTGAACGTTGTTCACGTACTTCGACTCGCTCCAACGCTCCTTGATGGCCTCGATTAATCCGGCCTCGTGTAATTTCAATATTCTGTTCGCAAAGCGCAACGATTCGTTGGTCGCTTGTAATCAAAGGGTTTGTTCTTCGTAGAAATTACGCGCTTGGAAATCACCTTACCGCGTGAGTTACTCACGAGATGGAAGAAGACGCGAGCGATCATTATCTGCAGTAATATGAAAGGCAACCGGCGCGCGGTGTCACGTCTACGATATTTATTAGAGCTTCACACGGTGATGTCAACGTTCGTCCCGGAATCGAGAAGAGAAGTACCGAGAGATACACGGAGAACATCGAGGATCAGACGAATGCGGACATGCTGGGCACGATGCTTAGTGACCTTTGCGCTCGATTCGCGATTTATTTCCCGCGCACAAATTAACGTCCTTTCATCCCAAGCCCAGCCCAGTCCAATGAAATCCACTTACATCGAATTTACATTGATTAACATTTATATGTATAAACAAATTTATGAAGCAGTTCGTTATGTTCTCTCGAAATTTTAAGGCCTCCGCATTTTCTCGATGACATTGTACTTGTTGGCTTTGAACGTTGAAGTTGAGGAACATGACTTGACTGGAGTCGATTCGACTGGACTGGTTTTAGGGTGAGATGACCCTTTGTTAAGGTCGCAGTTTACCCCATGTCGATGCTCGGCTTGTACTTGAAGCCTTTCGATATCCCAGATATGACCCAAGTGTTAAAATGGGAATCACCGATGGGCTTGAGTGAGCACGCGTGATAAGGTCCACCCGCCCTTTTCACGTCCTCGCCGTCGAAAACGACGTAATGCTTTCGGGTCGAGCAACCTTTCGCGTACAATTCATCTCTGGTAGGCACATAAAGCGCGCGTTTCATTTCCACGATTTTGGCATACTGGTCTTGCGTCCTTTTCTGAAAGCATTAACGTCACTGCTACAACTCGCGTGTTTTGGAAGAAAACATTAAATTAGGGTAACTTTTAAATTAAAATTATTTAAAATTTGAAAATAAAATTAGGGTAAAATTAAATTAGGAACGTGTAAATCATTCGTCCGTAGGGCGTGTGTAAAATTGTCGGACAATGAAATGTGTCTACCTGGAATGCGATGTATCCGATGGATCCCTTGACGGTGGCGATCGTGTAATCGGTATGGTCCAGTAAGGTATAGACATCGCTGAAGGGGGGGAGAAAGACCTTGCGCGTGATGTACGTGAAGAGAAGGGTGCTGAAGGCCGCGTAAATTAGGTATGAGAAGATGGAGAGGAACAATTCCAATATTCTCGATCTTCCCTGGAGATTGATCGGCGTGTAGCCTGCGCCAGTATCAAATTTTTAAAACACACGTGTTGTACACACGTCTTCGGTATTAGACTCTAACAAGATTAACCCTTTGTGGTCGATGCCGCGACAGTGGCGGCATTTGCAAGTAGTAGAAGTCGATGCTGCGAGCCTAATGTGGATAATATTCACGATCACCAGGCGCACGAGGCTACCGATAATCAAAGAAAACTATCCTCTCGATGCTAGATTGAAATGTTTGGAGCCACTTACAGATATCGATGTCTTTGAAGAGAAGAGATTTTCGAGCAGTCAATTTCGAATGAGCTCTAGAGAAACATCGAGATACCTGTACTGGGAAGCCAGGACTTTACGTCGGTGATTGTTTTGCAAAACGTCACACTTTGGCAATTTACAGAAATTAAACATTCATGTTTTTATGTATTATAAGTATTATTTGACACAACGAATCGGTTTCAACAATTTTTTTGTGTTTCAATATACATATGTTGACTCTAAATTCTATACGGAAAAGTAATTGCGAAACGTTAAATCTGCTCCGACCTGCTGGTACGCTCATCAGCGAAATCTGTCGACCGCAAAGGGTTAACACTAGAACTACCGAATTCTTTTGTCCATTTGGAAATTCCCCTTGTTGACCAGCCATTTCGACAGGTTTGGTAATTCTAGTATTAAAGAAGAACGTAGATCCCTCTAATTCACAATTTAGTTAAGCCAGATTCTAAGAACCGTTCTTACTTTGATTGCAGAGCGTGCCCAAATTGTAAAAGTAGTGGTCGCCGAACATGGTCCGGAGACCTTCGTTGCCAGCCGTGGACCTTCTGGATGGGAAGGACCTCTGAGACACGACTCCGCAGATCGTCAGAGCGAGATGCATCAGTAGAATGGCGCACCAAACTCGCCATGAGAAGACCTTCACCATCCAGCTCCTGTCGTGCGCGATCTCTGGGCGTATGTACATTCGATAACTGTGAGTAGAATTTGTTCCTTTGAAAGAATGGATATTTTCTTTTGTTTAACCCTTTGAGTGCTAAATACTCGCGGCGTATGCGGTCCATACGGGCAGCGCGCGGCTCGCGCTGACGATCGCTGTAGACGGAATACTTTTTCGCTAGACTGAACTCTATTGATTAACCCTTTGACTGCTAAAGGTGTATATATACGGCTTCACAAGTGCATCAATATATACGAAAGGCGTAAATATACGCCCTCTGTATTTTTTTACTATAACACCCTACAGTAATAAAGGTGTTACAGTAAAAAGATAAAAGTATAAGTAAAAAATAAAAGTAAACGTATAACACCTTTATATTTAATTACCGATTATTATTGAAGGAATGCACAAATTAAGTTAAGTAAATTAAAATAGTTGAAAAAGTTACTCAAGATAAATAAAAAAGATGGATATTTTTAATTTACTTGTCATTATTATTTTTTAAACCCGAAGAATGGCATTAAATTTCCGGGTACTGTTTTGGTCACTTAGTCAGTGGACAACCAGTCGCAGCAACTGACATACGAAAAACGCGCCGTCCATATTGATGGATTTGTCCGAGAGCGCGCCACAGTCAAAGAGTTAACTATTCAAGAAGAAGATTAAATAATTAAAGATCGTTATTACCATGCTGTCACTAAGGAATGCACCTGTATTAATCTCACTCTAAAGTAACTGCAATATTTCTATGTAGGTGATCGAAAAAATCGACAGACGCATATATGCGTCCTTAGGCCACACCGATGCCTTTCGCCGAACGCATATATGCGTCCACAGGGCTCAAAGGGTTAACGAGAGAGTAACCATCGATTAGGATTTACATGCCTGTTCTTCCACAAGGGTATCGTGAATTCGACGGCGTTCATGCGAATCGTGTAGGCCTCCAGCCTTGGTATGATGTCGCTCTCGGCCCTCGAGGCGGTTCCGAGCATGCCGGTGAAGGATCCGTTGGGCATGGAAAAGCCCAGCGAGGAGTCTGGGTCGTTAACAGGATTTAATCTGGATAAGCGAATGACCAATTTCAGGTGCTCGTTGATATCTATGACGCGAGTCGACGGAAAATGAAGGAAAATATTTCTTTGGCGCCACGGTAATCAGACTTATGGACGTTGATTTTAAAAATTATACGTAGATCGACAGAACAAATCCTAAAATGATATTTGTAAAAATACTCGAAAATTGAATACTCCAAATGATTCGCCAACAATTTTTTACACTCGACTGTGCATAAATAATGGATAAACAATTACGTGAAGTTCAGGAGCTCCGACAGTATGTTCCATATTTCGCCGCATATGCCAGACACCTTTCGATCGTTCGCGTAGTAGTTAACGATGTTCTTCTCCTGGAATTGCGAACAATGAAAGTGTAAGAAATTCGTCTCTAACAGCTCGATTTAACCGCGAACTTTCATTTTACCTGATAATATCGAAAGGTGAGATTCATCCCGTGAAAATTGTGGGTCTCGATGGCGCGACTTCTTGCCAACACCCCCCGGTGCAGCTCGGAGTAAGCTGGTACGCTGAGGATCGGCACGAAGCCGTTTTGTGACTTGCTCCATATCACTCCGCTTATCGTAACCGTGGACACGATCGTCTCTTGAATTATCGCGAGGGTGAGGAATCTCATAGATCGGGGTTGAAGTGGTGCGCCCTTAAAGGTACGTTCAAACTTGCGTCACGTCGTCGTACCATTTCGTGATCGGGTGCAGTTTCAAACACAGGAACCATTTCGTGCCACCTACACCATTCTCTATCACAATGGTTCTTAACATTTTCAAAGTCACGGAACACTTTGAATTAAAAGGATAATTTGCGGAACGCCAAAATTATTCTTTGCGCTTGGAACAATTTCCGTTTGCTCGAATTAAACTCGTAATTCGTAATAGAACAAGTGCATGACATTCCGGTACGTCAAATGTACCCAAAGGGTTAAGATCATGTTTTTAGACGGTGGTTGAACCACCGCGGCGCCGTTATACGACAAAAGTCCAACTTACCGCATTTTTATGCGCTCTGCATATTTACCAACTAGGTACAATATGCATCGACGCTTTTATAATTTCACGGTACATTTGTAACAAGTCCTTGGAACACCGGCTAAGAACCACTAATCTATCGTAACAAAATTTTCAAATCACGACCGTTCTGGATTGAAATAATTTTTACGAATAAAAAAATTTGTCCTTGTTAAAAATGACCCCCGCCCTGCTCAAACGTTTCTTGTAATTGTTTCGTACGCGTGGAGAAGTTCGACGTCACTGTAGTAGACGATCGTGGTACGATACGGTGTTGTGACTCAGGTTTGGACATACCTTGAGATTCCCAATGGAGAATCCTTCACCGAAAGTCTCTTCGTCGTATGGCCTTACTCACTGTCGAACCCGTATCGCCGGTTCTTCCCGGGACAGGGCCGCGCGCGTCAATTTTCACTGCACGTAGGAAGAGAAGCGAGCAAATCTCTCAACGGTGGGACGAGCATTACGCAAGAGCGTAATTCTAAAGCACGGAAACGTTGCCGGAGACTGACGATCCCGTGGCGCGCTAATTGCACATGCTATACACTTTGCGGTTACATGGCGATGTGATCGAGCAATCGTATCTCTCTCGTTCCTTTCTCTGTGGAAAGTAGCGAGCGCAGATGGGAGTCGCGATGAAAACGCATGGGTCGATCGTATCCATTAGGAGGTCTAACAGTAAAAGTAATTCGTCGATTTGCTTTGAAAAATTGCACAGTCACCGACGCAGCACAAATTAGCTCGCAGCATTTTTCACGGATTTGTTGACGATGCTTCGTCGTATTGCAAAATGTATTTGCAGAGGAACAAACAGAATGGTGATTGGTTTAACCCTTAACGGTCATAAGTCACCTCTCATGCGACAACAGTGCTTTCTCGCTGTGGTCGTATGTCACGTTGGAGGTGACAAGGAGGATATTGGTGTACCGATGTTTTTATATTAGAAGAGGACTTCTAAATAAATTTACGCTGTATTCTAATTAAACAAAAATAACAAATGACGATTTATTGAACGGCTATAATTTCGAACAGAAATGTTATTCTTATAGTACTGATAATTCACCGCATATTTCCCGAAGTCAACTGCAACCTAGTGAGAATCATGTATAAAAGGCTAGCGTCCGATAAGGGTTAATAATCGTTTGGGCGTTGTACCGTCTGTTATTGCATCGGTCGACTTTCAGACGGATCGTGCAACAGATCGTGTATTATTTTGTTTGTTTAAATTTTACACCCTTCTGCTCGCTTGGAGTCGCTAGTCCGATTGGTGGTCTCCACGGAATTTAATATGATGCGTTTTTATTTTTTACGTTCCGATTTCGATGTTCTTGGTAATGCTAACACGACGAGCGAATCGTATTTTAAGAGTTTAAAGGTACGGGTTACACGCAGGAGTGGAATTAAATAATTTGGTGGCAAATAAGTCCCATGTCTACCGCCCGCAGGCAAAGTTAAATTTCGGTAGATTTTGTTAACACTATTTCTACCAAAGGTGTCAAAAGACACCCTTTCAAATTGTATTTTAAAATTATTTTCCAAGTTGAATCATGTTTCCTCAATTACTTCTTTCACTATTCGTATATTAGTTATTAAATTAATTTAGGGGTATCATTTTCCTGCAACTCATCCTGGACCCAAGAAGACACATCCTGGTCGAAATGGGTATACACAAAATCCCGGTAGAAATAGTGTTAATAGAGCGAACACAGGGGCTTTGTTGAAGGCGGAAGTGGTTAACGGAATAATTGTCGACGAACAAAGTGACAAGGCTTGCGTGCAGATTTCACTCTTTATATTAGTTTGATAAATATGGAATCTCCATTTCTGTAGTGCGAAATACTCACGCTTCCGGATCGAGAGCTATGGATGAGCAGGAAGAGCACGACATTCGTTACGCTCGTAGGTATACAGAATATTGGAACATAAAAGCTCGCGCGTTTTTTAACAAAAGTGTTTACAAGACTTTTCGCCCACGGCTTCGTTAAAAACACGATAAAACCTTTTGTGCATCGATAACGGATAATGTATCTTAATGTCCTACATTTCCGTGTAAATTGCTCCGATAAATGTAACATTTCGGGCAAGCGGTTCTTTAACACGTGAACTTTAAGATAATGAAGAAAAATCGAGAATTTGAAAATGACGCGGTAGACGTGGCGCTTTATCGAGGCAACAGTAAGATAATGCGTTCGTAGAAATGAATTCCGTGGCGCTTGCACACTCCACGTGTAATTTGAAATCACGAAGCATTTCGAAGAATGTTCGACGTCCCGTCTATGATTTCTCGGCATATATCAATTTTATTTGCCATTTACGCTCGCACGTAATTGTCGTCCTCGCCCACTACCGTCGCCTCGCTCTTCGATGTTGCACTCCGATAAAAGCAATGAACGCGCGTTTACGCGGTGCAGGAATCCACTCTTATCACGGGATGAGATTTAGGTCAGCACGTGGGTGACGTTATCGCGATACTGCAGATTCGCACCGTCAATAATGTCGAATCGTCCTATTATTTAATCGATGAACAAATTCGTTTCTCCATCGTCGCTATATCATGCCCGTACGTAGTACGATTGCTTCCAGATCATCGATTCGCTCGTAGATCTCTCCGTGAGAGTGATCTTCCTCGATCTTTCACGATCATCGATTTTCTTCTTCCTCCTATTTTTCTCTTCTTGCGAATTTCTCTCGAAATCCTTTTTTTCGCCGCAATAAAAAATTATGCTTTCCAGCACGAAGATGGTCAAGGATAGAAGCACCCCGGCCCAGAGTATTCCAAAGATGAAGAGTATCTGATGTAGGTGTACCGGCTTCGTTGTTATCATTCGCGGATTTCGCGTTCTCCAATTCTCCCATCGTGACCTGCTCACGTCCGCTAGGCCGGCCTCACGAATCTTGAGAATTCTGAAATAGACGTTCAGCGATGAGAAGATCGTTCAAGATGGAGAAAGAGGTCATAGTGGCAGGGAGAATATCCTGCGGTGAAAGGAGGTCGAAGCAAGAAGGTTTACCCGAGGTCGATCGATCTTTTGTATTGAAATTTTTTTTTAATGCCTGACGTCACCCAATTCAAGTAATAGGTCCCTCCTATGGACACCACTTCGCATCCTGGTGTCAAGGTCTTGAGTCGGTCACTGTTCATGAAGCCAGCGTACATTTTACCGCTACAAAGTTCAGTGACAACGTCCTCGTAAGTATGAACGTACTCCAAACGATCCAATTCGTAATCGTTGAATACCATGGTTTGCTGAAATTTTCATAGAATTTCAGACTCGCATTAAGCTTGTAAAATGAATGATTTTCGATTGGCCTGACTTGTCAGTCGATAGGTACTTAGACTTGAATTGTTCAAGTGCGATGGAGTAAGTTAGGGTTACAGAAGCATTTATGAGTTTTCGAAATTAATTGCGCAACAGTTTGATTCTCATTTGATTAGAGTGTAGGAACAACGGTTGAGTAGGCTCGAGGTTGTAAATTGATTGCACGTGAGTAAGAAGATCTCGTCTAATTAGTTGCGCGACTGAGAATAGTTAAGTGAATCCTTCGACTTGCAATTGTGCTCGTACTATCAGAACATCATTAATTTGCGAGATCACGGCATTGACGATGCTGTATTCGGTGTCCTCGAAGAGACTGTACAAATTCTTAAAGGGCACGACGATCTTCCTCTGCGATAGATGAAGGAACAGGTTCACGCTGATCATCACTTGGATCAGATAAGAGAGGAAGCTCCCGATGCACAATATTATCTTGATTTTTCTGAAATTCTTAGGCACGTAACCTGAAAGAAGGGTAGAATTAAATTCTAATCGTATAATTTCACGATGACGACGTAAAAACGTCCTTACCTTGATAACAAAATATGGAAAAGGTATAAAAACTGTATTCTCCGATTGACAAGCGATGCTGTTCGCCGGTGACGTATCTTTGAGAGAAGTAACCGCTCGCGCTAAGTATTACAAACAATGTTGCTATTGCCAGCAAAAATTTGTAAGAGAACAGAATGGAGAATTTGTTCGAATCGTGCGTCATGGTTGGATGTATGTAGATTCGATAACTGCAAATCAACAAAATCCGTTTATCGAATTTCTCGTATTCAAGTTGACTTCGTTCGATTAGCAATGGACACCTACTACGGTGATGATAACCTAGGTTCGTTTGCATTGTAACTAGTGTTACTTAAATTATGAAAAAGGTGAGACTTCACAAGGTCGAAAGATCTTTTGCATTTATTACTTTGCAATATCCTGCATTTAGTGTTAAATTCCAGTTTTTCATTATTTTCACGCAGGTCAAGTACCTGTGTCGTGTCTTAACACTAGATTTACCGAAACCAGTCAATTTGACTGGTTCAAAGGGGTAATCGTGTTTATAAAAAATGTTCGGTAAATCTAGTGTTAATTTTTGTCTGCAAGCCTACTTCCAAAGGCATGGAAGAGAGCAAAAAAATGTTGCAAACAAGAGTTAAGGAATATGTACATGTGTATTTTGGTCAAACAACTTCGGAGATACAGAAGGTCAGAGTTGACTAGCCACCGGTATCAACGGTATTTAGCGCTTTACTCGTCAAATTTCCTTTTTGTTCAAATAATTATCATTCCACTTCTCGACGATCTCTTTATTATACCGGTTTCTGACACAAATTAACGCGTGTTAATTTATCGTGCACGCTTAATTGAATTGGAGGAACGCCTTGCCTGTCACGCCACAACGGCAGCATGTAATCGATGACATTCAAGCGGAGTGGAACCGTGTCGATTCGTGGAACAATATCTATCTCGCCTCGTTGAATCAGACCCAAGACACCGCTGTAGGAATCGTTGGGCATTAGGGTGCCGAAATGTTTGTCGGGCACGCACTTTGCGACTAGACTGAAAGATCAAGGATGAGAACACGTAAAAAAATCTACGACTTGTAATAAGCTAGATACCAGTACAGGGTTGTTCGAGATGAACGAACAGACTCTGTAAAAATCGTTGTGGTACAGATGATGCCTATATTTAGTGCAAAGAAAATTCCGGACATTTCTCTGTCCACCGATGATCGCAATGTGCTTTTATCTCGTACAGCTTTATTTGAAACAACGACTGAAAATCTGTTGATTCTTCTTTAACCCCTTCCGGTAAAATGACGAGTCTTGTCATTGGTTTTTCATGCCATACCGCACAACGACGAGCTACACTCGTCATGCGACTAAAGTTACTGTTGAATATGATAATTAATTTAGTTTAAAAATTCTAGTGTACTGAATTTGGCAACACTTTTGTTTTTTTTTTAAATAAAAATTAAATGGTTATTTCATGCATAGTTTTTCATGATTAAATCGTACCGGAAGGGGTTAATGACTCTGTACATTTGACGACGTGCCTTACGTGAAGTTCAGGTACTCGGAGAGCAAGGTCAATATGTCTCCGAACATTCCTGTGAGCCTGGTGTCGTTATTGTAGAATTCTACGAACTTTCTGTCCTGTTTGGTAACGTGCGGCAATTAATCGAGACCGGAGGCAAATCCTTGTCATTCGCGCCGGATGATTCACATTTGAGTTTTTGGGATTTTTTTTTTACCAGGATCCGGATGCCGCGTGCATCCTTCACACGGGGCCAAATGAGCCGGCGCGAATGTTTCAAAGTGTCATTAAAGTTTGTTAGTCGTACCACGAAATAGGCTGTTTTGATCATGTCTCCATGGAACTTGTGCGTCTCTCTTTCTCGTCCATGGATTTTCACTTTGTCCCGACAAGACTTTCTCTCGTGTAATGCGGTATATTCCGAGGTGATGTTCCAAGGCTCAAACGATTGGTCTATTTTATTCCAAATAATCGAACCACTTGCATTCGCGCATAAAGGGATGATGGCACTTTGGATAAAAAATGTAGTAGAGAACAGAGTGAGGTAATCGCGAGCCATTCGTCTTGCTTCAAACTAAAAGTTTGCCCACTCGAAGTAGATGTGAGAATTCGACGAGAAGAATTATGTTGTTATACGTATGCGCAAGAATTGATCGATAACCTATTCGTGCATTATTGATATCGATAATCTGAAACCAATTGAATATTCTGCACGTGACACGCGAACGTATTATTCAAGCCAATTTTTATGAAGGTTTGCCTTACGAATCTCTTCACGTGTGCGTGCACTATCGAGGAAAGAATTGGATCGTGTGTCCGAGGATTTACAATTTATTAGGTTCGTTGTAGTCTACGGATTACACTGAATTAAACTCAATTGGGGAAAAAGCGAAATGCTATCACTTCGAAGACGAGAACCAGAGAGGAGAGAACAAGGCCGCAGCATAGTATGAGGAAGATCAGGTAAACTTGATCGAGATCGATCGTTGTGAACAGATTGGTATTCTTGTTCTCCAATCTGGTATCCAACCATCGGTCCACCTGGGCATCAAGCAGTCCCACCTCGCGCAGTTTCATGATGCTGTAAGGTACGGAAAAGCATTTGCTTGTGCATCTATATGTATATGCAGTAAGCGGTAAAAGGTTCGATTACAATTAATTATACTTTTGATATTTGAACAGAATGAAAGACAAAGATGCGTCGTTTTTTGATTCTTATTGTAGATCCATGTCTAACAAGAGTGGATCTTTAAAAAACCAAATTAAGTTTTTCACGATAAAAAAATTATTAATAATAACCATTTTTTATATTGAAAAATCATACTTGATTTTCTAAAATATTGCTTTTTTCAGTGAACTCTGAATATATCTTTATAAAAGAGAATTTTTGATATTTTCAATCATCTACCAAAAAAAAATAAAGGAATTAATTCTAGATTTTAACTACTGATCGTGGAGGTAAAATAGCACTTTGGAGAAAACTTAAAGATTCTTACCTTGCGTCGATTGTTCTTTTATACTTGAACGTCTTGGACATCCCAGCGCCAATCCAGGTTTCATAAAAAGTCTGCCCAACGGGATTGAGGCGACATCCTGCCCTATTGTACGCCATTACTCTGTCCTCAATCTCCAGCATCGCGAATTTTCCGACGGCATAGCACGTGTCGTGATAAAGATTATCAATATTAAGGATGTATTTGACGCGGTTTTCGAGGGTAGAGTCGTCGTTGGCGACCTTCTGGACAGTCATGAGGGTAATAAACATTTGTATCCACGTGAAGAAGCGAACAGTATTAACTTCAAGATCAAAGTACCTGATGAAAGCAAATTTCTAAACTTGCGTTAAGTTGATTGGAAATTCGAAATAAACTTGAGTTCTTTAGAGAAAACCTGACTGAGGTGTATTATTCGTTTCTTCATTTGTGCTTATGGCAAGGAATAAGAATCTCATAACGTCATCTCAGTGGAAATGGACTTTCTGGTATAGACTCTGTTACGAAAGAAGACAGTTTTGGCACCTTGAACGATTCGTAGATCATGGATCCTTTCAGGGTTAAGACGGCATATTTGGTCTTATTTATAAGAGTGTGCAGGTCTTCGAACGGCGGTGTCCAATTTCTGTTGGCCATTTTGTAGATCAGCTGAGAACTGAAAGCCAGCAAGATCAACCAGGCGAACAGACTCTTGGAAAAGGTGAGTATCTTGAATTTTTCGTAGAAGCTAGTTGGTATGTAGCCTGTGAGGAAAGAATGATTTCTACGATGACGATCAGCCTTTCGTCGGGCAAAACGATTGCACGGGTTAATAAAAAAAGAAATCTTTCTATTGTCTATCAGAAAATAAAACTCGATCTTATCGAAATTGGAGGTGTTTCCTCCAAAGTGTCATTCGTTTCTCCACGTCGACTTCAGTTTTCGATATATTTATACCATTTTTGCTTCTTAATGGTAATTAACGCGGAATAACGTTTAATTTTTTTTTTCTTTTCTTTTACAAGCGCGCTGCACCGCCCTACTTCCAACACAGATCATTCTCATGCGTTATTATTGAGTGTACTCGATACCTTGACAGCACATAATGGCGAACGTGTGAAAGATGTGATCGCCGAGGTTGTAATCGGAGTCGGTCTTCTTCGCACGGACCTTCTTATCCTTCAACATCCTTTGCAGAGTATAGCCCGCGGCACTGAACATTGCAAATATGAAGCCGATCGAGTACCAGGTGGTCCTCGAGAACAAGGTCAATACCCAGGTATTGTCCAATTGATATTCGGGACGAATGAAGAGACGGAATCTTTGGAAATGGACAAAAACGATCGTTGAACGAGGCACAATGTAGTGAGAGTCGTGGCTTCTTTATCGGTAAATGAAGGAGTCACCTGCTTCGCCACAATGGCGTCGAATACGAAAGAATGTCCGAGCGAAACTTGTAAAATCCTGTCCGCAGAATAACATCCGTCTCGTTCCGTTGCAGAAGGCCTATCAGTCCAGTGTAGGTGCCATTTGGCAAAGAATAGCCAAATTCTCGTGTGGGATACTGGACCGGTACCAGCCTGAGAGAACATACATTTCTGAAGATGACGCCCTCTTACATTAGTTGCACCAAGCCAAATGGGCTCTTGGGATCTCGGTGTATTCAGGATCTAATGATTCTAGGATTTTCATACGTTTGTACGAATCGGTCGGACAATTTCTAACCGCGTAGTATAATCGGTGATTCGTCAGCCCGAGTGGAAGCTCGAGAATCTCGTGAATTTAAGAGCAACATGCGGGCGTGCGTGTATCGATGAGAAACCATCAAAATCGGTAAGAAGATATCGTTTCCGTTTCGCGGAAAGATTAGATCCGGCCGCATGTTTCTCCAATCGACGTCGAGCTTTCCTGAAAAAAGACTCATTCGATATTCCCAAGCTCTTACGTACGTGAAGTTGAGATACTCGGCAAGTAGGTTCCAAACCTCACCGCAGATGCCGGATATCTTTGTTCCGTTGTCATAAAACTCGATCATCTTCCGCTCCTGGATTACCGAAAAATCAGTCAAGAAAGAGAGAGAGCGAGAGAAATATTAAATGAACTTTATTTGAAAATCGATCGATAAGATTCTACTGGACCTGATAGTACGTAACCCTGATGACCTCCTTGTGAAACTTGAAATTCTCCAGGTAACGGTCTTTCGTGAGATCATTGCGCGCGCGCTCGAATTCCGGCACACTGAAAATTTCGACAAATTCGCCCTGCCGCTTGTCCCACAAGATCCCAGTGATGCCGAGGGCAACTCGTAGAAGACATTGCGCGGCGAGTAAAATCAGTGAGCATCGAATTCTCATGGCGAGAGTGTTTCGTTCTCCTACCTGTTCAACGAGGCGCGCGCATCGACTATTTTTTCGAATTAATTCAGCCACTGCGGCCACCTGTAAATATTGGCGGCCCTACGGCACCGATTGCTAAATTACCGTAACATCGATTTCTCACCTGCCCTGATAATGGACGGATATGCGCGACGATGGAACCGAGATCGAATCTCGTCACACATTGAACGCCTTTCTGCCCTCTTTATCTAATTTATGAACAGCGCTTTTGCCTTCTCGGGACGCTTCCCTTCCACCCACGGGCGATTAACGACGGAGAGAGAGAGAGAGAGAGAAAATGAAAAGTAAGAAAGTCTACGTTTTTACAAAAAACATTAATTGTATATTACTGTTGACTGAATATATAAAGGTCTTAAGTGTACGATTTTTCGCATGAAATATACTCGACATAAGTTAACTTAATCCTATATAGTCATT
This sequence comes from Tiphia femorata, assembly GCA_944319695.1. NCBI lineage: Eukaryota > Metazoa > Arthropoda > Insecta > Hymenoptera > Tiphiidae > Tiphia > Tiphia femorata. The sequence goes on from OX090904.1 coordinate 4,646,567, forward strand.
CTGTGACGAACCTTCGACGCAGTCGCGATCTTTAGGAAATAATTATTATTGGTACAAATTCCGATTCGGAGGTTCGTCAGATATAATAATCTCGATTAACTTAAAATATACCGTCTCCTTGTCTTACAGCTTGCATTTTCAGATACGATAAACACGAATTACAGGAACAACAGGAATTATGCTCGCGAGAGATCTTTCGCGAGGGGTTTTCTCGCGGTGCGCGAATAAAAAGGTTCCTCGTGCTTTAGATAATTGTAAAATTATAAAACGTATAGTATAATACAGTCATTCTCGATTCGCCGTTGTTCTGCAAAACATTAGTCTTTTACTTACACTTACTATCGATTTTATTATTTGAGACAGATGCGAGTCTTGAGAGTTTGATTGAAAATCATTCCAACATTACTATTCAGACTAGTATCAAATGTGTAATAGGTATACTCGCGTCCGCTCTAAGGTGTATATATAATATATTTTTTACGTTCTATACAACGTATAAATTCGTACGATTTATACACATACGCTGGCAGTTTTATTTTAACACCTATGAGTGTCCACGGCATTGAGACTTCAGTCAATTGAGCTACCGAGATCAGTCATTGAATTTGTTCCTCGTTAATCGTAATCAATCAGTTCAATATGGAAATAATCTGCATGGAAACGCTTATTAGCTGCTTTCCTCTCACAACTGAACCGACACATTCAGACCAGTTCAGTTCAATACAGTCAATCATGTTCATGTTTATTTTAGATAATCGAATCATATTCATTTCTACCTTTGAACTGAACTGACATTATCAGATTGTTAGGGTGAAAGGAAAGCAGCTATTAATTCGACGGTACATCGCTAGCCGTGTGCATTCTATGCCACATTATTTGGTAGTCTTATGTATGCTATGTATATATGTATATTATTATTAATGACCATTTAATTCCATGTAGAACACAGATCAATTATTGTTTCCACTGTTCTTATAACGAGCAACCAAAAGTTTGCCGCTTATTTTCGCAGATAGTTTATCTTTAACCGGCCTTTTGTTATAAAAACATCTTATAAAAAATCTCTTAGTTGTAAAAATAAAATAGATAAACATGTACAAGTTATAAAAATTCATAAATAAAATACTTGTTATTAACTTGCGAGTTAATAGACACTTCTTTTGACTCTGCATATAATATGATGATTATGTAATCGTTTTGTGACTCGTTTATATCATTTGTATATTACGTATTAATACGTAGTCACCATATTTATATGCATAAACAAGTTTTTGAATCACCACGCATTTCAACGCGATAGATAAAGTCAAACTTATATAGAGATAAAAGCATGCTCTACAGTTTCTTTGGACAGAGAATGTATAATTAAAAATATTTGTCGTAGAGAACAAATTATCTTATGATAGAAGAAAACTTCTTTTACAAATATTTATCCGATCACCCAATATCTGCTTATTCTGTGCTGTAGGGATTTGACGTAATTAGTTGCCTTAAATAATATACACAGGATAGTATATTATAATACAAAAATGCATCTAATTGCGTATTCATAGGTGCAAAAAAGATCGTGATAGTGATAGTTCGTAGTTTACACCAGACATATATCCAACAGCAACATGTAATTTTTTAAAAAAGGGCACAGCCCAAAGAGATTGGATGCATAGACATATACGAGTTGTTTTTTTCTGAAAGTGATGTAAGTCCACCTTACATGGTTTCCAGTTATTTGATGTTTCACATCGATTTATAGTTGAAGGTAGATTCAACTCATGTCTTTCAGAATCGGATTTATACCATTTTCAAAAAAATGGTTTGAATGTTTTGAAAGATATAAATAATAATAGAGAATTGTGGCTGTGCGAGATGATACAATTTGTACCTATTCTATTCATTCGATACTGTGAGAAACAGTATTCAACAGAATCTAAAAGGGTAACGATATAGATACACTGTTATTGACTTCTCATAATAATTGCGGTAAATATATGAAAACATACAAATTCTTCATAGATGAGAATAAAAATTCCACTCAGCGCTCTCACTTTGATACCCTGGTTTCAGTTGTAACTTTACTGGGATCTGGTAACCTGACAACTAATTGTGCTCCGTTTTGCATTGGTCGAGTACCGTTGATTGCATTAGCCTTAAGTCCTGGCTGTGGGGCAGAAGGTAGTACTTTCTTTGCTCCACTTAGTTTTGGTGAACAACATTGTTTGTCGTCGTAGTCGTTTAAATTAATATTCGTTGCTGGATTCTGGTAATTAGGTGCTTTTGAAGGTGTTACATGTTCATTATACACGCAAGGTGGTCTTTGTTCTACCAAATTGGAATTTTGAAAAGATGAAGGCATCATTTTTATAGAATTACTGTGATCATTCATATTGCAAACCGCTGAATCAGTCCCCTTGAAATTTGAATCTTTTTGATCGTTTTTGTATATAGGTGCTGACAGTTGTGTAGAGTTAGTTTTATTAGTGCTTTTATGGCTACTTCCCGAATAGCTTGTTATAGATTCATTGCAAAAATCACTTAAATAAGTTTGATTAATATACCAATTATGTAATCGATGATGGATTTCCGGAAACTGTGGCCTACGGTTTGCAACTTCATGCCAACATTCTATCATGAGACTATAAATCATTGTAGGACAATCTTCTGGACATGGTAAGAGCTGTCGAGATCGTATCATATCCATGACTTCTTGGTTGTTGTATCCATAATATGGCTATTAGTGAAAAGAAGAAGTTTAAGTTTTATTTATCACTATCATTTCTAAAATATATTTTTATGAGGATATACTGGAAAATATCATAAGGTTAGGATAGCACTAATAAACTTTTGTAATTACCTGCAAACCATAACTGTATATTTCCCATAACACAACGCCAAAACTCCATACATCTGATTCTGTAGTAAATTTTCCGTAAAATATTGATTGAGGGGGCATCCATCGAACGGGCAATAAGCTTTTAGATTGGACTCTGTAGTAATCACTGCTGTATATATCTCGAGACAAACCAAAATCAGAAACTTTGACTGTCAAATTATCTCCCACTAAACAATTTCTAGCAGCTAAGTCACGATGGACATAATGGTGGCTTGCCAAATATTCCATGCCTATAAACAAACTAATTAGTGCTCATACTATTTCCAAAAACAGTTTTAGAAAACTACATATTTATTTAGTCTTACCAGATGCAATTTGTAGAGCAATATGTAAGAATTCTGGTTGTTCAAGTATTTTTCCACTTCCATTATTTAATGGAACATCCGATCGTGGTGAATGACAGATTAAAAATTCGTGCAAATCACCTTGTGTCATATACTCAAATAGCATGCACATTGGTTCACCTTTAAGTATTACACCAAGCAAACAAATTATATTTGGATGTCTGAGATCAGTCATGAGATCAACTTCTCTTTTAAAATCACTTTGTGTTTTTGGAGTTGCATTTTCTTTCAATGTTTTTACTGCCACGTATATAGGGGTTTCACATTTATTACCAGTCTGCAATTCTCCTTTGTAAACTTTTCCTGTATAATAATATATACAACATACATTATGCATTAATTTCAACTTGTGCAGACATTAATGAATAAGTAGGACAATTCTTAATCCTTCTTACCAAATGCACCTTCACCTAGCTCTTGTAATAAAAGTACATTATTAGTAGAGAACTGTGGCACTCGGTTATTGGAAGTTCTGCTGCTATCACTACTTAATGTTCCAGTTCCTGGTGTTATGTTTCCAGGCCCTGTCAAAAGTGAACTCATTTCCATAGGCTGTGTTGTACTTCTTCTTCCGTCGTATATGTTCTTATCACACTGTATGCCAGTCAACATCTGAGAATTCAAAAATTTTGTCTTTAAAGAATTCTAAATAAATGTTCTTCCTTACGAATAATGCTTTATTACTTCTTTGTATTACCTTATTTGATGGTAAATGATTCATTTGTCTCCTTGATTTCCTGCTTCGATAGCAGCAGCAATAACAAATCAATATAATAACAAATCCACCTGTTAGCACGAAGCCGACAACTGCATATATCCATAAATTTTCAACTGAAAAAATCATACAGATAATTTTAGTTGGTTTAAACACTTGTTTTTATTGATACGGTTAATATATTGTCTTACCACACTTAGGTATATTACAATATTCCATTTGCATTCTTTTATTGACATCAACAAAACACCACGGTTGAATTTCTTTACCACCTGGGTTACGGCAATATGAATCTTGTAACTCTGGAGAATCTGACATTTGCAGATTGAACTGATGAGACCATCGCAAACATGGTCGTCCACTTATACTGGTTTTCGTCACTCCACGATACGACATTCCAGTACCCCAAAAACAGTGATCGTCTGTAATAAAATATGGTTTTACATATGTCAACAATTGTAAGTTCTATTGTGACTATAATTTCATCAAAATTACATACTTTCTTGCACATTACTTCCTGCAGAAATTCCAACTCCAAGGCTCAAGCAATCTCGAGCCTCCGGAGTGTCCTCTAATGGCAAATCGGTGCAGTTAACTAAAACTTGTTTAATCAGTGGATGATTTTTTGCAATCACATATTCTCGTCTGCATAACTCAGCTAGCATTACACATTCCTCTCGACATATTCTTCGCAGTTTACGATTAATTTCAGTCTTACTTGCGGATCGAGAGTCACCGTAATTCTGACTTATAATTTTCTTGTTAATTTTGTCATCTTTGTTAAGAGTAAATTCAAGACCAGAACCTAATGTGGCACTGCGCTTTTTAGGAATACGATGCGATCTTGTGAAGTCATCTAACGTATCATCCCCATCTCCTTCATCAGGTCGATCGCCTTGATTGGAGTTGAGAAGGTGAAACAATTGTGTGCTCGCTTCAGAGGTCTTGGGCTTGTTAGATTGATCACGGCAGATGGGGAATGTAGAGTAACATAATGATGGTTTAGCATAACCTTCACAATTGGGCGATAGATCACTGTGAAAGCAAAAATATATATTATTACATTTACAGCATAATAATACATTACCTTTTACCAAAAGATCTTTTTGTACATTTTAAAGTTGCACCATACACTTACTTTGAAAAATGTATAACGCCAAATGCTTTTGTTAACTTTTCTTCCAACATTGCCTGTGTCATAGGGTATAATATATAAACTGATTGATTTCCAACAAATTGTGCACACGTTTTCCCAACGTAAACCTATAAATGCGTGCGTGATATAAAATTTTACAAGCATGTCATACGTTATTCTTGAATTATAATCTGCAATTTTGTATGAATATCAGCACAAACCTCACAAGTTCCTTCATGATTGTCCTTCCTTCCAGAAATCGAGCTAATGCCTGTAATGCCAGCTAGATTCATCATGTCGTGAGATAACTGTATATTGACATTTGTAAGGCCACTCAGTGCGTTTAAGTCCGCTGTGCTGGATTGTGAACTTGTAGGTTGCGGACTAGCCGACAAGATGCTTAAAGGATTTGTAGATGCTAGGTGAGAGATGTGCGGGGTCGATAGTCCCATTCCAGAGATGTCCAGTTTGTCTCCATCGTTCATGCTGTTAAAATAGAAAAACAAACTGGTTTACAACTAATTCTTGAAAGCAAATCAAGAAGGACTGTTCTGTTATGTACGAATGCCCATATGGTGTAAAATTTATGTCATCAATTGGAGGGAAATTAACGATTCTACAGTCATAACATAACCTTAGTATTACCGGAGAAAATGTTTTTTGTAACATAAAAAATTGAATAGGGAAGCAATATCGTGCAGATGTCAACATTTACGATATCACTGCATATCGTGACAAATAAGACCATCACGAGCTCTTCGCACAAAAAAAGAAATAACATTCGTAGTATAACCTCAATACCTTAACAATCGATTTACCTTTTCTTAGTTACATTATTAATATTTCCAGTGCTGGGTGGGGCTTGTACAAAAATATACGTATTCGGTAACAATGCTAGGTACAAGAGTAGCTTCATAATTGTAAATTAACTATCAAAACATTAAAGTTAAATTTAAAACCTGTGTCATTTGACACCACACCCGGCGGCCATTTGTAAACTAGAGTTTGGCGCGTCATTCCTTACCACTTCGGGAAATATTTCGAAAGGTTCACTATCAAAATTTCTTAATTCGGTATAAAGCAAGTCGTGTTTATAATGTAAAATTTCAGAATTATGTTTCGAGCATCGAGCAATATCACGTGTGCGAACAAATAAAATTCGGCTATTCGCTTTTTATTGTCCTTTTGCAATGATCGTTCAAATACGAGATTGAATACATATCGATTGTAAATTCGAATTTTAAATATGAGATCGAAGTGACCTGCGCGAGTGTCGAACTATTGGCAGTCACGGAAAATCCTATTATTTCGATAAGTTTACAGTTCCTTTTAGTAAAATTGACGACATAAATTCATCGTTAGAAACAAAGATACGGTAGAATGCTAGATGCGAATCCTCAACGTGTTAATTAGCTGTAATAAAAAGGAAAGAAAGAAAACTTACCCCTCGATGAAACTGGAACTACCGGATAATCCCGAGGAGAATCGATCGGTATCAGCAGGGTGATCGGCAGGATGTGCGGGATTAACAGGAGCTAAAAATAAAAAATGCAGATAGTAAATTAAACTTATAGGCAACATCAGAGTCGGTGAGATACGTCAACTATCAAGGATAATATATGAAACCCGATTAAACTGCAAATTTCTAAAAGCAATTTCAGGCCAACCATTTAATACTTCCAAGTAGTGAATCGAGATTTTGTCAGAAGGTGAAGAACAATCGAAAATTACCCCACTGGCTCTTCACACGTCGTCGGATTCAGGAAGTGAGACTTCGCGTTTCTCTTTCGCGACGAAACTTTTTCCAGCTTTTCTTCCGAGTTCGGGTAAAAGCGAATACGGAGGTAAAGGGCCTCGAGTGCACAGTTCAGTTTGTCTTCGATTTTCCGTGAGTCACCGTGGTCGGGATCGACCCTACGGTGGCTGCATACTCGATTCGAGGGTAGATTTGGATTTTTGATATTATTTGCTCTGCAGCGACGCGTTGAGGAAGGGCGAGGTCGTACTAGGAGAGTACATCGGGTACAAGCTTGCGAATCGGACAAATATATGTGGGCGGGTCTCCCTACGACTGAGAACCAATTCGAGTATAATAAACCCAAACGATTACCGTGCGAAATTGCTTTTCTTCGTGGGAGCACCGCGCGGTTGGGGTGGCGCGTTTGATGTCTCGACCCTCTTGCGAGATTTCTCTCCGTCTACGACGGAAATCGTTCTCCCGCTTATCGCGCAGTCAAACGTACTGCGTGCGGCTACAAACGCCCATGGGGCGAACCCTCCTTACCCTAAAGTTCAAATCTCGTTGTTTCTTACACGTTCGCAGAGGGTGCGCAAAGGTAACGTTGTTTGTCGTTCGTCTTATACTTTAATAATCGGACGCATAAATAAATAGACACGAGATGTATATTCTTTTTTCCTTACGAATTTTTCTCTATCTCGAAAATAATTCTCATCCCAATCTAACTCGATTAGCCGTAACTAAATGGCCGTTCTCCAATTTCTACGGGATATTAATCGCAATTTCGTGGCCGCATCGCTTAGTTCTCCCATTAGCATCGGTTACTCCGCTCGGGCGAACTTCCTTCCGCGTTTTCGCCTCCGCTCTCCTTCCCTTCTTCTCGAATTCAATAAAGTCGTCCACCTCCAATGGCCTCGTGGCACGCGAGCTATCCTCTTTCTATTTCGTTACGTCGAATCGTCATTCACAGCTGCGCGCACTTTAATCCCACAAATTTGGCTTGCTACGAGCTACTATTTGCGAAACGAGAGTATTTGAAAATGATCACTAGGGCGTGCATTTGTGCAATTTTTTTTAGATAACGAAAATGGGTCCCTTTCCATTTGGTACCCTCTTTTTTGTACATCTAATTTTGTTCTCACGCGAACGTTGTTACGCGCGTCTCATTTAATACAATCCAAGAAATTTCAATTTGAAATAATCTTCGGTAAGAAGAACGTGGTTATCACATGAATACTCTATCTTTTTCTTATTTTACGCGAATTTGCTGGGAAACATATCTATCGCGTAAAAACTAGTGCTCTCTATTACACGTGTATTTAATTCTTTTTTTTTTTTAAACACGTGTATCGGGTACCCGTGTGTAATACACGAATACACGTACTACACGTGTATTTATTTCACGAACACTTCAAAAGTTATGAGACAATTTTTGCATGTTTCCTCCTTTTTTTATCCATCAAAAGACTTTTATTGAACAGATATGAAGAATTTATTATGCGATTCAGGTTCAGATGGGAAACAAGAAATGAAAATTTTCTTTCTAAGGAATATAAAAAAAAGTGTAGAGACACAAGAAATATCTATACAGCAAATACGTACAAGATGTAGGATGCTGTGAATAAAAATATCTTATAATTACCCGTGTACACGTGTGTACATCAATTACACGTGCACCTGCGGATATCCGTGTTAGACGTAACGTGTAGCACGACAACGCGTGTCACGTGTACCCGTGTACTTTAAAACACAGCTCTGACCGGGAGAATTCTAGTAAAAAATACAACCGAGTGTATTTCAATTACCGTAAACAATTATCCACCCTCGCGAGCTGTTTGCGATCGGCGAACTACATTTCCAAGTATCATTAATACCCCTGTAGTTTTCCTTGGCGAATCTCGCCGTAGGTAAACGCGCAAACAGGCGCCCTTCGACTGCCTTTCGAGCCTCCCCTCAACCCTCCACCGGCCCTCGGAGGATCGGAGGGTGGTTCATTTCGCTCGATCATAAATTCAAGCGTGGTGTGCGTCGGTGTGCGCCGCCGCTTGTCCTCGACGACGTCGCGACGGCCTGAGTAGGTAGACGAAGGGCCAGAAGGACGAGGAAGGGACTTTGCGCGCAGGAAGCCAGCCTGGCACTAAAGTCGAACGCGCAATGTTGCAGCGGAGGCGCGCCACGTAGTCGACCCACGTATTATGTATCTCGAACAGGAAGTGGAAAAGATAAGGCAGGTCGTAGTCATTAATAACCTCTCCGCCTCCTCCATTTTCCTCGTCCTCTTTCGCCTTCTGCTTCTCTTCCTCCACTCCTCGCTCCTTCTGCGACCACCGTCATGTTCGAGACCTGTCCTGCCACCCATCTCTTCTCGATCTTCTCCAAAGCCTGAAATTCGCACCTCTCGCGTATTCTCACGTTTGTGACACGTCCTTTCGCGCTTCTGCGATTGTCTAGGTCGAGTAAACTTCAGCTTGAAAGGTAGCTTGGTTAACCCCTTTAGTGCCAAGCATTTTACGGAGTGCATACGAAGAATGTCACGGGCCGATTTGATTTGCGCGCTTATACGAGTAGTTTTGTAAGGAACGAAATTCCGATTTCGTGGAGGAAAAATTTACTATAGGTGATAAGGACTAAACCAAATGAACCGAAGCATGGTGTGGTCTATACTATTGGCATTGGAGATAAGGACTAAACCAAAGGTCTCTAAACACGTAAGCCCGTCGGGCGGTCGGCCCGCCACAACGCATCGGCCCGTGGCAGTTTTCGCATAAGGACCGCGGGCCGATAGATCGGCCTGTTGGCACTAAAAGGGTTAAGAGACGTTGAGGGATGACTGATTTTTCTTATTACATCTGTCCTTTCTCACGGTCGCCTTCGTAAAATCGATCGGTGGAAGGAGTGTAATCGTGTTCGAGGAAACTGCGAGACCGATTTCTTCTTTTCTTTTCTTTTTTTCTTCTTCTTTCAGTGTACATTCGCCGATTTATCACGCACCTCGATCGATCCTTACGCCTGTACCTCTCGAATTTTCAATTCTCCTTTTTTTCTTTCGCTCTCTCTCTCTCTCTCCCTCGACGTTTGCATTAGGAACCTTTTAATGGAAAAAGGAAGTAAGTACGTTTCACGTACGTCGCGCGTACTCGTGACAAGAAAGGGCAAACAGAGGAAAGAGGCCCGGCCAGCCAATTACCAGAGCGGTCGTGATCGATGAGGTAGATCGTCGATCATCGTAGGTACAAGATTAACGACGTCGCGAAACGTGGTCGCTCCGGTTGGACGCATGGCGTCGAGCGATACGCGGGGACGACGTCTAAACCCCCCACGAGCCACCAGTAGAAAGAGAAAACGGTAAGAGAAAATCGAGAAAGGTGAAAAATTTCGGTGCAAAAAATACTCTCACCTTTTCCTTTCTCAGCTCGCTATTCCTCTTTGCCACTTTTCGTTTCGTTCTTCGTTAAAATTCCTCATACTCCAGATGTGCTTTCTTATTTCGGCGAACGCACGAAGGATTCGTCGAAGCCTCTTTGAAATATTTTTGTCCCTCATAATCTCATAATCTCTTCCTTCACGCGCGTTTGGCCTAAATTCTGAAGATGTCTTCTCTTCCTCGCTTGGCCGTTTACTCGCGGCAACTCCGCTTGACGGCCGACGACGTTTCATTAATAACTATGAAAATCTCATCCGCCGACGTCTACGAAATTTTATTATCCACGTCGCATCTCCTTTGCCGAAGTTAAACGCAAAGACGAGCACTATCTCCGGGAGCTCCTGCCGATGCTCTTGCTTGGCTCTGCCGAAGGCAAGAGGTCTCTTGCCCGACCAAGGAAAAGCTCAGGAAGAGCCAAGGAACGGCGATAAAGCGAGTCATTAAATTATGGAGCCACCCGCGTCGCGACATTACCAAGAGATGCCCTGGTCTCCTCTAATGTCTCTCGCATCCTCGTGGGAGTCGACGACGCGCGTGTCCTCCTTAGGAGCATCCCTGGAAGAGGACACGCTTGCTCGTGGACGCGTTGCAAAATTATGAGAGACGCTTTCACAGGCGCCGAGACGTTCGTCTTTGCCGTCGGCGACTTCGTGGAATTGGAAAGAATTATTCCATGCTTCTGAAAGTGGTAAGATTCGAGGGGAGAATTATTGAGAGAGGTTCGAGGTGAGGTGAGCGGAAACGGAAAAGTGGAGGGTGTCTCACCGTCTCGTCTTACGCTTCTCTCGATTAGGTAGCTGTCGCGACTCCTTTGAAAAGTGAAGAAAGTACTCGTGGAACACAGAGTACGGCGAGCTGTTATAATATAGAATCGAGGGGTAATAAAATGAATGTTTCGATTTTTAATTAGATTATTAAGATTGCTTCTTTTACCGAGCTTAAACATATATCCCAAACTGTAACTACTTTTTACGAATTACGAGTGTACATGTTGAAAAGCAGCTAACTGATTAAAGTAGAATCTCGAGTTAGGTACTGTGTCAGATAGAACGTCTATTAGTATTTTCACCGGTGGTCCAACTTAAATACGGCACGAGTCATTGGAATTAGCAAGATACCTGATCGTTCCAACAGAAATTCTCCTGCTTTTCTTCTGAGGTCTCGAGATCGCAAAGGAGACGTGGATTGGCCAAAGGAACGCTTATTATCGCCACGTAGGAGCAATTGGAGCGGGCTACTCTCGATGGAAAGAGTACATCGTGGTGGATACTACGACGACGTGGCGTGTGGCCTCGGTGGAAAAAAGAGAGAGAAAGGGAGCGGGTGAAGAGTAGAACTGAGAGAAGGAAGGTTTGTCTTTGATAATCAACGGATGTCCCATCCATCTTGGTCAAAGGGGCCAAAACTTTTCCACTCGCGACACTGGCGCGCGCCGCACCGCCAAATGCATTATTCATGAGGCCGGCCTGGTAAGTGTTGTCCGAAATTCAATTCAGTAGTGCCCCACGAAGACCGTGTACGTGATTTGCCTCCCGCTGGACGAGAGCACCCAAGGATCGCCCTTGCTCTTCTCCTATCTCTTTTTCGATCCTCTCTTTCTCACTCAGACACACATACACACACACACACACACACACACATGTTCTTCTCTTTTTTCGTTTCCTTCCATCGCTCGCAATCCCTTCGTCCTACCTTCTCGTCCCTTCCTCGTTCACCTCCAGTCCCTTCCGTTCGTCGCCTTCACCTTTTCGCTTCCGGGTGAACAACTAATCCTCGGTGTCCCGACGATCGCGGAATGCCACCGAGGGTGTACATCTCTAAATTGACCCCTCGACGATGCCAATTTGTATCTTCCGGGTGGCCAATGCGGTCTCGTTCGGTTCTCTCTTGCCGAGATGTTCAATTCTCGTTCCATCGTCACCTCTGAGAAACTTCGTCGAAGTGTTTCGTCCCGACGAGTTGAGAACGAGAAGATTCTCACTTTAATGTGTTAATGGAGCGTGTGTGGAGAAAGGAGAGTGAACGAGAGGCGGAGAGAGGGTTTAACGTTCGCGAAAACTACCCGGGGGAATATTTCGGAGGGATTGAAGCCTCGTTGGATGTCGCATAGCTGTTTACCTTCGTCATAATGTCGTATAATGTTCGTCGATAGGTGGATTTATCGTCCCTTGTGTATCCATGAAATAACGCTATTAGCTGCCACGCTAAATGGCACTCAAAGCTCTGCCTATTAATAAATTCACCGCCGATATTGGGCGACGTGGGTGTTCCCGCGAGTGGAAAAGGGTGGACATGGAACCCTAATACCATTGACGTGATCGTCAGATCGCGACTTACTTTCGCGTGGAGAATGACGGTAGGTGGAAATTGGCTTTGCTACATTAAGGCCTTAATGCATCGTCGCGTCCTGGTCGTGCACCAGCTGCTGCGAGAACAGGAAGCTCTCTTTACGGCCACTGTTTGCACCTTTACGACGAAGTAAATTCGTCGCGGTTGCGTCGTATCTGGATCCTCGTGTGACGTTAACTTACACCTTTCAAACTTTACAGGATCAGTGAAACGTGGCTAGCACCTTGTTAAAAGATACGGGCTTGACGTTACTTTCACGCGGTTCTATACTAAAACCAAACGAATTCCAACCAAATCATTTTTCACATCCACTGCTTGTAATTATTCTGGTGATAGATTGGATCGATTACTCTGTTAAATTCCGTTAACTTTACACTTCACCTAATCCTAAAACTATCGCCCGCGACTAACGAGGAAACTACGAGAGATGTCACCCCTTTGAAAAAAATCAGCTTTCTTCTTTCGGACCAAATACCGTGAAATCGATACGAGATAGAAAAAAATGTTTTAGACGAAAGTTGAATAGTTTCAAACGAAATTCCGAAATTGCGAAATAATTATGAGGGCGGGAGGGGTATGTCGAAAAGTTTAATATTTTTTAAACAACCGATAAAACTATTATTAAGCGCTTTTGAAATTGTTCAACTTTCGTCTAAAACATTTTTTTCTATCTCGTATAGATTTCACGATATTTGGTCTGAAAGAAGAAAGCCGATTTTTTTCTAAAAGTGCGATTGGGCACGTATAAAGAAAAACGTGTCCCTTATTTTGGTCTAGATTACAACATATTTCAACGGCATTGTAATCCGAGGGGGACACATCTGATAATTTCTTTGTAAGTATAATCTGTGAGCAAGCAAACTTTCGAAAGAAAATGCGAAAATGATTTTTATAAAAATCATTCTTCGTTTCTCAACTACCGACTAATGCACCCATTCAAAGTGTCCTCTGCCGTTCCACGCGAAACTGTACGAAGAGGAAGGAAAGAAGCGGCGTCGAGATAATCGACGCCCGGCCTCATCGAGTTTTAATGCCGTCGTTGTGACGCCCACCGACGACGGCCGCGCGAATAGTCCGTGCCGTCTACGTCGTTTCGGTCTCGCGATAACCGAGAGGCGCACGAGGGGTTGCTTGGCCATCCCCCGAACGAGCATCTACATACGATACGGGGCAGCTCGCCAGTTGGCGGGCGAGGCAGCAGGCGTCGTGGCGCAAAACGCACCGCCCGAAGCGCAGGAGGCGTCTTGCTTTATTATAATTTCATGTAATTCCGCTAATGGGGATTAGTTAGAGGAGGGTGAGGGGTTGCCTCGTTGGAGGTGGCACGAAGGTGGAATAATATTAAGGGAAAACTTCCTCACACCGTAGTTTGCGGATTTAGACCGTAATCCGCGTTAATACGGGGGTGCCTGGGATTATTTTTCACGGTGGGCGCGCGTTCTCCTTCCACGCCACCTTCTCATCATCGCCGCCCGGCTACTCCAGAATGAGGAAGGGTGGAGGAGAGTTAGGAGACGGTAGAAGAACCAGAGAGTGGTAAGAGAGCTAGCTAGGCAGAGGACGTGGCTAGTGCGCCGAATGCGTTTACCTTCACGGCTCGGATGTTGTTTAGGGGTTGGAAAAGAGGTGAAGAGGGAAAAAGAGAGGAGGTCGAGTGAACGCGTGTGAAGGAGAGAGAGAGAGAGAGAGAGTGGTAGTGGAGAGTAGAGTGGTGCCGAAATTCGCGGCTAATTCTCACCACCCTTCCTTCCTCGAGTTGGTAAGCGACTTGGCTGCCTCTCTAACGATCCGACGCCGTTTAACTCTTTTAAGCCCTCTTTACGGCGATCGGTCGATTTACGTTTCCATTTCCCTGGTCCTCTCCGAGCTCCTCACCCATTCGTTCTGGGCTTTTAACCTCCTCCGGCTCGTGAGCCCTCCGCATTCGCGTTATTCGCGAATCAGCGGGACCTCCGCCTATCTTTCGGTGATTCGGAAAACTAATTTTCGTGGGTCGCGTCGTTTATGGTTCTCGTGGGTTCGGGGTGGATAAGAGTGTTTACTAAGCTTATCGAAGCAATGCGTAAAAAGAATGAGTGAGAGAGAAAAGGAATTTAATCGGACTTATTTGTTTGTTAAGGTCTGGATGTCCAAGATTAACCAGTTCGCCGACAACGAGTAATGAGTGCAGCAGTATCGATTTCTTCCAAGTATCAAATGAACACCATGCGGAGGCGCAACAAGCTCACGAGAGGTTTGGAATTTTTGCATTTTCAATTTGGCCACGATGACGGGCGACGATGGCCCAACGCAGTTTTGCGGTCTGGTACGAGATGCGACCGATGGGACCAAACGGCGAGCGCGTTAGCGGTGGACGATATTCGGTCGTTTCGAATTCACCGGGTGGTTTTTCGGGTGTCGATCCGGTTCATGCCGCGCGGCGCTTCGAATAACCGTTCGCGGTGTTACCTCGGTGGGATTATTCTCATATTTCGTTCGGGCGGATACCGCAATTTTTATAATCACAATGTTAACCCATTTGCATCGTAAGGAAGTATGAGAAACAAAAACCCCGTATCATCAACTTTTTTCTGTACTATATTCAAGTAGGTACAATAATTGCAACAAGTAAAAGAACTTCATATTTCAGCATTCTGTAACGAAAAATAGAAAACATGTAAATGAACCACAAGAGTAAATGAAAAATAATAAAACTTACATAAGAAAAAGATCATTTATTTTGAATAAAATAGCTGACAACTGTGTTTCTCAATCCTGTGCACAGGCTGAATGATCGTAACCAGGAAAATCGAGCGTATATACATATACACTAATGATGAAAATGGGTTAATCCGCCAAGTGTGTGACTCGCTCGCGAATTCCTACGCGATTCTCGGCGCCGAATTATTTTTGCCTCCTTGAGCAAGAGCTCGGATGAGAATTAACGTTGCGTCAGAAGTAATTATCCCGACGCGGGCTGCGTCTGACAGTTGCTAGTTGAGAATAAATTTACACGTGAAAACGGAGCTTAGTTGCACGCGGATGGGTCAGAGCGAAGGAAGGTTTCCTCGAGTATTCGCGATTTCTCGAAACTTTTTTCATGAACTTTGTCAGCTTATTGCATGGCGATGACGAATATAATTTGCGACGAAGAGATAAATTTGCAAGATACGAATATAATAAACACATCGTAAAAAAATCGAACACTATTACCCGCACCGTCCTCGATAAAGATTCACGAGAATGGTCCTCATTAACTATTTCACTCATTAACCTATTCACAATTCGCGATAATGAAGCATCCTTTTTCCATTTATCTACTCCCATTGATTTCTCGTCCGACGAGTACCCGCGTCAACATATTTTCGATCACCCGTGGTTATGACCAATCCCTCGACTCTTGCATCCCCTTTTAACTGCTCATCTAAAAGGAAGAGGAAAAAAGCATCCTATATTCGAGCAGTTGACCGGCCGAGTGAGTGAGTGACGTTCGAATAATAAAAATGAAGCCAAGTCGGTTCCCCTATTATTACGACGGATCGGGGGCGGCGGTTGCGGTTGCAGTTGCGGATATTTGTCCCGTCTCGAATTCACGAAATTGTTTTCGACTGTCGGTACCAGACGGATCGGGGCCACCACCCTTTATTTCCTCCGATCCATGCCGGATTATTTGCCTTGTTGCCGTTTGCCACGCGCATTGCCCGGGAGCAAAAGCAGGCGAGAGAAGGGTGGTGGAGAAGGAAGAACGAGACCGAGAGAGGTGAAGAGGAGAAGGAGAGAATCGTGGAACGTTAAAGCGGCGGACGTGGAAAAATCGTCGGGCGGCGGTCGCGTGACTGGGCAGTTTTCGTGGATCGGGCCAAATGGACGTACCACTCGTGCGGAATTTCGAAATAAGGGGAATCGATTTGTCGATGTCCTCGAGGTCGTCGGGAGAACGAGTGGATTTTTATGTAAACGAGTTCGTCGAAGAAGAGCGCCGGTAATTTTTATGCGTGCCCTCTCGGCGCCGGAAGGAGGCGCGGACTACAGAGAAGAAGAAGGGATAGAATCGAATCGATTGTTTAGCTCGTCTGGATGCTTCCCTTCCGTCTCTTTCCTCGTGATCGCCGCTTCTGAAGAGGCCAAGAAGATTCTGAAATGTCCGGAGAAGCGGAGAGGTTCGGAGAGTCCTTCGAGCGTGACTTACAATGGATGGAATCAGTCGTGATCCTCTTAATCCCTTGGCGAAATTGCGTCAGCGTCTTCGAGCGAGAAACGACCTTCGCTCTCCCGTTAATATTCCATTAATATCAGGGCCAATTATTGCTCTCCTCGTCTCAGTTACCACTATATCTGTTGAATTCTTGGAAAGTCTGTTTTGAATTCTTGGAAAAGGAAAAGATCATTAACCCCTTAACCTACAATGACGGGCATAGCCCGTGTACGATGATCGGGCCAAACGTAAATATTACGGGCATAGCCCGTGTACGATGATCGAGCCAAACGTAGGCTGCGCGAACTTGTTTACGTTTCCGGCCCAAAATTCTCGAACGTAAATCGTAGGTTAAGGGGTTAAGAGTAGCCGTTCGTTTACGTGAAATTTTTTCAAATGCCCGTAGGAAAAATTGCACGCGCTTCGATAAGAAAGATACTGGGCGTGTTGGTGTTTTTGTCCGCGAACGAAATCATTCCCCACCCTTTGAATGGCCGCCCACGAGGTAGACCAATTAAAAAAGCAACCCCAATTGCCAAACGCGACGCGATCACATCGGATATGCGACAATGGCGCGATTCCTTCGCACGAGGAGCGGCCGCAAGGGAGGCGAGGTTCGAACCAGAGGGGCGAGGCAGGCTTTTGTTGATCTTGATGAGAAATATCGTTCTACGGGATAATAACGGTGATGGCCGCGAACTTTTAATCCCTCCATAATGCCATCACCGTCCTCGTGGACGGATCGTAACTCTTTTCACGTTAATTGGAAACGCTCCTGGAGAGTGAGAGGTGGGTAGGTGGGCGGAAGAGGAGAATGAGAAAGAGAGAAATAGGGAGATGGAAGGAGCAAGAGTGGAAAGATAGAAAGAAGAGTGTATAGACTGATGGATAAATAGGTAGAGGACCGAGAGGAGGAGGACCACCGAACGTTAATAAGCCTCTAGCTGATCGTTTTTCGGATTATTTCCATCCCTCGGACGCGAGAGGAAGGGAATGGTGTTTCCGTGGAAATTACCTCTTTTGGTAGCAGCTCGAGACCAGGGCCCGCCATTAGGTCATTCGAGACTGCCTGCGGGCGAAGTTGAATGTCGCTTGTCAATGAAGTAAATAGAAGCTTTTGTAACAAGCAAGAACGAGGTAATTGGCTCTCGTGGAGAAAAATCGTTGCATGGAGAAGGAACAGGGATTGATTCGACAGAATGCAATTAGTGGATTTAATATACTCGCAGTAGAAGTAGAACCAACCTCGTGGTTTATTTATCCAGACAAATAATTTTGATGTCATTTTGGAATTTTTATTTAAATGAACAAAAGAATAGAGTGAAAAATTAATATTCATCCTTACTCGACTGATTTCCGATATACTCTGCCCAATCGTTTGCGACGGCCCTGTTCATAAGGCAAGGTGAAATTTATTATAGACTCTTGTCGACTTTGTTCGACAACGATGACGATTCGGTGGTCGATTATCATAAGTCCTTTAAAATCGACGATTTATTATACGAGCGCTGTGCTTCGATTCGCGCCGGCCTTCCATGACCCCTCGATCCCGGTGAAACGTTTAATAAGGGGATCCTCGCGGGGCGCCTGCTTTGAGGATAAAATTTTCATTAACGCTAATTCCGTGACGTAATAATCGTTCCCTGTATAATCCGTCCGTTCATTACTGTTGGCTGGGTTCGTTGAATTCGACGGTGAATTTGATTTCACGAATGCGAATAACGAAGAAGAATCGTGAGGATTGGAACGGAAGAGTCGATTGGGTAAAAGCATGAGAAATAATTGCACGAAGCGCGTGAATTACTTTGCTTATGATATCTGGATTCGGGTACGAATTTCGATCTGATGTCGACAGATATGAAAGGACCGATTGGAATCGAAGCTTCCTTGATAGTTACATAAAAAATTGCGAATGCGAGTGTATCGATACATATCTTTTTGACACGATCGCGAAAATATTGCACTCTGTTTGATATCCACATAAAAATATTATTGAAACATCGAACAGACGTATTTCCATACGGATATAAAACAGAAATACCGATATTTTCGGTGTGGGTGTCGAACGAACATCGATAACTTCGCGAACTATTTTCCAATCGGATCGTATTTTAATTTAGCACTCGTACCACTGGTTTGGCGTGAACTGAAAAATAATCAGTGTTAATGACACATCCCAACTATTGCAAATTTCTAACGCGGCGTATCACGATTTTCCATTGACTACATTGCCACGGTATCGAATGAACGTTATCAATAGCATCCACTCAATTTACCGATACAATCGTTAGACGAAGCTAATTATTTATTCTAATGCGCTATATCGACGGTCGGCAAAGCATCGCGGATGAAAGGATTAAATTATCGATACTATTCGATAAACGAGGGCCGGGTCGATCCGGATTACAAACGATCGTTTGTTACCTGTGCGCGAGGGTGCTCGTTAATATTGCAGATGATTGCAAAGAGACGTTAAAGTCACATGGAAAACGGGACGTTACGTGGCCAGCGCACGGCTACAAATACGTTTAATAGTTAATAGTTAATTAATATGACGAAGGGTAACGATTCACGCGGAGCTACATTTTGCGCGATTTATCCCCCAGCTTTTGTGCAGACGCGTAAACACGTGACATTTCCACCATCAGTCGACTTTCATTTCCGCAACGATCGATTCGCAAGCGTTTAGAAATGATTATTAATCATTCTAATGCGTTGCATCGAGGGCCGCGGATTTTTTTTTCCTTCGTTTCTCTCCTCCTTCTCTTCGCTATCCGTCCACTACCATCGATGCAAATTCATTTTTCTCCCTCCGATGGAGCGTGAATATCAGATTGAATGGGCTTCGTGGGCGCGCGCTCTCGTAAAACGTTAACGCTGTAATTGACACGCCGCGAATAAAGAGATGAAGCGCATCCGCGGAAATAGAAGTGTATTTTTCTCCATTGTCTCGTTTTGCCGGCCGCTCGTAATGTGAAATCGACGGGGGACGCACGAAATCGGCGAGATATCGTCCGAAAACCTCGATATCATCGAGACCACTTCGTGATATCGCGTTTTATCGGGATTGTCACTCGCGAGGGTACCCGATGGCGAAGGGCGGGAGATTTGAAAAAAAAAAGAATTCCTCCATGTAACGTTCCCAACGCTGTTTAATAACGAGCCTTTCTTTTTATCGTGCTGCTCGAGTACGCGCTAATGACTATTTTATGCATTCGCGAATGAAACGTTTTTGTTTTTTGAACAATGTCCGTCGAAACTTTTGCTGACAATCACACGAAGCTCAAACCCCATCCGTATCGCCCACTGACAATTCGACATCTCTTTGTAGATTTAAAATTAGCTTGGTTGGATAATTACGACAAGATTTGAATCAAACGTCCGATATTTTGTTATTATTATCTCATGCCTGCACAAATTTCAGCTTTTACACGAATTTCACTAGGTACCTTCAATGCGAAATTACCCTGAACACTTTGACTGCCACGCTGATTTTCCATGGATTACCCGTGGCGCCACACTTTGCGTTTGTTCGTTAAACATGATGTTTCAAGAGCTGTAAATTGCGGTTAGTATAATCATCTTTTTAATGATTTTCCTGGAGGTCACTGGTGGTGACCACTGCGGCTCCACAGGAAAAACAAGTTGCGGTCACATAGACCATCGTGGCAGTCGAAGTGTTAACGGGCTGTATTTTTGAAGCACCCAAAAACAACGAATCCTCATTTGACGCTTACAGTACCTAAACAAATCACACGCAAACTCGACACGTTCTCGATAACGCCATACCATTGTCCATCTACATCCTCCCAAAATCGAGCGCCTCCCACTCCCACACAATGCCGGCGTTCTTCGAACGTAATCCCGGCCGCGGTAACCGAGCTCATTTCATTCTTACATGCCTCGGCCAAGCGGGCATTCGCAATCGCGCGTGTTTCATTGGCATATTTCGGAGATGGGGTGCGGGCAAGCCGATACCGGAGTGGCGGTGCATACGTTCGGCCCTAGGGATGGTGGTGTCTCTCTGTTCCCTCGTCCTCCGATTGCCAAAGGAGGAGAGAAACACGGAGGCGGAAAGCTCGTGAAAGAGAAAGGACGAACGAGGACCGAATGAGAGAAGAAGGGAGAGGGGTGCGGTGGGCATGTTTAATAAATACATGACCGGTGGCTGGCTGCATAGTTTACACAGCCGAGCGATTTACCATCGTCCATGGATGCGTGAGCGTTCCTGTGTGCCGTAGCGCGAACCCCGGGATTATCCGAAAATGTCGATGCCAAAGGGCGCCGCTCCCGTTGCTTCGCACCGTTTCGATTCATCCCGTTTCGCATGGTCCCGCGAGTCCGCTCGAACGCGCCCCTCTCGATTCCTTCTCATCCCCTTTTTGCCCTCCTCTCGCTCCTCTCACTTCGTCGTCCACCTACTCGTCCTTTCACGGCTCCTCTCCTCTCTGCGGAAACGCGAGCATCGAAACCGTTCGAGGAATTCTGTTCCAAATGGGTCGCGCCGGATGTCGGCCCCGGTGGTGGCGGATTGGGTTGGACTGGCTTGGCGATACTCCGGACGTTCTCTGGACACTCGTGTGCCCAGCTGATCCAGAAGAAGCGTAAGGTGGCTTCTCGACGGTTTTTAACACTATTCCTACCGAAGATTTTTTCCTTATGGGGATTTCCCTTGAAAACGGCCATTTGACCTGCGTTTGGTAGGAATAGTGTTAACCCTTTCGCTACGGACGGGTTCTCAAAATTTCACTCTGCGCGAGACCGATCGCGTCGGCGACCGCGCTCGCCGCCTCGCTACAATCGTAGCTGGTTTGACGATGTTTCGTTTGTCAAAAATAAATGATGCGAAACAAGACGCTGAAACTGCGCGTCCAGAGTGAGATACTCGATGTGCCGTAAGTACACACGCTCGTCGTATGTACATACAATGAAGTGCAAACTCGGTGTCGCTTGCCGACAGCCAATAGCAGTCCGAATAATCACAAGCCACCACGGCCCATCTATTTTCACCATGCTCTCTTATATTTTCACCCAAGATTCCTTGTATTCCCAACAAAATACATCAAGACGATCATTTCTAATGTCAAGATTGCAAGATGTCTTATATTACAACGCCAAAATGCATCCTGTTTAGAACCATGGAAGCCCGGTTCAAGTACCCCAGAGGAACATCGACTTTGCACTTGGGTGTACAAATCGCGGCATTTTATGAAGAGCGACTATAGTCGCCCGTAGTACCTAAGTGGCATCTCATGGAGAGCGACTATAGTCGCTCGTAGTAGCGAAAGGGTTAAGTTTGCGGGGGAACATGATTTAACACTAGATTTACCGAAACCAGTCAATTTGACTGGTTCAAATGGGAAATCGCGTTTATAATAAGTCACTCCCTTTACGGTCGTGCCTAAAAACTGTTCGGTAAATCTAGTGTTAAGGATCGGCTGTGTGGTGCGGGTGTGAGATAATTAATCGGGGGATATAAATATGTGTTAACCAGGTTTATTAAACAGATAATGAAAGATCTATTTAATTATAAGAATTATTGGATTTACCTGCAGAATCGGTAATACGCGGATGTCTGGCTTGACTGGTGCAAGCACGTGACCATTGATTTTAACCGCGGACGAACCCTTTTACGCGAGCTCACTGAATTTCAAACCGCGCCCAGTAGTTCGAGCTCACGCAACTCACGACCGGTCTTCCTCTAAATTTCACATATCGCGCGAATCATCTCGCGTACGGTTACACTCTGTACAAGTTACATCGCACAGTAAAAGCCCGGTGTAACCGAAATTGGATGAGTTTCCGCTTCCGGCTCGACGTTCGCTCTTCCACCATCCACTGCCCTTTTCCTCTTTGCCACTCGTCGACGAGGTCGAAAAACTGGCCCGCGGCCGCCGTAACCATCGCGGATTATCGTCGAAACGATATTCATCGCGGGCACTAATATCTCCTATCGGCGCGCACGCGCTCTCTTTGCTCATCTGGAAAATGTAAACACGAGAGCGTAACGCGTGGGATTACTAATCCACTGCTGGAAACGCCCTGAGAGAGAGAGAGAGAGAGAGAGAGAGAGAGAGAGAGAGAGAGAGACGGTGTTTCGATCGCAGGTATCGGTTCGCGCGATTCGAATTTATCCGTTTTGTCAGTTTTTATACGTTTTCTTTCTGTCTCTTCCTCTCTCTCTCTCTCTCTCTTTGCCTCTTTCTCTTTCTCACGCTCTTCTCTGTCTCTCTCTTTTTCGCGCGCTTTCCCTCGTCCAATCTCGCCCACAGTCGTTCTCTCGTTCCAGCGACTCCTCGCGCGATTTTCAAAGGGACTCGTCTCTCTAATGGAGCGCGACGTACACCCGGTATATAAACACACATTTACCGATAGGCTCGGCCGTTCGTGCCCCACCACCCCATGCGCGCGAGCGCGCGCGTTCGACAAAAGGCCCTCTGGCTGAAAAACTCGTGTGTACGGGTACGCATCTGCATCGTGGGTCACATGTCTACCGCGAGTCCCTCTCTTTCTCTTCGCTCTCTTCTCCTCTTCTATTTCCTCTTTCGTCCGCTTCCCAAGCCTTTTATCGAACCCTCCCGATTTTTCTATATTTCACCGTGGCGTACCGTCGCCCTGCGCGCACCGCAAAAAACGCTAACTTCTCTTTTATTAACGTTTCACTTCCGTTCTGCACGAGCGTGGATACGGAGGTGGGGTAGGAGTCGCGAGCGACGTGAAAAATTCGAAAAAAGTCCGAACCGCTATTGAGCGAGGAACACGAGGTTCATCGATGTTCGGCGCGCGACGTTACCGCTCCCGTTACACGCGTAAGCCCGATAAATTTTTGCGCACCGCCGACGATTATGTAGGAGCGACGATGTCTACCTGGAACGCGCGCGTGTTTCGCGCAAAATAATCGCGCGAGAGAGCTGAAAATAATTGTTCTCGCGCGCCTGCAAATGTAGCCCCAATTCTCTGTTTTTACATGAACTTCTTTTACGCGAATTTGATTCAACACGAATTAGAAAAAAAAATTTACCTCTGTTTTTCCATACATGCAATATATTTTTCTTACACGTATTCTTTGGGGACGTATCTATCGTATAAAAACGGAATGAAGTGTACCGTGCACGTGATTTCAAATGTAAGCAATGGCGAAATGAAATTTCGATTTATCCAGATGATGTGAAACTGACGTTGACTCTTCTTTACACCTGCGAACATTCTCGTTCTAGTTTTGAAAATAATGTGGCGCGCTCTTTCCTTCGATGCTCTGAGTAGGAGAGCTTCTTCACTGTCGATTAATCCAGTAATCACGGGATCAAGTGTCCGACGTTTATTCGTTAATATTAATTTAAAGAAGTCCTCTGGATCATCCTTCGTGAATTTTCCTTGGGTCTCGCGACTAGGTTACATTCTTAGGATCAACACGAGAGACAAGCACTGGAGGATATTTAAGATCTGCTAGCGGGATCTACATGTGCCAGCTCGCGCAAGACTAATATACCTTCTTATTGTTCGGATTAACATTCTCCGCTACACGCCAACTCGCGTGTATCCATTTCACGCGCCGCGGCCCCTCAGTCCCAGAGATGTAAGAGATCGAATGGGCTCGGTTGCTCGGGGAAGGCCGACGGACGCGGGTGCCTTGAACGGACCGTTACATGAAAAGTACGAGTAGGCAGGACCCAAGCGCGATCTAATCGGCGCGGTAGTGGTGCGGTACCCTCTCGGACACGCTTACCTCAAGATCTTCCTGTTTGCATTGTTCCTTTTTCTCTCCGCTCTCTTCCTGCTCGCCACGTTCCGCGTCTACTTCGTCTCTCTTTCCATTCTCTCCCATCTCTACTTCTCGTCTTGTTTCTCTCAACGAGAGGCGCCTCCAGGCATCAGAGACGTAACCAGGCTCTCGTGCGCTTATTAGAGACTTCGCGATGATCAAATTAGCAGACCGAACGCGCTTATGGTCGAATTGTTTAAGATTTCTAGGTCACACTTTTTCTCACCTCGGTTGAAACTTTAATTAGTCCAGGTGAAAGTTGTCGTGGACTCCTCTTCCACGTGAACGTAGAGCCGTAAGGGTGCGTGGGATTGTTTCGTGTTTGGATCAATTTTGTTTATCCGCTTCCTCGATGTTTCATAAGTGAAAACGTGCATTTTAATCCTAGACAGATAGAGAGAAAGGCTCAGGAGAAGTAGAAGAATTCGTACGCGTGAAGAGTGGTACGCAGGATTGGGAAAGTTCGTTGTTGGGAGTAATCAGAGGCCGAGGAGAGGAAGTTTTTTTTAACGAGGACCGGAAGCCGCGCGCGTGCCGGTTGGAAAGAAGAAGAAGATGAAGGTGGTGGTGGCGCGACAGGGCGTTTGTCATGCAAAAGGTTCTTCTTCGTCCGAACAGACCAGACGACCCTAAGGTCCGCGAAAAGTTTTAATCAAATGCTACTGCGAGCTTGTTTCAGATTTGCTTCCAATCCCTCGTGATTATCATTGTAAATGGAATTAGTTCTCAACTGCAACGCAATTTTCTCTCGACGATTATCGAATAAAATAAATAAGCTGCTCGGATACCGTTTGGAGATGAAGTTACGCGGGTGATAAGCGATGCAATTTTCGAAAGAAATCGAACACTTGCCTCGTCACTCCCTACATTTTATTGTCCACCGCACATTATCGCGTCGATCAAAATGCCACGAGTGACACCGGCAAATCCTGACGAGGTGATTGGTGAAAATTGCCGCTGAGACTTTAAACGGAACGGATAGTAAACCTAAATACAAATCTTTCTCAAACTGGACGCTTCTTCACATCGAAAGCTGCCAAGTCTCACGACCCTACGATAAAACAATCTTCTATCATATTCACATTCTGGAAACGCAATATTCGTAGCCGACCTGTCGTATCGGAGCTTAATTCCACGAAATTAAGAGAAAGAAAAGTGGTGCCCTGGCGATCCATCAGCCCACCTGATTTAGGTACCTGTAAGCCCCAACAAGAGGACGGTAGGCTAAGTAAGTTTGGCAACCTCCGCTCTCTAATCGAATCTCTTAAGCTCCAGCTCCCTCACCTTCCTCGCCTCCTCTAAACCGCATTCGTGCTCACCACCACCTTCGTCCACTCGGCCAATTCTCGTTTCCATTTACCCCTCGTCCTCTCTCTCGACACGCGTGACCACCGTGTGCACGTCGAAGCTTGGATTAGAATACTCATTGTTAGATCGATTTGGAGCACGTAAGCGCGCGGCGTGGCGTGGCGCGTTACACTGCACACGGACTCTGGAGGCGGGGAGGTGGCGAAGCTGCGGGTAGAAGGAGATGGAGAAGCGGTGCCACGCTACACACGCCGGGGACTGCAAACGATGAAGATTCATGCGAGATTACGCGAAATGCGGATTGTTAAGTCCTTTAAGCCCAGCTTTTAGAGGGACTACGGGGCGTTAGCTGCACGGTGAGCACGAGCGCAACACATATGCGCCCCTCGAATGCATATGTAACTACATGTAGTAGGACGCGCGTGTCCGCGTGCTCACTACGGTGACGCGTGGTGGGTGGAGTCCCGTGTTTCGTGCTCACGCACGAAGGTACACACACGTGCAAATATACACGTTGATAGTACCTACACGAACACACGAGACGCATTCGTGCGTAGAACAAAGTGACGTACGCGTGTAAAGGGGCGGCCGTGTGGGGTGGCACGTGGAAAGGGTCGCAGAGAAAAAATTCTGATTCAACGACGATCGTGACGATAACGCGATCCCCCCCTTCTAGTCCGACTTGGATGATAACGATAACGTACACGAGGACGCGCGTGCCTCTTCCCTTTCGCATAAGCTCGCCGTTTAGTTCTATCCTCTTGCCGCTGGTTTACATTTTCCTTCGAGAGCTCTGCTCTCGTCTCCCTTTTTCTTGGATGTCTGAGCGCGGTCGCGTTATCCTGCGACGCGACGCGCTATGCATCTACGAGCGAGTCTCGTGGGTAAAGGTAGATTCAGACAGAAAGACCGAAGGTGAACGAAGAATCGCGTAGAATTTCTTGCTCCAAAGTATTTTCTTCGGTTTTGTTTCAGACATGTTTATGATGTTCAGACATGAGAGGAGGTTCTGATGAGTAGTTGTATACGAGGTGAATGTAAAAAGTGTAGTTTCGATTCGTGTGAATTTTACTTTTGGTGCGTTCATTTTGAACGGGACATTTACGGCGTTGGTTCACAACGGTGTGACTAAGCTTGTTGGCTCAGATTTTTTGGTTTTTCGTACGGAAGGATTTGATCGCGTTATTCGAGCGTGTACTGTATAAATAAGAAATATTGAGGAATCCAATTTGTGTTTGTACGCTTTCGATTTTCAGTCTGAACGCAGCTTAAGGCACACCGAGTAGGGCGCCATGTAACGTGGGAGGCAAGGAGGGAAGATTGAGCGAGAGTGGTTAGACACGTGACTGGGACACCATAGTCGATTTTATCGCGCGAGATTCGATTCTTCGATAGGGAAAGATCGCCCGATCGGATGAGAGATGCGTACTTCTGATTCTTCCTTCGGGGTGTGTTGTGCTAATTTCTGCTTGGGGTCGGTTGATGTACTGTCCTTGGGTAGTGGGCACGTGCCTTTGGATGCTTTGAAATTGTCAAACGGCATAAGCTAGAGTAAGCTTTCATCGAGAAAGCGATCAAATCTTAATTTCATTGCTCTTTAATACATCATGGTAATTTTGTCGAATAATTTTATTTGAGAAATGTACAGTGTTATTGAGATTTTGCCAAAATCAGACTCGGTTCCGTTTTCTATGCAAAAATTCGGCTCCGTTCGCACCTTAATCCACGAGTGACCTGAGCGTCCTCTTTCACACCATCGCCCTTCTCGACTGAACGAGGGGTAGACGCGCAAATAAAAGCAAAGAAGAAATTCTCCAGAGCACCAGCCGCTGGACGAGCGATCTCACGTGGAGATTCGTGCACGGTAGCGGGTAGGTTCTCGCGGAAACACGAGCTAGTTAAGGAGAAACGAAATCGCGAGGGAGTTATCGGCCACGGTGTCGTCGGCGTGGTAGCACGACGAAGTGGCGCGCAGGGTAACGCGGTCAGAGAATAGGGACGGAGTTGGAGGAAGGAGAAGGATAGAAGTGCAAAGGAAAAAAAAGACGGAGAGAGGGTGGCGCGAGATACCGGTAGCCGAGAGGAACAAAAGGTATCGAAGGATGGTGGTTAAGAGAAGAGCTGGAGAGAACGAGAGAGGATGAGAGAGAGACAGAGAAGCGAACGCGTGGCGGTGTACACGAACGCTAAAACGAAAGGATAGAGGGAGAAGCGGAAAAGGGAGCAGCAAGAGAAGGCAAGTGTTCTAGAGTGGAGCAAGAAGAAAACGAGGATGAAGAAGAAGAATAACACGAGAACGGAGAAATGAAAAGGAACAAAGTGAGAAACGGAAGAAGATGCAGAAGGAGCAAAGTGAAAAGAAGCGAGATTACAGTGAAGAGAAGGTGGTTGCGAAATGAAGAAAGAAATAAAGCACATATCTAAGAAAGAACGTGTCGTCCCTACGCGAACCTTTCAACGAATCGGTTGACAGCAGCACCAGACATATTCCATCGACAGTAATCAGGTGTACCATGAACTAGAATGTCCAAGCGAACTAATCGACCAAACAGACCTCGAGATCTCTTCTCGACAATGGACACCGTTCGTAGCCCAGTTGGTTAATTGTCATGGTTCGTGGATCAGGACTATTCCGATGATACGCGGGCCCGTGGAACATCTGGATAAGACGAACGACGTCGAACAATTTACGTTCGATGATAAGAATCTCTCTCTGACTCATCGAGATGACTCGTCGTAGGACCCTCGCGATTAAAAGACAATTCTTTTACGGGAAAAGAATGCGATGCTACCGAGCCCCGTGAATTTTAGATCGTCCTTCCACTCTGATGGTCCCACCGTTCTCGATTTCGCTCGGTCTCAGGCCCCACCCAATCCAGTTCGAATAATCCGCGCGCTCTTGCCCGGTTGTTATCGGCAGGGAATAAAATCTTAAATATAGCACCGCGCAGAAACAATGTATTTACATATGCCACGTATCTTACCGCGTCCGATGCAACGATTCAGAATTTTTTTTCTTCCCCTCGGCATCGCCTTGCCACGAGCACGCGGAGTCTCTACTCGAGTTAAATATCGCCCGTACGAATGGGTATCTCTCCGAGCGCATTTACATGCATATTCGAGCGGCGTATCATGCATATTTATGCGTTATTCCGTGTTTTACGTAACGCGGGGCTCTCCACTCTCTCCCTTTCCTCTTATCTCTTCCCTTTCGTGCTTCTCTTTCTCCTTTCCCTTCTCTCTTCCCTTCTCTGCTTCTTCTCGCTTTTTCCCTGAATTACGAGAGACCACACGACGTACTTTTCACCTAAACAGACGGATAATTAAGCGATCTGGTGTCCTTCTCTGCTTTTAAACGCCGGTCGTATTCTTCGTCGATGGCGAGAGGCACTTGTTACATCTCGCTGTTAAGAAGATGGCGAACCTCTGCTTATTCGTGGCTTGCACATTTTCCAGCGTTAATTATGAATTGTCGTGCTCTCGGTGAAAGCGAAACCTGTCGGGTAGGAAATAAGGAAATCGTCGTGACTTCGTTTAGCTTCGGGTTCTGAAGTTAGTTTCTACTTTAGGCGTGGCAATGTGGCACGAGGCAATTCTACGTGTCAATATTTCCACATGTTAATTTCAGTCCGTGAATGGAAACCTTAATATCCTTCGTATCGTTTAAGAAGAAAAATGTAGACAGTGTCTCTACATATCCTTAAAAAAAGCTTGAAAAAAGATTCGTCCACTTACGGTTACGATTACATCTGCCAAAAAAAGAATCTTTCGTCGTATAATCTGAACAGACGTGGGTCTCCGGAACTATCAAGCCGATCAAAATGACTGGTCAACAAAAGAAGTTTGCATATGAAAACAAAAGTAAATGGCAGCTCAGTGATAAAATAAACGCTCTCTTTGTTAAAGTGAGCCAAGCCGGTCAAAATGAGTGGTGAACAAAAGATGTTTCCATATGAAAACCAAAATTGGTAGTTCTAATGTTAAAGAGACATTCTCGTGAAAAATTGACGCACCCGGTCATTTTGACTGGTCGGTACTTCTAGTGTTAACACCTGAAGTATCGACCGGTTGCATCTATTTTTCACAAGAATTTCACTTGACCATTCGTGCTACTAATTTTTTGATTTCGTATGGAATCTTCTTTTCTTGACCACTCATTTCGACAAGTTTGGTAGTTCTAGTGTTAACAGGCCGGCTAATTACGAGCAGGTCCTTCGTCGGCCACCGTCCTCGCGAGGGCTTGTGCCACTCGAAGGGCCCCTCGTTACGTGCGCGCGATCCGCATCCACCACCACTTCGCGGTATTGGAGATCGCAGGCGTGTAATTTCACACCCCGCGCAGGAGAGGAGGGAAGAAGTGCACGAATGGAGCGGACCTCGCTGCGACTTTCACGAGGGAAGGAGAAAAGGAAGGAACGAGAAGAAGCAGGAGTAACGGGTGCCTTGGTGCCACGCTCTCCTCATCGATGCGGTGTGGTGGTCGACTCGTCTAGCGAGTGACTTCGCTTCCGCGTCGAGTTACGCGCGCACGAGCGCGGTCAGCCCTGGTTCCGTGAGATACGGCAATTTGGAAAATCTCGTAAGAAGGACCGTTAGTATGCGAAATGCGAATAAACTGCGCTCAACTGCGCCCCACGCACCGGTTCGAGCCTAATGAAACGTGGCGAGCCGATAGGTCGACGCCACGAAGGACGTCGTAGTACGGAGGAAAATTCCGATGGAAATAGAAAGCAGGAGTGAGAAGTGTACTTGATAGAGTGACGTTTAACCAAAGAGAGAAAGAACGAACGACTGAGAATTCACTTCGTTTTGTCCTAAGCTAGTAGCCTTATGGACATCGTCTACGTTACAATTCTGCTGATTCCATACTATAATATCACACGAGAACAGAATCTCTCGGTGTGAACAACTTTATATTTAAATGTGACTGAACTTATTAACCCTTTGCGGATTGGATATTCAGACGCGCGAGTGTCATATTGATCCTATTCCTGAATGATGAAAATGCTTAGACTGCTGTCCGCAGACAGTGGTCCACACAGGGTTAAAAATTCTAGAAATTGTAGCAAGAAGAAAAAGTAGTCTCGAGTTTACGTTGACGCAATTGGTGACTCTGGCTATGTCTCGAGGGAGTGATACAGAGAGAAAGGGTGATGAGAGGAAGAAAAGGGAGGAGAAGGAGAAAGGGCGAGTGGTGGCCGGTGGATTGGTGAGCACGGAGGAGAAGATGAGAGTGACGAGAGAGAAGATGAGACAGAGGAAAGAAAAGAGCAGAAAAGAGAGAACGGTTTCCCTATTGTCGGTGTTTGAGCGGTGCGGTTATCCGAAATTATCCTTCCTGTCTCTCGCCGCCACCGACCCCCTCTGCCCCCGAGGGGCGTGTTCGCCAGCACGTTGGCGGAGGATGCACCAGCGCTCACCATCCCCCTCGCTTCTACCCGTACACGTTCTCACCGTGGACGCCCGAATGTGTATCGTTACAAGGGCTACAGGCTGTTTCACGGGCCTGACAATAATTACGTTTCGACCTGGCTCGTTTCGCGTTTGACGGGGAGTTTACGCGAGCGCGCCGGCCGATCGCGCGGACCGCCAATTACGCGCCTAGCGGATGCTGCCTGGACCGATGGATCCGGTGACGTCACTTTCTGCGGAATGACAGCCGTGCATACGAGGTTAATGAAACAGAGAGAGGGAGGATGTAAATGTGTGCAAACGACGGGCGCAACTAGGAATAGTCTGCAACGAAGAAACCGATGTTGATTGAAAGGCACTCTAGAATGCAGGACAATTAAACTCGGAACAATAAAGGGACGAGTTTAAAGGAGATTAAGAGAATACAGCGGGAAATTACGGTGGCACTTTTTCACACGCTCTCAAATTTTTATTTCACGATCTTTCAAGGTGGAGAATAGTGGACGAGTACGAGAAACCGTCTTACGTTCCCTTATTAGACAGAGTGAGTGAGATTGCGTACACACACGTGCATGTACCCGAGTAGAAATTGAACATCGTTGCTGTCTAGTTCAGATATAGAAAAAACGAGATGTACATCGAAACTGTCTATTTTTTGTGTGTAGTAGTGGGCTTGAAATGTAACGGTCACTTCTACCAGTGGCTGCATCAAAAAAACTGGCTACTAGTTAGACAGTAAATTTAAGATATGTAAATGTAGTAGTAACCTAGCCCGGGCTGGACAGTAAGTATCAAAATAAAATAAACTTCTGGATAATTCTTATTTTTTGCCAACGTATCGTTGTTCCTGAAACGCCGGTAAGTAGGTGTTCAATTTGCTTAACGATTACTTGTATTTTTATTGAATTGAAAAATCCACTTTTATATACCTTCTTGGGTGAGGAGATTCGAACCTGAGACCTCTAGCTCACGGAGCCTGTTCCCTTACACATAGACCACAACTCGGATTGTTGTGTGAGAGAGAAAAGAGTGAGATGATGCACAAAACTACGGAGTTTCTTTATAAATGTACGGCACTCGAAGAGTATTTATTTATTTAAAAACAATTCGACATTGCTAGTGCCTCGAACTCTTTGGAATATGTTGTAGTATGTCTACAGCTATCCAGAAAACATTTTATTTCGACATGAACTCCCTAATTTTGCGCAGCATCTTACTTTGCGATGATAAACTATTTTTGTTATAGTTTTTTCGCCTGAACTCTTAACATTTCATGCCCAGGACGTTGAACTCTTCGAAATATCACTCCTGTACGTTGAAAGATCGAAATTCGGTGAGATGCAATCAAGCCATACGCGAAGTTCGCATCTCGTTTTTTAAAACGAGATTTTTGGTGCAAATCATTTGAACTATTGTTAAAACTTGTAAGAATTCCTTGAACTTTGCTGGATGCAAGTAAATTTGAAATTTTTTCATGAGATGCTGACAGTTGAGATGTTAGGTTCACACCGGTGTCGTCAAGCTCGTGAGAGATTCGCTGACTAATTTAAAAGTGCTAGTGGCGATCTAGTAATTGGATTATATTTTCTGGGAAAGACAGCACCATCTAGTATCATATTTTCTATGTATTACTACACAACCGCTACATCAGTAAAACTGTCTATAAATTCTTATCTAGTACTGACCTAGCTGCTAGCAAGAAAATGTAATCTAGTCAATACTATCTACCTACTAGGTTTCACATCGGACGTACTAGATTCATTTCTACTCGGGTATATGCAACAAAAAAAAAAGACAGAGAACATAGAGAGCGCATAGCAAGACCTAGTAGAGCTTATATGTATGGACTGGATATTGAATATAGTTTCTGCTGAAAAGTTAGACGGAGAAGGGTATTTTTCGAGACTTCCCTATGTTTTCGTATCCGGAAAGTGAATAAATTAAAGCGAGATAAATATATTTTTTTATCTCACTCTTCCTATGTATGCTCGATTGTTCATAGGTTGTGGAGTGAGATAAAAAATATATTTATCTCACTTTAACTTGTTCACTCTCCGGATACGAAAAGAGAAGTCCCGAAAAGTACGTATTTCTGTTGAACTTCCTCCGGACGTGGTATGGCCAGTCCGCATATTGTAAGGTTTATGAGCGAGACGCTTCATCGTAACCATTCAGTCTAAATTGCACGCTACGTTCCCATTATATTTACGACGTGTGATGTCACGATCGCAATGGACCTTGTTCGTTCCATCAGACCTTCTCTCCTCCACCCATTCGTTTCCATTCCTTTGGTTCCTACTTCTTCGCGAACCTGCTCGCTTTGACCCTGCGCGCGCCCGCGTTTATCTCCGCGAAATATACACGATGAGATTTCTCGTATGCTGGCGTGTAAGACCCATAAGTACCTCGAGAGGATTTCAAGGTGGTGCATAAGGGGACGAGACGATCGTTTGGTGTTGCGCCATCATCGTGAAAAATGATCCACTTCGTGGCGCGAAGGAAGCTCTAGGAAGGATCGTTCGGGTTCGTTCGTGGCTTAGAGAGCACGGTTTACGTCAAGAATGGTAAACGATTGGAGAGTATTTCGCGCGAGGCTCGTGCGCGCTATTACACGAGGGAGTGGTGAAGTACATTGGATGGGTGCAGGCTCGGGCTGGGTCCCATTCCTGATGGGAAGGGTGAGAAGAGCGCGTGGGATGTCTCCATATTAATGGGTCGCCGCGCGGTGCTCGTGGAATTTCAGATACTCCGCTCCTGGAAGCGTCATTCCTCTTTCCCGGAGGAAATCGTACCGCTCGTGCCCACGAGGTAGACGAAGAGTTCGAAATTCCTTTCTCATTCAAAAATATTCCCTCTTGTGGGACGT
This sequence comes from Tiphia femorata, assembly GCA_944319695.1. Classification (NCBI taxonomy): domain Eukaryota; kingdom Metazoa; phylum Arthropoda; class Insecta; order Hymenoptera; family Tiphiidae; genus Tiphia; species Tiphia femorata. Next base: position 4,680,681 of record OX090904.1, read on the forward strand.
CGCGAAGTACTCGCAAATGCATGCCGCTCTTGTTGTTCCATTTAACCCGCCTCGTATAATGCCTCTCTCCATTTGGACTCGTGGATGGAAGAGATGGAGAGCTTCGCGATTATTTATCGTGTATCGTAGACCCTTAGCATTACAACAATTAAGATAAGCGATATCGACGATGGATCGTATCTCGTGTAAATTGTAAAGGAACGTTACACGCGAGCAAAAAGTCAACTTACAAGTAACACTACCAAACCGTCACTCACCAATCGGAATGGAACTTTGCCATATTGGATTCGTCATTTCGAATTTTGAAATGTTGATATATTCGGATTTAGCCATTCAAAAAATCGAGTTTCATAACCATTAGAGTTACTTTATCTCAACGCATCTTTTACCCACCTTACAATTTATTTCCAACAGTCAAATCGGGAAGAAACATTTTGGGGAAAAATAAGAAACAGCATTTTCAATATTTTTCAATCCTTCATAAGTAATGTGCAAAGTTTCATCCCGATTGGTGAGCGACTGTTGGACAGTGCTACTTGTCAGATGTAAAATAAATTTAACCAAAGGATCCACTAACAAAAGCAACTTCGTGGAGGATTCATCGAGATAAAATCCAATGCTCAAGTGGTATTTTGACGTAAGATCGCCGAGGGGCTAATAGCGTAGCGCTGGCAAAAAATGAATTAGTGACTCGTAGATGGCGGACGAGACGAAATTCACCTGTCCCTCTCCCCAATTGCTTTTTCCATTCTCTGCATCCTCTCCCTCGACTTCTTTTATGCCTTCGAGCGTGCAGCGTGGACGCACCTTAATACTCGCCTGTGAGCTTGCCGGCTCGCCCCGGGGGGATGCGAGAGCATCTCGGAGAAGGCAGGCGTGACTAACCTTTAGGAGATTAGAGATAAGTCCGACCTTTGCGCCCATGGCGCTCGCGTTTAGAGATTCCTCGTCTCCTTCCACTCTTCTTTCTCGCTCCTCGTCGCGCGCATCGACGCGGGACGAGCGCGGACGCGTTTCGCGAAGGATGTGTCCCTTTCTCTTGGGACTTGGCTCGGATCGTACCGTAAATTTCGTAATCTGATACGACGTCGCGGCGCCGTGGCGTACCGGGAGTGGGTTAAATGCGCGCGTAGGTGAAAATTACCGAGCACGTGTACGCCGCCGAGAGGTGGTACGGCCAATTAAATTCTGCTTCGTCGGATTCTACGACGGTCCTTCCTCTCCGATTACATGAAAAAGATAAATAATAATGCTGCTCTTGCTTATTATTCAAATTCGTTACTTCAGACGGATTTTACCGAGAATCGTCACGAAGGTATATATACCATCTCGAGACGCTCTTCGCGAAAATGTAAATTAAATTTTCCTCGTCGAGTAATCCACAAATTTTAAAAAACCACCCTTCCACGATCGCTTTCCACGAGTATCCGAATCTTTTCCTCCCCATCCATTCACCCGTGTTTACACATGCACTCAAGGATCAACCTCCAGCCGGTCTTACGCGATCGTTTCCCCAGAGTCGTGGTAAAAGCCACCCCATTTGTCTCTCACCCCCTCTTCCTTCCTGGTGTGCAGGCGCATGTAGCCACTTATCGTCCCGCAGTGGCCATGAGGCACGTTGCACAAACGCGACCCGCTTTATTACTAATTATATCCATTGATCAACACGCGGGGTAACATCCGAGGGCTGACTAGGGCCGAGGAGTGTGCGCTCCGTAAGTGCAATCGAAACCGTGCTGTACATCGCGTTCTCGTGGCTCTGCGGAGGCCACAGTTAAGCCACTTAATCGTGCACGACTGTAAATCGAAAGGGATGTTGGAGAAGGAGAACGAGAGAAAAGGGACTGGCAAGAGCAGTGGTGGTCCCGTAACGCCCGATATTTCGCGCTGGGTTTACGCTCGCCCGAGATCGTTAAAGTTACTTGTACAAACGGCACGTTATACGAGGCGGCTTCATTGAAATTTGCAGCTCGCCCTTCACCCTACCCTCCTGTCCCTTCTCTTTTCGCCTCCTGCTCACTGTGAGCCGCGCGTGCAACCGAGGGAATTTACGGACCGTCGTTTAAGCCGTTTAGACCCGCTGCCTCTCCTCTATCGCGTGACCCAAGGGTCCTTCAAGGGAGTTGCCAAGAGTAGGAATTTTTGCGAGGCATTAAGCGGCTTCGTTACGGACCTCTCTCGCGGTATCGCGCCAATAGAATTTTTTCCTTCGGTCGCGTCGACTCACAGGAACCGGGAAAAGAATTCAGACTTTCCATTAGAAAGAGAGACGCACGAGTGACGGGTGAGTCGAATCAAAGAGCTCGGGGATGCGGAGGCACCTTGATTGCTAAATGAGAAATTTCTGAACAAGCCTTCCATCCGTGATTATTCACGTGCGTGGAATTAAATTGGCTGTGAATTTTAAAATTCGCAAGGATTTGCTCTGGTAGATCGTTTTCTTCGGCGAAACGGAGATGCTTCTTTGGGATGTGACGAAAGTGTTTAAATGTTTTGATTGGAACAGAGTGCAATTGGAGTTCATCGCAAGTTCTTTTGTGAGACGATCAATATGTGTTATCGTTCTTTTGCAATATCTTTCTAAGCGAGTCTCGTAATCGAAGTACCGCGATCGAAGTATCCAGCTGCACGTGCTGCGGAGGAATTTTTCGAAATGTTAAGCGGCTTCATTAGGACCCGCGAAACGTGCCGTTGATATTAGAGAATTTATCACGGGGCTCGGGGCCCCCTTCCGGTACCCGCTGTAATTTCCACAGTGCGCCAGGACTGAATTAACGGGCCACCGATAAATTTCCATTAAACACGGATATTCGTCATGGAAATTTATAACTGGCCAATAATTTTGTCCTATCGTCGATGAAACACTCGCCCCTCGTAATTCTTTCTCGGGGGCTTGAAAAATGGCACGTTCGTGGCGGAAAAAAATTATTTCTTTTTTCTCTCTCCCGCGCGCCAGGGTGGTCGGACGATTCCGGCACACGTTTTCATCCCGATGCAGTTATGCCTCGCCATATTGTTCCCCGTATACTTGAGGGCCGAGACTCGGACGGCCGGTGCGGGTGGAAAGCTTCGAGGCAGGGCAGGCTGCTTTTATTCATGGACACCGAAAGTGGAGCTCGTCTGAATTTCGCGTCGCGTATTAGCCTCGGTAGATATACCGGTGCTCCAGAGAGAGGCACAGGATCTCTTGTTTCACGAGAATTTCCATTCTCGTTGCAGCCTGATGGTTTCGTTCCTTTGGTATCGAAACAACGCTTCGGTTCCTCTCTCGAGCGACATTACTCTTGCAATTAGAGAATGCTTCTGGAAATAAAGTTGTAGTCCCTTCCGCAAAAAAAGAATCAGCCAAATATTGCTGACTATTATTTTCCTCGTAATATTGATGTCACTTGGAATTATACGTATTGGAGAACGCGAGCAGATTAATTGGAGCCTGATAACAGTTCATTAAAAAAGCTTTTCTCAAAACGTCACAAGAAAATGTTGCACCTACTGCAACGTTCTGTTTGACAAAATCACCGTTACCACGGTATCCACTCGATCTCGTCGAGTAAAGATGTGACTTCACGGCGCGCACGGTTGTCCACAATCGAAGACACGTTTCCGCTATCACCGTCGAGTTTCCACGTCGTAACGAGAGAGCGATAGAGGACGAGAAAGCAGCCTTCTCCAACGAAATGTCCGTGTCGGGTGCTTTAACGACGGGCCATTTTTATTCGGCACCTCGCGCTACACGCTAACCATCGTCGTTTCGTATCGACGTTTCGCGAAAGGGGCGAGAAGTGGAGGGTGCGAGACGAAAGAGAAGGAGAGAGAGAGAGACGGAGAGAGAGAAAGAGAAGGGTAGGATAGGGATGGCGAGCCTTCATTATCGCGGCATTCTCTCGCGCTTGCTCGCTCCCAGCTGCTCGTTTCAACGATAGAATCTTGGGTCGGTTCCTCTCCTCTTCTCGATGCGTATATACACAGTTATCTCTGCATGATTACACGGCTACGTAGTTCGAAACTCCGGCACCTTGCCCCTTCGCACCGCCCGCCCTTTTCCACGATGTTCGTACTTCAACGTCTTCTCCTTCTCATCTCTCTCTCCGTCTTTCTCTCTCTCTCTCTCTCTCTCTCTCTGCTTTCCATTCTCTCTTTCCGCTTCTCTCTCCTTTGTGCGCTCCAACTTGGCCGTAAATTGAACGGGCTGCGCGAGCAAGGATAACGCAGTGTTGATTCCTCGTGGGAGTCCCCGCAAGGAGAATGCTCCGCGGATATAGATACCACCCTCTTCTCCTTTTCCACGATCCTCCCACCGACTCGTATCCCAGCCTCGCGGATTCAATGTGGCACGCCACTATGCAATATTAATGCACTCTCTCTCTCTGGTACCACCGCGGCATCGTGGCGAGATGCGCACCGTAGCACGGCCGGCCGATGATGGGCAAACTTTTTCCATTGTTTCATCCGATCTTCCTGGCGTCTTCTTCGCGCTCGAGCAAGGTGGCTTCTTGGTTTGGATAGGAGAGCCCCGTTTCCTCTACTTCCATGCATACATTATGAGATATTTAGGAAGGAACGAGATTCCAGACAGGTTCTTCGATCGCGAGCAGAGGAAATTTGTCGGAAATTGAGAAAGTGCGATGAGGTTAGAAGAGTAAGAGCATTCTATCGCGACTTCATGGAGCTTCTTCCAGTTTGCATCCGTGGGTACTGGTTGATTGGAAAGGTGCCTGGAATTTTTCAGCGGGTAATTTTACGCGATAAGGGCCTTCGACAATTTATCGATTCTCGTTGCTCGGAGTGGAAGTTGGAGAATTATAAATCGTCTTTCGTCGATTCTGTGTTCTCCCTACCAAGGAGAAGAAACTCTCCTCCGTCGTATCCGCAAAGTTCTTCCTTTCTTTCACGCGTCCACTTGTCCTTTCTCTCTCGCGCTATAAACGTCCGCGAAAATTCTTCCATCGAGTTGGACGCCTATTAAATTTTGCAAATCGTACGTACGCGTCGCGTAACTCCGCTATTTAATTGAACGATAATTAATTACCGAACCTTGTGCCCCTCCTCTTCTTTCTCACCCTCCTTCTCTTCCTCTCCGCGAACGCGCGCACCCACTGTATAAAACGGATGGAATGCGGCCTGTGGAAATTCGATTACTACGGTGGAAATCCCGTATGTGCGCGGGCGCTCGATGACTAATTGACCGTATACGATCGCGAATTAATTTAATCGGGCGTCGCGACGTCGAGGAGGGAAGCCAGGGTAGGGGTGGTGAAATTTTTCGTTCGTCCATACTCCCGCTTTTGCGCGAGAGAGTTCGTGCGCGCGCGAAAGCTCTGGAAATTACGCGACCCACCCCTCGAACGTCTGTATAATTTTAATGAAAATTTCATTAGCTCCTGCCACCACTCCAAACACGAATTCTGAGATCCTCTTCTTATTTTGGACCGAGCGTGAGATAGAAATCTTGATATCCTCATCGATAAACGAATCGTAATGATTGTAGTAACAAGTTTATAACTACGCGTTTGAATAAGAACAACAATATCGATGCAAAATGGAAAAGAAAGGGAAACGATCTAAATAAAGATTTCGCCTTTGCCGCCTCCACGCGCGTTTTTTTCCATCGTCCTCGTCGCAGCCCCACTGTCTGTCCAATCGATCTATCGATTACGTTAAGTCATCCACTGCCAAAATCATCGAACATCGTGTGCCACTCTGCAAAATTAAGTTTGTCTAATTTTCATGTCTCACTAGGCTACTACATAATTAACCAAAGTGCAAAGGTACAGGTACGGTGAAATGCCTTGAAAGCTTAACGCGCGAAACATCCCAACACTCTTTCAGCCGGTCATTACTTTCTCCTCCTTCGTCCCGCGCTTCTCACCTGAGAGTTTTGTGGTAACACGTGCGAAGTCCACGAGACTCTCACACCTTCTCCATCCTGTCGAGCCTCCCAGGATAACTAAGTGTTCCACCTCTTCGTTAAAAACCCGAGGGCAACAAGGATAACTGAATTACGAGGGTGCGCGCGGCTCGGACGCCCCTTTTAGCGCGCCCATTTACCTTCCCCAATTTTCCGTCGTCGCCTGCTCGCCTCTCTCCCTCCCACCCACGTCCCTTCGTTCTCTTCCTTCCGTCCTAGTCCTTCTTTCGCACCATCGCGCTCCATAATGCACCCAGAAGGATATTCAATATTCAAACGGCCACGCGTCGAGTTGTTTTTCGCCACAAATAATCGGCCCCGTTTCGAAGGTGATTTTATTGGCCACGTTGCGCGCGCGCGGTTCCATCTTCGCGCGCGAGATCACACGCTCGACGCACGAGGAACGAATATTATTAAAAATTCATGCGGCAAAGCTTCTACCGGCCGGTGGCCGATATATTATTCACGAGGCATATATTATTAGCGGGGTGAACCGAAGTTCCAACTCCAGCCCCATCCCACCGGCTCACGGAATCTCTCTCTCTCTCTCTCCTCTCTCCCTTCCTCTATTTTCGTTCGCACGCGAAATTAAGCCAATAAGCTGGCTAATTGCATGCATTAATGATCCACTGTGATTAATTCGATCGACCGCGCCACGCGCAACGCTCCCATCGAACTTGGGCAAACAGAATCGACCGCCTAATGAAACGAACGCGCGTAGTTATCGATTAGCCGTTTCGCCGTCGATTAAATCCTTTCGCCCCGTAAGATAGATTTTTCACGATGTTTTACTCAGGCGACGCCATTGACACCCTCGCAGGAGATATTGTCCGTGGCACACAGCCTCTCGATGCGACGTCTCATTTGGATCTTCTTCATTTTGGGCGACCGTGAGTGAGAAGAGCGCGCGTTTGTATACGATATTTTAAAATACGAGAGGTCGCATGCGTGGGTGCGAAATTAATAAACCGAGAAATCTCGCATAAATGAATTATGCCGGCCGTGAATGAAAAGAATAAGAGCGTGGAAAAAAATGTGACGGCGAAGAATTCGAATATCTTACTACCACGAAGGGGAGAACTAGTGGTGGTTAGTGGTCGGCACGATCGCCGGGTGCTCGCGCTTCGCGCTCGCGTTACCGGGCGCAGAAAAGCTTCGCTTTCTGCCATAGGCACGACCGTGTAACTCACGTTTCCATACTTGAATTTCCCATAATTTTGAAACGGTTGAAGATGGCGGTACATAAAGTTTCGTGGCACCAAATGGGTATATACTCGATGTACATGCCAAATTTTGTTTGGATCCGTTCAGTCGTTTTGCCGGAATACTGGACTAAAGATTTGAATTAGCCGCCATCTTTCATTCGGCCAATCAAAAAATTTGAAAATTTCCAGTAATTGTCATTGTATACGTGTATATGTATGTGTAAAATTTCATCGGGATCCAATGAATACTACCAAAAAGATATAAATTTTTCGATATTTGAATTTGCCGCCATTTTGTACCGGTTCAAGATGGCGGCTCACAAACCTTATTGTGAACTCACAGTAATGTACTTGATTTTTGTGCCAAATTTCGTCCCGATCGGTTCAGCCGTTTTTCCGAAATCGAGAACACACACACACGCACGAACGGTTTTTAGGATGGCGATTGCATAAGTCACTCCCTTTACGGTCGTGTCTAAAAAGGAGGTGGATCCAGAAATTACAATCTACGAACGAACGAAATCGTCATTAGGGTTCTCTTTTCTCAAAAGTAATTTTCCGAAGGCTCGTTACGGGACTCACGCGGTGTGACATTTTTCTCGGCCACGTTTTCGGGGTGGGTTTTACGAGAGTGTCGGGGGTTGTTCGTTCAGGGGTGGCCTGCGCGGTTACTTCGACACGGCATATTAGCCCTGCTCTGAATAATTCAGTCGCGCGTTAATTAACCTCCTGTTTGCACCCCCACGGAATTTAAATGGCGCGTCTCACGCCTGCAGGAGGCCGCTTGCCTCCCACCTGGGAGCATTAGAGACAGTAATGCATTGAGATCGGGCGTCGAAAATCAGACGATTAAGTTTCCAGGCGGGAGGGACGGAGACTGGGAAGCTTCCTTCTTGGAAGAGGATCTCGTTTCTATCCCTCGTTTCACGGAGCACCCCCGCGGGCCATCCGCCTAGGGCTGGGACCTCGCCACCTTGTAATCCTGGGATCCTCCATTCCGCGTTTTTAAGCCTAAGATCCACAGACGCTACCCCGAGGGAGCGGGTTGCTAGGCTTCGTTCAAAGAGGCCGGCGAGAAGGATGAGAGAAAGAGAGAGAGAGAGAGAGACAGAGAGAGAGACGAAAAGGAAAAGGAAGAGAGATAGAAGAAGAAGAGAATAAGGAAGAGACCGAAACGCAGATGGTGGACGACGACGCGCGAGAAGTTTTAATTTTCCAGCGTGGAGTTTGACTTGCAGAGTGCTAATATTAAAGTTCCTCTTTCACGCGAAGGTGGACACTCCTCGGCCACCCTCTCTCGATTCGCTTTCTTACTCCTTCAACCTCATCCCTCTTCTCGAAATCCAACCAAAGAAACCCCGTAAACGTCCTTTCACTTCAAGGTTACGTGGCAGCTTGCTAGTTACATTTCAAGGACAGTAAGACCGAAAGTTTCACCCTGACCAGGAGGCTCGAGCACTAAAACATTCCACCGTGTAACGGAACAATGCTGATCTTTACCTACACGTGTTAAAAGGATTCTACTGTGGGATCTGATTAGAATTTGTTAGAGACCCCGGTACTTTCCTCTCGGTGGAAACTCCCGCAGTTTTGTTTCATCGCCCCAGGAGGATGTGGAGGACCTTTCGAGAAGTTCATTATAAGGTGCATTAAGGCCAGGAGCAGGCGACTAGATGGTGGTACCACCGTGGAAGGTAACGGAGGATGAGATTTTTCAAGGGCGAGGCGAGAGCGGGACAGATTAATAAACAGCCTCCGGTGTACTCGGGAAACTCGTTAGAGCGGGTGCCTCGCCGACGCGAAGGGCGAGTGGTTTCGCGTCCGGTGGCAAAACTTAAATCCACCCTGGCGTATTTCACAGTGGCTCCTGAGAGAGTTCATTTTTATTACGCGGATGTATCAGCGTCGAGGGAGATGCGCGTGAGTGACGGGAAGAGAAAAATTTCGAACGAGGATGAGAATGAGGATGAGGAAGATGCGAGGAGAATGAAGAGAGGAGGGTGAAAACTTTTGGAAGAGGAGGAGGACCAAGCTCGACAACCTCCGCGAATTTCTCGTTAGGCTTCATTCTCTCGTGCCTTCTCTCGTCCTCGTCCGTGGAAGCAAGAGGACGACGCCGTCGTCTCCGATAGTCTCGTCGCGATGAACAACGGAGAGAAGAGAAGGTGGAAGGCCTGCGAGAGGATTTCAAGGAGGATCTCAAGGAGTCTAGGAGAAAGATCTCATCCCTCCTCGGAGAAAATAGCTGCATGATCCTCGCGCGACATCCACCCACGTCGTCTCCTCGCCTCCTCGCATCTCGAGCCAGGATTAGATTAGAATTTCCCAGTGGCGTGACTTCGTCGGGTAGTAGCAACCTGTTAGGTTCGTTTCTCGATGCTACCGCGAGAAGACACCTGGTAGGAGCTACGATAGCAAAATTCTAGGGGGTAGTAAGATTTTCGAGAAGAGAAATGCGCGCGTCTCTTGCAGAAGTGTCTTACGTTCCTATAACGCGAGCTTAGAGCCGTAACTTAAGATATTCTGCAATATCACGATACTCGAATGACATTAAAGGTTACCGTTTTATGGGCACGGTTTTACGTTTGTGCAGGTTCTATATTGAAGTATACTCGGACAAGGCGTTCGAAGGTCTTCGAGGAAGTAGAGTGGAGAATGGTAGGTACCAGGAGGACACGAAACTTCGAGGGAACGAGGGAAGCTTTGCATTTCCTTGTCGGTTCTCGCGTCACCGCCTGTGACACTCGCAATGGAATTGGATTAGAATTTGTTAGCGACGATTCACTGATGTCGAGCTTGGATGAGGGTTCGGTGAGAGCTTGGGCAACGGTGCTGCTGGAGGAGAAGGAACTCGGGAGCGACTTAAGTCACGATCTCCCTAGGGATGGAAACAGCTGCTTCTGGGGTAATCGATCCTCTCGGCCTGGGCCGCGGCCTAGCCGGAACCTCTCCGGAGACTTCGTGGTCCGGTGAATACGAGCAAGTTTGGGTATAACGCGCGCGCGCCCCGCTCGGCTTCACTGAATATCCACAAGGATCCTCGACGCACGAGTATTAGTCTCGGAAAGCGATTCTAAACTGCGAGCAACAGTTGCACGCGAGGTCTCTCGATGCTGGCCAGACTCGATTCGTGGAAATTTGATTTTCTCGAGCTTGAATGTAGCGAGGATTGCGATCGGCGCAGGTGGTCCGGATGCGGTTAGTACTACGGTTTCGTAGCATTTTCAGACTTTGGTCGAAATGGTTGTCAATAGTGTTGGTTACTTAAAAAAAAGTATGTAGGTACGTGGTGTAGGACGTTAATGTATAAATGTAAATTGCTGAGAAAATTTACTAGAGTACTCTTTGAGTAAAAAAGGAACTGCTTCAGGAAATGAAGCCTAATCGTACGACCGCTACTCAACAGGGTCGTGATTAGAAGACATCATTCAAAATAACGATTCGATGGGATAAACAGGTTAATGTAATTTTATAGGAAATAACTGCGTCGAATGCTAAATTCGTTTAACGCCATCGGCATTTGCAACTCGCGGGCATTTAAATGGGTCGGTAAAGGCGGTACACTTAAAAATGCAATGACTAATCGGTGATTATGCTATTTTCGATTTCCATCGGTGCAATTGCTACCGGTCTGAAATTACCTCGATGCCACGATCGTCTAATGCACTGTCGCGCCACGCGGCTATCGGACTTAATTAGGAAATATCCTTCTACACCTGGTCGGAATTTTAATTTCCTCGTCGAACCGTAGAGGCGAGGATCTCGAGGACGACATCTGGCCCGGTCGATAGAAGATGTAACGTCGACGATGTAACTGCCGGGATAAAGAGGCGAGGGACCTCGAAGAAACTCGCATAATCATTCCCCTAATGATTTTGCCCGCATGATTTTATGTTAATCGTCGTTCCACTCGTTTCGCAGCACCCGCGCGCTTAATGCAGATGTCGAGAACGAGTTCGAACGCAGGACGAGAGAATCTTGGCGTCCTCGTGAATGTTTCAGGGTGTAACCACCGGTTTGGTGGTGCTCAGAAACGCCAATTAAAATTTCCATTTCTCTCTTAATTCGCACGCGCTCGTTCGCAGGTTAGGTGCGGCGCGATTTGCGAATGCGACGATTGTGCACTTCTTGATGGAACGTTCTTTAGGAGAATTTTCATTTCCCGACGAAAGTATGGGAAATAGTCGGAGATCACTCACCGTGCCATTTGGACGAGTCGACTCGCAGGGTGCCCTCGCTTTGAATCTGATCCTTGCCGTTTGTCACGCGACACGCGTAGAATCCCATGTCCGAAACGTCCAGATTGGTGATCTTCAATCGACTGCCGGCTATGTTCTTGGCCGCATGCTCGTGAGGCTGAGAACAACAATTCTGTGTGGTTTAACGAGTAACTATGAATAAAATTCGTAGTCTCTATCCTGTGATCTTACTCGGAATGTAAGCAAAAGGCTGAACTTCCGTATCCGACCCTCGTCAGATCTTAATAAAATTTTGCAGGTAAGTAGCATTTACTAAATCTAGTCGAACGCCATAAGTGCGAATTTAAGGAAACGCCCGGTTTCCGAGATATTGAATTTTTAATTACGTTTAATTTTTTAGATTTTTACGTAAAAAAAGAACTAAAATTCAAAAACGTTTTGCTGAAATGTTTTATTTTATTAATATCTTGTAAGATTATAAATACTAATTTATCAAAATATCGTTAGAATACATATTAAAAACAAGAAATATAGAAAACAATTTTATGTTTTTTGGTAATTATTCACTTATAGGGAGCCACCTCGGATTTCAATGTCCTTCAGATATGTTATCAAGGTCATCACCCTGAGTAATATTGTGAAGGTTTCAAGCTCCGCTCGTCATTTATTATTTAAATGTGATAAATGGAGATTAATCTTACCAGAAAGGCCTACCACGCTCTGAAGTTTAAATTACTTTTTTATTACGCGGGCGGGCGCGGAAGGGCCCGTGCCGTGCGTATCCATTGCGCCTGCCTAACCTGACATTTTGTGGAATTTCAGTCTTCGTCTTACGTAAAAATTTCAAAAATTGTTGATTTAATCGTGTAATTTTAAAATTGAATATCTCGGAAAGCAGGCGTTTCCTTAAATTCGCACTTATGGCGTTCGACTGTATTTAGTAAGTGCTACACGTACTAGTAAAATTTTATTAAGATCGGACGAGGGTCGGATACGGAAGTCTTACCAAGCAAAATGTAAATCTGCTATAAAGAATATGTAAAAGTGGACTCGACCTAAAGGTTCGAGCGAGCCTATGTAAATGCGCTTGTGGTTTCTGTATTTGAGAAAATGTCGAATTCATTTCCGTGGGAGCTCACCTGGGCGTGTATCTTCCGGATCGTTATTTTCGGGCGCTTCTCCTCGAGCGGCGCCTCGTTCTTATACCATCGTATCTTAGTTGGTGGTGGATCCCCAACGACCTCGCATCTCATGTGGGCAATGCCACCGGCGTCCTTCGATATGTTTCCCAAGGTGCGCACAAACTTCAAAGTTCCGCTCTTCGTCCCCGTAGCAGCATCCACGTCGGTTCTGGGGAGAGAAGCGAAAATGTGGTTAAATAAAATGCAAGCCATGAATCTCAATTGTGAGAAAATGTGTTGCATAGGTTACGATAAATTCTGCATCCAATCGAGACAAATTCCATATAAGTAGTAGTCTATATTCAAATTATGAGTATGCAAGTACAATAAGATTGTTCACATTGAAACAGATTGCTAATCAATATAATTTTGCTTGGAAATTCTAAAATCTAGAAAATTTGTCACCAGAAATAGAGTACGTCGTGCATAAATTGTCCTGCTCACGTGTAATCATTGTGCACAGTGTATTGCATATGGTAAATTTGAATAGATACATCGTTGATTGCACCTAGTGACTCTAAAGTCCACAATTCTGACGCGACGACAGGAGGAGGATCTCGTGACGGACGTTTCGAAAGACCTTCGATCTCATAACAAGGTATTGGCGGCAGGTGAGAAGGTGGTTCGTGGGTACGCATAAATCGATCCTCCAGCTAAACAACCGTTCACAGTCTCGGCGGAGTCGACGTCGTAAACTTTCAACGGTGAGGAATAATCGTGGCACGCTACGATCTCCTGTTCCGCGAGTCACACTCAATTACCGAGGAAGTCTCGATTAATGGGGTAAGTTCGTTGATCGAATATCGAGCTGCACTCAAATTCAATCAAGCGTGGTAGAATCTGTCACGATCGCTCTGGTCGCAGTCGTGATTCTCTAAGGGAGAGAAAGAAACGAAGCTGGAAAAATTAAATCGGAACTCTTGCAATTGTTAAGCAATTACTAATTTATCGAAAAAATTCTACGAAAGGCGGTAGAAGAAGATCAAAGTAAGAAGATACACGTCAAAATTCCAGATCCGTGGATACGCTAATTTTTTATAACGATACACAATGCTACATGCAAAGCTACTGCGGAAATGAAATTCTATCACTTGCAAAATTCTCAAGTTAATTATAGTTCGCTACAGGGCGCGCGTTATAGCAAAAATTTCTATTGGAACAAAGTAATACCGGTAAAATTGAAGTTTCTCCTCCTTTTCTACCCCTCACACCTACCTAGGGAGTTCCCCTAGTTCTGCAAGCTTGCGAATTTATCGACTCCTACCATCACCGCCACCACTACCGAATTCCACCAAGATACTTTTCTCCACGGTACGGAGACGGCTTCGACGTCATAAAACCAGCGGCGAAACTATCGAGGAAGAGCTGCACGCGTCACGAGGTCGACGTCGTCTTTCACCCTCCCCTTTCAAAGGAGGAAGGTGAGAGAAGGGAGAACGTCGCGTGAAATATGCCGAGCGTCAATAGGGCGATAATCCTCGCCGGAGAGGAGGCCTCCTGGAAGTTTTCAATCAATTGCAGCTTCCGGGACACGGAGGAGGAGAGGCGATGGGAGAACACGAGAGGAGACAATCGCTCTACGTGCACTTTGGTCAATATAAATCTGAGCGGCCGGAAGTCGTTGTGGCCTTCCGACGTCGTCGCTTGCCAATGGAATATTAAGTGCAAGAACCTGTCCTTCGCGAATATTACGAGACTAAAGGGCTTCATAGCCTGACATCGTGCAAAATGATCGAGCCGGAAAATTCGTGGACCGAGTCGCATAGAATCAAGACCAAATTTCTACGATTTAATCATTGCTCGATAAATTTAGATCGTGTACTTTCTCGTTGTACTTTCCAGTTGTTTAGAACTTGACCTTAGCCCGCAGATCCAATGTCAACGCAAAATAATTAATCATTTTTAAATTGATATTTCTCTTTTTTCCAAACACACGAACCAGACACCTGTAACTCGATCGTATACCACGTTCAAGCCTTATTCGCGACAGTCCTATTCTAAGTTATACCTGGGTAGGCATGTATGAATATGTTAATAAGAGGTACACGTCCCTAGCACCCAGTCTATAGATTCGCCAACCTCTCTCGTCTTCTTCCTCCTCTCTTCTCCTCCACTATGCTCGCGAAGGAGGTTTCCTCCAGCGTTCGTAACTCGTCGTTGTTCTCCATCTCCTCCTCGTTCTCCTTCTCATTCTCTTCACCAAGAAAATAACGTATATCGTGCAGACTTTCCCTTATCGCTCGGAGTGATATACGGAGTAGCTACCGAGGAGGGCACATTATTTAGTAAAGAGTTTCGAGAAATGTAACCGCGTCCAAGATTCTTTTTAATGCCCGTATATTCTCGGCAAAATATGGCCCTATATTTCGCCGGCCTTTCAACTTTCGCGATAAATAAGAAAAATTCAGTTTAACGCCTCCGCCATCGTCGGGCCCGTAGTCGTCTCCACCTCCACCGAGCTCTCTCCTTTTTTTTCTTCCTTCCGTTCGTTCTCGCTCGGCATCTCCCCCTTAATTATGTCGCCTACCTCCGTCTCTAGCTCTTTCGTTCGCTCCGACTTTTTATGTCTCTTCTCTCGCTCTCTCATCTCTCTCCGTCTCACCTACGTTTCCGTCTCTCTATTTTCATAGCGACACTTTTCCTCGACCTTTCCCCAAGTGCACATCCATTTCTTCCATTCTCTCTTCCTCTCTCTTTCGTTCTCTTCTCTCTCCACCGTCCTTCCTTTTTCTCAGCCAAACGTTCTCTCTCTCTCTCTCTCTCTCTCTCTCTCTCTCTCTTTTTACGCGTCTTTATCGTAGTTCGCCGGTAGAGCCATAAAACGCTTTCTAACCCCCGACCGCCCGTGTTTACATAAAGTATTCAGTTATTACGGGCGTGATATATAAAATACGCCACCGCGAGTGCCGTTGCCGGTGGCGTTGTCGCCGTCATGCGGAGCGGTAGCGCGGGCGCGTATAAAGCGCGTAAAATATTCAAGTGGAAAGTTAAGAGAGCACGGATACGCGGAATTCTTGGGGATCCCTTACGACGGTGGGTGTGTATCTTGGATTAAATTAAGGACAGGCCTTCTCCTACGCGAATATGAGCCGGTCTGATTTACCCGGAGTATATATGCGCTGTGGCTAAAGCTGGAAGGAGGTGGACGAGAAGGTGAAGGAGGTGAATGGTAGGAAGGGTGGATGCCACCCTGTTTCTCGTGAAGGGTCCAATCGCCCAGTTTACCGTAGGGCGCTTGCAGCATCTCCAAAGGGACTGACATATGAAACTCTACGTGTGTGTCGCATTGTGTGACCGTGTGTGTATGTGTTGCATCCTGTGCAGGTGTGTGAGTGCTTGCGTGCTGCCCCTTAAATGGACCCGCCGGCACCCCACGTGCACGCGCATTCGCGTATATGCAACGTTTGCACGCGTGTGCGATGCTCGCATTGCACGATGGGACCTGATTGCACGTAGGAGGAGAGCGATATATATCGATAGACAGATTGAGAAAGATAGGTAGACAGAGGAAGAGAGAGAGAGAGAGAGAGAGAGAGAGAGAGAGAGAGAGAGCACCTAACTCCACGTTTACTGGTTATTGAATATAAATCAAGCTCTGATCGGTAAGTCATCGGAGGACGCGGGGACAGGCGCACCGGCCAGTTCGTTGCACCTGTGAGCATTAGAGGCTTCCACGGATCAGCGCCGAACACAATGGCGAACGAGATTAAGATGGAGTGCACGAGCCCGACGCAACACTGAGCGCGTATTACGAAAGTGTTAGCTTGTATTGTTCTCGCTTTCCCATTTGTGCTTGAGTTGGGTCGTATGAACCATTAACCTGTTCAGAATTGTGAACAGCAGAATGGGTTCGATCCTAGAATTCCGGTGGATTCGAGGTGTTCGTTGGTCGAAGGCGTACACGATAGTTCTGTTGGTCGTGAACAGTTCCCGAACAGCTTCGAGCAATACACATCAGGCATAAGCAGGCCTTGGCACATCGTTCCCAAGAGGCACGTATCCGCGTGAATAATTATCGGAGCATTAAGCGATAATCGACGGTGCTTGACCGGTTGATCTGCGATTCGAACGGTCGACGCGGCGCAAGTCACCAGGGAATCTTCTTTGAGAGGATCCCGACGATCCTGAGAATCCTGCTCCACTAATTCTCTCGAGATCTCCAGAATTTCCACGCATTTCACAAATTCCAGGACCTTCTAGTCTCCTTGATAATTTTCTTTGGAATCGTCCGGCTTGGGAGATCGCTTAAAAGCTTTTCGAATTAAAAGGGAAGAGGGGACGAGGGGACGAAATCGTTATAAAGGCGCGACCCTCGATTCGCGAGGATTACGAGTGATATAATGGAATACGAATTGTTGCGCAATATATATTGTACATATATATATGTATATAAATGCTAATGGATCGACAATCATAATGCACAATTTTCCGTAGGAGAGTGCCGTGGTTGGGTGAAATTAATGGCGAGCACAAGTGGAAGGAACGAGGAGAGATGGACAATGTGCATGTGGGTAATTCCGTGTGTGTAACAGAGAAAGGGTGAAAGAGAGAGAGAGAGAGAGAGAGAGAGAGAGAGAGAGAGAGAGAAATGAAGAGAGCGAAGCGAGAGATACGTCACGTCCGCGCAAAATTCCCGTTGACGCTTTTCGCTCGCTGCGCTTTATTATGCAGAGCTATTCTATGCATTTCGGAGTGCTCGCGCGCGCACTCGACTACCGACGACGCGACGCACGACTCGTTTGTCAGCTTTTCCGCTGATGTGTATTTACCGATGAATTTCATTTCGGCCGTCTCTCGCCGCCAATCTTCTCTCTCCCGTCCGTTCTCTCGTCTCTCTCTCTCTCTCCTTCTTTTTTTATCAATATTAAATTTCCACCGGACAAATGCTCGTCATCTTTCCGCCGTTCATTAAACTTTTAACCTCATCGCAACACCGGCCTCGAATCTCACGAATGTCCGTGCCAGACACGATCCTACGCCTGTTTTATTTTTATGCAAAAAGATGTCGGTCCTCAGTCTGATAGCGGAGACAACAACATTTATTCGCGAATAGATGAAGCTTCTTGCGAACCGTCGGTCATCCTATCTCGGTCGAAGCTGATATATATTTCAATTGTACGTGTCTTTCTAGATTTGCAAATATTCTTTCTCACGAAGCGCGCGTCCTTCTCTCGATCGTTTTAATCTTTACGTTTCCTCTCTCGATTCTTCGTACGTATGATTTATTGATCCTTGGCCATGTGCACGTCCCTTCGCGTTGCCACGCAATTTCACCTCGTAAGAAGAGCGCGTGCAGGCGCGAGCTGCATCATATCGTCTCGCGCTATTTCCGTCGTTAATCAGCGTGGACGTATGTAATGAGACCTCTTGCAGGGTACTGTAACAGGGCGACGACAAGGGGGCAGAAGAAGAACGAGTGGATAAGTGGCCATCCATTTTGCAGGACGAGGGATGATAGGGACAAGAAGGAGGATACATATTCCAGCTCAATTATTTAAATCGCACGCCTCGAGGGTCCGTCTCCCTACTTTCGCGACGCGAGTGCGCGAGCGTGCGGTTTTGTCTTCGAGGAAAAGCTAAGGAAGAAAATACTCGCAACATGGGAGCAAGTCTTGGATTTCGAGGAACGTACCACTTTAGTGAAAGTAATCGTCAGCGATCTCTGTCGAGATCTGTCAAATCTCTTCCATCGGAGAATGACACCTACTACCAACTGGGATCAAAGTATCCTCTGCATTGGGTCCTTCTAGAAGAAGGATATACGAGCATCTTCGGTGGCTACAGTCCTCGTAAGGATAATGATTCTCTTTCGAACGCTTGTTCTTTATCTTTTATTTACTTCCCTACTTCTATTTCGATTTTTAGTTCCACATGTACTCTCTATGTAACTCATATCTCTGTTTGACTCTTATGGGTCCTAAGACTCAGGCCATAATAAAGTCACATTATACTCTATTCTAGATTATAAACATACGTTGGAGCCAGCGAGCAAAATGACAAACATGACGCACAAGTGATGCGCCACTTCTCTCTTTTTTTTTTGCGTTCGATTCATTCCACTCGCCGATCTGCACGAAGCTTTAACTCACGCTCGTTTCTCTTCCGAGGAGAATCCAAGGATGGGAGAAAAGGTAGAGGATATGGTGGGCGCTGACTTTACGGCTCGTGACTGGAAATGATTAAAAGGGTAGAAAATATGCGGGCCCTCCTTCTCTCTTCTCCTCCTCTTCTCACTCGATCTCCACTATCTCTCTCGACGATGCATATCTATCGTAGGTATACCTTTCGTTCTTCTTCTGTCCTCATCTTCGCTCTCTGACGAGGGTGTAGGTGGAACGTGAGCGTCGGTGGTGGTGTTGACTCGAGAAAAGGGTCCTTGGGAACACCCACGACGTCCCATTCGCGTAACCATAATATCGTTAGCCATCCTAATTACTCCGCTCGCTTTCGACCTCTCGGGGCGTGCGCGTCCGTCGCGATATTTGTTTCGTCGAGGCATATTATTGCACGCGGAGGCTCAAACGGTGCTGAGATCCACGTGGATATAACGGGTGAGACGTGAGCACAACGGCTAGGGAGAAACGGAGATCAGGGTTTACTAATATTTTACTTCACGGGGCCTACGCTACTCGCCAAGGGGCCTTCGAAGAAATCCTTTCTCAAATTTCACTTATCTCACCTCGGGGCACCCGTGGCGCCATTAAAAAGAATTTATTTTCTCCGTCCCTGTCCAAAGTTATCCAGGCTCGTGGGTAAGATTTAAAGTCGGGTTAGAAACACGTGTTTCTTCACTTTTGTTTTTATTTAAAAACAGCCCAGGTATGAGATTCTTTTCTAAGCTCCGCTCAGAAGTGTATAATAATTTCGGTAGACTGTCGAAATGATTTTACAATTATACTGTAAAGGGTTAAATTGTGTCAAGGACTTTTTTTCTTCGTCGAATTTCGTACATCGTTGTTTCTCCACAGTTTTCTCGCAGTAAAGCTACGCTCTTACCTTCAACCTTTAATTCTACCGCATGCTCGACCATCCAAGCACCTCCAAGGCTACTGTATCTACGGTTCCTCAAACACCCTGTATACTCCCTCCTGGCTACTCGTAGAACGAGCGTCCGGCCCTAGGCCGCGCGGCGCATCAATATTAATGGTGGCACGGCGGTACGTTTAGGGGTGGCATAATGTATAGCGAGCGCGTCCGAAGTCGACGTCGAGATTGTGCTCGCATACATTGCGCGCGCGCGCGTTCACGCGTGCGCACGTGCTATCTCCTCGCGTGGCTCATCGTCCTCTGTGTTCGAACCCTTACCGAAACATCGCGACCAACACTCGCCCACGATCGTACGTAATTTCAATTCTGCGACGAGCGCGCATTACCCGCCACGCCGCGTATCGTCGAGCGTTCAAGTTGTAAATCAGAATACGGGCGGAACTATCACTGAACGAGGGTGGTGGGCGCGCGCTCTTAAATCTGCAATTCGAAATTCGCGCGCGAACGTAACCGATTGGCGGCTCGAAATGCGTTCCAACTTACACATGGATAAATTTCTTCTCCACCTCATCGTTTGAATAATTCGATGATCGCACCACGAGAAATCGCAGATCACATTTTTTTCCAAAATTTTACTCATTTATACCCCATATTACAATGAAGTGCAAAGTCGATGTCCCTCCGGGGTGCTTGAACCGGCCTTCCATCGTTCTCAGGAGGGAGCATTTTGACGTTGTAATATAAGAGATCTTGCAATCTTGTTATCGGAAATTATCATTTCGATATATTTTATTGCGAATAAAAGGAATCGTAGGCAAAGATATAAGACTTCACCGTGAAAATAGACGGGCCGTGGTGATTACTCGGCCTGCCATTAGCTGTCGCCAGGCGGCACCGACTTTGCACTTGGGTGTATATTTCACTTTGACTCGTAACAGTCTTCATTCTCTTCTATGATTCAGAACAGATCACTTCTCACCTCTCAGGTAACTCTACAGCGCACACATACACACTTTTCTCGTAGTATGCAATAGTTCTTTCTTAACTAGTACTTACGATAAATCCAATTCTCGTTAAAATCAGCACATTGTTGAAATAATTACGCCCTCGTTAATTCAAGGAGTGACGAGTATTAGTCGGGCTTCCCGAAGAAGTCGTAATACGAACACCTAACCGGCTTCTTAATATCGAAATAAACGAAATAGGCACGCAAAAGACAGAGAGATGCGCTCCACGTAATCACTACACAGTATACAAACGCACTACACATCGTCCAAAACTTTCTTAAAATCCTAGTGATTCACGAGGGACGTACTCTTCGTTAACGAAATAAACTAGGGGGCAAGCCCCCTGCGCTTTCGCTTCGCTCAAGCGCCAACCCCCTCAAGATCGCCTTTGCTCGCGCTTCGCGCTCGCCCACGAATTTCAAAAGGTTTCGAAATTGTGGAAAATTCAAGTATTGAAATATTAAACTATGCTACAGAGTCCTCTGCGCTTTCGCTTCGCTCAAGCGCCATACCCCCTGAGGTCATCGGATGCTCGCGCTTCGCGCTCGCCCACGAAATCCAGCATTTCTGCAATAGGCCCAAGTGATCAAAACCGGACAATTAAATGCATCCGAACCAAAATTTGACATGTACATAGAGTATATACACCTTTGCTGCGGTGAAACTTTATGCATGGTTATCTTCAACCATTCAGAAATTGCGACAAATTGAAATCTTTAATCCATTATTCCGGCGAGACGCTTGCGCGGATTCAAATACAATTTGGCATATAGTTTAAAAAAATATATCCATTTGGTGCCACAAAACTTTATGCATGGTCATCTTCAACCGTTTCGAAATTACGGGATTTTCAAACTATAATTATAAAATAGTGAATTAAAGATTTGAAACTGGCACCATTTCGAAATGGTTGAAGATGCCCATACACAATGTTTCGTGGCACCATATGGGTATATACTTGATGTACATGCCAAATTTTGTCCGAATCCGTTCAGCCGTTTCAAGATGTCCATGCATATTGCCGCCATTTTGTAACGGTTCGAGATGGCGATACACAAAGTTTCGTGGCACCAAATAGGTATATACTCGATGTACATGCCAAATTTTGTCCGAATCCGTTCAGTCATTTCGCCGGAATAATGGACTAAAGATTTGAATTAGTCGCCATTTTTGATTCGGCCAACCAAAAAATTTGAAAATTTCCAGTAATTGTCATTGCGTACGTGTACATAAACGTGTAAAATTTTATCAGGATCCAATGAATAGTACCAAAGATATGAATTTTTCGATATTTGAACTTCCCGCCATTTTGTACCGGTTCAAGATGGCGGCTCACAAACCTTATTGTCAACTCACAGTAGTGTACTTGATTTTTGTGCCAAATTTCGTCCCGATCGGTTCAGCCGTTTTCCCAAAATCGAGGATATACACGGACACACACACACACACACACACACATACACACATACATACACACATACATACGAACGGTTTTCAGGATGGCGATTGCATAAGTCACTCCCTTTACGGTCGTGCCTAAAAAGAAATTAGTCAGATCGTAGAAGCTCGCAAATAAAAGGAATCTCGCTACCCCCTGACTTATTTTCCATGGCGCGAGCCCCTTCGAAGACGATTTCACGATTGACGGTGGTGGAAGTGGAGCTGAATGGAATTTTGTCGGACAGATATAAGATTTATTAGCAGCGGTGGAACCACTTGAGAGTGAGAGAGCAGGCAGGCGTCCTCGACGAATCCGAATTAATTCGATTGTCGTGCAGGCGGGGATCCGGAAGGAAGGAAGGGTGGCAACCACCCTTTCCAATAGGAGGGGATGAACGCGGGACGACAACGTTCTCGAGCACGGATATGAAATTCTCAACGTGGAATTTCGATTGGCCCTCTTTCCTTCTCACCCTCCGGTTATCGGTCGCTATCGGTCCTCATCCTCCCTCCTCCACCTTCGCTCTGCCCCTTCAAATTAGCCCCGTTCGACCTCCCACTCCTCCCGTCGATTTCGAGGGAAAGGGAAAATTCAAATTTAATCATGCAACGGCACGAGCCGGCGCGACACTCACCACCCGCTGGAGGTCGCAACGAGACTGTGCATACGGGAAGTGGCATTATTAGCTTTCGAATGGAACCAATCAGCTCGCTTCCTTATTAAACCCTGCGGCGCCCTTCCATTGGTTTCATCCCGGTAACATCGTCGACGTCGTCATCGAGCGTGAAAACGAATCCTCGAGAAATTCTCCTCGAATCGTCTCCGCCACCCCGTCCTCTACGAACTTTTCTTTCCTCGCGCCACTTTTACCCTCTGCGACTTTTCTGAGATCGTTAATAACTGTCGCGTGCTCAGACGATAGATTATTGTGTGATCGAGTATCCGAGACTTCTCACCGTGGTTAGTGTTATTAACAGAGTTTGGTTAAGGGGTGAAATCATTTTTGGCATTCGCACTCGTTAGATAAAGACAATTAAAGCGTGTGGCATTAGGGTTCCGCGGGTGGGGGCGAGATAAATTCGCACGCAGCTTGCAAATTCGTCGCGTCCATTCCTTGGATCTCGAGGTAAACTGATTATTCCGTCAGGAGAATGTCTCGATCCTTTGAGGAAGAATTCTCGGTACGCCTTTTATTTACTTATCGTTAAGAGAGAAAACTTTCCGCAGGCAGAAGAAATAAAACTCGAGGTCACTGCACGTCCCATTCTCTTTCTCTCTCTCTCTCTCTCTCTCTCTCTCTCTCTCACCATTTGCTTTCACAGAATAACGATATTAAAGATTTTACGTCGCTTTTACGTTCTTAATTTTGCCCCGCGAGCATCTCGAGGACGGGAGGAAGAACGGCGAGGGGTTGACGTTGGAAATTGGCAGGATTGAGGAAAGACCGCGC
The DNA here is from genome assembly GCA_944319695.1 of Tiphia femorata. Lineage (NCBI taxonomy): Eukaryota > Metazoa > Arthropoda > Insecta > Hymenoptera > Tiphiidae > Tiphia > Tiphia femorata. Next base: position 4,704,059 of record OX090904.1, read on the forward strand.
GCTCATTGGACAGAAGAAAAGGACAGTGGTGGGAGCAGAGGATTTCAGAGGAAATGCACGGGGAAATGCATCGCAGTTTCCTATTTCGTTTGAAATGAAAACAGCGATGAGCGGTGGGGAAATAATCTCCAGACGAGGAATCAAGAGGAATTCGAAAGCGTCGAGCGAGACGAAAGAAATTGCTGCTCTCTCGATTTCTCTTCTCTCTCCTTAATTAAAAAAAAAAAGAAGAAAAAGAGAAAACACGTGCTCACCCGTTGGTGGTCGCGTCGAAGACGTCGTTGTAGTCATCGTCGGTGGCATAATCTTGGACGTCGGTGTTGAGCTCCTCCACCTCGGCCTTGCCGCCTGCGAAATAAAAAAGAGAAGAATCTCAAATGAACAATTTCCACTGGCAGACGTTGAAAAAACATTCTTAGTCTATCTTCTTTATTCCACAGTCACGACACCACCCGCTTTTGGACAAATATCTTTCCTCGCGGTTTCTCGACCAACCGCCACGACACCGCCACGTTGTCCACGTGCTGCAGCTACTACCGCGGAAATTTAATTATTCTGCTTGGAGTCGGCGGAGAAATGAAGTGGCAACGGAAGAAAACTGGATGGCGTGGAGCGTCAAGAGAAGAGAATGCAAGGTGAAAAAGAGGTGAAGCAAGAGGACAGGGGATGAAAAACGAGAGAAGTGCAATAGGCGGAGGAAAGAATAAAAAAGGACGAAGGTAGGCGAGGGTAGGAGAAGGGGGTGGAAAAAGGAAAGAGCTCGGAAGGAAATGAGAGATAATGAGGTGGAGTAAGTGAATCGCGGAGTGAATTTATTAGGGCGTCGCGAGCAACCGAAAATTTCCTCGTGGAGGAGGACAAAGTGAGAAGGAGAAGCGACGACGGGGACCGAAGCGCGGCAAATTTCACCGCAAGCGCGCGCGCGATGGCGAAAATTGGCTTAATGTGAATAAATGAGGGCTAAAGTTGCGCCCTGTGAATGCCCCCTGCGATCATTATGCACGCCCAAGACAAAGAAAGTAATTTCAAACAATTTTCCCGCGCCCTAAGTACACACCCATTATCTGGCCCGCTCCTCGCTATCAAATTCTCATTCGCGCTCGGCTCCCTACGAAACGTAATTTTCGTGCGTTTCGCAAAATCTATTATATCGCGTTATTCACTGCAGAACCGACGATTGTTCGGTCCGAAGGGGTTACAATCCCCTTGATGTTCTTTTCACGTTTATCTTCTCGATTATCTCCACTGTTCCTAGTCGGCATTAAATCCACGGATATTTTAAACCGTGAGATGAGTTCAGTCGAGATCGTTACAAGATCGTTCAATTAGGATTATTATGGTTTACGCGACAGAAAAAAATATCCATTTATATATTTTCACCCTTTACGTTCATTACCGACGCTTCGTAACAGCCCGAATGATCATAGACGTCTACGAAACAAAGAGACCGCGGAATGTCCTGCGGTAGAACATTTTTCTTAAGGTCGAAGGTACTCGATGTTCTAACGTAGCTCGAAAAGGGTCGGTCCGACAAGATGAAACTACCGGACAGGAATAACAATAAGAAGGAGGTGGAGATAAAGGGGAAGAAGGACGAGGATGTTCAGAAGTCGGTGTCTCGAGTAAATCGAGACTTCTCCTTACATTTGACGGGTATTGTTCTACCTGGCTAGACTTCTCGAGACTTTTGTCGATATAAACTACGTGGGTGACGTTTTTCCACGAGATTTTCTCACGGTTTACCCGCGAATCCCATGTAAACCAATATAAATAATGCATGGAACCTTCTACGTGGGTATAACTTTAAACGCTCTCGCGCATTCTTCGGAAGTTACTTCCGCGAAGAAACTGCGAGGGTCGAAAGGTTACCGGCTTAAGGGTCGAAGAGTGCTCGATTGCCGGATACTCTTAAATTCATTGCTCGACTCGAAAGGTTTCGTTCTCGATTGAAGGCAAGCAGCTAATAGAGAGTACTTCTACGTCGCGTACTCGTTTAAACCAGAGCACCATTCCGCCCTTCCTCTTCTTTTTCCAAGTGCGCGCACGATACGAAAGTGGAGTGCATCGCGTAGAATTTTCCCCATCGTACATCCCTTTTTGCGTTGCGCACGGATGCCTGGAGCTTTTGCAGGACCTCGGTAGAAAGTTGTCGGTAGGATCTCAAAATATTTGCAAAAGAAATTTATCATTCTTTTTTACTAAAAAATCACATCATTTTATTCAACATAATTTCGTAGCTTCAAATATGTATACAGTCCACGTGTATTATCTTAGACAAGCTTCGTGAATTGTCAGTTATGGTTCCGATAAGACAATTGGCATCATAGAAATTGGAAAAGGTGTTACTTAACACGTTGATTGCCGTGGGGGTCACCGGGGCGACCCCCAGTAAAATCATTAAAAAATGGTTGTACGCCTCAATTTACCTGTAGTAGATACTATTTTAAGTTTAAAAAAAAAAAAAAGAAAAAAAAACGAATGAGACGGTACCACGGGCACTATATGTAAAATTCGCGCGGCAGCCAACGCGTTAAGCATGCTCTCTCGATCCGAGGGCCAAGAAACCACGATATTTTAATAGTTTACGTGTGTCGTACTTTCTAGCGTGGTTAAAATTTTGTACTTCATTGAAAAATTTCCCACTGCTTCTTTCCTGTTACATGTGGAACGATCGTTATTCTAATACCATCATCCAAAAAAGCAAGGTCTGAGGGCCAGCCCTGCACGCGAGCCGCCCACATTCCAGGCAAAGTGCATCGACAGTATCGACAAGCAACACTTCCGCTCCCGTGCCAACCCCTGCTCCCTTGTCAGCTCTGACAACCTACCCTCCCACCTCGTCTACGAAATAAAAGCCTCGGCGCGCGTACAGTTTGTTTTGAGCTTGCAGCACGTAAAAATGCAAATTACGGGAAAAGTTTTTCGTTCGCTTTTACCACCCGCCTCTGGCGTCCGACCTACCCTACGCTACTCCGCGGCGCATCCCGCGATAAAGTGAAAAATTATATTTACAGGACTATCCCGTCGGGCTTATCGCGACGCGCGCCACCGCGAGTTATATCGAAAGTTTCGAATAACGCGCGCGATACAGAGCTCGATGAGGGTCGCGGGTGGAAAGGAAGGGAGGGGGGATCCTCGGTGGATGCGATAATAAAGTGAACGATTTTATTCATGGACCGCGTGGGCACATTCCGGCGTGGGTTACCCCGCCAGCAGCGGCGTGCCAGAAAATTAGAGAGCCACGATGGCACGACGTGAACAACGAGGGGATGGTTGAATTCTATCGAGGGTGGAGTTCGAACGATAAACGTGCCGAGAAAAATCGCCGATCCACGAGAGATCGCGCTTAAGCTTCTCCAAGTGTCGCAACTCGATTTCGTCTGCCTAACTGCGCTCGACGATTTATTACGAGGAAGATGAAACTTTCACGCTTGGAGCACCGGATATGAACGACTACAAGCTTCGAGAAATATTTATTCTCGTATCTTTTCTCTGGAGATTCGTCTTACGGGAGATCGGTGGTTGTGGAGGGTAAAAGAGAGGTACGAGGGTATTCTCGAAGCGCATAGGTGCCAGTCTTTATCGACTCACTCGTATCGAAGGTACTTCGAGCTTTACGAGGCTCAGTTTCATAAAGCGAAATCGAAGAGAACGAATATCCGAGTGAGGTACTGGGTAGAGCCAGGTGCGAGAATGAAGGGTGGAATCAACTAGAGAGCCTTAAATAAGAGTGACGACAAGGGGCTGCCACTTCTGATTGGTCCGCCATTTTCGATCGGTTCTCGCCGAATTTCAAGTTTCTGTGAAATACATTTCAGTTTCGTTGATATATCATTGCAAACAATGCTCAAATCAATACATATAGCAACAATACTAGTTGTTAATCGGCGTATAAATAAATAGAAAGTATCAACAGAGTATTATTTATTGCAGTCCTATATTGTACAGCATACATATTTGCACATTTTGTTGTTTAAAAGAACGACGCATCGCCATCGATTTACTGTCGTAATATTTACGATTCGGTAATACAATTCTTCGTCTATTTTAACATTTCAAACGAACTGTAGCAAATTTATGCAATAATTTTGAACGCATATCATGACAATATTGAATATGACCTGTGGGAACAGAATCAAACTTGTTAACTAAAAACGTATGTAAGTTAACATTATTCGTATTATTAAAATAAGGACTGTAACGTCTATAAATATTTTCCAACCGTAAAAACATTTCATATGTTGGGTTCATGTAACATCACTTTCAGCTTCCCGTCGCCTTTAGGTTAGACGTGTGCTTGAATTACACTTTTCACACATAGAACAGAAAGGACTCTCTCTCGCACGATTTCGATACAACATGGCGGAACGTCACTCTTATTTAAAGCTTTCTAGAATCAACGAGAGGGCGAAGGTAAAGAAGGTGGAGAATAGCGGAGGAACGAAGATTGAGTCGTGGAGAAATTTCGAATTTTCTTTCGCACCTTGTTCGAATTACCACTTAAATGACGTCGGGGACGATGCCTACGGCCCGTCGAATTATCTCGAGGTCCCGTGCGACAATCACAGCTCGCATTACGCGCGGCTAATTGCAAGCGGGCCCGCGTCCATTCGGTATTCAATGCAATTTGACAGAACCAATCTTGTAATCTCGCCCCTCGAAAATATAGGGTGCAACGATAGTGGGTAATCGTTATTCCGATATCAAGCCATCGACGATGAATACGCAGTTAGTTTTGAGGACAATTAGTTAATAACGATGATCCGACTAATTTCGTGTTTCTCTTTTCGCCAAGTGAAGATCTTCGCGGAAAGTCTACTCTCTGGTTAATGTAATCAAGGCCAATTAATTTTCTTTGCTTATAATTAGGAGTGTCAAATATCTATTCCTAGGCGATTCCGTAGACCGTGAGGACGTCTCGAGTCCCAAGAGCTCCTTGGCACATAATTACGGGCTTGTCCGACCTTCGCGTCGTGGGAGAACCAGTAAATCGCAATTGAGTCTGGCGGGGTCCTTGGTCGCTAAGAGGAAGGGAGAAGGGGCGGTAACGAGTAATTCGTCGCGTTTAATATCGTGTACAACTGCCACGAACGTTTTCAACGAACGGTGGAGCTGGACAAACGGCACTTACGGAAGGAGAAGGTCGAAAGGTTCAGGCGCGTGGTTCACTGTGGTAGATAGGGCGAGAGGCCAAGACACTAAATAATCGAGAAAACCGGCCACGACTCCCGTAGGCCGGTCGAGTCTACTCATTTCATTTTCTTTTTTTTTCCGTGCAGCATCTCTGCCTCGTCGGCCGATCAGGTGCCAAGAACAAATTTAAACTCACCACTTTCGAGCCTTCTCCTTTTTCGTTTCCCGTCCCTCGTTCTTGGATCCTTTTTCGCGTGTCCGTTGGCGAATAGATGCGTTATTAGAAAATAGCTTTTTACGCCCACCCTTTTCGTCCTTTTTTCATGAAACGCTAGAACAGCTATATTTGAACGGTATGCCGCGTGCTTCGATAAAATCATACTCTATATTCAGCAGTTTTTTTCCTTCGCAAACATTCTTTTCCCCTTTTTACGAGATACCGTACAGGACCCAGACCGAACGTAGCGCCACAAAGTTTTCATAAAATCATAATCCGTATTCGGAGTATTTTCCTTTCGTAAACGCGCTCCTTTCTTTTCCGCGAGATACTGGGAAAAGGCTGATCTCGAACGGAACGCGGCAAAGGGTCCAATAAAACCGAACCCTTTCTTCCGAAGCTCCTCTATCCGTGAACTTTTCTTTCGACCCTTCGTGACATCATCGATTCGTCACCGACGTCTTCCGTACCCTCGGCTCGCCCATCCACCAAAAGTGGGCAATCCCGATTCGGTCCTGACAGGAGCGAGAACCTCGCCCAAGGTCTCGCAGGGGTCGTAAAGGATGAAAATCTCACGTCGTCCTCGCCAACTTATCCCCTTACGACCCCTGGAACGACCGCGAAGCCACGAATCGTTCGAGGGTGGGCGCGAGCTTGGAAGGGTGACGCCGAGCGAAGAGAAAAAGGAAGAAATGGTGGGACGACCGAAGTACGGTAGGGTGGAATGAAAACTGTCTGTATTTCGGACGCGCGCTAAACTGCGAAACGAGGGCGAGAGGATCGAGAAACGTCGAGGCGTATCGACACGTGGAAAATGAGAGCACGCGTGGAATTTACCGCTTCACCGGTGGAACGCGGTATTCAAAGGGCGCCGGTTAAATGTGAGAATAGTTGAGTTAAATGTGAAGTGAAAAGGGCATTGTTAACCGAGATGGTTTACATTTTCCTCTGATAGAGAGACATTAAGATGCCAAGCAAGCCGTGTCGAATAGTTTTTCAACATTTTATCGCACCCTTTGACTTCTTATACGCATGTTTTACGAGTAAGTCGGTTGATTTACCGAGAGGAATCTTTTACCTCCAGAGTGTTCTAGCGATGTAGAATTTTTTTCCGACGCTTTATTCTATATTTAAAGTTGATCTACGGTTAAGGTGAATCATCGAGGCGTATCGACACGTGGAAAATGAGCGCACGCGTGGAATTTATCGCTTCCCCGGTGAAACAAGGTATTTAAAGGGCGCCGGTTAAATGCCGGAGTAGTTGCGTTAAATGTGGAGTGAAAAGAACGTTGTTAACCGAGATGGTTAACATTTTCCTGTGATAGAGGCATTAAGATGTTATGCAATCCATGTTGAATAGTTTTCCAACATTTTATCGCCCTGTTTAATTTTTTACGCATCTTTTACGAGTAAGACAGTGGATTCTACCGAGAAAAATCTTTTGCCTACAGAGTATTCTAGGATTACGGGATTTCTTTTACGTTTTATCCTGCCTTTAAACTTGATCCACGGCTACGGAGAATAATCCCATTGGAGTGCTTTCTTCTTTACTAGCGGTACTCCACTTTTTACCAGCCCACCTCTCTTCCTCTATCTCTCGTCCACCGCGCATATCGTTCTCGTGGTACCATGCGTATGCAAGCGATATACATATAACCTTCGTATTGGCGGTCCCGACGATACTGACGACTACCAACGAGAACACCGATCGCCAGCTAAGCGAGCGAGGCGACTAAGGAAAATAAATGAGACCCATTTCGCAATTTCCAGGCCCCGCACGGCGTGTCGGCGGGTGCGTTGGCACGAGAGAGAGAAAGAGAGAGAGAGAGAATGCATTGAAATCCATTGACCGAGCGCGACAATGCAGCTCGTCTCTCTTTCGTTTCCTCATCCTCCACCTCCTCACCCTTCGCACTCTCGCACCCTTTAAACCTCACGCGCGGTAGATTCTAAATCCTCGTTAATGACACCTGCTAACAGGCATTGGGACTCGTATACGAATTATTATTGCGGCAGCATAAAGTACGGTGCTCGTAACGAGAGATCACGAGAGAGAGAGAGGAGAAGAGACTGCGTGTGAGAGAGAGAGAGAGAGACTTCGTTCCAGGTTCATATGTTCGCGAGTTCCGAGCATTTATCGAGCAACGCGTTCGCCTCACGCAAACGCGACCTCCTGCCCATAAAGAGCAGACTGGACGCTGCATTGTTCGAGAATTAACGACCAGTTTTGTGATATTAGGTCGTGAGCGAGTACTACGACCAAGCGAAGAGTATGAAGAAGGTGTAAAGGAGGAGAAGACAGTTTGTTGTACGTGAAAGACCTTGGATGGGACGGCACGAGGAGCCATCAATTTCCGCTTGTAAGTTTCTCTAGATAGCTTTCTTTCTTCCTCGAGAAGCCCTTGACACGAGGAACGAGAAAGATTTTCTCCACTTTGTACCCGCTCTTGTCGGAGACGGTGAGAATTTTTGCGAGAGAGGGTTAAACACGATTTGAGAGAAAAAGAAAAATTCTATTACGTCACTCGTAAATCTATGTAAAGATTTAGATAATTTTCGCGTTCATTTATTCATCCGCTTAAAATGAAGAAGTGTGGAAAAGAAGACTGATTTATTTTCCAAATTACATCGTCAACTGTAATTATGAATTCCATTATGTTGCGGCGATGATGCTGTTTTGCTTTCGGCATCGTGAGCCGACTCGTGTTTCAATAGTAGCCGCGAATTACACGGAATTTTTAAGCCTGAGGGGCTAGGCCTTAGTTCGATGTCACATGTGGCGATACGGAAATTCGACGAATTGACATCTCCAGTTGCATCGTCCGATCGCCCTTTGTGCGATCGGAAAAACGTGTCGAGACTTGCGTCGCGTTCCGACACAGTAGTCAGTCTGGTCTTACAATTAGCAAAGAAAGAATTCGGATCTCCACGATCTGAGATCCGCTTCGCGTTCGAGTTGTAGAGCTACACATATGCAATAAATGTTTAAGTTGTTTTTTTATTGTTACGTAAAATTCAAGGAAGAAGCAATCGACTTTTTCATCCTTTCGCCGAATGAGAAAATGCGTGTACGTGGACGTACACTAGACTGAAGGGGAGAATAGATCCCCTCAGGTCATCGAGCACATTAACACTATTTCTACCAAAGGTGTCAAAAGACACCTTCTCAAATTGTATTTCAAATTTATTTTCCAAGTTGAATCATCTTTCCTCAATCACTTCTTTCACTATTCGTATATCAGTTGCTAAATTAATTTAGGAGTATTATTTTCCTACAGCTCATCCTCGACACAAGAAGACGCCTCTTGGTCGAGATAGGTATATACAAAATCTCGGTAGAAATAGTGTTAAAGTAAATCCTTCTTAAAGAGTTAATCTCCGAATTTAAAACACGGGAAACGACAAACGCGGTCGAACGAGTGAAATAGCTGGGGGTATCGAGACTCTCCTCGCTTCAAGTTAGAAAGCTTATACCTCGTCTCACCCCTGAAGGGTCTCAAAGGGTGAGAAGGAGCTTGACGAAAAATTCGAGGGATAGAGCGAAGCCTTCGGCATTTGGGTCTTTCGCTCGACCAATCTGCGTCCGGTACAGACGTCTGAAATACGATGGAACGAGGGTGTCGAGGACGTGGTACGAGAGGGTTGAAGACGAGGACGAAGAAGATCGAAGGAAGACGAGGGGAGGGATTTCGGGAAGAAGGAACGCGAAGAAGTAACATACACAGGCCATTCGGGACAAGTGTCACCGTGGTAACGTGCCTCGTAAAAACGGACACCTTGTGCGTACCGAACGTTCGTCCTTCCTCGCGCGCAAACGTCTCCGCAGCGTGTTTGTGTAGCAACGTGTGGGACACTGTGAATCGAGTGCGACGTAAGAGAGATAAACGTGTGTCCGTACCGGCACGATCGTGTTCCACCGTCGAGAGGACCAATAAAATCGAACGCTATTGTACTCCGCGTTCTACGTTCCGTGTCTCCTCTTCTCACCCACCCTTCTTCTCTCGTATACCTTTTTCTTCCTCCACCTCTTCTCTTCCACTCTCCGTTCGCCATATTTATCCTTCCTTCTTTCTCTACGCCTCGCGCGCGATCCTTCTGTTCCCGCGAAACCGCAGAAACACTTTGCTTCGAGATAAACAACGCTGGAGATCGTTCGTTCTTGCAAAAAAAAAAGAGAAAGAGAAAGGTAGAGAAAGAGAGAGGGGAAAAAGGGTTATTCATTTGCATCGATCGGGTAGGACGCCACGATTCTGGATTAGCCTACTTCGAAGACCGCGATACGTTGGGTTTTACGGCTTTATGTGCCAAGCTCGCAGCCGTAGATAAATATCCAAATGTACTTCTGTATCGGTAGGAGAGAACACACGAAACTCGACCATTTCTCACGAGTTTATTGCTCACCGCGAGAACCGCGCGAACAATTTCAAGCGCACAGAAAAATTTCCTCCCGACGCTCGAGACTGCAAAAATTCGAAATGACACTTTCCATCTGGGACCACGTGGAAGCTACTTCTTCGGTCGTCGATGCAGTCGCGCGGATTTCAAGAAGCGACTATTTCAGCAAATCGCTTATTTCTAAAGCCGAACATTTCCACGAGCTTGTTATTACAGTCGTCGAAGGGGTCGAAGACTTATTCGACCGGACAATGTATAACATAGGCAGCGCCAGAACTATCAATGGGGGTGGGCGGGCCACAGGTGGGCCAGCGTTTTTACGCGTAGGCCATATTTACCTCTACGATCGAACTTGTACCTCTTTTTTTTGTTCTTTCTTTTAATATTAATTTCAATATTTTTTTTTCGCTTAATATTAATTGTAGAATTTTAATTATAACAATAACTTCGTATAAAAAAAGCTGAAAACTTGGACAGAATAGGACAGCATAACCATGCTAAAATTTTCTAAAATTGTTGGGTGGACCAAAAGATGGGCCAGCGTATTTTTACGTGGGCCAGGGCCCAGATGTATAATCTCGGTGGTGAACGCGCTTTTCCGGCTCGGTTGAAAATTCAAGCGGAAGTGAGGACAGTGTTGACAGACCCATCCGTTGCGCACCCTTCTGATTTTCTGTTTGTGCGCATTCGCTCGGCTCATCCCCTCGATATAAAATCGCGCCGCAGTTCCCGAAATAATAAATCCCTCGGTGACGCGCGGTATCGGCACATTAAATTCGTCCTGTCGCTACGCGCTCAAAGTGGCCGCTCGTCCACCGGTGGTGAACATTGCTATTGACGCCTTTCTACCTTTCTCTTTCTCTCTCGTGGCCCGACCACGTCCGTTCATGCTGCCAGCCACCCGCTCGCATTACGCTCCGTGGCTGTGCAACACCGAACGCGAGCGACCAACATGACGCTACTCGAACTGTCTAAACAAAATTTCAATTTCTCCCAGACGGCTGACTGGCGCGAAACAAAGCCGCGTCACGAGCAGACTGACACGTTGCTGTAGGTTCCTCCTCGTGGAGGGTACCTCGTCGCGGTAAACTGCCTGCGTATCGGTGCGGGCTGCATCGAAACGTCATTATGCATTCGGTACAGCCCCGAGCAAAATCCCTCCGATAATTGCGAGTCTCTCTCTCTCGCGCGCGCGCCCACACGTCTCCATTTTCAGCTCCGCGGATGATGGGGCGCTTTCGAGAAACAGGGAATATTTCGTGGACGAGGGTGCCGAAGGGTGAAGGGTGAAGGGTGAAAGGTGAAAATTTCGGATGCTTCGCCGAGGATCGTGGCACGGCAGAGGAGGACGAAGATAGTAATCGATAGGTTTGTCCTTTTGCTCGCCGGTTAAATGCGCCAAGTAACACAGTGTTGCGCTCTGTTCGACTGACGTTAATAGCACGCTTGGATTTTCGTGAATGGGTGTGATATAGAGATTGTACGAACTCTTGCAAGTGGATCGTGTAAGTATGCAGATTAAATGTGCGCTTCGATTTTTCCAATCGCTGTTCCACTCGTCGAAAAATTTGGTTTCCTTCGATCCGCTACGTGGCATTATGGGCATGAAGTCGTTTTTTAGTGCCAAAAGTCGTTCGACGACTGAATTCTGAACCGATTGCAATGAAATTAGTCCCAAAATACGCGTTATTTATTGTACTATAGCAGAGACCTGCACTTTTTTTGATATTGAAATTTGTTAATTAATACAAAATCGAAATTGTTCTAAACTTTTGGCAATCATTTTTTGGTTACGGTGTTTATAATCCCTTCAATCTTGATATACAAGGGTTTTCTGGTTCGCTGATTACGAAAGCGTGACACAAATTTTAAAATGCCAGATGGTGTAGCACGTCCTTGCCACTTTAGAAGCGGATAACAAGCGACGTGCGTAGCACATCTTTCCAGCTGAAGAGATTGACAAATTGTAATATCAAAAAAAGTGCAGGTCTCCGCTATAGTACAATAAATAACGCGTATTTTAAGACTAATTTCGTCGCAATCGGTTCAGAATTCAGCCGTCGCATGACTTTTGGCACTAAAAAACGACTTTATGCCCACAGTGCGCGGACTCGAAAATCGTTCGGGATAGAAAAATTGTTGCCGCAGTCGCTAGAGGTGCGAGGAGAGATGAAAGAAAAAGGATGGAGTGGGAAACGATGGGGCATCGATAACGAGAACGAACCATCATCCTGTCCCCGTGATATTCGTCAAGTTCTCGTTTTCCAAAAAATTGCACAGTCCGAACGACGCGCTGCTGCTGCTCTGCTCGTGCTATTCGTTCTCGACGTCGCGTAAAAATACATTTTTCGGAGTATGTACCTTCGCGGCCTATCCACGCGACCACTGTGTCGGACCTACCCGATTCGGTTGGTTATTTAAAAGCCATTGCACGCCCGTTAACCGAGTGGACGATTTTTGCGCAAGTTGGTGCGATCGTTCGATTCGTCGGATCCTTTGTGAGCCATCGAACCTGTCGATCGCAAGGATCCAATGGGATAAAAACGAAAAAAAGCAGGGGAGGAACGTAGATCGTGGAAAAAGTTTCTTTTTCCTTGAAACGCTCACCTTGGTACTCGAGCATTCCGAAAAGAATTTCATTTCGAGCGGACCGCGCGCGCTATAAAGAATTTTAATCGCGGATTACAAGTTAAACGATAAGGTTGTAAAGAAAGGAAGAATTATTAGGAGCAACCCCTAGAGGCGGCCGAGAATTTTAATTAGCGTCCTCGACTCGCGATTAGCGTTGCTCTACCCAACTTTCTCATTTCTCCGTCCCGTCCCACGGTGTGTCTCTAACTCTCTCATATCTGCAACTTCTTTTAGCCGTGCTTTCATTCGGTCCTGTAATTTGCTGCCCGGAAAAGCTCCAATGGCATACAAAATTTGTCCTGTTTTCGAGCTGAAATATTTACATTGCTGTCTAAGATTCGTGTATACGGCGATTTTTAATTAGCGCTTTTTAAGTAAACTTTCGAATAACTGAAACACACAATTATAATCACAATTTCAATAATAATCATAGCTCTTGGCCAGGAGCACAAACGAAAATATTTCTTTTCCTCCTTCCACCTCCATTCTCCTTTACGAGACAAAGTCTACTTTCTCTTGAGTCACAAAAATGACATCGCATCTTCACCTCGTATCCATCGTCCACAGCAGGTGTACCCATCTAACGTTACCTAGGGAATAGCCGATTTCCCAAATTCCGCGTCGTTACTCCCGAAGCGGGTGCGTCAGCCGGCTGGGTGGTAACTTCCCTGTCGTGCCTCCTACTTGGCAATTAGATGCCGAAGAGCGATGCTCAATGTTGGGAGAAACCCGTCTGGCGTTGCTCCAGGAAGCCGCAACAGTGGACCGGCTCGAAGTTTACCGGTAGGGGTTGTCTGCAGCAACCACTTTAAGCTTCTACCACCCCTTCTGCCCTCCTCTCACTCTCACCCCTCTTCTCTGTCTCTCCATCCACCCCCTTCTTCCAATTCCACCCTCGGCCCGTGTTCTTCGCTCGTCCTCCCACCGTTTCCTTTCTACCGACGTTGTTCCTCGTCGACGCCACCCCAACCCTCCACCCACCCTTTTCCTCGCTCACTCTTACTTCCATCGGTGCACACGGTAAAGCCGTCGAACCTCACAGAGACCACCCGACGTGGTACCTGCCTGTCGCGGACAGTCTCCCCTGAGCGGTTCTTGAGCAACTTCGTGAATTCTGTTATATCCCATGGGCGCGCGAGCCTTTCTCTTGTTTCGCCGATTTCTCGGGGACGTCTATCGCGTCGCTCGGAGCGCCTGGAGGATGGGTAGGTGTAGAGAAAATGGGGTAGAATCGATGGGATTGTGGACGAAGAATGCAGAGATCGTCGTTGATCCTTGAGCTTGAATCGCATGGTCGAATCGTATGGAAGTGGATTAATTTCATATTCTCGTTAATTCCATATTCTGCTGTTTAGATTAGCCTCGTGTACACTGATTATTGATTAAGATTATTCGAGACGAGAAGATTAATTTTTCAATTACTTTCAAATATTCACATTTTATTTACGAATCTAGCAATGATTTTCCAATAAGACCCAGTGTTTATTCCACGTTAGATCCCTGTAACCTGGTGTTCCACACTCTCATCGTGTACATCCACGAATCAGGGTGAAAAATTTGAATCCCGAGGATTCTAAAGAATTCTCGCAACGTTTGGTAAAATTCGCTGGATAATCTGTACCAACGCTTTCGTGCTTCCATTCCGGGGCCACGAAGGATCAGCGGCACGCGGTTAATAGTAATGGTAGTGGCTGAGAGTAAAACGAAGAGGAAGTGGGAGGACGAGGCATTCGCAAGCTTGCAAAAGCGCCGGCATGCGTTTCGCATTAAAGTTTCATTTCGCGTTGACGCTGCCCAAATAATTTCACGCTGTACGGCCACGAAGTCGCTCTAGGTTTCACCTCGTCCTCCTACTTCTTCTGGGCTGGGTAAAGGGAGACGGAGAGGAAGGATAGGGCCTGGATGCGTCTCGCCTCCTTCCACCACGGTGCGCTCGTGCGTTCCAAGCCTCCGCGCTCCTTTGGAAATTTAATTTCGCTACGCGAAAAAAGGAGAATGGCGACGCAATCGCGACCAACCCTACCGCTCCGTCCTACCTTGTTCTATCCTTCTTCCTCTCCCTCGCTTCGTATCGTCGACCCTCCCTCACCGCACTCCATTCGCCAAGAGTGGGCGAGACTCTCTCCCCGTAAGTAAGTGGGGAATTACATTGCGCTCGTTGCTCGTTGCCTCGTCTCGGGCTAACATCGCGAGGATCTCGGAGAATATCGAGAAACGTCCGGGAGGGATTACCGAGAGCTTCCATCTCGTTTCCTTCTTCTTCCGTCTATTTTCGTCCTCACGAGTGCTTGCGCGGCGAGAGAAAAGCGGTCGAAAGAAATGGGACCTGTCCATTTTCAACGAGACTTCCTTTTTTGGAAAAACATCATTTTTACATATTTTTCAAGGAACAACGAGCGTGCGTGCGATATTTTGAAAAAGAAAATTCGAACAGCTTTGAATTTATGCTATTCTGAAGATCATCTCCGAAATAGCACTCTAGACAACAGTATCCCCTTAATAAAAGATCCTCTTTGCAAAAGGAAAGAAGAATTCTCTCTTCAATTATTCTATACACGGGATGCAATTGTACCGATCAAGTGTGCCTTTTCCCAAGCTCATCGTGATTTTCTTGCTTCGTGTAATTTGAAGTGTCCACTGGTTTCGTTGTAGCGCGAAATACGTAGTTTGCTACTGCGAATTGTCCGGGAGGACGATTTTAATTTATCGAGAAAATAAATGGGCGCAGATGGGGAACTAGCGTACGATTGGGTCCACGTTGGGGAGCAGGACTTACTTTTCGACGGAGAGACAATTTTTTGCTCGAAAGCTCGAGGTTCGGGGAGAAGGTGACCTCCTCCCTCGTGGTTGCGTAACCCTCGTCGCACCGCGAACAATCCGTATTTCCGGGGTGTCAGGCCCTCCCAACACTCGCGACCACGCGACACCGTAAACACCGCACGAGTGCGAACGGAAGGTCTAGCAGACCACGGGACACATCCTGCGTCCCCACCTTTCTCTCACGCGCCGCCATTGTAATGCGGCATAATAATCGAGAACTCACCCCTCGCCCTTCGCACTCGTTCCCCTCTCGTTCTTTCTCTCTCTCGCTACTCGTCTGTTTGTCCGACGGTTTCTTTCTCCGTTTCTCTCCCTGCCGTCCCTTTCCCCCATTCCACTTACCAGTGCCTCTCAAATGTCTCTCCTCGTAATCAAAATATTCGGGTGTTCCATTTTAAGTTACTAGTTCCGACGGATTCATTTTTTTGGGGGGGGGGGAGGGGGCGTGGAAAAGGAAATCTCGCGGTGGAAAATCTCGTCATGCCCATATAAACGATCGTGTCGTCTCGAATATTAATAAAACTTGTTTGTAGGAGGTTCCTTAGGACAACGCACACGAATCGATAGATTTTCCAAAATTCTTAATTTTCGTTTGAACACAGAGAACGATATTAAAAAAAAGAACCGTTATAGTGGCATTTATTTTTCTTTCCTTCGTAATCTCCTCGTTACGATACTACCAGAATAATGAATCGAAGAATACGCAGGTTTCAGAGAATCCTCCGCGTTTTTAATATAAAACAAAACTTTCTCTCGAACATTCCAGCGACCCTGATGAGCAAGCCCGGCTCGCACACTTTGAGAAACCCTGTCCGTCACCTACGACCCTGCACGAGCTCCCGCCACCTAGGGAGAATCGTCGAGGAGCACAGCGCGACTCCACGCACCGTTCTCGACTATCGAAATAAAAAGAATCCCCTCTCCTCGTCATCGAAAGTGGCAAAACTTTTCCTTTGTGCGTACCCCATGAAATATCGCCGGAGGTTATGGACGGGCCATTGTGACGTTCGACGCTTCGTTAAAATCATTTAACGCTTAAGTACCCGTCCTTCTACCCTCTTCTCTTTCTCTCTCCATCATCTTCTCACTTTTGAGCCGCGTGCCCAGGGCCCTGGGAAAATATATGTTTATTTAGGAAGGACGATCCACCCGTCTGGCTGTCTACGTGCCGTTGTGCGCCGAGCATCTCGCTCTCGCCACGCTCATAAGTGAAATATATTCTTCGAGGAAAGACGCTGGTCGAGCGCTCGTGATCGATGGTACAGCCTTCAGGTGCATCTCTCCTTCTCAAGTGACAGAGACAGAGAGTCTCGCTCTCTTCTTTACGATTTTTGCGGGCCAAAAGGGTCCCTCAAAATTAATTCTCCTCCGACGATCTCGTCCTCGGTGAGTCTTGTCGAACGTACGCGTGACACGAAAAGAATCTGCCACGCACTTTTCCTTTTACCTTCTGCCTCACGCGTCACAAACCCATCGCACCGTAAATCCTCCGCTTCGACTATAAAAATCGATTCTCGACCGTGAGCACCTCCATCAGGACCGTCGAGCCCTTTTGGTAAACCTTCGCGTTTCGCGAAGGAAGCAAGGGAGGCGGAGGGATAAGCGTAGAAAATTCTGAACGCGTAAGGCATAAGACTCACCCGCGCATTGTACGACGGAAGCGTCTCTCCTCTTCATACGCGAGAAAATGCGTCTTAAAGTGTTCTCGCGCGCATTAGGGGGTTACAATGGTGTTCCTCTTCTTCGCTCTTTCGGTTTCGCGTCTCTTTTTATACCTCTTTATAGGTAGATTCGTCCGAGACCTCTCCCTTCTACTTTCTTGGTTCGAAGTTTTTGAGAAGAGAAGTCTCGAAGAAAGAGATTGGAGAGAGAGAAAGAGAGAGGAGGCGGTAGGGGAGAGGTCTGAAAAGGCAGCAAGCAGCCGTAGGCGATTACCATGAGAATAAGGAGCCCGCTGTCAACGGTGTCAAAATACGAGCCATTCGGACGGGCCACGACGTTCCAAAAACGTTTCTTTCACAATGGACGTTCCATTACGGGGTGCGCGTGGTTTCGCAATCCTCGGTGGATCGAGACGAGACGAGGTTGGCGCGGGGAACGAGGAGAAGGAAGATGTGCGAGAATGATGGAGAATTATGGGGAGGATGAGAGAGGGTGGAGAGTACAGGCGTTGCGTAACCTGCTCGCAAGCTGTGCGAGTTAATTCGTGAGACGTAACGTGACTAATCGTGACTATCCGGTAAGCACACGCTATCTCGTTAATTAATTGCGTCGCAGGACGATTAGTTTAATTACAGAACCGTCGAGGGCGCGCCGATGTAGATGAATTTAATTTGGGGACGCTTGATTTACATTGAAAAATTAATCATCGAATTGATTTTAGGTAGAACCGTGAGAGCAGATTTCGTTGAAGAGTAAAAATTAGAGAATCTATATTAGACGAATCGATTCTAATACTGTAGAAAAGTGAGCGTGCGTATATGATAAAGAAGAAGCATTCGGTAAGAGAGAGAGGGAGAGAGGGAGAGAGTGAGAGAGAGTGAGAGTGTTGCATAAAAACATCTTGGGTGGCCCCAGCTGGTTTTATTGGTAGCCCCAAAAGTAACCCTTTAATGCAAACTGTTGCAGACATACAACATTGCGAAATATTCATCTTAGTAGTATCTGTGTAATGAGAATCATTTAATGCATCATTCAATGAGATATTTCTATAATATTACTCACTTACGGTTTAATTTTCACAAGAAATTTTGCAGCTCTGTTTACAGATCCATTAAGGACGAGCGTGGCATTAAAAGGACTAATTAAACGGTCAACATTGGTCCCCTCTCAGCTTTCGTTTATAGCCCGCCTTTAGTCCGGGACGAATGCGATATCCTGCCATTGATATTCACCAGATGAATTTAGACTCTCGTGCCTACCAATTAATTCGCCCACAATTGCTTCCTCATTGCATTGGAATGAGAAGGCTTGCCATCGTCACGAACGCCGAACACCTTCAATCTTTTCTCGAGCAGTCAGTTCACCATCACCCTCCTCCGTCCTTTTAAATGTATCTCGAGAGCTTCGTCGGGTAGGGTCCTTTACTAAATTAAACGGGGAGGTGCATGGCGGTGGTTGCGGTGCTGCACAGCGAGATGAAATAGAAAAAACAGAAAGATAGACAGACGGGCAGGACCGGCGCAAGGATGTTTCGCATCCTTACACAAAAATTACGATGTTCCAAAATTAATCCTACCATAATAATCAGTATCAATCGATTATTTGCACCTTCAGTAAATTATTCGGTTGGCAACTAAGTGATTGTGGATTTTGTCGATAAATGGCCTTTAAACTTTTTATTGTTTCGTTAACGTGTTCAAAGCATCTAACCTATATTTGTTTCTTATTGTTTCGACATCTACCTTTAATTTAGTAAAAAAATTATGTCGATTAGTTTTTTAGTTTTATTTTTATCCCAATTTAAAAATGAAAGAACAAGACTGCACGTCTTCAGGCATATTTTATTGTATTATTTCCGAAAAGGCAAGAACGCATTGCAAGCACAAAATAAGTTATGCGCCGTATATGGGAATAAAGCCTTGAAAGAAAGACAGTGTCAAAATTGGTATGCCAGATTTCCTTCTGGTGATTTTTCACTGAAAAATGCTCAACGATCTGGCCGTCCAGTTGATGTCGATGAGACCCATATCAAGATCATTATCGATTCAGATCGTCATGGCACAACACCTGATATTGCAGAGAAGCTCAATGTATCGCGTACATGCATTGAAAAAAAATGAAAAAGTTTGGCTACGTTTAAATTTCGCAATCACTTAGTCGGCAACCCAATATAATGCTTCGCAAAGGGCAAAAGAAAGTATCAAAAATATTTAAGAGCACACGAACAATGCGGATTCAATTGTCCGACCCACAATTCTTTAAATTTATTTATTGAAATTTTTTTAAGATTTAACACTTGTACCTTTGATGAGTTCCAGGGGCCCTGCGAAAAAGGATAGGTAGGAGAAAGGAGGAGGAGGAAGTTGCGAATCATCGTTCTTCTCGCCGCGTCCAACCGCTCCCTTCTCACCCGCCCCTCTTCTTCCCTCGCTCGTCACTTCCTCCTCGTCCTTTTTCTCGTGGCGCGTCCACCTCCGCCTTTCGTCTTTTCGATGCACTCCCACTCCTTCACCGATCCTCTTCGCATCTTTAATCCTCCACCTCGCGCAGCATTCGCGTCTCGAGCGCGCGAAGAGACGAGCGAAGAGTCTTACCTCCTTTGTCGCTTTACCACGTGACGTGTGCCCCTGGCCTTCTTCCATCTCACTCGTAGGATCTTACTCCTCTCCAACCACGACTCTCCATCGCCTCCTTATCCTCCTGCTTATACTCCAGAGTCTTCCGAGGGAGTCTCGCGGAGGAGGAGGAGGGTGAGAGGACAAGAGGGTTAGGGAGATCGCGAAACGAGGTACGCATGACGCAGAGAAATGGCATTTCTAAAGAAGGCACCACGAGCGGGAGGAACCACTGACAAGCCTCACAATGCTCCTCCGTGACGCCCTCCTTGGATTTATGCGCGTGTCAAAGTCTCCTTCCTCCCTTTCCGCCTGGCCACGCTGCATACTTTGGTATGCGACGTAGAAGTCGTTACGTGTAAATGCGTGAGAAAGAGAGAGAGAGAGAGAGAGAGAGAGAGAAGCGAAGAAGAGAGAGTAGGGCGCGGCTTGGAGAAGTGAGAATTGAAGAATCTGCGAGTGGAGATAGAAGAGGAGCAGGAAGCACGGCGAATGCGTCACGAAAGTAACGACGAACCGATACGGGTTGTTGGATACGATGAGAAAAGAGTAAAGTTTCCAAGTACTCTTGGTAACGTGTCCAACAGTTCGATCGGGCTGGAAGATAATTTGCCAGACGCGAGGACAGAAAGGTGGACCGCGTGAAGACGATTATTTCGCGATGACAAAGGGATGCGTAGGTATACAGATGTGTATGATTCTTTTGCCCTTTCAAATAGTTTCGTCAGACGGTTTAACCCTTTGACTGCTAAAGACGTATATATACATCCTCACAAATCCATCAACATATACGAAAGGCGAAAATATACGCCCTCTGTATTTTTTTACTATAGCACCATACTATACTGTAACATATTTTTTACAAATATAAAAGTATAAGTAAAAAATAAAAGTAAAAGTGTAATAACATCTTATATACAACACCTTTATATTTAATTACCGATTATTATTGAAGGAATGCACAAATTAAGTTAAGTAAATTAAAATAGCTTAAAAAGTTACTTAAGATAAATAAAAAAAGGGATATTTTTGAATTTATTTGCCGTTATTATTTTTTAAACCCTAAGAATGGTATCAAATTTCCGGATACTGTTTTGGTCACTAGCCAGTGGACAACCAGTCGCAGCGACTGACATGCGAAAAACGAGCGTCCATATTGATGGATTTGTCCGAGAGCGCGCCGCAGTCAAAGGGTTAAACGTGTATAAAGGTCCTTAAGTAATCTTTTATATGATAAAATATCTAAGGAGAAAACAATCGACGAGACCTAGAGCGTTGCAGGTGAAATGAAAGTGTAAATGTAACCAACGAAACGGAGAAAATCGTCTGCTAATTATCTTAAGATGAACCGAGGGAGATATTGGAGAGGAACCTTCCACGGTTTGGACCGGCTGTGAGAAGCTAGAGAGACGAGGAAGAGAAAAAGAGTAATTCGATGGATCCTACCCACGTGCTTCTTTTACCTTCTTCGGTGGAAGGACACCGTGGCTGGGTACTCCAATGTGCCAACGAAGGATCCCACGGAAAGTAAAGTGAAAGCAGTGACGCCACCGTATCTCAGGGGCACGTCCCGCGTTAATGCAGTAATTCCGCGGATGGTGAAATTTTCCTCTCATCCTCATACCCTTCTCTCTCCGCTAATTGCTGCTAAGAGCGAGTCTCGTAACACCGACGCAATATCCTGTCGAGTGGCCCTCCGGGAGAGGACGGGGGAGAGTGGAGGGAAACTGCTTGGAGTAATTGCGAAGGGCCACCGTGGTAATGGCGAATCGCGTTTATCCGATAAGTTCAGTCCGGTGCATTCAGCCTGATCGTTCCCTTTACTCGCTCGGTACCGAGCGACTCAGAAGCGATTTACTGTACGTCGATGAATCGTAAGCTTCGCGACTAATATCCAAATTGTCTTATGAGTATAAATTTTGATCAGGTTTGAATCTTTCATAAGGTTCTCTACGACTCTCTGCTTCTTACCTTCGCGTGAAAAAATCGCGAGGAAATTGGAAGGTAATCGACGTGAAACGATGCGCTTGCGAGAATTGAAAAAAACATGTTCGTGACACGAACCTCGTAAAATGACGAGAGAGAGAAATTGAATTCTCCTCGGCAATTTTCAGAAAAGTAAAAAGAAACAAGAAATTTATTTCAGACCTTCTGTGACTAGTCACGAATGAGAGGAAGACAAGTCCAGTGGGAATTATTGTACTAGCATCGATGAGTTACGAGTTAATTGTGCGATTAGGGATGATAAACCTGGCGGCTGGAAGAAGGATGGTAAGCGGTGGTGGACATTCGGTCCGCCGATGGTGGTGGATAAGGCGCGTGGAAAAAAAATAATGCGCGAGGGTGTCTAGTCCCGTGCGACCAGAGAGAGGGGACACTTAGAGGGTGGCTCGCGTGATTCAGAATATTATCATTGTGGAAATGTTTCATTGCGGATAAAGAGAGAGTCGAGGGGGTAGAATTTCACGCGATATCGCTGGGGATACTCGCGCTTACCGTACCTTACCAGGACGGATGTAGTTAATTAGCTTCAACCCTCCGAGTGCGATCGTCTCTTCCCTTACTGGATGGGGTTGAAAGAAGAAAAGTAGAAGGAAAAATAAGAGATTCGTCATTTATATCACGTTTTAAAATCATGGAATTACGCGTGACGTGGTGCAACCTTGTTGAATAAAGTCGAAGGTTTCTTTAATTATTTACATAAAAGTTCAAAAGATATTTTCAGTGACGTAGAAGTACTTTTTATTTCAAAATGTACGTATACGTCGAAGCACTCGCATGCTCTTCACGTCCGTCGTCACTCGTCACTCACTTAAATCACTCTTTTGTCCGTATTCATTCGTAACTCACCTCTCGTTCTCGATTTTATCTCACGAGTGACGACGTCTCCTACTATCTGGTGCTGGGTAGTTTTCGGTTCGGAGCATGATGCCGACGTATATTAGCAATCCTCAAAAACTATCGACTGCGCGAATCCAAAAGTCGAATATTTAACAGTCACGTCTCTTTGGTGATTGCGAAGTAATCTTAAGACACACGTGTACATATTAATGGCGACGTATCATGATTTTTCCTTTACCTTCTCCTTCTTAGTAATTTCTTCCACCCTCGCGCGGATCGAAAGGTGCTCGCAATTTGTGCGTGACGTCCTCCGAGCTTTCTCTGCCCTCTCACTCTTCATTTCTCTCTTTCTTTTTCTCCGTTTCCCTCTTTGCACTGTCGCGTGGTGCGTGTCACTTACGCGCATCGAGTATATCCGGGGTATACCGTGTCGCATGGAATCGCGAATCAAGATCTATGCATACTTCCCTAATTCATCGTCCTCGAGGGGGATCTTAATATCAGAGACCCGCGCGCCGCCATTCATTCCGCTCCTGAGAAGTCCTGCGACGGTCCTGCTCGTAACGGTCGTCTCGAGTCTCGTGTAATTATGCGAAAACCTTCTCCTCCCTCTACCGTTCCAAACACTGTCTCGTTCTCAGAGACGAATGAAATTAGCGGACAGCTTCGATCGTCGCACACGTTTACCACGCTAATTTCATTCGTCCCATTATCTTCTTAACCCTTTGCACGTTTTTCCAGTTTGTTCACGGCCAACTCTGATTTAATTTTTCTAGTTTTGATATCACATGTTAGGTATGAGATAATTACTTGCAGTTATTTAAAATTTAACGGTCTATTAACAAAATGATTGTTCATAAAGAATGTATAATATGTATAAAAATACGAACATTTATTTTATTGTTATCTATATTTTGTTTAAGTATGGTAATTTGTAAAACAAGCTCCTACATGTAAAAATGGCTTTCCGTCGCAAGTTTCACAAAAGTTTCACGCGCAATTCAGTACGATTGCGCTTGAACATGTGATAAGGAACATTAATATTATTATGCAGAGAAGTGTATAATACAAGACTTTTGTGTACATACATACGCATAATTTCAAAATATTTTCAAAATATTTAAATAAACCTGCTTTCCAGTAAGTTGTTTTATTAACCGTATGAAGTGTCACTCTAGAGGTGACCTTGTAATGCAAAGGGTTAAATTTGCAAGCCTTCTCGGAGACAAGCACCAGCATCCTCTTCAATTCTGTCGCCTGAAATCCTATCGAAAGAACAGAACGGAGTAAAACCGGAGGTCAACTCCTTGCCGACACTCTGGAGGCACACGAGCACTCACAAGTCAGTTTCCTCGCGTTGTCCTCGTTGGCGCGAGTAGTGCGTGACGAAGGGTCCTCGCGTGGTGCATGCCACTTACGCACTCGCATCGCGTATATCTCGCATTGCCACGAATATGTCTCGTAGCGCGTCCCCGCGAATCGCGGCGCGGCATGGCTCGCGTGTGCGTGTCGCCTCGAGCGCGAAATCCACTCGGTTTGAAATGCGCGCCAGATTCTTATCGCGAACTCTCGCATATGCTTGCATTATTCAGAGCTCGGCGCGCGGCATCTACGTTAACACTTTGACTGCCACGTAGATTTTTCATTGATGGCCCATGGCGCCACTTTTCATTTGTTTTCGTCTTCCTTCTTTATTTTTATTTTTTTGTTAACGCATTGCGTACGGGTCACGAGATATCTCGTTTTTAGCAAACCGAACGTTGCGTACGGATCATGAGATATCTCGTTTGCATACATAATAAATAGATACATAAAAAATATATGGTAATATTTAAGAATACTTTATATGAATATAATATCAAATGTGAATTAAAAAAGTGCATATAGGATAGTATAAAGAGTTTCTGGAGCGTTCAAAAATGTGCGGGCTCTGGGAGCGCGTTGAGCGCGCAGAGCGCCGTACGCAATGTGTTAATACAGGGTGAGTTTTAATGCCTGTCCCAACCTTTTACCATCGGAGTGAGTTAATACTCACGAATACTAACAGACTGCAACGCCGATGGTAAAAGGTTGGGACAGCCATGAAAACTCACCCTGTATATGATCGTACAAGTGCTGTAAATTGTAATTAGTATAATATTTTTTTTCATGATTTTCCCGGAGGTCACCGGTGACCATCGTCAAAATAGGAAAAACCGTGGTCGGCCACGTGGGACCATCGTGGTAGTCGAAGTGTTAATAGTAGTGGCGCATAATGATAGGATAGAACGTTGAGAGGCAAAGGACGACAATGGTCGATCCTTGCCGCGTTTCGTTCGGCCACGAAATTAATTCTTACGCTTCGTGCTGTCTCGCGGATGAGCATCCGGTGAAATAATAAAAAGATAATCGCGAGGTCGATTAGATCGACAAAGTATTACCTTTCTGCGACCAGTTCTTGTCCACGTGGACTTATGAGAGTTGACACGCTCGACTTTCACCCGCAAGCCTCGACAAACCTTCTCTGCCTGGTGACACGCTCGCGAATATCAACGAATAGCTCGGGAAATCGCGTGCGATCGTGCACGACGACGAGGTATGCGTGCGTATCTGGCGGCCAGGGGCTGCCAGCCCCCGTCACGAGACTCTACCGGAAATGCGTTGCCTGTCGTGCGTGGGAGGGTAAAGTCGAGTACGTCGGGGACGAACTCGCTCGAGACGAGGCAAAGGGAGGCGATTGCGATCGTTCATCCGGGGGCAGGTAAAAGATTCTTTTTTTTTCTCTTTCGTCCCGCTCTGCGAAACCCCTCAATTACGATCTATTGCGCTAATAGCACTGGGCAATGAGTTTGCCGTTTTACGTCGGTTGAAATCAATTTGAATAACAGAGCGAAGGAGAAGTCAATTTGAATACACAACTTTTCCGTAATAAACGTGGGATTTGGTAATGAAGGAGAGTGAGAGAGCGAGTGAAAGAGTGAGTGAGATAACGAGAATGAGGGAGAGAGTACAGCGTGACGAAAGTTCGAAGCTGCACGGATTGCGTATTGCGTTGATCCTTGGTTCGGGCGAACGACAAAGCAGATGTAGCTTGAGCGACGAACAGAGACGCAGCATTGCGAATAAAGTATACACTTCATCGCATAAAGCATCCATTGAAGATCTTTGTGTAAAGCTAATTGTTTCGACAATTTTCATTTTAACTCCTTCTGAGATCGAGGTGAGATGATCTACTGTGTTCCTAAGCCGAAGAGAAAAGTAAACCAATACACGATCTGCAATTTCGATCAAGAGATCTGAACGAAATCACAGAAATCTTTGTTCTACCGCGGCTCGACAAAGTTTCCTCGATTTTCCTTCGCTCGTAAGCTCGTCGATCTTAACAAAAAAAAAAACAATAAATAAGTATCCCCAGAAGCACACAAAATATATCCCTTCTCTCGCGCAATGCCGTTCCTACCTGCACCCTAATTAAAAGATATCCTCGTGCTCGTTAATCCTCGACGGTACAATGAACTACGCATGGGCGCTACGACGACGTTATTGTTTTCTCCGCTCATTGTCAGCAACGGGCTGCATTAATCTCGCGAATTCTCGAAATCCAAGGAAAAACGATGATTAATGGGGAGTTCATCGTTCCGCTCGATAATAAAGCGATCGCGATGAAGAGAAAAATATCCCGTTGGGCGAGAGAGACTCCGAGAACGCTTCTACCCTCTACGTCGTGTCTTCCACGCCCTTTTCTCTTCAGAGAGCTAAGGGAGGAATAAATATTAGTGGAAGTTGCAGGAGGGGTTGTTGAGCGGAGAGAGGAAGAGGAAAGGGGGGGTTAGACTGGCTTCCCTTATTCGTTGGTGTTCTTAAAAGGCGCTTCGTTATTAACGTCGATCCCCTCGCGGATTCGCAGCCCCACGACGCACATTCGGGAATTCCCCGATGTGCCTCCCCTTCGCCCTCTTATTATATTCGCGGTCGACGGGGCTGCGGCATTGGAGAGGCGAGACATTTTATGTTCTCATTTCGTTAACACCCGACGAAATGCCATGAGCACGCTTAAACGCGCGCAACAGACTCCAGTAGCTTCTGCACGACGTACCGATTGATCCTCGGAGCTGAAAATTTGTCCATTGCGCGAAATCCGTCGAAACGTAAAATTAGAATCGTAATTTTCGTATCTCTCCTCATTTCCATCGGCGACATCGCGAAGGATTTATTCACTTCTCTACATGCTACTTGGCTGTAAACCTAGTTTAAGCACAAGGGTCTAATAAAGGATGTTAATTTTTGACGAAGCAACGGAGTAGGAAAGAAAAAAAAAAGCGTCTCGTTATCTCGTAACGATACCTCCCTCGCTCGACACGGCGCGAATCCCACCGGTCGATTTCTACCGACAATTAAAATCTCGACGAGAAACGAAATACTCGACTGATTGCGAAACAGACACGTTATTAGCCAGCGAGAAAGCGAGGAGAGCGAGGAAGACGACGCGGGTGCGCGCGAGAGAACGAGAGTGCGGGGGAGGATGAACGAAGCGCATAGGAAATTCGAATTCTCTCGTAATTAGCGGATGTGCGACCTTAACGAGGACAAAGCGCGTCTGCCCACCGCTCCGTGAAAACAATCCGCCCCTGCCCTGCCTCCACCCTCCCAGGCTCGGCGCTATCGAGCATCGGTGCGAGTCTGCGCGTGCGTCTACCTTTGCCGATGATGATCGGTGGCGCCGATGGTCTAGGGTGGAGTAGGACGAGGATAGGGGGTGTAGTCGAAACTGTGCCGCTCTTTCGTCGAAACACAATCGTTTCGTCGAGGGAAAACGGGCCACGAGACCATAGATAATTCCTCTCAAAGTGGCCACCTCCATCCTCCACCTCGTCCTCCTCGTCCACCCTCACCTCCTGTCGTCCTTGGTGTCGATCGCAAATTAACTCGGCTTAATTAATGGCCTCGCCTGTTCGCCGATCACGACCACTGCCGCGCTCTGCTCACCAGTGGTGCTCTACTCTGGCCAGGCACTAGTATCAGTGGCCTCTGTTGCCCCTTTTTGTCCTCCATCATCCTCCTGTACCTCGTCTCCTTTATCCTTCTCCATTCGCTCGTCGTTCGACGACCGTCGAGGCGAGTCGAGAGAGCACCGAGAGACCGATGAAAGAGGTCCCGCCGATTTCACCTTTCTCTCACTCGCTTCTTCTAGAGTCCTTTATCACTCCGTTCTCTCTCACCGCAACTCTCTTTTTGTTTCTCCATCCAGTAGTCGTCGCGTCCCTTTCGCGAATCCATTCGTTCTTTCTTTTAATCGTCTCAACCCGCGGGAGCGCGGTGTGACGAATAGAGCGGCTCACTTCAATTAATTGGACGCCGAAAGGCGAGCTCTGCCTTTCACCGCGAAAGAAAAAAGAGGGTTAGGGGAGGGTGAGAAGGAGGAAGGAGTGGGAGAAGGATGTGGAGGTTTAAGTTCGACGACATCGATCCATTCTGCGGATAGGTAGACGCGAGAGGGTGCTATTGCAACCGGAAAATTAAAATTTCAAGTACTTTTCGCGGAAAACGGAGTGGACACACGCGTCGGATTGTGAGATATATTGGGACACGATGAAGTGAGAGATGTGGAGGCTGTGCGAGAGAGAATCTATTTGGTTGTTTGACATCAAAGGGAAATCTTGTCGTATGCGCCACGAACACGAATGGGGTGGTTTGAGGCGGTGGAGGGTGGTTAGGCGCACT
This sequence comes from Tiphia femorata, assembly GCA_944319695.1. Lineage (NCBI taxonomy): Eukaryota > Metazoa > Arthropoda > Insecta > Hymenoptera > Tiphiidae > Tiphia > Tiphia femorata. Next base: position 4,732,073 of record OX090904.1, read on the forward strand.
ACTATTGGGAAGGGTGGCTCGCCGCAACGCGAGTCTGTAACGCCCGAAACCCGGAGACACGTATAACCTCGAAGCATTTCGTATCTTGCGATTGTACAGGCGCGAGATCAATCTCTCTCTTTCTCTTTCTCTCTCACTTCGTCTCGTTCGCTCGTTGGTGAGAACACGTATCACCGTACCATACGAAATTGGGGTGGCTCAGAGCCCAAGAAAAGCGGAATTATTCAACAGTCTCAGTTATATTTAACATTCGCGGTACGAGCACGCTCCATTAGACGATGGCTTTACTCAGGAATGTAGGTACCACGTAGGAGTAATGAAAGGTAAAATGTGAATTTTTCCAGCGAAGAAGGGGGGTTCCTTGGAATCCTTGTCTGGAATTAAGTGAAATTGACTTTTCCATACTCTTTATGTATTTCTAATTGGTAAGTTCGTTTACTTGTGCATTATATTACGTATTTATATTTAGACTTTGAAGAATATTATTATATTTCGGAGGATGGTTTTGAAGGGCTGGCTTTCTGGGTGCAGATAAATAGCAATTTAAACAATCTTTGTATCTCTGTTTTGTTTTCTACCACATTTCTCCACCTGTGCTCATCGTTGGCGTTCCATTCTACTACCATCTAGTTTACGAGAAGGCTCGGACGATCGTCCGTTCTCAGTAAATGTCCCTCCAATTTGCTTTCTTATCGCACCGATCGAGAGGGAATTTATCGATTGGCGCTTGAAATTCCGGCCGGCGCGTTTTCTCGTGAAATATTAATGCGAGCATGCACGCGCTGTGGCTCGCGTGGGTGGTGTTTGGGCGCACATGCGATCGGGTCACCGGCTGCGAGAAAACTCAGCTCGGATGTTACGACCGACGTGAAAATCACGTGCCAGGAGGTGGGGGGAAAAAATTTCGAAATTGCACCGGATGGAATTTTTGGCACGCAATGGCCAACTGGACTTTTCAAGCAGACTTCTTCGTCCAAACGCATTTCATAACTATTAATATTTCCCTTTGGCAACGATTTTCGCAACGTCGTTTCAAAGTAAAGTGTATCAACGAGAAGTACATCCTTCGAATAAAATCGAATGACGCGAATACACCGTTTTAGAATCTCATATTGGCGTCTTCTGCCAAGTCTCGGCGTTTTCTTAGGTCAACACTGTCGAAAACTCTCTCAAAGCGGAATAACACCGAGTCTGTTGCCGATTGCAAAGGGAAAGAAAATACTGAAAGAAGAAAGTAAATAATTATTGCAAGAATTATTAAAAGAAGTATCTATGATGAGCTTCGAATGAGAAGTTAAAAGCGCGATCTTCGGAAATCAGCTTACACCTGTGGCAAAGAAAAATGCACCCACGCGCACCCTCCTAGTCAGTTCTTCGCCTTCTTCCCTTTTTTCTTTCTCGTCGAACTCTCTTGGACTTCTTAAGCTCCTTCTACTCTCTCTTTCCCCCTCTCTTGGCGTAGCTCTCGCAATAAAGAGCAGTCTGGCCGGCCGAACCGACGATTCGTACCAACGGCGTACGACACCCCCTTTAAAAGACTCCGTCGTCGTCGTTCCGCAAATAACCGCCCGCTTTATCTCCACCCTCCTTCCTCCTACCATCTCCTTATCCTCTCCTGCTGGGAGAGAAGCCCTACTAATAGTCCGAGTGACGCGAGGGTGGCAAAAGTCATCGTAGCCTGACACTCTTGCTTTAAAGCGCGACCCACGAAGCCACCGAGTCTCTCTTCTTTTTCGCGCTCTTTTAAAAGCGGGAGAGAAGGACGGAGAAAGAAGAGAATAATGATCAAAAGAGAAGCAACGAAAGGAAGAGTGTACTTGTTTCTTTCAAACGAGGCACGTGTTCTCCTTCTGGGCTTCGAGCCTCTCGTCCTTTCCCCCTTTTCGTTCATTCTCTCCACTCTCATCTTGCCTCACATTCATCTTGCTCGTCTTCCTTTCTTAGCCATGAGTAATCACTATCGATAAAATTCGACCTATGAAGAAATCTTTCTTCTTCCACCCCTGCCGATGATTGTTCTCAATGGACATCCAAAGAAGAAAGAATTCTTGCACAAACGTAGAATTATTCTCGATGAATGAGATTTCAATGGCACGGAGGCTTACGAGTGGGTCGAGGCGATGAAAGGGAGAAACGCGACTCTGGGGGTCGGGATGACCGAGGAGAGCTTCGACGATAAATCAATTATGGCGGGATCGAGCGAAAGAATTTTTTCGAGCGTTCGCGGATAGAGAAGGTTGACGAGTGGAAGGAAACAGAGTGCACGCACCCCGTGGAGAAAGAGGAGAAAGAGGAGGAGGAGGACGAGGAGAAGTAGCGTGGCTCGTCGATATTCAGGGACTTTATCGGCACAGGCGGAATAATTCATGAAAGAGGGTGGATAGTGCCAATTATAAAATAACGAAGCCGCTCGGTAGTGTGGTGCAAGGGTGGTTCCGCGAAGGAAAGAAGTAGGAAAGAGTGTGCGAGAGGGAAAAGCAGAAGGATGAAAGGGACTGGACCAGGAGAGATAAAAGAAAAGAGTAAGAGAGAGACAAAAGAAAGAATGTATTCTCATGTTCCTCTCTTTCTCTCTCTCTCTCTCTCTCTCTCTCTCTATCTATCTATCTACGTCTCTCTCGTGAAAGGGAGAAGGCGAATCTTTCCCTTTGTCGATGGTCCGACGACGAGTATTCGACGAGGCCTTCAAAGGATCTCTTTCTCTCCTCCTTTTCCAACTTTCCTCGTTTCCATGCTTCCTCTCTGAATTCTCCATTCTCCATTCACCCCATTCGTTTCCCCCACTTCACGCCCGCGCGCGGGACAAAATGCTCTTTAATTCCCAATATGGTCACCGCGAAAAATACTCGTCGATTTTTCTCAATTGACCGCACCTCGCCGCCCACGTTCCCTCCTTCTCCCTCGCTCATCGGCCGTCCACGATGGACGTCGCTAGCAATTTCAGACGTCACTCGCAGAAAACAGTCCCGCGAATTTCGGCTGGTCCGAGCGCGCGTCGGTGGCGTCGCGCGTGGCTGTCGTTGCTCGTTCATCCCCAAAGTAAAGCTAACGATCCTCTCCTCCTCTCATACCCCTCTTTCACCTCCTTCCCTCATCCGCGTCCACTCACCGAGTCCCGCCATTCCGCAGGAATTTTCCTGGCTTTAATTAAACTTTAATTCGCCTCGTTCCAACTGTCCGCGATCAAAATCGACGGTGGTGGTCTGCCGGTTTGCTCGACGTTCTGCACGAAATTTTCCCGGAAGCTCCGCTTCCACCTCCTCCTACCACTTCCACGCGGTTCAACGTCGATTTCGTTCTCGAGAATTTACGCGGATTACGGGTCAAATCGAGCGAGTCGAAATTTTGCGCTTTTTTATCGGTCGCGACTTATCGACGCGCGATATTCACGCACGTCGACTCGCTCTCGCCGGCCAGTCGACGAGATGTCGCGGACAGAAGAGCGAGGTGGGAAAAAAATTCGTCACTTAATATGCACGCCATCCTGCTGAGCTGCGCGGGGATGGCTGCGAGGGAAATAAGTGTTTCTACCTACGATTTGCATAGGCCACCCACCGTGAAAAATGTCGGAACGGGCTTAGGTCCCGCTCGAGGACACCCCTGGACGCCGTCCAGCACCTCCGCCTCATCCTCCCTCCGTCGGTACTCCTCTCTCCATCGCCACCCCCAATTCCAGATGTCACTCGCAGAAAATGGTTTTAGCTTTTATCACCCGCCACCACCACCGCGCCTAGGATTCTCTCATTCTCACACTGTCTCTCTTTCTCTTTCTCTTTCTCTCTTAGCGTGTACCCTTCCACGTCCCTCTCGTTTCGTTCCTCGTTACTGCCACTACCATTGCCACCTTCCCTTTCCGTAGCCCCTTCCACCCCTCTCTACTGCTCCGTGGACCGTCCAGAATTTTTCGGCTTTAATTAAAGTCCGCCCGCGAGAGACAGTGAATTAGCGGATCGTCCGGGTTTAAGCTACGCCCGGTCCCTTCGTCCCTGAATTTTTCAAGGATATGCGGGGAGGGTCTAAAAGGGTCTAATGTGTCTTGCGATGAGGTAATTTACCCATTCTTCTCTTCCCTTCTGTCTTTCGATTATTCATTGATACTTTCTTTGCCATCTACTGCGCGTTTACTTAAAGCTTCATTTTTTAATTTCACAGCATGAACTGGTGTTAGTTTTTTTAATTCGCAATGATATATGACGTTAATCGTAAGGGAAAGTATTCGATATTACAACAATATTTGCAAGAAGAAACTGGTTGAACCGATGGCACTGTATATCGTACAAATGAATAAGAGTGAAGTTGCAGAATTCGGAGTTTCGCTCGTTGAATAAAAAAGAAACAACTAAGAAAAAATCGACGGCAGCGACCCAATTATTCCAGAGGGGAGAGGGAGAGTTTCGCGTTTTTCGAGACGAGCAAGGGACGAGAGAACTCGAGGCGGATAATCGGCGACGGCTGGGCGGATAATTAGATCGCTTTTTAATTATGTGCTCTACGCTCTTGGCCCGGTGGGAAGGTGCAAATTAGGGACTACACGCTTGCGGCGCCACCCATCGCGTGGAATCGTGCCCACTCGAATTTCCGGGGTGTATCCTCTTCCTCGTTTGCCGCGCGAGGGTACGAAACGCTTTCGCTTTTCTTTCTCCTATCCTTCTATTTTCATTTTCCTTCCTTCGACCTACCGAGCCACCGAGCAGTGGAGCAACGCAGCCGAGCGTCGACGGAAATTTCAATTCTGCTAAATAAAAACAAAAACAAGGATTCTCGGTGCACACGTTAGTCTCTCGGCGCGGATAACAGTTTTCATTACTACGATCGTCGCGTTAACCAGTTAACTGTGGAATTTTTTTTTTGTGACTTTTAATTTGTAGTCTTTATATCGAATGGTAAGTTGTTTTTATTGTTCACGATCAAAAATATAGAAAATTTTCATTGACGTGTACACACATCGAACGCAGTTAACTGGTTAAGAAAGAATAGAAAAAACGATATGGACAAGTGGACGTAGAACGATTTTTTTATTTGTTTTTCAAGACTTTTGTGAACGAACGTCAGGCTTTCGTGCAAGATGAGGTTTTTCTTAGGAAAGAAGGAGAAAAACGATTATCACGATTGAACGGATCTCTTCTCTCTTGGCCATTTACGCCTCGTAATTTCAATGGTGCGCCCTCTCGAAGGCCTTTTCCATTTTGTTCAATTGCTCGCACTCTATTCTCAAGCTTTTCTCATTAAATTAATCAATAAGAAAGGCGCTGTCCACACGAAGGCGCGAACGAATCATATCGAGAGGCAATGCCCTTTTGCGAGTCCGTGTGCTTCATTCGGTGGTCGCTCCACGCGGGGATTATGAAATGTTAATTACTTTGATTCCGGAGGTTTGAGCCCGTCCTGCTTCGAGCTTAAGCTATTTTACATTCCGCGGTGCGTGTCGTTGGCAGCGGCTCCTATCTCTCCTTCTCTTTCTTTCTCTCCCTCGTTCTCTCTCCCGGTCTCACCTCGCCAACCGCATTGTCGGCAAGGAAAATCGAAGCAAGGGTCGTCGCCAGGAACGTATACAAAAGTGTACATACACATTAAGGGGGTGTTTTCAATTAAAGCCGCGGAAAAACACGTAGATCTTTTCAACGCAAGAGTTAGTAAAATTTGTAACATATTTATGGATCTAACAATAAGTGATTAGTGCAAATCTTCAAAAGGGCTATGGAAAAATTATAATCATCTTTCAAGTACTTGTACTTATATTAGATGTGACAAAATTTTCCAGGTACAATGTGTACCGTGATTATTCCTTTACTTTTTACACAAAACGAAAAAAAGAAACTTCATAAGTTTTTCATTTGCAACACATTTAAAAAAAAAAACTTTCTTACGTGGTAAATGGAAAGATCGCACTGTATATGTTTATAAGCAAAAATGTTGCAAACGCGGTTACAAAATCACGCGTAACGGTCACCCGTCGCGTCGATCACTGCTTACAAATTATCTACAAACGATAACAAACTTGCAATCCCGTCTGCTTCGACGAACTTTACCACCGCTCACATCGCACGCACATTTCACCACTATTTCACCCCGTGCTGTAACCCACCCAGTATCGTTATTCAATACTCGCAACCTCGTAGACACCACCGATCGGCATCATACCTTCAATGAAAATCGATCTGACTCGGTTGTGGCAGACGAAATCGCGAGTGCGACGGCCCTGTCGCGAAGGGGTGCAAGAAAGCGCACCCCCCACCCTCGCCAACCCCTTCTTCGTCATCCTCGAGCAAAGCCAGCTCGGCGTGTTTGCTCGTGCGTGAGGTAGCAAGAAAGAAAAGGGAGAGAGAAAGTCAAAAGGAGAGTGGGCGAACAGAAAAGTCCACGTGTGAGTACGTGTGTCGCGTTTCAAGGGGAAGAAACAGAAGACGGTAGGAGATGATCGGAGGAGAGTATAAGAAAGAGGTATAAGAGGAGGATATGAAAGAATCGAGAGAGACGAGAGAAAAAGTGAACGGAGAGGAAACCTTACGTCGAGCGGGGCACGAAGCGGAAGGGAGTGGAAAGAGGAAATATCGAATGGGAGGTGAAAGAGGAGGGAGTGGAGAGAAAGAAATGGAAGAGTAGAACGTGAGAGAGAGAGAGAGAGAGAGAGAGAGAGAGAGAGAGAGAGAGAGAGAGAGAGAGAGAGAGGCAATAGAGGAGAGATAGCATGTGGGTACTTGGACTTTAAATCTAAATCGAGAGAAATTCGAGGGTGGAAGGAGCAAGAGGGACGAATGGTCGGAGGCAGAGGGTGAGAGAAAGCTGGTGGAAGGTCGCCACAGTCCAACGGCCACATCGCAAAAGGATAGACGCGCGCGAGCGCGGGACCACGTGCGCCGAATATAGTGGCACGTCCCTGCTGATTGTACGGAGTTACTCTTTTCGCTTCCTCCGGGCCCTCTCACGGGAGTGGAAAAAGCGAAGAAACGAACGTCGACCTCCCCCACCTCCTCTCTCTAACCACCCCCGAGCCGTCTACGGTCGACCTTTTGCATTCGATACAGTCAAATAAACAAAGAGGAACTTCCTCTCAGAGCCATCCCTTCTTTACTCTCGCTTGGAAATGTCTTCGTCCAAGACAGAAAACTTACTTTACGAGATCGCTGCTGGAGCAAGTGCGTTCGACCGATCACCAACGTATTTCTGCAGTTTCTCCTTACTCTCTCTTGTGCTTTCCTGTTATTTGGATTCATCCTGCATTTCGATGAAGTTTTCATCGATGTTCAATAACATTCGAGGCTTGGAAACTCCACTCGTTGGAAGCGGAAGGGAAGAGGCTGTAAGTCTTCGAAGGATGGTTCATTGTGAACAGTTCTGTGTATTAAGAATTCAATTACAAGGGTTGACGTCTTCTCCGGAGAATTTGAAAGGAGGACACATCCATTGAATTTCTCGATCGCCTCTTGCGGCGCAGGTGACGGGACTGTTTAACAAGCGGAAGCATCTTGGAGGGGCCCTTGATTATTGCACAAAGGATAGCTTAATTGGAGGTAACTGTAAATGTGCCGGTTGTCGGAAAATTTGACACGCGCACGCACCACGCACAAAGACGCCGATATGGCGCGTCACGGGTCTACGAGACGACGGCCCGCTCCTCGTGTGAATATCAAATTGTCACTTCCGGGTGCCCAGGGCCTTGCATTAATTGGTAGGCGGTGGTCGTTAGCGCGGCTGCGTAATTTATCCCATGAGATGGCTCGCACCTGGTGAGACGATAATGACGCGCGAACGTAACGCGTCGTTGCGGCAGAATGGTGTAAGAATCGATGTAGAAGGTCGTCGAATAGAATGCTAAACGACAAGTGTAAAAGTGTTTCACAATTTAATTATGAACGTACCTAATAGATGCCGCACTGCAAGTTTATAATTAATTAAGACTACCGTTTCTCTTTTTCCAAGAATCCTTTTCTTCCAGATATTCGCACGTATACTTTAGTATACGCATATCACACATTATCCAGTCTCCAGTACTTAACAATATACAGAACAAACAAATGTAAAACAAGTGCCCACTTAGAATCGCATATCAACACCTTCCACGCTTTCTGCAACGTGTAATGCTCGCAGAACTGGAAATACATATTCGTCTAATTGCGAAATTCATTGTATCTCGTGTTCGTGTCACGTGCTCGATTCCGTCGAGAAAAAGCTTCCCTGGACCGAAGAGATGAGTACACAAGAAAAAAGAAACCCCCGAGTAACGACGAATTTCTTTTCGTTCGCCCTTTGAACGAATTGGAATTAGTTCTCGAAATTCTCCGGAGAGAAATCCGCTCTGTCGCTCACGGCTAAACTTTCTTTCTGCGAGGAGGATCGAGGTGACGAGGGTGAGAGGAGGAAGGCTGGAGGGACGAGGGTGCCCTTAACAAGTGGGTAGAACCTCCGACCTTAATTAAGACGCAAAAGGCTGCTTAATTGGGGGAATGCGCGTACAGAGATACTGCGCGTCGTCGTCGGTGGCAACTGGGGTTTTGGAGCGTCGGGTGTGCGCGCGGCTGTTCCGACGGTCCTGTGTCACACACACGCACGCGTGTGTAGTGCACGCGTGAGAGCCAGGTTGGGTTCGAGGACCAGGGAAATCCTGACCTGGACATCAAAGCGGGGGCTTAAAGCGACGTACTTACTCTACTCTCGCTTCTCTCTCTTTCTCTCTCTCATCCACGTATTTATCTATCCATCTCTCTCTTCTCTGCATGTGTATACCTTCTCTTGCTCTCTCTTCCACTCCTCCTCTATCTTTCTCTCTCGCGTCTCGATCGTCTAGTTCCTATACCCTCTCCGTTTTCCTCCTTCACCATTCGCCTACCTTCTCCATCTCTTCCCCCTTTATCTTCCTCCTCGTCCTCCTCCTCGTCCATAGCTCCGCGCGTCCTACGACGCGACGACGTTGGAGCTTAAGGGGTGAAATTCTCCCCCTATAATGCCGCCGCGCGGATATCCTCGTGCAGCCCCTACGGGGATGACGAGACAAAGGCTGGAGCGAGAAAGGAGAAATGGTGAGTGAGTGAGTGAGGGTGTGAGATGAACGGAAGGAGAAAGAGAGAAATAAAGAGAACAAGGAGCAGCAGGGGCTGTTCGAGAAGAGAAGCGAGGCAAAGAAGAGTTCCCCGCGACGTAGTGCACGTCCTCGGGCGATTTCCCTTTTTTTTTTTCATCCACTCCTTCCAGCTCCTCTTCCTCGTCCACGCACCTTCTCTCCACCCTTTCCACGGTTTCTCTCCTCCGAAAAATCGGACAGGTCACTCCAGCTTGAAGTGGCTCGTTAAACGAAGAACGATTCGCTATTGTCTATCAAAAGTATCGAATCGCAACACTTCTAGTGGCTGCTATAGAAACGATAAAAAAGGGTCATTATTGGCATCAGTTTTCACGGAGGAGTTGCCAACCTGTATAAAAGATTGTGGTTGAACGGCGAGAGCGCTATGAACTCCTGAATTCAAATCTCAGAGAGAATCCGAAGAAAGTAAATCACCAAGTACCGCTCGATTTGTTCGAATCTTCTACCACGAAAAAAGATTTCGTTTCCTTCGAAAAAATATGAAGACCAGGGTGCAGAGTGCACGAAGGTCTACATTCTCTTTAAATGTTCAATGTATAATAATGAACGTCAAGTTGAGACTTCGTCGTAGGACGCAACGGTTGCTGAAAGGCCCGTTGGGGCAGAACACGCAGCAAGCGCTCGAAATGGCAGGGCGCCCTAGAAGTATTAAATAGGCCTATTAAGAAACGTTTCTTCGTCGTTCTCTCTCTCTCTCCCCCCCTATCATCGATAAGAAACGCGACGTCTCGCGAATAAACTCGTTCCCCGGTACACACCAGCCTTCACCAGCACGTACTCACGCACGCGTGAGCACGTAACGGGTCGCGATTAACGATACGCCCTATAGGCGTTAAAAAGTTAAAACGAAACCCAACGAGAACTCGTTGACCTCTCCCTCTATCGTGCGTAAGATCGGTGGTTGTTGCAGGCTCGATAGGTGGCCACTGGCATGCACGCATGCGATCCAGGATCTTTTTATCCACGAGTCGCATGGGGGTCACGAAACGAATGCCCGACGCCACCGTAGACCGTTAAAGCCGTTATCGTCCGCGTAATCACAGTTTCATTCTTCGAGAGCGAAACGTGAAAGTTTCGCGTGTAACTCGCACGCCATCGGGAATGTGGGCGGTGGGCGAAATGTCGGGTACGACAGGATCGAGGCTTTACCCTTTTCATTTTTCGGAGTTTGCCGTTGGATCTGCCTCTTTAGTTTGTTGGAATATTAAGAAAGACGTGATAGGGTATGCGATGGACGAGCTTAATAGTAGAGAGAAATGTTTGAGAATGTTGGGTGGTTGGAAAAATCAAAGCAGAAAAAGGTTGTACAGTTGTGTGAATATAGGTGTGAGGCACTTCTGAGTACTGCGAGTGCAAGTTGGTGGTCGTAAAAGTATTATTATGTAAATTATATTTGTAAAAGGCATTCGCGGATGATTAAATTAATAATAGAGTGGTGGTAAAAGTATTATTATGTAAATTGTCTTTGTGAAAGGCACTCGAGGATGATTAAATTAATGATGGAGATGGCCTTAGCTGGTTTGGACGTAAAAGAAATTTGAATCCGCGTCTTTTCTCATGTCCTCGCATCGCTACAGTGGAACGTTATCAGCCTCTCGTGAAATTACTCACTATTACGATAGTGAATGAAATCAGATCATGGAAGACGACGTCGACATTTCCATCGCTCATACGTACTATTATTATCGAGAATTTCTCTTGGTAGGATTTGCGAGAGCACGCGATCCCGCGAAGGATAGTTCGAAGATCACGGAGTTGACCCCAACGATAGGCTGCCACTCTTAACTCTCGATCTTCCATCGGTGGGAACACGAAGATATTCTCCTCTATTCTCAACCATGCCGATCCGTTCTCGTCTTGAATTTAAAACACCATCAATCAAACTCCCTACCAATAATTTCTTCCGTCGAAATGAAAATTCTACGCCTCTTCTAATTCAATTGCACTCCTAACTTGAACAAATTTCTCGAATGCACGATTCAAAAATTATCACTACGAAACACGATGGATACACGTTCTCAGAATATTGTATGAGCTCGCAGCACAAATATAGAAAGACTGCGAGATGCCAAGTAAAAATTATTCACGACTAAACGATTGAGTCGAATACGATCCATTGATATTTCTTTCTCATAACTTTCGGATAGAAAATCTCGAGTGCAGCGTCATTTCGCTCGATTGATCCTTCAACACTGGCCAAAAGGAAGCAACGTCGCGAGTGATTTTCCTCGAGGGCGTATCGATGACAAAAGGGACACTCTCTCCTTTCCTCATTTTTTTTTTTCATGTTCACCCCGCGGCATGGGCCGTGCCCAGAGCGGATAGAGTCCTTTGGAGGGCCGCCCTCGCACCGCCACTCCCGTGCGAACTGGTCTGAAAACTTCTCCGTGGCGGTTGGGGTGGCAAGTGATTCTTTGTAGCCCGCTGGGGCGCGTCCCTGCGGTTATGTTGCAAAATGCGAGGGCTTTTCCTATTAAAGGGTACCTTCATCCCTCGTACCGTTCCTCATCCTCTCCTCTCTTACTCTCCCGCTCATTGCTCTCACTTTTCCTTCGTGCCTTTCCTCCCTTCGCTCCGTCCTTCGCAACTGGAAAGCTCCATAAGCTCCGAGCGAGGAGGAGGAGCTCGACCGAGAAACACGTGCCACGGAATAATTTCATGGGTGCGTTCCTCTTGCCGCGAGGTCTACGGCGACATTGCGAAATCGCCTCTCCCCAACTTACTCCGGTGAAAAGAAACAAAACAAAGAATAGAAATAAAAAACAAAAACACAAGAAAACACCACCTACTGGAATTCGTTACTTCGCATCCTGCGCGGATTTATGCACATTTCCTAACTATCACGATTCTACAGAGGGAAGGAAGAGTTCGGTGGGTCGAGTGGATTTGGTTTTAGAGAAACGCCTCCCTCGTTAGAATTTTTCTGGAAGCTCGCATTAGTGGCTCGAGATTTCATAGGGACGAATTATTTTCCTTTTTTTCCGAGGCTTCTCGACAAATCGATCTTTCCAGATCCCACCGGTTTTTCTTCCGGGCTTTCTACTTTATCTTCCTCCATTTCACCATCCACCATAGCTCTACGGATTCTTCTTGGGTTACCCAATCGCGTCCCTAACGCCGCGATCTAAACTCGCGCGCACGTTCCCTCCGATTTTATCCTTTCTATCCGGAGAAAACGTATCGCGAGCACCGTTCTGCGCGGGATACGAACTGGAAATTTCTCAGGGAACGAGCCCTCGCGAGTGTAAGGAAGATTTCGCGATTTCTTCACTACATTTTCTCCTCCTCCTTCTAGTTTCCAAGGGATTGCAAGGAGTGAAGCGCGAGACGTTCGTCACTGTAAATCGTTCGAGGCGAATTTCGAGAGCGTTCTCTCCCTCTCTCTCTCACACACACATTTGGACACGAAAGCTCTTCTCTCGCGCTTCTTCTTTTGCAGCAGGCGGAAAAGTCGTATGCCTTTCTCGCTTCCTTCCTCCTCCGCGAATTTTCAGAGCGCGCGTCACGTACCAGGCGTCCCGACGATTCCACCGCGTCTGCGGTATTCAAGTCGACGATCTATCCTTAAACGCACGTTCGGCGCCCTTTCGATGTACGTATACCTTGAAAGGATCTGCGGGTAATGGCGGGAGACGCAGGGGTTAAAGGGTAGAAAATTTCGGTCGGTGTTGCGCGGTGAAAGTCCTCGGGCCCGTGGCCAAACTGTGCGCTCGATAGGAACAAAACGAAAGAAAGAGATGAAAGTTGAGAAGTATGAGAAGAGGAATAAGAGGTGGATTTGAGGATTGTGAAGTGAAAGATGGAAAATGTATCGATGGTTAAGAAAAGAGTGAGTATCGTTGTTAGGCTAAATATAGAAAATTGAGAGGAGTTCCGATGATCGCAAATTCGAGGGGGTGATTTTTAGAATATACGCGAAATAATGATTACTCGACGATTGCTTAATGATGGCTTCTTGAACGATCTTTGAAGGAATTTACCGAAGAACGTAGACTTTGGCAAACGATAAGCGGATAATTACATAAAATAATTAACGTTTATTGCACTCGTAGATGATAGACTATAATATTCGAGAAATATTCCACGTGCTTCGCGAAACACGAATAATGTTCGGGATACCTTCGACGTGACTTCTAGTAAATTCATTGGACACGGTCTCGGGGAAGATACTTTCGGAAAATATAAAGATATATACATATATACTTAACATCGGCTCGCGAGGTATCTCTCGACGTGGGCTCCTGGCGAGAAGGATATCCCGCGAATATCCTACGGGACACGAAAAAGGGATTGAACGGAATCTGGAAGGATTTCGCGTTTACCAAGGGACGAGGGAGAAGCAGACGACGAAATCGAAGCCCTTCTTCGGTCACGCACACGAAGATTCAGTCGAGAGTTTGCCCTTGCCTCCCTGTTTTCACTCCCTTTGCGAATGAAAATGAAAACCTGACAGGAGAAGACAAGAAGTTTTCCGAGAAGGGAAGATATTTACTCTACTACAAACACAGATTAGGGAAAGCGAAGAAGACATTACGGAGAATGGGTAATTGAAAGAAACTGAGTTAAAGCTGAGACGTACTCAACAGTTTACTCTTTCGAATATCACGAATTGGAAGTGGCTCTACGTCGAGTAGTTTAACAGTTTACGTACGACAGTCGACAAATACGTTACCCTCCCGAACCGTATCTTACAGAAAATTACATTTCATTCGCTCGTGAACGAAACCACGGACGAAAACAATTATTTTCTATCATTCCTCCCTATTTGTTTCACGAACAATCATCCTTTGCACGTCGTAATAGACCGACCCTCGCCGTGATATATCTCTTATTAAGAACAAACCCTAAATAGCCAAAGTATACAATTCTCCTTTATTTACTATCCTACCTACGTTCGAAAAAATCAAACACATTAACCGTCGACAGCTTCTTTATAGAAAGGAAAAATAAAATGAACAAAGAATACCGGTGGCTAAAGAGTTCTAAACTGCGTGAGAAAGGGAATGAAGAAAGAAACAAAGATAGGTGAGTAAGAGAGGAGAAGAATGTTGGCTAAAGAAAGGAAGCGAGTATTTGACAGAGAAACTGAGCAGCGGTGCTTCCTCCGTCGGGAGGAACGAAGAACGAGAGTGGTAGTAAAAAGTAGGGCGGAAGTGAGAGGCTGGAGGAAGAGGAGTAGGGATAAAGAGGAAAAAGAAGGAAGAGAGTAGGAGGAGGCGGAAGGCCCGTTAGATTGAGTTTCAAGTTGTACGCCAACAAAACTCACAATCAGCCCGTCGTTCGGTCCTGCGAAAAGGAAACCCCTCGACTTGCCACGAGCAACGGGTCAGAGGCGTATCTACGGTACCGTGAACAAGAGGACCGAAGGGGCGCCGCGTTCTCGTAGGGCGAGTAGAGACGAACGATACCGGCTCCTGCTTCAGGCCTGGATGAGAAGGGCGAAGGGAATGGAGAGTGACGTAGAAGAGAGCGAAGAGGGTGAGGGTTGAATGCTCGGCCAATCGCAATACTGTCCGAAGCCCGTTCATGCGTGCTCCATCGGGAGTTCGACTTCTTGTTTCTCTTTGCTCAGTCTTTTCATTCCTCTCCGCCTACCACCCGTTTCTTCATCCCTGTTCCTTTACCACGTCCGCGTATTCTTATTCCCTCGTTCCGCAGTCTCCCTGTTCCCTTTCGTTCGCATCTTCCGTTTCGCGCATTCCTTCTGCCGATTGGCTCTCGCTTCGCCGAAATCAATTTCGCATGAATCGATTCTCCTTGTAAGCTAACCTCGTGTCCCAGTGATTCTCGTATCGATACGCTCGACCGTGTAGGCGAACCGCGGAAACGGAAGCTCGAAGAATAGCGGCGAAAGTGAAAGACGAGAGAGAAAAAGAGAGCAGAGATGGGTGGAGATTTCGTTCGGATTTGAAATCGACTCGAAGCATCGATCTATCAGTATCGAAATTATCAAATTACACTCGAGGCAAAGTCCAATTTTGACAGTCCTGAAAACAAGAGGGTCTGGGTTCTGATATGTAAATGCTCGTGGCTAATAGTGCGAGTTTCACCTCAGTCTTAACGGGTAATCACCCATTTCAGGTACTAACTGTTGCTTAACATCGGTGATCTCGCGCAACGGTGGCGTAACCATGGTCATCCAATCGCAGGTAGATATAAGCTGATGTGGAACGAGAACGTGCACGTTAATACCCACATAACAAATTCCGTTTCTAATTGCACCGTGCCTCGGACTCCCATGGATTATACTGGAAACATTATTTAATTAATCGCGGCTGAATAACGTCGGGCACGTAGTCGTTGCTAAGCCAGAAGCCACCCTTGTCCTCCGCGCCTCTACCATTTCATCCCTTCGATCGAACATGGCGCGCGCACGCTTCTGGATCAAACATTAAAATATTGACAGAGGACGAGCGGTAGCAGCAAGGGGGGTTGGCTCCAGTAAGAGGAGAAGAGAGGGATGGAGCGTTAAAATTAGTCCCGTGGCGCGCGAAACCACTAACCAAATTCTGCCATCTTTTCCGGTGGCTGGCTTTGTTCGCGAGACTCTAACCGCCACCTCCATCTCTACCGACTCCATTATGCCGGGCACAGGAGCAGCCCTGGTGTGTACCGAGGAATTTAATGCGGATGTAAGAGGGGTTGCAAGGGCGGATAGTGAAATCGACATTGGACAAACACACCCACCCCGATACAGTATAATACCGGTCACGCGACCGTGTTTATTCTTCTCAGTTAATCCGGGAGGAGCTGACTGAAAAATGGGGCTCCTTTTGCAAAAACTACCCTCCTTTATTATCTAGCAGCCCAAACACGAGTACGTCATTTTTAGCGGGAGCGACCGGTTAAAAGACGACGAGCGCCGTTCGGTGTTTGTTCGACAATTTATTTGAAGCCGAATTTCACCGTGACGGGAGAATGATGAGAACATGCGTTAGAAAAGAGAATCCAGGAGGGTGAATACCCAAAGACTTTGTTTATCTTCGTTGAATTTGCTTTCCACGACTCGAGTGAACAAATGTGACTCCTCGATGTTGCGAATTTAAGTTTACAATTTTTGGTGGCGCGTAATTTTGCTTTATACTTTCGTCCAGGATCAAAGGTGGGAAGGAGAAAGGAAAAATAAGAAGATAGGAGGATAGAAACACCGAGACTGGATAAACTACAAAGAAGGTTTGCCTTTGCGCGAGTATTTGTTTCGAAATTTTTTTTTTTACCTATGGACAAAAGATCGTTTGACCATGGGCTATCGTGGACGACGACGGGCGCCTGGCTCCTCTGTTTTTCCTCTCGGTTGTTGGCGGTATTCCACGCGCGACCCCTCGTCAACGTCTCTATTTGCCGTGTCTTAATTAAACCAAGTCCATTTAGGCGTATACCCGCTTTCTTACGCGGAGCGTGCAAACAGGAAGTAGAAAAGACGTTCTTTGATCGTCCGAGGAACCAATTTCCCGGACGGAAAGAGGGGGTAGGAGTGAAACGAGAGAAGGGGGTGAGGAAGAGAACGCGAAGAGAGAAAAGCTGAAACGGACGGTAAAGCTGGTGGTACACGGGGTCGTTGAACGAACAGGACGAAGTGAAGGAGAAGGAACGAAGAAGATAAAGGCGGAGAGAAGAAGCGAGAGATGGACGAATTAGATACTAGATCTTATCACGAGCATCATTAACAGAATCAGTACTTGCCGATAATAAGAAGCACGGGCGAAGAATCCAACGAGATTGAACGAAGGAAAAGGGAAAGGAGCTAATTCTATTATATTCGAATATTCTTTCTTTCGCTGTTATCGATCCTATGCTCTCTCCGCCTCGGGCCATTCTTATTGTTAGTTCAAGAGAACGAAAAGAGGAAACTCTCGAGGAAAAGGAGGAAATCAGTCGTTCCCGATAATAAGAAGCACGGGCGAAGAATCCAACGAGAATGAACGAAGGAAAAGGGAAAGGAGCTAATTCTATTATATTCGAATATTTATTCTTTCGCTGTTATCGATCCTATGCTCTCTCCGCCTCGGGCCATTCTTATTGTTAGTTCAAGAGAACGAAAAGAAGAAAATGGAGAGGCACATGAATGGGAAGTGATTCGCGAGAAGCTCCTTTTGTCGACCTCCTGGCTCATGCCACTGAGTTTCGGTACTTAGTTCCCAGTTTTATGTACTTTACTACTCGGAGGCCAACCCGGCCACCTCCCACCATTTCTGTTTATACGTCCGCATCGCCTCTATTGGTCCTATCGATGGCCCTGCAGCTCGGCGCAATAAAGTATCCATTTATCTTTCGTGCTTGCTCTTACCCTCCTTCGTTCTCCTCTCACTACCCCTTTCTCTTTGCCCTTTCCACCTCTTCGCCTTCGCGAAGCCACCCCCCGGGGGGTGCTTTTCCGCTCTTCCTCTCTCAATAAAGAATGAACCGGTAACGTCCGCAGTCGCGTCGCCTGGCAAATTCACGACTCGATTCCTCGGAATTACGTCGCTAGGCGCAACTGGATAGAAGGAAACGCGAGAGGGAAAGGAGCGCCCCGAGGAATAAAAGATAATGGGAGATCACTGCGCGCTCTCGAGGAGATCTCCGCAATCAAGCGAGGAAGGCTTGACGAAATTAATTCCGCTTTTCTGCCTTCCCTCTCTCCATCGTGCATTTCCAGTGTCCCACCAGTTTCTTCCTCATTTGATTCGCCTCGGTTTTTCCGTTCTCTTCCGCTTCTTCAAATCGCTCGCATTATCGTCCTCTAGTTTCCGTCCCTCGTCTTCTCCTCGGCGTCATTGCCAAGCGGGCTCTCGTTGCGACGTAATTTGCATGAAACCGTGCTCGTGTCGGTGCACCGTTATTGTTACTGTTATTATCATCGTCGTTATCATTATCATTATCGTTGCCAGCAAGCGAGGGAGAGCGTGGTCCTTCTCATCGCGAATCATTAGCTTCAGTTTTGGATTCGATTTTGGGGTCATCGCGTCGAGGTCAGCTCCACGTTTGATTTTGATATCGACTTTGACCATAACTTCAGCCTCGGTGTCAGCAGCCAAGTATTGGGCACATGTCGTTCTTAGCTCTTGCACGTTCGTGTCACCGTGTCGCGAATCTCGGCCCTTTCCCTCCGACGAAACGTTCTCGTGCCAACTCGTTTTATAATTGAACCGTCATGTTCAGCTTGGGTATAAACACGCGATTCAGTTCGACCAGGTTCGGACCGTACACGGAGCCTTCGATCGAGATGGCAGGCCCCGGTCAGTCGTTCATGCAAATCACCGACAAGATGTTTCATTGTCTCTTCTCCTTTTTTCTTACAAGTCTCCCTTTTGTTCTTCGTCGTGTTTTCCTTCTCTCGTTGCTTTCTTTCTGTTAAAATATTTTTAGAATCTTTTTTTTTTGCTGACCCGCCGAGCGTGTTCCGTGTTCTCGGTGGGATCTCGCAACAAGGCTCCCTTTGGCTGCGCAGTGCGTGTTATGACGTTGCATTTACATTTGCGAGAGGAAGGTAGAGAGAGAGCAAGAGAAAGAGAGGAAGAGGGAGGCAGAGTAGGGGTAGGAGAACGGAGAATTATGAAACAGCGAAAAGATTACTGCAAAAGATTTTGTCGATCATTATTTCACTAGTGTGTTCATAGATTGGAATAAATTTAATTATTCTAGTTAAAATTTTGCCTTATTATGCTTCTACGTACCATTAAAATCCTTCCTGGTTCAAGTGTTTAAATACGTCTAGTAGCGAACGCATCCTAATAGCGCGTGGCATAAAATGAAACGGTCGATACGACGAATATGAACAGCCTCTATGTTCCATTACGAGCGTTCGTCCAATAGGCTTCGAACGAGGTCATTCTCACTGTTTATGTTTATGTCTGCACGCTGGTGAAGCGATACGCCGCTTGATGACGAGTGATGACCGCCAGAGTGACATGCATATGCAGGAATGATGATTCCAAGGCATCTATGTCCAACTGTCGCGCGCTAGACGTGCGATAGTTTGCTTTACCGTTCTCCACCCTGGCCCGATGGATAACGAGGGTGAAGGTTTCCATGCATAAACAACGATTCCATGCCGAATGACATTTCCTTCTCCTACCGAAGAAATTGCCGGGCCAGTAGAAACTGTTGGATGACATAAAGTACGCTTGACACGAAAATTATAAACCTTAACCCCAACCTCGGGGCAGAAAAAGGTAAAAGAGAAAAATCCGCGTCGATGTTTTTCAACATCTTGGAATATCGCTCGTTGATAAGAAAATTTCTTTCTTCGTCGGAGAACAACGGATGAGAACGAAGGTTACCTCGAACGTGCTTTTAAAATCAATTTCTTCGTTCTTGGTTCACGTATTCCCACGGAGAGTACCTGTGCATCGGCTTCTATATATAGAGCACGCTTCGCAATGTGCATTCTTCCTGTTTAAGAATACATTTAGTGTCATCCCGAAGTGCTCCCTCTTCGTACTTAGAGTCGTCTATCGATCCCTTTTTTCAGCACGAGAAACACTGCAGCTCAATATTTGATGTGCACCGGGACCACTGTCCTACACGTACGTGCACACGCGTACCAACACACGCGCGCACTATTGAAGACCGCCATTCACGTAGGTGCGAACGGCCATATGTTACGAAAATGTTCGCGATCCTCGTTACCCCCGTTCTTATTTCGAGAAACTGACCCTCCAAATTTTTTCGTCCCCCTTGCTCTTTCTACGCGAAGGCAACGAGGGTGACGCACGCGTGCGTAACGTGAGTTCGGCGAAACGAACGTTCAAGTGGCACCCTCGAAGCACGAGGGTCGAATAGGCGCAACTGTCCCGAATTTCGTCACCGAATGAAGCGTCACGAATAGACTCTAAGGCGTTTTTAGCTCGGTTCAATTTTACGCGAAATACGAGAAAAACTCAAGTTCACTACCTAACATAATTTAATCGCGTATGAGAATTTTCAAGAGACATCCGAATTATTTGCTTACGGGGCATATTTTTAGCTTTTCATAGTTACATGACTTTTTGACCCGCGCGCGTAGTTTAATTTAGAAAGAATTCTCGGGGGTGGATCGTGAGGCCTGTATCTTTTCGAAGCCACCGGTTTGCCACTCTTCGCCACGCCATACTCTCCTAACTTCGTTTCTATCTCTGCTAAGTGCTCTCTCCTATCCTTGATTCTGCTTTCTTTCTCTCTCTCTCTCTCTCTGTCTGTCTCTCTTCCTTCAATCCCTCTCCGAGCGCTGTCCCATTGTTTCTCCTATTACTCCGACAACTTGTCCGTTTCTACGAGACCACCCCACGCGCCTCGTGCTCGTGGCAGTGCCCTCGTTTCGGCTTCAGCTCCGCGACGAAATCGAGTCTTCCGCCACGGTCAGCCGGGCTTAATTAGATCTCGAAAGTTAACGACCCCGAGTTAAGGGCCACCGCCCTCCGATAAACCGTGGTCCGGCTTACGCTCGCTCGCAAAGGGTCGAACGACATGGCGAGAGTCCTGAGTGAGAGAAAGGGGTTCAGGACGAAGGGACAGTTTGCTACGACGGTGATTTCGAAAGCGCGCGTGTCCCCAAGGACTTCTTCTGCCGGAAGATCGATCCAGCCATTTGGCAAATAACATTCTTCACTTGCAAATAAATTATGCAGCCTCCTTGTTCGTGTACTAAGTGGCTTTCGATTTTCCGACTCGTCATTGGTGATTGTTCCGACTTTCTATTTTCTACCACGATCTCAGCGGACCCTTTAATATCGTTTAATGTTTTCTTTTCCATTTTTTCCCGTTACGAGTTCGACATCGGGCGATAAACCCAGGACCACCGAGGCGAGGAAGAATGAAGATTCTTGCTTTAGTAAACGAACAATGAGCCCATTGATGCGTACCGATTCCTGTAGCCTGCCACGTCGTGATGGACGATCTGACGCAGGGAGCGTGCGCGAAATTATGCACAGTTTGGACTAGAGATGTAGTATCCAATTAAGGTATTAGATACGGGCAAGGAAATTAATAAAAAGGATCGAATAAAAGTGTCAAGCTACCAGTTTATTAGAACCTAAAAAATGAAAGAGAGGGGAGTTAATTTGGAAGAAAAAATTTGATTAATCGTTAGTCTCCATCATTAATAAACTTTAGGTACACGATTGTCAGACTTATTCGGCGCATGCATCGAGAAGTATAATTTCTCGAGAAGACTCGACTACTAATATCGAAATGGAAATGTTCCTATGAGAATAGCATCCAATATTTTTCTTATGCGTCTTTATTTTGTGTCGTTCGTCGACAGTGAATATCGATAGTGAAAACAAGAGAACAAGAGAGAGAGAGAGAGAGAGAGAGAGAGAGAGAGAGAGAGAGAGAGAGAGAGAGAGAGAAAGAATGAAAAATCGTTCGACCAGAGGGGTCGACGGCGAAGGGTGCCAACGGATCACCACCGTCAAACGAGGCGTTCGCTTTCGTTTTTGCACAAACCACCCCGGCTGATTAAATCCTTTTGTGATTTATCGCGCGAAATGCGATGCTCGTCGCGTTAACCCTTTCCGCTCGCTTCACTCCCTTCGATGCACCACCGTGGTGCGCCCTTGTGCCGTGTGCACGCTCGACCAAAACCGCTCGCGTAAACCGCGGAACGTTTTAATTCCCGAAGGACGAGAATCCTGGCTTTTCGAAGCGTGAGCAATGCCCTCTTCTCTCTTTCTCCCTCTCACTTTCTATTTTCCTCTTTCTCCTTCATCCCAACTTCATTCCAACTTTTCAACCAATCATACTCATCATTACCACCTTGGTTCCATCTTTCACGCGGATCATAATAATTTTCCACGAACAAATTTCACGTCCGTCGAATTTTCTCTCCCTGCTGTACCCTCTCTCACTCTCTCCTACCTTCTCCACCCCAAATTCTACCCTTTTCCTCCCCATTGACCGCTCCTCCCTTCACGACCCCACGAGTATCGAAATCCGTGCGATGCGACGAGGTGGAAAATAATTCGCAATAAAAATCCTCGTTGGACCTCGTTCGTGGAACGATCGGTGCCGTATGAAAAATTCTCTCCTCCACAACTCTTGTCCCAACCAACAGGCACGATCGAGGGTCGTGTAAATCATTTGGAATCGTCGACGTGCTCCATCGACGCGCTCATCATTTCTCGCTCCTTCTCTCGCGGGCCTTCATCTCTCTGCGCATCTTCGGCCGCTCTATCGGCGCGTCTACGGGCACACCGGGCCGTCGTAAAGCACAATTCACCACGTCGCCATTCGCGTCGAAATATCGCGCTGGCTCGACGACGAGGCCGAGCCGGTCGGTCCATCATCGGAGGGCCCAATAATTTCGAGAGTCATCCGCCTTCGGGTGCGGAGGGAGTGGAGGTGGAGGCGGACCGTCGCACGAAACGGTGCCGTAAATTCATTACACCGGGTGTTCATCACTTAAGGAGCGTTACGAGCCGCGGAGCACCACCTTCTCTTATTCCTCCTCTTCCTCTAACTCCTCTCCTTCCATCCTTTTCCTTCTGCACCTTTCATTCTCGTCTCCTCTCCCTCTCTCTCCATTCTCTCTCTCTCGAGAGCTCATCCTCCATGCAGGGCCGGTGCGTTAACTTGCATCTCATGCGTTCACGCGAGAGCACGAGGACCAATCTAAAGATCGTAATTCAAGCGACCACTTGAACTTGTCGAGAGTGGAAAGTGCAATCGTGCGGGTCGTCCAGATTCACCCACGTTTCAATATCGTAAGGGGGCTCTCCCCCCGGTGAATGAAGAAATAAACGTATGATGATTCGGACTTAGGGGTGGGTGCTTAAGTGGTCGCGTGGAAGAAGGAAAATTAATGATGGCGGATGAGTAAGTGGAGGAGGGTGAGAAGAGTGATTGCGCGCCGTTGAGAAATTTATTAATCGCGCAGGTGCCTGGTAAAAACAAAATTAACGTCGGTGTCCTGATGAGTGGAGGGTGAGGAGGACGATTTTTCGACGTTGGAAATTCACCGATTGCAGGTGCGGGTAATCGTTCGTTGTTTTATTTCAGATTCACCTGGCGCGGCGCAATTTTGAAAAACAAATTATCCCATCCGGGTGGATGAATTTTATTTTCCGCGAAATGCGCATGGAATAAATGTTGATTTTTTTTTCATCCTACGCCGGCCTGGCTTCCGTTGGACGAGATCGAGAGGCTTCGTTCACCACCCCCACCCTATCCGCTTTGCAACATAATGGAAATCAGCTACACGGTTATGAAAATCCAATAATAATAACAACTAACGATCCCCCTCGTGGGCCGCGGAGCGCTTCAACGCGGAAAATTGCGATCCGCCACAAAAATATTATTTGTCTCTTGCACAACCTACCCCATCTATACGCTTGTAAAATATAAAACATACTGTTAGGGCGGGTGACGAGCGAGCCAACGGACCAGTAACAAAAAATACACTTAATCCTTTTTCCACGCATTCGCCGCCCTATCGGTTAAATACGCGGGAAACATGGATCACCCACATTTTCCCACGATTTTCAATTATTCTCGACGACAATTCTTTTATCAACAAGAGTCTATTGTTTACTGCAATTCGACAACCAATAGTAACGACTCGTCTACGGCGCATGTGAAGGATGGAAGGTGGAATATTGATACCAGCTCGATACGTTCGTGCTAAACATTCCCTTTACTTCATGCATCCGTCACTTGGAACGAAAGCATTCCGAAAGAAACTTCACAAATATACGCCCTGCAAGTTCCAATTAAACGGAAAATCTCGAGAATCCATTAGCCTCGTCGGACGCGTCTTTCGGATTGGAAGAAGGCCTCGAAGAAACGAGATGAAAGGAACGAAATAAGAAAAACTAGAAAAGGAGGAGAGCACAGGACCGAGAGGCCAGTGAAAGAGGAACTCGTCCACGCTCGCTAGCACACGATATCCCTCGTTTAACGGGCAGGCAGAAGAAGAAAGGGAGGAGGAGAGGAGAAGTTGAGCTTGCCACGGAATACAATGGTTGACACTGTGAACCTCACCGTTGGACCCGCGGCTTGCTCTTATTGTCGACCTTAAACTCCGAGAGTCCGAGATGCTCTCCATTCGCCTGAGCTCTCGCTTGGTACTGGTGTGTGCTGGCCCCAAGGTTCCAAGGGTACCAGCCGCGCGCGTTATCTACGGCTCTTCGGGGAGCGCTCATGAACCTGTGACCCTTGTGAAAGAAGAAGATGAGGAGAATGGAAAGAAGAAGAAGAAGAAGAAGAAGAAGAAGGAAGCGTTCGTCGAGGAGAGAACGGAGGAGAGTGGCGCGTGGGAAGAGAAGCGGAGGTACTCTCTTTGCCGGCTCGTTGCAGTATCGACGAAAGGATCGATTGGATTGAAAGGAAGCGAGCAGGGGGAAGGAGAGAGGTAGAATCGATGGGATCGAGGTGGACGTCGGACTCGCGTATGACGTAGGCATAGGGAGGTGATCGATGGACCGTGTGGGCGAGGGATGGTGAAAGTTGCGTGGATGCACAAGACTCCTCGGGATGCCGGAAGATTGGCGGCCTTTGTATTTCAGAGGTAGGAGATAACGAGGCCGATCGATGAGCTTCGGGTTTTGCTGCGTAGTGGCGATCAATTTTCGCCTTCTTCTTTTTGCTTATCTAGTCGCGCGTCCACGAGGATCCCTTAGATTTTAGATCTCAAGTGATTTTCACGGAAATGCTCCAATTGCGTTTCGTCTTATGATTCTTCGTCGATCATTTTCTTCATGGATACGCGTTCGCGCTTAAATGAAAATTCCACGAGCCTCTCGTACGTCGAGACGGGTATTAATTTACATTTATTTCGGAAGGATTTCATTTCTCGCGCGAGACTTTCGAAATAAAATCTCTTTCATTTCTTCCCGGGTAGCGTAACATTTTCGTGGCTATGAAAATGAGGGTGGCAGAGCAACGTCGCGGAGACGCCTTCGCGGCAATGCGGTGACGTAATTTTCCCCCTGCGACAAGTTTGAAAGCCGCGGCTCTCACCGCGAGGGGGCAATGAAAGGCAGATAAAAGGAAGCGACGAAATAAAAACTAATATCCCATTTAACCGTCGCCATTGTGTCGACGCCACCCCTGTCGTTTGTCGGATGTAATAATAAGGGAGCGCGGGATGAGCATTGAGTGCAATCGAGGTAGCGGAAAAATTTAAATAGCCAACAAGGACGAGGGAGAAGAAAATCCCGGTAAATTGTCCATCCGGCAATAGCCTCGACGAAAAATCCTTAAATTATTCACGCGTAATTTTGTCGTTCGAAAGAAATTAATCAACCTCTCGTCGCGTTACACGAATTTATTCAGAGTAAAAGTGTGAAAATTCTCGACTCTCCCCGCATTCAAGAAGCATCGTCTCCACGTTCTATCGAAATAATTAAAATCGAGAACGAGGGTAAGCAAGAATTCCAGTAAATCTTTCGCCCCAGTAAAAACCCGCACTAAATAAAAATTCCTGACCATCCACGGATAATTATATTGCTGCAGCCAATATCCGCAATAGTCAATTGAGTCGTGGCTCGAGTCGCACGAATTCACCAAACGTAATTGGAACCACAAAGCTTTTCCCGCATTTCCTACTGCGAATTCTCCGCTCTCACCGCGCACAAGAATCTCACCAAGGGGACACGCACACACACGTACACAATGGAGGATCGCAGGAACGCTTCACCAATGGCATCCGGGTGGGATTGTTCTACGTACCTTACACGTACTTACACGTACCGAAGGTATCGCGAGCGAGATAAAAGGTGGGGGATAGAGAAGGGTAGCGAAATAAAAACTAATATTGCCTTTAACGTGGCCCATTGTTTTCTCCCTTTGTTCTTAGTGGGTAGAGCTCGTGCGCGCGTTGGAGACGGAGGAAGTGGCGGTGCAGGAGAGGTGTAGGACGAGGCGGAGCAGGAAGGAAGAAACGAGACGCGGCCTCGTTGCGGTCATACACCGGGTGGTACCGCCGACAGATCCTAGATAGAGGACACGAGGCTCCTCTCTTTCCTCCCGCGAACAAATCCTCTTTCTCTTTCCTTCGTCTCCTCCTCGTCTTTCCTCGATGCTACGGTGCTTACGTCGAGCGTGAGGAGCGCAGCGAGCGGGAGCACGGACGTCGCGCATCGCTTTGCATAAGTGGCCACTCGTGGTTGCGCCCTGCTCGAGAAACTTTTTGATCGATAGGAGACGCTCGCGACGAGCCGCCGGGAGAAAAACGAGGGAAAGTTTCGCTCGACCCCGAGAGCATTTCGTTCGCCCCGCGCGAGCTACAGTTGATAAAAGGACGCTGATGGAGATGGACTGGCAATCGTATTCGGGAAAATGCAAATTCTCCTGCGCGCGGTAAGCGTGTCGGTGCGAATCCGTGTAGATATAGATAGACGCGCTTGGAATTGTGCAATTTTGCATAGGGCAACGATTTAACGAGGATTTAAGTTTCGGATACAAGAAGTGAGGAGAATTCGTCTGGGCATCGAGCACTCCCGAGAATAATATTCAAAGTGAATGTTTACGATACTTAAAAAAAAAAAAAAACTTAGGAAATCTAGTAGAAGTAGGTGCCGATAATTTTATCTTCTTCTTTTACCACTCATTTTTATGTTGACAAAAGGGTGCGAAATAGAGGGTCGAATACCGATCACGTTTCTCGAAAATCGCAAGAAGCTCGAGCATCGGTCATCCTTGACAAAGTCTACCAACATGAAAATCCACCCCCACGGCGTTCATCTCTCGTACAAATGTCCTCACGCTGGCTGAATACAAACGATACAAGAAGTAGGTGGAGCTCGTGGAATACGACGTTAAGGTCGTTCTGCATGGAGCGACCTGTCCCGTTCCAAAGTTTTATGATAAATACACGGCAGGAATGGCCGCGAGAGTCCTCGCCAAGAGGACCGAGACAGAAGGGGCAGGAAGAAGTACCGTGGGTGGAGGTGGAGCACGAGAAAGAGGCTCCTGGAGATGTTGACGGTGGTGGTGGCCGCGGCACCGCCACCGCCGCCAGGGGCTGCTTTTGTTTCGAGTGGACAGGCAAGATACACGAGGGCGATTCCTCGTTTCCGGAAACTTTGTACTTCGCGGTTATTAATCCTCCTCTCCGCTTCCTCTTCCACTCGTCCGAGGTCACGAGAGAGAGAGAGAGAGAGAGAGAGAGAGAGAGAGAGAGAGAGAGAGAGGGAGGGAGACAGAGATCTCGTCAAGCATCCTGAGGATATTTGCTTGCTCGCCGCTCTGCCACTCGTCCTGGAGAAGTGTTCTGCATCGATCAGTTTTCAACGATGTCGCGGAAGTCTCTCGGGAGAGGTCGAGACGAGGCAGAGGCGAGGAAGCAGGGAAAGAGGGGTTGTAGATTCGTCGATGTTTCCATCACAATTCCATCTCCACTTCTCTTTCCCTTCGTATTGAGACGGTGGTCGCTAAAGGGTGTTTGTTTAGAGCAGTGGCGGAAGGAAATGCTCGATGTATAATACGACGTGACCCCGGCGCGATGGAAGACCGAACAAGTAGTTTTCAATTGCGAAAGACTCGCGGTTGAACAAACGCGCAATCTCGAGTTTCTCATACGCAATCTGTTTCCTGCGTGCTTGGTGCCCGCGGGTAAAGTTCTCTGACTCGGATAAATTAGATTGGAGTAATTTTAATAGAAAGTAAATGTATATATTTACATATATATTTGCAGGATCGAACACAGTTGATTTAGGCCGAAGCAACAAATGGAAGTAAAAAATTGCGAAGTTAATTTGATTTCTATAAGTACTGTGGTAGCCTAGTGAAACACGATGATTGGACAAGCTTAGAGTGGGACGTCTGACGATGCTTGGTGATTTGGGCAGTAGGCGGAGTAGAGTAATCGATAGATCGATGGACAGTTGAGTTGAGTTGCGACGAGAACGATAGGAAGAACGAGGGGCGCGACAAAAGCGAAATCTCAGTTTAGGTCGTTTCCTTTACACTTCCATTCTCCATCGATACTATTATTCTAAATGGGACACTTAATTGCAATCTATTACTACGATACTGTGCAGATACCAAGCGCAGATGCGATTAAACGCAAGGACGAAGCTTACGATCGCGAAAAGCTAAAATGCCCAAAGCGCCGGTTAAAACCAAGAGTCCGGAAAGTATGAGATGCTCGAGGTTGAGATGCTAAAAGTTCCACCCGTAGGCGCGCGCGCGCGCGTCAACTTAAGAGATCAAAGTTTCGATCGCGCGAATGTAAAACGCCTCCGGAAGCCGCGAGAGCGCATGCCGGCGTTGGCCCTGGCTAAGAAAAGTTCCTCGTGGCTCGAGGTGAACGTCCAGTCCCGGGAGGAGGTGGCGAAGGAAGGAGGTGGGCAGAGTGCATCGGGAAGGATTTCTCCTTTGAATCGAAAGGACGGCCGAGGGAAATCGTGGCCGCCGGGATAAATGGCACTCGGGACGGGATCTTTCCGCGCTCTTGGCCCTCCCTCTTCCACAGAGCCAAGCCCGTAAGGAAAACGCCCAAAAGCCTTGCCCTGCCGCCCGCGGAACTTATCGGTTTCCGATGTCGTCGTGTGCCGGCAATTGGAAAACTTTTCTCGTAATCCGTCAGATAAATCACGTGTCTCTTATGCCACCGTCCGTCCTCGCATTCCTCTTCCTTCACCATCTTCCTAGGGTTTCGCCAATCGTTCGTTTCCTGCAGAGACCACCACCGCGATTCACCGGTCCCTCGCTATCGACGCGCCTCCCGTCCTTCGCTTTCTATCGTGCGCTAGGACACCCTGGAATATTCCAAGCGATTCCACCAAGGTATTCGAATGATGGAAGCCACGAGAGCCACCGCGGTTGAGACGGCCAGGACTGGCGTTTTATGCACCGAGGTTTAAGGAAGGATGAGGAGAGCCTCGATCCTGCTTCTTCAAAGTCTCTCTTTACGAGGGAGCAATCGAGCGGTTGCTCTTCCGATTTATTTCTTCTCAACCTCTTCCTCTTCCTGTCCATCCTCGCACTTTACAAGTTCTCAGCTTCATCGCTCGACTTCTCTTCCTTCGTTCGGCTATTGGAAAAGCTTCTAGACGCAGATCTGAAATTGGGATTGAGAGGAAGTGTTCGGAGCAATATTTCGGTGTTTCGGTGAGGAGGAGATACAGGATGGCAAGAAGGGAGAGAAACAAAGGAGACGTTCTCCTAGGATGCCAAGATTTATCGGCCACGCGACCGTGGATGGTTCGTGGTTTACGAAACCTGCGTGGCATCTAGTAGGGTACGTCGAGCATCTCGAGCTGAGGACTTGGGGGAACCCTCGAACAATGGAGGCCACCGATCAAACGCATCACTAAAATCGAATTCACACCTTTTCAATTTGATCACCGCGAGTGATTCATTCGTCGTGAATGTGAAAGAGGCATTCTGGGGTGTTTACGACTGTGTCGGTTCAATGGACAAGAGTTGAGCAAGTAATTTTAGTTCATGCGCCCGATCATCCGACAAGGAACGTTATCACGCAGTTAAACGTTAATTCAAAGATACCTACGCATCATGAGAAGGCAAAATTAAGAAGAATCTAATTTAATTACCTCCCTTTGCGTTGGATTAGGATTACTTTCTTTCATAAAAAGTACCCCTTGGTCTACTTTCACTTGAAACAGGAATGCTCAAAATTGCCAACCCAACACCTGCGCATCGCGAACAAGATCCACAGCAAAACCTTATTCCAAGCTTCCAATCCCACAACTTACTTTTCTAAACCACTGTCACTGGGATCTGTCAAAGTCCCGAGGATCGGTATCGACTGCAGTTGCACGGTGGATTGGACGTTTATCGAGAGGAGCTTGGTAAGCTCCATTAATTAATATTTCCACAACAGTGGAAACCATTACCCAACTCCGGCTCCGGATCTTCTCTCGTTCACGGAACTATCAATAGCACACGCCTCGGCTCGTAACGACCGATCGCACAAAAGCTTCTCTCAGAGCACGAGCGATACCAAGCGTGCAGTGCGAACAGAAGCAACGTCCACAATTGGAATTCCCTTCTCTCCGCCTTCGCCCCTTCTCACCCACCACGATAGTTAATTAGGACACGTGGAAGGGCGCGTAGAACGTAACTTCGAGCCAAACAGATAAGGTATCGATCAGGCTTGTATTGTCTCTCGCGAGCACAACTCACACCCTGTTTCCACCCTCACCTTCTTGCAACTCACCCCTCTTCTATCTCGCTTTCTCTCTATCCTCTCTCTTGCTTTCTCTTTATCGTGCTTTCTCCTCTCGACATAATAACTCGTGCTGAATAACGGCTAGGGTGCAATTGCACTCGTCAACATTCTCAATGGCAACGGATTCTGCTGGCTTTGCATCGACGCAGATCGGCGACACCCGCGGCATCGGCGTCGGCGTCGGCGTCGCCGCCGGGAACGCTCTTACTTTCTTCCAGTTCCAAAGTTTACGCGCGGCTTTCAAAGGCGAGTATGCAATTACGATCGACATACTGGAACACATGAGTGTAAGAAACCTGCAAAAGGTAATAGGACGATGGTGATGGAGTACGAGAGTTTTAGATTGCTTGGACTTCTTATGCAAGAGTTTATACGACGTACCGAAACAATTGTTAGTACAACGTTTAGCATCGATTCGTTATTTGTAATCGAAATCGTGAAGATTTTCCTTTAGACTAGAAGCGCATGACCATCTTAAGTAAAAACACATAGAATCGCGCACTTGTGAGAGTTACGATGTTTCGAAATTAAGAAGTGTTCTTTTTTGCGTTCGAGGCATGCATGTCGTCGGTGCCATTTGCGTCAAGCGCTTCCATGCCTTGCATAAGCTGCTTACTGCGTTCTGCCGACCCTCAGGTGGAGGGACAAAGGACGAGAGGTGGTTGCAGAAGAAGAGGGAGCAACTCTCCTCTGTTAGAAACTTAGACGATGCTCGAGAATGAGGGGTAAGGACAAAGTGACTCGTTTAAAGTTACGACTCGCAGTCACGTGCCTCGCGTGTTTCAGGGTGCGAACCTCCTCGTCCTTCGTCGAGCGTCCTTCTTCGTCTTTCCTCCTCTATCTCTCATTCTCTCATTTTCTCTTCCTCCGCTCTTCCGACGTTTTCGGGTGTACGCGAGAGTCTCGTAAACCTCGGAGGTGCGCGCCCGAAATTGGCGGCCCTTTTCTCCGGCGTAAGAGGGTGGAGGAAAGCAAGGATGATATCAGGGTGGAACCACCGAAATCTGCGAACAAGGAGAAGAGAGGAGCACCGAAGCATTCGACGAATGCATTCGAAAATTTGTAGCACGGAATATTCACCTGTCGCGAGATCCGCAAGGTTGATTAACAATTTTACGTAGGGGAATACAATATCGTAAGATATTCTCTTGGAAATATTGAATCGAGACGATATATTAATTAATAATAATTCGTGTAACTAATCTTCGCAGGATAGTATTTGCTGCAACGTTCGAACGTAGACTATTAACGAATCACAGGTGGGGGGCATTCACAAAAATATTGTCAACACATGAAAACTGGAACATTCTACGCAATATTTATCACTCGCAGGGCAGACGTGATTTTCTAAAATAAGAGAAAACGTAATTGCACGGTGAATTTTTCAGAAAAAATTCATGAACGTGGAAAGGCAATTTCTGCGACGTCCTCGGTGGAGTTTTGTCCGAGGGTTAATTCACTTCCTGCTTCTGAATTTCAAGTATCCCAGGGACCCCAGTTGGTTCACGAGAGAGAGACATGGTTTCTCTCCGTGGACTCCCGGAGATTTACGAGAATGCGGATTCTAAAAAAGATCCTCCCTTTATGTCACCCCCAAGTTCTCGTACTATCCGCGGTTTAAGCGAGTTTCGCCGAGTGGCGAGAAAAATTTCACCGACCGAAAAGCCCGTGGAGTCGGAGATCGGCAGGGACGATGGAAACTTTTCACACCTAAGAGCAACGAAACTTTCCATCCAATTTTATTTAGTGTCCAATAACTCGCTCGTCGTGCGGCAGGTGTGCGTACCACCGAAAAGGGTTGAAGGCGAAGGGCGTGGAGAGCGAAGGTGAAAGGAGAATAAGAGAAAGAGAGGAGATGGCAGGAGGTGGCAACGATCACGACGAACGAGGGCGAGTAAAAAAGAAATTTAACGCCTCGCGGCGCGAAAAGTGCAGTCGAACACGCGAGCGAAAGTTTCGCGGGGTGGGGGCTGAAGCGAGCGAGCGAGGGTGCAAGAGCACACCCAGAAAATATATAGCCGGTGAAACGAAACGAAAGAAAGGTAGCGTAGGATTATATCTTATTCGCCGAGAATCGCGATTCTCGTCGATCATGGCCAGTACCCCGTCGTGGCGCGCTTGGTTCTTTTCGCACCGCACGTGACGCAAGGATTAAGCGAACTTTGCTGGGCATTTTTATTACCAGCTATTCTGTCTCTGCAACATTTAGATCATTCGTCCATTTTAATGTATGAAACGCGTTTAAGAACTGTGCTGCTTGAAAATTATTTCAAGAGAAAATTCTTTTTTATCTTTACCTCCTAGGAATCCAGTGTTTCCCTTATCTTAATAAATAAATTACGAGTACTTAAATTTTCTCTTTAATCGGAATGCGCGTTCTACATTTACTATTACTACCCAGTCGAAAATGAAAGCAAACTATTGCAAGAATCGCGAACTTTTGAAAATAAATACAATTTGATTATTATTTTACTCCCAATAGACACTACATTCGGGCAGAAAAATTCCAGAGTCTTCCCTAGCCTCGAGGGTTCCTACCATCTTTCTCAGAGCGGAGGAGTAAAATTTCGCACGTGCCTGGCGCCGCTCTCTTCCTTCTCTATTTATGTTACTCGAAAGGATTAAAATCGTACGGAGGAGCGCAGGCCTAGAATACGTCGTGGGGACTCCAGCAGGATAGAAGAAGTTTATCCACCGCAGCCGGCGACGCCTTGGAGGCGAAGAGGCAGGGAAGAGGGATAAAGGCGCGTTAAAATTCACGTCGCGATCGCTAGAGGAGTACGTTGAAAACCCAGGTCCTCCTTACTTTCTCCTTCGCCCCTATTCCACCCCTTTCGCTCGTTCGCGTCTCCATCGGGTCCCTGCTGCGTAGGGGTTGGTGGCTAAAACTCGACGGCAAAAATTTTCCACCCTCCTTCGTCTCCTCTTCTGCTTCGAGAACCCAAACCCTGGAATTTTTCTATCGACCGGTTGGAGCACGAGGAACGAGTTTCCCCAATTGCCATTCCGTGCGCGCGTCATCGTCATCGTCGTCGTCAAGCGCGCATGGAGAAATTCGTGAAAAGGTCCCAAGTGGTTCCACTCCCCGTTTGCATTGGGGGGGTCCGGCGTGGTAACGTCCGTTTAAAATAACGTCGCGATATAATCGAATGCGTCGAGTAATCAGAGTAATCGAATGGCAAACAGAGCCGATGATGTAATCACGGAGAACGAGTGCGCGCGGAGACCGAATAAATTGATCGGGAGGGGCTGGGGGCTAGGTGGTCCGTTGCATCGAGCCACCTCCACATCTCGTTCGCTCGACGAAAAGGGTGGAAAATAAAAATTATCGTCATCCGGTGCGTCTGGTCGGTAATCAACGGTGACAAGCCACCCGCCACCCACTCCACCCTTTTTCAAACGGCTCCACTCTCCGCGTCCCTTTTTACCGATGTGGCTCTTTTAATCGAAGTTTTCGTTTTGCTGAAATTCGCGTGGTCCAAGGAACCTCGAAGAAATTTAATGACGCGCGTGCGGGGGTTGTAGATATGAAACGACGGTAGGATGGAAGTGGTGAGTAAAAGTCTACGTGGAAGTTTGTCCTGAAGCGAGAAGAGGAAAGGGGTGGAAAAGAAAATGATGCACGTCCGACGATACCGTCCAGACAGTTTTTCCTCCTAACGTCCCTTAAAGTTTTTCCACGCTTCCATGAAATTTCTCGGGCGCCCTGTGATCTCGGGCATTGCCCTTACTCCGCTCGCGAGAGCGGCCAGGGCGTAATAATATTTCATTTGAGAGATATCGGCCAACACCAACCTCCTTCCTTCTCCACCAGCTTTCTATCGTCTTGCTTTCTTTCTCGACGAAGCTAGCACGTTTGGCGGGGTAACACCGCCACGTCCCAGGAGTGAAAAATCACTGGGGATAATAAATTTGAGAGGTAGAGGCCAAAAGTCGACAATGAGATTCCTCGCGAAAGCTCATGGATAGAGACTAGAAGCTCCTAGAAGAGGAACAGAGGAACAGAGGAACTGGGTCACTTCCTTGAAATTATATTTTCTTCTCATTGTATAGCTTTGACATTTTTACGTCAGGATTTCTTTACCCTCCTTTTCATTCACCAGCACTGCCAACGGTGATTCCTCGCTTTCAGGTGAATTTCTGGATTTAGGAAAAAAATCTCTGGGCGTCGATTAATTTTATAAAGAGATAAAGAGACACACGTGTTTTCGGGTAAAACGCTCGGTAATCGCAACGGATTTTCGTGCACGTTGATTGTAAGCGCGATCAACAGGGGGTGGTAATTCGCCGAAAGAGTGTTGAGCTCGTAAACGAAGACCTGGATTACCCGGCATAACAAATTTAAACAGTTTGTTCTTCGTTTTTTAAACGTTTAAACGAAGCTCGATGATTTTGACTAAATCAGATTTCCCAAATATATCTCTGCCAAGTGAAATAGTTGAATTTCTATTATTTCGAAGGGGCGGCCACCAACCCCTGCACTAGGGTACTTTTATAACGTCTCTTACAAAACTGCGAGAGTTCTCTTCGCAATTGGGAGATTCGGTTGAAGTCCTTCGAAAATATTTTTTCTCACCGATTCTTTCTCCGTTTGTTTTATCATTAACCGTTTGCGCGAGCAAACGGAAATGGCACCGAGAGAACGACAGGGGTGAAGAAACGTAACCGAGACAGGAAGATGGAAAGAAGGAGCACGAGGGGAAGCTGTTCTCTGTTACAATTTCAATTGGATGTCAACGGTGCGAGTACAAAGGGGCGGTGGGTCGCACAGCTACGGCTCTCGTGAAACGAGATGGGCCGAGGAGGTGGGCAGAAAGGCAGGAAGGTAGCGTGGCAGGAGAGAAAACGGAATCCCCAGAAGGCCAGGACGCTCCTTCTTCCTTCTTCCCTTCCGCGTAAGTGAGTTTTAACGAAGGAGGTCCCCTCCTATGATTCTCTCCCTCTTTCTCTCTCCTTCCTTCTTTCCTTCCTCGTTGTACGTCAACGAAGGGGTGGAGCTTTCGTGGGGTCGTAATACGTCACATAAGGCTCATCTCTTAACAGACATCTAATGGCTCGCTCGTTCGCCTACCCCGTGAGGACGTGCGTTTGCTATGAAAAGGGAGAACGAGAAGTTTGCGCACAACCCGACCCATACAGGGTCTCTCAAATCCCCGATATCCGCGTGTTCTTCTTGAATTTTTCATTATATTAAATAATGAATAGAGTAAGCGGCAAGCAGTTTGACGGTTTAGCCAATTTCAATATAAAGCTTCGAGGAAGAGATACATTCCTAAGATATATCTGCTTTATAGAATTTCTCGAAGCACGGCGGTTTTGAGCGTCGCGCGTAAATCTTGGGCCAGGATATATCGAAACTTTTCAAAGATATTAAAATCTGAAAATTATTAAAATCGCTTCCTCCAATTTTAGCGACGTATTTCGAATAATACGTACGTTTTCTTTTTTTCTAGAAAAATGTCGAACGGAAATTTCAAGTACGCGTACGCAATTTGAGAAACACTGCGAAACGTAACATCTGGGGCGAGGATGAAACTGAACGAGGAAGCAGGAAGAGCGCCACGGACAAGCCGATGAGTGGGAGGGAAGGAGGGAAGAGATTTTATCTATTACGTCCTGTCGTCTTAGATCCGCTTAGAGGGTCCTTCAAGCGCAAGGACCAAGCGGACGATCTCTGCTTCTTTTCAGGAGCGCAGAGAACACGAGAGGGTCCAAACCACGCGAGTTCTCTTGACGTATCAAAGATGTCATCGAAAGGGCCTTTCACTCCCTTTTCCCTCTCACTCTTCTCATCCCTCCAGCACGTCTCAACGTCCGCCTGTTCCTACGTCTTTTTTAATCTCTGCCTTTGTGCCCGTTGATCTCTTCGCTTAATCTCTGACTCTCTCCCGTGCCCGAGCGTTTTTCCACCGAGAACTAATCAGAGCTAATGCCCTCTCGTCCTCGTCCTTATAGCTCGGCTACGCGTTTTCTCGTGCGCTTCAGCGCTACGCGAAGCCCTCGTAAAAAGAACTGCTACGTTTCTTTACGGATTTAGAGAGACGTTGCCTCAACCATCGTGGAAAGTAGCCGGTTAGCCGAGTACTTCGAGTCGAGCTAGCACGGGAGATAAAGGAGAGAATATTCGCGAGACCGAGAGATATCAGACGTCCTCGCCACGGAAATTCTAAAGAAGATTCGTCGTACTTGTCAGTTCGTGCCCTCGTGAGAATATTTCTACTAGACTCGGTGGAATTTGTTAAGCGATAGTGATAGAGAGTGGGTGGGCGCGCGATCCACGAGGCGAGAGAGAAGGAGAACGAGCGATGCGGTAGCCTAGTGAAATGGAAAATTGTACGAACTTAACGCGATAGTGTTAAATAGAGAAAATCGATCGACGATGACTTAAGAAAGAACACTCGACGACGACAAAGACGAAATGTCAGATCGGTTTAAGTTTCCTTCACTTTTTCCATTTTTCCATCGACACTGTGTATTCTTAATAGAATAGTAGTTTTAACAGCTTTGCTACAACGATGAAAAAAAGGAACAAGCGCGCAGAGAAGAAGAGAAAGTTGCGGATCGATCTCGGGCGCAGAAGTGGCCGCGCGTTATTTCGTTCTCGCCCAGCGGTAAATACCCGCCCAACGATCCCGAGAGGGCATGTAATAAAAAAATATTTCTCCTCATATTCGGAAAAATATTTCCAACACGCGAGGTCCCGGGGCCCGAGTGAATTTAATATCGTCCTGCTATACGCGACGTTAATAAAACCGCATATTCTCTCTTCTTCACCCTTCCAACCCCTTTTTTTTTCTCTCGGCACGCTCGTGCTTTGTAAATCTACTCTTATATACGTACGGCCTCCTACCACACCCATTTTGGTCGCGTACCTACGTGCAAACCACCCGCTGATCAGCCCTTTCACCGAATATACGTCCCATATTTGCGAGGGGAAAATAACGAGCGTTCAGTCGAGTTAACTTTCCACGACGAAGAAAAAAACAAAAATGAAAATAGTCGAATAAATAAATTCGCAGGGTCGCACGTTTTAAAGAGCTTTAAACAGCTCGTAAGCTCGAATCACATCCCTCGACTCATCTACCCTCTCTGTGTCCCTCGAACCGCCAAATAATCTCGACGCTCATTTTTCGCTACCCTTTTCAACCCTTTCCACTATCCAAGTGACGCATAGTCCTCGCGAAACAATTACACGGCAGAGAGACGCGCGATGACCCATCTTCTTCTCTCGCGCACTCCGCCATGCTTGTAAACGTTTCTCGGCCCCTTCCACGCGGACGTTTCTCCACGGATTAATCGTACCTCGCGTTTATTCTTCTTCTTCTTCTCTGCGTTTCCTTTTCCTTCTGCTTTCATCTCCTTCTTCTTCACGGACGCCGCTCACGTACAACTCCGTTGGAAATGTCACGCGTGACATTTCGCAGGCCACCATTTTCGTGTCTTCCTGCCCCACCACCCACTGCGAATTTTCCACGAGACGACAATCCGAACCCGCCTGGCATTCCAGCGTTCACGGCTCGCCGATTTCATCCATCTCCACGATGCACGATGGTGGAGAGAGGGTAAGGTTGAAGAAAGGGGTGACGAGATACGGGAGGCTTGATAGCGAGGAACGCGGAAGAGGAATGGGATAATAGCGTGCGAGATTAATCATTGTCGCGAGTGTGTTCGTTGAAGAAGTTGCGGAGTAACAAAGTACGAGATTTTAATTTAACCCTTCGTTGACGTGGGGTATAAAAGAGATGCTTGGATGTGCGTTACCTTTGGAATTTGGCCGAGTAGGATGATGATACTGGACGTGACTTGTACCGTTTGCAAAATTGCCCGACGTCGGCAATAATGTGGCCCCGTGTTTACAGGCGAGGGAGGAGAAGCGGATGAAATAGGGGAGAACGACGAGATTAACAGCGAATAAGTTTAATTAAAACCGAGATGTTCCTCCGTACTTCCGTATCGCCTTCAAAGGCCTATATTATCACGAACCTGGACTTTAATTACGCTTTTCATTCGTACTATTTCAGAGTGGAACGTGAACGCCCCTGCGTCGCGCCTCCTGGGATATTAAGAACCCGCCAAGCGAGAACGATGGAATAGTCCGGGCCTCTGATGACTGTTTGGTAATTTGTTTTTAACAATTTCGATCCGTTATGACCAAGGATCACTGGACGATACTTTCAACGAGAAACTAATTTACTTCGTTAAAATTTGATATTATCAGAGAGCACCAGATGTAATTACATTTTATTTTAGAGCCTGGAACATTGCAATGTAGAGGATCATTCGAAACACGTGGACACAATCTGCTACTAACAGTTACTTTAGTATTACACCGGGAGTATGGATTAAACAGATTCCTAGTATTCTTCCACTTGTGTGCAATAGACGTGCGGCTATTACAAATAATTCAAATCAACCAATTTCGATATATTACAGGGACATGGTTGCACAGTAGAGACTATTACATATTATGTGTAAGATCGTGCACGATGTATCATTATTTCCAGGTACATGACAAATTTATCTATCGAAAGAATGATGAGAAACCATACATAAAGTTATACCCACTTGTTCTGAAATACTCTGCAAACGGTGTAATCTTGAATACACGATACAAATGTCTCTTTTATAATGATAATTTCCTTCATTCTCTCGGATCCTGTATTTCTGCTCTTTTCCATTCACTCCCTCTCTACTCTCCATTTGCCCTCCGCTTCCTCCCACCACCGATTTCCTGCAAGAGGAGCACGCCGCAGCAGGAAGATCAACAGAGTGCGAATCGATGCTTAATTCGAGGGTAACTTCATCCAGGGCAATTCCGGGCTGATGGTTTCTCCGGGGCTGCTGCTCGCGCAATTACCTCTCGGCCGATCCTTTCTACGCCGACCACGTCGTTCGAGGGTAAAGAACAGGAAGAGGCTCGTGAAATTTCGTTCCGTTCCTTCCGAGCGAGCGTGGCCTCGACTCGCCTCAACGCACTTCTCTTAATTCGCTGCCCTTAAGGATCTTATCCGCTCTCTCCTCTCCGCGCCATTTCTTCTCGTCGACTTTTCTCCCTCCATTCTCCCCCTTTCTTACGTTCTTTCGCATTAGCACAATGTCCGAGCGTAAGTGTTCGCCTCTACCTTTCCTCGGCTTAAGGAGAGCGCGCGTGGCTAGTCAAACCGAGCGAAAATGTCGCGCAGGTACCAAACTGCTGGCCTGAGGTGGAGACCGTAAAGAGGAAAGTTTTCCAGGAGGAGAGGTGAAGTGACTCGAAGTTAGCGGAGAAAAGTGGGCCGGTTTTAGCTTGGCCACGGTGGTACGCCTCTTCTTTCAATCCCTCGCGCGCCTCCTGCCCAAGACCATGAACTTTAATTCCGTCCATAATCACTTTTTCACCGACATTTTTCCCTCTGCTTCGTTGCTTTTTCCTCTCCGTTCTCCCCCCT
The DNA here is from genome assembly GCA_944319695.1 of Tiphia femorata. Taxonomy (NCBI): domain Eukaryota; kingdom Metazoa; phylum Arthropoda; class Insecta; order Hymenoptera; family Tiphiidae; genus Tiphia; species Tiphia femorata. The sequence continues at coordinate 4,771,674 of OX090904.1, forward strand.
TTCGCTTCTCCCATGCTTTCACCGTGAGCACCGAGCGGTGGAAATTTTTATTCCAACCGTGCGCCCGCGCTCCCTCCAAGTGCGTTTATAATTTCCGTTTACGGTGTCCGCATAGTTTTTCCGCACTTCTTCCCGCGCACCGTGGAAAAGCACATCCGGTGGGTGTGCTCAGCGTCGTTATCCCGAGGATTTTGTCGAGCCTTCTTCGTGACCGAGAGCAGTTTCGTTCGCGGACCTGTCCTGAATTCAACGTGGAGAGAGAGTTAAGTGGTAATGCGAGCTGTAGAGTACTAGACGAGAGCAGGGTTGCCGGAGAGAGTCCCCTATGACGTCAGGTTGTTCCCCGACTACGATCGTTCCGTGACGTCACATTATTCCCCTACTACCAGCGCTATAAGCGTTGTACAAGACAAATGCTGATGTGTGCGTGGTGACGTCACGGATGCTCCGCGGCAGGGTAGCCGCTAGAGGAGAAGTTAGTGGTAGAAGGGGAAGCCTGTTTCCATGGTGGGGGTACCGTCCGGCAAGCCTGGACGAGAGTCTCTTACTTGCTCCGGATAAGTGTTAATATCGAGGAGAAGAAATTGGTGATATTCTTCCTGCATAAAGGTGGTCGAAAGATACTAGATGTTCCAGGTCACGAGGTCTCTCGACGATGTGAAGACATTCGCGGAATTAATTGAAGAAAATTGCTAAGCTCGTGAGACGAAGCAACGAGAAGTCTATTGGAGAAAGCGAGAGAAGAAAAAATGAAGAAAGTCACGTCCTTCCTTCGAGAGACAATGAAGAGGAGAAACGAAAATAAAGAGGAAGGAGAGGATCCTGCGATCGATCGAGGTCGATCCAGTGTACACAGACTATTAACTCGCAGGTATCGATCTCTCCTCGAGAGGCGAATCGATCGAACGTATCGAGTGGCGATGGGGTCCGCTACCTCCCTGACCACGCCCGCTTCGGGAGAATCGATTTGCTTCGAACGATATAATGCGACGGTAATGACGGTGGCAGTAATGACCGCGATAACGAGCCACTTCCCGTCCGAAAAAGATTTCCCTCTGTTCCATGGCGGATAATTGATCCGCGGATGAAAATAAAAGGAGAGTCAGCAGCGGGATCGAATCGATGAGGGATCTCGATTCGCGTGGTGGAGCATCGTGCTCGACTGGTAGCCGTCGAGAGAGAAAAGAAACAGAAAAGCGAAGAAAGAGATGAGAGAGAGAGAGAGAGAGAGAGGGAGAAAGCTCGGGCAAAAAGAAGGAGTAAGAGTCCATAAAAATAAAGGATGTCCAACGGGATCAGCGCCGAGTGAAGAGAATCAATTAAACCGAGAGAATAGTAGGTAATATCGTTTTATGGGAAGAATCGGCTATAAAGCGAGAAATCGATGGTACCCCGTAAGGAGCTTCTGGCAAAAAGTGACGCGTAACTGGAGAATTCCCTAAAACCCTCACCGGAGTCCTCTAATACCAGTGCTTCTCAAATTTCCAATTCACGATTCTGCAATTTTCGTTACTAAGTAACTCCTAAATTGTGACGATGAAACAATTCGTTGAAATCTCGCAATCTGTCTCCTAATGTTATAATGCGGGATCGGGTTTCACGTGTTTGTTGAAAACCTCTCGAGTACGTATTTGCTAAAGGATCTGCGTACCAAGCTTTGAGAAACACTGGCGTGCAGAAATATTCGAGGGAAGTAAGGTTGATTAGCTCATCGAGAAACGGGAGTGTCTCGGAGTGTTCGCGAAGAAGAGGTTTCCTTTCAGAAGACGATTGGTACGTGCCCAACGGCAGAAGCATACCTCGTGCTCTCTTATCGTGTCTCTCTCTCTCTCTCTCTCTCTCTCGGCTCACTCCACTCTCCGTGTTATATGCGAACCGAACACGCGTTTCTTCACTCCTCTTCCTCGCCACCGCACCGCCTGGATTCGCGGAACGGACAGATTGATCGACGAAAGAAGAGACGACCAAGCACTCCTTCCACCTGTCTCTGCTCTCCGGAAAGGGTGCTTAAGGATTCAATCCGAGGAAGATGTATACCAGGAAATCCTTAATCCTGACTTTGCCTGAGAATTCAATCTTCGTACGCAGGGGCGCACTGTGGATTTCCTTCGTCTCTCGGCAGCCTCCACGCTAATTCGCGGAACGTCGAGAATTTAAGCGGAGAACTCGTCTTTCCTTTGACGGAGAAGAAAGAGAAAGGAAAGAAGAAGGAGGAGACAGAGATAAGAGAGAAGAGAGAGAGAGAGAGGAAGAGAGCGATGCTTTCGCGCGAAACGATCGAACTTGACCGTCTGGATAGTGCGAAATTTGGAAGGAGGTTGCACGCGAGTTCAAAAGGGCGAATCGTAAGGGTGAAGAGAAATTCTTGCCGGCTGAAGGGACCTGTTGCTGCAAGAGGAAGGTTACAAGACCTGGGTCGCGTGCTTGAGAGAGATCAAAGATTTCTTGGACTCGCGGACGCTCGAAGAATAGGAGAATACTCTTAATTTGTTTTTATTCATTTATGCAACGTGCGTCACTTATAGGTACGCCAATGAGAATACACTGTAGTTCAGTTTCATTTTTCTTTTTTACTTTTGATTTGGCAATCAATAAGAATTTTAGTAATCCTGTGGAGAAAGCTTTCGACGTAAGCGTCCTAACACACGAGGCTTCTCTCAGAGCTTACGTATAATCTTCTGGAAAGGCTTGTTCACTAATCACGATTTCCCTGTGACTGCACACGCAGCAAGTGGACGATGAGTCGACGAGCTCAACGGCACTGGCCGAGCTAATGCAGTCATTTTCGGATCATCAATCTCGATTGCGCGGAGCCTAGTACACACTATGCCTAGGAAGTCAATTATGTCTCGTTAGAATTAATACCGCCAAAATCCGGGAGCATTAATTGCGATAGCCACGATTTTCCATTGTCCTGGAGATCGTGACAGTAAAGCGGAATTGACGATAAGGGTGAAGTGATAAGCTTTAGGAGAGAAGAGAAGAAACGAGACGAAAGCAATTTAGGAATAAAACATATTTCCCATCTCATTTCTCTAAACCGACGCGCGAAACATTATTGAGTAACGTCGGACGAATCGAAGCATTCCAGGTACAATAAAACTGTGCGTTTACAATTACTATTATTAGACTTGAAGTAAAAAGTAAAGTAAGGAAATCTATCCAAGCAGAAATTCTCACAGAGCGGATTTCGATAACGAGGTTAAAATTACACGTGTACTGTCCTACAACCACATATTGGCTAATCCTGAAATTCAAAGGGAAGATCTCGGTAACCGTCACCGCGTCTTATTGATCTTACGATTTGCCATTTATAACCACTTGGCCCGCACGTCGCTATTTCTCAGGGAGAGGCGAGAAAATAAATTTCCAATTTAGCCGGTACCCGTGTTGGCCCTCGCTATTCGGCGTGGCTCCACTCGATTTTCACGCGTTGACGATCAGGAACGCATCGAGAAATATCCACGAGCAATTCCTTCCTCCTCTTCCCTTCGGGAGGAGGGAGCACGGCACACTCGTTCGAGGCCTTTCAACGGAGAATTTAACGCCTTCACCGCCCCCGTAAGACCCCGTAATTCCCCGGTTTATTCGAGCTGAACTTAACTTGAGCGACAGGTCACGCCTGAAAGACCTCTCAAAGGTCGAGCTCGAGGGAGATGGAGAAGAAGGCGGAGGAGATGAAGAAGAAGAAGGAGGAGGTGGTGAGGTCCTTAAGAGCGATATCGAAGCTTTCGGTGTGTGGCTCTGCCCTCGAATTGCCAGGCCGCGCCTCAAACCTTCAACCCCCACGCAAACTCACCCCTCCCGCCCACGCTCTTCCCTAATTGGAAATTGCTTTTCGAGTGCTCTGTGTATTTCTACGAAAATCACGTGCATAATTTTTACGAACTTTCCTTCCTCCCCCTTTCTCAAACCACCACCTCCTTCTTCCTCTCATACTACGTCGTATCCTCTTTGAGCTCTCCACCTAACCTCGTGTTCCAGCCTCGAAGAAGGAGGGAAAATTTCCGACGCGGTGAACACTGGTTACGCCGTACAAAGAGATATTATACGCAACCCCACGCCACCCCCTCAGGCCCTCCCAACCCCCGGAGGACCCTCCGCAAATTATGCCGCCAGACTTCAAGGAGCGATCCCTCGCGAGACGGCTTGTTAAGTTTTTATAAAGAGTCCATTTCGAGGTTTCGACTGGGGACGTCCGTGTTCCTCCGCGTGGAATGAGAAAGGAGGTTGGCTCCTGCCTGAGGGATGCATATTAGAAGTCTTCGGGTGGCTGGTCGTTTACTTGGAAGTAATTTCGAACACCATTCGGAATAAAGGAGAGGGACTTAAGATTGCAATATTTTTTCATCCATATTACGAGCTAAGGCTTTATCTTAGGTGCTGATGCATGTTTAATGTTTGTCCGTACGCGGTAATTTCATCTTCCATATCTTCTTTTTCTTTTATCTGTTTTTCTGTACTTTACTTTTTGATGTATTATCTATCTTTGTTATACTGCAGGGATTGTCCCGTCAATAAATAAATAAATAAATTACACTTCGATCTTCTTCTTTACTTAAGATGGTCACCATTTTTCTCTCATTCGTTTCACGCATATAGAACAAAAAAACAGTAATCTGTGGTTTGATCTTCATAATATATTTTCAATCTGCAAGACAATTTCGTTCGTATCGCATAGGAAAATGTAGACATTATAGACGATCGAAGCTAGATAAAGGATATTCTTCCTAGCAATATTTTTTCTGGGGCGTCGAGAAATATTTCCATCGAAGTTAATAATGCGTTTACATTCGATGGTAGAACAACCCTTACCTAAGGTATACATATTCCGATCCACGTGTAATCTACGTAGACTTGCAAAATATAAAGAGGAGCGAAGGGGTAAGAATAAACGCGAAACGAAGAAGAGATGAGGAACGGAAGAAAAGACCTTGTCACTATCCGTGTCATCCCGAGCTTTACGCTCTTCGATAAAAACCACTTCCATCCATTCTCCCTGTTCGAAACCTCCGCTACGCGTGGATGTTCGAGATCGAATATTCTCATCGACCTTCCAAAAATATTATCTCGTCTCAATTCACCTTTCCCAGCGCTCTGCCATCCCTTCATATCCGAGTGCCTCGTGCGATCTCGTGAAACAAACGAACGAATGAAATAAACCCTCGATCTCCTCTCTTCTCTTTTTCTTTCTCTCCTCTCTCCACATGTTCTGAACGTGGGCCGCCATCGAGACGATTATTGACGAGCATGGCCACGACATTTGTTCGTCTCCTCCGCGGGATTCGGGGGGACAATAATTGCCAGATGTCGAAGGAGCGCATTCTGATCGTCGAGCGACCTTCGTCGAGTGGAGAGAAAAGGAGGAAGGGTAGGAGGACACGGCGCCGCTTTAACGACGCGGCGATAAAAGTCGAGAGGACGATAATTCACGGTGATAATTCCGGTGGTGCATGGACCGTGGATCCCGATGGTGGGCGGTGGAAACGCTTCCCTACCAAGAGAAATGGGACTACGGTGAAATCTGCGAATCGATCGGCGAATTCGGTTGAATACCGTGCATCGAATCGAGAAAGCAGAACAAATATGGAGAATGTGAAACGGGCCACTCGGGAGTTCGAGACATTTTCAATTATACGAGAGTGACTCGATTGTCCACAATGGAGTGGTATTTTTGTTTTCTGCTTGGACGAAATGTGTATAAATAAAATCGTCGATCTTCATTCGCACTGGATTTGATCACAGGGCTTTTAGTTTTCTTTCATTTACGGCGAAAGTGGTAGGTGTGCTCGGACACGCGTGGCAATTTAATTGAGTAGCTTACTCAGTTAGCAGCGCGTAGTGGGAGAACCCTACTTGTCCAGAAAAATATGACAAACTGCATCTACTCGTTTCACCGAACTACTCGACTAACTTTTAACCTCCACGCGCAGTTACTTACTAAATGACGTGCCACTCGACTAAATTACGGGGCGAGTGCGCCACACCCCTTTACGTTCGCATCAAAGAAGAGCAAGGGCTCTTATTTGATTTTTGCGTTTGAAGGTCTATCGGGGGTTCGAGTCCATTAAAGAATTTGCGCGCAGGATCAGAATACCACTAATAGCTGTGACAATTTCGTTGAAAATTTGTCGAAGCTTTTAATTCGTCTCTTAAACTTACCTTTTTTCTTCAAACCATTCGCTTCCGGGTATAAAAACGTCGAGAAAATTACATTGCGAATAATTATCGAATCACTACGCTCCGCCATAAAAATCATTACCACCTACACCAAGGAGGCTCGAACCAGAAGGAATTGAATTCCGATAATATCGGCAAATAGCTCGATGAATTCCGTAAGAGCAACGAGACGCACGTCTGTACCCTACGATTGTTCCACGAGGCGCGCTGCCAAAAGAATAATCGCTCGGACCACCCGCCGAGGCACGAACTTCGAATGGCGAATAAAAATTTTGCGGAAGGGCAAGGATGTCTCTCGTGGCAGGCAAAATTAAGGAATAAATCATGGGAGTCGCAGCTCTTGCCGGTGTGAGACGTGTCGGGACCACCCGCGCATCTCGCATGCTTGCACTTTTTCGCTCTCGCTTCCTTTATGCGTTTCTTCTGCTCCCATAGGCTTCCCTTCTCCCTTCTATCCCTCTTTTTACACCCTTCCGTGCAGTATGGCACACGTACGTGGAGACTCGGTCTCTAGGACGGCTCCGTTATTATACTCCGGAATGATATAGATGCGCTTTATCGGCGAGGTAAGACTAGAAGTGTCCGAAGGAGAGAAGGGAGAAGCAAGAAGGGAATTGTGAACGGTCGAGGGAAGGCACGAGCGTACGTGTACGGAGCATAATATTAGGAACGAATCGCCCCGTGATACGAAGGCCAAACGGGACCTTACGAGGGCCAACTTTATTACATACGTACGTAGGATCCCATAATTTCAGGGATTCATATAATGCCGGAGCTACGTCATCCCGGCTCCCAAGCACCCCCCGTCGCGTGCCGCAGGAGAGTAACGAACGAAGGATGCATAAAGTAGGACAGGAGCCCGAGTCTCGTCTCCTTCTAGTCTCACGATATTATTTCTCTCCTCGTCTTCCCTCCTCGGAGTTAAACCATTGTGAATCACCTTCTTCGCTTCTCGGGCAAAAGTCACTGGAATCGGCATCGCTGGTAATGATAACGGATTACACGTGGAAACGTGTTCATTTTAACGCTAGAAGTACCGACCAATCAAAATGACCGGGTGCGACAATTTTTCACAAGAACTTCTCTTTAACATTAGAACTACCAATTTTGGTTTTCGTATGGAAACTTCTTTTGTTGACCACTCGTTTTAACAGAGAGAGCATTTATTTTATCACTAAGCTGTCATTTACTTTTGTTTTCATATGGAAACTTCTTTTGTTCACCAGTCGTTTTGACCGGCTTGGTAGTTCTAGTGTTAATAGCGACGGAGGACCGATAAAGACAGATCTATTTCTTGGATCTACATATGTATATGTCGAATGCGAGGTAGATCAGGTGGTTTCTTTGTTCATGTATCGTAAATTCAAAGCGACAGCTGCTTTTGCCGACTGGGTCCAAAAAGATTCTAAAAATCAGCCCGGTGCAAGTTTCGCCAATTTCTTCTTACCTTCGTCGCATGACGAATCGTTTGCAATCTTCTCGTCTCTTCTTCTTCATATCTTTCGTCAATTTCAAATTCTCTTCGCTTCTCGGTCCCGTTCTCTCCTGTGCGGTTCTGGGTCGGGCATCACTGCGTTCCTTTCGTCCCATTTTCATTTCATTCTTCTCCCTTTCCTCCATAAACCAGACTTCCTCCCCACCCAAAAGTTCCATTCTCCATTCATTCTGGCCGTTTACTATGCCCACGGTCGCCCGTTTTACTCTCGATCGGGTGGAGAATTTACGATCGTGGCGGGGCGAGCACGCGCCACTGTGTCGATGATGGCCCTCAAGAGACGACGATCCGCGGTGGAGAAGCGAACGGGGGATGGGTCCAATGCCTCCGAGACTAATATTCGATGGTCTCCGTTAGGTAGGTGAAATTTAATCATCAGTTGGAACATTGCCCGCGGCGGATACGAATTTAGCCGGGAATTAGATTCGCGCGAACGGAGTGAGAGAGAGATAGCAGGAGATGAGGAGAGAATCAAGAGAATAGAGAGAGATAGAAAGAGAGAGAGAGAGAAAGAGAGAGAGAGAGAAAGAGAGAGAGAGATTCTCTGCATTGCTAAGATATGCAGCACGTGGTAATGATAATTACTGATAATTGACAGGTCGTCGCTACCACACGTTTCTCTCTCTCTCTCTCTCTCTCTCTCTCTCTCTCTTCTCTCTACATACTCAGATCCCACCTCATCGTTCCACACGGTCCATGGGACGCGCTATCATCCGTCGCCATTCTCGAGAATCTTCCCTTCCCCCCCATTCTGCCGAAATTATTGCTCGGTTCGAGAGCGTCACGATTTCCGAGAGAGACTCGTTTAATTATCGAGAATATTCCGAACGATCGATCTCGACGCCATTAGAGAAATATTTCAGAGAAATCGAATGCGTTAGAGGACGCCGTTGGAATTTCCCTTTCATATTTCGTACAATTCGCCCAAAATTGTTCTCCCTCCGACACGCGGCTACCGTGAGAAAGCAAGTCCCCTTTTCAATATAGCTTTTGATTGAAAAATCCAATTAACGAGAAATGTTCTCTCGTGCAGGGCTGCTACTGCTGATTTCTCGTCCCCGAATTGCAGCAGGGTGAGTCGTCATCGGCACAGTCTCCACAAAGAGGTCGGCCGACAAAGGCTACTGGGAATACTCGAGTTTTCGAAATCAGCTGAACGTGGTGGAGGAAGCTCGAGCCACGATTGGCCCTTGGCTCCGCATATCGTCTCGATCTCTCGAACGTTCCGCATTCGCGCGCGCGCGCTGTTTTTAAATTCAGATATGGAGAAAAAGAATCGTGGCGCTCGGAATGGAAAGAGGGAGAGAGTCGTCCTCGAAAGTGCTCGAAGATCGTTCGGAGGTAGATGAGATTCTTGCGTCGGAGAAATGTCGGTGGTCTCGCGAAGGTGGAGAATTTTTCCCTCGGTGAGAATCCAAGGTTGCAATTTTTCCCCGCGAAATTCGTTGCTTTTGAACTTCGCCGACGTTGGATTACACTCAGGGGAGGTCGAATGCTTCGAGAAGAAGTCGACGATGGAAATTTACCGACGTCGAGGTGAGGGAGAGGCGATGGCGCTTCTTGAAAAATAAAAATATTCTTCGAATTTCGCGAAAGATTTGAGTTACGATGTGGCGCTCGATTTAGATAACCGAGCGCTATGTCTACAACTATTCTAAAACTAATAAGACGGGGAAGAAATTTGTTTCCTCGAGCCAATGAAAGAGACGAAGTCGACGTGCCTTAATTCTGACATCAAGAATTCGCCGTCCCGCCGGAGGTGTGAATTTTTATTCGTAGGAACGAAAGGAAACTGTGTGATAACGACGATTATACGACGGCTAGAAGTCGAAATAGGAAGATATTAAAACAATTTTAAACGACGCGTCATTGAGAATCTAAAAATTGTATCTACCGCAGATCCCGACGTAGCCCCGACGGAAATTCGCAGATTCCACGAGTGTCCTCCATTTCTCCTCGTTAAACGAAATGCATCCCACGGGCGCGATAAAACCCGTTGGAAGCTCTACGTGCCGCCAATAAACCAATTTGGAAAAAAAGGGGAGTTCACATGAAGATCCGGTCGCAGATATTGCCAAGTCGATCGGACGGGAGCGAGTGGAAGGCAAACGAAGAGAAATGAGAAACGGAGAATAGCCGTGGAAGCGTGTAAGTCGAGAATGATGGACGTAAGTTCTACGGTTGATGCAATTAATCGAATCAAGGTGAGATGGAGTAATGAGAGTCGTGAGACTAATATGATCGGGCGCGTGCCGGCTCGTGGGCGCATCTGGTAGGCGGGCCCGGGCACGAGACGCGATGCTAAATTAATTCAATGAATAGACTAATTAATAATTCCGTCGAGGCAATTAAGGGAGCCGCGCGCGACGTGTTTCAACGTGTCGAGGATTTTTATCTCGGAAATTATCGCGCTGCTTCGCGTACCTCGTTCGCGCTTTTAATTCGCCCGCGACACACGGGCGAATTCTTCGGATTATTTAATCGGCCCAGAATAAAATTTCACCGTTTGCGGGTAAAAGGATATTTCACGCGGGTGTGAAAGTATGCGCGAGAGACGAAGGGTATGGACGTGGAAATTCGGTGAAGAATGCGAATCGCGAAATTTTTTTTTAATCGAGGATACTATTAATTAATAAAATTGCAGGAAGGATTTTTGTCGGTAGAGAAACAATACAAAGTGTCTCAAAAATATGCGGAGCAATTTGATGGGATTCTAGTGGACCCTAAGCAAGCAATTCATTGTCAGCGTGTCGATATATGAAGAATTCTGGCCGTGAAACAATGACAGTTAGTTCTGCTTCTTTTTTTATCTTCTGTTAAAAAACTGTGTACGAATCGTGTTTTAATGAATTGACGTGCACCTATCGTCCAGCATCTTCGTGAGTTACCTACCGCTTCCCACAGGCATTGGCAAATGTCTTTTTAAACCGACAAACGAGACGAAGAAGGAAAAAAAAACGGTGGAAACTTCTTTCGATGGAAAGAATGGGATCGCGGCAATCCTTTTTCCACAGAAACCGGCGCGGGCAGTCTACGTGGGATGCAGGATACTTTCTCGTTTGAGTATCTAAGCTCCTCCCTCCAACACCCGCCACCCTACCTCCCAGTAGGTATCTTCGCAGTAGGTACCAGAGATACTCCGACACTTGTCCTCTTATCGTTCCGAAACTTTCGTCGAACGAAGCCAATATCGAAGCTCGCGTCTACGATCGTGGAATGGGTGCGGCGCGGCGGGTCAAACCGAAGAGGACCGAAGAACGAAGAAGAAGAAGTAGGGAAGAAGGAACAAGAAAGTGGAAGAGGTACTGAGGAAGAGTTATGCCGAAAGGAGGTGTGAGGTGAAAAGTGTGAGAGAAGCGAAACGGAGAAAGAAAGAATTGCCAACTAAAGCTCAAATATTTATCGTGATCCGAGAAAAACTGAAAGTACAGAACGAGCAATGATACCAAGCCACATATTTAAGATAATAAAAATAGCTCGAGATTAAAAATAAGGAAGATTAATTTCAACTGATCTGTAAAAAAATAGAATCAAGAACCGCAATAACAATGATAATCTTTCCAACCGCCGTGACTATCTCCGAATCTCCGTTCACAACGGACACTCGTGCGGCTTTCGTTTGAATAAATTCCGAGAAATAAAAGAAGAAAGAAAGAAAGAGGAGGAGAAAGAAAGAAAGGGAACACAGGGAGATGGATTCACTTTGCATTTAAGAGCACCTTCCCTCCAATGATCCTATCAGGAGTGAGTACACATTCCTCGGTGTGGAAGCTAATTTTCTCGGTCCATCGTAAAAGCGAGCTTCGCACCGCGTACAATTGCTCGAGCCCTACCCGTGGAATGGGAGATCACGGGCGAAGGGGGTGCACCACGACGACGAAGAAATAAATCGAGACCACAAGCGAATTTTCCCGACCGCGCCTCTTCTCTCCAGTCGTGCTTCTTTCGAAAAACACGTTTCGCCGTGGCATCCGAGCAAACACCTCGGTTAGCGCGCGGCACGGCGTCGAACGACCAACCGGAACGGTCGGACGAAGGAAAGAGAGGAACAAAAGTGAGCTAGTGGAGGGAAGAATGTGGAGTGACTGGCATCGAATTAGGTGCAACTGAGGCAAAGATCGACCGGAGGCTTGGGTTGAATCGTGGGGTTGAGAAGAAAAGGGTGGCAGAAGAGAAGGTTGGAACGAAAGAGACGAAGAAAAAGAAGAAGAACGACAGAAAAATAGAGGAAGAGGGTGGCCTTTGCTTCGAGGAGGATGAAGTTGCGTACGTTCTGAAGGTCGAAGGCCAGAGAAGGGAGAAGGGCAAGACTGGAGAAGGAAGAGGTGGAGAGAGGGCTTCGTCCCGCTTTCCCATGATACTATCAGCAGTTTCGAGGTGAGTACATCATCCCACGGGAGGAGCCCTGTGGACCCACCAGCACCCTTGGGAGTCTTATTCCAACTTGGCTTTATAAAGGGGTGGTTCACCGACGCGGTGAATCGGTCGGGACGAAGGGACTAAGCAAGATACACTTTCCACTCGTCTACGACCCATATCCTGAAGAACCCATGTCCTGCGTAGATAAGAACCGACAGCAACGGATTTTCAACCGGTCGCTCTCTTGCTTTCATTTCACATCTTGAGTTTCATCTCTCTTGTTCCGTGTCCCTTTTGCTCTCCGATCAGCCAAACCGACATCATTACGCACGCGTGATTATTAGGAATCCCAAAATATCATTAAGCGTGGACGACTAGTGCACGAATATTTAACATTTAATGTTCATTAGAAGATTTTAGGAATACGATTGTCGGATGTGTGTTGCATATTTATCACTTTCGACCATAGTTCAAATTTCATTGTTTGATCTCGCATTGTTTTCGTGGACTCTACCTGCTTCAGCGTCCACTGCAGAATTTTCTCGGAAGGAGAAGAAAAATTGGGAGGATCCAAACTATAGGGTAATAAAGCATTACCCCGTCCATCTTTCTCCGTATCGAATAGCGCGGAGCGCGGCCAATTCGTCCCTCCGATTGGCTTCTTTCCTACTCCTCCACCAACCCACCGAGTCGCAGAATTCCGGTGATCGTCGATTTATCGGATTTCTCGTTTCGCTCGGGCCACTTCGCCCGATTCGGCGTCCACCCCCTCGAAGCCCCGAGGACTCCGGAGGAGTAGTTTTAAAGTTCTCGCAAGAGAATTGGGTTAGCGGCCTCCTGACGGCCGATCGAACCCGATGAAATTTTAATGTCCTGCAAAGTCGACATCGAGTCCTCTCACGGATCAACTTTCCTCCCCTTCGCTTTACCATCGGTCCCACTCGCTTGGCCGTACTACCCCTCGTGGATCCTTTCCGCTTTCTACCTTCCGTTTTATTATTTTTTTTCCTTCTTTCTTTTTTTTCGGGACCTGAAAGATTGGCAGCATAGCGAAAACGACATTTGAGAAAAGTCTGGGAGAAAACGAGAGCCACTCCCGTTCCATCCGCGGACGAGGGTGAGTATACGGGTGGGCTTCTTCTCTGCTCTTATTTGGGGCTTCCGTATTCTCATCGGAGCGCTTACAACCCTCCACCCAATCCCACGTTCTCCTGCCCGTGCGATATCGTCGTTTGGAGCAAGGTTTTTGTGCGAGAAATGAAGAGAAAGGAAAACACATTTTTTCTTTCCTTCCTCCGTCCACTTTAAATGAGTAATATGAAGACGTATGGGCTACACGGGGATATATTTGAACTGGGGATATATCCGAGTGCTCGGATACAATTTAGCACCCACGAAACTGTGGTAGCTCAAACTTTCGCAGAACAGAGGCAAAATTATCACCGAGATTTCGTTTTCATTCCGTTCACTTCTCCTCGGTGTTCTCGGCGCTATTTTCCACGTTTAACGATGCATTCGCCGGCGCACGCGTACGACGGTCACATTTATCGTTATGAGAATAAATACGGCTCGACAATCTCACGGGAAATTACGCCCTCTTATCTCAGACTTATCCACCTAGACCGTTCGCGAATTTCACGAGAACGTATAACTTTATATCCGCGCCTCTTAAACTCGCGAAATATTGAAAACCCCCCTTTTGGATATCGTCCAACGTGACGTCCTCTGGAATTTTAAATTCCTACCTTCTTCCTACTTTTCGGCTCCTCGAGGAGAGGGCATTGTTCATAAATACCGCAAAACCCACGGAAATTTTCCCTCAGCTCGTTTCGCGAATTTCCGCGGCTCGCGGACTGTGCCCGAGAGTGCGTTTAATCCCGGGGTTACGTCATCAGTGGCCAGAGGGTCCACGGTTTCACTCACCCACGCGAAATATTCGCGTGCACGCACGCTGGCACACACATTGACGCGGCACTTCATCCACCCTCCGCACGCGCGCGCGCTCGCGATCTACTTAAGCGAAACGAAGAAGAAGAGGAGCGAAGTAATCGGGTATAAGTTGTAGTACCGTGCAGGGTTACGTACCGGTGGGCTTATGACGAAGGGTGGAGGAAAGAGAGGAGCAGAGAGTGAACAAGAGACAGAGACAGAGAGAGAGAGAGAGAGAGAGAGAGAGAGAGAGAGCAAACCATCGGAAGAGGATCGGAGACAGCAAATAACTTTCCAAGTTGCTGCAGGGCAACGCGCCGGTGTGCTCTCTCTGGATATTGCGTTTCGTTGCCTCCACCCTACCCTCACTCAACCCTCTTCGCGCGTCTCCTCGTCACCCCCACGTTTCACGTCTCCCCTCCTTCCCTCGTCTACCAGAGACGGTGAACAATCGATGTTGACTATCGATGCATCGTTTAACCTCTCGATGCTATCGACGGAGTTATGGATATTTTAAATCGAGGTCGTTAAACCAAATCGGGTAGTAATCGAAGCTATACGTCGAACCGTCAATTAGACATGTGTTTCTATATCAGATTTTTCTCATAACGTAGTTTCTGATCACTGTTTTAGAGAAACGATCGAATATTTACGAAACTATTTTCGAAAAGCTTCAACTCTCGATACTCTTTTGTGTACTTCCGTCGTATTTCTGCAAAATTACAACTTTACTCGGTAGCATGTCACAGAAATACAATAAGAGTCTGTATTTTTGCATACAAAGAGAACGTGAGAAATGGTTTTCCTTCGTTGTACGGATTTGCTCGGAAGCAGGGTGGAGTGATTGCAAACTCCGACGGTGTTATCAATTTTCCTCGATTTGTTAATGACAAATGGCCATCGACGCATTGATCAAGACTATTGTTCTCCACTCTCTCCACCTCGCTATTCTCTTCCACCCTTCCTTAATCCGCCCTCACAACCCCCTTCCCTCTTCTCCTCCTCCACTGGCTTCCTCATTGGAAAGAAAGAGATGGTTTTTTATCCGTAGAATCCTCTCGATGGCCATCCACTGGAATTACGCCATGGCAGGTTTACTCCCCACTAGTCGCTCGTCGGTAGTCGTCGTTTGCTGGCGAAAACTTGTCGAATGTATCAGGAGGTGCATTTACGTGGGAAACCGAAGGTAGAAACGATTCTCTCCTCCCCTTCCAATCGAGCGTGACATCGAACGACGAGACTCGAGCCATTAAGATTCTCCCGTCTCGCGAGGTCTCGCGAGGTTTCGCGAGAAATTAAACACCGCGCCGGTTTAGACCTTGGATGAATGGTGATGCGAATCGTTTAGCGCCTTCACACGAGTTTCATCGCGCACTCACGCTCCACTCGTGTTACGAGGATCGGCGGATGATTATCGCTCGAGCGTATCAACGAGTCTATCCATCCACGATTTTTATCCTCCGTATTCATTCATCTCGAAACGAGCCCGCATCGGGGGAAAGCACGGCCCACCCCTCACTCGTTTTAAAGACGTGTTAAGAGGCTTTTAATGCCACTCGACGCTCTGGAATGGCATCGGTCCCGCGCCGACACGTACCTACTACACGCGTAATCACGAGTGTGCTGGGACGAGATGAGGGGGATAGGCGTGGGCAGAGAGAAAGAAGGAGAGAGAGAGAGAGAGAGAGAGGAAGAGCGGAGAGAGCAAAGCGGGAGTAACACCCCAGCGTAATAACATAATGGCATGTTACGGGTATTACGCAGATTACGCAGTTTCCGTTCAGTCACGCATGACGAATCCGAATTTCGGGGGGTGGTGAGTGAGAAAGGGACGGTGGATAATGTATCTCCTTCTCTCTCGTTCTCTCTTGGCAGTCGAAACGCGTGGTGTTATGACCATAAAGGGATGGAAGCCAGAAGAGGAGACAGAGGAGAATCACGTGAGAGAAGAAGGAAGAGAACGCACGAGAGAAGAAGCGTAGACTAGAGCCAGGCTTGGAGGGACGACCCATTACCAGATTAATGATTTCATAAAGGACCCATTATCGTGCGCGAGCTAATAAACGCGCGCACGGTGCATTCGTGATGCCGTGTCGGATGAGAAGACAACAGTGCCAATCGTGAGCACCGTGTACTTCGAAGAGAACGGAGAACGTTCGTGGAATATTTAAGAGGTGGTGAACGATTATTGGGACGTGGGACGATGCGAAAATGGGACGTGGCGCGTAATCTGAAATAGATTTAATCGATTCGAAGAGCGCGTTTGAGTATAGACTAAAGGAGTATCCGTTTGTGCCCAGTGTCCCGTGCTTCCTTCATTTTTATCACTGTAAATGAAGCACCCTCGGTGACCCACGAAAATACCTCCAGAGAAACGACAATCGTTTTTACCAAATCCATCGTCCTCTGCTCCGTGTCAAGCCTCCAGATCAATCCTCCTCGTTCTCAATGAATTCGTTTTACCACCTTCCGCCTACGCGTAATCGTGAAAGCATCTCGACCGAATAACACGAGTCTTCTTTAGCTCGCGTGCCACCGAGGGCTTCGGCCTCCGCGTTGCACTTTCCTCGAATGCGAATCTATTGCGAAACGGGCACACGGTATTGTTACCTTCGACGCGGTGGAACAGAGACGGTAAAAGAGAGTGAGAATGAGAAAGAAAGAAGAGAAGCATCAATTGGCGTGCACGTGCGGGTCTCCACGTCGTACGTACTTCCTTTCACGCGCGTTCTCTACGCGCGTTCTCCTCCACGCTCGCGGCAACCTGTTTGGAAGCCTCGCAATTTCTTCGCGAGGACACCGGGACGACACCACCTGCCAGCTGCGGCAACGCCAAAAGGCTACTTGCGTTACAGCCTGACGGGCTACGCCATTCGCGCTCGTTTCGCACGCCTCTCTCGCCCGGTCCGCCTATGGACTCTCGAGCATTCTCGTTTCTCCACACGCGTCCTGTAAGTTTCTTGTCGCACGTGTTGGGCGTCGGGCCATATAGAAGCGGTCGAGCACGATGGAAAAAGTTCCGGATGAAAATGTAGAGTCCGCGATGATCGACTGGTTTTAGCTCGAGACGATCTGCCCGAGACAGAAATGGTGTGGCGCGTCCGTACCGGTGGGACTGGCAAAGGAGATCTCGCTTTCTAGGACGAAATTCCGCGACGCGTGGAGCTCGCTCTTCCTCCGACAAGTTACCGTATTTGGATGCTCGCGAGAGACTATCGAAGCGGTAGGAGAGGAACACCGAGGATTATGGTTTTTGTTCTGCGTAGGCGAGGATCGCGAGGGACGATTTGGAGACGTATTCGTCAGGGGTGCGGTAAAATTAGACGCTGGTAAGAATGTTCGGAGAATAAAAAGAAAGGGAAAGTAAAGGTATTGGGAGAAGAGGAGAGCGAACATAAATGTGCAAGGATGCGTGGATCGATAGGTTTCATTTTCCATATCACCAAATTCTCGTAGTAACGTCTCGCGTCTAAGAAGAAAACTTCTCGAAATCTCAGATGCACGTCGAGAATAGGGTTTGTAAAACGATAACCATCTTCTCTGTAACCCATAAATGCACATTCTATTTGAAAATAAAAGAAACCATGGAGTCGAAGGCAGAAGGAAGATAGATTGTTTGTAATGGCCTTTAATACGATTGGTATCAAAATTGCTAGTTTTCTACATTCAAGGGTTAAATAAAAGAAACAGGAAAAACGGACTACCCAGAAAGAATACTGTACACTGGTAGAAAAATAAATTTAAAAATATGCATCGACGAGGTCCGTAAGTCTCCATTGCAAACTCCACGCCAATTTCATCCTACGCTCTTTTCAAACAACCGAACGGTTTGAAACATCCCGTGATCTCTCCCCATTACGGTATTCGCCATGTATTCCGATACGTCACCCCAGGACGTATGGGTCCCTGCCCATTATAAAGCCAAGAGACGTCAACGATTCGGTGAATCTCTCTGTCAAGCAGACCCTCTCGTCCTCTTCGATCCTCTTTTTCCCATTCTCGTTGCATCGTTCCTCCTTCTCCTTTTATTCGAATACGGAGAACCCAAAACGAGAGAGAGAGAGATTGTGTCCACGAAGGCCACCCTAGCTCTTGTGCTTTTACTGCGAGGAAAGAACGAGTGAGACGAGATGCGAATTCGTCGTCGAGGATCACGATGAATCGCGAGTGTCAGGCTGCAAATTGTGACATAACACCGCCGTTAGGAGGCTCCCTTCGTGGGCCAAGCTCCCTCGAGAGGGTGCGCGCGAAAGGGCTGGCGAAAAGTGAGAAAGGGATGGCAAGTAGAGAAGGAAGGGAGAAGAAGGTAGGGCGAGGACTACGGCGACGAGCGCGCCTGGAAACGAAGGTGGATGGTGGATGGGTCGGAAAATGAAATTCCGCGGAGTGGCGGCTAGGCAAATTCCATTCACTTACGTCCCACTCCGAGGCGGCACACGCGCCTCCTCGTGCCTTCTCCGACCTGCTGCACCCCGCGATAGTCTCACGAGGGGTGGATTCGCGTCACACGTGCTTCTTGGCCTCCTTCGTGCATCCTCTATCAAGAACCTTCAACGAATTCACTCCGGCTAACCCAATTTAAGAGGAGGTGAATTTTGGTACGCTCCGAGCTGACAGGAAGGTTTTTCAGGAAATTCTGCGTGCCTGTATTGTAATATCTATTTTGGAAATTTTAGAGAATTGTCGTGGTCGGAGTGATAATATGGAATAGATGGGTTTAGAAATATTTAGTTTAATTAATGTTGAGCAAAGGTTTCCGTGTACCTCCTTGAAGGTTTCTCAAGGTTCTCAGAGGGTTATTGCACTTTGAACAGACATTGATGAAGGAAGAGAAAGAGTAGAAGAATAGAGAGAGTGAAAGAATGAGATACAATGAATAGTATATCTAAAGTATTATCTAAAGTCTCTTGAGAGTATCGAAAACGTGTAGGAACGAGAGATGGGAAAGGAAAGAAAGAGAAATGGCAGGAACTGGAATTGTTTAACGTCGATAAGACCTAACGACACGAACCTGACCCTCTCTCGTACACACACGGTAAACACGGCACGCACACTCGGTTCATTTTGTTGGAACACGAGAAGGAACGAGCGCACGCGTGCACACGACTCCGCGTGCTGACATTTGAGTGCACGAGGGAGACGTGACTTTCGCAATGCTCGGATTCGAATCGGCCAATTGGGTCGCAGTTACCTAATGGACGAACACGGCCGCTGGTTAGCGAGTACGGAGTTAAGGAAATACGCGGAGAGAATATTATGCCTCGAAATGCATGGGATTGTTGAGAAAGCGCATTCGCGTAAAGGCAAAAGGCGAGAGCGAGGAACCTTTTTACGCAATTACGTTACGCGTAAAGCATTTTAGAAATGCGCTATTAGGTTGTCAAGTATGATACGGGAAAAAAGTAGATTCATGCTGAGACTGTTGCTAAATTTAGGATCTTTCTATTTACCAACTCTAAAGATAATAGTCCGTAAATTTCCAGGCAGCCTGCACAATAAATCATTTATTCACACGGTCAACGAGGAAACTCTTGCCACTAAGGCAAAATTATCGTTTTATTGCCCGTGTCCATAAAAATCTAATCATAGCGGGAAATAAAGAATAGTACGTGGACAACCTGGAAGTAGATAAAAAATTTTATTTATGGCGCTCTCGTCGTACGTCTACCCCCGCACGAAGGCGCTCATCCGTTCTGGAGACGCGTGAGCGTCGCGACGCATCGACGAGGAGAGAAACTCGAGGACATTTGGAAGACGCCAGACGCCAGAACGGTTCACCACTACAGTCTCCTCACTAGTGTTAAGTTCTCCATAACGTTGGTGTGCCTGGCAAATGCATTTCTGCGCACGCTGCATTCCGAGTATCTCCAAGCGTCTAGGTGAGCACACGGTTGTAAATGCTGAGGCCACCCTGACAATACGCAAGCTATGTTACCTACGCGTAGAGAAAGTAGCTTTGTTTATTTTTGATCGCGGAAAACAAAGTGTACTTACGCAGCGTTACAAAATGTTCCATCTTCGAATATATTTTAGAACGTGGATACAGTTAAGTCGAAATGAACGAGATTGTAACCGGTTTCCTTTTTTTTAGATTTAATTTTCAATGCCTTTTCTCCCCTCTGCGTGGCCTCAGCGTAAAGAGCACAATAGGAACGTGCCGAAGGAAACGAAGGGAAAGGAACGGAGAGACGAATGGTAAGAATCGTCCTGAGGTAACTCGAATATCAGACAGTTTTCCGATACACTCGTGTCTGTGTGTGCCTCGCTCGCATTCGCGAAAGTGCCCGTGCATCCGACCAATGTATGGTGCAGCGTAGACATCCGTGGATACGAGAACGCGCCCCAATAGAGAAGCCGCGCTTCCTATCTTTTCTTACCCTTCCCTTACCCACGCTCTCTCCTTCTTCTCGTTTCTCTTCGCTTCCTCGCCTTCGCGCAACCCATCCCAAGCATCCGTGAAACTCCTCGTCGCTCACGTTTTCTCGTCCCGCGACACCAAGGACAAGCGCATCGCTCCTATTGTTTTCTAGAAAAATTTACGATCCTGGATCGGTAGGTCCCGTTTACTCGTTCGTTTACGACGCCGCCTGTTGAGATTGGGTTGTTGGAAAATGCGGACTTTTTCATCGCGCAATTTTCGTCCGCTTTCGAATCGGGAATTTCATATTCGACGAATTTCATTTCTCATCGTTGGAAAGCACGAAATTGATCCTCTTAGAGATTTCTTAAAACTGCAAAAACTGCTGGCTACATCATTATTTACCGCAAGCGTGTAACAACGACGTGTATCAATAAAGGAGAAAATTCGAAAAGTCCGGATACAATGTAACATTAACGGGAATCGCATACCCATTCCGTCGTGCGCGAATCTTCTTCGTCCACTCGATCGTACCGAAACCAAAAAAGATCCACCGGCTTACCTGCAACAGAGAAATAAATTAGTTAATTCGAAACTTTCTTCATCCGTTTACCTAAACGTAAGCTCACACCTGTGCCACAAAATGGGGCTCAACAAAGTTTCGAAGACTACCCAAAGGTACCATTAATCTACAGGTTCCACCTCTTTCGGCCCATGGCTGCTTCGTCTCTCGATACTCCTCGAATTACGTAAGCAGTAAAAGCACGAGATTATCCGATCCCGAACAGGAGCTAACAAGCTGATCCCCACCCTGGGTGGTCCAGGAAGAGAATTTTAGGCGGCTTGCTACGCCTCTCTCCTCGTGGTTTATCGAGGCCCGGTCAAGGTCCCAACGCGCGATACTCCTGGATGAATCACGCCTCGCGGCTCGAGATATTAACATTGGCTCCCGGGTGGAACCAAGCAAGGCTGGGAATAAAGTTCACCACCGTATGGCCAAGGCGCGCGCCACGCCACTCGCCGTAGTTTAAAATCGGAGGTGGCATTGTTTGCTCTTCCGCGCCCACGCGCCATTCCGCCTAACGAGCCCCCACTGCCCGCCTCTGCTCGCTTCGAACCTTCCCCGGGCAGACGGCCCTCCACCCCCGACCCCGTGAAAATAACTCGGCCTCAAGGTACGGGCCGGATTTCTCCAAAGGTTTTGGATTTTATTGCGCCCAGATATATCGAGTTTCGTTGTTCTCCTTCGTGGCTCGAACGCCAGAACATAAGAGAGGAGAAGAGGCGAGAAAGAGCAGAGGGAGGAAGCTAAAGATGTTTAAATCCTAAGGAAACGTGGTAACTGTTAATTTCGCAGCTGGTCTCGAGCGATATTTTCGCTATTTTCGGCAGACTATGAAGATAGCTTGATCGTGTATCAATTAGCAGGTGGATGTTTACCGTTAAAAGATTCGTGTAGCTGAATAGCTTTGCACCTGATAATCGTACGTGAGCGTTAGTTTTCAAGTGTACACCGTCCCTTTTTGCATCCAATACTTTTTCCCCTCTCGCTTAGAGTAGAATTCGGCAGTCGATAATTCTTCTGCTTCTCCTCGTCCATTTCTCTTTCCACTCTTCTCGCGCGCCCTTTTGCATCGTCCCTTTCTCACCCGCGTCGTCTTTTTTATACGACGAGAAACTACGAGGAGGAGGTCCGTTTGCACTCGCGCACCGGGTGGCAAATTGGACGAGGAATTTCATTTTACCGGATGAGAAGAGGTCTCTCTTTTCTCTCTACGTTTCTCTGCTCCGCGGACTGCTCACCTCTCGCCTCTCGTCTCTGTTCTCTCTTTCTCTTTCTTGCTCGAGCTCTTGGTTCTTCTCGGAGAGGAAAGGCCGGAAAGGAAGGAAAGGTTTCCGGAAGAATGCAATATTCCAGCCGGTCGGCCATGGAAGACAAAGAATGTCATCTGCCGGCGTGAAAGTGGATACCCAAATGAAATTCAATATGGCTACGTGGACCGGGGAGATCATCCTCCTATCCTTACGCCTACGTACATCCCTATTCGCCTCCGGCTTTATCACTGGAAATACGATTTCTCCTGCTGGAGGCTTTGCTCGCTCGAGTGTCTCTCTCCAACGGTTCTTGCTCCTCTTCTTCACGCTGCACTCACTTTCTCACTTTCTCTCCTTCTCTTTCTCTTTCTCCTTTCTCTATCTTTTGCCCTCGCTCGCCCCTTCTAGTTGCAGCCTGTTGCGTCGCGAGCCCGTAGGACGACCACCACGTGACTCTTTGACTACGACTAGCATTGTGGCGAATTTCACCCCTGAGAAGGTACGAAGTCGGCAGAGTGCTTTAGGTACTATTACAATTGAAGCGAGGGCGACGAAATTCCAATTGGCTTCTCTAAAAACAATTACTGCTCAGATTCACAGATACGGAGAAACTTTGCAAGGTTCGGAATTTGTTTTATTCAAAAATGAGTGGTTCATTTAGGAATGTATTTTAGCTATCGTTGAAATTTGAATTTAAGGAGCTGAAGATAATTTTTTTTTCGGACGACGACTGGGTCATTCCAGAACACAACCTCTATCTACACGGTTCCTCGACCAATAATTGCATCTACATCTCAAATATGCACAATCGAGTGGAACAGCAGCCAGGGTCTCTTAGCTAGAAGCGCAATTCTGCAGCGACAGGTGCTCGCAACCGGTGCAACATCACCGGACGCTCGTTCCAAACATCCTCCTCTCACGATCGTACCCTCAAAACGATGACCTCTCCCGATATTTTCAAACTTCTCTCACGGCATGTCGGTGGAGCAGCACGAAAATCGTCGATGGCCTCTCGATCGAGAATACCCAGGAAGCAATCTATCTACGGACCACCGAGAAAAGGGAGAAGGGACGAGGGAGAGAGAGAAGAATCTGACGAGAGTTTATCCTGCTCGTGCGCTAGAGAATGGAAACGAATAATCTTGCCCGACTACGCGCCATTATCCCCGTCTAAATTGGTATCCATTGTTTGTTGATGGCCCTGCTAATTACCTGGCGCTGCGGCGCAGTGACGTTCATTCCTCCTAAAGGGTTCAGGGATTAAGTAGATCGGTCGGTATTAGTCTGCGGTTCCTGGTAAATGCGCACTGTCTACTACAGGGCCTGCCAGCCTGCCAGCCAGCCTCCGCCTGAACGCTCGCTCGCTCGCCCACCACCCCCGCTATAAGTTTCCTTAATGCCTCCCTTTCTCCGTTACCCTTCTCCACCCTCTAACCCTGTATAGAGAGATGCGCAAATTAATACCCCCACCCATCGGTCCTATCTGCCCTTCGCACCACCACCACGACCAATCTCGTCTCTCCTCCTATCAGCCACCTCTCTCCTTGTCATCCATTGTTCGAACAATCTCTCTCTCTCTCTCTTACTCTTGCTAAATATTTGGATCTTAGTCTCTCGTCGCGCGTCGATCTCGAATGTCACCTGCTAGCAATATCGCTTTGTTGGTGAGCCACGCTAAAATGGATATTCGGTAGGGCGGTGGGTAGAATAAATAATCTGCCTTGGTGCTAATTATTACTGCGAGACGCTTGTACTCCAGGAGCGTTGCAAGGAGACAAAATGGAGAGACAGAGGGATGAGGAGGAAAAATTTAGAACGCGAGAACATCCAATAAAGTAGAGCGGGCGTCACCATTTTAGAGAATAGAGAGAGACTAGTAAACGAGAATCCCTTTTGCTCACGGCGCACACTTGTACAGGGTGACGCGCCCATCCGTTCCCATTTTCTCACCTGTCCGTTTCCCCGTCTCGTGCCGGACTAATGGAATGGAAAAAAAGATGAACATTGAGAGGAGGAAGAAACAAAGAGGAGGAAGAAAAAAAGGGAGG
This sequence comes from Tiphia femorata, assembly GCA_944319695.1. Taxonomy (NCBI): domain Eukaryota; kingdom Metazoa; phylum Arthropoda; class Insecta; order Hymenoptera; family Tiphiidae; genus Tiphia; species Tiphia femorata. Next base: position 4,795,858 of record OX090904.1, read on the forward strand.
GGGAAACGCGCGTCGGTGCTCCCGTTCTCATTCCACTCGACGATCAGGGTGCGCGCTTCACAGGGTGGTTTCCTCATTGCCATTATGTCCGCGCGTCTCGACGTCCTGTTCAACGTCCTGTAGCGTGTCAGGAGGACGAATCGGTGGGAGAACAAAAGGATTTATCGGTATCATAAGTGACACTCGCTCCGCCAGGCTTCGCGCGCGTGGGTCCATTAGACTCCTCTCGCGCAGATTTTCCTGCATGGAGAATCCGCTGTGGTGAGGGTTGCCGGTTGGCTTGTCGTCGATGTGCACCGACGCGCGCTCGTCGTTACTCGCGACTGAAACTCACTGTACACCTAATAGCAGTCCTGAATGGACCTGAGCGCCTCGGATGGCGCCTCCTGCCCCCGTGATATCTGTGGGACCGAATGCACGTGGTAATGGATCCCCGGAAGGGTTGAAATTAATTATAGAACGTTCTAGCTATTACAGAGGGAGGGGGTGGGGGGTGCAGGAAGTGAAGCGGGCTGGGAGTTGGAAGAGAAGGCGCGGTGTTGAGAGAGAGAGAGAGAGAGAGAGAGAGAGAGAGAGAGAGAGAGAGAGACGTGGAAAGAGAATGTTACTTGTGGGATCGCAGGGAATTTACTCCTTTACACGTTTGTTTGGTCTTCGGTCTCCCGGGGATGAACACGGTCCCGATGAACCTTACCGATTTTTCTTCGTTTTGGCGCGAGAGAGAACGATCCAAAGAAGAACCGCGTATTTGCTCTCTAGAACGAAGTTACCTCTTCGAAATTAAGCGTAGACTACAAACGACAGTCGCCAAGTGTAACTATCTAAGCGATCGCACCTCAATGAAATGCTTAGGTTTTTGATCCATACGAGAAAAGTCTCGTTAATACCTTGGGAAAGGATTTCGAACGGAACACGAGGAGCGGGGCATCCAGAAATAACAAATCGTTTCCTCCGCATGGCATCCCAATTTCCCATCTTTTTCGCAAATTCTTCTCTAACAATTAGCGCGCTACGCTCTTCAGCGTCGAGCAACAAAAACCTACGGTCTGGTTGGGTTATTGGAGGAATAGCAGGAAGGTGGACTGGGATAAAGGAGGAAGAGGTGGAAGAGGATGAGGCTTGTACCAGTCCAACCTTCGCTCCTGGATTCGATCCCTGCGATACTCCGCGATACAAAAGCATTCGCGTAACCGGCGTGGTTATACGCGCTCTCTCGGCCCCATTGTGCGCTTTTCCACAATGCGTTGTTAACTCTTTTCGAGGCCTTTCCCACCAGCCCGGCCAGCCTCGCGGGAGCGCGCGTGGAAACGCGGAAAAGCGCGCGTTTATAGTTTATACACAGAAACGCATTGGAAGCGGAGTAGGGGCGTGGAGGCACGAGCGAAGAGAGGACTAGAGGGGGAGTGGAGAACGTTTGTGCGTACACCAACCGCCGCGTTTGTCTCCCAACGTTTTCGTTCGTTTCGAGTTTTGTCGAGCGCCTCGCTTTGTGCGGGTGTTGATTTTTGTTTTTCTCCCTCCTTCTTTTTTTTCCACAGGGCATGCGACACTACGCGAGAGCGCGCGAGGGGAGGAAGCTCGTTCGGCGAAAGAGGAAAGCGGGGTGGGGTATTAAAAAAAAGAAGGGAAAAGGAAATAAAAAAAACCCAGGTGCGACGAGCAAAACCCGGTCTTTTAACGAAATTGAAATGCCGACAGTTAAAGGTACGTTTCGCGCGAAAATTCGACGCGGTGCACGCGCGGCTCGAACGAGAAATAAGAATCTGAGGAAATGGCCTCGGTGAGTCCCATCTTCCATCTCCGAATACTTTCAATTCATCGAGGCCTTTCGAATACGCCGTTTCGCGAGCGCGCTTCTTGGGCGGGCAGGCCTCTCGCGCACGTTCGACTCTCTCCGATATCCCGAAGATCCCCCGACGATGACCCCTCCGAACGTGGCAACCTCCTCGCGCATTCCAGGAACGCGCTCAGGAGGATTCTCGACGCTACCGCGATAGGAAATACGTTTTCCACGTCGGTGAATCTCGAGCAAAGGGAAACCGGGAGGAGTCGAGGTGGGACGACGAAGGGCGCGAAAAATCGTGGCAAAAGGAAAGGACTGCGCCGTAGATCGACGAGTAATTAGAAAGATGGTCTGAATTAAAGCGATCGTGTTCTTAAACTTTCGTCCTCTCTCGAAAATAAAAACACGAGTTTCTACCAAGAAGATAGAAGTAAACGAGAGAGTAAAGGAAAAGTAGGGGGAGGAAAATCGTAGAAACGGGGTGGTTGAAGGAAATCAGCGACGTAGGGGTTGCGAACGAACGAAATGCAAGGTGAAAAGGAAGGGGACTGGAGAAGAGAGAGGATGAAAAGGACGATGTTGCGGAAGATAGCATGCTGTGGTGGAAAGCGAGGTAGAGATGGAGAATACGTGGGGGGTGGAAAAGCGAGGGTAGAAAAGAGGCGACGACCCCGTTCGATTCGATATTCTATCGAGATAGCTGACATTTTTCAGCGTGCCGATGGCCACGTACATTTTTCGACGCGCCATAGTCGACTGGAGTTTCCGTCCCGTCCTTTTCATCCCTCTCTCTCTCTCTCACTCTCTTCTCGTGCCTCCTCACGCCGCAACGCGTCGCGTCCTGAAAATATTGGATCTATGGATCCGTCGCGCACGACGGCCTCTTCCACGATATTAGAAATCGTCCGGGGGCTTCGCGCTCCCCACGGTTGCGTGTAAGTGGCGGAGAATGCGGCGAGGGTCGTTATTTTCCTCGCGTCTCTCACATTTTCTCCAAGAGACCAAGAACGTGAGAAAAGAGGGGCGAGAGAGAGAGAGATGAGAGAGGAAAGAGGTACGTGGCACACGGAGAGTTCGAAAAGCGAGTTCGTTCACCATGTCGTGGCGTTTGCAATTGGTACGATGGCTAAGTATCACCGAGATACGTTTGTACTCTTGTAATTAGCTGGCCTTTACGAATTTTCAGACACGGAGAAAATAAGAAAGTAAGAAATTACCGTACAATGATGCTTTAATCGGAAGGCGTTTATTTGAAAATTGATGATTCACTGGCGAAAGAGGAAGAAGAAAGCTCGCGAAGAAAGATTGTATTTATAGGTGGCTCGTGTTTACAAAAAAAGATGTCCAGCATCGTTACGACTTTGACATCTCGCAAGTCAGGAAGAATCGAGGCCAAGGCTCGTGAGACGAAAATTGAAAATGGAAGGGAGGAGAACTCGAGACGAACAGGCCCGAGAGCTCGTAAAATTTCGGAAAATGTTTTGTCTTTTGAGAATCTCCTCGTTCGTACGCGTGTGAGTCTCTCCTTGTTGCTCCGGGTCTCCTCGGTTGTCACACGATCATCACGCACGTACGATTCCGAATCAGAATACGGAAATAATGTTCGGAATTCGATTCACGAGTGAAAATGGAACAGGGTGGGAACAGACGACTCCTGCGAGGGATCAGCACGATTCGCGCCTAGCATACGAATAAAATTCACTCGCCGCAGGGTTTGGGAAATTTTAACTTGGAGAAGTGAACAAGCCCGCGGATGTCACATTTCATTCAATTCTTGCACCTTCTCTACATACCGTTCTCGTCCCGCGAATTTTGCTCTCGTGAATAAAATACGGAGAAAACTATCGCTTGAGTTACTTTTTCAACCTAACGGGAACAGCGGTGAGGTCGTTTCAGTAATACAAGGGTTCTCTGAGATTAGCGCGCTTAAAATTTCAATTAAATAAAATGTGTTCGTGGATATATAAAATAATTGCCAACGCAGAGGATTGTAATTAAAATCTCTAAGTGGACGAACCTTTGAGCCTATCGTTAAAAGTAGACAGTGCTCTCGTGGACTAAACGGTGCCGACTGGGACAGTGCCGTACGATCGTACCTTAAAGCTCGATTCTCCGCGGGCTCCGTCGCCGCAGCCACCCGCCACAGAGTTACGGAGAATTATTTAGCAAAGTTTCCGCGCGCGTGCCGTAGGGAGAATTTATGACGGCCGCCGGGAAATTTACAGTCACCCTTACCCACCCCCTTCTTCTTGGCAACCCCCGTCTCGACAGAGATTTCCTCGGCGAAATCCGTGGAGAAGCAGGGAGAGCGAACTAACCTCACGTGGTTAGAGCATGGTCCTCCGGTCGCAGGAAGGTTCGATTAGACTGCTTAGAAATGGAGTTTAGAGGCCTGGAGAGTTCTAGGGTGCGGGCTGACCGAAGCCAAAGGTAAGGGCGCGCTTCATCGGTGGAACTCGAGGTGACCTCGTGAAGCTGCGGTAAGGATCAAATTTAGAGTCTAGGAAGATGATCACATTTTTTTTAGCTTTCCTACGTAATCGAATTTTTCCCCTTTTGAGCAGTTTTCACGAATAAATTGTATTTTTCGAGAGTTTTCAACGATGAATTATGAATCAAATTTTAAATTATGGATTGTTTGTAACTGATTCTAATACTGAAACAATAGGGATCGTTTTGAAGGGTAATCCCTAAAACCAAAGGGAAGACGGGCGTGGGTATTAAACGATTTTATTTTGCCATCTGTACCAGGCGTTGCCAACTCTGAATTTTCAAACCCGCCATATGCTGGTCTAAAAAACCCCCAGAAATAACCTGAAATTGATCAATGTATGCGTGATAGAATTTTAAGAAAAGGAAAGATTAAAATGAATACATGATCACTTTTACCGATGATTAATATTATTAATAGAATTATAATAACAAAAACATTTATATATTATTATAAAATATTATTATAACAAAAATTACTCGTAATTTTTTATGAAGCGATTTAAATTATAATATTCATACTTTTGTGGATAACTCTAATTTGTTCCAATCATATTTCATGTTTTTGGCCTAATTTAATAAAAAAAATTCAATAAAAAAGTCAGCTTATTTTAGAGAAAAAATCCGCAGTTGCAATTTTCAAAAAATCCAGAAAGCACGCCAGCAGCTAAACCATCATTTTTGCACTCTAAATGATATTCAAAAACGCTAGAAATGGCGGGAAATAACCTAAGTTGGCAACACTGGACCAGACTGCTCGCTGGAGGGCCGTTGGTCCACAACGAGCCTAGCAACGACGTCGCGATGTTCGACTGTCTTTTGATCGAGCGCGATATTCGCGCGCAAAGACGCGTTCACGGCGCGCGTGACGTCACAGAATCAACCGATCGAATATCGATACATGTCGATATCTACATGGTCGGTTTACTAAAGTTTAATTATAGTTACAGGGTATATGTTAACTGTGTGGGGATTGATTGTCACACGAACCCATTGGAACTACAAATGTAACCAAATAGTTTTGCAATTAATAATTCCACGTGTCCATTATATTTATGTTCAAAGCGAATTGTCGTGTGTTAGAAATCTCCATGATTCTCCGATCTACAATCATCGAGAAACCACAACAAATTTCTGTGATAACTCGAATTCTCTATCGAAAAGGCAACCGTGGGAGTGCAGGAAAGGGAAGAAAGCACGAGAAAAGAAAGAAAAGAGGCCAAGAGGATCAACGAGGATGCCTGGCGTGAAGACGACTGGCAGTGCGAGAGGAGTTTAAACTCGTCGAATTTATTGGACGCCCGGTGATAATGGCCCGACGTCAGGGCTCCCCGATAAAATCTCTGGTTACACGCGGATGGACGGGATATCGAGTTACCGAATACTTAATTAAGAGAGATGGGTTAGGGGCCAGAGAGGAAGAGAGAGAGAGAGGGAGAGAGAGAGAGAGAGAGGGAGAGAGAGAAGACACTGGTGGGAGAAAAGGTGCGTTTTAATTGCCTTCGAATGATCGCATTGATACATCCGATATCGATGGACGAAAGGGCGATGTTCGCGCGTATTATGAGCGTACCGTAAATGTAAAACATGATAGACAAAGACAAAAGGAGAAGGAAAACAAGAGTGAAGGGAAAGAGGGTGAAACTCGAGAGAGTAAAGAGACTCCACAATGTTTGATCTTTTACTTTTCGAACTTTAGAGAAGAAAATCGAAAACTTTTTTATCCGGTAAATGAAAGAATCGGATAAAAAATCGCACAACAAAGGACCGCATAAAAACAGGATTGACTGTACTCGATTATGTCAAAAACTTAGCAGTCTCGAACGAAGTTATTATCAATATCGAGAAAAACGAAGAAGAACGCTATCGACAATTTATAGGAACAACTTCCTTGCCTTTCATTCGCGCGGAGGGACGTTGAATAATTAAGAACGATTCGATTCAATGAGCAACCGGTTACGACGCGAGTCACGATCCCTCGCGAAGGAAGACGACATGGAGAAAAGGAGGAATTACGAGAGTAGATGCAACATCCATATACCGTATACGTTACGTTTCGTCGGTTTATTACAAGCACTGATTTACTTCCTTTAATAAGCACGGGGAGAAAACGAGAAGGAACCCGCTTGAATACTGCCCTCATCCCTTCTGAATAAAACCGGTCTTGTCTCCAAGAGGAGAGGAGACAGAAGTACGAAGAGGGAGAGAAAAAACATGGAGAAAGAAAAATGCGAGAAAAATATGTAACGAGAGGAGACACCTGCTAACAAGAAATCGATATTGAAACAAGCCCGACGATTGATTCTAATTGTTCGATAAATTCTCTTGGCGGTAATCCAATCCGTACGCGACAATTTCCAATGTGGACTAACGACCGTCGACAATCGTCCACACTTTTTATTTTTTACCGTGGCCACTGCATAACTCACTTTCATCCGATCGTGCCTAAAAATGAGAGATTATCACCTCGATGGTGCGGGACGTTTAATCGGCGCGGCTTGCGAATTTGCTCCCACTATCGCGACCCTGCCGTGCATTTTACGGCGTGAAGGAGTGGCAGGGATGGAAGGGAGGTAGGTCAGAGGTGATGGAAGAAGGAGAAGGGCAGGGCGAGTTGAGTGAAGTGCACGCGAATTCGTAAGCACGAATCCCGATCTTATCGGCGACCGGAAGTCTCATTAAAGTATCCTTATCCCCCGGCACGAGACTCTTGGGCTGGTTCGATGTTTCTCAAAGAAACGAAACTAAACGAACGTAGGAAGGCACGAGCAAACGAACGTCTGGGGTGGGTCGCGACAATTAGTTTTCTTATCCTTATCTCGAGCGCACCACCCCCGCGCGAGTGCTCACCCTCTGCTCCTTAAACTACCAACTATTCGAAATCTTCGTAGAAACTTGCGAGACATGAAAACTCAACCCAGCCCACCTTCAGCTCCTTCATCCTCTCCCTCAATTCTCTCTCTGTCTTCTCTCTCTCTCCCTCTCTCTCTCAGTCTTCTCTCTTCATTCTCCTGCCCTACCACCCCTTTTTTCTCACCTTTCTCGACACACCTCGTCTATTTCTCTCCTTCAACACACCCCATTCAACTCCTCTCCCGTCTTTTTTTCCTCCGCCGAGTTCCACCCTTCCGGTACAAGCAGAAGCTTTTACGTCAAAGTTCATGGACACGAAAGAAAAAAAGGAGAACAAGAAGAGAGAAATAAACGCGCGTTAAAAAGAAGAGTCTCCAGTCTCCCACACCTTGTCGCGAGTAATTGGCGAATAGCTGTCTACCGGGAAACTCCGAAAATTGTTATCTCCGTTTTGTAGCTCGAATTGCTCGAGCCATCCGAAAACGATCTCGTGCGATTTTTATTCTCTTCTCGTGGTGTTGTGGCGCGAGAGGTGAGAGATCTTGAAAAGGAAAAAAAATCAAAGTTTGCGTTTCGTCGGGCGCGTTCGTTCGGCCGTGGGGTGAGAATTGGTTGCACGCACGCACGCGAGGCGTCGCGACGCCGTGGAATCGGACGGCGCGCGCGTTGCACGTGCGTCGTCCGCGTGATCAGATAAATATGCACGTACGTGGGATAATACGGCGTGTCCTACCGTAGAGACGTGACGCTCGCAGCGGTAAACCAGTCGGGCGGATGACCGCGCGCGGACACGTGGACAGACATACGGATGGATGGACGAATGGATGGATGGATGGACGAGCGAGTGGATGGATAGATAGGCAGGCAACCGAGCAGACGGCTGGTCAGACGGAAAACAGAGCTGCGCGTGGCCACCTATCGCACTCTGTTTCTTTTTCTCCTCTCGTACAATTCTTCCAAAATCTTTTAATAAGTTTTACGACATTAAAAAGAAGAATCAAAGAAATGTTCCGTTACTTATTGCTCCATTGCTCATAAGCCCGACGCTCTTTCTTCGTTTACTTCTTTGTTTATCCGGATATATGGACCGTTTATTTTGAAAGTGGTGTAAGTCCATTTAGAAAAAAAAAAATTAACTAGTCGTAAATATAAAGTTTACACTAAATTAATCACAAATTATGTGATATCTCATTTTTCTTAAAAAATGGACTTACATCACTTTCAAAATAAACGGTCCATATGTATATTGTATCGTATGCTTCCTTTCTTTTTTTTCATCTTTTTCCCTTTTAACCCTTCTTCTTCTCTATTCTATCTATCGTGAGGGCGCCGAGACGGACGGGTCGTTTAAGAGGAAATTCTTTAATCTCCTGCTAAGACCTTCGGTTCCTGCAGGTCGCGTTTAACGTAATTTAATTTAATCATTAATTTTATATTATTTCCTCATATTGCTTGTTTAATAATATACCTCATTATATTATTCACATTATTCGTTTCTGCTTTTATACACTCTGCTACCTATTGTATTTCACTTTTATTTTTGTTTCGGTCACATTGTGAAGTAAATTAAGAGAGATATTTTATTTAACTTATTTTCCTTTTAACTCTCATTGCCTACAATTGTCCCCCAGCGAGGGCGCTTAAGGTCAATAAACGGGGGGGGGGGGGGGGGGTCCAAGGTCAATAAACTGATTTTTCTTCCTCCGCTTTCTTTCTTTAAATCAAGTTCACCCTTAGTAGCTCCTTGCTCTTTATCACTCCTCTCACCATCGATTCTCCCGTAGATTCCAGTTTTCTTTACATTCTATCTACTTACCGTTCTCGCTTTCCTTCTCTCCACACCTCTCTCACTTATCCTTAACCATCCGCGTACATACTCAAGTGTTAAAGAAACGGCTTGCGTCGCCGCCAGTCAAATTCATCGCGCAGGCACCAAGTTGTTCTCGTTATCATTTTATCGGTACCGGTTTTAGCGGTCACCGATTCTTATCATTATCGTCGCTTCGCACGCGCTCGCCCAGCTACGATGGTCCCCACGATCAAGCGCGAACCAGACGAGTGAATCATCGGCCTGACCTGCTCTCGACCCCATCCCTTCACTCGGCACCGGAAGCGGCGTCGTTGTCGTCGTCGTCCTGGTCGCGCTCGTCGTCAATGGGACGCAGCACGCGACTTTCAAACACGCGGGTGCTCGCTTTCCTCGAGTTTCACGGACTGTCTCACGCCCAGCCAAATTCTCGTCGATATTGAAACATTAAAAAGCTTTGATATCCTCTTAGGGGTGTCGTTTCTCAAATTAGTCTCAGCTTCCTAATTTCCATTCTACCGAACCGCAGCATGGTACTCTCTTTTAACACTAGAAGTGCGAAACCTGTCAATATGAGTGGTCAATAAAAGAAGTTTCCACATGAAGAAAAAAAATTGGTAGTTATAGTGTTAAAGAGAGAATTCTTGGGAAAAATTGATTAAAGTTCATTTTGACCGGTTGATACTTTGAGTGTTAACAACATGCCGAGCCCAGCATACCGTTTTTCTTTAACGAGGGATCCAAGCGGCAATAGAAAATCGCAATCGATCAAGAAAAAATTCCAGCCATCTCGAAGATAGTTATTATAATAAGTCACTCCCTTTACGGTCGTGCCTAAAAATGTGGAAACCTCCACTCTGGAGCTCAAGCAAGAAAACCTTTATCTATAAAAGAGAGATACTCTGCGGAGCTTGATGAACTTTAATGGACGTCTTTAAAAGAGAAGAGGATTAGGGCGGAGAAACGATAAATCTTTGTGGTCGCACGTACGCGGAAATGTGCGTTCTCCTTTCGTTCTTAGTTTCTTTCCTTCTTCTTCTCCGGTTTTTCACTTTCTTTTTTAAAAGTCCACGCTCCTTCTCTATCTCTTTGCTTTCCGTTCGCAGGACCAACGCGCGCTTCTGTACGGGGCTCCCGGAACGCTTCAGTCCATTCACGTGCCACGCGGCAAAGCGAGCGAGCACTTGTGATGCATGTATGCATGCATGCATGCATGCACATCCATGCACCTCCCTGTACCAACTCGTCGTTCTCGGCGCACTTGCACGTGCGCGCGTTCGTCCACGCGCAGGAAAACCCACGAGCCTCGTTTCTCTTCTCCCTTTCGCTCTCACTGTCTTCGGCAAGATGCAAAGACACAATGAGGCGGGGTAAGCGTGGAGGAAAGAAAAGAGAGAAGCTCTGATACGTAAACTGTGCATGGAGGAAGAGAGAAAGAGAGATAGAGAGAGAGAGAGTATGTGTGTGAGAGAGAGAGAGAACGCACGAGTATGCAAATGCATTTTATACGTGCCGCACGAACTGTCGCGCTTTACAGAAGTGCCGAGGCTTGGAAGAAGCGGCGTGAGAGAAAGAGAGGGGCGGAATGAGAGAGGAAATCGTAAGGAACCCTTGTATCGAACAGCTGCTCGGTGCTTCTGTTACCGAGCGTAACGTAACGAGGAGAAGACGTGAGCCGGGTACCCGAGCGAAGCGCGCCGAGTGATCGAGATGAGGCGGGTAAGAAGAAAGTCGTGAGAATTGATGTACGCGGACGATTAACTCGTTTACCGTAATCGGAGTAGCTACGAATTCAAAAGATGTGCCATTTTACGAGCGCACGAGTAAATAAACATTTTTATTGCCCCGTTCGATTTAAATCTGACCTCTTTCGTGTTAAAAGAAAAGTTATTTTAAACATGCGCAAAATAATGATCGATTAAAAATGACACTCAACGCAATTGTCCTTTTATGTTAAAGGATCTTAAGATAATCGTAGAACAAAATTATAGTCCTCTTTTTCCGCAATTATCCGTTTACTAATATCAATTACAGAGTGGAGTAGAAAGCAGACCACGCCGAGGAAAAGCGAAAATATAGTGGTACGTTATCTGTGACCGTAGTCGTAATATATTGACGCATCGCAAATGACATAATTGAATAATTGGAGTCTACAGGACCGATCAATGGGAGAAGAGACGTAATGATATACCCTCGTCAGCCGCGGTTGCGAATAATCAAGATATCCGCTAATGGGACACAGTAGAATTTTGCCGTAGGGAAAGTGCGAGGAATGAGAAGATGCGAAGGACGACAAGAAGCAGAGAAAGAGAAGGAACAATTGTCCGGACGAGACACGCTCGATTAAATCTCGATTTATACCTCGTTGCAATCAGGGGGATCGTTACGCGTCGCGGAGGACGTGGATCACGTTGGGTCTGGGTATGGAGTGTAACGAGAGAGAAGAAAGAGAGATGAAGGAAGAGAAAAGCGGAACGTACCATGGAAACGGAAACGCACGAAGGAAAAATTGCAGAACGGAAACGTTAACGTTCCTCTCTTGTCCGCCCTTGTTCTCATTCTTCTACAGCCAAGCAAATGGGCGGCTCTCGTTATTCTTGGATGCGCCAGGGTTCCTCCGAACTGTTCTAATCTTCCTGGTCTTCAAATACGTCTTGGAGATTTTCCGTGCGATTCGATTCTTCTCCGATGCCTTCTGCGGTCAACATTTTTCCTTTCGATTCTTGCACCAATTTTAGATCCGACGTTGAATATCGATTCGGCGTGAAAAATCTCTAAGGTTTTTATAATTTCTCTTCTAAATGGAGGCAATTTACAAATGGTAGCCCTACTGCTGCACGGGGTCTTAGATGAATCGGTTGTAGTCGTGGTACTGTGGGCCCACGCGCGTTAACGCGGAAATTTTCGTTCGGTGTCTTCGCATATTTGTAAATACCTTTTGAAAGTTTCGAAAGGATCGAAGGAGCACGGAAAATATTCCAGGCCAATTTATCGCGCCGAGGTGAAATACATCAGAGCGGATCTCTCGTCCAATCAACGCTCGTCGTGGCTCCTTCCCATCATGTGCCACCGTCGTCGTTGTCGTTGTCGTAGTCCTCGCACGATAACGATAACTATGTAGTCTCCTCGAACACCTTTTCCAGTAGCCACTGCACACGAACGCGTAACGACATAATAACTAACTCTTATCGCGCGCCATCGCGCGAAACTGGTTCCCTCGTGGGGAGCGTAATATCGTCCCTACGGGACCTGGGATAAATTTATGAATAAAGATTAAAACCCGTAAGCTCGAGCCTTATCGGCGTGCCCGATAAATCGACCGCGATGCCCTGCCGAGATAATCTCAAGGTGCCGAAGGAGGAGAGGAAGAAGTAAGACGTGCGAGATGGACGAGTACGAGGGTCGAAGGACAATGGGTTGAAAATTAGGATCGTTAATAAAGAACGAAAAAAAAAAAGAATCTCTTTCTTCGAAAGTAAGGAACTCCTTCGACCTACCTCGTTCGTCGTAGATTAATTAAATTTCTTTTTGCCACCCGCGTGGAGGCAGATCTTTCGAGAGGTAATCGCAAGATGCTAAAAGTGGAAGGAAAGGAAGAAAGAAATGAAATGAAAAAGGTAAAGAATTTTCATTCTTAGGAAGAAAGTTCCAGGAGACTCGCCATTGGCTTCTTCGTTGACGTGCTACCTTCAAGGACAAGCTTCTTGATATTCCCTCGGGGGGCCTGTATAAAGCGTGTTGCAATGTGGAGGCGCGTCAGTGCCGGGCGACGTCACGTTGTCTCGCCGGGCGGTAATTAAATCGCGGGAAGATTAAACGAAGCCCTCCGCGCGCGCGGGCGCGCGACAGGCCGCTCTCGTCGTTACTCATAATTACTGCTTTAATTGCCGCGTTACCGCCCTCGCACTTTTTACGAGCAAAACCGTCCGTTTCCGCTGGCCAATTATGCTCCCCGCTGACCCTTCCTCCAATGTATAAGATGACGCGGCGCTTTCTCGTCGAAAACTTTTTGGAGGTGTCCGTGTTGATTAGAGACCTCGATGAACTCGTAAGAGACCGACACACCGTGGAAATTGCGATAATGAGCAAACTTAACGACATACCAGAAGATCATCGAATCCTGAGGTGCCTCGTCTTCTCCGATAGTCGAGCACCGTTAAATAATTCAAGCGTAGGATAAGACGTTTTACACAATTTACGATCACCCCGGGTCGATAGCTGCGTCCAATTTTGCACTCACGGTTATCTCATCTACCGGGATTATTTACCACGCGTCCACGATTAAACACGGGCAGATGCATGCATATGCCACTCGGCCATCTCCATTCCTGAAGCCTGTTGCCAAAAGTTTTACGATAATCACGCTTTTCCAAGAGGATTAAGAAATTCACGATACACGGCGAGGGTTGCTCTTCGATTCGACAATTCGCTCGTGAGTCATCATTGCTTCTCTCGTTCGGTGTTTCCCATCGCTTTTCGAATCACATCTATCTCGAGAGTTATCGCTACGCCTTCATACCTCAAGAATAATATCTCGTCGAAAGAACAGTGAAAACTCAAAATCAATTTGCATTTACGTGAAATACTCGTAGCTTTCTCACCCAAGGGAGTTATCTTAATATTTAAAATTTCTGGCCATTGGGAAACACTGCTCCCTGCATATACAGGGTGTCCCGTAATTAGTGTAAGAACCGAAAATGGTGGGCTCCTGGGCTGATCAGAAACAACTTTTTCCTTTGGCAAAATATCGGACGCGGCTTCGTCTTCGAGTTATTAACGAAAAACCCAAGCCAATGAGCGCGCGAGTAGAGCCCGCGGTCCGCCACAGTAGCGTTGGCGGTCCACCGCGCTCAGCCGTGATCGCGAACAAATGCACCGCGGCGATACAGTTAGGTCGAATGATGAATAAAAAATTAATAAAAATTAGAATTAGTCATAAATAATGAATAAAATAATTCGTTAATATCCATATAAAATAAACAAATCGGTCTTCCGTAATACCTTTATGCGTCATTCAAAGTGAACGCGGAATGAGATCGCGAAAATAATTTTTGTCAATTATCGGAAAAAAGAAAAGGAAGAAAACCATTTGGAATAAATAAATAAATGAGAAAATAAGCGACATGTACTTCAAAGTTGAACTACCCGGGGACTAATAATTGACGACACGCAAGTATCACGCCTTTTAGAATAATCTGAGGTTCTGTTTGAGAATCGAAAGCCCTTCGTTAGATTTATCACCTCCCGCAGTTGTCTGGCGCACTTGAAAATGCATCGCAATCGCCCCACGTGTCAATCCAGGCACGTAGCTGCTTTAGAAAATTATTTGACGCTAACAAATAATTTTACGAAAAAGTGCTTCTCAAATACGTTTACGAAAAACTACTTTCCGAATAATTTACGAAAAAGTATTTTTCGAATAAATTTATGAAAAAGGATTATGGATTACGGAATATCCACGGAATATCAATATGAAACCGAAATTACTCACAGTCTCCGATAAAAATGGGCCGCTATCGCTGGATCCCTGCATCGATTCGATCGAAAAATCCGTGCGAACAGCTGATCTCGGGAGGGTCACTGAACTCACATCGCGGCACGGTCACTAATACTATCGACGCCTGTGCGTGAGGATTTCGGTGCCAACCTCCAAACTTTCAATAATTATCGTTCCCGATAGGACCCATTCTTCTCCACTCGCGGCGGTTTCACGAGAAAGCTGAGCGCCGATACGACTCTTTTCTATCGCGAAGCACGTCCTCGCACGCTTTGCAATTATTTTTTGTACTTTCCGAAAATTATGCACCCACGCTTTGGCATAAAGCGCGCGGTCCTTCAGAAATGATCCAAGATGGAATGGCTTTCAGGTTATAAACGGTCTTATTAGCAGCGATGTTCGTTGCGGTAGGAAAGGACGTGACTGTGTGTAACGCCGACGCTACACGAGGACGGTCAGATGATGCGCGACAAACACGTTGAAAGGTGGCCGGCCGTATCGCGGAGCGCCGGCATAAGAGACAAATGACGAACGAGCTGGCAGTCGATCTCGTCGAGAACGGTGAACGACGCCACGCTCGTAGGTCAATAACGAATTTATCGCGAATAATTTTCGGAAAGTACAAAAAATGATTGCAAAGCGTGCGAGGACGTGCTTCGCGACAGAAAAGAGTCGTATCGGCGCCCAGCTTTCTGGTGAAACCGCCGCGAGTTGAGAAGAATGGGTCCTATCGGGAACGATAATTATTGAAAGTTTAGAGGTTGGCACCGAAATCCTCACGCACAGGCGTCGATAGTATTAGTGACCGTGCCGCGATGTGAGTTCAGTGACCCTCCCGAGATCAGCTGTTCGCATGGATTTTTCGATCGAATCGATGCAGGGATCCAGCGATAGCGGCCCTTTTTATCGGAGACTGTGAGTAATTTCGGTTTCATATTGATATTCCGTGGATATTCCGTAATCCACCAATCCTTTTTCATAAATTGAATCGAAAAATACTTTTTCGTAAATTATTCGGAAAGTAGTTTTTCGTAAACGTATTTGAGAAGCACTTTTTCGTAAAGTTATTTGTTAGCGTCAAATAATTTTCTAAAGCAGCTACGTGCCTGGATTGACACGTGGGGCGATTGCGATGCATTTTCAAGTGCGCCCGACAACTGCGGGAGGTGATAAATCTGACGAAGGACTTTCGATTCTCAAACAGAACCTCAGATTATTCTAAAAGGCGTGATACTTGCGTGTCGTCAATTATTAGTCCCCGGGTAGGACGGAAATCATGTTCGACGCGTTGTAGCCTGTCCGAGGAAACAAGGAATAGCCCTGGCTGGCGGAATGTCTCGTGTGCGTACGTTGTGACAATAAAATGGATAAAGTGATAAGTCTTTCCGACAAGAGGACCGTCGACATTACGGCTCCTACCGCAGAACCTCTGGACAGTTCAACTTTGAAGTAATGTCGCTTATTTTCTCATTTATTTATTCATTCCAAATGGTTTTCTTCCTTTTCTTTTTTCCGATAATTGTCAAAAATGATTTTCGCGATCTCATTCCGCGTGCACTTTGAATGACGCATAAAGGTATTACGGAAGACCGATTAGTTTATTTTATATGGATATTGACGAATTATTTTATTAATTATTTATGACTAATTCTAATTTTTATTAATTTTTTATTCATCATTCGAGCTAACTGTATCGCCGCGGTGCATTTGTTCGCGATCACGGCTGAGCGCGGTGGACCGCCAACGCTACTGTGGCGGACAGCGGGCTCTACTCGCGCGCTCATTGGCTTGGGTTTTTCGTTAATAACTCGAAGACGAAGCCGCGTCCGATATTTTGCCAAAGGAAAAAGTTGTTTCTGATCAGCCCAGGAGCCCCCCATTTTCGGTTCTTACACTAATTACGGGACACCCTGTAGATGAACTCGCGTAGACTCATCTACGTGCGATTTCCGGACGCTTAGTATCACTATTTTACGACTATTTCTCTCTCACTCTCTCACACACACACACTCTCTCACTCTCTCTCATTCTCTTTCTTTATCCCCATGTCTCGACATATCGTGATCAGCATCGAACGTCCAAGTACGCCATTCGACAACAATTCGTCCGCGTCATGGCTGTCGATCGTTCCGCGCGCGCCTTAACATCGCCGTTCCGGGAGATCTACGCAAGGCGTAAACGTCAGGCGTTGGCGTCTAACACGGCGCCGAAAGCTTTAAGACTATTACCGCCTACCTCTCACCTCCTCTCCCACTCTCTCGTTCCTCGCGAGATAGCGCGTTTTGTATTAATCGTCGAGAGTGCGCGATTTCTCGTGGCCCGTATCGAGAAGTCTACCGGTGGGGCTGGGCGCCACCTCTCACGCCGCTTCTTATCTTCTCGGTCCATAAACAAAACCCGTGCGGGATCTCGAAGGTGCTCGAACGACGTCGAGCGATGACGGCTTAATAATCATGGTCCGTGAACCGGGAGAAGGAGAGAGAGAGAATGAGAGAATAAGAGACGGAGAAGTGGTTCTTGGTAGAGAGCGTGGCCGAGCCGAGCGGGACCAGTCGCATTTAAATTAGACCAGGCCCGGTGATTAACACGTTTCGCGTTATCGCGGGGGTAAATTGATACGCTCGGCGCCACGCTCACCTCGTCGAACGGTTAATTTCGATCTTCGATCGCCAATTGGAGAGTAGCCCACTACCAACGTAGAAACGTGACCAGACCGTAGAGGAGAGATCGCGCGAGAAAGGATGGAAAGGCCAGGACGAAATTATCGATGAAAATACTTCTATCGTCGGCCCCCACCTCGGATAAAGTGTTAATTAAACGGGGGAATAAAGAGGAGCGTGGAAAGAAATCTCTCTTCGCGATTTCTCGACGCGATCCCGCCGCTCTCGGAGCTATCGATGCCACTCGAGACGCCACTCGCGGAATAACTCAATGCGAGCTACTCGCTTAAATGCGGATTTACACGAGCCGAGTCGAGGAGGGAGTCCTGAGGAGGAGCATCACGAGCGTGCCACTTAACATGGTAATTAGGCAGAACGAACGAGTGGATCGTTATCATCATTATCACCGCGTTTATTATTATATTTATTATTATAAACCTTTATTCTCGATGCCGTAGGATGTCGTTGAATTTTTCTAAAACAGCAATGACGCGCACCATCTATATCCGTTTATCTTATAGACGGAAACTGCGTCGCGAATGAATGGCTAAGGTATTTTCATTAACGGAAGAAGCAAATGGAAAAAGGCATGCCGAGGGTGACCGTAGAAGGCACTCGAGCGAGAAAGATGGAGCTAAGCGAAGCGACGAGACAAGAAAAATTAAGAAAGAAAGGAAGATGAGAGAAAGATGGGGCGGAGAAAGGAGGAAGAGGCCGTGGGAGTACTTAAAAGCACGAGTACCCGTCCACTCATAATTAACGATCCCTAATGAGACGTATGCAAATATTCAGAGGCCGTTAAAGGTTTCGTTCGCGCTTTTTCCGAGACATTTCTTCTTTCGTCCTCCTCTTACTCTCCACTCGCAGCTTTTTACCATCCTTTTCTCGTCTCCTTCATCGCTCTCGTCCCCCGCCGTTCTTCGATCGTATCGGAAGGAGAAGAGAAAGGAACAGAGAAACATCCTTGATGCGTGTTCATCGTCCACATTCCTTCTCCTCCAGCCTCCACGAGAGCGTCCTCGTTCACCGTTCCTCCATTTCTTCCTTCTATCCGATTCCTCTTCTTCCTTGTCAGACCCTTTTGTTTCTAAAAAGGTAGGCATCAGCGATTCGCCTCGACGAACGATTTTCTTACCAGTGACGAGAGACCACTCGATTGGTCTAGATGACCCTCGGGCAAAGGGAAAAAGTCCACGCGCCCTACGACGTTTCTGCGACGAGAGGGGAGGGTCGATCATTTTTACGAGTCTAATTAATCGACGAAGAAGAGGCGAAGACGCGCACTCGTCGCGATCGTAAAGGCTCTAGTGTTTTCATTTTAGTAGCTGCGTCTGTGCCTGAGTCTTCGAGTGGTTCGATGGATTCGAAGAGAAAACCATCTGCTTAGTTTTTTTTCGATTCAAGCGACCACACAGCTTTCGAATTAACGCGAACGACGAACGAAGAATTAATATCACGAAGGTACTGCTGGATTCTACAGTCTTGACGCGAGCGTCTCCCAAAATTTTATCGAAATCTTCGACGGAGATTTAGGAGTCGTCGTAAGTCATCTCTGATGTCGAAGGGAAAGAGGCGCATCGAACTCAGCGCCGACTCGGCACCCACCCCATGCCAGCATAATTCACGTTGAAATTGGCTCAGGGACCTGGACCTAGGCAACTCCGTTACCGATGTGTGGCCGCATTCGTTCCGCCCTGCTTCGCACACTCACGATTTATGGGGAGGACCCACGAGAGGCATGGACCCCTTGCAATTGACCCGCGCAAGCTTTGACCATTGGGCGTGCTTGCGACCTCCCACGCACGAAGAAAAGTAAAA
The DNA here is from genome assembly GCA_944319695.1 of Tiphia femorata. NCBI lineage: Eukaryota > Metazoa > Arthropoda > Insecta > Hymenoptera > Tiphiidae > Tiphia > Tiphia femorata. The sequence goes on from OX090904.1 coordinate 4,814,766, forward strand.
TTCTCTTTTACCATGCCGAATGCGTTTCCAAGACAACTATTTAGTAACGTTGACCCAACTCGAACGTGTATCCTCTCGTGGAATACGCTTCTGAATCTTGTGACAGATTCTCCATGGATAATCCTCTACGGAATATTAATTCGACAAGCGCGGAATTTCCAATTGAATTACCCTCAGGAACAAGATCACGAACCGGGTACCTGGCAAAATTGCCTTGCCACGTAACACCAGTGTCACCCTTGTTCCATTCACCTTCGAATTTCGCCGAGAAGGACTAACACGGGTAAGGTACACCAAGAGAGGAAGAATAAGAATAAGAAGAAGAACAGAATGGAGAAACTCTCTTAATTCTCTCCGAGTGAATTCACCCAGGGCGCTTGCGTTTTCGTTTCCACCCTACAACCCACCACCCTTGTACCACTACCACCATCTCTCCTAGTCCTCTCATCTCGCCGACGCACTCTCTCACAGAACGATCGGATTCGCTTCCATTAAGTTCAACGAAGCTTGAGGGTCGCGAGGCGAGTGGTAGGAGGACGGAGGAGGAGAATCGGGGGAGAGAAGTGGCTCCAAGAGTCCCCCGGATAAAAAGATCGGGAATAAGGGGTGGAGGGGAGGGCAAGCGCCGCGGTGAGAGAGGAGAAGCGCGCGGTGGTTCGATCTCATCCAAATGGAAATTCACTTTAGTCGTTGGGCTATCGCGGTGCTAGGAGAGGCCACCGTTCGTAAGAAGAGAGTGAGACGTGAAGAGAGAAAAGAAGAAGAAGAAGAAAGAAGCGGCCGAAGGCAGGCCGAGAGGAGCCTCTCTAAATTTTAGCAAGCCAAGCCTTCTACCACCCCGAGAAGACTCTTGGCCCTGCTCTAGCCATCGCTAGACCATCGACAACGATTCCTCCTCCACCGCTTTCGGAGTCTGCCCTCTTCTCCATCCCTTCCATCCACCGTCCATTACTTAAAGACGCTACGACGAGGAATTTCGTTTCGAGAGAAATGGACGAGGAAGAAATTAGATAGTCCCAGGAATCCCATTACTCGGGCTGGCCTCCTCCGGGCCGTTGCCCGCGCGCCGCGAGCGGAACCGTCTGGTACAGAATAGCGCGCGGGGGAGTAGCATTCCTGCTGCTACTCGGCGACACCACCCCCGAAGGCACCCCTAAGAGCCCGTGTGTATATGCTCGAGGAATCGACGCGCATTCCACGCGACGCCTGCGAAATGTAAAACGCACTGCTGATGTATCGAGGGTAGCTTGGGCTCGTTGAAAGTGCGAGGAAGTCGTGGAAACGCGGTATCGATGTTTGAAAGTTCGTGGAGAAAGGTTGCTTGGAAATCGTGTGGAATTCTTGGAACGTATTAAAAATTTTCACGGGTATTTTCGCGTACTTTTCACGCTGCATTGGGGTAGTAGCTGTCGGTTTTACAGACACGGATATTCGTATTGTACGAAAGGGTGAGGAAAATTTTGGAGGATCTACGTTAACGATGGTTATAATTTTTCTTCGCCACGTGTTCGCGCAAGAAACGACGTAAATGAAAGACGGGGGTTCGAACTAAACCGTCTATCGTGTGAGTAAAAACGACGAATTGTCTTTTATCGTGAGAACGATCTCACTCCGAGTTCCTACGATGAAATGGAAAATCCTTCGGGCTCGATTTCCCGCCGATAAAATTGAAATATGCCGGCGGCGTTCGTGCTACCGCCCGCGGTTTACCATCGCACAGGCAGACGATTATTTTTTCAAGATAGGAACTGGCGGAGAGACGGCATTCGAGGAATCCGAAGTCCCTCTTTCTCTCTCCCTCTCTCTCTCTCTCTCTCTCTCTCTCTCTCTCTCTCTGCCTTCTATTTTCGCGAGTGGCGCGTGCCCGGCCGGCTCTACGTCTACGACGGAAGACAAATCGCGCCGATACGACGACGTGGAATTGAATTACGGGGAGAGCGCACGATAGGCCACCGTCGAAAATGAGGCACGAGAGTTTGCGCGCCGTAGGATTCCACGGAGTCACGTACGGCGCGAACCGACGACATTCGATATCCCCTTTTCCGAGGAGGATATCCCGGTTCTCGTTTGTTTCTGCCGCGTATTTTCCGCTCGCGCATTGCTTCGCTTTACTCCAACCACGACCAGGGCGCGCGCACGCAACACTCGGAAAGGTAAAAATACACGAGTGCGCGGAATTGCAGTCTCGTCTCTTCCTGGAGGCACGGGTGGATTAATCATTAAGCAAAATAAGCTTACGTTTGAAACGCGAGAAGAATGAGCGGAATTTTTTAGTCCACGATTTATCATGGATCGGGTTTTCAAATATAAAACGGAGCATACGAGATTTCGTTTCGAGTTGCGGCTTATACATATTTCACAAATATATGCGCGAGCACCGACTTAAAGTCCTCTAGAATTTTCAATCCACCTCCACCTGGCGCAATATATCGAAAAACAAAAATACCCGGAATAAGGTTCTCACCTGCGTATAATCGGCGAGCATCGACGCCTGTGAGGTCTTAAATTTTCACTTAATATTTCCTCGTTCTTTTCACCATCCTGCGACGGTCGTCTACTGTCTCGGAATAAATTCGTAGTAAATTCCAATCTTACCTTAAATTCCCGAATATCCTAAGCAACACGCGCTTGGACGCCTCGATTAATTCAATCCTACTCTGGCACGACGATAAGAAGGTCCCCCCACTTCCGGAAAAAAAACAAACAAAAAATAGTATCCCACTCTCCATATTCGCGAGCACACCTTTGGATCAAGCTCGTCCGATCCCAGGCTCCAATTTCAAGGCCCCGGATATGTAAATGTTGAGATGGGTAGGGCATAATAAATGATGCTTATGGAGCGACGAAACGCGTGGAGAGTACGCGAGCCGGCCTTGATTACGAGAGATCTCGGAGATGCGGAAGACGAGATAGGAGCGCGCGAGGTGGCTCGTCCTTTGGGAAAGGTGCGCCCAAAACGCGAAGGGTTTCGCCGACCAACTAATTGGAGTGTTTTAGTTAACGGGCCAAGATTTCTCTTGGTCGTCTTCGCTCTCGCTCACTCGGCATCCTCCTCGTCCACGCTGTGGATAGAGAGAAAGGAAAGATCCGTCGACGTGGATGATGCCTAACGAGCAGCGAAATCTCCAGCGACCTAGCCTTTCCTGAAACTCAATGAGATAGGGCAGGAAGAAGCGCGAGCGCGCGAGAGGACCTGGAGGAGAAGGAGAGGTAGGAAGAAGCGGCAGAAGAAGAAGAAGAAGAAGAAGAAGAAGATGGTCCACGCGGAATCCCCAAATGGTCGGCTTGCTTTTGCTCTAGCGCGAAGATTAATATCTCGTCTGCTGGTTTAATAACGGCATCTCGTATAAATTCTCGGTGGCAACGCGATACCAAGAGAATTTCGAGAGGCGAACCTCTGGACTTTGGTCCAGAAACGTGATGTTAATTCATTTCGCTTGCTCTATTTATTTATGCTCCCACAAGACCGAAGAATTAATCGAACGATTTCCTCCTTCTCTCAACGAGACAGACTCTCTCCGTGGTCGACGTTCCGCCGGGTACGAGAAGAGGAAATTTCTCGAATTACGGCTGGAACTATCCGCGCGGAGAAAGTTATAAAATAATCAAAGAAGCCTCGAACACACCGGGATAGAATTTCACGTCGAGAAGATCCTCGTCGTCGGCGCGTCCATCTCGTTGGAAAGACTCGCGGGCAACTTTCTTCGCAATTTCTTCCAACTTCTTTCGCGGCCTCCGTCGCCTCGAATTTCCCTTAAAGTGAAACTGAGAAGAAGCCAAAGGCAGGATGAGGACGAGGAGGAGGATGAGGACGACAGTCGCGCGGGCGATTGATCGCCAGACTGGACGAGGAAGCCTTCGAGGGGACGTTAGACTTTAAATTTACAATCGGGAGGGAAATCAAAAACTCGTCGAGAGTATCGAGCCGTTTTACGCCCGACTGATTTTCCGTGGACGAGAGAAAACGCGGAGACAGCTGGAATCCGCTTATCGCGAAGGCCGACGACCCCTAACGACGTAACAATGAAAGGATGTAATTCCGGGCTGGTAAAAGAAAGGGAGGAATCGTGGGGAGGGTGGAGAGTGCCGAGAACGATTGTTTCAAGTGGATCGGAAATATTTCCATGTCCTTTCGACGATTCTTCGGAGAGTCCGTCTAAAATGAAAATGAGCTAGATGAAGGTCCTTTCGTTTCAATCCTGTCGACGAAGAAATGCTCGCCGACAGGATGACCACTTCTTTGCGGAAAACAACCTACAGAAAACTCGTCGTCGAACCCTATTCACTAAAAAACACCGTGGGGCGGATTGAGCAACGTGTCCCTAGTGACACGATTGGCAGGGTCGGCAAGGCAGAAAAAAAATCTAAGAGAGAGAGAGAGAAGAAAATTTATTCTAAACCAGCCGCGCGCGTACGAAATCCTCTTATCGGCCAGTCTGCTTCCCGTCTAATAACGTAACAATGGAAAGAGTTAATTCGCAGTCGTTGGCCCCGGGAGAATAGGCGGTGGCGGGGGCCTGGAAAGATCCAGACGGTCGTTCGGGGCTGGATTGGCGCGGACTGAGCGATCCTGGCAAGGCGTTATCTTCGCGTGGCTGCAGCGAAGCGTACGAGAAGATCGTTTAGATAACGATCGGGAGTTCGAGGCTGCGAGGGGTGAAGGAAAATGGGAGGGAACGAAAGAAGGGGAAAAAGGAGAAAGACTCTCTAATAGGTAGAAGGAAGAGGGCAGAATTAGAAAAAAGGAAAGAGCGAGGCAGGACGAAGGGGGTGAAGGCCGTTGCGGGTCCTCCGCGATATCGAGGCATCTCGTTTCCTTTTCTCTCGGTGAGAGAATGCGTTCGAATGAGGATGGAGGAAGAGCAAAAGAAGGATATACGTGGGGCGGGAGAACGAGAGAACGAGAGAATGAGTCGGAAGGGAACGTAACCCCGAGAGATAAGCCGCAGAATGGGCCCGTCGAGATTTTGCTTCGGTTCGTTCGCGTCTGGAATGGACCGGAAGTGTCTTCGAGAAATTACGCGAATTCGTCCGCGCTAGGACAGATAGGATCCCCCCGGTGAGACTAGGCGCTCCCACCACCCGAGCCAGACATATGCGAGCTTCTTTATCGTCCTTCGATTCTTCCGTCGCTTCTTCCGATTCCTTCTTCGCCCTTCAACCAGGTGGTTGGAGGAAGCGCGGAAGGAAGGAGACGACAACGTCTGGCTCCCTCGACCGACGCGCGTGGCTAAGTGGCGTCGAGGGTACTCGATCGTACCGCGAGCGAAGCAAAGTGGGTTTTTATCGCTCGGATATTACGTACCCCGAGGTGTCTCACCGGATGGGACGCTAAATATTTACGGGATCCTCGAGGAATTTATCTACGGCTCAATTGAGGGGTCCTCCGGGACAAACCATTTATTTTTTCAAGCTGCAGAAACTTCGTGGACGGATAACACGTGGAAGATATTCAGTTGGCTGATTTTCAAAGGATTTCCATAGCTCGTGCGGACGTGCCTTATTGCCGGCCCCACTCGTATACACCTTCCTCTTATCCTTCATCTACGTATAAAAGTTACGAGTACGAATGATGTTCTATACCTTGGAAAAAAGAAAATAGCAGTGGGTCCGCTAATCGCGTCCAGCACATGAATCCAATTTTTAAAGCCTACAGTGGCTTGTTCGCCTATGTTACGACCGCCACCGCGCTATAACCATAAAAACACCTTGTCTCGCGATTTAATCACCTCTCGGTGCTCGTAAAAATTAATATCCCGTCCGAGCGGGTTCTCCAAGAGCACGGGGTAATTCAATGGACCGCTCTGGACTATTGGCAACCGCGCCAGGGACGATTTTCCAAAAACCACGAGCAACAGCTCTCGGCCCTTTCAAGCGCCACCATAATGGAGACGCGCGCGTAATAACGGGCCGTATTTATACGGAAAGCTCGAGCCGCGAGGCAGCACCACCTTCTTCTTTGGCCCCTTCGTCTCCCGATACAAAGGAGAAGCCGCCGCGACGGCCCCGTGCGCTGTCGTCTCGGCCATAATTTCGGCCGAGAACCTTTTCCATCCAGTCTTTTATCGCGTCGTTCTAAGCGATATAATATCCGGTGCCGCTTTATCCATCCCCGGCGCGCCATGCCAAGATCTCTTTCCTCCCTTCCGGTACCAGGATAGTCTTGACGCCGAAGTGAAAAGAGGCGCTTGGAAAATAAGGGATGAAGAAAAATCGGACGAGGGGGTGGAGAAGCGGTAATAGCACGGATAGTCAAGGTCCATGTGTTCTCTTCTTTTTACGATCGCGGAGAAATTTTTATTGTGCGCGATGTCACGTTGACGCGAGAATCGGTGATTTTTAGGCACGACCGTTAAGGGAGTGACTTATGCAAACGCCATCCTGAAAACCGTTCGTGTGTGTGTGTATTCGTGTATATCCTCGATTTCGGAAAAACGGCTGACCCGATCGGGACGAAATTTGGCACAAAAATCAAGTACATTACTGTGAGTTCACAATAAGGTTTGTGAGCCGCCATCTTGAACCGGTACAAAATGGCGGCAAATTCAAATATCGAAAAATTCATATCTTTGGTACTATTCATTGGATCCCGATAAAATTTTACACATACATGTACACGTATACAATGACAATTACTAAAAATTTTCAATTTTTTTGATTGGCCGAATCCAAAATGGCGGCTAATTCAAATCTTTAGTCCAGTATTCCGGCAAAACGACTGAACGGATCCGAACAAAATTTGGCATGTACATCAAGTATATACCCATTTGGTGCCACGAAACTTTATGTACCGCCATCTTCAACCGTTTCGAAATTGTGGGAAATTTAAGTATGGAAACGTGAGTTACGCGGTCGTGCCTATGGCAGAAAGCGAAGTTTTTCTGCACTCGGTAAGGCGAGCGCGAAGCGCGAGCACCCGGCGATCGTGCCGAACACTAACCACCACTAGTTGTTTTTTTTATTTACAAGGATAAGTGAGAGAGAGGGACGTGGTGGTGAAAATTCAAGGAAAGTGGATTTGCTTGCCGTTTACGTTCTAAAGCCACGAAAATACATAGCTCGCAAGGATCGTACCCTTCTATTTCACCTACACAACCCCTCCCCTCTTCCACGAGCAACTTCGTGCCGCGCCAGAGCGCGTCAGGATTACGTTCACCAGGCCTGAGAATTGTTTAACTTTAATAAAGCTTTGCTCCGTTGATCCTACCCCGATTCGGTTACCTCTTTCTCCCTCCCCTTCAGTGCCATCCAATCTTTTCCCTTTCCATCGGTTTACTCGCATCGTCGCGTCTCGAACTTTGGGAAGCCCTTCGAGATTGGCCCTTGGAAGGTGTTTGTATCCTCTGGGTTAAGTGTCGAGGTGCGGGAGAAGCGAAAGAAAGTTGTAATTCATTAGTGTGCAAGATTCTACTTCTCTTTGTCGCTCTTCAAGAGCTTCCGTGAATAATTCAGATTCATCGATCATCGAGAATTGATCGATATGCTCAGACCACGTCGATTTAACGAAAGGATTGTCAGTCATTAGGAACATCGAGAGATGGCCGTTCGATTCGATCCTTGGAAAAGGACACGAAAAGCAGCATAATTCATTAACTCGCAAGAGATTCTACTTCCCCTCATCGTCCTCGAAGGGCTTCTGCGGATAATCGAGATTCATTGATCATTACGAATTTATCCGTACGCTCGGGCGTCGATCCAGTTGAAATATTCATCGACCTGTGGGCAATAAATCCGTGCTCGAAGCAACAGGTTAACCGGAGCGAAGGTTCCATTCTAGCCCCTTCTCCTTCCTTCCCACCGCGGCAAGGAATTGGATCGATAAATAATCGATTATCACCGAATGGCTCCACCCCGCGTTTAACGCGGAGATAAAAATTCATCTTCGTGGAACATCACACGGGGGTACACCCCCTCTCACTTCGTAAACGAGAATCTTCCCTCCAAACGGAGATTCTTGGAAGGTCCTTCGAGAGCCCTTTCGAGTCTCGCTTCTAATTCAAGAGGAGGTTCGAGCATGCCACGAAGTTGCGAATCCTTTAGGGTCCACCCTTAACGCAAGAAGTATGTCGGTGAGAGTGAGAGAATGCCTTTAGAAAACTCTCTTTGAAACTCGTCCCGAGTAATGCAGACACGGGTAAGGGACACAAGTTAAAGGGTCGGAATCCGTCCTCCTCGGTGCCCGAAAGGATTCTTCGCCGTACTTCGCGCAGTCTGGAATAGTTTTAATGCAACCGGCTCAGTTGCTGAGAGAATGCGAACGATCTTGAAGGAGGCAGGATCCCGTTCTCGAGAAGATACGAAGAAGAAGTGAGAGCGAGGGACTAAGCGCGATAGGGCAATCGAAGAGTCCTGTGTACCGATCCTGCGCTCGACGCCAGAATTCCTCGAAAACTGGCAAAAGCCACTTCCAAACGCGAGCCGCGTCACGACGAAGCAGCCGACATCATTGCCAAGAAAGTCTTCCTCTCTTGCGACAAGAAAGGGACTGCACCGGAAAGAAATATCCTCGGTCTAAAGCACTTCGAGCAGGAAGCACCCTCTGCTACTTAGGAGTCGAGGATCGTGTGCGAGGACACGTTCGAAGTTTCCGCGACCAATTTCCGATGAGACGGGAATTCTCGAAATTCCTCGGCTCCGAATCCGTGACTTGTTTCGCTGGAATTATAGACGGTAGTCGGAGGTAAAGGACCGAACGAAGAGGCTGAAGTTCGTTTTTCACTTGTAAAGCCGGGTACAGACTTGAGCACGAACGCACATGAGGCAAGCCGAGGCCGCATGAGCATGCAAGTGTGGACGCTGGTCCGAGGCGCGGCAAATTGCCTCAGATTATTCGCTGCACGGCCTCGGACCGAGCCAAGCTTGCCTCATGCGCGTTCGTGCTCAAGTCTGTACCCGGCTTAACTCGTTTCGTTTCACTTATACAATTGGACACGTGTCACGCGGATGGGTCGGTAGTAACGGAATATTCGAAGCATATGTTTATTTGATATTTACTAAATTCAACTGTATTTACTATAATCAAATTAGTATCTTACCATCCAGCAGAGATTTACGAATGCCTCATTGCCATATTTGCATAAGGATTAACGTACCCAAAATCTGACGCGTTCCATTCGAAGTCAATAATAAAAAATTAGCTCCATTACGCATCATCGGCGAGCCCGAAGTAAACGTCGTGTGAAACGAAATTTAGAACACTCTCGTTCGTATTCATTTGCTTGTAAAAGTATTTCGCACGATATTGCGCGAGCAATTTAATGCGTGTGTGCCTTAATCGGGCGGTAGGACGAATTAAACGAGTAGTACCCTTAAAGAGGAGAGCATCTTAAAACGGACGTTTCCCTCTCTCGAAGCAAGCCCAGGGGACGTTGACAGAAGCGAATGAATGGAGACCTTCGAAGGGTCTACCTCGTATATTTGCGTAAGTGAGAGAGCAGAGAGCGATACGGAAAGGCAGGCACGGGCAAACGGTCTTCTCGTCACCTGTTTATCGCGATAGACGAGTGACACGCGGAACACGCGTGAGAAAGCCCACGGGAACCACGGGCACGTTTCATCGGTGCTACCTCGGGCTAATTTGTCGCTTGGCCGCCGATTCGTGGCACCCGCAGGATTTCACGGATCCTCGAAATCAGCGGCCCATTGGACACGGCGCGTAAGGCTCGACGCGGTTCACGAGCTTCAAGCCTGTGGCCACCTCGCGCGACTGAGCACGTCGTTCATGTTCCAGGTCCGAAGAGGCCAGTCCAGATTTACGCGAGATTTACGCAGTTGAGGGTTAGTCAGTGGCACACGTTCGCAACTGAGTCTAGGATAATCGTTGGAGTAATCGGACACGTGCCTTAGAGATTGGACCCTGGCTTATGCGTCTCTTAACTAGTTAACTGCATAGTTAAAAGAAACGACGAAGAGGCTGAAGTTTATATAAGTAAAGAGATTTGAAACATGTCAATTAACTTTCAACAGAATTATAAGAGAAGCATTGAGAGCGTGCAAGGACTATGTCAGAAGAAACACGAACCTATTGGGTATCTCGGTTGACCAATCGGGCAGTAGCTTGAACGCGATGCCTTAAAGATTCGCAGACCCCTTTTACCCTCGAGATCCAGATCCTCTGCAATCCTTGGAAAGCTTTAAGTCCACCTTAACGCGACCTCGATTAAAAATCCCCTAACCGTAAACTTTCGAGAGAACCTCGTTACCAGCGAAATCCCTAGAAGGGAGCCCTAGAGTCCGTGTTTCCAGTGCCCAGAAACTAGAGGAAGCAGGTTTCACTCCGGTGAAGAACCTTCTTGGGTCCAAATGGGGTGTCCTCGTGGACAGTTGGGTAACGGCGGGCACGTAATGGCCAAGTTCCCGACAATAACGAACGTTATCTTCGCTTCTGATCCCAGGCCGCAAACGGTAGATAGAAAGGGCACGAACGTGGGTAGAGAGACTCTGTTGGTGGGAGAAAAATCATCCTCCTTCCAATTGGCGCGATCGCTTCCAGTTTGGACCGTGTGCGAGAGGTCGAAGTGTCTTAGGGGTGGAAAGAGGGGTGGGTTGTTACGACCCACCGATTTCCACGATTCTCTCGCTCTTCGTCCCTCTTCCTCTTGTCCTTCGTCCTCCGTTCAAAGTACCTCCACAGTGGATTCGTTTCTTCGATAGTTGGGATGCGGGACTGCGGTCGCAGACGCGCGTCGGGTAACTCGATATTTTCATTAGTTTCGTAATCCTAGATTTTCCGAGCCATCTGCCACCTCGGCTGTTTCGCTCCTCGACGGGGGCGGCCCTTGCAGAGTCGCGCCATTGAATTCGCTCGGGGGTTAATTCTCGCTCGGACGATTTTCCATCCTCCGCCCGCCCTCCGTTATTCTCCACTCACCGAGGAGGAACGTGAGACGCGTCCGGTACTCCGTACAATTTGGTCGAGGGTTACGCGCGACAATTGGCCCGAAATAAGGAATGTGGAGAGTCACGGAGCGATCGAGATCTATAGGAATTTCGATTTACTATTGTTACGACGCGAAATTCGTAATTGGCGCTCGTAGCGCCTAACAACAACGCGTTGCAGCACGACTAACGCAGTCAAACAAAAGACACGTGGAGTGACTTCCGGCCATCTCCACGCTCCACTCCGCGACAACGCACTGATCAGTCAAGTCGTCTCGGACTATTGTACCAATCTTCCTTTCCTTTGATAATACAGTCCACTTAGTAGTTTATATTGACAATCATTTAAAGCAGCACTCTTCCCAACGCCAGCGAATTCGGGTAGAAGGTGCACTCGGGCGGATCCACTGTGTATCCTTTAAAACAACAATGTCTCGTCTTATCTCAATATCCAAATCTGGTGGTTTAGGCTTCGGATAGAAAAGAAATTTGAATAAAAATTAAATAATCGCAAAATGGCGCCGAACAAAAATTGAAGCGGGCGAAAATTATCCGAATTTCCTCCATGCACTTCGGAGAGATTTTTCATAAAAATTCTTCGACTGCCGGTTGTGGTGTACCTTTCCGGTGCACTTCAGTTTCGCTCGGCTCGGTCTCTCGCGCGGATGCAGGCGCACAAAGAGCGCTTAAATAAACAATCGCGTCGGCGGCACGCGGCCCTCGACTCGCGCGATTTACCGTCCCGATTCACGGAGTAATCCGAGGCGAGCGCTTGCGAGTAGGTCGGGCCGAAGCGGAGGAGAGGAGTTGGAGCTGACGGCGCGCAAAGAGACGGCACAGCATAAATCAGGATCCGCGGCCGGCCTCCATCGAGAGTGCTCGCGAAATCACCTTAGCGCAATTTGTAGCACAAACGAGCCGCTCCGTGCGAATGAAAAGGAAGCCTTGGCGAGAAGCGACCAACCGAGATGATGCTCACACCTCCTCGCGAATCTAACAAAAGCGAGAGGCGAGATGGCGCGAAGGTAACTAGTAGATTCTCGTCTGCGTGGAGAGAGTATTACAAAGACGGAAGAATAAGAGGACGAAAGATTAAATACAGTAGATCTCGTTCTTGGGAGGTTTTAATTGAAACAAGGGATAACTCTTCCAGAGACAAATTTCGGTAAATATACAAGATGATATTTCTCAAAGTGTTATCCTTAAAATGTGCGTGATTATCTTCATAATGTATCGCGAAACATCTAGAAAGTACTAAAATAAAAGCGAATTGTCTATTTGCATTTGACGTAGAACTGCAAATGGTATGGATAAACAAATGCAGAAACATGATACGGATGGGACACGCGATACGTGCAACCCTGTTATTGGGGACTGTAATTTTTACGGAGATTCGATTTTATTAATGGAACAACGTTTTTGGCTTCGCAGCTTAATGGGCCATCAAATTCAGTAATATGATCACCGGCATACGCGATATTTTCACGTTACCACTCAACGCGCACATTTGGGTAGAATATAACGAAAACCCTCCATGCATTGTTTATTTTAATACCGTAACTACGTATATAACTTGCCCTGATATTTCTTGCATAACTGACGCGCTAACGATAATTTACACCGAGAAGTAACAGTGTAATATCGGGAAGAAAAAAACCGACAGAGTTTTATTTAAAAAATCACCAAAATATCACTACTCTTTTCACCCAAGAACCACTCGTACCTATATCGTTCTCTCCGCAGAATTCAGGACGTCGGTCGTCGGCGGGAAGCAATTCAACCAGCTGGACGACAATTTCCTACGGTCGATTTACGCGGTGCACGAGCACCCCGACTGGAAGGAGGGCTCAACCGGGCGTACTGCCGAAACTTGTACCTTAGCTTGACCATCCTCGGTGTACAGGACTAAGATGAGGATAGAGTGAGCGAATGAGAGAGAAGAGGAAGAACGAGAAGAGAGAAAGAGAAAGCAGCGGTGAGATAGGAGAGATATGGCATCGTTGGGCGGCCACGTCGCTTTCGGAGTTGGTGAACTCGGTTGACACGGGCCAGCGCCAGGATTTAGGATCAACGAAGAAGATACCGCGCACAGGAATTGGGGTGTTGGACGTGGCCAGGGGTGCGGACCGTTCTCGCCACGATGCATTCAGCTCTTGGTTTCGCACGGCGCCTGTAATACGAGCGAACGGAGCGAGTCACGCGACGTAATCGTCTAACTGTTAGCGATTCCTCGAACGCAAGGCGTCCTTGCCGCAGCCCTTCGCGCCCTGCTTCACACTTCGGACCAAATGGAAATTTCGGGACAAGCCGAGAGCATAGGGTGGGTAAAAGGTGGAATGCGTTGTCGAGTCCGTGTGGCATGGTGGCGGTGACCCTGTTAATTCTGGCCTTGCTTGCACGATCGACAACGAGAAACACAGCACTGACAATGAGAGTTAAATGTTCCGCGGTATTTTGAAGCCACGTTAGCCGAATAACGCGGTGGAGTTAACACATTGCGAATCAGACATTTTATTGCCAACCGTGGGCAGGTACTTTTGCGTCAAATTATTATTGTTACTAGACAATTTCGAAATGCGAGATATCTCGTCCACAGCCCCTAACGGAACCATATGAATTGCGAGATATCTCGTCATCCGTCTACAATGTGTTAAGAACGTAATGTATACGGATGTGCGGTCGAGTAGGACGTTGATTTTCCGTTGGGCATCTGTTTTTGGAAATTTATTCAATTAATTTGGATAGGCGAAAGGTCGCTTTTACAACTCGGTGTACAATGTTTGATAATCAAATATCGTGGAACAACTAGGGGAACCATGGCATCTGTATCAATTTTGGGGGTATGTTCAAAATGTGGTATGGAGAGAACGCATGGTCGGTTGTTTTGCGTGTAAATTAATTATGCAACGTATGTTTGGTAACGTGTAAATTGCATCGTGGAAACTTGCGCGATCAAAAGCTGTACATACACGCGCTTCGGGTAATATACAAATATTCCAGGAATGTAAATACTTTTATTGCGAAAACAATATCATTGGTATGCCTCATCCCGCTCAAGTGACCACTAATCTAGGTTACATTTAATTTAAACGTGTCACATACTTTACCTCGTTCACGTAACCCAATACCAAAAAATTCTCCAACGGCGTTTCTTTCAATTCGTCATTCAGCCGTCCCACTAATTCTCTTTTCTCTCGTCGCAGGAACCGCCGACGATATTCGAAAAAAACCTTTCCAGATTATCGAATTACCGCAAGATAACGGGAAAAATCTATTGCGAGATATCTCTCCGGACGTATACACAACTCGTAACAGTCCACCGCGATTGTAACTCGAGACGAAGCTGGCGCGAGAGTCGCGCGATAAAGCAAGTAAAGGGGCGCGCGTTCACCCACAATTCAAGCGTGCCTGCCAACCTGGACACGTTTTGCCTTCCAACGAAACGAGGAGAGCGCCGGCGCCGTGGAACAATTTTTTTTCCTCCTGGCTCCGCTCGATCAACGTCCTCCTCCTCTCTCGTTCTTCCTCTCGAGCGCGCGTGTAACATTTCCTCGTTGCGCCGTACCTCCTACAACTGGTACCTGCGTGAGATTTACACGTGAAACCACGAGCGAGTGGCCAACCTAGCAGCTGTCGCCAACTTCGGCGAAACTTCGACAGAGGCAAAGATCGATCGTGCGTTCCAGGGGGTCGATCGTAACCACCCCCGCCCTCCGGCCATCTCCCACCACCCTCTCGAACCTGGTGCACCCTGCGTCTGATTGACGAGGGTTAAACGCCGAGGGGCCGAGAGGTAACGGGAGCGTCGAGTAAATTCGTTACCGAAATCACGTGGAGGTGGTAAGTCGAGACGCGAGGAAGGTAAGCGGCCTGTACGAAGGCGCGAAGAAACGAGAGACTCGTATTTTTCACCGTAGTCGGTAAATGAAAGCAAGTGGAACACGAATGTAAGAGGAAAAACAAGCTTGCAGGGGATACTTTATCATCGAGTTGGCGGAGTTCATTCTGGAAGATCGACTGGAGGCCGAAGCTGCGTTCCGCCTGCAAAACCGAGAGCGAACGCGAGGCTCTATCGAACGGCAAATTCCGACCTTGTCCCCACGTTCGATCTTCGGTCTGGAGACAATTTAACTCTAGGATTTTCTTTTGTTCAATAAATAAACCTCGGTGAAAATTTCGGCAAACTTTAAAGTCACGATTTGTACCGACGAAGTAGATTACGCTGCAAAATGGCGGAATTTCCACTGTTGCACTCTGAAATTACGCGTAGGCTACTCGTAGGGGGTTAAAAAGTAGCGAGAATAATCGAGACGCGAAAGGACGAGGTCCAATTATAAATACAGACGTTATCGAGAGACGTGGAATTTGGAAAGCAGAATATGGTCCGTGGAACGAGTGGTACGCCGACGCTTGTTAATTGACACCAATTTTCCGTGTACCGGGAAGAATTTCGAGACGCGGACATTTTCCACGGTGCGAGGCCATCGCCGCGTAAAATAAATAACGTTCGTTTCCATCGGATCGCGGGTACCTGGTGCTCGTCGCGCGCGTACCACCGTGCCGAGGTTTAACGAGCCGTGAAAAACGATAGCCTCCACCCCTCTTGTCTCCTACTCCTTCGACGTCCTCCGTGGCGCACGATTTCCACCGCGAATGGACCAGCGGGAAATCGGAGAGGCGTAGACTCGCACACGCGTGTAAATATCGCGCTAAGCGAGTGAGTCCGTGAAGACGAGTGAAAAGGCCTGGAGCTTTTGGTTTCTCTTCGAGAAGAGAAGCTCAGGCTTGGTCGTCACCGGCCGTTCGGTAAATCAAACGAGCAGACTGGTACGATCGAGGAGAAGAGGAGGATGAGGAAGAGGCGCGAGAGAATTGCATTTAATTAGTCGCCTATTGATCGCGAGACGTTTTCATGGGCGTTGTCGATTTCTATGGAAGCGGAAATGAGAGAGAAGAAAAAGGAGAAAAGAGAGATTTCTGTTGATGTGCCTGGAGAAGGATTCGTCGATGTTTCGAGGTCGCTTTAGAAAGTTCACTTCTAGTTTAAGCGTTCAAAAGGTCGACCTTCGTTGATCAAAAAAGAACTAACTACGTGCAAAGAAATCGTTTCAAGAAGCCTTCACTCGTTTTCTTAAAGATAATTTCTACCGAGCGACGCTTGAAATCTTCCTGGAAAGGGCGCGTGAAAGTAGAGAATCCATTTAGTGCCAATGTTGGATCTAACAAATGATGATTTATCGAACGATTATACGACGGTTATCGACGGTGAGAAGAAGAGAAGAAACGCGCATAGAAAAGGCAGTATTTGTGGCGACCAAAATCAAACGTGGAATCGCCGGCCAATCCTTTTATACTTCTCGACATTTCAATCTTTTACCAAACCCTTTTCCCCCTCCTTTCATCCCTACTCTCCATCTCCTCCTACTCCCGCGGCATCTGCGTTTCGTTCGGCACGCATCGTGCCTCCTCGGTCAACAAAGAGAGGAGAAGCGGCAGACAATGAGAATAAAAAGAAAAACCCAATCCTCTTAAGGCGCGACAAGCAAACGCATATGGTACCTCGGTTTTCCTCCTTCCTTCGAAAGGCGCGAAAAGGAGAAGAGATTAACGCTGGATCGTGAGCGATGAAAAACAAACGAAGAGAGAGAGAGAGAGAGAGAGAGAGAGAGAAGAAGTGAATGTACATTTAAAAAGAAAAATATAATCCAGTGCTTTCGTACGAAAGCTGAAAGACGAGGGGTTAGCAACAAAACCAGAGACGTAATAAATTTGTGGCTTGCGCGAATAACGTGCCGCTCACCCTATGAAACCTTCAATCCCAAGCGTATGCAGGATGCGCGCAACGAAATGAGTCGCGGTAATCGTGCGCAGCTAATTTCCAGCTAGTACGCATCCGCAGGAGCATACAATTTATTTTCCATACAATTTTCATGGGCCCCTTAACGAGCACTGCGCGCGCGCGCACCGTAGGATCGCGTGCATCCAGAGGAGACGAAGAGGGAGCAGGCGAGAGGACATTGCAGTCTGCCGTGCGGTTGCGAATTTTTGCGCACTCGCTCGCGGACGACGAGACGGTGAGAAAGGAAGGGGATGAAAACACGAGGGTGGGCGAGGTGACAAAGGAAAATGCAATTTTGTCGGGGGCGCGGCCTGCTGCGTGTACGGGCAACGAATTCGTGTAAGGCACGGACGATCGAATGCGCCCACTGCTCACAAGTGGACGAGGGATGGAAAAAGTTAATAATCACAGCCCCTGCTGCGCGTTGTTGGTAGAGCCTCGGCTTTCGAAAATAACGCGCCCTCCCGTATTCATTATCCTCCCTTGGAATTTGTCGTCGGCGTCCTTGATGCGCGAGTTACAAGCCCAATTGCCCATACGGCTCTCTATTCCATGGCACAAAATGTTTACGCCGATGCTTTCGTCCATTCAACCTCTTTTCCATTTTTCCGGCAAGGTCTAGAAGCCTGACATTAACTCTTATTGATTTATGCTGCAGATTTTCAATCCTACGCTTCTCTACAGAGGAATTTTTTACAATTTACCAGACTTCTGAATCACCATCTACGTGAATTTATCGTACACGATTACTTCCATTGTGCATACGATCTTCTTAATGATTATTTTATGTTCAACAATCTCGATTCCCAAACACGAGTTTCCAAATCATTAATAACATTACGATTCACGATCGATATTATTCTTGAAAGAATGAATGACGATCACTCGAAAAACTAAATTCAAACGCAAAAAAAACTGCAGTGTCGTTTGCGCGCACGTGGGATTCGCATCTTGGGTCCAAACGAAATCTCCCGTGCGCGGTACAAAGCGAGGGGGCACAATTGGAAAAAGCGTAATATTTCTTTTTTTCCTCTGCTTCCCTTTCTCTCTTCGTCACTTCTCCGCAGGTATGGCACGCGTGTAAGCCTCGAGATCGTAGACAATCTAGAACGATGGTGGCCCGTATACTCTTTATATTGGCGCACAATGAGAGCTGGTACGTGTGTGTCGCGAGTTCGGACGGGTGGAAGGGTGCCGATGGGGTGGAAGAGGGGTGGTGGAGCGAACTGGGATGGGAGAACGGAAAGCGAGAGGACGAGACGTGGCACCGATTCAGGCACGGCAACCTGCCGCGGACAAACAAACGGGTTAATTAAAACCCAGGCTACCAGGAGAGCCGAGGAAGAAGAGGAGGAGGAGGAAGAGGAGGAGGAGGAGGAGGAGGCGGAGAGTGGAACTCGAATACAATGCGCGCGACTGGTAGGACCGCGAGAGGACGAGAACGAGAGGGCCCTGGGACAGGCTTCCCATTTAGACGCGGGTGCGTGTAAGCCACATGCAAAAATATCCGGACGCGCGCCCAGGAGGACGACCACACCTCGTTCGGTGTGAGGACCAAGCGGCACGTAGGTGAGAGGCGATGAGAGAGAAAAAGAAGAAGCAAAGAAGAGAAAAAAGGAAGAAACAGTAAGCACACACGTTTTACTACACTCCAGCACGAATCACCTAAGAGGATTTGACGAAATGCAAACATAATTCGCAGAATAGACCGATCTACGCTAGAACTCCATCTGGCGTCTTCGTGAACGTTCATTCAGTTTGCTGGTTAAGTACAGTATAATGAACAGCGTAGACAATGCCTTGTGAAACTACGAACGGAATAAAAACAGCGGGCGCAATTAAATTAGACGTTGAAAGCAGAGAGAAGGGAAGAGAATTGTGGAGTAGGGTGGAGGGTAAAAAATCAGAAACAAACGTGCGAGTGAAGGGAAGCGGACAGGGAAAACAAGAGAAGGGAGAGAAAGCAGAGAAAGGAGAAAAAGAAGAAACGGTAAGCCGAGTCCATATCCATATGCATTTTCCTGGGCGACGTTGAAGATGCAATTTTTCTCTGTGGCTCTCACCATCACCACCAACCACGTGTGGCCTCTGCGGGTGTGGTGGAGCTCCTCTGATGAAAAGCGCGCGTTGTTCGCAAGAACGTCTATAGGTCCTACGCTCACCCTCGCCCTTCGCTTCTCCCTCCAGGTTGTACAACTTGCGTTCAAAGGGTACGCGAAAATTTATTCCCCGAAACGATTTCCCTCGGCGAGGGAGAAGCTTTTGTTTCGACACTCCACCATCCCATCGCCAGCAGCTTGCTGATGCTCGCGAGAGCTTACTTTAATGAGCGATTCAAGATACTCTTCCCACCGATACGCTTCCGCAAGCGTCCCACGTGACCCCCTTGTAGAGATTTGCAGATGCTCGTGATGTACAGCGCAACGAGAGAGCGTAGGACGACGACGTTATTATTCTCGAGTAAAAATTTCAGGTACATTTCACAAGAAAATGACGAGCAGTTTCACGTTAAATTGCGCGTAACAACAAGTTAAGAAAACACGAGAGCGTGTAAATCTTCGCCTCGAGTAGGAGCAGGGTACTTTTGAAATTTTTTGTTAAAGCGAATGAGATTGATGAAATAGAAGAAATCAAATGTGAGGAAGCCTGAATTTTCAAAATTAAGCGCGCGGTCGGTGCTCGAGAAGAGGACGAAGATCGAAGAGAATGCAATAGTATCGAAAGAACCGCGGTTTTTTCGGGTCGCAACGGATTCGTTTAATTTTTCCTCGTCAGACGTGGAAAAGGCGGCGTGGACGGATAAAAGCAGCCTTTTCCTCTCTCTCCCCTTTTCACTTCCACCGTTGCTCCCTCCTTTCGGTGGACGTAATGTTGACGGGCGCTTTTAACGACGTGCCCATCGTTCCACCGGCGCGTCGCATCCACCGAGCCCTTTCCTTTCTTCCTCGCATCCCTTCCGCTCCTCGTCTCTTCCCCGAATGCTCACCGGGTGCTCCCCCCGGGGGACACCTGGAAAGCTCTTACATACCTAGGCGCATGTGTACGGCATAAATCACCGGCTCGTAAAGTCGTCCTACACGGACTAGGTGGGTGGATGGGGAGGGGGTGAGAAGAGCAGAGAGGGGAGGTGGAGCTTCACGGGGTGAAAATCCGGCGCGGCAAGCAGGCAGGTAGAAATTCTTGTCCAAACAGGCAAGGAGAGGAGGGTGTGTGTGTGTGTTTGTTGAGAGAGAGTGAGTGAGAGAGAGAGAGAGAGAGAGAGAGAGAGAGAGAAAGAGACAGACCTACACACAGCATAAAAAGCTCCAAGGCACGAAGCTCCGAAGGCTTCGTGCCGCGTTGGTCTCACCCCCCGTCGAGCTTTTAAACTTTTTGCTCGAAACTTTTCGTAGCCACCGTTGTCGGCCTCTTCCTCTCCCCTCTCTCTTTCCATCTCTCCTCCTCATTCTCCACCCTCAACCTCCAGTCCCACGTGACACGCGGCGGAGGCGGAGGAGAGCGCGATATTCCGAGACGAATTATGATTAACGACCCGAGGATTCGTCCTGTCGCGAGGATAAATAAAACCGCTTCGTGGAAGCGGGCCCGTGCGCGTCGGTCTTAATAAATTTATCGGCCCGACTCCAGAGCGTGCTCCTCTCTCCTCGTAGTGGTGCTGCTCGCGGACGACGTTAATTGCGTCTCGCGCCGTCTCTCGACGATCCCAATCCTCCAGGAATCGTCCAGAGAAATCGTCCAGAATTACTTGCCAAGTCTCGCGAGATTATCTCCAATGGATTTTCATTCGTTACGAGACATACGGATCTCCTCCTGTTCTCTCTTTCCTTCTTCTTAGTAGGGCGATCCAAAGTGTCGATCGGCCAAGCTCAGGTGACCGACGTCGTTGTTAACAGTAGAAGTACCGACCAGTCAAAATGACCGGATGCGTTAATTTTTCATTAAAACTACCAATTTTGGTTCTCGTATGGAAACTTCGTTTATTGACCACTCATTTTGACAGAGAGAGCGTTTATTTTATCATTGAGCTGCCATTTGCATTTGTTTTCATATGGAAACTTCTTTTGTTGACCAGTCATTTTGACCGGCTTGGTAGTTTTAGTGTTAACCACTTGCGCTATAAAGACGTGCCACGCACATCGAGTTGCTTTTGTTCCAAAGCCGCCAGCGACGTGTATACCACGTCGATGTAACGCCTTACAGCATGTTATATTTAAATCGTAACGCAAGTAGTTAACTCTCTCTGTTATTACGAGGAGCGTGACTCCTCCTACCGATTATCTAATAAATGTGAAAACAACAAGTTTGATGAAATTCGGAACGGTTGGCCACCTTATCTATTGTCAAAAGCACTTCTTCCTCGTCGGAGGGTACAGAGTCGTGCGCAACCACGCGTCAACGTTTCGAGAAGATCACCGTACGATTTAATCAATTCGTTAAGACCACGGGCGAGCTTAAACGGTCGGTTCCGAATAAGAGGTCCTCCCGGCGTTTAAGTGCAAAAGCAACGTTAACGACCGTATTTAATGACGTCCACCACCTCGTGGCGAACAAATTGCTCGCTTCTGCCATCTCTCCTCTGTCTTTCTTTTTCCTTCGCCAAGGCACTCCTTTACCACGGTCCTCCCCCTTTTTGCTCGCAATATTAAGTTCGCGACGGCGCTCGTCACTGTATTTACAGGCCGTTGGACGGCGGCGCCCTTACGCTACTACCAGAAGGTCGTGTAAGTCGAGCGCGCGGGTTACACGGAGGAGAAACGAACAAAAAAGAAGAGGGGAAAAATGAGGGCGCGGCCGAGGCCGGGGTAAACTGTAATTACTACGTTTATCGTTAAGGTCTCTACGAGGCGTAATTATCTCGAAAACGATTTCAAGATAAAGTGCAAGGGTTCGCGTATTAATTTACCAACGCCCGATGGGAGGAGAATTGAAAGATTTTTTTTTCTTCCCTTTTTTACGTAGGATCCCGTGTAATAAAGTTTTACGAAGTTAGTCGAACCGTTCCGACCGGAGGATTACCACCGTTCGGGCGATTACGGTAACGGCCAAACTGTTTCTTAACGCGGCGTAATATTTATAACCGCGAACATCCTGCAATCGTTTTATCACCGAGGTATCTTGCCAAGGTACCCCACTTCGTAAGACCGTTACAGTCCGCGTCGTAAAAGCGGTGGACAGTCCGCGATTACTCGAAGTTAACGATCGCGCGAATTGTCGCGCTGTACTGGCTAAATCGTAGAACTTGTGTCCTTGGTATTTCCTTTCACACCCTTCGCTGTTGCCTATTTCAAAAAAGAAATACAACCGTAGTACTTTTCCAACACGCGCTACCTCGGAGAAGAAAAGAAAAGATTCATCGAGGCACGTTTTGCATTTATTTCGAGAAAAATCTTTTGGGAAAAATGTTGAATTCGCCAATTTCAATTTTGTCATCGATGACCAAAAAAACACATAGGTAGATACACGATGAATTTGATATGTATTCACAATTGAATATTAAAGTGAGACTTTCGAAGGCGCCAGCCATTTTTATTTTCTCAAATTTGACTCCGGATTCGTGATCAGCGACCCAAAAACCCCTTATAGATAAACTTCTATGTAAAATACAAGATTGTTCGCTCTCACCAGTTTCAGTCCACCGCTGAACCGTTTAAGTTCCATCTCTCCCGTGTCACGGAACGAATGGCAATGGACTTAGGAATTCGACGTAGGGCGCCGCGCGGTGAGTCGAATTTATCGTAGACTCGAATAAGCCGAGTCAGGGTGGATTTAACTTCGAATGTAGGCCATACGGTGCGCGCGAGGCATCAGCGGAGCGGTGAAGGGAGGCGGACAAGAGGGAAGTAGCAAGAGGACGTGGTAGAGGATGACGCGGATTCTGCTGTGGTAGAGAGGACAGGTGCTCCGAAGGAAATCGCAAAATTATCCGTTGCCTCTCGTTCTCTCTCCCTCTCTCTCTGTACATAAACACATCATGTCGTGGCGTCCCTCTTTCTCCCGTCCTCCACATTGGCCCGCGTCCGATTGCCGATTTTACGCGACCAAAGGTGACCCACTGCACGAATGTGGCGAGCGACCAAACTACTCGAAATGGGTCATCCTCGTACGGTGACGACGAGAAGGGAGCGTCTCGCAAAAGTGTGAAGCGCATCGTGGAAAATTAAGAAAATAGAAATCATCTTCAGACGAAAATTACAATAATACGGCGATGGAATAATTACCATTATAATTTCCAGCAAAACTCGTAGATGCGATCACGCGTACTCTATTTCATTCCAGCTGAGAAAAATGCAGTCAGTGCTCGACCATTGGGACATGGCCGATTATCGTAAAGGTAAATTGCAATTGCAAGAAAGAAAAGAATCTTAATGACCTTGCGTCTATCGAAGAAAGATACCGTAGGCATATAAATTGCAGAGACATCGTTTCAATTTGTATGCATTGAAATTGCACGTTTAAATTAATTCTCCTCCCTTTTTTTAAAAGTGTGAGAATGATAGAACGACAATGAACCAGAAACATTAAAGAGAAAAAGGGAGCATATCGATTGGAGACACGCGCGTTACCCCGCGTCAATGCATCGAGAGGACAAGCTAGTGTAATAACTTACAATCGCATATAGGCGATCCGTTCTTCGGCTACTCATGAGTTTATGACGCGTGAAAGGCGTTACAGGACTTTACATAACGAACGAATCTCGCCGCGGTTGAGCGCCGTGGTCGTAAGTTAAACCCCCGGACGTTTACGATACACTTGGAGACGTAAAGCGTAAAATGCTATCGCCAATGAGGGCGGAGTGCTACCGTCTCGAGTCGACGCGCGTATCGACGTGCGCCCGATCTCATCCTTAAATTCGAAGGAAGCAAAGCACCGGAGAGAAAAACAAAATATTCATGCACATAGGACATCCGAATTTTAAAATAGTAAGGGAGAAGGACGAGGGTTTCGAACGAAAATAATTCGAAATATGTAGATTCCTTGAAAATCTCCATTATTTCTAATATCCTTGTCGCTTCGAATATACGAGTAGTCGACATTGCATAGAAAAAAAAAAACAGCCGCGGTTTTCATTCGAATGCAAAATCGTGGAATAATCCGAATTAATTTGAGCACGACGATGGTCTGAAAGTGTGGCGAATTTTTTAAAAGTGAGAATATCCAACGATCCGATATGCAAATTACCGTGACACGAGGCGTGCTGCCACGAGGAGTGCCTGCCTCACTCGAGAAAACTTGCTTCGCGAACTTTCTTCGGTCGAAAAATTTTCCAGGTTCTTCGTGTTCGTCGCTTCGCGCTTTTTCCGCTAGAAAACTCGAGTGAAAGGGGTCGGATACGGGGGAGAAAACTCACGGCATCGTTCGAGCATCTCGCTCCGCCGTTCCAATCGACGAGGGCCGAGAAACAATGGGAAATTTATTCTGGTACTTCCGGCTGACGATAAATATTATCGAATCGCACCCGTGCCCGTGTCGATTCTCTCTTTCTCTCTCTCTCTCTCTCTCTCTCTCGCGTTACAGATCGATCGCTCGATCGACGTGGCAACGCGCTGAGAAACGTCCACTACACGTCCAAATATCGATCTATAAAATTGATCTACGTCCACGATCGAGAGGCCTCTCGATCGCGAGTCGCTCACCCCGAGGCTTTTACGAGTTCTTGGCCGGGGCCGAGGGCAGAAAGGAGAGGGAGAGAGGAGCAAAGAACCGTTTGTGCTCTCGCGGTGGAAACCGCAAGGGACTACCCACGAGAAGGAGAGAGAGAAGAGAGAGAGAATGAGAGGAAGAAGTGGTGCGAGAAAGAGAGAAGAGCGGTGTTCATCGTTTCTGGGGTAATTTTAGATCGGTAAGATAGCGAGTTTGGGGAGGAGGGAGGAAGGAGGAGGCGCAGAGGGAGGAGAGAAGAGGAACGAAACGGCGTGGTGCGTGTCAAACTGAGAACGAAGAAGGTGAGCAGAAACGGAAAGAGGAAGATGGAGAAAGAGGGTGGGTGAGAGAGAAAAGGAGAAAGCCAGAGCCGAGAGAACACGCGAACTCAGAGAGAGAGAGAGAGAGAGGGAGGGAGGGAGATGAATACAGAAGAGAAGGACGCGAGAGAAAACTATCGCACGAGAAGGACCGCGAACTGTTTATGAAAAGCGGATGAAGAGAAGGGAGAAGACGAGTGAGACGAAGAGAGAAAGAGAGAGAGAGAGAGGACGCGACTCGCGCGAAGCAAGGGAGAAAGATAGAGGCGGGCAGTAGGTGAGAGAAAACTATCACGCGAGAGGGACCGAACTGTTTATGAAAAGCGGAAGAAGAGAAGGGAGAAGACGAGTGAGACGAAGAGAAGGAGGGAGAAGACGCGAGAAGGAGAAAGGACGAGAAACAGTGAGAGAAGCCAAGGTGGGCAAAGGAAGCGGAGGAAGGGAGGAGGCAGGCGTGGGGTCGTGAAGAAGGGAGGGAGAAAAACGAGGGCGAGAGAAAGAGGTAGGAGAGAAGGAAGAGAAGGAGGACGAGGAGGAAGAGGGAGGAGGACGAGCGGGAGTGAGTGCTCTACTCGAACGCAGTTATGCCGACCAGCTCCAACCGGGTGCCGCCGCCGAATCGAACCCCGCACCTTCGAATTCCGCGCGGCCCTGGCCCCGGCAAGGTGGAACGAGACCAACGTGAAGAAGAAGAAGAAGAAGAAGAAGAAGAGGAGGACGAAGAGAACGACAGCGACCACGGGGAGGAGAAGAGAGAAGTGGAGGTGGACCAGGAGGAAGAAGAAAAAGAAAGCAGAAGGACTCGTCGCTTGCTTCCTGACTCTGCCTGCTCGGTGGAAAAAAAAAAATTGGGTCGGACCTTCGGCGCGAAGGGAGCTCGAGAAGGAGAATCGTGAGGATTCGCGAGGTGAGAAGAAAAAAGGACGAGAGGGAGAGAAAGAGTTCGATGCCAAAGTAGAAGAGAGAAAGAGAGAAAGAGAGAGAGAAGGAGAAGACGAGAAAAAGGAAGAAGCTGCGAGAGGAGGAAAGGAGAGGAAGAGAGGATTGTAGCGAAGGGAAAGAGTGCGGCGTATCCGGTCTTTAGTGTCGAGCAGACGACGAGAGGAGAACCAGGAGAGAGGAGTGGGCTCGTAGTGGTGGAACAAGTGGTATCGGCGATAATAGTGATGGTGGTGGTGGTGGTGGTGGTGGCGATGGGGTGACGGAGTGTGAGAAGAGGGCACCAAGTGAAAAAGGGAGAAAAAGGGTGAGGAGAAAAGTGCACGAGGGTGGTGCCGCGTGGAAGAGGGAGCACGGAATGGTGGAAACGTGAACCGTGAGCGTGAAACGTGAGCGTGCTTCTCGTGGAGGAACCGTCGTCACTGTTATACCGAACGTCTCCATTCGTTTCTTTTTGGCGACATTCGTCGTCCTCGAATAGCGAGACGGCCAGACGCATTCCACGAGAAAGGAGAACCGAGAAGGAAAGTGAGAGGAGGCGGAAGGTAAGACCGCGAGGGCTGGACGACGGAAGTTGCTGGAGGAAAGGAAGTGAAAGGAAGAAAAGGGATAAGGTTCTCGGCTAGTCGGACAGGGGAATTGCTTCATTCTTTATCAATGGTCGGCCTCGCTCTGTCGTTTTCTCCCTCGTAGCCCACGCCATGGCTTCTCGTGCGACAGTTGAAATTCATTCGTGGCTCTGATTGATCGTCTCGCTCGAGTCCGAGGCGCACGGAGCTCGAGCAATCTCACGCGATGGCCTTGGCGAAAAAGGCGAATCCCTTGGAGCAAGCGATGTAGATATGCCAGCGATTGCTGTTTTCGTGTTAAATCGAGTCGGATTGTTGAAATTTGCAGAAGAACCGGCGAATTTGTTGACCTTTAAGAATTGCAAATGCAATTTTGTTGCGAGAGTGATTATAAATATTGGAGTATCGATATATTGATTTCGCTTTCGTGCCTCGTTCTATTCGAGAAAAATATTCGTATTCTCGTTGATTCTCGCAGATCCATTCGAAAGAGTTCGTAATAATTGAAATTATCCGAGTATCTAGATATTTATCGAGTATTTTCATTTCAAGTTTTTTTCCTATCCCCGATTGAAATCGTGAAAGAGACACAGTCGGTGGAAAGTAAAGGTGGATCGATGCTCAAAGTCGTTCGAAAGTGAGCGCGATAAATTCACCGGGGTGTTTTCGCGATTCTCTTCGATTCACCGGGTCGGAAAGTGTTAACCCAAGAACTTGATGTACAGTTTGTTTGTTTTTTCGGTGGCCGTGGTCGATGTTTGTTCTCGATCAACCTCGTATAACTAAAGCCAGGACCACACGTGTCGACGGCATGGCTGTGGAATTATTACGAAAGTTTAGCTCAATGAAAACGGTTTTCAGCGTTGTTCCAATATCGTTGGCGCGATATTAAATTCTGGAAGAGTATAATGGAAAATGGGTTCTTCGAATAAAAACAAGGATCTAGTCCATGCTCGTGTTTTGACCTAAAATTTCTAGTATAGGTGCTTTGCTGGAGTTTCTTCGATTCAGGACATCGTTCTTTCAATCCCTGGTTGAATCATTCGTGATCGATGACTCGACGAAAAGAGTAGACGTAGAAACTGTCTCCATTGAGAAACGGCGCGGTCGCGGAGGACCTTCTATTTTTGGAGTGACCGCGGGTCAGCTGTTCGACCATTGTCATCACCCCTACGCTAAAAGTTTTTCGCTGTTTTCTTTCGGGGTGCCAGCGTTATAAATACTTCGCGCTCCCTGCTCTTGGTCTACGACGTTACGAACGATGACTCTACGAATGTCGTCGGGACTTTTTTTTCTTCCTTTCCCCTTTCTTGCTCCCGACGACGCGCACCCGTCGACGTTCACGGGTGTCGTGGCGTGGAATGCATCTCTTTACTCGAAGCAGCGCGTCACAAGGGATTGTACTTTTCCGGAAGATGGATAGGGTTGCCGAATGACTCCACTCGGCTAGGTGGATTTACAAATCAAGGAACATGGATGGATGGTTGCACGGAGAATAAATTTCAAAGACGCTTAAAAAACAATCACGGCTACTTTCTAAGAACGTAGCCTTTCAGTGGCATAACTTGTGTCATGAAAATTAAGAGTCGACGAGGTTACTCGTCGATTAGAAAATACGCGCGGCACGAGTAAAATCGAATAATCATTGACATATCATAGCAAAATCGTAGTCGATTCTTTTAAAACATCGTCCTTTAGGTTCACGGATGGACCCAATACTTCAAAATCGATCAGCTTTTATTTATACCGACAATAGAAAGAATAACTTCTTCCAAAATAATTTCCAAATTCTCAGTGGCTTCTTCTGCAAGAGAGAATCGGTTTTAAGAGACGTGTGGCAAAGTAATTGCACACATTGGAAAAAAGTTCGAGTTTCACGAGGGGGCGCGGGTCGTGAACGTACGTCATCCTTCTCTCTCGACTGTTCCGAGTGCGTCGTCGAAATTTCGCACATCTGAGACCACCATCCCGTGAAACGTCCCGACGCATTAAACGAGCGATAAACTGGAGAACACTGACGTGACGTGCATCGTCGTATAACTGGTCTTGCTCGCTACTATCCTTCTCCGCTTCCACCAGCCGGTCCCAACAAAATATGATCCCGTTCTACGAGGGAACTTTTAACCCACGCGAGACACGATCGAGGGAGAGAAACGAGCGCGATCCATGGGTATCTGGTTCCAGCGTTAGAAATGGGTCCCTAGCTCCACCAAAACTACAAGGTGTTTACACGCCACTGTCAAGCTGCGCTCAGACGGCGGCGGCCCCTCAGTTTATTTCGGTCCAACTTATCCGCTGCTTTTCGATTCGAAATTGTCGTAACGGAAACCATCGGGTTCGTCTTCGGTTGGAACGAGAAGGAGAGAGAGAGAGAAAGAAAAAAAACGATGACTCGCTTTTCGTTTTCTCTCTCTCTCTCTTTTTCTCTCTCGCCTTTCGTCGGCAGTTAAGCTTTCATCGTCCACGTGGATATGGGCGAGAGCGAGTAGTTCACGGAGAGAAAAAAACACACAACGGCACGCGCGGAGTTCGTTCGAAGTTTCTTCGGATTTTTCTCTCGTGGGTTTCTATGGAGAGGTGGAGTGTTATAAATCCGTCGACACGAGGCGAGAAGGATGATGACGAGGGCGCGATGATCCGTTCCGATTGTTTGAGAGAAGATTCATGGGCCACGATATACGTCGTAAGTGGAGTCCGGATAAATTTACGTCCATTGAAATTTCTTGCGTACGGTCGTGAATGATTTTCAACGATGAATAGATTTCTTCGTACTTTTTCATTCGACACGAAAGATCGTAGAGTTATAAAATTCGTTCAGTTCCATGCGAAGTAAACGATTCAACGAATCCGGACGAACCAACGAATTTTCTCACTCGATATCCTTCTTCCCCGACTACAACGACATCTTCTGATTTACGGTGGAGTCGCACCCGCGAGATTTCGCGAGATTCCGCGAGATTAACCCGCTTTCAAGGGCGCGACGATAGCGATCGCGGACGGGCGAACTTTAAATTGGAGGAGTCGACCACTTAAGATTCAGTTCCTAGCAAACTCGAGGAGTCGAGCCCCACTTCCGTGGCAGAGAGCGAAACGGAGATAGAAATTGACTGTCTGGCTGGTGGTGGTGAGGGAAAAGGAGGTGGAAGGGGTAAAGAACGATGAACTTTCCGAGGACGAAGCTCGCGCGGGAAGTTGTCGCGCTACTCGCAATTAGGCGAGCATTCTCGATCGAATGCAATTAGTCGCTCGACTCTCGACG
Organism: Tiphia femorata; assembly: GCA_944319695.1. Taxonomy (NCBI): domain Eukaryota; kingdom Metazoa; phylum Arthropoda; class Insecta; order Hymenoptera; family Tiphiidae; genus Tiphia; species Tiphia femorata. The sequence continues at coordinate 4,844,211 of OX090904.1, forward strand.
CATCTCGATCTCTCTCGTTAACCTTTGAGAGTAGCTCGAGCCAGGGAAATTTTCAAGAACGTCCGACCCGGACGGCAAATTTTTGAAAGCCGATATTACACGGAACTGCAAAGTCTTACCGTGATGAGTGTTGCGACGACATCATACGATCATGCCGCCTTACGTTTAGCATCATGAAACAATCGTGTGTTTCTGAAACAGCCGCGAATTATTCGTCATTTTCAGGACGCGAAATCGTAGGGCACAGTTTGATTCTACACGCGCGCGATGAAGAACTTTGTTAATCGGCGTCTCGTTCGATCGTCTTTTGTAACATCAAAATAACGAGTCGACTCCTGCATCGAGAACGAAGTCTCGAGTTCGTTCTCTCCAGTGTTGCCAGATTCGGTGAAATTTCAATTTCGAGGACTAATTATTTATTAATAGTAACACTTTTTTGCAATTAGGCGCACGTTTAGCGCTATATCTCGATTTCTTTCTTTAAACAAATTAGGATGGGGTTTAGGAACAGGTTAGTGATGCGGTGGACTATACCGATACTCCTGAAATTTGTTTATATTCCGACGGTATTAAACAAGATATCGAAAACATTCTTTCAACAGTATCTACTTTCGAGTGATCGAAAGAATCCCTGTACAAAAATATACTCTTGGATATACGTATTCATCTGGCAACAATTCTGACACTGAGCTCTCTCTCTCTCTCTCTCTCGTCAACCCGTCCAATGTGCATGTATCATAATTTGAAGAGACTTCTCGCGCCTGGTAAACCGTTCGCAAAATTTCCAACGCGCGTTAGAATTTCAAATGCGGAGACGCGAAAGAATTTCCTCGAAAAACGGGCAACGATGCTAGACGCGGCAAAATTGAATTCGGAGGGACGTGAATTCTTTTTACTTCGCTCGAGCTTTCGACGCGGATCCCCCGCGGTCCCAATTCTCCCTGAAAGCGGAGAGCGGATGAGCGGGAGGATGAGGAAACTTCGTCTAGGAGGGTTTTCTCGCGGTAGCCGCGATGTAAAGCGTTTAAGAGGCTTTTTCGACGCGGATGTAACTCCCACCGTAATCGCGCCATTTTCCCTCAAGAAGACAAAGAACTGCCTCGGGGGACGCTTACTAGCTACCAGCTTGCGCCTTCCCTTCCCTCTTCCTCTCGTTCGAGCCCTTTCCTCGTCCCGCAATCTCCAAACTACCGGCAGGGCAAAGTCGATTAAACTCAAGCTCAGATTTCTACGCGCGCGTGTAATGTGTGTAAGTGGGAAGAGGAGTGTGTGTGAGAGAGAGAGAGAGAGTATTCGCGAGCTGAGCGTTATCCAATTTCCCTACGGCGAACGTGACTTCGAAAATTAGAAACGACCGTAACATTCGACGACCTTCGTCGCGCGCCTCCTCCTCGCCCATCCTGTCCCTCGTTTTACCGCGTCCTATTTACCTCCACCGCCACCACGACTAATTTCGCGAGAATCGTTCGACGCTCGTTAATCGAAAGTGCTCGCAACGTGGCCCCGTGGGTCGATTTCGTTTCGAGGGTGTCGCGAATAAAAATGGATTCGCGGCACCAACCTACTTGTGCCTCGCGCGAGATTACTAACAAAAATCGATTGCGCGGCTATGATCAGAGATACGAAAGAAAACCTTCTCTCTCGTCGAATCAAGTTTACTTAGAATTAGATTCTGTAGAAATTTTGTAGAAATGATTGAAATGGAATCGCAGATGGGTAGAACATCGTGTCTCAAAATCCTCTCTCTCTCTGTCTCTTTCTCTCTGATGTTATATCATGTGCGTAGCTAGCGTGTTTTAAGAAAAGAGCTTTTAATTACTTTCGTGACCTGCAGATATGGCCTCTACCTGAGGGACGTACAATCTTGCTCTTAAGTCCGCCCTTTAAGTCTGTCTTTGAATTTCGTATTTCTTCTTCTCATGTGTAATGTTACGTACTTGATTGGAGTACTTTCGACGCCTGCTCCTTGCAAACCTTTTCTGCATTTAATGATAAATTCCTCGCGTAAGCCGGGTGCTTTAGGAGACCTTGGCTCGGAGTACAATAAATCGTCATTGTCATTGTCATTGTCATTGTCTCTCTCAATTTCTCGCTAACCCTTGCGACCTGTAAAACCTCAAGCGACCTCGCGTTTAAACGGTCGACTCGCACCTGGTGTTACGCGGTACCGCATGTAAATCACCGCGGACACGATCCCTACCGCCGAAACGGCCCGTACATGCACTCCTCCGCATATGCACTTACCGCTCGTGGCAAGAGTGAAATGGACGAAGGGCGTGGGGGATCGGAGGAGGTAGGGTGGAAAGGGACGGAGGACGCGAAAGGACCGACGAGGTCGATGCACATGTTAACGTCACGCCGGTAAATGTCGGCGACACGTGTCGCCGGAGTAATCCATGGCTTGTCGTTACCTCGGCCCTGCCATAAATGCAACGTCATAGGCGCGATGGTCGCTCCTAGTCGCTCCCGCCGTGCGCCATTCGTCCAAGAGCAAATCGTCATTTGGAGGACGCGCGGCAAACATTAGCTCCAATTAGATTGTCCGGGTGGACATATTAAGGAAGAAACTCTCCAGAGCGATGGGCGGTCGGACGATGGACTTTCGACGAATTTTTTTTTTTTTTTGGTATGAGAAACGCTATTTTATATTTTACTCCCACATCCGCTAGAGCGATACTTCTTCCGTAGGTGTAAAAATGAAGAAGAACGGGTGCAGGGTAATTAGTATTACGGTAAGGTCAATGTCCCTATTTCTACTCATTTAAGACAAATGATATTAAAAACAGTAGTTTAAATTATTATTTTAAGTAACAATTAACGAACAATTTGATCGCTTATCACGTTAGGAGTCGTACTACATACAAAATTAAAAAAATATAATTTTGAAGACTTTTATTATGAATAATTGTTAATTAAATGCAATGCAAGAAATTAACGTATTTCTACTCGGCAAAAATCGCGGTGTCCGTAGATCTAGTCACAACGTGTCCCTATTTCTAAGTATACAAGTGTAATAGATTCAGTTTCGGTTTATCGATACCTATCAATAAGGTTGATGTCCCTATTTCAACTGATTTGAGACTACAACGACTGTTTATGAAATTTATTTTTAACAACGAGCTGTTACCTAGCGAGAAACGAGCCTATGCAACTTATGCCGGAGTATCCAAATAATGAATAATTAATTTTTCTGTAACTTATTCTATCAACCAAATATTAATGTTAAGAAGAATAATTCATAGTGAGTAGAAATCAGGACTTGAGTAGAAACTGAGACATTGGCCTTAGCATTTCGAGCATTCGTTTTAAATGACGCGTTCAATAGAAAGTTTATTGCAGTATTCTGATGCTTTTGATTCTTAAGGAAGGAAGGTTCAATCGGTTTATTTTTACATTAATAAATCCACTCACGAGATCGGGGAATGCCACGGGATAACATCGGCGAAGCTCGTGCCCCGACCACGACAATCGTCGAGCCCGTCTCGTCGACAACGTTCTCGACTCTCGGCGTAATAACGCGACGTCATCGGTGCGTTCAGGCAGATGGCGAAGGCGAAACGCGCGCGTCGTCCACCTTGGGACTAAGCGAAGGCAGGAAGGTGTCGAAGCGGAAATCGTTAAAATCCTACAGTCACCGAGCTTCGATTCAATTGGTAAGGGATCCGGCGATAGGCGCCGGTAGTTGTGATTTCCGTGTTGACTCTCGCGAGAAATCTGCGACCCGTGCACGCGAGGGTAGTCCCGGCCTCTCGTGAAATTCGATTGTCGTTGACATCGTTCGACAAGATTTTCCGATAACGTCGATTCGCATCGTTGCACCCCAGGGAGGATGCTCTCCACGATGGAAGGCGGTCAGGTAAATTTGCGTGGTACTGCACCGTGCATTCGGGTGAAGCACGAATTTTCTCACAGTGCGGAGACAAGTCTGGGCCACGAGAGGTTGGAAAATTGAACAGATGCGTTAGGTCTGACAATCAGTGAGACATCCAATTAACATTACGAAACGATTCGAACGGATGTGCCTCCGACTGCATTGATCACGATAGAGAACACACGAGGAATTGATATGTAGTTTTACGTTCTAACAATTAAACGCCGTTTCAACAGGTATCGTTGACAATTTACAATTGCTTGCCGATCGGAAACAAACGCAAAGAAAATTCTCTTACGGACGCGTAAGTCATAAGCTATCTTCACGCTCCGACGTTGCACTTTCCAAGGCGGTAGAATCAAGTTCGCAGTAACCTAACCGTGCGCGCCCCGGGTAGTTGCATTTTCCACGAGCGAAGAAAAATATACATAGATAACCTCGTTGCTTCCTAGGTCACTGCGTCTGGTTTGCGTCGCGCCAGTTATACGTCCTTACACGCCATCACCGCCGACGTAACCAGCAACGTGCAACAGTTTATCGAGCACTCGAGGCCGGAAACCATTAAAATCCCATGACTGATCCGCGAAAATTCGCCACTGGATTTAATTCGAATAGAGCGCGGATTTTTTCGAAACCTTCTCTAATTAGTCTGCACCGTGGATAACAATCGCGCGCCCGAATGGAGTCGAGAAGATCGGATAAAATAAAATATTTCGCGAGTGGAGATAAAGAGGAGTGGAACGGGGCACGAGGGTGAGTCTCGGTTGTCGAAAAAGAAGGATTCGCAATGGGCACGTGAAGGGAGCATGCGCCGAAACGAGTAAAACGCGCCCCAACTCCGAATTCAGAAATAACATTGCGTGCTCTAACGGCTCGTTCTCTCGGCATCGTTCGTTTTCTCCTTTCTCTCTCTGTCTTTCTCTCTCTCTTCCTCGTTCTATCTCACCATCTTCCATTAACACCACGCGTAATTATAATTTCACGAATTTTTCCATCCCCCTTTGCCCTGTGCTCCTCTCACCTCACGACCACTTTTCCAACCTTTTCCAAAGCTCCCGCCGGGTATCCGCCGACAAACGAGCTTTTTCCGCTTTTCCTCCCATTTTTTCCTCCACTCTTCCTGCTTCCACTGGACTATCAGATTACGCGAAACGTCGCGACTGGGTGCAGAACCCGATGGTGAGTTACGAGAAATCCGTTGCTTTGAAGAGGGAAGAAAAAAATTTCAACGTTGAAAAAAGGAGAAGAGGTGACACACTCGTATCGCGTATCAAAGATCGAAACCTCTCCAGCGATTGCGCTCGAGAAATCTGCGAATTTCTGATTCACGAGATTCTTGTTCTTCTCCTTTGAAAACTCCTTCGAGTTTAACGAGTATTTTCAAAAATTCGTGTTTTCATTTCTATTTTACGCTTTGCGTCGAGTATTCTCATAAAACGAAGTAATAATCGTGGCGGATTTTTTTATACATCGGGTGCAAGAAAATTGATAAAGCGCAACATTACCGATCACTTTTTTTCGTCGGAGCCGGACAGACCGCACGCGCGACGGAGATTCTCGACGAATCACGCGCGTCACGACGCCGGTGGCGGCCGACTTCCATAAAGTGCGGATTTACGATTATTCCTCGTGGATGGTCTTGCACGCGCGACGCGACCATCTCGTGGAATCGATAAGAGGCGCCGACGACGAAACGAGGGACACACGCGCGCGCGCCGGTCTCTCGCTCCTCATAGAATTTCCCTCTTCCTTAGCTTCGTCGCCCGATACCTTGATGAGTCGTTGCAGCGATAGCGAGCTAAGGAACGGAGTGGAATTCCAGATTGCTCTCGTCTCCTTGCGAATTGTTCTCCCTTCTCGTCGTAGGTTCTGACTCGAGCGTCACGGGAAGTCTCGAAACGATCGGACCACCACGATTCGTTGATACGAGCCTCGAGGCAATCGAAACGAGTGACACTTTAGGAGAATCTTCGTCACTCTTAAGCTACGTGCTCACTAAGACGACAGCGAGGAATTTTTATTGTCCTCCAGCAGTTGTACGCACAAAAATATTTTCAAATAACCCAACTTACAGGATTCGGCCCATTAACGCTATTCCTACCACGACCGGTCAAATGACCGTTTTTAAAATTTCGTTTAGAATTTCCTACATATAATACATACAACGTAATTGCATCGTTTTTAAATTTCACGACTTTTCCTAAAATATTGAAAAATGTATTACCTATACATATATTTTAGAAAAAGTCGTGAAATTTGAAGGCGATACAATTACGTTGTATATAGGAAATTCTAATCGAAATGTTAAAAATGGTCATTTGATCGGTCGGTAGGAATAGTGTTAAGCAACTAGCAGTCGTTCGAGATGCATGTATACGTAGGAGACGTTCTATTAATCAAAGAAAATATTGGAAAAATCGATCGAGATACCTTGAGTTCTGTTCTTGAAATAATCTTCGAAAACTTTCCGTCGCCCTCTTACTATGAGAAGCGTGAAAACGGATTGGAGAAAAATTAGTATAACATCGGGACGACGAGAGAAATTGTGGAGTCGAGGGATGGTAATTTGAATCCCGAACTTGGAGAACGGCGCCTAACGAAACGCGCGATCGTTTAACGTAAACTTCCACTCGAGCGGGGTGTAGCGAATATTACAACATTTCCATAACGATATTTTCAGCCTTAACACGCCCGATCTCCTGTCTCGCTTCCTCCTTCCTCTCGCTCGAATCTATCGAGGGGGTGGTGGCTCGCGGCGCCACCTCGAGGCCGCTCGCGGAAGAAACGCAATCAAGAGGATAATTTTGTTTGGGTACTTCCGGAGAGATTCGTAGGCGTAAAAAGAGAAAACTTCGGAAGCCCTCCCCCGCCTACCGTCTAGCCCCTCTCGCTTCTTTCAGGCTCTTATCCTCGTGGCCTGTAAATCTCGGCCATTGTGAGAGCGGTGCGCACGCGGATAAGAGGAGAGGAGAAGAGACGAGCGAGAAGGGAAAGGGGACCACCTCCTCGTTAATCCTTCTCCTCCTTCTCCATCTCGTCCCCTACTCACGGCGTATATCTCCCAAGGTCTCTTCCCAAGGAGTTGTGATAAATGTCATGCAAATGCGCGCCCCTTAACGAGCCTTCGGTTTTTGCCCGCCAGGCCGAAACTTTCGTCCCGAGTTTCGTCCTGCCTAGAAAGGAGAAGGCGGCACGCGCTTTAACAAGGGATAGATACACGTTGGATTTTATCGGAGGATTTAGAGTTTGGCGCGATTAAAACTGCGAGAAAAATTGTCCGACAGCGAGGCTGAGTCTAAATTTATAGACGCGTGACGCGATTCGATTGTCAAATTGGGACGATGCGTAATGCCTGCCCTAGACGACCAATATTTTTGTCAATATATTGCACAATGTATTGCATGATATTTTACTTAGGAGGACCCACACGGAGCAATATTATTGCCCAATAAGTTAGTTTACAGCCGACACTTTTGCCGTCAACATGTGGAATAAAAAGAAAACAAGTTGTGTGGTGATCAAACTAAATCGATATTGCACAATATTGCCTACAGATGACGCAATATTTACCAGATTGCACAATAAATATCAAACTGTTTTTGATTGACTCAATATATTGCACAAACTTTCAATATGATCTACAGACGGTCAATATTATTGTACAATATCAATTATTGTGCAATATATTGACGAAAATATTGATCGTCTAGGGGCCGCTTAACAACAATACGTCCAGAGTAAATCGCACGAAAAAAGAAAGACTTGGCTTTCCACTGGAAATGAGTATTACGGTTGACTGACAGATCATGGATCGACTCGAGGAATTTTCAAAGAATGAAATTCTTCTTTCCTTTTCAGTTTCTTTTTCCCTCTTCCTTGTCTTCTTCGTACACGAAGTATCCATTCTCACGGGTCAGCGTCACAATTATCAGTGTTGCTCCGTCCAAAGAAGTCGTAGTAATTAAAAGTAAAATTCCAGGGGAATGTAACTTTTGTGACCGTGCGTCTCTTCTTCTCTGCCGACGAAAAGCAAAGGACGGACGACGTAAAAGCAAAACTTTCACCCGAGTCTACGACGTCCGGAAGGATGCGAGCTCGAGCATGGGAGGTATTGAAACAGATTTCCATGAGTTTTTGCCTCGAACGAAATTATTTCCTACTTAACTCGTCTCCACGGCGAAACGTAAGCTCTTTACGGTGGAAGCCACTTAATAAGGGGATTCGTAGTCTCTGATTTCTCTCCTCGCTTCTACCATCCCGTTTCTTCTGCTCACCGGAGAGATTGCCCGGAAAATATAATTTATCCGTATTTCCAGAGGGATGCCTTCAAATGAGCCTGAAACACCCGTGCAGCCTGCGCGTACGAATTTTATTTTCGCGTAAAAAGCAATTGATCTCCTCCGAGAAAAAGAGACGGAAGATAAAATTTCGAGAGGAAATTCTTTAAGGGACATTGTCCGATCTTGATACGCGGGTGGACACGACGAAGCGACAGTTACCTTAAACATTTTCCAGCAGCACCGCGAAGAAAAGCATTTTTCACGAATTACAACTTGCTCGCGCGATTCGACAAATCGGACCTTGGACCCTGTACTATTTACTTCGTGATAAAAAATTCCAAAGAGTCTATCTTTGCTCACGGCAAAGATACGTGGCACGCTTAATTACCCACCTACCGCAAAAGAACTCGATACTCATTCGAAGCGCACATCTCGTGGATGCTCGCGCGTGAGTAAGAATGTAATCAATGAAGCGCTCTCTCTCTTCGATCGTGAGTAGACTACGAAAGTGCGTCTAATTCGGGAGGGACCGTGGAGTCATTTATATTCTTTACAGCTTCCTCCGCGTTCTCATCCTCTTCCACTTTTTCCTAGCCCTCCCATCCTTCCCTTCACTTCTATCGTTGCCCTTGTGGAGGTTGCGCGCCGTTCAAAACGCGACTACCGCCTCTTTCTCAATTATTCCATCAAGCTGCGGGGACTCGGAGGACAACCGCCACCACCGTAGAATCCTTTGAGCGCGGGTCCTTTCGGCCCACGAATCTACTTGTTTATTAATCAATTACGCTCGCCCGTTGTCAAAGCTGGTCCCTCCTACACCGATGAATTCGCGGAGAAGGACGCTCGTGGACAAGACAGAGGAGGAGAGGAGGTGGACACGAAGAAGGTGGAGGTGGAGAAGCACGGAAAACGCGGTACTCGTCGGGCGCGACACAGAGGGAAAATGCACCCGGTTTTATGCTTTGCCATTCGGTTCTACCGCGCGTGTCCGCTACTTTCTCTCTCTCTCTCTCTCTCTCTCTCTCTCTCTGTTTCTTTCTCCGTGTGTGTGTGTTTCTCTCGCGCACCCCTGTGGCTCCTCTTTGATGTCATTTCCCAGACTTTGTGTACCGCGGAAGCGAGAGAAAAAGAAAGGGACGGGAGAAATGGAGATGAGAGAGAAGACGACCGCGACGCGGAGGTAGGACGTTGAGGTGGCACGGAGGCTGGAGAGAAGGGAGCGAGGTGGAAGACGTCGGAGGAGGAGGAGATGGAAGACAGGATAAAGGAGGGAGAGATACACTGCGCCGTGGCGTAGCAAAAACGCTTTTCAAAGTACGGATTTACCTTCTTCTTGCTTTCCGCAACGCGAGATGTTTTGCTACTCCGCGCATTTACTCGGTACACACGAGCGCGTGGACGAAGAGAGAGAACCAGAGAGAAAAAGAGAGAGACACGGACGCGCAAACGGCAAATATGTGTATATAGAGAGATGAAAAGGGGGGGAGAGAGAGAGAGAGAGAGAGAGAGAAAGCAAGCTCTCTTGCGTTCTCTCGACGCTTGTGTCTTTCGCCACGGCAGATACAAGGGAGATACAAGGGTGGAACCACGGCGCCCACCACGCGAAGGTTTTAAATCACGTACGTGAGAACATCCTTTGAGACTACCATCCCCGCGACTACCTGTGGACCAAGGTGGAGCAGGCTTGGAAAGAAAGCGAAAATACGAGCTGAGGTGAAGGAGGAGGACTTCTCTCTCCCGCCGAAATTGAATTTCCCGCGAGCGAGAATCCACCCGCGGAAATATTGATATCGTTTGATCATCGTGCGAAGTAAAAGATAGACTTACGGTTTCAATCCCTGAGAAATATTCACGGATCCAGAGACTACTGTTCTCCGAGGAGAAATGTGGAGAAGGATATGAACGAACCTGTACCGCGAGACGTCTAGTCTAGATCGTGGAGCGAGGAAAATTGAAAACTGGAATTTTGCCGGAGTCCTGGAAAGGGAGCTTTGAAAAGGAAGCTTACCCTCGGCTTGTCAGAAGCGATATCTCAAATATTTAGACAATGAACCCACCGATGTAATAACGAACGTGCGCAGATAGGGATGGGTGAAATAACGTCAAGTTCCTCTACAGATTCCAAAATGTTTTAAATGTTTTAAATACTTTACCGAATGACTAATTTATTATTTTATAACGTCACTTAATTATTGTAAATTAACATTATATATCAACCTCGTTAAATATTGCATAGCAATTGAAAATCTCAAAATAAAATTGTTCCCTTTTTAAGCTTGCACATAACTATTCAATTGAAGCAAATTAAATAGTACTTCTGGTCGCATCAAATTCCGTTCTATTTGTACATGGAGTGGTTAACATAGAATCTTTAAAAATGCTGTAAATTGCGAATAATATAGGACATTTTTCTAATGATTCCTCTGGAAGTCACCATAGGAAAAACAAGTTGCAGTCACTTGTATCCACCTTTACCCTTCAACGTGCTTTAACATTGAAACGCAAATTTTAATACTATCCCTTTTATTTCAGGTCCTTTTCTGCGCCCGAGGAAAGATCATCGCATGCTTACGCGCAGCTTCTTCTCGACATCCTCTCGGCATCTCGACGGCCACCACGAGCTTACGGTGTCTCCTACTCGTCGCATTGACACGGAATAAAAAGTTGGGAAGGCGATAATCGATAGCGGAAGCCTAACAGCACGCGCGCCTGGAAGGTGGCGGACGAGCCACCCCACGAGCCCCAGCCTCCGAGGACATTAAATCCTTCACGAGTAATCGATGTAACGTGCGGCACATCGGCGAAGCTTCGGTGTAACGTGCGAAACGTACGGCGGCCGGGGGCCGCCAGCAGCGCAACGGGCCGGAAGATTGCCGAGGAAAATCCATCGCAGTTTCGAGATAAATCCTTCTCGCGTTGAACGTTCGCGGCGCGCGGCGAGCCACGAGGATAAATTAGGCGAGGAATCGTGCGGTGAGAAGCCTGAGACAGGTGGTGCGAGAGAAAGAAAAGAAAAAAAGAAGGAGGAAAAGAGGGAAGGGGATTGGAAAGCGCATCGAGGAACGGGGAACGAGGAAGACGAGGCGAGAGTAAGGGAGAAGGCAGCCATAATTTTGTACCTGTTTGAAAGTAATCGTGGAGAATATTTACTACGCATCTAGGATCTGTTCTCAGCAATCGCGAATAATTGAATAAAATGCACGAGCATCGAGAACTAATTTAAAACTCAGAGGTAGACGATAAGAAGAGCGAAAGCGAGGGAGAGAAAAAAATTTCAAGGATATTTCCAGCGAGAAGGATAAATCCTTCGGCGATAAGAATATCGAAGCGTGGGGCGAGCTTACGTTTCGCGATTACTCGTCCGTGCGTTTTCCTCGGCGGATTCGTACCCTCGGAAAAATACGTCACGTGGATTTGAGATGAATATCCGTGGAGCGTAGCGCGGCTCGAACCCGGAGAAATTAAAGTGCGAGGCTAAACGAGACGGGGGGGCAAGATAGCGCCGAGAGCACGAGAAAAAGAAGCGGAGAGAAGGTAAAGAGAGGAGCTCGAAGCTCGAAAAGGGAAACGCGAGTCGAGAAAAAGTCGGGAGAGGAGGAGCTTGGAGAGAAAAATCCTGAGAAAGAGATCTCGGCGGCTTGGTGGAGAGAAGTGGTGAGGGAGAAGCGCGGAGAAGGTGGAGAAGAGGGCGAGAAACGGTGGAAGGAATGAAGAGCAATAGGACGAAGGAGGAGGACGAGGGCGAGGCAGCTCCTCGCGCGGTGGTTAAAAGCGCGAGTGCCGCTCGCTCGCTCGGCCGTGCCACTGATAAACGCTGAGTAATGGGGACGCAAATTGCGCGCGAGGAATACCGAGTGAAAAATGAATGGCCGATGCAAATTCTTGCGGGCGCGAGTGCTGCGAGACCGGTAGCGGTGGCCGCACGGCTACCGTTGCCACCGGACGCGCTAATTCCGCTTAAACGGTTTAAGCACGACCCCCCGCGCTCGACCCGTCGTCGCTCGTCCGTCGCGATTACGCTCGTAGAAAAAGATCCTCCGGAATTTCTGGGGAAAGGTGAAAATCCACCCAAGCCACTTCTTTCTCGCGAGTGTGTACACTTCTAGTGAAGGCTTTAAATCATATCGGAGATATCGAGGCGCCACCGAGTGGACTTAAAGACCCATTAAATTTCCCACGATTGAATACAGTGACCCACGATTTCGATAAGGAATAATTTTGCACCGAGAATAATCCTTACGATCGAGGAACTCCAATGCACAGGATAATTATTATAAAATCCACCCCGTATTAGGGACGATAAATTTATCGGAGGAATAAAATTCGTAGCTTAGGAGGAAGCTTCTACGTACGCTTCACCCTTTAATCGCTCGATCACTCTCACCCCTAAGAGTCTCCCTCCGTGTTTCATCAACCCCGTTAATAAATAAAACGTAACGCTCTCGCGTTCCACGATACGTCGCGCATTCGTTCCCCCCTCTAAATACTCGCGCGCCCGTAAATCGCAGGGAGCGGGAGTGGCACACCCTCGTTTAGCGAGGCACAGCCCCCGAGGATCATTAAAATCTCCTTGGCCGAGTGATCTTGGGGAACGGTGGTGGGCTCTCTCGCGCCTCTTTAAGGTCCCGCTTAGCGCCCGCCGATTCTATCGCGCGTCGCGGGTCGTCTCGAGCGGCAGGCGACGAGGAGAGTACTTTGAATAATTAAAGACGAGCAATCAGGAGATTAACGCGCCTCGGTCTACCTCTCTCTCTCACTCGCCCTCGACAAATTACCGCGATACTGGGTGCGAGAGGGTGAGAACGACGAACTCGCGTGTAAGCGTGCGACTTCCATGAAACTACGAGCCGCGCGGCTTTAATCGGCCGCCACCCTCCCGTGGTAGGAAAGTGCAGTGCCTTTTGCAGTTTTACTACCCGGTGATGCAGGAGCATCCGAATGGATTGGACGAGAGGCGACGCCGTCGGCAGCGTCGTCGGTGGTGGCGGCGGCGACGGCCTTGAAGGCGGCCGCGTACCACGCGGAAAAGGAAGAAGAAGAGGAGAAAGAGGAGGAGGTGGAGGACGTCGTGCTTTTTCGCGTCGACGAAAAGCTCTCGAATCGGGGGATTCGAGCTAAAGTGCCGGCGAGCGAGCTTTTTTCGTTTACTGGGAGAAAGCTTCCGAGTGAAGGTGAGGAGGAGAGGTTGTGCGCGCAGGGTGTGTCCTTTTTTTTGGTGCTGAAGAAAACAGTAGAATTCGTGGTAGCCGTGGTGGGTTTGGTTAAGGCGGAGGAAGGAGCAATTGGAGAATTTTGGGTGAGAGGGTGTTTGAATTAAATCGAACGTGGTGTACTTTTTGGTGATTGGTGCGCAAGTTTCGAGTAATTCACGCTCATACGAAAGATGATGGCGGGCACCGGGGTGAGCGCCGGTGGCGCAGGGATGCTGCGCACAAGGAGAAGGGACGTGAGCGTGAAGCCTAACAGAAAGCTCGACCGGAAGTCCTCGAGGGGCATGATTTACGAGAACGAGGAGCTCAGACTGAGGACCATCCACATAAACGCCGAGGTCGAGCAAGGTAAAGTGGCGGTAAGCGGCCGCGTCTGCGATCCGCTTAAAGAAGCTTTTAAAGGTTGTCGTACGTTTAATAGCGTGGCACGTTAACGGCATAGAATCAACGTTTTATCGTTATCCGCATTGGATCGTTTGAAAAGTTCTTCGGTTCTCACTGGAGAATCTTCCCTGAATTTTTTATGGATCTTCATGACAAAGACGAAATTTTGCGCCGATTGACAAGCTAGTATTTTCATCGAAGAACGTGATAGTGAGCAGGTGGTCTGCTTGTTCTGACATTTTATTGAATTTGGAGTTTCGCCTTTTCTACCGATTTCCACATGCGATACTGTTAAGTGCACGACAACCTTAATTCCTTCTCGTCGTCGCCTCTTCTTCCCCCAACACCGTGACGTAAAGAAATGTCGAGGCATTCCGCGTAATTTCAAAGTGTCCGTCCTCGCAGCGATTCCATTTTCTTCCCCACCTCCTTTCCGGAATACTCCTCTCCCCGATGACAAACGCCTCTCGTCGACGAGGATTTCTTCGCCCCCGCTATTAATTTTCTCGGATATGAAAATGTCCGAGAAGCGCCGGAGAGACGAGATGCTTCTTCGGGCGAGGCGTGAGCGTAAATGAAAAGTGCAAGAGATTCGATACTGCGCATACTCGACGTCCGTTTACCTGTTAACTGTGTAAGAACAAGTCACGACGAGTGTACGAATGACAAAAATGTAATTTGTTGTTTTTCTTGGTGACAACTTCAAGATTCGCGTTAACGGGCACACAAAGGGAAAGGTAATAGATTAGGAATTTAGATTTGTCTCGGAGAATCTTGACCACCTTAAATTCACTTCAACTCACGCGAAGATTGAAATGCAAAGGGTGAATTTTCTCTCGTGACGAGCCTCGTCGAACACAGTCAACAGGTTACTTCGCAATTGATCTTACTCGAAGCCACATTTTTCCACTATAAAAGCACGATCGCTCTCGTACCTGCCCACTGTAATTCTTCTTCTCCGCGCAAGTCGGAGCGCATTCCTTCGCGTCTCGCGTTCGAATTCCTGCGCGCGGTTGGAAGAAAAAAAGGAACATAGGAAATTCGTTGGCGCGACTTTGGCAGGCCTGGTCAAGCGGTTTACGCCGCGGTCACCTACAAATAGACACCCCCTACACGCTCTACGATTCGGGCTGCCGCGTGCCGAACCTGCTGCGAACTATTTTCGAAACTTGGCCGCGCACGCCAAGTTTGTCCAGTCGAGAAAGGGAAACGTCCAGTTTCTGCTACTACCGGCCGTTCCGTTGGGACCGAGAGAGCGCGTGGTGCACGCTTCGTTCCCACGATCATTCGATCGGTATTCCATTCGGAAATTATGAAAGTTCTCGAGCGTCGAGAGTTACGCTCTTAATCGACGAAACGGTGACGAAAGTTCGTGACATTCGAGAGATCGTCGGATGACTGCCAGTGACGATATTGATAATAAAGAAATTAAAACAAAAATTGAGTGAGTGACGTGCCGCGCGAGCTGTCGTGCCCGAAAAGGCGGTCCTTAAATAGGATTTCAACCGGAAGGAGAACGAGGATGGTAAGCGAAAATTTACAGTTCTGAAAAAAACCACGAAAATTCGTCGTCTTTCGCGTGCCGTCGAAGGAAGGAGCACGCGTCCAAGTCGGGCACGCGCATGCCCGGAAACTCGACGCGTCTGTTTTGCGGAAATAAAAAAAGAAGCGAGTATCGGAGGCAAGCTTACTCCCCCAAGAACGTGATTTCCACGAGATTTATTTACCCGCGCGGCCAAGAAAAGCTTTGCTTTGGCAGGTATTCTTAGGTGGCGTTTGTTCTATGCAACCTCGTCCCGACTAAGGAAACGAGGGTGACCAGATGTCGCGCTTGTATAGATAGATCGCGGATCGGTGACGTCCCTGTAGTTCACGGGTTCTTAACCAGGGACGTGAGAAAGTATCTGTTCGAAGGGTGCGACGGTAGAGTTGAATCTTTCACTCTTGTAGTTTTCAACGCGCATTCTACATTCAGGGTAAATTTACCAGCAAAACTGAATTTCGTTCGCACGAATAAGCTTCTCGAACCTAATTAACAAGTTGATAACCATTCTGTGTAGTTACGTCCAATTAGTCGAGCGAATGTTACGTGGCGTGTAGATCGAGTTGGTCGAAAAACGAGTCGAATTCTTCTTCCACAGTGGCGACGCACGTAAAAAGTCTAGTAATGCGACTTTTTTTTTAGCTCCGCGAATAAATCACCGACGGCGTCGCCGAAAAAGGCGTCGTTACAGTTACCACATCGGAGCGTGCATAGAGCGCTCGAAATAATATGCCCTTCTTTTTACTATGTCCCGGAGATATTTTTCCTTGTAAAAATTAGCAGGGTGCGATGACCGGCGCTCTCGCTTTATTTATGTAAAAATGTAAAAGCAGCGAATTACTACGGTAAAGAGAAGGGAGAGGAGTTGGTGAGGTGGTCGACGCTGCGTGTTCGCGTCGTAAATTCCACGTCGTGCGCCAAAAAAGAAATCCGCACGAGAGAAAGAGAGAAAGAGAGAGAAAAAGAGAGAGAAAGAGAGAGAAAGAGAGAGAGAGAGAGAGAGAGAGAGAGAGAGAGAGAGAGAGATAGAGAGAGAGAGAGAGAGAGAGAGAGAGAGAGAGAGAGAGAGACAGGTAGCGTGGCGGCGGATCAAGAGATTATCTCTGGAGATTCTTTCTCCCGATCTCTACGGCGGATTACGCGCACGGCCATTACCGTGACACATCGAAGCGCCGTGCGGAAGAGGCTCTCGAAGGTGGAGAACGGAGAACGCGTGGCGATTAGAAAAACCGAGGGAACGTCGCAGGAGTGTAAAGCAGGGAGTGCAGGTGGGAAAGAGAAGATGGGGGAGAATGAGGAGGAGTACGAGATAGATAGATACATGGTTTATTCAGGTCTGGACCGCACACCCTTCAGATTATAAAGGAGAGTACAAGTAACGAGCGCGAATAGGAAATAAGGCAATAATGACGATAAGACACGTACAGAGAAGGAAAGGAAAATGAGAAAAAAAGATTAGGACGAAAGTTCTCGCGAGTGAAAAATCGAAAAATCTCCGGTTCAGAATCCGCGTGTAAGAGATTTGGGAAAAATTGTCAAAGGAGGGAGAGACGGAACGGGATTGTTAGTTAATTGATACATTTATTTCTCTAAGGGACTACATCTCTTCTGAGTACCCTGCTATAAAAGAAATGAGTTGTAAATCTCCAGACAAGCTCGACGAATTAACAAACGAAGGAGAGGGAGAGGGAGGGAGTGGAGTCTGGCAAGTCGATGGGTATGCTTATCGAGCTTGGGCTTTTTAGAGCCCTCTATTTTTCCCGAAGCAGAACCCGTAGAAGGAGATAAACGGACAGAGAGAGAGAGAGAGAGAGAGAGAAAGAGAGAGAGAGAGAGAAACGTGAACAGAGAAGAACAGAGAGGCCAGTGGACGTCGAGCGAGAAAACCAGACGCACCGACCTACGTCACGGAATGGTGATTATTTTCAGTTCCTTTCGAATCTCCTCGCGCATTATGCTGTCAGACGAGGAGAACACTCGTAGAATCGACTATTAATTTCTCCGTAATTTTCTTCTCACGAATTTTCCATTTCACCCCTCGAACACGTCGTCCTGGACCACCACCGCCTAAAAACTCCAAATCTCAAGAACCAACGTCGAGGAAAAGAAAGAAAAAGGAAAAAAAAATCGCAGGCCACCGCTTTTAACCAGCCTGTTAATACGCGTCAGTGTCAATCATGTGGGGTGGTAACCAAAGGCGAGCAGTCGATTGCACGCCCCTGGGGCCCTCCCGGCACGGTGAGGCGCGGAACTACAAAAGATTTAAATAGTCGAGCATGGGCGCGTGCGAAGGGGCGCGAGGTGAAGGGAGAAGCTGAGCGAGAGGGAGAAGAAGAGAGAGAGAAAGAGGAGGGAGGAAGCTCTCGTATGGAGAGAAGAGGAAAGAAAGAGGTTCAGAGGGAGAGAAGATTTAACGTGTCAGATAGAGTAGAGAGAGAGAGAGAGAGAGAGAGAGAGAGAGAACGGTGCTTCCGTGACGTTACGAAGACGCGAACGAGGCAGAAGAAGATGAGAAGAAGAAGAAGAGGCAGGAGCTGGAGGATGGTTGGAGATGAAGAGGGCAAGAGGAAGGAGGGGGGGCGAGCATTGGCAGTGGGGTAGCCACCCGGCAACTAGTTTTGCCCGACAACTCAAAACGACCAGCACGCCGGGGAGTTTTCGCGCCGTGGAAACTGTCAAACTCGTGGCTACGTGGTTACCGATGAACGGTGGAGAAGAGGGAGGAAGAATCGAAATTCTAGAAGCAGAACAAACGCGCGCGCGCACAGTACCGAACGATATATCGATCCCTATGATTCGATCACGGTGAGCGTAAAATCAGTGGCAGGTACAAGGGGGGTGTTAAAGATTCGTGAGAATAGTTATTCAGGTGGAACGTTTAATTTCGTTTACTTATTCTTTTATTAAGTTGATCCTCTCTTTTCTCATTATTGCAATTTCCGAGATTGTGCGGGCGTAAATGAAAATTCATCGTGCAATCGTAAATAAATACGAATGATAAGTAAACGATAGGTGTGTGGACTGAAAAAATCGTCAAACATCGCGCGTTGTCTCTTAACATTGGATTTCTGTGAGTGTTCACCGATACGATGACGTGCACGCGACGCTTGATTTTGCCCAGGCTCGTCAGTCCGAGGTTGCGCCCGTTTGTTCGATGTTAATCGGTCGCCTTAAGAAGTGCCGACATGCCGATGATATTTTCGAAAACTGGAGAGCGCGGAGATACAGGATCGTTGCCACGGGAAACAGTTGCCGAAAGGATGTAAAGACAACAAGGAAGTATGCAAAACCCCCCCATGGGGTTTGGTGAAAATGCAGTAAAATAAACTCGAGACGGGACGACATGTAAATAGGGGGACGAGAAGTGCGTCGGGTGGAAGCGAAAATATTTACACGTGCCGTCATTAAAAAATAAAATAAATAGAAGCAAATACGAGCGAATGGCCGTCGAGGCGAAAAAACGCATCGGAGGACGGGAAGCGAGTAACGGGATTATTTCAAACGACTGGACGAGCGAGAGAGAATTTGTAAAAATATTAAAACAGCAAAATTCAGTGATTATCTTTTGCCGAGCGTGGGGAATACACGTAACTCTTTACCAAGAATGCTCTCGGTAGAATTTCCGTCCAACGATACCGGGGAAAGTTTAAAACTATCGTTATTGTAACACGCTCGACACTGTGTATAATACTAACGAAACAAAGCTACCTACGTCCGATTTTCGCACGTAACATGGTAAAGTGGGTGCACCGAGGTATATCGCAGCTCGAATCTGGGGAATAAATTGAAGAGGCGAAACCAGGTGGCGCAAAGGCGACGAGGAAGAGAAATGGACACAGGGAGATGGGCACGATGCAGAGAAGAGAAAGGGGACGATCCAGACGGGAGGGTAAAGAGAGTACGTTTGAACGATAATTAAAATCTTTCTCATTAGAAGTTGGTGCTGTGCCTTTCGGCGAATCCCGTCCAGAGGGAAAAATAGAAAATCCGTAATCGGTTACCTGCGTTCGACGAGTAGGTGCACCTTCTCGGGCTTTAATCTTCTCAACGAGATTAAATTTTAACGAACGTCGAACTACATTCGAACGCTTTTAGACACACAAGAATAGTTCGAGACTCACAATTTTATTATAATCGAATACAATTTGACCCCAACCGCGGTTTACGCATGTCCTCGTTCTAATTACTTCATCTTAGCGACGTTCTCTTCGAAGCTCCTTGCGCAGCTTCCGTGGACAAGAAATCGGCGCGCAAGAAAAACTTCTCGCGTAATCCGATTCTCGAGGCAATTCGCGAAATTGGCGGTACGCGTGTCGAAACTCGTCCCACGGAACTGTCCATTTTTCCATTTCGTCTAGCAATGGTTACCCCGGCACGGTAGGGCGCTTTATGGAAAAAGTTTTTAATATCCACGGTGCGAGCTCTCCTCTTGCTCGGGCGTCTCTTCTGCCGGTTTGGCGCCTGCCTCGTAAAAAGGAAGACACGATAATGGCCTTAGGGCACAGGTGGATGTGATCTTCGCTGATAGAACTCGCTTACTTTCCATACCAGTAGGGTTAAACTCGCAGCCCACGAAGACCCTAAAGTCCCAACTGCGTTCTCTACCGCGCTAACATTTTTCGAGAATTTCCTTTCATCAGCAGTTCCGCGATAGTCTGTCGCTCTCACACTGAAATTTGCTCGCGAGGTCGCCTCTGGTAATCGCGAACCGAGTGCCGCGAAATTCGTGAGTGATGATAGATCGCCAACCTTCGACGAAGTCCGTCGTTAAAGTCGGTCAACCCTCGAAGAGAATTATCGCGCAGGGATACATCACCTCGCGAAGATATTGAATTTCTCGAGGAAATCAACAATGAATTTTACGACTGCTAAACCTGGTGCTTTACGACCGCAGTCAATCGATCCCGCGACGAGGGAGAGAGTCAGACACGTGGCCGTGGGGGAGATTTATTACTTACTGTGAGATTTTCGCCAGAGAGAGAAAGAACGGTTGAAACATCTCGTCACTCACCTGAAACAGAAAGGAAATTTGCAAATTGAGTATCTAAATGAATCGCTTCACCTCGTAAGTGGATTTCCATTAATTATGCGGGTGTTAAAATCAAGTTAGGTGTCGAGTCAAGTCCAGAATTGTCCTCCGATAGAAAAGTAACGTGTCACCCTAGCAGGTGAAATCCCAAAGGACACGTCGAAAATTCTACCCACGTCCGACCGCGATCTCTCGTTACATTTCCATGCGACCCGAGGAATCGAATGTTTACGCGTTGTGGATTCGAATGTCCCGCGTTTATCGTCCCGAGGATTCAAATATTTACGCGCGCAACGTCGCGCGGCGTATCGCGACGGTTGTGAGAGGAGCTCGACTTGACACACGGAGCACCCGCGCGTCTCGTAAACGGGCACCGCAAACAAATTTCCAGCGCGGCACGCGTAAGGGCGATCAATAATCTTTTTTTCTCTCCCTCTCTCTTCGTCTCGTTCTCTTTTCCTTCCACGCTTGCTCGCTCACACGCTTCCACCAGACTCGCGGAAAAATCTCGATCTGTATTCATGTATTCCGATGACAGGCTCGTAACGGACGGGCTTAGGTCGTAAGCCTCGATCCGTCGTGATATCCGGCCTTTCCCAACACGACGAGGGTGACGATGGTAGTAGTGGTGCTGGAGTGAAGGGTGGCACGTGCAACTGGGCGAGCAGATCCTTCGAGAGCACGCAGGTGCGCTGCCCTCGTGTCACGTGACCGAAAGATGCGGTTAGGTTGACCAACCGTTTTGAATTTTTTTGTAACGTCCTGATTTTTGGATTTGTACAAAGCGCGTCGATAGAATTCTAACGAGGTATTCTAACGAAGCTGATGTTTATTTTGCATGTACGTAACGTGTGTTTTTGTAATGAATCAAGGGCGAATTAAAAAATATGGACTTCTTTAACCCCATTGACGCTCAGAACGATTAAAGCCGTCGAGTTGTTGGTGATATATACGAGTCGTTCAGTGCACAAATCGATTAACACCATAAATTATGTTCAAAATTATGTTACAAATATAAAAAAATGTAAAAATTAGGGACTTCAAGTGCTTCGATGCTTAAATTTATGAAAAATGCGAAAGGTGGAGTTAATCGATTTGTCAAGTGAGCGGCTCATATACAAATTGCGAGTATAATCGACAATTTCATCGACTAAAAAAAAAGTAATAATAAACAGATTACGATTGAAGTCGTCGAAAGTATCCCTGGAAAAATACCCTATAGTAGTAAGAAACGATTTTTGAAAAAAGTGTGCTTCTGGGGGGTGATCTTCGATACAAAAAATCTACGTCAATGGGTTAATTCGCTTCGGTGAAACAAGGATCAAATTGTCGCGCAAGTGATTGCAAACCTGCTAATCGCACGCGTGTCGCTAACCTTAACCGTCGATGTCTCGAAATTGATTGATCAAGAGCGCGTGGCAACGTGGTATGCGCGACCGTAGAAATGCGTACTACGTACTAACATTCGGCACGAATCACCTGCAGCGTCACAACGTCCAATACGACGAACGAGGGCGAGAGCGACGCCGGGCGCCGCACCAGCGGGACGGCGTTTATGCCGCGGAGTGTGCCGTCGAATGCACTTGCAGTCATTGCAGGGGCACGTGACTCCACATGCAAAATTAGCATAAGCCGCGGGGGAGTGAGAGAGCGAAAGAGAGAGGGATAGATAGAGAGAGAGAGAGAGAGAGAGAGAGAGACTTCTCCTCCTACTCTTCAGTAGGAGAGACCACAAGCTACGCACCCCGAGGGCGCTGCATTTCCGAGAAGCTCGCGTTGACAATAACGATCTTGACTAACAATAAAGCAGGCGGGCCACCGCGAGACACAGTGGCCCTGGACACACTGGCACGCGGCAAGCGCTCCCGGCCTTTCTCGAGATAGTTTTTGCCGGCCCCGTTCATGGCAAGAAGGGAAGACGCGAGCCCTCGCGCGACCGTTCACGCGTCACACGATTTTTTCTTCTCCAAATGAAATAATTCTGCAAATCGACGCGGATGCAGCAGGACTGTGAGTAAATTTTTCGCCCAAATTCTTGCTTGCCTTCTCTTATACGTCTCGGTAGACGTAATTTCTCTTCGTGGAGAATTCTTACCGATGATTTTTTACACGTTAACCGCAACGCATGGGTACAGGTGAAATTTGAATAATACGTCGATTTATAAGAGAAACAATCGAATTGAATTTTTCGTGTGAAGGTAATTTTAAAGAACAATCTTTTTTCGTTGACCTGGTAAGTACACTTGCTCGACACGGTTAACTGGCAGCAACGCGGATAACAAACGCAGCATTTTATCGACCGACGCTTGTCCAGCGCAAAACTACAAATAGTAGTAAAGGGTCCTGGCAAAAATTGCTTGCGGGCGACACGCGAGAAAATATTGTCCCGCGCAAAGTGCGTCGCGCGCACCAGTGGAAAAGACTCGTCGAGTGTTATGGAATACGTGATGCTTTTGGATTTCACGAACGAGAATCCCCATCCACCCTCGCTTCCCTCTACCGCCACACCACCACCGCCAAAGAGGTCAAACGAGAACGCACTCGACTTTTTGGGAAAAGTGCATTTTAGTGTGCACCCCTTTGAGCGTGTCGCCTTTGAGGCGTAGGCGAAGCCGTCGGGCGGATATTCATTTGGGACCTGAAAGGCGCATTTCGAAGGTTTTAAAGAATTGTAGAAATTTACGCCGCAAACGATTTAGGCGCATACGAAGAGGTTTGGGTTTGCAAAACTTTCATGAACTTTTGCAAATTTAACAACAGCACCTTTCGATGTTTCACTGGAGAATTAACATAGGAAATATTCTTATCGATATTATTTCGATTCTCGGTCCTCTCATCGTTGTCTGTTCAATAGACATTTCAAGATTTCACTCTTGATAATCTTTCATCGACACCTTGCGGAAGCATCAGGCCCTGCATAGGCGCGTTGGTTGCGTGGGCAGATCAAGGTGAAAACCGCGAAAGGTTTCGCAGAATTTCGTCTTCCGCTTCTGTGCCGCTTAGTTTCTAACGATTCGAGGAAATTCTTGCGAACGGAGTTACCTTCACGTCCATTTTCATAAGCTCGCGTCCTTCTGTAAAGATTTCGCGCCGTTCGATGCATTCCTCTCGAATTTCAAATTTCGTGGTACCCTGAAACTCGCAGCTTCAGAAACGTTTTCTCTTTTCTGGCGTGGCCGGAACACCGAAAAATTTGCCGAGTACCGGGATACACCGGCAGATGGTGATTTCTATCTGCCGCGAGCCACGAGAATCCACTACAAAATTTTATCCCCACGCATTCTCCACCCGAATATTTCCATTTTCCGCGCACGAGCCGACGAAGAATCTAAATCTCTCGTTCGCTCTCTGTTAAGCATAGATCAACTTTTAAACACGATAAGCTCACCGATGACAAAATAGGACTTTGACTTTTACCGATCACCTCCACTATCTATCGTACTCCGCGCAAAACAATTGACGGATATTTCATAAGAATGATAATGAAGAAGCACGCGATGAAAGGAACACACGTGACTCTTCTTATAACTTAGCCGCAACATTTGTAAATAAGACGCAGGAACCGCGTGTTGACTTCTTGAAAAAACGAAATAAATAAAACTCCACTGCAATTCGAATGTTACTTTTCTGAATTACATTCAAACCTGTTTTTGTGCGGTGTTAGGGACCGCATAAAAAAAATCGTCTAACATCGTGAGTTTTTCATTTACACCGCATTGAAAAGAGAACTTTTTTATGCGGTAACTGAAAAAATTGTACAGAAAGGACCGCATAAAAACAGGTTTGACTGTACCGTCCGAATTAGAGGTTAGTTCAATTCCAGATGAATTGGTATCTGAATAAACACCGAAATATCCATTGCGCCTTGAGTAATATCGAAATGCCTCGAAACTACTTGGTTTTAGGGCTACGATAAACTTCTTTCAATCATTCGTGCATGCTCCCCCTTTCTCCCCGTCTATCTATCCAAGAGAAAAGGCGAACGGGAGGTTAATATCGAGCGGAACGAGAGGGAGATGGTAGGGAAAGGGAAAACGCGGGTGTGCACCTGTGCGCGAAGTTTCCAGCGAAATACCTGCTATAAATTTCGCGAAATTGCGCGTCTCGATCGTTTTCAAGTACTAAACCGGAATTCCCGCCGCCTGACTGGAATTACTTAGACGGCGGGGTACCGTTGGGCGGTGTCGCGCCACCCTCACGGTCCCCGATACACTCCTGGGGGTCCGTAGAGCTCGCGGGGGCCGTTTCTAGCCGACGGTGGCGGCGGCAGCTGGCGCTCGAAATTCCAGTTAAATGTCGCGGGATCAGACGAGTCGAATATATTTCGAGGCATTCGAACTCGCCGGTTGTCGAGGAGAAAGGGTCCAGGCGAAGAGAGTTCGGTGTGGCGCGTGCAAAATTCGATACAGTTTTCCGGCAGGATTTCTCTCGTAGCACTCCGTGCCCTCGGAGAACACCGGGCGAAAATTAAAGTAAAATTGTGTATTCGTTGAATCGCGAATACCGGTGGAGAATGAATTATTTATTGAAAACCCGGTTGGTCGGCGCGCTCGAACGAATAAAATTAAATCAACGATATTAACTGTTAAAATGAGAACGAAGTGGTCCATTGTGAAATACAGAATACGCGCGCGGCTAAGGAAACATTCAATTGAATCGCAACGAAATTGCGAGGGTGACGGGTTTGGAAAATTTTCAAATGAAATTCGTAGATATCGACGGACGAGAATTTGAATACGAAGTGAAGTGAAATGTGAAAATGATTTTAGAGTGTGCAGCCTTTAGGAAATACGCTGTGTACAACTATGGTCCGATTTCTAGCGAGGCCCGGGCTAATTATAAGGCTCGTCTCATCTTTGCGGCTGGGACACGTAGACGGAAAGGGTGGAAGAATTTTTCTTTTCCTTACTTCGACTCACCGTACATCCCACCGCGACGTTTACGAATGTCTTCGGTGAAAGCAAGTTGCTAACGGCGCGCGCCTTCCGCGACGCGTTTCGAATTTACGCGGCTGTCATGGCCTGTCGGAAGCTAAAATTACGGCGGATTATAATTATTTAAAGACGTCCGAGAGGCTAAAATTAACGCGCGCGCTCGTCATAAAAGATACCGTCGTTCCTTCCACGGAACGACGAGGCGTAACCGGAAATTCCACGGAAGTCGCCTTTCGAGAAGGCCCTGTCTCATTAATCGCAACTTCCGAGGATTTCGTGAGAGACAATGTTGCTCTCTCCAACGCGAGCATATTAAAAGCTCGCTGAATCATAAGCGGAAACTGAAACTCACCGCGCAAGAAAAATGACAAGAAACCGTGGACGAATATTCGCGCGATTCGATTCCATCGAATATCGATCGATACTCGATCGTTTCGACGAAACTCGCGAAAAGAAATGAACCGACCGTGGGGCGCGGAGCAAGCTCGACGCTTTATTTCCCTTTATTAAAGTCCGTGCGCCGCGACGGAGGTGCCAGTCTCGATAGGGCGGCAAAATTTCGCTTTCCAGCAATTTTCAACCTTCGAGTACGACTACTCGACGTCCACGGGGCGCTCGGTTTCTCATAGCTGGACCACGACCAATTTCCACGAGTTTGCAAGTGGCCGAGAGATTTTCTTTATTTTTCATCGAGAATCAATTTTGGCGATCTCGCGAAAGGGTCTGCGCCCGGATGCACCTGGCTAACCCGAATCGTTTCCTAGCTCACATTGGAAACGCGTACCGGAGGACGATAAAAGAGTAGATAAAACAAGAAAAAGGGAATGAATAAAAGTAGCGAGGCACCCACCTCGTGAACATCGAAATGGAAAATATCTACTGATTTACGAGCCCGCGCCGCTACCGGCGACTACCCAGAACGTTCGTCATTCTGTCAATGAAATGGCTGCCTCGCGGCGATATACTCTTGCTACTGCTAGTAGTAGCCTAGGTATGAGTAGCATTCGAAAGAGTTGCATGGGAGGTTAGTTTCCCGAGGTAGTAGCGCGACAAGAAAACTGCCTGCGGCCAAGGACGAGTTTCCTTCTTCGGAAAGTCCTTTCTTCTCGATCCTCGTTTCCTTCTCCTTCGTCCTAATCGTACACTTCGTCCTCATCTTTATTTCTACTCGCTAAATTAACGCGAGCAGTGGAACTCATCGACCTCTCACTTTGACCATAAATGTATCTTTCATCGTAGAAACGCATATGCCCGCACGCGGACAGAAGCAAAGAAAAAACAAATTTCACAAATCGGTCAGTTTTACGTAGTAGTCTACGAAATATGAAATCTTTGCGAGGAAGCTTCCTCCAAGAGACTCGACTCTTTCGCCATGCCTCCAGGCTCGTGTGGCGATCGCGTTTCGATCATCCATCCACCGATTTATCGTTCCCTCTTGGCGACTTTGGCTCTATAGACTCTCTAACTCTCGGAACAAGTCTGTTAGCGATAATTTACGTGGGATATTGACGTGATCTAATTTCGGACGGCCGGCAGCGAGCACCAACCGAGCGATGGACGGACGCTTCTCCCGTGTCACGTTCGATTATACCCGCGTGCACGTGTTTCCGTACACTTTCGCACACCTCGTGGTCCACTCGGCTCTCGAGAGACTTAAACGAACTGGTAATTAGCGTAACGAAGCGTCCATCAAAGGTTTACCGACCCCTCGTCTCATCCACGACGTTCTCAGGGTCCTTTCCCCGATCGTCGTGTTTAATTCACTTCCGTCTCGAAACTCGTGTGCCGCTCGCACTTTGTACTTCCATTAGAATCCTGCTAAGAGATTTAATCTTCCGTAGGATATCGTTTAATTCGAAGGATAAGAGGACCGTGCGATTAGCTTAGGTGACAGAGGGTAATCGAGACTCTTGAGGAAATTGGTAGGTGTAGTCGCGTGAAAAGATACAGGATACAACACTCACCGACTGGTTTAATCATTGAGCGAAACAAGGTATCCAGGAAAGAACGAATTAGAAGTATTTTCTTCTTGCGGAGTTCATCGTGAACCTCAAGATGCACAGCTTCGTAAGATTTTTATTCTTTTGCTGAATTTTCGTTCCACTGGGACAACGAAGCTTTAAGAGATTAGTATGTACAATTGCGAAAATTGTTAATTACCTTGGCGCGAAAATTCGTATTATAAGTACCACCGACCATTTTCGTCAAAGCTGTCCAACGTGAAGGACACAACGGGCCTGGCAAATTTTACAGTTCCAACGCGAGAAGAATTTCACAGTACTTTAATTACTTATTATTACTTACTAATTACTTATTATTTTACCTCTATAATCACCGGCTTTATTGGGAGTCCAAGTAGAGGAGGCTTATGTAAATTTCATTTTGTTCTTTTATCGTTCTCTGGCTCGAGCTCGCCACGACCAATCGTTTCATTCCCAACGCTTGTTCTTCTCTCTAGCAAAAATATTCCACTCGTTCGATTTCGCCTCAAAGCGACAAAATTGAGGCGCGTCAGGCCACAACGAGTGTCCCAAGTGCACTTAATTTCCCTGCCTTGCAACCTGCACCTGGTAGGCAGAACATCGGGACTAAAGCACATCGGAGAGGAGCTTTTAACGGGGCCCGCTTCTGGTTTACTGCCAACAATGTGGATTAGCCGGACGGCCGACGGTCCATTTGTTTATCGCAGCTCGTGAATCATCCGCTCGCGCGCCCGTATCGCGAATATAAACGTGCTCGCGTAAGCCGCTAATTATCGGTGGGCGCGATGTTAATTAGCCTCCTATTTGGACCGCGCGCGCGCCAAACGCGAGAAGCCTCTCAGGGTGAATAGAGCCTCGTCGGTCCTGCCAACTGCAAAGTGGCAAGCCGGAACGAGGACGCAATTTTGTCGGAAATTTCATTCGGCGAGTCTCCCTTTGACGAGATTGGCGCCAATCTCCTTGGCGATTTTCCTTCGGCAGATTCGTCGTAGATGCCGACACGGCCCCGCCGCATAAATATTACGAGCAAACAGAGCTCGGTAGTTTGTCGATGATCAATCGAAGGATTTCCTGGTGGAACGTGGAGAAGGGGAGAGAGTGGAGAGGGAGCGTGTGTACCTGTCGTGCTGGAAAGAGTATAGCTCAAAGATTTCTCGTCCTCGTGGAGCTGGTACTTCAAAGAGGCAGTGTGGAAGGGTGGGAGAAGAGGGAACGGGAAAAAGTGGAAAAAGATACACGGAAGGAAACGGGCAGTAGCGGAAAACGGGCAGAAAGGAGGAATGAGAAAGAGAGAGAAGCGGAGTAAGAGAGCAGAAGAGAGAACTGAGAGAGAAGTAGAAATAGAGGCCAGACATATTTTCCAGGAGTTCGTTTACCCTCGTACCACGCATCCGCCGAGGTCCTCGCGATAGCAATGCTGGAGAAAGAAGGCGGACGCAATTTTCACTTTTGAAGGGACGAAGAGGTAATCCGAAAGTTGTACCTTTCTCGAAGGAGAACTTGCTGAACCCAAATATGTATTTCACGCTGGTTCTGGCTTTGATCACCTTTTCGTTGCGAAAGTCCACGGCCAATGGGACTCTGGGGAGGAGGAGAGAAAAGTGACGAGAAAAGGTGGAAAATGAAAGTGGGTAGTAGAGGCGCCGTGACGTAGTGACGCGAGTCACTAATGTAAATTGCGAATTTATAAAGAGCTGCATCTGAACTTTTGAAAATTCCACGAGCAGGGTTTCGCGTCTCCAGTGATACAGCTGCGTGCTTGGGTCTGTTCGCAATTGCCTGCATTTTAAAGGTCACGCTTCTTTATTTTCCATTTTCAAGAGAAACTCGTGGAAATACATTTGAAAACAGAGAGAAGACTTTACGTCTAACAACAAGCCTCGGTTCCTCTTCTGTTCTTGATCCCCTTCATCCCTCTTTCATTCTTCTCCCCTCTCTGCTCCTCCCACATCTCCTAACCAAATTCTTCCTTTTGCCCACCCTTTATTACTACCCACTTGCCCCTGCTCTTTTTTAATGCACGAATCTTCGCGAGTTAATGTACGCCGTCTCTGTTTATGCATCCCGTTCGAGAGGCAACGCTCATACCTGCGTACGAGGAAAGCGTCTCCGCTGCACCCATGACGAAGAAGGGTGGTACCGGTGGAGTCGTGGAGAATAATTAACGTCCGTGCACACGCGCGCGCGCGCCCTCTCGGGAAGAATGGTCCAGGATCGTTTCCTTTCTTTTGTTTTCCTTTATTTTTTTCAAGAGGAACGCCGCGTTACGAGTGGATGCTTGGAGGGTAGCGTCGGTTGCATCGTTGCGGGTAGAACGCGAGCTTCAAATGGACGCGAGGATCCGCGTGGATAACACGCAGAAAGGAGAAAGGAGAAAGAAGCAAATGGTTTCTCCGCTGGCATGGCAGTCCGCGCATCGGTGCGCCTCGAGGTTCTCTCCGGGTGGATGGAAGAAAAAACATGATGATGTTTGCGAAACGTCAGGTAGAAGGAAGACGCTTCCAGGGCAACTCTCGCGGAGAACGTTCGGGTAACAGAAATTAATTACGGTGCTCGTGGGAGTGGAATTTTTTTTCACGGTGGCGCAGTGATAATCGTGGCGCATACGGTATTCTAATCTAGTCTAGATACACGAAGCTGAAAAGTGGACTTTTGTTATGTACAAACTTCTTTCGCGGTCGACGTATCTGCGCTAAAATTGGCATGAATATTTATGCGGCGCGTTAGGAGAACCATCGTGGAGCTCTTCAACCCCAACAGCTTCTAAAATCCATCTTCCAATTCTAAACCTTCCAAAACCGGTCAACTTACAAGGCGAATTTTCATATCGAAAGAATCTTCGATAGATTTGTCAGAATTAATTGAAGCCCGAGCACGTTTTTGTGAAAAAACGCCGGGTATATTAACGCTGTTCTAGTGGTAACAAAAATAAAATATCTCAGGTGACATTAACGTATTCGATGCTTCTTGTGAAATAATTTCGATTACCATTGCAAAATCACTCGTAGAGACTGTACGAAAATAAAGTCGAACCCGCAGCATGGACTCTCTAAATATGTGATATTCTTCCAAAATAAATTATTGAAACTGGTATTACCAAGCCGTCTGCTACGATCCATTACTGTCCGTGGACAACGGACGGCGTTGGACATTTTTGAAAGCCATCGTGCAAAATGGCCCCGGCGTTTGTTTTTTTTTTTTTTTTTTTTTTTTTTATTCTTTCGCCCTTCTTCCCTTTATTCCCTGCTAGCCCGACGCGGATTTGCGCGGCGCGACCACGTAACGTTTGATAACGGCTCTCGAAACGAGACAGGCGTTACGAGGCACCCGCGCGCACCGTCCAAAATAGAACGGACGGAGACGAGAGCGTTTTACTGATCCACGGTGGCCAGAGCACGCCGATATTCGCGACGGCGGATGATTGAAGGGTATCGTGTACGCAAATTTAAACTATGTTGTACGCGCCACCACCACCACCACCACCACCATCACCACCACCACCAGCCGAGAGAGCGTTCCTCCGCGCCTTTCTATTTTTGAAATTCGGCCGCGGGCGGTCCTCACGGGGACGGCGATTTAAGCGCAATTTGTCAAATGGCACGGAGAAACGCGCGTGAGTAACGCGTGTCCAGCTGTGAAAAACATGCGCGCCGCAATGTGTGCCACGACGCGAAAAGGCGCTCGGAAAATCTCACCTCGTCTCGAAAGGATCGGACGAGGGTCGTTGGCAGAGCTGATTTCAAGTCAATCTACAGAGATAAGTTTATTGGTAAACAAATTGAAGACAAATTGCTAAGCTTCTTGGGTTACTTATAATTCTGCCAAAGTACCGATTACCTGTTATTTAAATGCAATATCGTTCGATATAATAACATTTGCAAACACACTCGCGACAGTCCTGATCGCCGCGCTAAACAATAAGTGCCCCATAACCGCAAAATCTTCCTCCATATTGTATAAAATTATTTTGGCTTTGCCTACACGTTTCCGAATTATCGACTAAAACTTATGGGATACCCTATATATATTGGGTTGTCCATAAGTTTTTTCCGCGCCGTCTATTGATTTCATATCAAAAACAAGGAAGAAACTTATGGGACAACCCAATATAAAAAATGAAACTTCCGCGTCTTCGACTTCATTTCACGAATCGAATCACACGACAATTTCTTTTCACCATACTCGTCTGCCCGAAACTAATGACCGATCGCAGAGTGAACAAGGGAGCAAAATACTGTTTTTCGGCGGAGAAACATTTTTATTCCTCTCCTCGTCTACCTACGAAAGTCGCGTCCAAACGTGGCATTCGATTATTAATGGATCGATCACGTACCGCGCAATTTTCCGCGGCTTTTTCCTCTACCCCTGCGACACGACGGCGGCGCTGGAAGGGGCCTCGAAGCAGAGAGAGAGAAACAGAGAGAAAGAGAGAGAGGGAGAGAAAAAAGAGTCGTACGAGCCAGATAGATCGTACCGAGCTTTAATAGGATCCGAATGGCCGTCGTTGTCCGCGCGGGAAATCCGAATTTATGAACCTCCGGAAGGATTTAATTTATTTAAATCTCAGCCCTGGTAAGCCCCGTTTTAATCCTGATTTACCACATGGCTTTTCTTGTTACGCGTGTGCGCGGTGCCTCTACGCGTAAGCGCGTGTGCGTGCAGGTAACGTGCCACGAGCACACGTGAGCACGAAGAAACGTACCTTCGCGTGACCGTACATCAACGCACATGCGTGTACGCGCGTGGGTTGCCTTCTCGGGTACCGATAATCGTCTATAAAAGTGCGAGAACCCTTGCGTAAGGGATTCTACAACCTACTTTTACCCTCTGACAAGAAGATAAGAAATGTACGTTCGAGGTTTTGAAAATTCTCGAAGAATTCGAAGAGGCGCAGAGGAAGGTAGCTGCTTCCTTTCGTCATGGTCCGCCGTGGCGTAGGGGTGCGTCGACTAATAATTTTTCAAAAGGCGTGGGTCGATGACGGACGTGAAATGAGAGAAGGGGGTGAAGGCGAGGGTGCCAGCCGTCTCGTTGGGTGACTTAAAAATATCACCGGTGATAATTATCGGGGCGGTAGCCCGAGATCCTGAAACAACGAGAAGGGAGAGCAAATGTTTGTGAAGGGAGCCTGGTGGAAAAGCTGGTAGGAGGGTTTGGACTTTTCGGTGAAACGACGTCGGCTAATGAGTTTCGTCGCGATCTCCTCTCGCGTGAAAACTTCGAATAAATAAACGTCACGCGTTCCACTCTCACTGTTGAATCGCTGTATTCGTTGCGTTTGGAGAAGTGGCGTAGAAATTCCATTAGCGAGCCCCTGGATCTACAAGGATCGGTTTTACTTGCGGAGAATTTTGTTTTTCATCATTGCCTAACAAACGAGCGCCAAAGGAATCCGACTGCGCGTCGTCGTACTCCGTGAAGTGACGCGCAGGCGTAAGAAATGGACGAAATGGTGAAACTCCGCGATGCAGGGCCATTGATCCGATCGCGTTACGACGGAACCGACTCTCGAAACCTCTAATTGCATAATGAGCGCACTGAGACTTGCAGCTAAGATAGGAATACGTAATCGAGCGATACGTCTCGCGAGACGTTCGAATAGAACATTCTCGTGGCCAGCGCGTAGGCGTCCTGTCGTTGAGGTAAGATCGAACGAGCTCGATATCGAAATCGATACTTCTCTCGTTTCTTCGAATTCCCTAGAATCGAACCAATTAGGGCTCTCTTGTTCGCCAGTTAGCTGGCGAGCATCGATATCGATCCATCTTGCACCTTTCATTGTAACTTTCTTTTTTCTGTACGAAGCGTGTAAGAATTTGGA
Organism: Tiphia femorata; assembly: GCA_944319695.1. Taxonomy (NCBI): domain Eukaryota; kingdom Metazoa; phylum Arthropoda; class Insecta; order Hymenoptera; family Tiphiidae; genus Tiphia; species Tiphia femorata. The sequence continues at coordinate 4,877,265 of OX090904.1, forward strand.
ACGTACGGTCTCGGTAACACGTAACTCGGTGATAAACGAGGCAACAATGTGTTCTCTTGCACGGCCACCTGTGAACCACGTGCCCCAGGTTCGCCATTCCAACCGTAGAAATTGTTAACGCGATAGAATACGAGAGTGCCGACAACCGAATGGACACCCGCCGAGAGCTACGATCGTTCTTCCAATTCGGTACGGAGGGTGGGTATCGAGAAATAAATAAAGAATTCAGCTGCGCTCAGACACCCCTGCGTGAAGTCAACCTCCCTCGAACTTCTCGCGCGATCACGAACGATAGCAAGCAGCCACGAAGCTCGTTTCCGGGTTCTAATGAAGAGAGAACAGCTCTCTAGGCGTAAAGTCATCAGTCTTGCGGGGACGTCGTGAAGCACGGAGATGAGCGATGAGGTCTTTAACTCGTGCCGAGGCTCGTGCTGAGATCAAAGGGCCTCGTTTCGTCGACGTGGTCGTTGGTCGAAGCCACGTGTCCGATCGATCGCAAGCTAGAGGACGAGGAAGCGAGCGAGAGAATCGGAGAATCGATCGATCTTAAAAATGACAAATGACTAGCTCATTACTCGATTCTCACCGATCGACCGCCGCGAGGAACCTCGGAGGGTCCCGTCTCGCGACTAGAGGTGCCCGCGCGCGAAAAGCATTTCACGCGTTATATGCGCGGACGTAAGGAGAAGTTTATTCGTCTGAGCGTTGAGTTAAGTAATTGGAAGGTCTGTTGGGGGTGATTTATCACCTCGAACTGACGCTTGCTCGCGAACGAGAATACGGCCCGCGTCGGAGCTCTAGAGAATGAGAATGAGAATGAGAAGTGGTGAGGGGGATCGTAGTCGAAGGAGAAAGGCATCGGACTCCTCGCCGGACGAAGATTGTTCTCGTGCGCTGACCAATGATCGATCGATTCAATAGGTGCGCACGGCAGGCCGTCCGTCGTCGAGTCCTGACTCGGATAGTGATTAAGTGATTTTCGCGAGAAAAATTGCGAAGGGTATCCGTCAGGATGTCCGCCATCGTCTCCGCCTTCGCCCACCCGCTCCGTTTGTCGCCGTCCGGACAAAGCCCCCGGGCGTTTCTCCTTCTCTCCTCCACCCTTCCACTTTTACGTTCGATGAAAGGCGAGGCACGACTATTTCTCCATTTCTCTGTCTCGTGTTCGCAGGCCAGAACGACATTAAGAAGCTGCGTAGGGAGAACGAGCAGCTACGCAGAGAGATATGGAGCCTCAGGGACGAATACGACAAGCTCGAGGAGATTCTGAAGAGGCAGAAGAATCAAGAGGAAAGCGAAGACTACGAGGTAACGTCCACTTATGGAAGAGTCTTCTTCTGAGAATTTTTAAATACATACATTGAGGACGTTAAGTTCCAGGATTATCGCGATGGTATAGTTCATTCGTTAACTGAGGCTCACGCGTACATTTTTCACTCGTTGCACATCATACTATGCGTATACTCTCGAGATCTTCTTGTTCTTATCGCACAGTTAAAAGTATCATGTCCTGGTAAAATTGGATTGACAAATTAATTAGTGTTCGAAATTCGACAGGATCGCTCCGAGGAGGATGACGCCCTGCGGTCGGACTATTCCTGCGAAGACGACGAGGAGGTCGACGAGGGTGAGGAGGAGGTCGAGGACCCCAAGGCAAGAGGCGATGGCAATCAAAGCGAAAGACTAGAGAACGCGGAGAATCAGAAGATCTCGTCCGAGAAGATGAACAGCTCCGGTGGCGGGACCGGTGGCCTTCATCGGCTCCACGTCGACTTCGACGATTTGTCGGTAGTCGATGAGGAGGAGGAGGTTAAAAAGGAGAAGGAGAGAAAGGAGGCTGCGTCCTCCGACGAGCCTCAACCGTCCAAGGAGGGGCTCAGAAACCCCACTAGAGTGATCGGACCAAGACAACTGCACGAAAATATTCCCTTTTACCCTGCTGCCTACGAGCCGTCAGGTGCCTACAGTGGGACGAGTTACTATCAGAATTGTCCATTCGAGTTTCCAGGTAGAGTCAATCCAATGGACCCATCGGCCATGCTCACGACGCCTTGTCCAAGGATGTACGCAGACCCGCTGATCCCTCTCGCTAATCTGGAACCTCCTGTTCTAAGTCAAGTGCCCGATCAGATCCTACCTCAGATCCACATGCCGCCAGTAGGCTGGCAGAACAACGTGATGCAAGCGGAAAAACAACTCTCGAGTTATCCAGCTTCGACTACTTCCCCCGGAATTCCAATCTTAAGCACCTCGGAACCCCGTGCCCACCTGGAGTCTCAAGGTGCGGAGTTTAGGCACTTTGGTTCTCCTCTGAGCCCTTCAACAGTCTACTCGAACTTCTCCAGTCCATCGCAAAGGAAGACCGCGCCGAGGCAACCTTCGAAATTGCCAGCTGCTAATCATTTCGAAGATTTCACGGAGCTGAGCTCGGGAAAACCGGTGGTCAGGAATGGCTGGACCAAGCCCGTGGATTCCGCGGGTGAAAGTGGCGAGGATCAAAGGGGCGAGGCGATCGCGTCGAGGAAGCAGGAGGATGGCGCACAAGAAGCGTCTGCATTGTCGGTATCCGATAGACCGAAGCACTTCTTCGCTCCGCTACCTTCTAAGGTGAAGAGACAGGTGGAACAAGAAGAGTCCCCGACCGCCAGTACGAGTTACTTCGGGACTGGAAATAGCTCGAGTAGCGGAAAAACTGGCTCGACCGTGATATCGCGGAGCAATCCTTTCGTAGGACTGAAGGGTTCCGCCGACATTTACGTGAACGGTGCTGTACCCTTTGAAGACGGAGCAAGAAGGGACCGAGACGAGCAGAAAACCTTCTTGAGCTACGACAACCTTCTTATCGACGACGGCAGGAGTTGCGGGAACAGTCCTTTGACCAAGTCCATGTCATGTCAGGATTTGAGCAGCGAAGCGCAGAACATAAGTGTCTCGGAGCAGCTGAAAGCGAGCCACAACGAAGGCAAACCTCAATTGCTGACCAAAAGTGACAATACTTTGGACAATATCACCAGTGGGCCTTCCGGTAGGCCCTACAAGACCCACTTGAACGTGACGTTGAAGGTGCCTAGGATAGAACGGAGCCCGAGCCCCGAGACTCCGGAGATCCCTAAGCTACCTTCCATCGATTACCGACTCTTCAAGAATCCCTTTCTTCGAAAATTCGAGCCGACCGTGCCGACGTACGGTGATCGGCCTTCTCCAGTGACCAGGCCTCTTTCCATCCAAGTGAACGACAACGCGGGCTGTCATTACCCGAGCCCACCGGCGCTATCGACGTTCAACAGGGACTTTCACCTAACCGAGAAGTATCACACGGCACCGCGTGGTCAACCGAGCCAGCAGAATCGGCTTCTGATCCCCTCGGATCAGCTGGCCGACGGTAAAATCCTCTCACCGACGAACAAACAGGACATCCAGGTTACATCCTTCGAGAGACCCAGTCCGCATGCTCTCCTACCCACGGCCATACCCTACGACCTCGAGACCCTGCGAAGGATCACCGCGAATCGGTACCTTCAGGCACAAAATCTCTATCAGAACGTGCCCTTCGTTCCCAGGGGACCTGGACACGTTTGTCCTCAGACTTCAGCGGGTGGGGTACGAATGTATTACGACAATGTCGCCACGAAAGTGCCTGCTCAGACGCAAACGTCGATAGACGGCGACTACCGTCAAGAGGACGATCATCCGGCAGGTGGTAATCGGGACGAGGAAAACGCGAGCGCGAGTAACTCGCCGGGCGCGCAACGACGGAAGCGACCGATGAAGAAGGAAAAGTCATCGACGGTGAAGGATCCGAAGCCCCTGTCCCCAGCCGCTCAAAGGAGATTAAGGAAGCAAAGTAGCCTGACATCCACGGAAGCACCGGATTCGCCAGGTAAATCCGCGCGCCACCGCCCGAGGAAGCTCAGTGTCACGACCACCACCACGTCCGAGGCTCAGGAGGATAAGAACGAGAGCAGATCCTCGTCCTCCGGGCAGGATTCTCCGAGGAAGGATCAGCAGAACAGGAGGGTGTCGATTTATTTCAATGCCAAGAAGAGGCCCTCCCTCGCCTCCGTGAAGACCATGAGGAGTGGTAGCCTGGACGCTTCGAAAGACAAATATTTGGACGGTACAACCACCACCACGAATTCGGAAAGGGAGAGAACGAATTCGGTGAGCAGCAGAGAAGGGGTTAAGGCTCGCAAGGCCAGTACTAGTAGCGGTAACGTGCCGTGGTGCGCGTGCTGGGGCAACGGATGCATTTAGATAGAATTCATTGTACGGTGAAGAAAAATTGTACTTGGCCGTTCGTGCCAGCCACGTTCCACGTGCATTATTCAATCGAGCATTGAAAAACTCACTCATTCTCTCTGTCTCTCTTCTCTACTCACAAAACCACCTCAATTTTCTCTCGTTCGAGAAACAAACGGACCAGACGCAAATCCGAAGAGGCAAGTTCGAAGACTTAAGTGGAGCACGAGGAGAGAACAATGAACCGACTAGCGAGAAAGCGGAAATCCGATTTCTACCCCCTCTGGAATCTCTACGACTTAAGATAAAGCAGAGGCGCTGGCTTTCGGGGGGAGAGAAGATCGGGAAGGCAAAGGGTATAAACTTATCTCAATATTAAGGGACCCAACGGTAAAAGCTACTCCTACTGGTGGATGCTGGGAGCCGGAGAAGGAGACGAGTAGCGGTGGAAGTCTGCATAATTCGAAGGACAAATACCTGAGGGAAATGCTGAGCAGGTCCATGATGAATCCCGCAAGGGGAGAGAACCGTACTCGAGTTGCATTAACGATGTAACAGGGCTGTAATGTAACGCGAATAGGAAACTTGTCTCTTGTCGACGGGACTAGAGGCAGTTTATTGGAGAGATTCGAGGGCGGTGACGATGGCGCAAACCGTGCCGGAAACCACACCGTAAGAAAAGCTTTCGATTCTCCTTTCTCCATCCCTTTCTTTCTCCTTCTCTTACCAACCCGCGCCTTCTCGAAGTCTTCCGCGGTAAGGTAAACGCAAGAATTCGCTCGAGTGTGCGAGGTAAACGGCCGAGGATAAACTTTCTCGGGTAGCCGGAGTGAAGTGTTGAGGTGACTACGATGAGAAGAGCGAGAGAAGTACGGTTTCAATTTATCTCGATGTCGCGAAGAGAGAGGAAGAGAGAGAGAGAGAGAGAGGGAAGGAGAACTTTTCACCTAGTCTAACCTGACCTGACCGCTGTGCAAGGGCCACAACGGGTAGACGGAGTCTAGTTAATTCCAAGGACAAATACCTGGGGGAAATGCTGAATAGCGCCGCGATGAATTTCGCGAGAGGTGGGCTGGAGAGACGAGAGAGCACGGCTCTCAGAGAGTGTGAGAGGAAGACGTGGAGAAAGGGATGGAGAGAGTTGCATCTAAGCTTCATTGACGGTGTACTCGAGCTACTAGGAGGGACTGTGGACAAGCCTCGTAAAACGAGACTCCGCCTCCCACCGGCTGCTGTACGACAAATCTCACGTTCCCGAGACGACGACAGCTTGCATCTCGACGAGTAATTTAAACGACGCGACATAATGTGTCTGGAAAATATGAACTAGCCGGGTACCATCTTGCAGGGTTTGCGTGCCTAGTGAATTTTCGACGCGCGTCAGCTTTCTCCGCGAAGGTTGCAAACTTCATCGTGTCCTACGTTCTCGTGTATGTAAAAGTCAAGTGATACGTAAGCTATTAGGTAGGACTAACTTTGCAGAAAGTATTCGACGTTCTTAGGTATTACGAAAATAGATGTAGACCGAAGCTGTTTGTCACGTTATCGTTGTATCGTGCATTTAAGTATGGGTATCGCAGGATTGGACTAAGGATGTGCCGAAGACAGTGTACATAAATTATTTAATTAACATTGAGAAATCGGGGTATCGATAGGATTTCGTGACTGTGAGGTTATTCACTCGCAACGCAACCGTGTACTTATTATTAAAGACCTACGTTAAGTTAGCGAGAACGTATTTATTGTAAACCATTAATCCTCGGAGATGTCGTAATTTTTGTACTTTGTACTCTGAAATATACCACTGGCATATTTTGTACGTAAATAATAAATGTCTCGTTGGATGTCTATTTTAATTACAATCTGGCCGTGAAATTAGTTTTCCATTTGAGTAGAAAGCGCTTCGTTATCGCGGGTTATCGCGAAACGATGAGTCGCCTTTGTATTATGCATAATGAAGTATTTTTGCGAAGCCTTAGCAATCCCCGCCACAATAATCCGGATTATCGACCACCACCCTCCTCTGCGGTCGGTGCCAAATTCATTAATAGCATAGGACATAAATCAATATTTGAGAACTAAGTTTGCGAAAGTCCCCGTTGCTTGGCTGCCGCATTTCCTGGGGGGTCTTTTGCCGGTCATTTTCCCAGATGGAATTCTTTCACGACCGATTGCAGTCTCGTGAAAGGAATATTCCTTCGGTTCATTCACGTTCCTAGATAATCTTGGAAGACAATTTTTGCACATCTGGTTTTCTGATAGCTTTCGAATAGAAGAACATATATTTAATATTTCGTTACAAACAACTTAAAAGCACCCTGAGGAAGATTTCGAAGGAAAATCTTGAAGGGTACTTTAAAAAAATCAGGAGCACGATAGTTTTCATTTTTTACTCACGCGACATATATTAAATTGATTACGCGCAGCAACCTCGAGATAATTAAATCACACGCTAAAGCCGTGAACACTGGCTGGTCCACTAAAGCAGCAAGAGAAAAGGGTCTATCGACGAGCAATTCTCCACGTGTGCTTAAACGAGTGGCATTATTGCGCCTATACTTTCGTCGAAACGGCAACCCGCTCTCGCTCCACTCATAGGAGTTATCGATTATCCACCCCTGTCCCACCACCCCACCAATGGCCACCCTTAAGAACTTCATGCCAAATTTATTAATGGCTCGCGCAGTAAAAGGGGACTTAGGGGCAAAGTTCGCGAGCATCTCTCACGAAAACTTTTCGAACTACTCCGACGCCGTTATTCTTCGTCCGTTTACGGGTACCTGAAAAAAAAAGTAAAGAAGGTGGAGGGAGAAGAGGAATAAAATGTCGCGCCCGTGCACCCACACGTTCTATCAAAGTGGCACGTGCGTGAGAGATTTCTCGAAGGACTGTAAAAATAAATCGTGGGACCTTCGGTACTATATCGCTTTTAGTAGAACTTCAGTAACATAATACTGATAACAAAATTAAAGCAGCTTCGATTTCTTACTTAGAGTTAAGTAATAATTAGACAAGTAGTAGAGTTAATAGCTCAGACTTAAGTATCCGGCATATATAATCATTCCAGTTCTCCGGATATTTAAATATTTGGATTTTAGGAGCTCTATGGTTAACTTCTCGAAACACTTTTGTACAACGATGATTTTCGCTCTTTCTGCCAAGTCACGACCGTCGGACAGCGCGGTGGTCTCTGTGTACCCAACGATGGAAAGAACAACGAAGAGAAGGCCGAGAACGAGAACGGTAAGGACAGCGGGGGAGGGACCGGGCGCAATTAAAATGCAAATTATCCCTTTTCCGTGGCCCATCCCCACGCGCTCGTCTTTCCAGGTGGAGACCACCTTCTCTCCTTCACCCTCGTCGTCCGTCTCGCGCATCCTCGCGGAGGCGGCAGCTCTCCACGCTGTAACGCCGTCACCGATTAACTTGGAACTAATTTACGAGAGACGACTCCTCCGGTCGGACGGATGAAGATCGAGGGAGGAGAGTTCTAGTAAGTGAGAGAGTAAGAGAGCAGGAGCAAGAGCAAGAGAGAGAGAGAGAGAGAGAGACAGAGAGAGAGACAGAGAGAGAGAGAGAGGTACTGGGTGTTTTGTCCCAACGAAAGTGGCGCCCGGATAGGTGAGATGGTACCCTAATACGGTCTAATGTCATTTGCAAATGTCATCAGGCCACGGTAGGGGTGAGGGATTACAGCGAGGAAGGAGATGATTCCATGGATTTTGATGGCAGACGAGAACCGGTGGGTAGACGCAGGGTAGACGTGAAATTGCAAACCGCCTTCAGCATCTTCCAATTTTTTTTTACGGAGCTTTCGAACACTCCGTATCTTCAGGATCGTTGCAGGGAAATTCGTACGAAGGAAAACATTTTTTCCTCGTGGCTTTAATTTGGATTTTGTGATCAATTTTTCTCAAGACAAAGTAGTCTCGTTGCCCGGGATGCTTATATGTTATTCGATTTAAGTTTACGTCAGCTGGGCGTACTTCAGTTGACAAATATACTCGTCACCCCTTCATTCTTCTTAAGCCCGCCGCACACGATGCTTGTTCGGCTGCTGGATTGCCTGCTTGATTTCGTAGCTGGGTCCTAAGCAGGCTGCTGCGCTAGGAGTTGTGATGGCTCCTGTGCGATGTTGGCTGCACACGATGCGTGCTGCTCGACTGGGTTTGTGATGGCTCCGATGCGTGTGAAGTGAGTCTTTTAAATCGGTGCCAAGTATCGGCAGTCGTGATAAACACATGCCCATCTGACAAAATGCGACTTTCACACCGGTGAACATTCCTAACCAGCAGAGAAACAAGCTCAAAAAATAGCACACGTTCTATCACAGAATCCAGCAAGCGTTCGCGCAAGGAAACCCGCAAGTGACGTCATTTTCCATCACGGTAATCGTGACAGTTGCCATCACAGCGCCTCGCAGGCAATCCAGCGGCCAAACAAGCATCGTGTGCGACGGGCTTTACACAATTAACAGGTAATGATCCTCGTTCTCACGAGGGCTTACTGTCACCGATTAATCCAAAACTATTTAGCTGGACCACCGTAGCGTGGACGGGAGATAGACAGAGATTGTTTTATCTCCTCGGAAACTCCGAAGGAGAGAAATGGAGGAAGGAGCGAGGGAGAGAGACGGTCAAAGCAAAACGGCGCATTAATACGGGCTGACGTCATTTGCAAATGTCACCAAGATCGTCAGGGAGCCCGTACCTTGCTAACGTCTTCATGTTCTCTCTCTCTCTCTCTCTCTCTCTCTCTCTCTCTCTCTCTCTCTGCTTTTGACGTGCAGAAGCAGCAGAAGCAACCAGTCAGTTCCTTCCGAGTCCGAGATAGCTGAAGATTTCTACCGAAATGGAATTTCCTCTGGTGGAAGGAAACGAACTTGCGACTACTAGACGAGGGTGAGGATTTTCGTCGATCGTCACTCTCGCGCAGCGTCACTCGTTCACTCGTCCGTAACTCGCTCGCTCTCGCATTTCAAATAAATTATCACAGCGCGCGCGCGTCCGTCGCTTATCCCGGACGCGCAGGCAGGCGTCGACGGATGCCTTCTTTTAAGAGGAGCCGAGGAGTGGAGAGCGTGCGAGCGAGCGAGTACGCGCGAATAATGCCATCGTCATTCTAAGTTGGAACTAAATTACGAGGCGACTCTAGCGTGGATCCAGGGCAAATGGGATGAGGAGAGCGGGTGACGGGTTGAGGAAGGAAGAGGAGCGAGGAGGCGAAATGGCGTATTGTCTTCCGCGAAACCGGCGCAGAGAGACGTCGACGAGAAAGAGACAGAGAGAGAGGGAGAGAAATACAGAGTTGTGCCTTAATAGAGTAACGTCATTTGCAAATGTCAGTGGACGCCGAGCGCGCTCCTTCTCAGAGACGTTCTTGAAACTCGTCAGGAAGTGGGTAAACTACATTCCCCATTTCTTTCTTTTTTAGACACCCTCGGCTGCGATTTGCACTTCTCGGTGATTTTTTAAATTTTCCGCCATTTTCCTCTTACTCGGTGCTCACTTCGTCCGATCCACGATACCACGGTCAGACCCATAGACTTATACTCATAGACTGCGCCTCCTTATGAGCGCGTTATAGACTACATTGAAAGACGGAGATATAGCAAAAGTGAGGCCTTCTCTCTCGCTCCGTGGTAAGAGAGGGGGAAAACAAGGACAAACGGCACCGTAAACGCTTTTCTCCTTTTCTCCTTATTCCCCCACCAATGCTCCTGTTAGACAGAAGGACACGCACTTTGACTATTGCTCTCTCGTTTTAATGTAGTCTTCAGCGCCTCTCAGAGAACCCTCGGTCTCTGAGTATAAGGTCTATGGTCAGACCCCAGCTAACATTGTCTAAAACGACGAGTTTAAACCCGCCAGTGTGAAGGGAATCGAACGAGATAAATATCATCGATGCTATTTTCACGGGTGATAATTGACAAAGGGAAAATAACGAGGAGCAAAACGACTGAGCGGAACGTGACGAAAGCAACGGGAGCTCGCAGCCGTGAAACGATCTTACGAATGAATTTGCCAGCAGGGCGAAAATTAATGCCGATTAATCGCTCGGTGGCACGGCTCGCGGGAGAGTTTTCGGCGGGCGCATTAAAATGCGCATCCACTTTTAATTACGCAAACGAAGGGAGCATACGGACGAACGAGCCAGGCCGTGTTTACACGCGAAAGCAATATACGATGCATCCACCCTTTCCCATGAATTCCAATTAAAACCCGATCGTAAGTATTTATAGGTATAAAGCGGCGCGGGCGATTATCTCCTGTTACAACGGCCGTTCGGATAATGAGCTTTAATTACGCGCCTCCTAAAGCCTCGCTCTATGAATCCCGTCGGTGTTGCTCGCGCCGGGTCATCGGCATTGAATGCGGGCGCCTCCGTCATTCCTATTTATTCTTTCCTTTATCGCTCGAATTTCATTGCCTCCTCACTCCGGATCGTTCATAAAATTCCAATGCATTCGACGGATGGGTACGTAAAAGCGTATTTACGGGGCAGAGGAAAAGTCGAGGAAAGAAAAATAAAGCAAGAGCGAAGAGAGCAAAGGAGAAAGGTGAAATTTCGCGAGGGATAAAATTGTGGGGAAACTTGTGAGACCGAGTGTTCACGCGATTACTTTCGAGAGAGAAAAAACGACGAATGGAGAATTAAGGTTATTGTCTTTTGGAGCACAACTCGCAAAGTCGGTCTCGCGGCTATATGTATAACCGAGGTATTCCTCAGCAGGTCGAACCAAGCGGGCGCGCCATTGTTACTCCAGGCTGGGCTTCTCAATTTTTCAGGCGTCCGTTTTATCATTACCCACTCCCCGTGGGAGCAAAACGAAGCTCGAATTAACGTGCGCTCGAGTGTCGCGAAGGAATTGCCCTCCTTTCCGCGTCGAGCGGAAAAGAGTTAATCAACGAATCGAATAATCCTTTAATATTTCCGGCCTGTGAGCCTCTCGGCCCCTCGACTACGCGACACAATGCCGCCACTCGCGAAAAAAACTTCCACGCTAAAGTGATTTCTTTTCCCCTGAAGAAGGATGGAGGAGACGGCGGAGGGTGCGGAAGCGAATGAACTTTGGCTAAGACGAAGGCCGTCGCTCGCCGGCCATTCTTTCGACGGGCTATTCTTTGAGAAAGTTGCATCGGTAGGACATCGAGCGAAAGAGGGTGGACGGAAGGAAAAGCTCGTTAAAAATATGCAAGAGGAGCGGAATGGAAGGAGAGGGAAAAAAAGGAGGAGAGAATCGGGCAGCTGGCGATGGCGATCCCCACTGCTGGCAGCACAGCACGCTAAGTTCCTACGGACGAGAAAGAATTTCGAGGACTCCACGCCGGCCAAGTTTCCCATTGAAGAAATTTCAAACGCTTCGCTTTTCTTCCTCTCCTTGGAGCGGTATACCGTCCTGGCGCGTAGGAATTTGCAGAACGGCACCACCGGTGGATCCACTACTGTTCCCTTTCGTTACTTTAAATCAGCGCTTCTCGACGAACGTATTAGAAAGGTTATTGACCCTTTGTCGCGCATCCAGGAGTCCGTGTAGCGATTAAAATTTTCGACCAAACACGAATATCGCGAGTCAAACTCGTGGAAACGAATGCAATCCTCACGAGTCGGATTCGTGAAAATACGGTAAGGGGTTAATGGCACTTACGGTCGTGTATTATTAACGCGTAGAAAAATCGTCAACAAAAAAAAAAATTTATATCAAACGAACACCCTGCTCGGTAAATTACATTGATGTTAAGCGGTGCTCCGTACTAATGAAACCAAGAATGGAATTTGAGTAACTCCGCTCTATATTACGAGTTGTCCGTGGCTTCCCCATTCGTTGGACGAACCCTCCGGAGAATTTCACGGAAAACTTTCAGCTCAATTACGTTTTTACATAGTTTCGCGTTTACGCGTGAGCAATAACGCGCGAGCCTTCGGCTGATTAATATATCCGAGGTACTTGAACGTTACCGAGACGGAGGATCGGCGGAAAGTGAAGAATTCGCAGGACTAGCGAGTGGAAAAAAGAAGATTCCGTTAAAGGGTCGGATGCATCGATCGTGGTAATTGAAAACGGAAGTGCGGCGAGGGCGCTCTGCAGTGCTTTGTAAACAAAGTCTCTCGAGCGATGCACTGAGAAAAACTCGCAGGTTGTGTGAACGCGCAATTTATTTCTTCTCACCGCAAGCGGTCAAAAACACGGATGCGTGCACGATGCCACTCTTCGAAAACGCGAGACTCTCGATACTTCTGTTTGGCGAACGAAAAATAGTTAGTTGTATTTATCTGCTCGCCACCAGCTGTTGCCCTTTTTTTCACCCTCTCCCTTCTCTCTCTCTCTCTCTCTCTCTCTCTCTCTCTCTCTCTCTCTCTCTCTCTCTCACTCTCTCTCTATACTTGCGTCCAGCTCAGGATTTTCCGCGTCAACTTTTTCGTTTCCCCGACAAATATTTGGAAAATTTGCCGTGAGAGAAAACGAACCCTCCGCAACGTACCCACCATCGGCTGCGCCCTCTCCGCACGGCTTCCTTCGTATGAATGAAATATCAGTGCTGCGGGCTCGCGAAGCTCGTTACGCGCGACGGAGGGCATAGCACCCGCCATTACTACGTTCCTGGAGCAACGAACGAGAGGGATACAACTCTGCCAGAGGTTTTCGGCCCAACGATGGTACGGGGTGAGGCACGGTAGAGAGAACGGCAGGGTCTGCGATATTGAATATTATCGGAAATTGGATTACGCATATCCCCGGGAAGGAAATAATTAGAGAACAATGGAAGAAAAACGGGAGAGAATGAACGTTCGAACTGAAAAAAGGCAGTAGGCCGGACGAGCGGAGAAGAGGAAAGGGGGATGATAAAAAAAAAAATTGTCGGCCGTCCGATGTAGCGTTGGGAACAATTTTTCCGGCGCGACATACCCCGGACAGACAGGCGCCCTCAATAAAGGTACCTCCCTACGTCGCCCCCCCCCTCCCCCGAAGAGGAGGATAAAAGAGAGGAGAAGGAGGTGAAAGCCCGCGGTGATGGGTTTCGCGTAATAAAAGCGATATAAAATTCAACTGACAAGTGGACGGAAGGTGTCGGGTAACATTTCGTCACTTTTAACGACTTTTTTTTGTGTCCGTGTGTAATGTGGATCCTATTAACAGTCTTGTGTATTAACACTAGATTTAGCAAACATTTTTTATAAACGCGATTTCCCATTTGAAACAGTCAAATTCACTGGTTCCGGTGAATCTAGTGTTAATTATCATTTGTGAAATCTGCTCGACGAAGGCACTCAAATGCGATTAATTTTCAGATCGTAATTTTCATTTTACTCAAGAAAGACGAGAACTGGATCTACCTTTACATTCGAGTTGCTCTCATCCGTGGCCCTCGCGAACCGCCTGCCAGGGCGTTCCACCGATCCTGTGCCCTTTCCATTCTCCCTCGCCCTACTCGACGACACGCGACATCGAAGCAATACGAGAAGCCACTTTGTAACAAAGACGATTCGCGGTCCTTCGCTCGGGCGCACCTTTTCTCTTACCTCTCGCCTTGCACGAGAGAGCCTCGAAGGAAATGCAATTTCCCTAGCGCCGATACCACAAGCGCATGGCAATTCGATCGCAAGAAACGTTTCTCGAGTGGAAGAAGGAGGCTTTCAACTTTCGCGGATATTCAGCATTCAGTTTCAAAATTTCCTGTAATATCGTGAGTGCGCGCGGAGTAGGGGAGGGTGGCTCACTTTAAGAAGGGGCGGTGGGGTGAGTGGTGGATAGGGTGGAAGAAACAAGGATGAGAGAAAAACGAAGAAGAAGAAAAGATAGGTGGGTAGCGCGACTACCCTCGACCACCGTCTCTCCTTCCTCCCTCACCCTCACCAACGAGCCACCCTTCTTCCTTTCACGAGAGAGTTAGCAACGCGAGAGAAGAAAGAGGATTCCCCAGCGACGGAGATGGGGAAAGAAAAAAGTTTCGAATTCTAAAGGCGGCCGCGGGAGTAATGGGGGGGACTGCTCGACTTCCAATCGGAAGCAGGCGTCGTCTGAAAAGGTAATTGTCGAGGCGTTAGGCCCGCTGTACCGTGGATGATGCAAAAGGAAGGTGTGTCGCCTCCGTGGTGTGATTCCACTCCGGTCTCTTCCGTGCAAAGAAAGTATGCAGGCGGAAAAGAAGAGCCTTCCTTACGAGATCTTCTGCGCGCGATGTACTCGTAGAGTAGATCACAGGGAAATTGTAACCGTGAAAGGAAGAAGCGTTCTTGGTAACGATGAATCTCAAACACCGGAAGGAGGAAGGCCAAAGCAGTGTTACTATATAATAGTTTCAAATTATCTTCACGTTATGGCAACACCACTCGGGTGGTAATACACGAGGAGGATCAATGCACCGTTTAATTATGAAAAAGTGAGGCATGAAAATCGTCCAAGGCTCAAAAGCTCACGATCGACGATTCTCTTTTTGGTCAACTCGATTTTCTCCTGAGAGTAACGTTTTCGAGGTAGGGAAGAGACGTTTATCGAAGCGCGAAATCAACTGACGTTCTTTTAAGCGATCGTGAAAAAGGAAGGTCGTATGGTTGCGAGTAAAGAGGGGGATTCTAGCGGTGAATGGAAAGAAGAGGGGCGACAAGGAGACCCCACGATTTCCATAAAGCAAAGGATATAGCGCGGGGCCAGGACCAGGTTCGGAATGGAAAGAGCGCAGCGGGCCAATCACATTCCTTGCATATCGTCTGCGTACAGTCCATTCGCTTCCATTCCTTCGATCGCTCGATTCCATTATGACGGCTTCTCCCTCACCCTCACCGATCCACCCTTCATTCTGACGTGCCCTATGCAAATATCTCGTTGCAATAGCCCGCCGCATTCCAGAAGAGGAGGCGATAATCGTCGCACTCGTCGAACGTGAGACGCAATCAATGTCACTCGAAAATCTTCTCTCGCATTATCGTGGAAGATCTCGGTCGAGACGAAGGAAGGATTCTCGTGCTTCGAGCGTGATCTTGACGGCGTAGAAACTCCACCTCAAATTTATACATCTAGCGAAATTCTGACGAGAGAACAACGACAGAATTCCAGAGAATCTTTTCGACTCGATTCACCTGGTCGTGCGATTTTCTTGGATAAAAATGCGCGGATCGTAGCACTGTCCGTAGAATTAAGAGAAGGCGGGAAAAGAGAAGGGGCACCCCGTTTCCGGAGCTCTCTCACCCTCGTGCCATTCCTCTTCTCCTAGACGGCATAGCTTCGACTCTGTCGTGGAACGAAATTAGCCACAGGGGCGTATCGAGTCCGCGACGGTTTTGGGCGTGCCTTGGGAATCGACTGAAAAATGTCCCCGAGTCGCGTCTAGAGCGGAAGGAGAAAAGGAAGGCCAAAGAGGAGGAACAGCGTAGGGGCCGAAAGGGGCGACAGAATTGAGAGGAAAAAAAAAGAAGAATTAAATCACCCTCGATCAACATTTAACCATGCTATGGGAGCCACGTTATCTCGAATAAAACGCGAGAACTAGTTTGCAAATGACGAAGAATAAGAAGAAGAAAGTACCAATAGCAATGACCAATGACCATCCGCGCATTTATGTAAATCAATCCAACTATCGACGATTCTCCACCCCTAATACGAATATCGTAGAAACCGAAGATACAATAAGAAGAGATTAAACCTGACTCAAATCGACGCCTTGTGGCGCAACAGTCGCCTGGCGCAAAGACGTACGAAAAAAAAGGAGAGAGGACCCACAGAAACGAAAAGGAAAGCAAAGAGGGAGAGAGAGAGAGAGAGAGAGAGTGAAAAAGGGACGAGGGACTAAAGGTTCATCGCGAAAATGAATGAGCGTATAAATCAGACGTAACGATCGTTCAGCAAACAGGCCGCGAGTATACCCAGTCTCCAAATTAAATAAGTCCATCCCGATGATTATCTTGGTATCGACTGCGCGCGTATGCGTCCCCCTCCTTCTTCCTCCGCGAGTTCCTCCAAGAGTGCACGCGCGCGTGTTAACGCGTATACAAATACGCGAGCACGAGGAGTGAGAGAATACGAGGCGAAGAAACGAAAGCAGGAGGTTCGTAGGCGCGTGTGCGAGCGCGGATATGCATTATTCTTACGCCCCATTCCATTCCCATGGAGCGGCTCCGCGCGGCGCGTCATCCTTCCCGGAGGATTGCCGGCCTGTTTAGCATATAACAGCAATAAAGTAGAGATTTATGCATTTGGTACAATAACCGAGGAGATTCCGATCGGTTGGAGAGAGGCTGCAACAGCTGGCCCAACCCCTTCCTTCCTTTTCTCCTCCCTGTCCCGTTCATCCTCCTCCACGACCTTTGCCGCCGACCTCCTCTTTCGTTCTCCAACCTCCCTCTCTTCTTCTCTACCCTCTCCACTTTTCTCTTGCCTCGAAACGATCGAGAGGCGTCACGTGCACAGGTCGGCTAAACGGTTCGCACGTGCAGCTTATTCAATAACTAGAGTTTCCGGCTTCCGGTGCCTTCGATCTTCCTTTCCTACCTCGCGTGCACCGTCCCTCCTATGTCAGGTAGGTACAAAAGCTTTCCGTCTTCCTCGCGCACCGACCGATTTATTTGATTTGTCCGATGATAATGATACGAAGATGACGAGGATAAGGTTAGATTTCAAGAGAGACGAGTAGGACCTGTCGAAAGAAATTCTTGCTCACTTGCGCGCTATTATACGTTCTCGTGCGCTCCTTGCTTTCGTCAGAAATGGTTCTTCACGATTTAGAAAATGGTAGCTCTCGAAGAATCGTACGGGCCCCCGCGATAATAATCGCGCCATTCGCGGAACGATTATTCCAGGCGATATTAAATTTTCGTATTAATCCGTGCTCGTTGGCGCGGCTCGCGCGACGTGTAAAAAATGAGAGGAGGAATCTTCCAGCCGAACCGTCGTGCCGTCGTCGTCGCGATAGAAAATGAGCGCTAGTTAATAATCCGATTCCACGCGGGACTACGAGAGGCCACTAATTGGAAAAAGGCATCTCGCGTGGAGAAACTGGTTCGAGATTATTAAAAATTAATCCCGGGAGTCGGCACGCCGAGCGGCGACACGCGGCGGGCGCCGGCGCATGTGTATCGTGATGAGACGAGTATTTACGCACGAGGATTTTTCAAAGTTTCCTATTAAAACAGGCCGGGGCGAGAGAGAAAGGGAGAGAAAACGGGACCGAGAGAGGCACGCGCCCTGCACCCAGACAATTTTCTATAATTTATTATCCGCGCAGGCCGCTCGCACCCCCGCCACTATCCACCAAGTCTGGGCAAGCAGCGAATTGGGAAGCGAGTCGAAAGCTCGAGAGCGCGCCCTGCCGATTTATTAAAACGCCTCTATGGCCTCCGGTACCGGCTGCGCTTGCTTTCGGCGGAACGAGGGCCAACGAAAGAGAGAAAGAAATCGCTTGACGATTTACCGTAGCGATCGGCGCCGCGACCGTGAATTAACGCGCATTGAAACCAAGTGCGACACAATCGAGCCACGCGTGCGATGTTACGGAAATCGAATCGGAGAGAAAATCGGATGAAATCTACCGTCAAATTCGCTCCCAATCGAATCCGACCATCTTCGAACCTTGCAAATATCCCAAAGAAGGAAACGATTT
Organism: Tiphia femorata; assembly: GCA_944319695.1. Lineage (NCBI taxonomy): Eukaryota > Metazoa > Arthropoda > Insecta > Hymenoptera > Tiphiidae > Tiphia > Tiphia femorata. The sequence goes on from OX090904.1 coordinate 4,895,099, forward strand.
ATTATCATCTGGATGGCGAGTATCGAATATAAACCAAGCTTCGTCTCCTCGTCCTATTTCGCGAAGCGAGGCACGCGATACACGAGGATGGGCTGATCGGTAGAAAAAAAGGAAAGATCTCTTCGAACGATTTATACTCCCTCGACACGATACGTGGCTGGCTCCCGGCAGACGGTGGTACGTGGTGAGTTGCATTCGCGAGGAGCGAAAAACGCACCCGAGCCGATTTGTCCGTTGGCGGGGCCCCGGATGCTCTTTGACCGCAGGTGTCAAGAAAATAAGGGTCAGCTAAAAAGAGGCTTAGAATTCGCCTGCGGACCGGTTCGCTTGTCGGCGTCCACGAGCGGCCTGGTCGCGTCCTACGTGTGCACGGTTCACGCGCGAAACCCACGCTCTCCTCCTCTTCGTGCGCTACGGCCCCCGTCGTGTTGATAGCGTCGCCCAAGAAACGAGAGAAAGAGAGAGAACGTTTTTTTTATCTCTCCTCGACGAACCCATGCTCCTCTCTGCTCCCACTCTGGCCTTACCCAAGGCATCGACCACATGCTGCTACCCGACACGACGATTCTCACGTACAGTTCCTCACACACGATCCCTACCCCAAGAGCACCCTTATAAATATCCTTTTCACGAACTGGCCGTGATCGGCGAGTGTGCATGCGCCGGGCTCGCATCGGCTCCGATACCTAAGCTGCACTCCGCCTAATTGTGCCGAGATAAATGCGGCTCCGCCACGAAACGCATCGGAGGTATCGTTTCCTTTCTTTTTTCCTTTTCGCCTTACTCTTTTCTTCTTCTTCGACGTTCGGTCGCACGAGGGAGAGAAAGAGGGCGCCGCGAGGAAAGCGAAGAATTCTCACCGGGAGAACGATCCTCCATCGCACGAGAGCGCGTTTCCGGCCCGCGATGTCTGATCTATCGTTCGCATGTCCGATGCAATTTGTTCGGGACTGAACAGTGCCGCGGTGAGCTCCGAGAACGTGGTAAAAATGATCCACTCGTATTGGACATTGGACCGCGTGTGCACTTGAATTTCTCGACGCGCTTTAATATTCTCGAGAAGGAAGCGCGTGAATAAGTGAAAATGTGACAATTTATAGGCGCATACTCGAGAGTGTTGTCGTCCCATGAAAATTCATCGGGACGAAGGAATAAAAAATTGCATTGCGCACCGGTGTCGCGCTGAAATACGTTCGCGCGTGTTTCAAATCACGTGCCCGATCCTACGGGCGCACGCACGATTCGAATCGAAATGAAAGCAAACGTTCGACCGGTTACATTTAAACGTTTCTCTTCTATTACCTACTCCAGGTCTTGCCCCGCGAATTTCCATTCGGGCGGAAATTTTTGCCTCGACGCGTTCGACGCGCGTCCTATTAATACGTAGAATTAATTAAACTCGACGAATAAACAAGCAGCTAGCTGGAATATTTTCAGAAAGATTTTTCAAATCTCTCGCTCCACTCTTCCCGCCTCGCAAGAATGAAATGTTTCACGCGCGCGAGAATCCTCGCGTCCTGTACCTTTTATCTCCTAGCGCGCTCGACCAATCCTCGCGGTTCTCGTAAGGGTCCCTGTTCCAAGGGACATTATCATTGCAGAAGTTCAGGTTTGCGGAATGCGAATTAACATGCGACGGGCGTGTGCCCGCGGCGTGGAGAATGAAGGAAGATGGAGTGAGAGAGAGAAGATAATCCCGGCGACTCTCCATCAAAGCACGCCAGGAATGACTAATTCAGTTGGCCAGCGCAACGCACGAATTTATTCAAGAACGGACTGTGCGCGCGCGGGCGCTGTAGGACGCGCACGCGGCAACAACGTCGGCGCGATTAATTTAATTCGACGTTTCGTGAGTGCGCCCGGGCCGGCCTCGCGATTTAATTACCGGGACGCAATAACTCGCTGTGGCACTCGTCCGCGAGATATGCGCGCTCGCGCTACCAGCCGCCTCTTCTCTTTTCTCTCTCGTTCCCACCCTCTCCTCCGTCATTTCTCCTTCCCTTTCTCTTAAGCCCCGTTCACACCTTCGGACACCGTAGCAGGGATTTTTAGAAGCGTTCGTATCAATGGACCCTCGTTCTCGTTTTAATAATAGTACCGTGCGTATTCAATTCACGATCCTCCTCTTTTGTATCTGAAACCTGCGAAATGATGCTTCTGGAATAACTGGCGGTGCCGGATATTGTATTAATTCTTAATTTCTAACATACGATGAAGTGCAAAGTCGGTGTCCCCTGTCGGCAGCCAATAGCAAGCCAGTAACCACGATGCATCTACTTTTATGATTCATCGTCTCATATTTCTTCCTACGACTCCATTTATTCGAAATAAAATACATCAACGTGATAATTTCTGATAACCAGATTGCAAAATTTCTCATTACAACGTCAAAATGCTCCCTGGTTAGAACGGAGAAGGCAGGTTCAAGCACCTCAGGGGGACACCGACTTTGCACTTGGGTGTACAAAATTTTACCATTGAGCAGTTTGGCTTTTTGAAAGAGCCAATACCTCTTCTACGAAGTAAAGAAAATCAGTTTGCACAGATCGAAGATCTAGTTTCTTCATAGAGGTATCGATTAATTCACCGTGCTTACCCTGTGTTCGAAGTAGAAAGCAATATTTTTGTATGTCACCTTCTCCGCGTTTAAAGTTGTGAATGGACCTTTATCCGGCTGCATTCACGCTCGCGTTATCTTCCCTCTTCCTCTTTCACGTGCTTCTCGCTTTACGCGCGAGCCCGTCCTCTCACGCGTGCCTCTAACTCAACGCGCGTGGGCCCCGAGGTATGCACCGAGAGGGCCATAAAACTACGTGCAATTTTGCGTACCTCCGCCGCGTACGAAATTACGCTAAACTTCCGACGAGAAAGCATACCGATGGCGATTAATGTCCGTGGAAGCGGCGCAGAAGAAACAGGGGTAGGCGAGCGATCATTTCAAAGGGGTTGCGCCGTTCGCGCCGAATTTTATTTCACAGGAGCAGCCCAGCCGACGGCTGGTTTCGATCGGTGTGTGTGCTTTTTTTCCCCAGGAATCGTGCATCCGACTTGATTAAAATCCGCTGCGTCGTGCACGCGTCGAAATGCTGCTTTCCACGGCGTTGTCGATATAAAATTTGTTTCCTGCGTCCGCCTCGCGTAGGCGCTGGTAGGAGAATCGGAAATACGAGGAAATTGCCGCTTTTTTCATGAAACGCTTCCTCTCCGATCGGAATGCAACGGACGGAATGCAGGAGAGAATTCCGAGAGAAATCTCGTTCACTGGCCAACGAAATGAGACCACGCGTCGTCTTCTATTGTATTTTTGTATTATAATATAATGTACGATTAATTGTTGTTTTTTTGTACTCTAATACGTAATTACCGTCCGAATGTTAAATAAAGATAAATAGGCAGACTTTTGTATTATTGGTCACGAGGAGTAAGGTTGGTTCGATATGTGACCCCGTAAAGTGCGGGTTATGCTAATTTGCGCGGAACGCGTCGATTGGCAAATACGCCCCTAGGTACTAGAATGTTTCATTTGAAACGATAATTACCCAACGATTGTTATTTCGTTGTTACCCCGCGGAAGATCGTTTCTAAGGATTAATGGACGATCTACCCGGTGGTGGAGGCCTGCTCGTATATAGCAACGAGAATTTCCGATCCTCTCCATTTGACCCGGCGTCGAATGCATTCGGATTAATTACGAATAGTTAATTATTCTCGTTTTACGCTCAGCCCCCCCGTGGCGCGGAATCAAGCGCGGCGGATGAAATTTCACGTTTTTATAATTTATATCCACAATTCTCCCTCGCGGTACTGTTTTCACTGAAAACAGAGGAGCGCCAGCCGAGCGTACTCGTTCGCTTCGATGCCGACAAAAATGACCAGGAGTGCATTACCGATAATCGATTCCCACCTATGTGCCCATCAGCGGAGAATTACATCGATTCTACCGATGAGTGCTCTACCATGGAATACTCTTCCCGAGGATGTTGAAATTGATCGAGTTAAATCGCTAGCGAAAACTCAGTCGTGATTCTTCCTTCGCTACTCCGTACGGGGCGAGTAAAAAGAAATTGTTGTATTTGGTGGCTCGTAAAAAACAATGCGTATCTAAATATAATTATTACGCTGATGCATTACGGAGATACAGCTGGTCGAATGTACCGCGTGCAGTTCTATTCCCCTTATTTTTCGCTGACCCACGAGCGGCACCCTGTACAATTTAATTAACAACCGACTGTTGCGGGGACCTCGGTGAATTTTATAAAATGTTTAACAATGTATCGCGTTTTTACTCGTGAAAACTGCGTCGAAGATCGGGGTCAATGTAGGAACATTTGTCCCGAGCCAGGCATCGTTTATTAATATTATATTTGGACAAAATTCACCGTATCATTAAAATTATCGAGAAGGGTAGCCACGCGCGTAAAAGATTTTTCTTACAACGAATACGGTTTTCTAAAATATTGCCTTTTCCTCTTGACCCCACCCTATATTTGCGTTCGATTCACCCCTTTCGCTGCCTCCCCCGATCGTCGCGAAAATGTCGATAATTTATTTTTTATCACGCTCGTACGAGGAAGCAAGAGTCGCGAGCATGCCTCTTCCTCCTGCTCTCTTACTTTACCCACCTCGACCTTCTTCTTCCTCCTCCTTCCACTCCTCTTACTCCGTCCCTCTTCACTCCTACCACCAACTTGTTGTCCCCCTCTCGCTGCGTGCCACGTCGCGAACCCTGATTTGCATTTATATCGATTGCGCCGTAAACGGAAATATTAAATCCATTTTCGTGCTCGAGGCACCCACGCGATATGCGCCGCCACGTACGACGCGTTATTGCACAGCGAGGCCCCACCAAGAAGAGGGAGAGAGAGAGAGAAGAGAGGAAGAGGGACGACGACAGAGTGAAGAAAATAAAATCAATCGTGAACAGAGCGACGTCACGTCGTCGACGAACGACAGGGTCTACTCTGATTCGCGTTCGAAATTAAATCGAAAGGGTAATCGTTGAAAGAAACGCCAGCCGATTGATGCCTTCGATACCCCGATACTCCTGAAAGAGATCGCGCACGAAAGCGAGGGCCCATTGCGCAAACAAGAGCGAAAGGATATCAACTGGTAAAACGAGTTAACAATCCCTCCGCAAAAGAATCGCCGGGAGAAAAGTATCCGAACTCGACTAAACGTGAAATCAAGAAGAACGATACTAAAGCTTCCGAGACGCGTGTAATTATCAATTGCGTGAGTGACCGCAGTGAATTTCCATGCGAGTGTACTCGCGTGTAATTAATATGCAAACATCTAACCGGGGCGCAACTGAACGGTTTTAAATATTGTTCTACCATTCCCGGTACACTCTAACCGAACGATTATCCACCTATAGCGAAGCTGATAATTACACGTGCGTACCGTGCGTTAACGAGCGCACGCGCCACTTCCGTGCGAATAGAGGAAAAAGAGAAGGAATCCGTGAAAGATTGGATTGGACAAAAAATCCCACGTTCTTCGTACCTCGAGTAAGGTTGCGTCTCCGGCAAGAAGCTAAAAGTGAGAACGGCTCCAGAAGGATTACGTCCGAGCGGAGTAAAGTCTTAGGTGGAGGAAAGTCTGCGTGCACGACGGCGGAGGACCTACGCACGGAGCTCGGGCAATTAGTCACGACACGAGGGCTCGTTAACGGCCATTAACCGCGACGAGTACATCGGCGGCTATTTAATATTCATCGAACGTCCCGAGAACGTAGGTTGGGCCGAGAGGAGCCAGGCCTCGCCACCCACAATTTTTCACGGTGATTATGGCGCCCACGATGACGAGGAGGTGGAGTCGGTGCGCGACCCGGTGAAGTTATGCGTCCTCCATAAATAAACATAAGGGAGGACCTAGCCGCGCGCCAGAGACAAGGACGTTCCCATCTGCTCCGGCAATTTTACGAATTAAGAAGCAGATAGCATTACTTACTGCGAAAAGAATCTTCACCAAGGCCCGAGGAGCATTTAAAACAGAAGGCTCGAAAATAGGGAGAGGATAGACTGACGAATTCCGATGAAAGAACGTCAAGAAGAACCCTACGAACTTGGATAAACGTCGCAAGAAACGTCTTCTCGAGCTCGTTCGAATTTTTACAGCGTGCAAAAATGCTGGATTTTCTTTCTTCTACCCGTTGACGCGGTATTTCCCATTTATTATTTTTTCCACTGCGAAAAACGGTATATCGCGTGACAATACACCCGGCGCTAGTGAACACTATACGTCGCATCTACCGCTGACCTCCCCTTCAACCAACAAACAAAAATAGGACCAACAAAGTTACCCAACACCAGAAGAATAAAGAGGAACGATCCAATGGAGCCTCTTCAGGCCACTCAAAAATCCTCCTCCCAATTCTCAACACGCTTCGCGTGTCCGAACATTCTTCTACCGCCCACGGGCTCGTCTTACGCGTGTCTTACACGTCGTTGCATTATTCGTCATCGAATAATGCAAAACAACGTGGAACGGGGGAGGCGGGTAGTACACCGGGCGAGTGAGGAAAAAGAAGAGAATCGAAGAGCATCGCCCTGAGGTGAGTACCTCGGCGCAGGGTCCCGCAGGAGTGTGGATTTAGGACCAAGAAAGGGAGGATGAGAATGAGATGGTGGAGGTGGGTGAGGTAGGCAGGGAGAGGCCCTCGATGGAGAGCCCTTTAATATGCATGCGATACCGAGCCACCGCGAGCACGATCCACGTCCTCGTTCGTGCGCGAGAAGGAGCACGGAAGATTTTTAAAGCGGCCCGCCAGCATCACCTTCGTATCGCGCCTTTAAGGGCTCGAAGGGCCTCCCACCTTTACGCGCGCGCTTACCTCACCGCTACTGGCGGGGCACTTAAGGAGCCGATCGGCCCGCGAGACTCGCCGCCCGTGAAAGCCTTAAGCCGTGAATCATCGATTCATCACGCACGCGCGTCCCTTGCCCTCCTTACACCGTCGTCTCATCTTCCTCGTCCTCCTTCGCTCCTCCCTCCTTCACACGCGTCGGCCACATCGCGTGTTTGTTCTCTTATTGCGAGGGGGGATCGGCCTACGTACAACCTACGGCGTACAACGTATACGAGCCATCCTGGAGGCAGCTACTCCCGTTGAGTAGAGCCAGTCCAACCTACTCCAGTGGCGGCGCACTCGAGTGAGCGGAATATAGTAGATTGGAGAAGACGAGGCACGCGAGAACCGGTAGCATAGCCGCTATCGTCGACCCAGTCGATGATACTCCAAGTTAATTCGTGCCGTTTAATCGTAAATACGCGATATGCCCTAGGAAGGTCTGTTTTAGGAGGGGCCTTTAGGGTGAACGAGGTGGAGCCACGTTGAAGGATGAGTCTAGAGCGCCACTAGAGCGATGGTTTTCATTTTTTGGGCGCTTCTACACAGAATACGGACGATGAAAGGTTTATTCGCACATTATGTGTGACATACGGATTGTATGAAAAATTTGATTGAACCCTAACCAATTGATTCTACGCTCTTAATTATATATACATGCATAATTGTGTTTATTTATACAGTACTCTGGTGTTCAGTGCGTAAGAGGAGAAACGTTTGCGTTTATTAATTTTACCAAAGCACACCTATAGAAGGGATTTTTAACGCATTTTGGCTCGAGGTGAAACGAGGAATTTTACTTTTTTTTTAGCGCTAGTAAATTTTTATTATTTCATCTCGGAGTGTATTTTATATCGGCGCGTGTGGACGAACCTTTAACGAATAAAGGGAGCAGGCGCGAGAAATGGGCGGCCCTACGGTGCCGACGACAGCAGTGGAGCCCTTCGGTCGCGCTTCTTTAAGAGCCTTAAGGGCCAACCCCTCATTTCGCTGGACACATCCACACGAGCCACTTACACGCCCCGAGCGCAAAACGCTACTCGTACGACGCCTTAACCCGTGAATCATCGATTTGGCACGGGGCGTACCCCCCGCCTGCCCTTTCGTTTTACCTGTTTTCGCGCCTTTTTACGAGGGCGCGAACCGACGGCCCAAACCGTAGGCAAATTGAGGGGCAACGGGGATTGGAGGTTCCTTCGAGCAGAAGCACGCGCGGTTTCCGGAAATTGCTCTGCTACCGAGATAAATCGCCTAGATACCGGCCAGTTATTTGGAACGCGAGCGGCATCGGTTCGCTCGTATCTCGAAAATTTAACGTTTAGCTGTACCACGCCTCGGAAAATTCGCGAGAGAATTCTTGCCGACTGTAATTCGCCAATTTCGAAAAGACTTATTAAAGAAAACCTACCTAATGTCAATTCATTCCTCAAGGGGTATAACCAATGTAACTAGTCACAAAAATAAGCACTTTTTTCAGTGTGAGCTGATATTAATGTCTCTCTTAATTCCGCAAATAATCTTCTCGAATAACTTACGAAGCTTAACGCGCGTCCTTGCTCGCTGATTTTTCGTTCAATTTCAAGAACAAAGCTGTTGCACCATACGCGAGGACGAAGAAACATTTGTCGTTCCGCGTGGGACGGTGAGTGGGATCTGCGCGTGGCAACCCTCTATTACTCGCCATCTCCTGGATGATCAATTTTATTAATGCACTCCGCGCTCGCTCATTCAATCGCCGCCCGAAGCGCACTGTCGATTCTCAGTCGTACAATTAAAAATTGAGCTTCCACGTGTACCGTACACCCCGAATCGATTGTCCGGTCGACAGGGCGCGTATTAATTCAATTATCGATTGTATTTCTCCGGGTACGTTACTCGGTCAACTTTTAATTGCACTATTAAAAATCGACCAACGCTCGTACAACGTTGCACAATCCCATATGCAACTATTGGCCAAACGACTGACAATTAATGCAAATGGTTATTTAACCCTTTTAGTGCCGATATATCGGCGTTCGCTACACTTGCGAAAACTGCAAGCGACGATATATCGGCGCGCACCCAGTAGCGCTTTACTATTCGCATTGCAGGAGAACTCTATCTCAAAATAAATTTCTAATAGGTTATAAATGGTCTAATTTCATTACAAGATGATTAATACGCTGCTTTTTGAATCATGTAAATATCATTTTTAGTTTGATTTTTATGAACCTTTTCTCAAACCCTTGTAAATTCGTGAAGTTCGTCCGGCTGTTTCGCCCGGCATTAAAAGGGTTAAAGACACTTATCTAACTGTAGCGCGAACCAAACTAGGATGATTTATGAATATCCGTGTAAGTAAACATTTCTCCGTAATCGTAGCTCCAGCAAAATCTCGAAACGAATGGAAATGTCTATTGTCTCTTTTCGCGTGCGTCCGCGCGAGAGGGGACGTATCTCTCTCCTTTTTCATTCGAATCCCACCATCCAAGCCTGGCGCGCGACAATGGGACGCATTAGCAGGCAACGTTATTGTCGTCTGCTCGCTACTGATAGGACTAAACTGTGGGCCCAATGTCAAATTAACGTTTACGACAGCTCGCCATTCAAAGCTGGCTTAAAGCCCGCACCGAATGCTACTCTGACGCCTGACCGCGCGCGATCCTACCGGAATTAGCTCCCATTGTGACAAACCTATCGGCGGAAAGTTCGCTTTTCTCAGATTTCGCCGGGATCTCTCTCGCCTCGGCGCCCCGTATCCACGTCGCAAGCAAAATAAAAGCGAGACGTTAATGGATTTAACGCCCGATCGACCGACGAGTTCGCTTCGGTTTTCTTGCGGAAAAAAGTCTGACGCGATCGCGCCGTGAAACGAGAAAATGGTGAGAGAGAAAAGAAGCGAGGAGAGAGAAGGAGACCGGAAACCGAGAGAAGGCGCGAAACGGATAAAGATAAAAGAAAGGAGAAAAGGTGCAAGGAGAGTACGCGCGTGAGAAAGAGAGAGAGAGAATAAAAGAGAGAGAAACAAGCGAAAAGAGAGCGAGACCGGAAGACGGAGAAAGGGGATGGAATCGTAGAAGAGAATGGGGGTGGTGGAGCGTGGTGGTAGACACGGAGAAGACCGTGGAATAAAACAAGAGACACGGGGGCGGAGAAAAAGAGGACGTCGGAGCAACTCAATCTGAATCTTTCCTCCTGGCAATAAAATCCTTGTTGTTCCTCTTCTTCCTTCTCCTAGTCAACGAAACCTCACAGTCTCCCTCCGTTCACTCTATCTCCCTTCTTCTTCACGAAAAAGAATTACGCGCTCCTCCTACGTGAGACTCGGTATTCCTCAAAATCCCATTCTAAAATCGGTCGAATAAACTATTCATAGTTATTGGAATTAATTACCACACCTGAGGGCTCTTGCGTCTGGGACGCGTCCTTCGGCGCACGAGAGAAGAGAGAGAGAGAGAGAGAGAGAGAGAGAGAGAGAGAGAATCGAAGGGATGGTTGGAATGGCAGAGGAAGGGTGCGGAGGGAGAGAAGGTAATACGCTCCACTACATCAAGCGGGACTACGGCGCAGGGTACTTGCATTCGTGTCATTTACATATGTTGCAGCGCGCGGCGCCCAGGCCGAAGGCCTGGCGTACGACAGATAGGCGCAGAGACAAGAGGGTGGGCGAATGGCGAGCGAGAGGGGGCCGAGAGGAGGGTGGAGGAGGATGGAAAAGCAGAGGAGAAAAGGCGACGGAGCGACGCGGGACGAGAACGTAGAGGAAGGGAAAGAAGAGAGGCGAAATGAGAGAGAAGGTCGAACGGACTCTTATCCTTCTCTGACTTTCTCGACTACCTCTTGCCAATTTCTATCCTCCTCTCAAAGCTCCATGCTCTGCAAAACCCACCCCCTTCGTCGATCTGTCGCACATTATGGATCCGAGAGAGCGTGGCATCCACTCACGCACGTACGTACGTGCAGGATTACGCGATTATCCACCGCGTACTCGCCAGGCTCAAGGACCACTCAAGTGCGGCCCCCAGCATTCGAGGATTCGCGGATTCCGAGAGTCGAGTCCCATTCCCTACCCTCCTCCCTCCCTACGACTAATCGATTCATTCTCCACGGCCTCCGACGATTTCTCAACACCGCATTGGAATAATACGTTCAATCGATCGCTTCCTTGGATCTGGTAATCCGCTGCTACTCGCGAGTTTTGCCCTAGACACCTAGAACGAATTTTTCCCGGATGGCAGGAATCGGCACGCTCGAATTCCGTCCTCATTAAAATATGGCGCATAAGTATTCTCGGCGGGAGCGCTGCGGTGGCAATGAAAAGAGGAACGGCGACGTTGACAGGAGCGAGCACGAGGGAAGAGAAAGAGATGGTGCCCGAGGGAGCTACCAAAGTGTTTTCGTGACGAGAGATTTTCGGTGCTGGGCTCCGCTGTAGCGTGGTGAGAGAGTGAGAGGGGAGAGAGAAAGTAGAGGGAGAAAAAGAGAGAGAGAGAAAGTGAGAGAAAAATGGACTGCGAGAGGAAGCGTGAGAAAAGAACAGAAGAATCCCGTGGTTTTCACGCTACACACAGGGTGTCCCGTAAATGGTGATACGTGAGCGAGCAGGGATGAAAACCTGAATTAAAAAAAAGTAAAAATATATCAATTAAACCTACAAATTAAACAGAAGTTCAAACCAAGACTCAAGTGACCAAGTGTGATTTTACGCTTTCAAAATAATTCTACGCCTGGGAATCGACCCCTGCTACCTCGTGCCACTAGGTACGGAACACACCCTGTAGAAACTTAGTTGAGAGAACTCACACGAGGGTGTTGTGCACGCGCGCCGCAAGACGAAAGTCGAGCGTGGACCTCACGTCCCAAGTGTTACGGGCGAGGCACGTCGGGATTCATGGCCTTTCTTACGAGATCCCTGACCAAAATTCGTCCCTCCTCTGGCTCGCGCGACCCTCTCTCGCAATGTCCCCAGACGGCCATTCTGTGGCGCTCGAAAGGAGCCCCCGAGTCGGTATTTAGGGAGTCGCGGCCACGAGCGAAGTGCTCGACGCGGAATTCTCCGCGTGATAATAATACCGAATTAGACGGGGCGACGGCCAAGGGAAATTCGAGCCGCTTCAATTTCCCACCACTCTTCGCCCGCGAGAATTCAAATTGTCCGGCGTCAAGCGACGCCGACGATTGGTCTGGACGCGCCCGACGTCGTTTCTCGTAACTCGAGAAACAGGGTAACGCCGGAGTAATGCGAGAAATTCTCGACGAACATCGACGAAACCTTTTAAAATCCTGTAAGATCGTAAGAGACATCAACGTAGACAAGTTCGCCCCATTGAATCTATATAATATCGAAAACATTACACGATTTATTTTATATTGAATTTTTCTAAAAACCCTCAGAGTGGGCACTTAGACGCCATATCGCGAGACTATCGAACTCGAAGGTAACTACCTTTCCGACGAATGTTTCTCGAATATAAAAGTGTGCAGTCGATTTTAAATTCTTGCGAGATGAGCGCGTTTAAATATTGATCCAGATTGAATTAAGTTGCAAAAAAAATGAACGTGGACCAAAAAAGAAGGTCGACAATCGATGTGCGAGTAATCACAGTGCCTGGACAAATTTCATGGCCCGCGCGATGAGAGGTTCTTTTTGCTCGATCGACTCGACTAGTAAATGGAGCGCCTCCTCGATAGTTAACGAACGGTTCCGTGGGCAGGCGATGACGTAACGAATGGTGTTGGAGGCCCGATCGAATTTGCAATTAGTCGCCTCCGAGACGAAGAGGCACGCATGCAGGCGGGCAGGCAGAAGCGAACTGTATCGGCGCGTTCAGCCGAACTTGCAGTTAGCGACCAGGTGTTACACGGCAGATATTATTTTCACAGCTACTGGTGCAAACGGTAACAAATGGTGGCTCGACTCAGTTCGCAATTAGTCGCGAGAGGCTCATTTACCATCGTGCCTTCGCCTGGTGGAGGCTGAAACCTGTCCCCTCTCTCTTCTCTCTCTCTCCGCATCTTTTCACAGTTTCTTTTCACCCGCACTCTCCCACATTACAAATTTATATTTAAGGAGCACAACCCCATTCACAGCTGGGCCCCACTATCGAACGCAGGTACCTACTAACCTCGGTAATTTGTAGAGTGCCTAATTACACGCAATAATTAATGAACGCGCGTCTCACGACGATTGTCTTAACGCGAAGTGAAACAGCGATAATAAGGATTCCTCCTAGAGCTTTAGCTCGTGTACCTTAGATAAGCTTAATGCGTCGTGTATCCGCACGCGTAGTAGGTATTCCAGAATTCCGAGTACCGATTGCTTCTGCGTAGAAGGGACTATCGCGAGAAACGGCGATGTACGCGGGACTAAGCAAGAAACGCAATTATGTTAACGCTCAAACGACAGAAACAAGTTAAAAAATAAACTCCCTATATTCCAAACAAATTGTTTATAACAAAAAGTCCTCGAGTATAAGTGTTCCTCAGCTTCGAGCAATCCTCGTACATTTACACGTTACCACGATCCTGATACGTTCTATTACGTGCGCCGCACCGTACAGGAATTCGAGAGGCCGAGAATAAAAATTCTCCCTCGCGTGCTCCACATTCATCCTTGCCACGGAGATGCAGCGGAGTCTAAATAAATAATTACGTCCCGCGTAATTATCGTAGAGTTATGCGATCGTACCACCCCACCGGTAGGATCGCGTCCCTCGCATATTTACAACGATCCATAGATCACGAGAGTGCACTCTCGCCGATGAGGCACGACGATCGCGCCAGGAATACCGATCGTTCCGATCGTTTTCATTAAAATTCCCGACGCGCTTAAATCTTTCTAACGACTCGGCCGCCGGCGCGCGGCTTCGCTGGTCCCGACCGCCGGGCTCCGTGAATGTAGAAGTCCGAGATAGGACGAAGAGGAAGGGGAGAAGACGAAGGTGGAAGTGCAAAAGGTGGTGGAGCTGGAGGTGTTTCTGCATCGCGTGCGATATTTACGGTTGTGCTTGCGTATATCCGAGCTTGAGGAACGACGTGAGACGACGATCACGAGCGGGACCCACGTAGGGTGGTGAAGGTGGAGGAGATGGTGGAAGAAGAGGAGAGTCGCCGTGGCAAACGGAGACGACGACAACGTCCCGCAGCTTCGAGGAGACGTCGTGTACGTAATACCGACGCGGCTCGATGATATCGGAAACCCCTCGTGGGTTATAGCACGAGAGAAAGAGAGACAATTGGTGGAAGAAGGATCGAGGGAGAGTGAGCAAGAGAAAAGAAAGACTAGAAGGTGTAGAAAAAACGTGAGGGAGAGAAGGGAAAAGGAAAAAAGAAAGGAGAGAAAGATGGAAGCAAACCCCTGGGTCGAAACACGGAAACTACCACGAGTCGAAAACTTGCGTATCCGAAGAAAAGAGAAGAGAGTGGGTGATAGAGATGAACGAAGTACGTAGACGCGCGGATGCATCCTGGTAGAACCTCAGGGACCACCATCAACAATGTTACAGGAACCGTCCGGTGGAAGTAACTTTATACCAGGGAATATCGCGCCGTGAAGATCTCCTCCTTAGTGGGCTCGACTAAATTCTCTTGGAAACTAAAGGAGAAGTGAAGCAGACGCGAGGGAGAGAGAAGAGAAAAAAGGAGAGGACGATGATGAAGAAGAAAAAAAAGGACGTCGAAGGAAGGTTGGTCGACGATCCTATCGATATCCCAAGGACCGCAGAAATATTTACGGGAGCGAGCACGGTGTAATTGGCTCCGCTTAGAATGGCCCACGGATGAGCCTTGCTGGCTCTCCGTTTCCTTTCCACCGCTGATGTCTTTTTACGCTTGCAAATCGTTCGCCACGGCGGACCCTAAAATGCGGCTAATTCGAGAGTAGGACGGAGGAAAAGGATTGGAGCCGGTGGTTAAACGAGATTTCTCGAGAGGCAAGAGGGTGAACCGATTTGTCTGCTGATAGGATTTGGCGCGATGTTGTAATTCGCGGTGTCCCCTTTCGAGCACCCTCGTGCGTGAATTAGGACCCTTAAAATTTTGCAAACCTCGGGACTGTGGTTAGGACGTTGTCGATGAAAATTCCACTTATCATTTTTATGCGGACCTCTGCGAGTATTCGGCAAATCGTTGGAGAGAACGAAGCATTGTTTAAATAAATGTCTACGGACGAATCCCAGCGGCCATTGACAGGAAAATTTGCCATTTAGTGCACGAGAGCATAAGGACGTAACCTTTTTTCGTAATCGTATAAACGGATTTGCACGGGTAATATGTACGCCGTAGATGGGTAAGGTACACCGTTGCAATTCGGCGGGCGTTCGGCAAGCGAAATTGGCGATGGAACGTGTTCGGCGTACGAGAGCGGAATCAAGGAAAAACGGGAGTTCCTAAACATTAGCAACAGGGACGAAAAAAGAGGGGTGGCGGGAATTCGACTTGGTAGGTGCGGGGTTGGGAGGGCACAATTCGTATGCCAAGACGGATGAATGGGCACGATGGTGGCGGATAAAAGGGCAGGATATAAAAATTCGCCAGAGGACGAAATCCCTCCGGATTTTTCATGGCATCTCAAAGCAGGAGGATAGTCGAAGCAGAATATTCGAAAAGGGCTGCGCGCATGACGATCTTCAAAAGTTTGAAAACTCGGTTGAGTAAATACCTAAATGCAATTCATCTTAAATTTCACGCAGGGAAAAAGCAAAACGCACGTTCGGTTATTTTCTTGCAAAATTGTTACGAAGAACGCGTCTGCGGAGATAAAATGATAAAATTCCTTTCGTTCACAGATTCAATATTATACGGTCCTCGTGATGGCAAATAATGGAGTAGCAGGGGCTAAGTAAATATAGAAAATTTCTCAGACTTAATTTTTCTAAATTCCGGCGGGCAAGCCGTCGCGTCGTCGAGTTTGCATCGGCTCGAGAGCACGACGAATTGCAAAGTCTTGTTGGAATTCGTTAAACAAATTCATGGACTCAAGAGTGTCTTGCACCACCGTAGTCGGCGGCGACTCTCCGCGACAAAAGCTCGAGCGAGGCTAAAATCGGAGAGGCAAGAAAACGAGAAGAAATTTCCAGGAAAGTCTACAGCGCACGGTGGCAGTGCCGCGTTCGCCTTGGATGGTGTAAAAAGGCCTCGACGACGACGACAAAAGCGACAGGGACTTCGAAGTGTATTGCAAAAAATAAGCAGCTCCCGGGTACTCGTTGAGCAAACACACGGAGTTGCGGCATTCGTAACTTCCTTTTAGCTTGTTCACCGTGTAATAAGAACGTAGAAACGACAAGTGTACCGGTCGAGCACGGAATATACGCAAATGGTTAAAATTCAAGTGAACGTTACGAAAGTAAGATGGGTCTTATCAAAAAATCATGGACATAGAAAGGTGCATAAATATCTTGTTAAAAAAAAACCAAACTAAATGCATGGAAAACATTCATTAATTAACCATCAAAGAAAATCATAAACGGTTTAAATTTACTAATGCATTTCAGCTTTATAAAAGCTTAAATAACAAAGGCTATTTTTCTTGAGCACAAGTACCCTCGTGGAAGACAACGAAGAAGTTGACAATGCGTAAAATTCATTTAACCTCTAGGAAGAATAATTTTACAATGCAGGCAGCGTACGACGACTCACGTGACACATCTGTTCCTGTGCTCGACGAAAAAATTAACGAGTCCGTAAGAATGGCTGTGGGCAAATGGGGGAAAAACGCAGGAAAATCTGAGGCATCGCGAGCACGAGTGGACGAGAAGGACAAGAGTGAGAGGGTGAAAGGAGACCAAAAAAAACAATCAAAAGAAACACACACGAGAAAATTCACGAGGAAGCTAACCCCCCGACATCGTTCGAGGAGGAAAAGCACTGCGAGCTAAACTCGCGACGAGCGTTTAAAAACGATTCACCGCGAAGAGATGGGAAATTTCAAAAGCCGAAGATAAACCGAGAGAGGTCCGAGGTAGTCAATTTGACGGTGCTTCTCTCCCGTAGTAATTACCGGTTCTCGGATAACAACTAACTCGGGCACGGGGCACTGTAATTTTCAGGAGAGGGAAAAAAAAAGATGAAGCAGGAGGGGGTGCGCGCCTCTCACAAGGCTCGCACCAACCTCCGTTCTCCTTTCCACAATGGGATTATTTCCAGAGGAATTGCGCTCGATAGCACGTTACGCGTAATCGGAGGAGGTAAAAGAAGGTAAGTGGA
Organism: Tiphia femorata; assembly: GCA_944319695.1. Classification (NCBI taxonomy): domain Eukaryota; kingdom Metazoa; phylum Arthropoda; class Insecta; order Hymenoptera; family Tiphiidae; genus Tiphia; species Tiphia femorata. The sequence goes on from OX090904.1 coordinate 4,912,131, forward strand.
AACTTTATCCTAGAGAGCCTTAAACGGGACGAGGCCCGACGGATATCGGAGGATAGAAAAATTTCAACGCTTATTATTATCGCGAATAAGGGCAAGCGAGGTATGTAAAGCGCTTGAATGAGAAATATCGAATGGAATTGCATACGGTATCAACTTGCTACGGGGTACCACCCAGTACCGCGGAATAACCAAGCAAGCTTCGCCCACCGGCTTGCGCCTCTTGGTCGGAAACATGCGTTCGACATATGCAACATTGTATTTCAATGCGGCAGAGATAAATAAAGCTTCCGCCTGGCCCACGCGCGATCTCGTACGTTCTCGCGGAGCCATTCGCGATAAGTCACCGGGTCGATATCGCGCGTGTTGTTCCCCGTCATACGTAGCGACATTACTTCGAGTATTATGCAAACGACGTACGAAACGGTTTGTCGACTCGAATGCACGCCGGTAGGCGCGAAGCGCGCCGAGCAATACTCCGCAAATGCTAATAGTCTCTCTTTACCTTAGAACCCTTGGATCGAACTTGTCCTCTACCTTGCGCTTCGATCGTCGAAGGGCGGACACCTCCTCGTTTTTGGCGTGGGTCAAAGAAAGGAGGAAGAATGACGAAAGAGAATGAGAACAACGAGCGAGAGTAGGACGCGAGGAAGGATGAGAAGAATGAAAAAGTAACGGTGACTTGCAGTGCGCTAGCAAACACCGCGAGAGGCCACGCACGTGTATGAGTACGCGCCGCACGCCCCCGGTGGGAAAGAACGAAAGGGAGAGTCGAGGTTAAACAAAGATGCGGCGAGCAGGGTGTGTGGAATAAAAAGCGAAAAGAGAGGAAAAATGGCGAAAGAGAAGAATGCCGCGCGTATGGTCTCTATATGTGCGATCTGAAAGGGGACAGAGAGGAGAGCGCGGCGACGAGTAGCACGTAGGATGAATAACGGGGAGCAATACAAAGCGACACAGAGCCGGAGAGCCCAGCTCGCGTGCTTCGAAAGAGGGTAAGAAAGGTACGAAGGGCGAAGGGCCGGGGATGGAAGAGAAAGAGACCCACAAAGAGGCGCGGAATGGGACAAGAGAAGACAAGAGAGAAGTGAGAAGGGAGTGGGCAAGCTGGTATATAGACACCGGGAGCAAGCCTCCCTTCAGGAAGTTTCACTCTCGGGCCTCCTCGATTCTCGCACCGTTTCTATCCGTTCTTCTCAGCTTACGGGGACCTCTTTTCAAAAATGTCGTTTTCTTCGCGTGCACTCCTATTTTAATTGGGACCAAGCGGTACAAACGTGCGAAAACGTCAATTTTCTTTGACATACGTTAGGGTACCACCTATTGGAACAAGCGAGCCAGGTGCGAGAGGTCGGCTAATGAATTCGAGCAGGTTGAAAATTAAAAAGAAAATTAGTTTTTCTTAGATCGGCGACGGGGTGATTTCATAAAGGCAACCACTGGAGGGAGAGAAACTCCATCCATTCTTTCGAGATCGTCTTTCGTTTTACGAATAGGTGTAGGGTGTCTTTTTTTACGTGGAAATTGCGAGCGTTCGAAGCGTAAACCGCCAATGTCTCGGTCTGCCTCTCTTCCGCTCTTTTTCCAAACGTCCCATCTACGGCGTGTGTTATCCCGTTGTAAAGAGAAGAACAAGGAGAAGAAACGAGGAGAGACAGCAAGCACCGTGATATACGAACACCGAGGACGTAAAGTATCTTCGTCTGTCCTTCTCTTCTCAATCTCTCGCATATCCACCAACCGCTTGTCCCTTTCTCTCTCTTTTCACGCGCAACAGAGAAGGGAGCGCAGGCTAACGATAAATAGCGTAAGTGTGCACCGCCATTAGGACGCGACGCGCCGCTGTCCCCAAAAGGTCCGCCGTAAAACAAGAAGCTCGTGCGGTTTACGGCTCGCGGCGTGCTAAACGCGCGCGCGCGCGTATAGGCCCTTGAAAAACACACGTGTGTGTATGCGAAAGAGAAAGAGAGGAAGAGAGAGGGTGAGGGAGGGAGAGAGAGAGAGGGACAGAGAGAGAACACACGTGGGTATCGTTTAAGACCGGTTTGCCACCACTCAAATGGGAAGTTTGCATACGCGCGCGATCGGGCTCGACGTTTTGCCTACGCGTCGACGAATCTGCCGCTCATTTTCGAGAGATCGTTCTTGCCGACTAGACGTGCTACACGATGAAAGAGAAGTAACAGACCACTCCAAACACCACGTGTCACAAAGACGAATTTTCAATTTCACCCAGTCCAATCTCAACCTGACGATTTTGTCCTGCACGTGGATTAGAAAAAAAAGAATTATTTTTATAGTTTGAGACTTTTATCTTTACTTTCCAAAGAGGTCCTGCTGTCCCTTATTAACCGCAGGTAGTCTAACCGGAAATTCGAAAAAATCATTTACTTTTACGTTGATTACAGGAGAATCAACCCTTGAAATATTCTTACTTCCCTATGACGTGAAGCATCCGCCTATCGTTCAAGCGCTATTCAACTGAAGTCGCTATAGAGTTATATCGCTATAAGTTCAATCGACCTGGAAAAAGTTAGCGATTAATGTGCTACCTAGTCACCGACAATCGAACCCGAAACTAAACGTTTCCATGAGAGTTTGGACCACTCTGTAGAACACACTTTAACCGTTTGTCCTCCACCTCCATCTTCTTCATCCCAGCTCACCACCCATCTCCTGTTCCTCCTCCTGGCGTGTACCTCACGGCATGCGTGAACACGCGTTATGCCCGTTATGCGAGTGCACGCGTGTTAAATGCTTCGCGTGAGCAGGAGCATTCTTGCGTACCGGCGCATTACACGCGTCCACGCTCACGAGGCAAGAGCGAGCATGAGCACGGGAATTACACGCGCTACGTAAAGCTGCGCAGAGGACTAGGGAGGTAAATGGCGAATCGAAGGCCAAAGCGAACGAAACGACTCATTTGAGCAAACACGCGAAGGTAGGGTGCGCACTTGCGCAGTCGTCGCGATCCGCCGAATCTCGAATCTAATTGCTTCGTACGAATTACCCAACCTAGTGAATAACACTGAAGATACTTTTTTTATTCAAAACAAAAAATCTTAGAATTTACCCGCGGAGAGCATTTCGAGAGCAGTAGGGTCGTACGAGAGTTTACACCCGCGCGCTTACCTCTTCCAGAGTCCCGTCTACATTACGTAAAGCCTGGTCGAGCGAGGAGAACTAGAGGGCTTTCTGTCTGTAGAAATGCATCCACCGCGAGCGCGAGCGTTCAAAAGTTTGCATTTTCTCGTGTTTTCGCTGGAATGCGAGAGTTCGCACTTGTATCCGTAGTAAGGTGTTTCACGTGCGCCCGCGCGCTCTTAAAGGGACGAGGGTCTGCCTTCCATCCGCCTTACGTATCCCACGCGAAAATGTCTCCCTCCAGGATTACTCTACTGCTAGCGTACGCGCGCGACGGTGGTAGTTTAAGGAAATTTCAGGAGGGTTATGGGCAACGCCATAACACTTACCTCCGGCGTAACGCTAGCGGGTGGTTCCGCCAGCTTTCGCGCGGAAGAGCCGAGAAAAAGTTTCTCGTGGTTCCGCGCGCGCGATCCGCGATAGCGCGGATGGAAAAGAAGCGGAAACGAGCGATGAGGGAAAATGTGGAAAAGGGAGAAATTACGTATTCCGCGTTGATTGCGTCGGCATAATTACCGAGTCTATTAGAACAGGAGCCACGCCCTCCTTCTCCGCTTCCTCCTGTGCTATAATCCAACACGATGGTTCGAGTTTCATATTTTCTTTTTTTTTTCATATTTTCTTCTTCAAAATGTACCGCGCGCTTCTTTTACGACACCACTCCACACATCCACTCGCATTAATTTATGTGGCTGCGCTCTTTGACCGAGAGATCAACGAATAGTCCGGAATAAATTATCTCGAGTCCATCGTGGAAAAGAGTATTTCGCTGTATTACATGGAAGATATGATCGAACCGCGAAAATGATCTCTACCATTCTTTTGAACGTTGGACTGTATTTTTTGTCGATGTTTAAGATAACCGACGAATTTCGAGAAATTTTGTACTGTTTCAGTCTCGCGGATTTTATTAGCGAAGAATAATATTTTAACTTTGCAAAGGTATTTGGTATTGGGTGAACTTAAAAAATCGGTTTGTGTAAGATTAATTAGAATAAATTGATAAAACAGGTTCGGAAGCTGAACGCTTCGTCGAGATATAATTTTACCCTTGTTACGTTCCTGCGCATTGCATCTATCGGTCTCTTCTGCTCCGCTTTCAATCCACCTGCATACCTACCGCGCGCGATAGCTTCGCAAACTTCGCTTCTCATGCCAAGTCTTTGGATCTGATAGGGAGAACGCGAATGAATATTCACTGGTGCCGCCAGGTTCTCTCTTAGCTACGTGTCCTATCTCGCTGCTGTCTTCTGTGGGAGCGCGCGTTCGCAAGCTCTCACCAAGCAGAACGCCGCTTCAGGAGTGTCAAAAGGGTAGACCTGCCTTTGGACCTGTTCGCACGTACACGGAGGGAAGGAAGGATGAATTGTAGAGAATCGAAGCACGTTATTCCTTAAAAGTCTCTCTCATTAAATATAAGCGATCCGAATCGTTGGATTATCCTGGACGAAACTCTTACGGCCACATGTGACACACATCAGACAATATTATAAAAAACGAAACAACCCGAATGATTTAAAAAGTAAGCACCTCTCGACAATATTATTCCTATTATCGTAGTAACGATATTCACGGTAATAACGAAAATTGAAGTAAAGATAAACGAGCACCGAGAATTTGAGAAGCACTGCGAGATCCAGAGAGAAATAAAATTTACGCGAACAGTCGTCGAAGGTTGCACATCTAATTGCCTACCCCGTCTAAACGAGTCCCTTGGAGCTCCGTCTCACGATTTTCTGCCGTAAGCAAACGCCACGCCGCACCTACCGCGAAGGGTGCGAATCGAAATCCCATTATTCGACGTCTTCACGGAATTCCAAGAGTCGCTCTCCAAGTTCTTCTACTCTCCGCGCCACTTCTCGTCTCTCGATCCGTCCGATAGGCGACGACGAGGGACGTTCGATTCCCGCGGTAGCCGCCGCCCTTTTCCACCGGAAGGCCTCAAACTGTTTTTCGAGCGCACCGACGTGTCCTTCCGCAATTACGGACGGTGGGCGACGGTCCTTAAAAGTCGATTACCTTTCGTCGACCCGGGGTAGAAAGCGGTTTCTGTAACGCTCCACCCCTCTCACCGGACTGGGTTCTACCTCGTTCCACTTCTCCTCGCCTTCTTCTTTATCATCCTTTCTCCGGCTCCTTCCTCGGAGGAGAATGAAGGTAAGAAAGGAGGAGGACGGAGTCCTTAGAGGTGGATTCTCTTACCGACGTACACGATGTAATCTCGAAAGAGAGGAAGAAGAGGTGACGGAGACGAAAAGGGAGAGATTAGACGGGTGGCCCTTGGGGCGATCTTGTTAGCGCTAACCCGGCCACACCGAGGCGAAGGGAAAAGGACAACGTCGCGGCTACGTGGTGGACCCAAGAGCACGGGTTACCTCGTGCAATTGCAAGTCGCGTACCCTGCGCGACGTTAAGATCGTGCCCTACCCTCGTTCGGTTCGTCGCCAAGCGCGATAATAACTTCCGGCTTGATCCCACAGACTTCGTCGCTCCCGGAATTTAAAAGGCGTGGAGTCGACTGGATTATTTGTTCGTGCTTCAAGATTATTGGAACGAATGAAGGGTCTACTTTCCACTTTATTTTTCTAATTTCGCAACAGCTATACTAAGAGACGAATTAGATCCCAGAATTTATTAAGATTCTCTAAGTTCGATTAGTCCTTTTGCTCCAACCCCGTTTGCCATTCTTACATTCTCTCGTGTCCCAACGATTAGAATTTGTCCAGGACCGGCACCGGCACTGAACTCCCCTGGAAAAGTGCAGAGTACATGTTTACATCGTATGCACGTATATACCCGCATACATATGCGTTCTGCACTTTTCCGGAGCGTTCAGGAATAACAAGAACGTTTATCTATTGCGATGAGAGGAATTTTGCATTTTGCCTCGCAGCCAGCAGCAGCTTCTGCCAATCCTCAGCCGGCATTATTTTCCGTGCCTCGCGTTCCCGCGAGTGAGAATCCAGGGCGCGCAAACCCGGAAGGCACAAGTGAAAAGCGAATTTTCTCGGAGGCTGCGCGCACGCACTCCCTACGTAATCTCAAAAGAGGAGACGGTCTGCCGCGCGAAAAGGAAAAGGGAGAGATTATGCCAGGATCCCCTCGGGCGATCTTGTTAGCGCTAACCAGACGACGTGACGCGCGCGCGCTCGCACAGCAAAGTAGAAGACAACGTCACGGAACGCTTTGCATCGATACCGCGCGGTCCTCTTCCTCTTCCTCGAGCTTGTACACCACGTTGTAACGCTCTCGCCTCCGTGTCCTAACGTCGTAATAAGACACGCGTTGGCCGTCCCTTAGTCGCGTCCGCCAATACCTTATTACGAAGCTTCTTCCCTTCGGCTTCTCTCCTTCGAGAAAACCCTCACCTCCGAGGGCGCAGCTGCCCTCGGGCTGCGAGAGAATGCGCGCCGATGTAAATTATCGTTGAAAATGATAAAGGTAAGAAAAATCTTCGAGAAGGCGAAGGTCCACAGCGGCCGCCTCGAGGGATTTTTGTGTCTTTGTACACTACACGCGTGCGTGCGCCCATGAAAGTTAATCAATAATTTCGTTCGATTCAATTTTAATATCGCATCGATGAAATTCGTTTTACGTAGAAGGTAATACCCGGAGTACGTGGCTTTATCTTTCGAAGGAAAAAAAGCAGCGCTGAACAAAGAGAATTATTTGTATTTCAGTTTTGTAGTTAATAAATAATTATCGTTAAAATTGAAATATCCGTGTTTCATTAAACCGTGCACGGAGGTTGCTCCTCACGTCCCATGACTTACAATTAGAAAGGAATAAGTCTCACCGTGCACCGGACTAAAAACGATTGCTACGGGATTATGTAAAATGTTAGAAAAGAAACGATTCTTTGCCGGTTGATCTTGCTGCGCATATTTATTTTTTTACCAGAGGAATTTCGTTTACTTCCTCGAACAATGAATGATGCCAGGTGTCGTCGACCTATCGAGTGATTTCCTTCGCAGGAACGCGAGGACTGGCGCGCGGGCGCGAAAGGGACAGAATCAATGACATTGTCAACACTTTAGCAGGCATATCTCGAGAACTAGAAGGAGGATGGGCCGAATCCAGGGGCGTACCTGAAGTGTTATCGGTGTAAGAGGAAACGCGGGGCCGATGGGAGAGTCTTAATGATCCTCTCGCGTGTCTCTCATCGTCGCGTCGGTCAACAGAAATTTATACTCCGGTCTCAATGTCCGCGCTCCGTGGTTAACCGCTGAGAGTACGGCTGGCTCGAATGTCTCGAGTACGACGGAGCGCTACATCGATCGAGATTTCGCAAAAAAGAAGAGAAAGAGAAGGAGGAAAGAAAAATAAAATCGATGGTTCGACGTCCACGAACCCGAGGACACGAGGGAGAATGTTTTTCTCCGTTGAAACGTATCGTCAGCTAAGTCACGATCGGAGAGGAAGAGCAGAAATTTTTTTCTCCATTTTTCTCCTTTTGTTTAATCCGCTAATTGTGCGATAAGACTGTACGGATTACGAGAGGATGTACTCGCTAAACACAGGGTACACGCAGCTACGGTCAAAGCGAATAAAATATCGGTGAGATTACAGTTTCTGGGTTTATTTTCGGTTTAAAATAAGAAATTTACGATTATTTTAACTTACTTCCCCGAATAAGTTCCGGTGGGGAATATACATTAAATTTAACTTGCAAAAGCTAATTTATTTCTTGAAAAGGGATTGACTTATTCTTGTATGTCGAGTACACTCGTCGAGCACAATTAAAAAGTTAAGAGCTCGGGTAATACGTACGTTACCCTCCGTGTTCGGCTTTTACCAGGAAAAAAGACCGAAGAGATGGATAATACGTAAAAGCCGCAAAATTTTCCATGCGCCTTCTTATCTTCTGCGAGTTCAGGTAAGCTCCAGAACTCGTTGCCTCCACCCTGCTCTTCGATAAATATCTCGTCAAGGTGAAAAATTAGAATAGCCGGGAATCTAAAGAGCCTGGATGAAGGTAATTCCATCGGGGCTAGCAATTTTCGCCGAACCGGATCCGACGGCGTCGCGTCGCAGGTCTCGCTCCTACCCCCAGGACTTTTCCGCAAGCGGCAGGCGCTTCCAGTTTCGCCACCGCCGGCATAACACATCGATTTTCCATTCTGGCAAAATGTCTACGCGTCTACGTCGAGCTGCCCGGCGCGACGGTAATTTTCTCAAGATGACTCTACCGGGCATAAAAACGTTCCTTGCGAGAGGCAAGACGATTCTCCCTTCAAACGGCATCCCTCCCGCTCGAGGCAACCTAGATCGACCCTCTTCCTCTCCACTTCCTCCTCCTCTTCTTCGATCCTTGTATCTCGTGGCACCTACCGGTAAATCGCCGACGACGAAGCTTCCTCTATCGCGAGAATCGCCTAATCGATTTGAACTTAAGAGTCCACGAGTGCATCCGCCCTCGAGCGCGTTTTCCTCAGGAGTAAATAGATTTTTCATTTTGACGAAGTACCGCAGCATCGCAGTTGTGCCCACGGATGACTGAGAATACGAGGAGGCGAAGGTGGAGAGAAGTAAGGAGAACCCTCGGTTCTTCGAACGCGTCGACATCCGCCCGAGTAGAGTAGAATCAGCAGAACCCTGCCCCGTTATCGTTATCATCCACTCGTATATCGATTTCGAATTAGCGAGACGCCGCGTCCAAGAGGTTCTCTCCTTAGGAGCGTATTCGCTGAATTCTCGTGCCTTATCGGCGCTCGAGTTCACCTACCACGAGGAGTTTACGACGGAACGCGTGATAAATTATCGTCGCAAAACCTGATATCGCAATATCTCTAATACCGATTCTCGAAGAGGTGCCCTGTAAATTGTGTAGTTGGGATTTTCAACCGTAGAATACAACGTACGAGTAATTTATTTAGAAGTGTGAAATACGAGAGAGCCCACGAGGAGGGGGCGTCAATTGGTGCTTCTCGCTTTTAAAAGCGCATGACAAATATTTCTGCGTCCGAAACGTTCGTTCTGGACCTCCGGGTGGGGTCCGGTGAAGTCGAAAAGAAAGGATAAAAAAAAAACCGAACGGGGTGAGCCATGGCGGAGTCACGCCAAGGGACCAAAGGGCAAGGAGACAGAAAAGAAGAAATGGAAATGAAAGCGCGCCACCGTGGACTAACCTCTACCACCTCCTTCCTTCTCGTTTCTCGCTCTCACGATCTGCATCCTACACCTATATTTTGTCGTGTCGCGTCGAGCAGCTTTTGCAACGCGCAATCGTGTACCCATTTAGATGAATCTTGCCGATAGAGCAGAGCGAGAGGGTCCCCCGCGGTGTGGGTCTCTTCGGCGTGCGAGCCGTGCGCGACGCGCCAGTAGAGGAAGAAAAAGGGGAAGAGGAGGAGGAGGTAGCGGTGGTAGTGGAGAAGAAGAAAAAGGATAAGTCGCAAAGGGGAGCGTGGCGCATAGGCGCGACGAAACGGGAGTCGTGTCGATTTATAAAGAAGCTGCGAGCAGTACTCGCACGGTCGAGCGCGAGGGAAAGGAGAGGAAGAGGAGAATGAGAAGAGAGAGGAAGAGAGGCTGGGACGAGACGTATTTCGAGCTACCCGTTTCAGCCGGATTGATATTCGAGCCGTGGCCGGCGCACAGGTAATTACCTGAGCTCCCTTTGTGCACGATTCTCTCTTTCTCTCTTGCTCTTGTCCTCTTACTACTACTACCGACTCTCTCTCTCTTTCTCTCCATCTCTCTCTCTTCTCTTTCTCGCCTCTCGCTGGCTCCCCACGGTCAAGTCTCTCCTAATCAAAATCAAATGGCGATCTCCCGCCGCGGTGCTCGGCCGCCGGATCGAAAGTCCAATTTGCCGTGGCAATTTTCACGGTACAATTAAAGTCAGACGCTTGTCGTCCCCTCTCGTCGATCGGCAGAGGCGAGTTTTGATTCTCAACCGGGTCCATTATTAACTCTTCCAACCGACCATTCGTCCCGGGCTATTGATACTTTCAATATTGATATGAAATGTATACCCTCGGTCGCTCGGATCTTATCGTTTCGAGTGAGTTCCAGTCCCGGTGGTTTTGCGATTAGTCGAGATCAATGGCTTTTTGTTTAAATGCGATGGAAAAGGGGAAGCAGAGAGGGCGAATCGCGAGGACAGAGAGGAGAACGAATGAGAAGTGGAAAAACGGAAATTCGATGAAAGCCAATTAAGACTTGTAGATTGCCTCGCGAGATAAAGGTGAGTTTTGACAAAGAAAGGAAGTTTTGTGTGGCGATCCGATTGCCACTGTGACTTCCCAAAATATAGAAAAAGGGAACTTCGTTTCGATGGACCCCCGTGCAATATTCAATCACTTTTCCAGTGATCTCGTCGAGAGACGAGGTAGAATTTTCCACGATTAACAAGGACGTCGTTAAGATCGCGAGTGATCCAAGAAGGGAGGAAGAGTAAATTAAAAGCGCCCATTAAAAATGAGATTTTCTCGCGGAAAGGGTGCGAATCGTTTTACAGAGGGGACGACACTTGTCGCGCGGTAGTCAACTCGCGTTCTAAAGATCCAACCCCCGCAAGAACCAGGAGCCCTTGTCGAATTAATTTACAACACCTCCTCCAAGCCTAATGACGGAGATACCGTTTAATTGCCACGCTGGGTGAAGATTCTAATTACGCGATGAATTAAACGCGTCAAATGTTTTCCGAATGCCGTGGGACGTGTAATCATTTTTTACCGCCCTGAAAGTTTCCATGGTTCTGTGTTAAATTTAACCCAGCCGTCTTTTTACAGCTTTAACGGACTTCTTAATTGTCGATAATTGACTATTTTATTCATTTCTTTATTCACCCTTCTCAATGATTTACCGAACATTCGCGTGTTCAGCGAATCATTCGATTTTACGAAGATGCGTGCCGTCAGACTGCAAAAATGTCCAGTCACTATAGACAAAGTGGAATTTCTACCTCAAATTAAATCCAAGAGACAGACTTCCGAATAAACCCCAGCCAGTTCTTGTCGTCTGGGAGACGCGTCAAAGAGCACGGTAGGGCAACCGATACAAATTGCAGTTTGATTACGAGCTCCCAGGGAGGTGAACAAGGGTGGCCGGCTATAAGTTGTTGCTTGCTCCGAAGGGAAAGCCAGTTTTTATAAGCTCAAGGAAGCAATGCACATCCGGTAGCTGGCGAATCATGATTTCTCCATTAGAGGCAGGCCCGTCGTGTCAGAGGGTGAGGGTCTCGATGGATATTTCATTGGAAATCGAGCGATGGTCGAATATCGACAAGAAAGCACCCCGTTAAGCACTATGGGACGTTGTTCGAAGTAAACTGACTCCAATAACAGCAACGTGTAAATAAATATTCGTTATCATCGACTTATTCGACATTCGACAAACTATCAATTATTTATCATTACACAGACTCTTATACGAAGTGCAAATTAGTCCTATGAAAAAAACCATCAACAAGTCCGGTAGACAAGTTACGAGCGATATCTACTCTCTTATCCCCCATTAATCGGAGCTTCAGCGGGACGAATATTTGCTTCGTTAATTACTCGTAAACTATCGTTTTTACGTGCCGACGACGCCGACGGCACACGATCGAGCAGAATTTAATTGACGGCCACTACGCGGTTGGCCTCCATTAAGCGGCCACACAGTAGACTCTCCGAGCCCCCTCTACCAATAATGATCCCAAAGCCACGAAAAGCTCGAGCGCGAACGAGGGATGGAAGGGGTGGAAGGGTCTCCACGGTAACCGCGTTCAGGCCGAGCGGCACAAATTTAATATCTCCAAGTTCATAATGACACCCCTGGAAAATGAGCGCTGCCACCCTCCTACGCGCGACAACCCCTCACCCTCTGGTCCACCCACCCTTCCGGCATCAGGAACCCCTCTTTGCCGCGGGTGCGCGTCTCCGTGGCGAGTAGAACTTCACCTCGACACCCTTGCCTAAGCTTTTTCGCTCGAAGAGTACGGACCGAGGATAAATTCCTGGCCGCGCAGGGGTGGTTTATTAGGCAGACCGGTCAAAGGAAGCCTATTTCTATTCACACCCCCTCCAGGCCTTTCCTTTCTGCGGGAGGAACAGTCGAATGTGAAGAACCCCTGCCGTCCCTTGGGATCGTTGGTTATTCCAAAGAAGCCACGGGGATTTCGCGCAATTAAAATCAAAGACGGTGAGGAGGAAGGAAGGGAAGAAAATGCGATGGGTAAAGAGAGGAGAAGGAGCGGGTAGAACAGCCGCAGGGGACTCTGGTGGAATTAGGCGACAAGAGAACCTTCGGCACATCGAACTCTGTCTTCTATATTCTCTCTTTCTCCATTACTTTTCTCTCCTCAATTCTACAACGTCGAGCTCGTTTTGAGTCTCGGCGAAATAACAGCGCGCCATGCCAGGACCTACGGACTGCTACCGGAGTTACGAGAGTGCCTGTCGAATTAGTCGCGGCAGAAATGGAGAACCTGCTTCGAAGGTGGGAAGACCGTAGGAGTAGGTGGAGGAGAGAAGAAGGATGTGACGGGAGAATGGAGGATGAAAGGGGCCCACGAGGTGCGAAGTTTCTCGGTTTACTGCGAAACTGAATCGCGGAAGGCAAACGAAACGACGAAACGCGACGCCAGAAACGTTAGGGTGAATTTGCTTAAGAGGAGAATCGATGATGGCGCGCGATCGTCACGAAGCGAAGGACAAATGGATTTTTTTACATTTTTCCAGAAATTGTGCTTCTCACGTTGCTGTATTACGAAGAACCGAAGACTCGTGTATGTGAATGTCACGATTGTCGTGTACAGCAGACATCGGCGATCGCACCAATGTAAAATTTAATATTTCGTCTCTAACCCACGCAGTCGCCCGAAATTTATCCTCACCCCTCCTTCGCGCATATCCAACCACGGTTTCAAAATCGGCAAGATTAAAAAGAACGAGGAGGCTCATTCGGGCGTGTCTCGTACAAAGCAACGACCCCTTTGACCCGGGCGTCGTGTCTACGCGCGTTCGCTCCCTCTGTCGAACGTTATAAATCCACGACTAAACCCCGGATTCCACTTCAATCCGCGGCGTTCCTCGGACAATTAGCCGACCAAGCGTTTGTGCTTGCAGCAGGGTGGCAACTCAACAGGGAGAAGAGAGGGAATGCGTATTCGAGAGGACCTCAAAGTTCCGCGGCTCGCTTTCGATTATTAAAGTGCGTCGCGACGTCGGCTGAGCCGAAGGACTAAGAGAAAGAGAGGTGACTGCACGCGAACGAAGAGAGACGCGACGAGAGTTCAGAAGTCGAGCGAGGAAAGGATAGAGGGTAAGGGTGAGAATTTATTTGGCGATTAAATTCTCGGATTCGCAGTAGTACTGGCTTCTTGATCGTCGGGACAACGGGAACGATGCCTTCTCTCTTTTTCTTCTCTACTTGCTTTACGTATGTCCTTACTTTATTTCAATCCTACGGAAGAAAGCGTTTCGAGGAACCCAATATACATCGTCGGCTCACGGAAGCGCGTCGATAATTATTTTCACCGACAATCACGATCGAATATCAACCATAGATACACCCAGGCTCCCGGCGACGCGAGCCCTAATCGACAGGATAATTCCTAAACGTCCGACGCTTGCTCCTCACCCTCCTCCTCATCCTCGACCTCCTCCAGCCTCCGCTTGGAATAGCGACGGCCGAGCAATGCCGGTGCTCGCAGTAGCAGCAGGAGAGTGCATCAGGCCGGACATAACGTTCGATTGGATTAGCTTTGTGGAGAACGGAATTCGCGGCTCGCGCATTACCGAAGGCATTACGAAGGGTGATGCATGGGATTCGGACGAGGGGTGGCTCGTGGTTACACAGCCTGGCCTAGGAGAAGCTGGAAGCTAAAGCGTGAGGCCTCGTAGGGCCAGCCAGGTATTCCTTTCCTCGATCACCCTCTTCCTCTTCTCTTACTCTCTCTCTCTCTCTTGTTTCTTCTCCGTCTCTGTTCTCTCTCGCTCACTTGTGAGCGAGTTAATCAACTAGATGCGTTCGGCTCTTGCCGCGCATTGCAACAAGCGCGTTCCACTTGCGGCAGCACGTGTGACGATGCTACGACAAAGGAGGTATGTTACCGTAAGGGTGAAAGGCGCGATGTCAATTACGTTGCCGCAGAGGCGATGCATTTTAGGTCGCAAATTTGGTGATTGTTAGAAAGGAATTTGCACTTCTCAACAATTTCCTTTGTAATATTATCAACGGTAACTCTACAAACGTTTGTCGATACGTCTATCGATCCAATAATTAATTTCTCATCGCTACACCTTTCGCACGATTGAATTCATTTCAATTCGGGATCTTGACGCCTTTGGGGCGATTTACTACTTACGCACAACAAGCTTCGGTAATTGGATATTTTGTAAAAGGAGCGCGAAGCTCGGTCTTCGTATCAACCCCTTGCATCTGATTCTTCCACGAAATTGAAAGAGACGAGTGGTCTGCGTGACATACGAATTCCAACACCACGGAAGGGTTGATGTCCCGTGCTTGGAGAGTAACGGCGAAGGAGCGATGATTTCGGTCGGTGGCCGCACGGCCCGAAGAAGATGAGAACGTGACGAGGACGAGCCCTCGTGAGCAACGTTATCTCTCGCCTCGTTACTCGAGACTCGCTCTCGTGTTTCATCCCTCGCGTTAGCCACGCGGGTCACGAACGTAGTTTATTATTCCTCGGATAAGAACAATTTTCTCCTCCGTATCTCCTCGCGAATTTCGCCCCGGGGGCGAATTTATCCCGGAACGCATTGGACGCGACCTCAATTCGAGAAAGCCCCCACCCTTCTGGTCGAGGATACTCCAGGATAATTAGGTAATCAAATACGATGTATCGCGACCACGACTATTATCTCCAAGGATACGGCGCAATTATCGCTCGGCCAATCATTGACCGAGATCCAATATCATTTCGACGAGTTACGCAACGAGGTGAAAACGCTAATAACCGAGAATTCAACACCCCCGTTGTAATCGTCCACTCGTTAACGGTACTCGTCGGTTATCAATTGACGATTTTAATTAATCGTTATTTGTTCCTCGCAAATCAGCGAGCAGGGGAAAATAATCGACGTCGAGCTCTCCGCGGTTGGGCGACGAATTTTAATTGGCCATCGTGGATCGCGATGGAAAGAATCGTGGGAAGAATCGTCGAACGGATCCGAATGAGAAAGTAGCTGAAACGTAGACGAGATGGAGAAGAGAGAAGGGGATGAAGAGGGTGGAGAGAAGTGCAGTTTAACGAAAAATCGAGCTTCCGCAACGAGGTCGTTCCTGAAAAACATGGTCGGCGCGCCACGTGTGTGTGTGTCTGTGCGTGCGAATGTGTGCAGGATCTCGATGGACCTTTCATCGATGCCGACCAAAGCTTTCAAAGCGCGCGATTGAAATGGACTGGACGCGGCCTGCATCGATGATGATTATTGACGGGGCCGGCTCTGCGCCACGGAGGGATTGGTCTCGACGCGCGAGGGCGCGCTATACGTACGTTTTATTTTCGGCCCGCATTACTAAGCAGTCTCTTGCCCGTTTCAATTAATTTCGATAAAGGGTGGACCGTGAAAGCTCGAGGACGCGGGTGGCGCGGAGGAGAAAGAGCTGGCGAGACAGAAGAGATCTAAAGGAATAACGAGAGGAGAAATTCAAAGAGAGTCAAAGGCCCTTTAGGTCACTGTCGATCATCAGTCGTCCTACGACCAAAAGTCCGGGAGTCCGTAAATCCAATTCACGATGTGTCGTTCTACCGATAACAACACGACGAACTTTTTAATTACGCGAGTGAAAATGCGGCACGGTGCGTCCTCTTTGAGGCAAAGTGTCGCGGCTAGCATCGGGAAGTCGACTAGAGTGAGAGAAATGCGGTGGAAGAGAAATAGAGAACGGAACCGTCCTGGTAGTGGACGAGAATGGCAGGAGAGGCTACTTGTTTTGCACGGCTGTCCTCCGCTGCCCGCCCTCAGTTGAATTGGCCAGAGATTAACGAGAATTTAATGACAAACGCCGATGAAAGCACGATCGGAACGAAGCGCTCGCTCGCTGCGGCGAGAGACCACCACGGTGAAATTATTGGCCAGCTTCTTCTCTCCGTTCTACTCCAAACGTTCTCTCAAAGTCCTCCACCCTCCTCTTCGCTTCGCCTCCCTCGTTCGCCATTAGCGTGTCCGTTCTCCATGGCACATTGCATTTACAGAGTTCTTTCAAACGAGTACCGTCCACCTCATTCTGCGCTCTGAATTCTCTCCGTCCTCGCTTGATTTTCTCCGTGGACTTTCTATTACATAATTTAGCACCTAAATTCACTCGAGCGCGGATGTGTGCAAGGGGTTTTATTAATTGACCGAGGCAACTCATTATATTTCTTAATTCCTGTATAGGATAGACTTTTTTTTGCGCACTATCTGTATGTCTAAATTGCACCATTATAATCCTCGCATTTCGCGTTTGTTGTCTATCCTCTGAACTATCCTCTTAACACTAGAACTACCAAGCCGGTCAAAATGACCGGTTAACAAAAGAAGTTTCCATACGAAAACAAAAATTGGTAGTTCCAATGTTAAAGAGAAATTCTTGTGAAAGATTGACGCACTCGGATATTTTGACTGGTCGATACTTCTAGTGTTAAATAATTAGGTAATAATCATTTTACTACATTATACACAAATACGTAGGCGTTGTAACGTAGCCTCTGTCTCAGAGACATAAAACGGGGCGATCGAGGATGGAAAAGCGATTGCAAAAGTTAGTTGCACAAGCGCCGAGTGAATTACAATCGAAGGCGATCTCAGTGATTCGATCCCGTCGATTTGCTCCCCTGCGTTGCGCGTAGCCTTCCTGTTATTATCGCGGGCGCGGCAACGTACAATTATGCAAATTGCGCGCAGGTGCCGAGGAAAGATCTCACGCGCGATGTCTCCTCGCGCTGCCGCGATAAGAGACGCGTTGATAGGGCGCGGTTCGATGAAGAGAGAAGGTAGTGGAGTTTATCGAGAGAGAAAATTTACGGTTAAACGAAGTAGAGAGAGCCTCATCTGCGCGTCTTTTCTTATTTACAAAGGTTCAGATAAATATATGTTTGCGATATCGTCCGATTCGGAGCTCGAGAATCTCCAATAAAATCAACAGCTAATTTCGTTTTCGGTTAATTAAAATTGTCCAAGCTTTATTCCTTATCGGATTAGTTGACACTAAATTACTTATCGACCTGAGGTCTTACGATGCAGGTACTTGCACAAACTGTCCCGCGAATGGACACTCACCAATTTGTAAACACCGAGTGCATCGGGTTCGATCGGAACAAAAAGCATCTTGGGAAAATCGAGTGAGGTAGAAGAGGCACGCGCGAGAATTGTTACCCGTGCATGTGTGTGAGCAGTAGAATAGAGGGAGTGAGGGAGAAAGAGATTAAGAGAGATCGCGCGAGATCAGCCTCGCATGAAGCCGAATATAGGATTTATCGAACGAGGGCCGATCGGATTCTCGTATTTCACGGATTTAAATCAACCACCACCGATATTAATTATCGCGGGTAGCGTAACGTTAAATTATACGCGTAGGATGCGCCCCGCGCGCAAAACATTTTGCGCGCTTCGACGAAGAGGAAGGGTAGAGACGAAAATGAGCGGGTGAAAGAAAGACAAAGAGAGAACGAAAACGAGCGAGAAAGAGAGAGCCAACGGTCCCGTACAAAAGAGAGAGAGAGAGAGAGAGAGAGAGAGAGAGAGAGAGAGAAGAGAGAGAAGGAGAAAGATAGAGAGAGGGAGATATTTGAATTGAACGCGGGCCGGGATATTAATTATCACCGCATGAAAGCGAATATCACACACGGTGGGTCGAAAGAGAGAGAACGTTTGCTTTACCCAAAAGCTTCCCAGCCCAAATTAATCTTGATTTATATCGCGTAATTACTTTACGATCGAGCTTGGGGAGTGACGAACCACCCCACCCATCGTCGCAATGCACGATGAAACGGCAGAGTTCATTTGAACTGGCCAAGCGAGACGCAACCGGATGGAACTTGTCCGCGCATACATTCCACCGGTGAAATGACGAATGGTCGAAATTTAATCTATCGATTCTTCACCCTCGTCATTCGTCTCCTTCCACCGATGAAAAGTTCGAAATCTCCTCGACGGAAAGTAACAAGAAAGGACGACTACGAAGTCGTGGTACTGGCTCTCAGTGAGCATCGACTGGTGATCATTCCGCTATCTTTTATCGTCATTACGAGGATCGACGGCGCGAGTCACCGAGAATCATTAGAATAATTAAAGACAGGAGTGAGGATCAAAGGGACGCGATCCTCGCGCGTGCATACATTGAACCGGTGTGAATGCAGCTGCATGCCTTTCGTGCGTAACGAGGAGAGAAGCAGAGAGGGCTCGTACCTTCCCTTCGTTCCCTCACCGCGCAGGGCCTCTCGCAGTCGTCAGACAAGATCCGCTAATTGGGATTAATTCGCGCTAATTAATTAAATCACGGGACGCGCTTCGCTCGTCAGCCATACGCAGCAGCAACGGGTGCTCGCGACTCTTCCCCTGTATTGGTCACGCGTCCAGGTACCACGTGTCCTCTTACTACCTCACACATACGTAACCCAGTGGTTCTTATTCCTGTCGAAGTTGCAAAACACTTGTGAGGATAAGGAGAAAATTTCGTCTTTTAGGTCACCGTGCGCAGCTTCGACGAAAGGCCGCACTTTTTTAAGGTACCGCGTGGAATAAAGGTAGAGGAATCTATGAGAAAGTTGGGTCAAGCTCGTTTTAATTAGCGGAACGAACTCTGCGGGAGGTGCTCGAAAGTTTCGATCCAACACGAGTTAGAAGAGTAAAGGAGAGAGAGAGAGAGAGAGAGAGAGAGAGAGAGAGAGAGAGAGAGAGAGAGAAATGTTTGAAACTACTCGATCGTCTATAACTGCGTGCAACTCGAACGGAAGTGGTGCGCGTTCCAATTTGGCGAACAGTTAGTTTAGTCCTTTTTTTTCTGTATTTCCAGATGTTCTCGGTAGCGCGGTTCTAGTCTGCCGATTGCTTAACGCTCGTCTTTACACACTCCGCCTGTAATACGCGTAACTATGTAAGTTTCTTGGACAGCAGGTCAGAAGGATCGTTTTGCTAAACTGCTCGACTAAATTTTAACGTCCTCGCGCTGTTAATTGTACGTATCATTCTCCACTCGACTAAATTATTATTCCACGCACCATTAGTTCGGTGCCATCGAGGCGAGGTCGAAATACGCTATCGCTTCCGAATTAGAATTAAAAATCGAACAATGTGCGACACCTGAGAGGCATTGAAATGCATGCACGCGTACAGGAATCTCCTGTGCTGGTGCAATAATGCTTTGCCTGAAATCCAAGCGATTTTTAATTCTCCCTCGATCCGCTCAAAGGTACCACCACCACGCACCCGCGTTGTCTATAGTCTGCATCGGAAAACCAGTTTAATCGTTTCGTCCGAGCACTACGATACTCCGCCGGGATCGTTTTACGTTATATTGCACCGAGGCAAAAATGTCAACCGGATGTTACCGAGGCCAGAGGCAGCAACGGAGCTTTTGACGACTCGCTCCTGCCCCTCCCATCACCGTCGTCCCCGATAATAATTGTTTGTTTTCGAACGGTACGCGGAATCGAAGACGATTATCATTCTGCGCAGCGCGGACCTCAGCAAATTCTCGTGTCTCGAGTTTCGACGAGCTCGCTCCATGCAAGAGGTGCGTGTACAGGAGGTTTGAGAAAATTAAAGTGTATGACGCACGAGGTCCGACTAAACATGGCGTGGAATAAGCAAGGTCCGCGAGAAAAATCCAAGAATCTGTGGGCCGAATTTGTTCTTTGGCACAAAAATGAGAATCTTAATTAGAATTATTTGGTGTGACAAGAAAGTTCTGTAGTAAGGTGAAAAAGGTGAACTTCCGGTATGCGGTATACAAATATTACTAGGGCCCTTGTGTAAAAATTCAGGTTTTTTTTTTATATTAAGTAAATTTAAGCGCAGAAGCGATAATGTGCATTCATTTATATTTACGAGGCATGCGATACTCTTTCCTTTCTTTTGCCTTTCATTCAAGGGCCACGATTAAATGACGCACCTCACGCTGCATATTTATCCCCGACCAAATCCCTCCACTTCATCGTCGATCCATTCTTCCTCCCTATCACCTCGCCCGGATACTAAATGACCTCGTTCATTTCCTGCAACTGGATCTCCTCGCGAGACTCTCGATCACGCGCATATATCGAGAAAGGAAGGGAACGAGAAATTGTCGAGCGCAAGGAAGATGGCGACGGAGAAAGAACGATTGCGTTACCACCGGAGAAGAGAAGATAAAATTTCCCGGTAAATGATTATTCCTCTTATCATTCTCCCTGGTAGGTGCAACGGTAGAACCACGGCGGATTAATGTTCCCTTACCCTCCAATTCAGCGCACCCCATCGTTTCTCCGCCCTCGCACATTCGTGAGCTCGATATCACCGAGGCCACCCGATGCACCCTCATCACTCGTTGTTACTCGTACGAGACGGGAAAACTAAAATATCACTCATTTACCAAAGTACACCTCAGGTTACCAGTGGTTAGCACTCTAATCAGACGATGGACTCGCGACACGAGTAAATGTCCGTAATATTCTTCATAGATCCTGGAAATATTCCAAAGCAGATGTAAAGTGTACAAGAAATGCGTACATTCGGCGCCTGGGTACTCCTTCACTTGCGCTTCTCATCCTCGTCAGGCTCATTTCAAAATCGTAACGGAAGCGGATCGTGTGTATAGTCCTTGCTGGATGTTATACCGTGTCATCGGATTTCATAAAATATCATACATTCTCTTTAAAATCGCAGGTCATTGTTCAGTTACCATTACTAAATTTACAGTTCTTGCACTGGAGAAAGATTCCTTCTAATTACTATTCACCAATAGAGAAAAAGAGAAGAGAGACAAGGAGAAACCCTGGGAGAAACATTGAACGGGATGCCACTATACCCGCGAAATCCGATCCGTCGATGTTGGAGCATCAAAAGCCACACAGTGGATATACTGTGCCCTCACCCCTTCACTCGTGCTTCTCACCCTCGTCAAGCCCATTGCGAAATCGTAACGGAAGAGGACCGTGCGCGAACCCAACTCGTCTTCGATTATCCTCTCGCGGGGAAGGTGGCGTGCAACATTCGAAGCGAGGTGAGGAGAAAGAGAAAGGGTCTGGCGCCGTCGTCGACAGCGCAGGCAAGAGCGAGTCGGCTGGCACGGGCGATAATTAAATCTGTCGCTTTGGAAGCACTTACGAGCACGTACGCCTCTTCCACGGTGGTGGCCAAGGGCGAAGGGTGAGAGGAAAAGGAGAAGAGGAGTAATCGAGCAAAAAGGACTCCCTTCGCGCGGACGCCACTTTGCGGCGAAAATAAAGCCCGCTGAATTACTCACAGATGTTCGCGGGAGGTGGCCACAGCCAGTAGCAGTAGCGAGTGAGCACGGAATCCGACGAGCGCATGCGCGCGCGCAATTACACAATTTTGATTTCGTTCAACCTTCTATTTACCCCTCGATCACCACATCACGATCCTTTTCGCCTTGATTCTCGTAGGGTTGCATCGGCAGAGTTAGCTATCGAGTTAACTAAAACAGTCACCGAAATTCAGGTGACATTGATTCAGAGTCAACGAGTTGAAGAGACGTGCTTAAGTATACGCGAATTGAAAAATTCCAGTCATTTTTCGTAGGATTCGTCCAAGTCGCGCTTTAAAGAATATTCGCTAGTAACCCTCCCTGTGGTAAGACGAACGTGCACGCACCGGCAAAAAGAAGGGTTGGGCTAAGGAGAATTTACAGAGGAAGAGAGAGTCTCGCGCGTTTTTCGCTACGGGACCTCGCCGTCACGGTGGCAGCACCGACTAACGGCCCTCTTAGAGAGGACCACCGTGTAGAAGGGAAAAGCGTCGCGCGTTTTAGAAGCGATCTAAATTTAAGACTCGAATTTACACGCCCTCACTCGGCGGGCATTGACTTTGCCCGAGCTCTCACTTTCTTCTTACCCTTTTCCACCACGTTCTCCCTCCTTCTTTCTCCTCCTTCTACTCGTTGCTCTCGCCCATCGTCCTCCTCACCCCTTGTCACTCCGACACGCACCCCTTCTGGTAGTCCTTGTTCTCCTTTCTTTTTTGCTCACTTTCACTTCCATTCCATCTCCCACGAGGAGAAGCACCCGTGACCTTTTTCTTCCCTTTTATTCTACGTCCCCGCCTGTTTATTACCGTCACACTTTCGCAAGGATGCCCCTCCCCGCGTAAATTTAGAAACGCGACTGGCCTTCGAATGGTACGCGCCTCTTTCTTTCTCTTCCTTCGAGACCACGGTTGGGCGTCGCGACGCCACCCCTCGGTCCCGACGAAACGACGACTCCGAGACACCCTCTCCGTGTCGTTTAACCTGGTAACTGTGTAGTAAGAATGGAGGGATGACGAAGGTCGGGACGTAGTAGGCGCAACTGAGGCTACCTGGAATTAACTTACAAGAAAACTACAGCGGATAATGTTTCCTTTTTTTTTGTAATAATCCTTCAACCTGAAAATTCGTAGACGCGACTGAAACTTGAATATTTCTAATTTATATTAATATATTCCACTCTCGGATTACAGATGTCACCTTCATCCTTAAGTATCCACGTTCGTCGTCGCGCTCTTCATCACCCGCCAACGACGGCGCAAGAATACAGCAGAAATCCTCCGAAGGGGATATAAGTCCATCGACTGCAAACGAGACGGAAGGAAACGACAGGATTTATGGTATTCTCCGCGAGCGACGGAATCTCACGGTTCCAGGAGCCCACGGGGGCCGATGCCCTCCACTACCGTTGGTGCTTTGTAATGTCATTCTGGTCTCTCGCATAATTTGCTGGCAGATCGTGCGGTAATATCGCGCGGAGAATGGATAAACGGAAGGGCGCGTCCTCCTTCGGGTACCGCCATTTCCTTCGACATCACCGTGCTCGTTTTCTCATGGCCCATACGTGTCTCTTCCCTCTGCGCGGCGCCCGCGAGATCGGTATATCTCGCGGTAAAGGCGCCGTTAAACTTTATCACCGCGCGCCACGCCTATATCGATCTTTGACTGTCGAACGTATAAATATTCGCCGTCTGGGTCCTTGGGACTCGGCTAGGAGTGCTGCACTCGCATTTCGTGCCGTTCCAGGGAGATGCGCTCGGTTTGTATGGCGGGGGCGGGTCCGAGGGAAAATGCAACGAAATGTAAGCCGGAGGGTGCAGCCTCTCGTGAGATTGCATTTCTAGAAAAATATCCCGGCCGGGGGAACACCGGAGGAAAATTCCCTCAGGGCGAGCCATTTTACTTACAGTTTACTTTATTATTACGTAGTTAAACTCGATTCCACGGGAGCGGGTCCGAGCCGTGCAATTTCAATATTCCCAATGCTTCCCTCCGGGCATTCCGTGTACCTTTTCAATAACTTCGGGATACTCGTGGTCTCTTTGAAAAACGCTTCAAATCGATCCGCAATTCTTTTTTCCTTTCGGGTTTCGCCGCAGATCTGTTAAAATATACTTTGACAATTGATCTATAGGAGACACGCACTTCGGTCGGACACGCGTGAATTGTCACCTTGGCACGTCGAATTCGGGTGACAGTTTAGATGCCTGATTATTTGATGGTACAATTAACGCTTTAGATGTTTGACTAAACAGTCGATTAAATTCAAGGTAACGTGGCGTTTTTAAATTCGAAGACAGGACTTTTAACCCTTTCAGCGCTGAGCTGTCTGACGTTAAGCGTGTGCTGTGGACTGCCCACTGTTTCATTTCACAACAAATTTCATTGCACAACAGCATACTTAAACGCATTATCTTTTTATATCTCTAGGCTTACAAGCATCAATCACCTATATCCGTTCATAACCTAAATTTAATGGTTATGTGAGAACGCGTATATGGGTTCGTAGCGCCGAAAGGATTAATTTATGATATCTCTTTGGCGCGAAAGTTTCTCGGTGGACGAGTGCAGGTGGAGTTCGACGAGGAAACACGGAGAGATGAGTTTACGAAAAACAGTGTGTATCACGACTCGCCCGGTAGATACGCGATGGTGTCGATAACCACCTGGTCATCAAGGACCAGTATTTCCACCCAGCTAGTACAATAATTCCAAGCCGTGGCGCGTTCCGCCATCAGCTATGAGATACCGTTTCCTTTGCGCCCAAGTGATAAACTGCACCGACGACGATATTTTATCGAGAGCGATACTTCGAATTTATTTTACCTCGGTACACTCTACACGGTGCTGGGCCTTTTGTGCGACCATTGTAGCAGCGAATGGAGGACGACCGTGGAGACTTCGAAATACAAGGAAGAGCGAAGGGAAGTGTCGTAAAGTACGTCTACAGAAAACGAACGAGTGGAACATGCGAACCGATCGTTCTCTTTCTCCTGAACGTGAAGTAGAACTTTAGCGCTCACGATTCATTTCTTATTTATTTGTACAGAGTGGACACGCGGCTTAAGAACGCGATACAAAGTGCCGCGAGCAAAGAGCTCCGATGCAGAGAGAAATTCTCGGCAAGTTATTATCGGGTAAAGCGAAAAGAAATGTTTTTACATTAGGTATCGAGAAGAACAAGAAAAAACGACGACGTTACTTTTCACTTTACCTAATAGCTCGAGTTTATAATGTCCGCGCGACCACGGAGGTGCACTCGATGTACCCAATATACCTCGTTATCGTTTTTACCGCGGGAGACAGAGAAAAACTACCATTGGTTCCGCGCACTCGAAGACGTCGACGCAAAGGCGCCCAGAGCAGCGCCAGAGATTGGTCGCTTCCAAAGACAAGGAAAAAGAAAATTAACGCCGCGCGTTCTCCTCCTTCGCATCGAGAAACTCCGGAGAACTAATTAAGATCGGTCCAACTCGGAAGAAGAAGAGGAGAAGCTGGAGAAGAAAGTGAGAGAGAGAGAGAGAGAGAGAGAGAGAGAGAGAGAGAGAGAGAGAGAGTCTCGAAGGATCCTACGCGAGAGAATCCACGGGCACAACAAAACCCGAACAGGAGTCACGTTTCGGTGGAGCGAGCAATTCGAACGAACCTATTATGAATTATGTACGGACGCGAACGTCTATGGTGGGAGGCGGCTCCGCGACATCTGACGGAAGGGGAAAGATGAGAAGGTGGATAAGGAGGATGCACCAACCGGCGGAATGAGATTCTGATTTTATGCAAAGAGAGAGGTGGCGGAGAGGAGAAGAGTGCTGAGAGACGACGAAGAAGGAACGTGGAGAATGAGAGGGCGAGATGAAAGAGGATAAAGGAGGAGAAGAAGCGAGGAAAAGATGAGAGGTGAGCCAAGGGGCCGCGCGTCTCGTGGGTATCGATTTATACGGCGATAAGGCGGAGAGAGCAGTAAATAATCGAGCGCGCTACTATCGGCGCTCCATCCTTATCGATCATTACTCTCGTCGACACTCGCCACCGCGTCCGACGAGCTTAATATGCGATAAAAACGTTTCCCTTAAATTACTTGTCCTGCGAGTGGAGAGGAGAGGAGAGTGACGACGTGAAATGGAATTACTACCGTGTAACTACTGTCTTACGTCGATACCACAGTCGACGGCTTCGCTCCGGTATTTACGAGTGCGCACCACGTCCTGAGATGCACGGAAGTGCATCCACGCGTCGGTGCGCGATGCATTTCTCGCTTCTGCGATAGGGTTCGATTCGAGCGGAGAAGCCTAAAATGCATTTGAGGAGTCTACGCTTGGAATGCGGCAAGTGTGCTCATTCTCTACAATTAATGCACCGACACACGCGACACTTTCTAAAGAAAGATGTAAATAGGACATTTTTGGAAGGATCCGTGAAACATCATTTTTACGTTGCGTAGTCGGGTATGATATTGTATAATTTCATACGTATGTTGATAGTATTGGTATAGGTACTTTTACAATGCTGACTTAGTGGAAGTTATTTTTGCAAAGTAAATCGTTGCTTCTCAATGAAATGAAATGCGGAACATACTTCTGTTAACCCTTTGCACTCGAGGGCTCCGCTTTGTAGACAATACAAATACTATATCCTTATCGAGTTTACTAAAAGCTTCGAGTGCAAAGGATTAATAAAGATCGTCACTTTTTTTGCAACCGTAAAGCACAATGACCGAAGCGAACGACGACATTTAAGTTTCTTCGTAACGAGAAGAATAATTTCCAGGATCACTTTTGTCACTGGCGCGAGTATTTTCCAGCTCTAAATAACACCAGGTTGCAATGGTCTTACAGTCGGGATTTCTCGTAAACCGTAATGCCCGTTATTTACCGCCTAATAAAGTCGCTTCCTCCACCACGGCCATCGAACGCGTAAATAATCCGCACAAGTAAATTCTCCGTCCCCCTTTTTTTCAGCTCTTGCGGAGTCTGGACTTCGATAGTTCATAAATTGCACGACGAAAAGAGACACCCTGGTGCGTAGCAGTAGTCGGATAAACGTTGCTGGAAGAAAAGGAGAAGAAATTTACATGCGACTTATAAATAACAATCTCGTTGCTACACGGTGTGAGAAACGGTCGCGAGATGCGAGAGAGGGTAAGACCAGAAAAATCTGCAATTTATAGATGAATTTTTTTTTGCACGAGAATTGCTTGGTCAGGCCTGTACCGGGCGCTCGAAATATCGTACAATCGTCGAAACAATTAGACCGCCCTACCTTACATCTCATTCACGGAGTCTCGCAGTTTCTGTCACGCGATTGACTCAGATTTCTACAACTAACTTGACTAATCAGTAATTTGGCCTGTTGATATCTCATTCAAATAAAAAATAATTTCTTTTCAATTTCGACGTACACCATTACACCTCACCGTACCCTCGTTACTGTTTTTCTATTTACAAATCTCGGCATCGTACTGTATTCGTTGCACACGTCGATTATACAAACCGACCACCGCAGAATCAATGTGGTTTTGGTTAATTATCTCGATTTAATATCGACAATCCTATCGACCGTACACGACAATGTCTTTATTAACTAATCTCTCCACAGTCAACGTCGATATTTCTCTGGTCGAAATTCGTTTGTTTGTATTCTCATTAGCGGGAGGAGAGTGGGCGGCGAACGAGATCGTACGGTAAGCATTTTCCGGTCGCGTGCCGCACCCGTCGCGGTATCGGTCAGGTCAACCGAGCGTGAATGAAAAACGTTCGCCTCGCACGAGCAATTAGAGTAAGTGGCTGAAAGCGCGGGGGGAGGTAATTAAAAGGCGAGCTATTAACTCGGTTCGGGTAGCACGAGCACGCATTTCGAATGGCACAACGGATTCTCGCCATTGTCACCTGTAACGAGCGCGCGAAAATTACGAGGAAATTTAGGGCCCTAATGTGGTCTCGTGTATCCGAGAATCCGTGGTCGTCACCCTCGGCACTGGAAATTATTTCGATCGTGCACACCTCACGCGAGGTTCCGTTCCAACTGCGTGACTATCGAGTAGACGCAAACAAAGGTGCGCGCCCAATTTTTTGCACATCTTTGCTTTGTCGTATCTCGTCGGGTGATAGGACACGATGTGACGATTCTTTGGTGTATCTTGGAACACTCCGAGGGTTAGTACTTTCAATCGAGAGTGAGAATGCAGTTTTGTGAAAGCATATTTCAATAAATCGAAAATCTGAATTTCACTACATTAAAAGAAAATTATTTGTTTCTTTGTATTCTGAACCGAATTGCTACTGTAAATATGAAAAATTTGTACATGGGAAAAGGTCCCTAATGTAGACTCTCGTTCTCAGAGAGGCTGGACTGATGACCGACAGACAGACACGGCGAAGTACCGAGGACCAGACACACAGACAGGTACCGAAAACAGGAACAGGTCGTACAGGACAGAAACAGATGGATGAACAGAATAGAAACAGACGTATAAATTAGTGGCGTGTATTTGAAACATCAAACATCTCCGTAGCTCGGACATTTCCAGACTGACTTCTGGGCCAACGTTGCCAACTGTGAATTTTGAAGTCCACCATATGCTGGTCTAAAAAACCCCAGAAATAATCTGAAATTGATAAATGCGTGCGTGTGTACTATACACATACAAACGTATATGTATGTGTGATGTATGTATATGTATGTATACGTTTAAATGTTTAGACGCGTAAACGTATGCTCTTCTCCTGTTTTCCTTATTCCTCCCACCAACGCTCCAGTTAGACAGAGACAGGCTCACTGCCAGTATTGCTCTCTCGTATCATGTTGTCTTCAACGCTTCTCACAGAATGCGCGGTCTATGAGTATATGTCTATGGTGCGTTCTCTCTCGCTCTCGCGCGAAGGGGAAACGCTTGGATTGGCAACTGTTTTTCCGTATCCCCCTTCGCGCGAGAGCGAGAGAGAACGCACAGACATCAAAACAGAGTGCATCCTTTTCTACGTGGGTTCTACCCCCACTCCTGAAATTTGGGAGAACGCGCAGTCTAGGTATATTATGTCTATGGCTTCATGTTTACTTTCGTAAGCCATCGTGCGGAACATGATATTCCACGAAAAAAGAAAGGGCCGTCGCGCAATGAAAGCTGGTTCTCTGCGCGCCCAAGTACCATTACCGAAAGTCCCACATTATCCTCCCGCTATTCCTCGCTCGATCCGGAAACAAGCGGCCAAGAAGGACTTCGGCAACTTCGATTGCGACGTGCCTCGACGACCTTTCGCCACTTGTTGAATGTTTATGAAAGAGCACTTAAGTTCGAGGTACGAGGGGACTTTACATCCTTCCTTAAGATCAGCCCGATCGATCTTCGCTCCGCGTCGGTTTGAGGGACGGAAACAGATACTTACGTCGGCCAATTCGACGAAGAGATAAATATACGGCAGAGGTTTGTCACATAACGTTTTCGATTGTTTGTAGATAAGTAAATGCGAGAAGGAGTCATGCAACGCTAACAGCGTCTTGCAAGATCATTAAGATTTCTATGAAGCACCTTTAGTAGAAGCTAAATTATTCTTATTAAATTTTCGCAAGGATAACACAACGCGTAGAAAAAACTAAAAGAGTACACAATCGGCGTACACAATCATTCTACAGACAGAACCCAAGGAGAACAGAAAGTCAAGATGTCGTAAAAATGATGTCAAAATGACGACATCTTGACTTCCTGTTCTCCTTGGGAACTTTCTCTATGCACTTATAAATTGATTAATAATAATAACAGTACACCCGATTCTGTTTTTACACGAACTTCTTTTACACGATTTACTTTTAATTCAATATTTTTTCTAATTCGTGTTAAATCACAATCGTGTAAAAGAAGTTCGTATAGAAACAGAATTGGGTGTAATAATAATGAACAGAACAACAAGAGATACCAGAATTTACACTGACCTATTTGTTTAGAGATTTTTGGCATCGCTTCTTTATCCATTGAACTCCTCGATTGAACGTACCTAAAAATTGTCCGCGAAAATATCGGCGAAAAAAAAATGCGATGAATTCAACGGTCCTGCAGCATATATCGGCCATGATTGTAATGTAGCAACGATGTTTACGTAGGGGTCGCGCGCGCGAGATAATCGTTCCTCCCCATCTTTTTCGTAGGACAGAAACTCGAGCGCATCGTTCCACGGAGATTTATCGACGCAGGTGCGCGCGTTTCGACGATACGGGGAATAACGGGATGCATTGTTTACGTGGCACAACTAACGGCCATGCGCAGTGGAAATGCGACGAGAGACGAGTAGAAAGGAACGAAGAGAACGGAGGAAGGAGAGAAAGAGACGAAACGATGGGAGCGAGAAGATCGTAGGTCAGCGTTTCTCACGTGTGACACCCCTGCAGCCACTTCTACAAGGGTAGTGAAAAAGTCTGCAAAGGCAGTAGTTTGAACTAAAATTATCGATTAACATTAAGAAACAAAAGCTCCACGTGGTTGTCCATAATTAATATCATTTCTTCTCTCGTAATGAAAGGGTATTATTCGACGATAATAAAAAATGTTCGAACGGAAGATTATTCGAAATTTGAGAAACACTGGCGCGGGATAGAATAGAAGCAGGAACTTTCAAAAGCCCCTAGGGTAAATAGGAAACGTCGGTCCTGTGTTAGGCGCGCGTATAAAAAAAAGGAAACGAAAAAAAGAAAGAGCTCCGCGAAATGTAAAATTTCGTTAAAACCACCTCCCATAGAGCGCTCGTAGAGAGCTTTCATTTCGCGAAAAGCCGCACGTCCCCACGATTATTTGCGTGCCGCGATATCACGCGTAGATTTCATATTCCGAGTTTTTGCGAGCGCAGACTTTTGCAAAGGGTGCAAACAAAAAATGTGCACCTTGTTTCTAACCTATACGCGCGCGCGACGACGAATGGGGAGCGAAACATTTCTCGACGAGCGCCCGTGCTATCCGTCAAACGAATTCAACAAGTAGGAACGATCGTTTGCGCGTTTAAACGCACCACTCTTAACCTCGATGCGTCTCAGACCTGAGTCGTTCACTGAAAATTGCTGACTTTTCGAATACGCGTAAAATTCCAGTACTAAAAACATTCCGTGCTACGTGAATCTCTTTACCGTCAAATTTTCTATTTCCTTTGATTTTACTCGAGAAAAATGTTCGAACCTTTGAGAAAACTCTCGGTGGCCTTGCTGAGCGATACATTAATAATCCAATCTACGCATACACTTTCGAAGCAATCAGTTTACGCACTAGTACATATCGAGAAACGGACTGACCTTTCAATACGCCAAGAAAGAAGACGATGTAGAAGAGCGCGTAGAACGATTTCCAGCAGCCTCCGGGCACCATGTTGTTTCCACGAGGAGGTTAACTCCTGCTCTGCTTCTCAGGTACACAAAGTCAATTGCAGACGCGCGTGGTATACGTAATCGTAACTGACAATAGCTTCGTCACAGTGTCGCACATAGTTTCGTTATAGTCTTCGAGTCACACGAGAAATTCGTTCACTGCGCACGCGCAAACGAAAACAAACCAACGTCGGTGAATCGTCCAAAGATCGCACTCTGTTACGAAAGAATGTCGAAACCGTCGATACAATTTAAGCGCGCATCCGATTGGTCCAATTTCGATCGTACCGTTCCAAATTTTCGCGCCAAATTTGAACGTCCTCGGCGCACGCTTGCACTTAACTCACCACGTGAAACCGAAGAATCTGTGTTACGTTCAACGACGCGTAGTTACGCACTAAACATTCGCTCGAGCATCGGAAGTTTCAATTCGTTTAATCCACGAGGAGTGAAATTGGCGCTCGTTACCGGCACTCACTTGTGTCGCCAATAGGCGTGAAATTTGCGTCGCCCAGCGAGGCGCGCAATTAGATCAACCTAAGTACCCCCTCGAATTAACTCTCCTCTCTCGGCCAGGGGAGTCCAATAAAAATCACAGACTCGATAAATGCCTTCTGGGCACGATCGAGAGTTCGAGCCGTTACTTCGACGCGCTTACTTACTTCTAAGGCTTACAAAACTATCACGAGGACGTGTTCCCCGTGGATAGGAGCGCGGTAACGTCGCAACATCAAAATTTCTTCGACATTGTTCGGTCCTCGCTTACACTCCTCCTCCACGAAATTCTCCAACAAATGAGAAGGATCACGAAATTCAACAAGTGCCGTCTGTCCTTCTTCCGTCCGCGGATAACGACAGGAGCACTTTTCGATAAACGTACGATCGAGGTACGATTTTCAGATTATCGTCTATTCGCGGTCGAATCTCTTCGAATATCTGCACCACTCGAGGAAGACTTATCGCCGACCGACGATAGAACGGTCTTTTCTCATATTCGATTCGTGACAGTGAGCACGAGGTAATGTAATGTAAACCCACCGAGAATAAGCACCACACCATTCGACGTCTCGCGCGACACTGGCAACCCCACGCGAGCCTCGTGCCCAGGCCGGCTAAATTCTCACCGTGAGACGGCGCCACCTGCCTAACCGGCAAAGTCTCCCCCGCGCGACCAGTCCGTGCTAACCGAACCTTTTCCACTGTTTCTGCTGCTGCATTTCTCCTTTCACAGATTCTTCCATTTTTATTCTCTTTCCACATATTGACTCTTCATCAACTTTTCTGCAAACTTCGTCTTTTGGTTTAGACGCATCTACCGCTTGGTTCACTTTCATCTTACAATTAGCAGCCTCTGCACTATGCCACACTTCTCTCGCGCTCTCGTAGCACTCGAAAACGCAGGGTAGCAAAATACGAGCCACAGATTAACTTATGACATTTTTTATGAATTCTTAGATTTGCCTTAAAATTAAACTATCATTACAAAAAGTACACGTGCTATCTCGTGACTAAGAGTCCCCTTCTGTCGCATCTTTCGTGAATTGTCTCGCCTTGAACGCATTTCTAGTTTACAGATCGCCTAGATTATTAATTATTGTAACACGATTAAATCATAATAATTCGTGCTCTAGTTAATTAAGCCGCTTTCACCCACGTCAGCTTCTTTCGGATTTGATTCCGGTGTCTATTCTGTCTCACCTGAGCATCTTCCTAGAGTTGTAAACGATTATCAGACACTGACTAAAACTGATTGTGAAATACTAAAGAATTTAAACATCCGCGAACAAGTATAAAAGAAGCGGACATCGTCGTAATCACTGACGTGTCGTTTGATTAAGCGAAATTCAATTTCGCCTTCGAAATTTTCGCGCGTGAAACAACTTTAATACGTTCCTGTAGGCCCTGCAAGTACACGAGCGACATATTTCCTTATGTAAATCTGATTTACACTATCCAATTACATCCGCATCGGTTATTTGGGTTTACTGATTATATCCGAGGTCATGCTCGATACGTCGGAACTCGTGGAAACCTTCTACAAAACGAGACGATTAATTATGAAAATCATTGCACAATGGAGGAATATGTAAAATGTAAATGTGGCCTGACGAATGTGAAAAAGAAATTAATATTTCTCTTGGACGCGATTCGAGACGTAGGTCAAGAGGCGCTAGTACCAAAAGTCGAAAAGAAGTTGCCAAATGTAATTACTCACTCTTACAGATGAATGATCTCCGGGGGAAACGTAGATCGTGGTCGAGATAGACTTAGACTTAGTGGCTCTCTTTCTCCTTCTAAAAGAGAAAGAAAAATGTGGTACCGGTGGTGGAGTCTGTTTCGTGGTAAAGTTCTCAGCTGCCTTGGCCGCGCTTGGCCAGATATGTAAGACAAACGTATGAGTGTAGGCAACCGGGCGCGGAGCTCTCACAAGTGCCAAGAACGAAAGAATCGAGGAAACGAAGAGGAGAATATTTCACGTTAAATAGCGATATTAGGGTCTCAGAGCTCACTGAGCATTCTTGCTGGTAGTGCTGACGATGGTGTCCTTGCTGGTGTAACTCGTAGCAGCCAAGCAACGCTCCTCGTCCGGGTACAGATCTTGGCAGCCACCTGGACAAGGTCCAAATTTATTTCTCCACCAGTCCTTCAATCCTCCGAAGCAGCGCTTGCGCGCGTGGACCGAAGGACCTGCGTCCAGCTGGGGATTATAATCCTTATTCTTGTAGAGAACCGCCACTCTATAAACGAAATTTGCCTTTCGAGACGACACGCTTCTCGAGAACCTTCAAACATTTTATTTTAATTTACTTCAACGCGATAAATCCCTGTAACAACAGATGCACATCCAATTTCTGATTGTTCCTTTGCATTTTTGACACAGTTCGCATTTTTGCATGATTTTTTCGAAAAACTATCGTAACTTCGTGACACTAGAACTACCAAATCTGTCAAAGTGAGTGGTCAAGAAAAGAAGTTTGCATACGAAAAAATTGATAGTTTTAACGTTAAAGAGAAATTCTCGTGCAAAATTGATGCAACCGGTCATTTTGACCGGTGGGTACTTCTAGTGTTAAAAAATATTTTTGGTTGCGTCTATTAGAGTGTATTAAAACTAACGGAGGTTTGGGCGACTGGCAGGGTGAACATTCTTCCGAGTGCTTCTTGAGGAATCGGTAGCAGACTAGGGTCAGTCCAACCAGCAACCAGACCAGCAATGCACTCACTACCACGATCGTTACTAATTCGGTCGTTCCGAAGACCACTAAGTCACCTGATCCGCAAAACACAATAGGAGTCACTTTATAGACAACTCTTTGCTTTCGAATGAAGTAATGATACCTTCCTCGTCCCCGTTGTAAAAATTATCGTCGCCGATCTGAATTGTGCCGTCACCGTGGGCCGGCGCGCGGTGCTTCCCTCCACCCAAGCCTGAAAAAAACAGGGCACAAGTTAGATCACTCGGAAGATTTTAGCAGCTTTGGTGTACTTGCATTAGTGTTGAACAATATCGAGAACTCTCGCGAAAGAATGACAGTGATTAAATTAATGTTACTTAAAAAAAAAAAAGGTAACAACTAGATTGTATCAACGTCTTACCATTCTCCTCCATGGAAGCGATCATTCTTAGGACACCCCCAAACGCTGGGTACCACTTGTCGTCGTCAAGATGCGGAATCACCTGGACGAGAAAACCCTAATAAGTGTTTTATGGACGCTTCAAAATCAAACGGAACTATCCTCGAAAGAGAGAAGGAAAATCTCACAAAGCAGCCGCTTTTAGTCACGGTGACTCACAACGTACGGATTGCTGCAGCCAATTGTAGAGATCCTTTTCGAAGACCCGCACGTCACCGTTGCCGCAAGAGGTAAGACACTTTACACTGGCCACGTAAAATTTGACGACCACGAATGAAGCTTTCTCGCTGTAAAGGGACTGCAGGCTGTCCTTTTTGAATGGCAAGGCGATGCTGTAAAGTGCACGATTTTTTGGGGTAAATTCGAGATCTTAAGACGAACCCCGTGGCGTCGAAGATAAAGCAATGCATTTTGAAATTCCCTCGTGAAAATTCTTGAGAATTTCATTAAAATGCTCGTGAATGAATGTTGATCACGCTTCGGGCTTGCTTCGGTGCGCAAACTAAGATAGAAAGTCCTGCAGAGCCTTACCTATTGGGTTGTTCCTCATTGTCCAAGAACGGCAGAGGCACCATTATAGACTTCTGCAGATTTTCTTTGGCATCTTGGAAATACGGGAAAATAAACATTACGACGATCTCGAATGTGTATTTAAAACTACTCACCGCCGGTCACGCTTGTACTATCCGCAGTTCTTTTTCTCCATCTCCTCTTCCTTCTTCTCCTCTTAAAGGGCAGATGACGATGCGATCGTGGACCGACAGCTTCAGTGGGGGCTACGAAACCGTAAGTAAGGCGAAACTTCTCGATCTCACGCGACAAGTAACTTTTCTACAGGCTTTAAACTACGCCTATACTGTATTAAACTGTATTAAAAAGAAAAGTATTCATGAAAAAAAAGAACTTACGCACTGAATACGTGAGGATGCCCTCGCAGGCGTTGGGCGTTCGAGCAGCTACGATCACCATCGGCGGTATGTAACCGGTGTGTTTCACTTCTGTACTGGGTTTTAACCAACCGACCCCGTTCGTATGCAAAAACATTTTCAGCTCCTCGTGAAGCTCGAAGAGTCTCTTAGCATTACGATACTTTATGTTCCCCGTGTAATAGGAATGCCTCGTAAGGGGAAGGATGTATACTTGCAAGTAACCTCCCATCGTGTCGGCAAGTGCTTTCAGCATGAGATGCTTCGTTTTGCCTACGGTGAGCTTGCGGACGCTTTGCAGGCATATGTGGAAGTAATCCATCAGGAGGGCTATGTAACGGTCGTTGTCATGCTTGATCACCTTCACCTGCCCGCCAAGAATAACGTTGAGGTTTATCGACGAGAAAAAACGTCCTACAGCGCGTATGTTAATTCGGTTTCTCTCTTTTTTAGGTTTGCATTGTGCCGAAAAAATTGCCACAATTACATTGCATCTATCTTTCCCTCTTTTTTTTTTGCCGTCGTTACGAAGATTGTAATAGAAATTCAGGATTTACTTTCGGTAAGAGGTCTTGAAACATTCGCCGGCTATTGAGCAAGGTGAATTCCTCGTTGGTCCAACAGCGTTTACCGATTTCATTCTTCTCGAACAGGACCGTGCCGATATTCTGCTCGTTCTTGTAATCTGCCATCGTCGCGCTACCGTTTACCAGTGCATTGCAAAGAAAATAATTCTCTGTTACTTCGTTGAGTAATATTCTTTGAGTTGTTTTCAGATAAAGTAATGTTAACGGCGGTCACGAGCTCTTCGTAAATGTAATTTTTTAAAAGATGATTTTGTTCTTTTGGATATTTGTAAAAGCACCGAGGAGAGATTATTAACCCTGAGATTGTTAACCGATGGTCAACGCCCTTGCATTTGGTCACGTAGTTTTCTCGAGGATGATTACAGTGTCCTACTCGATCAACAGATAGAAATCATTCTTGTGCAGTTGTAATGCAAGCTGCGTCGATATGCTGCGTAGTTATGAAGAATTGGCGCTAGACAACAGCAAAATTTGTCGGCCCCCGTTAGATACATAAGCGCTTTGGGAAATTAATTTTATACTTTACAGTGATATCCTTAACGCGTTAAATTAGAATAATTTCTCCGAATATTACATTAACAGGTTAGAAGAGTCGTATGCCTTTGTTATTGTTTGCGTGCGAATGCACGCGTACCTTCCTTTCCTCGTGAAGATGATCACATCGAATATCAGAAGGATCCACAGGGGACATGACCTCATACTCCAACGGAGAAATCCACCGTGGACATCCACCGCGCTTTCCTTCTCGCGGAAATTCTGAAAACGTTCAAGTGCACTTGGAATGCATCTCTGTCATTGTTACAGATTTGTGAATATGCGCGACTAAGACGCGCGTATCGTTTCCCCCTCGATTTTCATGCGTTTTCCCGTAGGGCTGACAAAGATGCGCTAACGGGGGGGAAAGAAGTGCGAGACATTATTTGATTCGTGAAATGCAATGTAAAAGTTTGTCGTTTATTCTCACTTTCAAATGGTCTTACAAAACATCGGCAGTTACAAAATAGAACTGTTTCATTCTAGCGGTTCTACTCTTCTCACTCGTTCACTAATGCATACATCTCGTCCATCCGAAAACAGTTTTATTATAAAAGGAAAAGGCAAAAGTAAGGCGAATAAATAGAATCTCATAACGCGCGCATATTATGTGTTAAGCCTTGTCTCCACCGAGGCAACGACCAGGAACTTTTTGTAGATGCATATTTTTCGAAAAATCGCTGCTTGTTGCCGAATGCTTCTTCGGCGTGGACAACATTTTTCATAGCTTTAATGCAGATTGGCACTTGTCAGAAATTGTTTGCCGACGAAGGACGACCCGAGCCTACAAAATGTTCTTTGTTGTTGCCTCAGGTGGGTCATAGCTTTAGAATACTAGGCAACTGGATTTTTTTTTTTGTCGACTTATCCGACGCATGGAAGAACATCATATAATAGTCGTTGGCTATCTATTCTGTTATTTATTATGTAGGTCTAGTTGTAAGCTATTGTTTCAATCTTACAAATAATGTATAATATATATACATTAATTGTCGCATTTACTATGCTAATTATTCTCACTGCTGTAAGACCACAAAAATAACACATTATGTGGATCAGCTTTTCCGTCCGATGTAGCTTATAGTTTAGAAGATAACTATTTCTACGTTTCAAGTACATACCAATAAACGGGAAATATTTTGCACAAGAAGACATATGTGCTTACACGAGTTGTCAATAATGTTTGACACGATGCATTTGTTAAAAAATTTCATGACAATTAGTCTGTTTTTAACCCCCTAAATTCTGCTATTCTATTGGGCTTCTACAGAAATAAGAAATGTTCGAATGTACAAGCCATATAATGTCATACATATGAAACATTCTAATGCTGCTTTGACCCTTTTAATCTATACAAACTATTTGAAAGTGGTGTTTGGGAGTAAGAAGTAAGCCACTTTTGAAGTATCGTTATGTACTGTGAGGAATTAGGAGAGGCGAGGTGAGCGTGACGAGTGTGAGGTGAGGGTATGACTGAGTAGCGTGTACGTGCGTGTAGGAATGTGGATGTAGAGATGGCACTTGGTTGGTGATAGCGAAACTGTAAGGATTACCAAGTGTCTGCGATAACAATAAAAGACTGTGCGATTTCCGATAACGGGAGTTTTAATTCTCCGGGCACGCACGTTAGGCAGCGCCTAACAGTACTTACGAACTTGGAGCTTTCATTTTACATAAGAATCGCAATTGTAACATTTTTACCTCGTCGTGAAGGAGTTTAACAACACCTTCCTGATTGTCAATCGACAGTAGGGTACCAACAGCTTCCCGATCTTCACCTATAATTACTTTGACTCGATCTCCACGTGAAGGTACTACAGGCTCCAATTGTTCACACACTAAATTCACAACTCTATCTTCTACAGGCAGAAAAACTGCACACATTCCGCCCTAGTAAGTAAACATTATTTAATATGACATTTGGTAGATGGGCAAAGTAAGTAATTTTTAAATGTAAATTATAAGTAATACATACAGAAATTCCACGTATTACGCCTTGCTGCCCTGCAAGAGCAGGATCTTGATGAGAGTCACGGATACGGACTTCAATGTCAGTGGTGTGCCATTCAGTGCCACCTACAATACCAGAACCCACACTAGTATCCAACCCTGCTCCAGGTGTCTGTGGATTATATGGACTTCCTGCTACTCCTGAAAGATTTACACCATTCATAAATTAACTGTAAAAAAATAGAATAACATATGTTACGTAGATAACTTTATTCACCTGGTGTCATTGGACTATAACCCATTGGAGAAGGTGTGGCAAATGCTCCATGAGGACTAGTGGTATAACCTGTTCCACTTGGAGAAGGAGTCGCAACATAACCAGCAGGACTTGGACTTGCAGTAGCACTTCCTGCAGGGCTAGGGCTTGGTTGATACGAGCTGAAGCTTTGCTCGGAGCCATACATGGTGCCAGGAGTCTGAGGTGTAAAAGGTCCACCCGTAGAGGGGTATGTAGGTGCATATCCCGGTGACCCACCCTCTTCCATACTATAACCATCAAAGTCATTTGTTCTAGCAGGTGTGTTCGTAACTGCAGGGTCCCAAGCTCCTGATTGACCTGGTGTTCGTGATCCATCGTGCGATGGAGTCATTGAACCATAGTGAGGTGTACGAGAACCGTCTATAATATCAAAAATATGTTAGTAAATGTCTACTATTTTAACATTGAATTTACTAAACAATACTTACTCTCGTACATAGGCGTCTGTGATCCATGCATGGGTGTTTTGGAGCCATCCCTGGAGTACATTGGTGTTTGTCCACCTGCAGTATATGCTGGAGTTCTGTTGTAACTGCTGAAACCACCATCCTTTGTAGGAACGCCAACATTAGCTATGTGTGATCTATCCACAGAAATTGTTTGACACGTAGAATGAAGCTCCACTCGAGCAGTTGTTTCGGTAGCTTCTTTTACAATTCCAACATTTCCTTTGTATGGTCCTCCTGTTATTTTGATTGTTGTTCCTACTAGTTCTCTATCCCGTCTTGCACCACCGCCTCTACCTCGACCTCTTCCACCACCTCTTCCATTTCCACCCCTGTATGAAATTTAAATCAATTAATACTAGTTTCATATTTCTTTCTCTTATTATTTTATTATTCGAGCAGAGATGCACTAACCCACTAGGATGCATTGGCGAGGCTATTCGTGGTGACATAAATCCTGCAACTGGTGACATAGAGGTAATACTGGATTTACTACCACCTGACTGTTGTAAATGCCTTGTTTTACAAACAAAAATTCCACCATTATCAACAAACATTCTAGAATGTAAAAATGCAAAGCTTCTATATAGATGTTTAATTTCTCCACCCCTTCCAGCATGTGGTCCATCCACCACTTTAACAATGTCTTTCTTCTGTATAGTATTTTGTTGAGAGTCTAGAGCGACAGCATTTCTATTTTCCCGACGTTTCGTAAGTCCTTGAGGTCTAGCTTCAACTACTTTGCCGTGCATAGAAAGGACATGGAAATTCTCGCGCTCAAGCCGAACTATAACACCAACTGTTTGAGAATCTAATTGAACAAGGTCACCCCATTGAAACTGTCCTAAACTGTCAACACCAGTAGCCATATCCGAACAGAGCTGTAAGTCGCGTGGTAAAACTTCAAGCTCGTGCATGGACAAGTCAG
The DNA here is from genome assembly GCA_944319695.1 of Tiphia femorata. Lineage (NCBI taxonomy): Eukaryota > Metazoa > Arthropoda > Insecta > Hymenoptera > Tiphiidae > Tiphia > Tiphia femorata. Next base: position 4,952,339 of record OX090904.1, read on the forward strand.
AAAATAATACAACTCTATTCGTTTCAACTCGCACTATTAAACCTGTGTCACCTTCATACCTTCCTGCAACTACCTGTAATCATAACCACAAGGTGGCTTTAAATATTTGTAAACAAATATAAACTAAATTAAATAAAAGTGAACAGTGAACTTTAACAAAAGCAATGCTTAATTTAGTATTAGTACCTTACCTTAACATGGTCTCCCATGGTAAAATATTTTTTTAATTCTGAAGCTTGGAACTCTAAAGCTTCCTTCAATTCCTCATGCTTAGGCATTACCATTATCATATTGCCATCAATGGACACAATCTTTCCTTGCAAGTTTATTAATTCACCTTCACAAACCTCCACATTATCACCATTACTAAAGGAATGCGTTACAGCTTGGTCCTCTTTACCAGCAGAAACCCCATTTCCTGCCCCACTTAAATCTATTTCAACACCCTCGGGTGCTTCTTCAAATCTTTCTAATTCAGAAAGTGTTGGTTTAACACCCTCCGCAATAATCGCACTTGTGGTAAAATTTTTGTAAAGAAATCTGAAAGTGACAGACTCGAATTTGATTTAAAAGGAAATACAATACCGTTTATCAAAACAATTTCGCCCTATAATATAGAGTGATGATAATATATAAGTTGTATTTATGTGGATATACCCTTTTCGACTATATCTGTTGCCTTCAAAAATTAAGAAATCTCCATCACTTGTAACTTCTCCTCCAATCGCACGAATTGCTTCAGGATCGAATGGTTTTGCAGGTGGCCTTCTTTTCTTCTTGCGTTTTTGAGCCTCCGATTCACTTTGTGCTGTTCTTAAAGCACCTCGTGGCCGAGTATAATCAATCCTAGGGAGTAACTTTAAGTGCACTTGATTCTGAGCTAAGTCTACATAATCCACTTGCGCAATGTCATCTTTATATATTCCTCTCTTCAATCGAACCCATTGTTTTGCTTTCAAACCTGTTTGCTCCTTGACTACTCTTAATACATCAGTCATTTCTTTAATAGGTACCATCTGTTGTTTCCATATACCCATTCGTAAATTTCCCACATTTTCAATAGCAGCTTTAACATGTGGTTGCTTATAAGCCTCGATATAGATGTAACCTTTCACACCTTCAGGTGCAACAACCGATTTTATTTGAAGAGGCTCTCCTAAGAAGGATAGTCCATCGCATAATGAAAGAAATGAGCGAACATACTGTAAGTTATAATGGTTTTTACTTTGTATTACCTGAAAATTGGTATGTAATGAATTTGCGCATCAACAGAAGCACAGTTGCCTTTTCTTCTCCAATGCGGCATTTGACCATCCAAAGATTTGGATCTTTTACTCCAGGTAACAATGTTTGTTGAGTAATTTCATCGCTCATTTCTTCACCACCATCGCCAAAATGACGAGTCGCAAGCGATTCATCTGCATATTTTTTCCTTAAATATTCTTCTATCTCATCTTCTTTCTGAGAGCTGTAGATACATGTACTCGATATATTGCAGGTACACAAATATAGTAAGCAATAGTATATATTAATAACGACTAGCCCTTGTGACTAGCTTTATTTATTACAACTTACTCCCACAGATTAGTTCCTCTGCGTCTACCTTCAATCTCACGCGCGGTTGGACCTAATTCATCTATTTCATTTCCTACAATGCCAATGTCCTGTGCTCCTTCTTCCCATTCTTCGTCATCCTCTACTTCATCGTCAACTTCAGCCTCGTCTATAATAAAGCCACTGAACCTATCCTTTTTCTTTTTCTTTCGAGGTCTATCATCGTCCTCTTCCTCTTCTTCCTCGTCGTACTCTTCACTGTCCAAATCTTCACCTATAGTAAAAAAATACGACATATACATGTTAAATAAGTCGTTTACATTTCCCCTAAAGGTTTAATTACCTTCAGGTTCCTCTTCAGGCTCGACCGTCTCTTCATCACCAGAACGGGCTTCTTCTGCTTCATCGGCTTTCGCATCTCCATCATCGGATCTAAAAAATATGCAAATTTAAGTATAACATTCAGCTAGAAGTAAATAAAAGTCGAACGAACTCTTTATCATGTTGCATATGTAATTAAGCGGAAAAGTCGTGCAAACATAAATCAATACCATCTGAAAATATTGATTAGAATTTGTACATACAAGGAGGCTGAGCGGGATCGTGATCGAGATCTAGAACGACTTCTCGATCGCGATCTAGAAGCACTTCTGCTACGCGAAGCACTACGAGATCTTCCTCCTGGACTTCCCACATCGCTGACAGCTCCCGATTTTACGGAACGATTCTCCTCAGGTTCACTTTCGCTGCCTCCGCCACCTCGGTCGCTCTCATTATCGGAGAAATTGCTTCCTTCCGAGTCCGACATGACAATTTCTGGTGGAAGAAAGAAAAAATTTAATGTTGCACGGATTCAGTACTATTTCGAGACAATGTGGTTATCCAGATGGATTAAACGCTGAGGAGGCTAAACACGTACGATCCCGCAGAATTCCACAGAATATAAATGTTGCGTATAAATATTACAAGCAGGTTAGTGGTTCCAGCGCCACCTCTGCACAACACCTAAAATGTGAAGCCCGAATGTAATCGCGGACGAGGTATAGGCAGAGGAACGAGACAATATTCAGAGGGAGGGAATGTAATGAACGTCTATAGAGGAGGTGTAACGGATGTGACGTATCCTCTGCAACCCTGGGTGACTCACAATCTCTCCTCGGTGCTCACCGTAACCACTGGTAACCACCAGTAGCTGCCGCTGCCAGTAGCCGACGAGTACTCACGAAGGCACGGAGAGCGTCAGTGAGGTTATGTACTTATGCTCATTAGTCTATACAATATGTCTTTAAACGGTTTTGCACTCCTCATTATGAATTAATTTGAAAAGATTTGTTATAAGATGCAAATAAGAGTATAATTTAACATTTGCCAAAGAAATTTAAGGACTATCATGGCGAATCGGAAACATGGCATTCGCCATGACAATAACCCTGTTTATATTGTTTGTTCCTTCTACTCGCAATATTACCTCGTTGAGGCAGACTTCTATAACGTGGAGTCAAATGTTACGAAATTCTGTAGTCCACTATTGAAATATCGCTGTTATTCAAATTCCGTGTAGTATTTTCGTTGCATTTTGCATAACTGTTCGACCAGAGAATTGTTTAAAATCTCAGCTTATAACACAATTTCTAAGCTAGTTTCTCATTGCTATGATGGGGACAAGTAGCCATGCAGCCTGATAACGTAAGCGAGAAGCTTTGTTCATTCTTCCACATTCACTGCAATTTGCGCACAACAAACAGTTTAAAATTGCGGATACGTTCAACAAAGGGAAATCACGTGACCCTTGCGACGATGCGCCATCTGCTAACTGTATGTTCCGTTAGAACGACTAAAGAAATCCAAAATTCGACACGAGGCTTTTCGCACTCTGATTTAAACTTTTTTTGCATCCTTGAATGTACGGATGCCGACTTTTCTTAAATCAGTAATAACAGCAGTAGGCGAAAATTACTGATTTGTATTGAATTTGAAAATCGGGTGTTTAATATGTACTTACCGTCTACCGTTACGCACTCAGATAATTCGTTAGTGTCTTTACTTCTGCACGTAGATGTCGCTATATTGCCTGTTTCAATGTACCGTATTATTCTGCTTCACTTTAACATCGCACACACTGGTGCGGTCTGGTGCGCCCGTACATTTAAATATATGACGGCGAGCAAATTTCTTCAAGGTATTTATCCGTTATATGATCTTATCTTTGAGGAAGAGAAAGCAAGAGCGTTTCTTGAGCGACGGTCACTGTAAAAGGTAAGAGTGCATTAAACAATTCGCCGAGTAATTAGGTTCAAGTGCAAAGAATATATCCATGGATACATATAACTGCTGTGCGTCGTTTAGAAATTAGAGTATTACTTCAGAGCGAGCCTGTGAAGAAAATTCCAAATTTTCGTTCAGAATGTCCAACGTGTTTATGTTTTCGGCATGCCAAACATTACAGGAGTAGACAAACCACAATTATTTCTAGATAAACCTCCGAAAAATAAAATTATAAGATCGGAAACGCGCAAAAATTACTACCTTCCGGTTGGAAGTCGATTTAACAATAGATATCAAAGTAATGAAATTTAAGAATAATGAGAATAATGAGACTCTTTCTAAAACAATACATTGAAAGACCATCGCACTAGAATTAGATCGAGCTCTAATACATGGTCGGAGCAACTTGCGGTCGTCGCAATCGATGCGCAGCATCCCAGGGTCGATACGCAGGGTGACCGCGAGCGGGTGGCAAATGAATAGCCCTGGAAGATGCAGGCCGGCGCATCAATTTCAAATAAGGTCCTTTCCAGCTTGATCGAGGTCCGAGCCCGGACGTTCTTCACAGTAGACGTCCGTCAGATAACGCGACGTGCTTTTGTGCAAGCACACGGTACTCCGGGTTAAGGGCGACATGCTCTTGACTATAATCTCTCCTTTTTGCGAAACCGGGGGACCGAGCTGGAGGGGGCCATAACGAAAGAAGTGAAGCAGACAGAGAACGTGACACGGAGAAACAGCAAAGAAGGAAGAAAGAAAGACTGCAAAAAAGAATACAGAAAACAGAGTATGGGTGTTGGAACCTCACTCTGTGGAATTTGAGAATGGTGAGGTAAGGGAAGAGGAGGAAGAGGCAGGTAAGAGAGGGCCGACGGACATGGTCATATGGTAAGGAGAAAAACGACACTTGGGGAGAGGAACACGGTGAAGTGAAGAAAGAAAGACGGAAGTGGAATGGATGGAGGGAGACATTAAAGTTGGAGGAGACGTGGCGAGAGCGCATGGATGCGCGCGTACCGTGGCGTATATGAAAGAGAGAACATCGTGTGGAAGGGGTAGGTGGGGAAATGACGACGAGGGAGAGGAGAACAAGGAGAAACGAAAGGAGGAGACGAGTGGGGGAGCAGTATGAGCGCCAGAAAATAGCCGGTGCCTCCTGAAGATTGCAGAGGCAATTTTCCTCGACAATGCCGGTCACTTTGTTTCACGCATGGCGGCGAGTACGCGTGAGAGTGTCGCCCTATGTGCGTTCCGTATACGTGGACGCGTCACGCGTACTTTAAACGCTTGCGCATTAAACGCGAATACATTTCTCTTCTGGGAGTATAGAGTGGTAGGAGAAGAAGAAGGAGGAAGGAGCACCTCGTTTACGTTCAATCGTGTCCGCGCAAGCGTACGCACTTCCCATTTACGCGCGATTTTTTGCAACCCTTTATACAGTTGCATTTCTAAACCCGGAATAATGAATATTTATTAAGGATTTATTTATTGATTTCATTTCGTTGTAAATCAACTACGTCCATATATGTTTATTTGGAGTCGATTAAAGAGAGCGATACGGGACTACCTCTCGCGCGTATCCGATGACGTCACTCGATTGGCTCGAATGCGCCTGAGCCGATCACGAAAAATTTCCCTTGATCCTCTTCACTCGGTTCGTGGTCTCTCCACAGCACGCACGTGTTAACAATAAATCTATAATAACGCGTATTCAGTTTGTCTTTACTTGCACGTCTCTACCTCCGAAGATTCGCATCCTTTTCGAACACATTTGATAGTTTTATCGAGCAATTGACAACGTTACGATGCAATGATATCCTGCTCGCGTAATTGATAAATTAGTGACCAGCTCCAGTCTTTCTATGCTACCCTTTTACATATGCCGGGTGGGTCTAATGGTCTCAACGATTGCGGTTAGACCTCGACCTCCAAGAATATTCAAAAAAGCGATAGTAGATAAGCTTGGTTCCATTACCACATTTTAAGAAGTCCATTTGGAAAAAGCGGAAATTCTCAGGTGCACAAGTGCGATGGTGATATTACGTTAATTATTACTGTAATATCGTTTCAATTGGACAAGGGCAGGCATGGAAGGACGTGAACGTTTCTTCGGTCGCACTATCCAGATACGAAAAGGCACGTGGGAAACAAAAACGTTGTGAATATCGCAAGCAGAATTTCATGCGCTTTGCTAATTGTAGGACGAGAGATTCAAATAATACTCTTTCTAAAAACGCTCACCATTTGGGTAGCAAGCATTTCTGGTAAGTCCTTCGTTTCGTGTCTTCTGATAATCTCTTCTCCTCGGTGAATCCCTAAAATAGCTATAGTTACGGGTCACTGTCCATTAAGGTATAATTAAATCTCTCCGCGTCGCGATGCTTCGCAGGGAGCGACGAACGAGCGTCGCAAAAGGTGCTCGTCGTAGTTTCACCCTGCAAGAAATTCATTCGTTTCGCCGCGTGCTGGTTTTGCGGTGCAATGTTCGTCGAATCGTCCGTACACTTCTTCCTCGCTTCGTTTCACTTCCGTCGTGTAACGGAAACGTTTACAGGAAAATTCGCTGCCCGGAGTGTACGTCTCCGGCCATGAGCTCAAAATTACCGCGTGTGTCGGAAAGCTAACGAGGGACAGTTTCTTTTTCGCTCGCTTTTCTCCCGTCCCAGTAGAAATTCGTCAATGTGTGTCACAAAGTCTTGCGGATGTAGGAGAAATTCGAGTAAATTTGTAGAATCTTGTTGTCCATCCCGGCAAAGGGAAGCTTTCTTAACGCCGGAATGATTACTCGATTTTTTCACCACTGTCCGAGCGCCTGCCAGTGGCCCTGTGTATCGTCGAAATTTCACAATGCTCTTCCAAGCAGTCGTTCGATATCATCGAATCGACTATTAGAGGGTCACGTGACCGTCGTAAGCCAATCGGGCGTAGTCGCATTCCGAAAATCGGCGTCCCCAGAACGTACGAGAACGACAGTTTTTCGAATCGATCCTCATATTCTCCAGATTCCGGAGTATCGTTTCGCATAGGTACTTACTCGAGCGAGGACGGATCCCATGCATCCGTGTTCCATCGCTCGCCAAACTGAACGTATCGCGTAAGCGAAAAATCCATCGGTATTGTCTCTGGAGATTTTACGAACCACGATGAATCTGGAAAAGTGGGTTGGCCAGGTTGTGACTCGACGTGTCGTGGGCCCACGCGAAATTCGCTTGCAAAAATCGAAGAGATTTGTCTGTCGCGAGGGGTCGCGCATGACGAACTTGCGCAAGAGGGTGAGGGAGAGCTCGGGTTGATAGAAAGGGGTTGAAACACGAGACACGACGAGGATCGAAGGTGGAGAGGAGGGAGATGGTCGATGGTAAGCTGCGGACAGTAAGCCGTGGAAGAGAGGTGTCGCGAGAAGGGCAAGAGGTTTCCGAAGAATGGTCGACGGCGCGGCGGCAGGGGCCGCGTGCACTTTTGCGAGCTCGGACGACCCGTCGGGTTTTACATTTAGGGCATTGGATTTTTATTGTCGACCTGTTTCGCCGGAAGGATGTGCTGCCTCCGGAGGATTTAAAGCGCTATCCCTGCATTTCCTATTCTATTGCGTTGCAAGAATAAACTCGCGGCCCGCGCCGCTTGTAAAATGCACCCATGGCTTCAGTCCATGCTCCTCTTTTTTTTTCTCTCTCTCTCTCTCTCTCTGCGGCAACGAGCCTCCACCGACCCCTCTCGTCCTCTCTCTCCTCTCCTCTACTCTTCTCTTCCACCTCCTTCTCCTCTTCGTATTTCTCCTACTCCGGCTACCCCTGTACCTATATACAGGGTCTTCCTAAAGCGTGGAAACCCCTTAATGTTTCAAACGAATTTCAAAATCATTTAAAAAAACTCCAAGGTGACCTTAATCTGATCTTGACAATGTAGTTCAAGGTCATACTAATTTTACTATGTAATACGTCACTAAAAACCGTATAACTTTTGTATACATAGATAGTTTTTTTTTGAAAATGTGTATTTTTTTCTATATATTATGGAGTTTCCATACTTTTGGAAGACCCTGTATGTACTTTCTTCTTTTTTTTTTGCTACCTAGGATTTCGTTCCAAGCTCGCGCCACGTTATCCCCATCGTTCGTCCTCCCACCATTGTTCGTCATTCTTTCCACTTTCCCTCCGAGATTTTTCTCATATCGCCACGGACGCAATGAAATTTTAGGATTCGATTTTCCCCTCCCGTGACCGCTTCACGAGCGGAGCTGCTATTCCTCGACACCCCTTCTCTCCGCGGTGAGTCACTTTTATAGTCGAATCAAGTTTCGTGGCACGTAAAAAGAAATTTTCCTTACTTTTGACTTCTCGCGAACGTCTACCCCTCCTAATCTTCTCGCCGCACCGACCTTTCTTCGAAATCGTTTCAATCCTCGGGACGATAACGAAGTTGGATTGAGAAAGTAGAGAAAGCTCGTGGGGATGGGTTTAAAACGATTACTCGCATTCGACAGTTATTTTTCGGGTAAATCACAACGAATTTAAAGAAAGCTCGGTCGATGCTCAGATAATACAATAACGCCACTATTATCTGTTCTTTTCTTATGCATTTTTCGAATCTCTATGCATACTAAAACAAAATGCCAAATAGCAAGTTTGTAGCTTTTTAATTCTCCAGCAGTTGACGCTGAAAAAACACTCATTTTTGCGGTTGGTCACCCTGGTCATACCCCTTAAGACGTAAAAGATAAACGGATTTTATATTTTTGCTTCTTTAGTGAAGGTGCTCTTGGATAGGATCCGTCTGGAGAGAGCGTGAAAAATTGTCAGAGCAAGAGCACAACGAGCTTTGAAATTCTGGCGCGCAAGCTCTTGGCGAACGGCTGGCCTCGTTCTGCTTCACAGCCGAGTCAGAAATCGTGGTAACTAAGTTATAAGGTCCGTGGGTGACATTCGGATGGCTAGTGGTTAAATGGAGTACGCCTGGCCCCTTTTCGCGTCAATTCATCCCTAAATGTCTCAATTCTGAGTGCACAAGGCTATTTTAGGAGATACAGGTTGCAGCGGACGGGCTCGTCGCGCGTCGTTCGAACTTTCGCGGCACATCGGATCTTGAGTCGCGCCGGTTGTTATCGAGAAGTTATGAGAAGCTCAGGTGGAAGGAAGAAGACGAAAGAGAGTAAGGAAAAGAAAGTAAAAGGCGAACCGAGAGGAAACACGGGACGGAAATTGCTGGACCAAGCTGAAGAAAAGAAAGAGTTGTATCGGTATTGTTGCGGCGGACAACCGCCGATCTCTAAAGCTTGTACAACAGAATGTCGAATGAGAGAGGGAGGTTGGAGAGAAGAGAGCGGAGAGGTTGCGACAAAGCTCGTGCACGGTGTGTTCGCTAGGATGGGGAGAGTCGAGCGGCAATCGAGAACGCGCGGGTACGTGGGCGAGGAAGTTGCCTCGCAGAGAAACGCAGTGAGAGAAAGAAGGAGATAGAGAAGAGGAAATAAAAGGAGGCGAAGAGAGTGAGTTGGCATGGTAGAAAGAGAGAGAGAGAGAGAGAGAGAGAGAGAGAGGGAGACGAGAACTGAACGGAAGGAAAAGAGAGTACGTGCGCAGGACCGGCGGACAAACAAAAATTAAGGTAGACGAGAAACGCGAAGTGGGAGAGTACGCGGGACAACCAAACGTCGCCTCCCCACTCGTCCCTTTTCTACTCGCTTTTCGAACCCTTTCTCTCTTTTTCTCTTCTATGTCCCATTCGCGCCTCTTGTGCGCGTACGCGTGCTGCGAAGAAACGAGAGGATGACACAGCGAGGAAGAATACAAGCGACGCGATACGGTGTAAAGGAGAAGGGTGCACTCGCGCGAGTATACAAAGATTGAAATTAAAGCGGGGTTGGCGAGGAGCGGGGTAAAAGGAAATTGAAGGAACATCGATAAGCATTAGGCAGAATTTTGCGTGTAGGTTCCAGTGGATTCACCGTGTAAAACTATTCTTCTCGATGTTGAACTGGCTGGCTTTGTTCTTTATCCCTGGTAATAGTCAGAAGTCGCTGCTATCTGTGTTTGTTTGTTCTCCTTTCTCTTTTTCTCTCGGCCTTTGTGCTTAAATATGCCAGTTAGAGGTATAGGCAAATATAACGGATTAATTCGCGTAGAGAAATCAAAGTATGGAATGAAGTTTCATTGGAAGTCGCAGAGTTGCAAAACACACATTCTTAAGGCATTCTTAAGTTTCTTAACACTTTCGAGACCGGTGACTGACCGTGTGGGTCATATACACGTGATATATGTCATTGCCGGCCACTGGGAATAGTCCTGTATTAACACTGCGGTCTCCAATGTGTTAAACATTATCTTGGTGTATCGCCACATTGTTGGTTAAAGAACGAGGACCAGGCTTTTCGTATTTTTTTTCGCGGAATATCCTCTCATTTGCTCTCCTTTTACGCTGCACGATCGTGCCCCGTGTGTCTTTCGCGAAGGTGAGGGAGATTTTGCGTTGTACGTGTTCGCTGATTATACACGTACGATTCAAAAGGAGAAATAAAGGTTGCAAGGAAAAACAAGGGCCGGGGGGAGAAGAGGCAAAGGGTTGCGCCTTGTGCTCGTTCCACAGCGTGCGCTGCACGTGCAAAACATACTCATCAAACGGAATAAAGAGAAAGGGAGAGAGAAGAAGAGAGGTAACTTTAAAAGATTTCATGGCTGCGCTCGTTAAAGCAGCACCTGGTGGAATTAAAGCGCACGCTAAAAGGAAGCGCGCGAATCGTTGAATGCGAGGAATGTCGTTTAGAGATATTGTTTCCGTTGGAATTAATCTAGCGTAATGGCCTCCCTTCTTGTCCGAATAATGAAGGGCGTAGGAGAGATCACGAGGTTTAAAGGGATTGGATAGTTTCGCGATAAAACAGTATATTAACAGCTACGACCGATTTAAGTCGTAACGCCAGCCGTTCTCGTAAAAACAATTTTTTTCTTTTCATTTTCGTTAATGTTGTAACGGTTTTGATGGTTTATAATAAATAATACCAGATAAAAGGCATATCGTTCATTTATTAAACACGCATCGGCTAGTCAATGTTAAAAATCACTGAATTTCAAATCATGATAACTTCGTAACTAATGAAGCTAAAAATATGTTTAAAAAATGCTGAGAAAGGTTGAAACCTCGACTTAAAGAACCAATATATTTCAATGTAGCGAGGCAAATTTACTTAAAATGATAGATGACAAAAGAAGAGCATGCAAAATTTAAAAATATTGGTCGAGTTTGTCATGGTATATAAGGTGGGTCAAGTATCGTAACTGAATCGGATAAAAAGTGTTTGATAGTATGGAGGTTCCTCTTTAAAACGATTTGTGGAACGTTCCAATATGATGATTTTTCGCCGAGTTTTTCGCATTTGACAATAAAAGGAGCCTTTTTCTTTTAATGCGAATAACTCGGCGAAAAAGCATCATATTCGAACTTTCCACAAATCATTTTAAAGAGGAAACTCTGCACTATTATGTACATTTTATCCTATTGGTTTGCGACATTTAACTTTGCTTAGTGTTGTCAAAAACTTGGACGATAATTTTGCGATTTTGTATATTTTCGCTTTGTCAACTGCCACTTCGAACAAAAATGTCGCACACACTTCTGACATAAAATTTCGAAAAATGGGAATCCGAACCTTTAAAATGCTCGTTGAAAGATCTTGCTAGATGTTATAGGTGCTGAGATATTCAATCTTGAATTTTGAACAACGCCGAATAGCAAGAATAAACATTCCGTTTTTCAAGGCTCCAAACTGTATCGTGGTTGCGTGCGAGCTTCCTCTCATCTGATTCTCCGTCGATATCGTATCGCAGCGCAGGATATAGCGCAATTAAGAAATATAATCAATGTAACGGCACAATGACGCGCAAGCGGCCGTTTTAATTAAGTTTTTCTTATCAGTCGGTCGCTTCATATCGGACAAATCCCATATTGCAAAACAGAGCAACGTGTACACTCCTACGCGCCCTACGAGGATGCCGACGAATGTTTGGGCATCCCCTGTTCGTTCACTCCTAGCACACGCTCGCACGCGGACACCGGGGTCGCGTAGGAACGGGGGATCAAGTGTGTTCGTCCCGACAACGGCTAGAAGGGTCGCTCGACAAAAACAAACGTGGAAGGGGTGGAAGCGAGAGAGTAGTAGGAGGATGGTCCTTTCGTCTGATATATGCCGCCACCATCTCGTCCTCGTCGTTAAAGTAACTACCCTCACGGTGACCCCGTTTCGCGGATGCTTCGACCGCAAATAGTATATTGTTGGCCGTGCAGTAAATCCATAATTTTGTAACCGCCCGGCACGGCATAATTCACGTAAGATGTACACCCTGGTTAATTAAGCCGAACCAGCGAGGCGCCCTGGGGTAATGAAGTCGACTCGTTAATTTATCGTTTCCCTGTTCGTCAAGGGAAAATTACGCGCACCTGCTCGCTTGGCCGAGGGCCCTCGCGATCGCCAGCAGAAGCTAAAAATCTGATGGATGCTTTTACCGAGCATCACTGACCATTATACGGTGAGAGAATTATCGCTAGATTGGGGTTAGATCACGTTCTACCATTGTGCACAATTCAACTACTATATCACCAGTTTTCGATAATAATAGTTCGAACCGCAGCCGCACGCCGGATTCCGATATTAATAGACGACAATGCCTATTACGGTTCTCTATCAAGGTATTCGCCAGTTCATTGACCGTAAATTTATGCGGCGGGCCCATTTGCCCGCGGTATGATATTATTCATTAAGCCCGGTCAAACGAGTAGGCTCGACTACAATTGCACATTCTCGTTCTGCGTTGCTTTCGAGTCCTAACTCCTCTATCGGCGTCACTTCGAGAAATATCTAAATAAATACCAGCTCTATATTTGCACTGAGCCGCAAAACTGTTCGACTTTCTTATCGCGGTTAATTTCATTTACAGCTAATTCAATTCTCGAAGAACCGAACTTTATACTCCAAATCCTTAATCTGCAGCGCTGTCTTCTAGGTTTATCACGCGAAGAGCTTTTGCCCAGAGGGAAGTTTCGGGACGACTCCACGCGGGCGCTCTCTCGTCGCGCATCGTAATTTTTTCTCAACACGGTGAATATCCACGGAGTTTTTTCCGCCGCGTCTCTTTCGTCCCTCGTCCCATTCCGCGTGGATCGATGGGAGCCGTTTACGCGAGGGTGCCCGGGGCACGATGAGCTTCGTTCTGCAACGTGGTTCCATTTACAGCTTCCGGTGTAAGTGACAACGAGTTATTCGCCCATACGCTGGCGTATTGAGTCGTTGAATAGGATACGGGTGGATTAGGAGGCCTGGAGGGTGGCAGTTGGCGGTGGGGTGCAGAAGCGATTCGATGACCGTGGTTGCACCACCGCGAATACGTGACTCGGGTAATTCGATTTTTAACGATAAGCTTTTGTAGGGTATTAATGATTGTAGCGGGACGATTAAAGCTGACGTGCAGATAACCAATGTTTACTATCGTTCGTGTAACTCTGTTCTGCAGTGAGCCCGATGCCCACAAACAGAAAGCACAAAGGGCACTGCCGTGCCATAATGAGGCAGCTCAGTTTTTCGTTTCTTCTCATATTGCGTCAATATTTTGCAAGTGTTTGTCAAATAGTTATAACGTTGGGTAAATTTAAATTATTCGTTACTTTATACAGTTGCGTCTCTCGACGAATAATGCTGCGCGCCTCTTTTGCACGTGCAACGAGAAAGAGCATTTTTTAAGATTACCCGGGCAAAAGCATTTCGCGTAGGTTGCAGCCAGTTCACTATTAAAAGGAATACTTTATTCCGCGACGCGTGCCACTGCACCTGGCGAGCAAAGACCGGATTGAGTGCCACGTGTAAATGGATTTCCGAATAGAATTAACGAGACGCAGCTGGTTTTCAAAAGTGCGCGCGTGAGCGACGAGAAAAAAACGAAAGTAGGGAAAAATCGGGAATAAAAACGGAACACTTGAAAAAAATGAGACATACGATCGTTGTAAATCATTTACATCCTACTTGTTAATCTTTAGAGGAAAACACGTCGCATGGACCCATCGAGCAAATGCGCGTCCGCTTACGAGATCGAAAGATTCACGAATTGCGCTAGTAACGCGAAACTGTTAAGAGAATCGTGGGCGAATGGTCGATCTCCGTTTAGCTTTCCTGGAGACCCATTAGGAAATACGCGTACGTATTTTCGCCTCTTAGTGTTAAACCTATCTGTTTGGGGCTGTATGTAGGAAACTAAGCATCGAAGGGAGATGTGGACGCGCATTGGCGCACGTACCTCCATTATTTGCTACCTGTTCGAGACAGCCGCGCGGATGCTCTTCATTATCGAGGACTTTCGTTCTCACGGTCGTTCCACGTTCGTCACCGAATGACCACGACGGTGGCAGCATCCACTTGGTTCGGCAAGTTCTCTCAAATGGATCCTCGCAAGCCCCGTTAGCATATATAAGTAACCATCTCTACCACGATTTGCCCAAGAAAAGGGAGAAAAAACGAGAAAAGGGCAGAAAGTTGGAAGAGACGCTACTGTCCCATCCTATCGTATTATCTCCTATTGCTTACCGAAATTACCTAAATGCGAGTGCCTCGATAACGCCCCGTTACTCTCGCAACTCGACGGCACGTTGAGAGTTGAACCCATTCATTCCCGGGCATTATACATTTTTCCAGTGGCTCGCCATCGTAACGTATTGTCTTCTAGAATGGTATTTGCAAAGTCCGCACAATGGGCCGGGCAGAAGCCGGCATTCCCGATAAGGTAATATCACCAGTCTCACCGAATCGTCCTATAATCGTGTAGCGAACAATTTCGGAGAACGTGTCGCGTTTCTCATATCTTTGGGCTCTCACCCGCCTTGCGCCACATATTCACGCCAAGCCGCGACAAATTACTCATTCTCCGGAATCTTGATTCCCGATTATACGCGCACGCCTGCGGAATGACTTGGCCGGGGCGACGCAAATCCACGATGCATGCTGCATACGTGGAAAATCGATGGACGCGGCCACGGCAGCCCTGGACGTTCCCTCTCGAACGGTGGAACATATCGTGAAACGTATGTCACCTATTCAACGGCTGACAGGTCGACCGGCGCGCTCCAATTAAGGCTAATGACTTTACGCGCCCGTGTGCGACCCCTTACCTTTAATTGTCACCTCTTGTCCGCGCTCTTTCCCTCTCGGCCCTCATCCTGCCTCCCTGCCGGCTCCTGGCCGTTCGATGTTTCGTCGGTGTCGAGGTCGACGGTCCCGAGGACAGGCTTGTAAGCGAAATAAAAATCCGGTCGATCGGTACAGCACGCGCTTCGAAAAATCAATCGAAGACGAGCGAATGGAGACTGGCGCGTTTGCTCGCCATCGCTCTCGTCTGCCCTCATCGAGTTGAGTAAACGCAGAGTAAGCTTTGGTCGAGACGCAAGCTACTGATACTCTTCCTGCGCTTTTAAACCAATCCCCTCTACTCTCTAAATGGCCAGCACGCTCTAATTAATCCCTCATCGACTGGGTCATACCTCTGCTTCTCTGTCCTTTTATTCCTTCTTGTTTACATTACCCCCGGCGCGATATTCGAGTGCCTCTTTATAATTTGGCCGGACGCGGCCTTCTTTTCGAGGGCCCACAATCCTGCGTTTCTCTTTGAAGTTCTCTCAATAGCGGAACACCGAAGCGTCCATTAGGCTCACGAGTTGCTCCCGCATATTTGAGAATTTCAAGAGGCCCCGTCTTACTCTTTATTGCGAACTATAGCGAACGAGAGTGAATGATCTTTGTCGGCAGATACTTGGAAGTGTAATTCTGCAAATTTTCATGGATTTCCATTTCTTTTTCGCGACCTTCGTCGAATGCTCACTGCTACGAAATCCCATTTTTTTCACGTCTACCTTCGCGCATTCGGAAAACGACCTTGTGTTGTAACGAAAAAAAAAAAAGGGAAGAAAATCCCGACGGTAGAAAGAGGGTTGCAAGAAAAATCCGGAGCGTCGCTCGGAGCGTGAAATATTGTCCTCGAGCGCGACGCTTCAGGAGCCGAGTTGATCTCGAGCGAGTAGGAAGCGAGGCCTTCGGGCGAGGCCCGGCTTTTGACATCAATAATTCCTCCTGCGGTCGTTTCCTTTAATTACGAGCCGAAGCCTTGGCGGCCCGCACGCCCGTTTGCGGGGACGCGGTATACGACACCCAACGGCATTTCTCCTCCTCTCGCGGTAGGATTGCGCGGTACAATGGCCCATTACATAATGGAATACAGACGTACGGCTTGGTTCTCCATAATGCGCGCTAGCCCTGCCGCGTCGCTTACGCGGGCTAGAAACCGCCTGGCGTTGTTGTGCCTGCGCTTCTAGGACGAAGGATACGAGCGGGCGAGCGAAAGGAGGAGCTGATGAGGGAATCGAGTTCGTAGATGCTACGAGCTTGATTGGCAGTTAGGGAACCTGCTTGGTATATTTGGGTAGACTACGTGCTACCCGGATGTAGCACGGAAACAACATCATTGCACGTGTACGTATTACGGGAATAAGACTACGGCGCATACAAAGGTAAACGTAGAAAATAAGAATATGCTTTATCAACTCGCGCGCCTCTCGATACACGTCCGTAAGCTCGCGCATCTCAGTTAGTCTGCTCATTTACGAGTGCAGTCCTTTCTACTTTCATACTTTCCTGCTCTCTCTCTTACACACGATCTTTGTCTTTTAAATGTACTCTCTTGCACGCTCATCCTCTCTCGCACTCCTTAACTCTCATCAAACGCACCGCAAATCTTTCGGCTGCGCCACACTCGCTTCTTCGTCTACACAGCCACACATACATTTACACACGTACGCTTCTACCCTCCCACAGTATGTTTCGAAGATCGTACCGAATTGAACGCGAGCGTTCGCATTGGGACGAGTTGAAATGAAAGCTAACTTTGTCATTGCGCCACGATCAACCGAAACAGTCGCCAAAATTACCATGGTAACTATCGACGTAGGAACGCCGAGTAGTTTCTCGAGGCGAGGAGTGCGAAAGCAATTTGTTTGCTCCGCCAGTATCCGATTGGGGAAGTGAGGCAACTAACGCGCGAGTTACGGATTATTCGGACCCTCACGTACGGTAACTCCACGCGTTCTCGATACGTACTTAGAAATACGTGCACACACTCCCGTCCCTCACTCCCACGCTCGTGTTCGTCCCTCACGTTTTACTCGCCCCAACCACTTCCTCCTCATCGCCATCCCCTTTCTGCTTCTCGGCCAACACTCTCCTCTCTCGGCTCACGGCCGCCACCTTCTCTCTCTCTTTTCATATCCTACCGGTACGCGACGCGACGGTGTCTACGATTCAGCCGGCGATTCCTGCAACTTGTACGATCCGGGATTATTGTTTGCGGCTAGGGCTTTGTATCGAGCGTATCCGGTATGCGGTCTTGCACGGTTGCCCACGACAAGAACTATGCTCTCGATGTCGAGGAGCGGGGCCCCGCAGTGGCGATAGGAGCGGTGGTAACAGTACGAGTGGGAGGGGCTGAATCGGTGCTACGAAGGAAACCCACGGGATGTCCTTGAAAATGTGTGCGTTATGGATGGACGCAATACACGGGCGAGCGACGCTGGCCGCCTCAATAGGTACGTAACAGAATTTCGGCTTTCGCCTCTTTTCCATAGACCGCGGAATGTTTTTTTTTTTCTCTCCCTTTTTTTCGGTCGCCGGTATTGTCGATGGAACGAGGATTAGTCGTTTGCGAAATGGAGGATGAAGTTTTTTGGTTTTATCTGTTTTTAGAATAACCGAGAATCCACCCATCTCACCGACCGAAAAATCCGAGCGATTCGAGTGGCAGCATATAGAGGTTTTAACGGGCGTGAATTAATTCCGTGGAAATCAGTTTATTGTTTCCTCGGTGATTCTTTCGTCTATGGTTACTGTTAGTTAGAGTGCTCCGGAAGTGATGTCAATTATGTTTTTATGTGGCTAGTTGAGTTTAAGAGCGGAGCTAGATGCTACGTGTCTCCAGGGGATTTGTTTTGTGGAATAATGTGCTTTGCATTAATTTACATAGTCAAGAATAGGGGGATGTTGTACATGGGGATCTCGCGTAGCACTAGTACCACTTAATACTTTATGTGTTCAATACGCCGCACGGCGAGTCTATCGAGGATCGACTAGTTCGGAAGGATTATTGCCTTGTTAGTCCGTCGATTACTGCCTGCTCTCGAGCAAGTCTCTGGATGCCGATGTACCGCGGATTCCTGAAACTTGCATGATCCGGGCTCATTGTTTGCAGTTGGAGCGCGTTGGTGACAGACGTTCGCAGCAGTGCGTGAAATTTCCAAGCTGCCTTAATTTACGACGGACTACGTTCACCAAGTATACCGAGGCCCTTTCAAATTTGCGGAGGTGTCGCGCAGGTGCATTCAATCGGTTCATCTTCACGTCCATTTCGTATTATCGCCTCTCGAGAGAATAACGTAGGTGACGATTTCGCAAGTCTTTCGACTTTCTAGGTATCTTTTCGTCTTCCAGAAAAGCGAATGCAACCGTCTTCCCCCCAGAATCTCCATTGGCCCTTATCGCGATTTTACGAACGTCCGTCGAAATATTAAACGTGCACATTCATCGGGCTTTCTCCAGTGTGTATACCGCTTGGCACTCTCAGCATTCTGTAGCCTACCAGAATGAGAAGAAGTGCCTCTTACAATCGAGGATGTCCCTGACTGTCGCGAACCCTTTGCGCGTTGTAACGCCACTGCCAACCATCTTGAGGTTTGCACGGCCACGGATCGCGCGCGGTCCTCCTTATGCGAGGGAGGAGCGGCGAGGGCGCTTCCCCTTCGGTACGCAACGGGCGAAGAGGGTCTTAGAAAAAAAGCACTCGTCCGCGGTTGACAAATTGGAGTATTCCCCTGCTACGGTGCCCATCACGTGGAGGAGAAAATGTCGCGGAGGGTCGATGGTTTCCCGCAGGTAAACATTGCGGACGGATATGCACGAGACACGAGGGGTCGGAGACACGGAGAGGAGAAAGTGAGAGGGAAAGGGGCTAAGAGAGAAGGTGCTATCACCAGAGGGAGCGAAGGTTGACAAAGACCGTCGGGGCCGCCTTATTTACCTTTGTCGCTGAAAGAGAGAGGAGCCCTGCACTCCGCAAGAATTACCTGTTACGCAAGATTAATTTTCCTTGCTCGTGGAGTGCCAAATTTGGCAAGGAATTTTCAACGAATGATGTAAGGACAGCGGAAGGGTACCGTGAGCGCACGCACCATATTCCCTGCTACATCGTGGATTGGATCGATTGGGCGCGCGGTTATACGGGCTTCTGAAAATGGTGTCGTGAAAATGACGTCGCGAGGACGGTGCCGGGAAAATGATAGCGCGGAAAGATAAGCTCAATTTAGGGATCTGACGTAACCAGTCACATCCAGTTTTGATCGTTATACAGGAGAGTTCCGTTTAAAATATGTAGAATAGGGGAGCCTGAATAGAATTTTACTGTAGTCGTTTCGTTACCGTGAATCTAGTGACAAGAATTTAAGGACCGAAGATCCAACAGTTCGACAGCTAAAATAAAATTTTATTTACTTTCACAGGAGCAGATAAGCAGTGCTAAGCGCACGTACATTTTTCTTGATTTTAAACTTTTGCACCCTTGTTCTTTCACGGGGCAAAAAAGAATATTAAAAAAATATTCTTATCTCAGGAAGAATGATTTACATCGTCGCTGATTAAAAGGAATAAGACACACTCGACGACGAAAACAAAATCTCTTCCAGATATCCAATCAATATTGAACAACGAAAATTACACCTTGCATCCTTTATGGACAATATTCGACAGTACCCCTTCCACGTCTCCCTTTCGACGAACCGGTGCGCGCGTTGCAACATAGGAGCGACTGTGTCTGCCAGCGAAGGTAGCATCAAGCAATTAAAACGTCACCCCGTGCACCTACCACCGATGCGATCCACTTCGCTGTCGCCCCCGTCTCGCTTGTTTCCTCGACGTACTCTCAATTATCAATGCGTCTGTAAACGAGTCCCCTCGCTTTAACCGAGAAGGCGAAAAAGAAGGAAGTGGGTCACTGGGCGAGGCGAAGCGAAAGAAACCGTAAAAGAGAAAAAGAACAATATCGGGCAAAATTGGTGAGGAAGTGGACGAGGGGGGAACAGGGAAGGAAGAAAGAAAAGGTATGGAGGGTAGGGGAGGATTCAAGCGTTTCATGTACAGGCGCTTAAATGTTCCAGCGCGCGGCGGGATTAGGTGGTACAGACGAATGGCCGTTGGCGCGCAATTTTTTTTTTAAAATCCCGCGAATGTGAAATGGAAACTCTACTAATCTTACACTTCATCGTGCGCCTCGCGCAGCTGCCCTGGACCTAAGCGTTTTAACGGCCACGTTTGGAGGTTGGCGTTGGGAACGCAACGACGGTGAGGAAGGCGAGGAGGAGTGGTCGTCGCGCGGGACAATAGGCAGCCGAATCATCCGCATAAATATCGCACGCGGATAGGAGGAGTGGCGCCATGGGTGGAGGGAGAGAATGGAGCTTTACGGGCACGATTCGTTGCGATCTCCCCGTATAAATTACAAACTTCTCCCATTTCATATTTTAGAGCGTATCGCGTGTAATTTCACGTTGGAATTCGCATTTACTTAATCGTCCCTCGAGGGGGTGTAAACTTCGGTCTTTGAAGTAATGGAGAGACGGCGAAACGAGAAAATGCATTTATCGCCGAGTCGATGACCGTTTTGCATTAATGTTCTAGCTATTGGCTTTCTTTCGTCGCGCGCTGTTTACGCTCGTCTTTGCCAGCAGCTCCGACGGAAAACTATTTATTCGCCCGGAATTGGATCTTTAATTCGCGTCATTTTAAATTCAATAATTTTTAATCCTACCGTCGCGAGCAACACTTTCCACCCCCTACTCGCTGTACCGGGGAGAACAGTGATTTCTACAACGAACACGCACGGTTTCGGTAACTTATGCCACTATCTCGAATAGGACGCGTACGTGGACGCGAGATGCCAGGGAGAAAACTTAGTCGAAGTTGACAAGCGTAGCGGACAATTATACGATTGCGGAAAATCCTGTGCGGCGGGAGCAAAATTCCCGTTAGTTGATACTTGGAACCAGGGTGGACACTGGGGACGGGGAAGGTTCCGTGTATGCCACGGAATGCCGCACGGAATTCGAAAATACGAGGGATCGAGCGTGGAGGAATGCGACGTAGTAAGAATGTATCGCCTGCTGGGAATCGGCGTCGCTATTGATTACCGGGCTCGTACGAAATCCCTCGGACTCTACCCCCGTGGAGGGTGTAAATCTGGCGGAGGTAGACGCTCGGAGCTCATCAATGTTGTAAGTTCTCCCAGCGGAAGCTCCCGCAGAAAGGGGACTCTCATTTGGGATTATAACCGACGGAGGCGCCGTTGCTCTTACGATCCTACGTAGGATAAATTAATTCCATCCATGGCCTTAACCACGCACGTTCCATTCGCTTCGTCGATTTCACTTTATTCCATCCGGTTAAGCGGTGTTTCGCACGGAAATGCCAAAGACACCCCACTGCGCGAACTTTCCACCGCGGTGCACGATTATGAGAACGTCACGTGAAGATTGAACGCCCAATCGTAGCTAATTTAATCTTACCTCAACTCTAATTCGTACGCGACGCAAATGAGATTTACATTACCGACGAAACCACCTCTCAGCCTATAATGTTCACCCACTCGACCTGCACCTCATATAGACTCAACGTGGACCTCCAACCGGTGCTGGGAAACCTACTCCTAACTCAGCCTTAAACCAAATATCAACCAGAACCAAGCACCCGATCGGAAGCCTAGTCGAAACGGTGCACCAACGCGAAGTGTGACTTACGAGCACGTTCTCTCAGTTTCTCCTCTCTCCCTCTCATCTCTATCTTTCTCTTTTTACCCTCCAGGGCGCGCACGACCGAGCCGCCTACGGAAAATCGACCGGATCGCGGGGCGACTCGCAAACGAACGCGCGGAGCTTTGGTAATCCAAAAATCCCGCGCGACAACCGATTATCCGCTGGCGTGGCAAAACTTTAATCTCGTTGATTTTATGGCACCCTCTCCCCGCGAGCCCATTGCCGGCAAGCGATGCGCATCTCAGTCGCATTAGAGCGTAACTCGCGCGCTCGTCCGCGTCCCGGAGCGGTTCTCGCGGCTACCTGCCGGGAAGTTCGCACGTCCGCGCTTATCCGGCCGCGATCAAATTTATTCGACGTGCCGTCCAGCGTAACGGGGGTTAGGCCACCCCCGTTCCTGCCGACGCGAGAATTTATATTCGGCGCTGAGGCGAAGGCCGTGCATCATCGGCTTAAGTCAACGAGCCAATCGCAAACAAGACGACCGCACTGCTACTCGCTGCACCGAGCGTTGGCCGTTCGCGCTCTCTGGTGCACGCTTGCGCACCCACCACTGTGCCTACTACGTGCTCTCATACACGAAAGAGGAAACTGGTGGTGGCCACTGCCGCGAGCGAAATCGCCGCGCGCGCGGATTTGTTTCTCGATAGGTCCACGATTGCGTCCCCGCTTGAGTGTATGAAACGATGCTGCGCATCCTTGCGGTCGACGGTAACCGAGGCGCATTAATATTTCACGTGGATCGGAGGTGAAATTTTAAGGGAAAAGCGTTCAGGAAGTTTTCGCTTTTATTGCTACTCGGGACGAAGATTAATCAATGTTGTTTCCTCGGTGGAGGCCCTTAAGTGGCATCGGACGTAAAAGTGAAGAATGATAATCGAGTATTGCGCTAGTTCATATCTCAGGGTAGGTTCTTTTCGCTACTGCGGGTGGAGTTTTCTCCGTGGGAAAAGCTCGAGGATAAGAAGTTAGCGTGTTCGCTATATTATGCAATTTGCGAAGTGATGTTGCGCGCCGCTCCCTTTGCTCCATTAACATTCTTCTTCGACACCTATACCTGTATACTGCTTTAGCTTTTAACCTTTACCCTTCTTAAGCGCGTTAACTATCTTCGAGGAGTATGGCTACCCGTCGTAGCTTCATTCTCGTTACAGTGTTAACGTATTAAACACTTTGCTACACATTTTATCATTTCCGTAACTATCGGTTTCGCGATAATCAAAATAATCTCATCGAGACGCTTCATTTCTATCGAGAGAACATCGACACCTACAATTCCATTTTGCGCGGTGATCTTCGCTCCGTGGATCCGGTCGGTGGAACGATTCTCTGGGTAAAAATCGGCGCGGTTCGTGCCGACCTCTAACTCTTCTCTCGAAACCTTCTCTCGCACTCTGCAGCACTCGGCCGTGCCTTCCATTCCTCCTCATTCTCTCCACGCGGTAGACGCACGAGCGGCTTACCACGAGTCGGCCGAGTTGTAAAATTGTATTAACCCCGGGGCACGGAACAGTGTGCACCGTGCGTACCCCCGTAGATCATAATAACGGGGCCCGGTGCTCGCTTTGCGCGAACTGTTTGTTAGAGGCGTCGTGCGACAATCGATTTACAGCACGCAGAGAGTCGAAAGCCGAGCCGTAAGCGGGTCAAGTCAACGAGCCAATCACGGCCGATCGAACAATGGACTGATAGCGTGCACGCGCGCATTCAGGCTCTCGCACGCTTCGACCTCGCCGTCCGTAGCATCCTTGCCCTGGCATGCCTCGCGGAGATTGTGCATTTCTCGCGTGTCCCATTGTGTCCGGATCCTCGCAGGTCCCCGCGAGAGCACGACCTTACTGGCCCTGCGCGCTCCGAAGTGTCTGTTACACGTGTGCGGCCCCGCTCCTGTCCTTTCGAGATCGTGTGTCTTCCGCGGCGCGACAGTGTCAACGCGCGTGCACCACCGTCCCAGTAGGACTCACAATTAGCAATGGAAAGTGGAACGGGCGAGAAGGGACATGGTAAAAAAAAGGCTTGATAAAATACCGTTACTTCAACTTATCTCAACTAAAATATTGCAACGATTAATTTTCCATTTAGGTATTTTAGAATCACAGGTCAGGAATTTGATAATTGAGCCATTTATTTTGAACGTGGCTTAAGTTTATTTTTTTTTTTTTAAATGAGATATCACATAACATTAAATTAGTGCACTAAATTATTCACGAATTATGTGATATCTTATTTTTTTAAAAAAATTGACTTAGGCCACTTACAAAATAAACGGCTCAATTGCGTATTACGTTGTCGGATCTGATGGTATACCCGACGGGTTCCTATTAGAAGAGGGCTTCCAATAAATTGTGAACTGTATTATAATTAACAAATATAACAGGATGATGCTCTATTGAACGATTCCACGATGTATGATGTATAGTATGTTTTTCTGCGAGTTTGACACGCACTGACCCGCTTGCGAACATCGCTCTTGGGTGATTCACGAGTCGATCGGCAAGCGAACGTACCTCATTGCCTAATATGCGTCCCACTATATTGTTTCTTGGTCTTTTCGTTAAATTCTGTGCTCTCTTATTATCGGTCGCCTCTTTGTTCCCTCGGACTGTTTGTATATTTTTTGGAAGGAGCTGGAAGCGAAGAAGTCAGGCTCGCTTCGAGAAATCGGGAAGGAGAGGAGAGCTTGGTGGAGAAATTCTTCCTGGTCGCGTAGAAATGCGGCCACATCTTTTGATAGACTGCCTATTGACGCATCTGGTAGGTACTCGAGCGAATGCCTTACCTCGTTTCACGGTGTCTCGTTCTCATCTTTCAAATGGCGGTCTACGGCTTTCACCGCTTCGGCGTTATAGAATCATTTGGTGCTGGCGACACCAAAGGGAACCTCCTCTCTGTCGTGTTGGTAAGGAGCAGCATTTCTCTGTAGATTCGTGGACAACGTATCTGTGAACGAACATTTTTCTTCAGTTTCTATCTCAATTTTTTCGCACGGAGGTCAAAGTAATTACATCTTGTAATATTAAAGAATTTCTAGGTAGTTTTTGAATGTATCTGAAATTGTTCATTTTAATGTCAAGATATGCTTCTTTGGAAGCGGGTACATTGTGACTTCGTTGTAATAATCTTCTTTTCGCTAGAAAATTGTATTCCTCCTTTTTTTTAGTTTTTTCGTAAAGCTTCTTTTCCGTCAATAATTTGCAGCGAATCAAAATAATTCTTTGAGAGCAAGAAAATTGAAACTCAGCCATTGAAAATTTACTTTCGTTGGCAAACTTTAAACTCACCGCACCGGTCTTCCGCTCATTAAATTTTTCTCGTTTCCAGTCTTTGTACATTTTTCACTACTTAATGCACGGACGAGGAAATCCTTTCTGGTTGTACCGAAACGTAGTTTAATCTCTTGTCGGATCATAATATCGATGGATCGCGCTCGTGAGCGCGCACAAAGCTTCTTGTGGTAATATTAAAGCGGGCACAGGGAGATATGGTGGCCGGTATAGCGGAAAAAGGGTTTCTCTCAAAATCGCTCGTAGGACAGAAATTAAGTTTTGTAAGGCATCATTTTTACATAGCTTAGTAACCTCGTTTTTAAGAATTCAATAAAACCTTATTCGTTCGTAGACTTGTATTCAGACGATTACATTATCAGTTTGTTGCGTTACCATTTTTCAAACGGAAATTGCGTTCTAATTGTGCTATTGCGCAAAATCGTCTAACTATGATTCATATGTGTTCTATTAATACCGTTTCACTAGGAATAAGCCAATGGAAAGTGGATTTAACGCGAAACCACCGCGCTTCGGGCACTCATTTGTGCTCAATCCAGCCAGGTATGGTCACGTAGTCGCCATCGATGCGCAAGTTGCTGTAATACAGTAATACTGATATTACAAGCGACGAGTAGCGCATTTATGGAATCAAGCGAATAGAGTGAGTTTGTGTGGGTTCGTATACATTTTGTACTCTGTTTCTATACTCCTATCCTTTATCCGAGGCAGCAGAACTGTGAAACTGGGCTAATTGAAAGTAGAAAATAATTTCATAATAAGGGGGAGGAATAATAATGGAACAATGTATCCTCGATAATTCTCGTCGACGTTACGCGAAACAACAATGTACAATATAGAATGTTCAGTTACGTTATGTAAGCAGAATTCATTGCTGATATTTGAACAAAGTGTAGCTAACACCGAGAGGGCCCTCAGCGGGTATAAAATATTATCGAATGAATCCTTGCAATCAAAAATTGCTAAAAAATAGAACTACACTTATGGGGTTGGAGTTATATAATAATATCCAATTAAAAGAACGAAGTAAAATTTGCGGAACATAAAATATAAAACAATGTCGAGCACGGTCTGCTTAAAAAATCTTTCTCCCTGAAATACCTTGTGTTCCGATTAGCATCAAAATGTGCGAGTGAGCTCCGGTTTCTGCTAGTTCATGGTGATCCGTGACGTTCTGCACCGACCCAGAGTCCAGCATCTTGCCGGTTGCATCCCAGTGCGGCTCCGAGTCATACCGGTACAAATGTTTAATAGTCTCGAGACGAATCGCGGGATTTCCCGACAGGCCCGGCCCGATTAACTCTGCAGAACAAATTTGAATCGAGACCATTCGCATTCTCGTTCTGCCGCATACGTTGCGACGCACGAGCGCGCGACATCCTCGCGGGGTACGATACATCCAAGAAAATCAATTATTCAGCGTCCGTGGCGTTCCACAGAGTTTACATTTGCCGGAGTCGTGGATCAGGCATGCTTGCTTGGCAATCAACCTGAAAATTACAAAAACACGGTAGTGCTCCGATGGTTGTGCTTCCCTGCTCGGTGTTGCTTGTCTTTGCACGCTCGACTCATCGCGTTGAGTGCGTATCGCCGTTTTCACGTCCGCCATCGCATCGGATTTACTCATGAAAAATCCATAGAGGACTACTACCCGGTCTGCGCCTGCTTGCGCGGAACACCACTCAGGGGTTGCTGATATCGTTACATCAAGGATACTTCCTGTGGATTAAGAGAAATTGCGCATAAGGATTTGGCGAATAAAGTTTCCTCTACGACGAAACATTAATATCGCGGTTATAATAGAGCTTGGAAAAAAATTCGCGCAGGAAATACCTGAAACTTGGAACTTAGCAGCTAAAGAAGCTTGCTATTGGATCTGACGCGTGAGTTTTACTGACGTGGATTTTTTGCTTCTCGACAATCGTCGTGGACCATGGAGACGTCGGCATCCCTCGCCATTAGCGACGGCATTAGACAAGGCTCTCTCTCTCCCTCTCTCTCTCTCTCTGTCTCTCAACTTCTTTCCAGCCTTTCCACTCCGCGGCCGATTCGTTTGCGTCCACCTGCGCCTCTCGTTTTCATTCTCCTCCGCTTCTTTCGCCGGGTACCTCTTTCTTTTTCTCCAAGAATGCGTGTCTATACCTCCCTTACGACTGCCGAGAGGACAGGCCCGACATCCGACAACGCGGCAGCCCATTTTCCATTGCCATTGTTTACAGAGTACACGCGTTCACGGGCGTATACCGTTTCCTCTGCTTTCTTTATCCTTTCTTCCTTCACCCCCTCCCCCCTCTCTCCTTCCGGTTATCTACCCATCCTTCTCCATTTCTATCCTTTTTTCCCGCCCTTTTTTGTCGGTCTGCACCCCCAGCTGCCACCCCAACTCCCCTACTGTCTCTTCCGTTGTATATACATCGTCTCGTACATCCCGCGCTTTCTCCGTGTCTCTCGTTCTCTTTATTTCTCCCCCACCCCTCTCTCTCTCTCTCTCGATTCCGTCTCACTTCTCATCGTTCCTACCATTCGCTCTCCTCCGGCAACCGGAAGAGGCGCTGCGACATTTGTCGCGTGCCGTTTTATTGGCGCCAGGCTACAAAGCCTGCCTGCCTGCTGCACCATTTCCTTGTTCACCCCCGATTCTGCGAGCGTTTCTCCGAGGGTGGACGTATCAGGTGCTTTGATGTGGTTTTCGCCGCCCCTGAACTAATTTAATTGGACCAAATCGAAAGGCCGAGCGTGACCCGGGGCACGAATGAATCGGACGTTGAAATAAAAATGGCCCCGCGGACGCGTCCGACGTTGCTTTTATTTTTCACTCTACCCACCCTTCTCCGTCTGGCCTCGTAAAAACGTTGCGCAGCCTCGCGTCGCGTTATCATTCCGACGGATATCGACATTATCCCTCGCGAATAATGACATATCGTATCGGAAAACAATTTCAGGAGCCAGCTTGTACAGAAGCGACGTACGTGCATCGGCTCCGATGTACAGGGAGAGCGCGCTCGTGTCACGAGATATCCGCCAGGAAGATGACTCCTCACTTCGCGTCCTCGTTATTTCACTAGAAGAAGAGATAGTGCGAGAGAGAGAGAGAGAGAGAGAGAGAGAGAGAGGAGGTACGACGAAAGAGAAAGAGGGAGACGGGAGGATCTCCTTTATCGCGAGTCTGCTCCAATGGGTCTTAAGCAGTTTTAAGGATCTAATTAAGTTCGCTAAAGTAAGTTAAGTCGTTTTAAAGACCTAGTTTAGTCAATGTACGCCCTGATTGGACTACTTCATAAGTTTAAGAATTAATGCCAGGATCGTCGCGAAGGCAACTTCGTTACGTTTCGTTGGCCTCGTCGCGCGTCGCTCTTATGTCCCGTGACGGTGAGCGACGTTGGCAGAAATATGCAGACGAACGTCTCTTATTTGGCGACGGTGGAGCGTGGAAAGAACGTCGGAATGCAAGGAAAAAGATTCCAATCGGTTGGTCGAAGCTCGATTGGAAGGAGCGAATACATTCACCTACTTATCGTACTTCTATCCGCTTCTAAGGACCCTTTGCACCATAAAGGGGCCCGTTCAATTGTCTCTTGAGAATATTATATCGTCTTCGAGTACAGCTCGATAGCTACTGAAAACCTGCTTTTCAACCATTTTAAGGAATCTTTACTTTTATTCTCTCCCCGTACGCTCGTCTACTTTTTCCACCGCCGGAGTCCCATCGTCGTTCGACAAGGGTTGGTGCACCTGCACTAAAGGACTACACCGAGGTACATTTGTCACCTGCCGGTTTATTGGCAACAAAACGCGATTTTACGCTCGTCGCCTTCTTCCACGGATACCCCTCGTGAATCCTGGAAATCCCGTTTTAACCTTGTATACCGAACTTGACTCTTGGCTTTACTGGGATTGTCTCGCCTCCCCATCGCTATCTTAATAGCGCGAACCTCGCAAGTCACTTGGATCTCTTAGTGCTTGTATTTGGAGTAATAAAAACGCACGGTCGTGAATCGCGTACAATGTCTTATTGTTAGTACGCAAGTGCATCTTTGATACTTTTTACTGCGCGGTTGTACGCAGTCACTGGACCCATGCGAATGTCGTTCGCCTCGGTTGAATATTGTGGAATTAGTTGGATGTTACGCGGTGCTTCTCTCCAGCTTGATATTGGCCCAATTCGCGGCACCCAGAGAATAGTCGTGAACGGGGAATAGCAGTTTTAACGTTTCCACGCGGTATTTCTCCGCGTTATTATTATAGCATCGCACCCGATTTTCACTGTTATCCCCGATGTAGGTCGACTAGACCCGAGTGGATTTTTTGTCTTCTTCTCTTTTTGTTTTTGTTTCGTCCATCGCGCACCCCGATTTTTCGTTCTCCATTAAATATTTCTTTTCCATTATTTAGGAATAACCGAATGCAACGGTAAGCTCGAATGAGATTGCGTAACGGCCGCGCCATGGCCACTACCGGGCCCCTTCGGTCGATGTGCTTTTTCTCATAAACCACGCGTTTTTGGCTGCGCGTGTTGTTTGTCACAGCGCGTTACTAACCGTAGCGCATCGATTGGCGCGAGTGTTTGCGCAATCGCAAGCGGTCAAAATTGTGCTCTCTCAGAGTTCGCATCCCGTTCCCCATTAATGCGTACACTCTTTGTCGGGTGGAAGAGAATTTTTATCGGCACGCGGCAATGTGTTTTATTATAGAAATGGAGATGGAAAGGAGGTCGTTTGGTCTGGTCTTCTCGCGCGTGCTCGCAATTAATCGGTTGCGTTCGGGCGCTTATTAGTTTCGTCTGCGGAAGAGAAAATGGAAAATATGAATATTGCACGTCAGACTTTATTTCAACTAGAAATAAATTCCATAGAAATGGATTATCGTGCATAAGCCAGCTAAAATTGATCGCGAATATAATTGGAGATCGTGATTTATTCGCCGTGCATTTAATAAGAAAACATTAACTGACAACGGACGCGCCAATAAAAGGACTGCATTTAATAACCCCGTGATGTTAAGTTCGTTTTAATACTCGTTTCTTTAATTATACGTATAGGATATCGTCGCATCTGATAAACGAGGGTACAATTGAAATTAAGCTCAATCCCATTACGGCAATGTCCAAGATTATTAAATTACTCTGTACCTTTGCTGTCTCGTTTTAATACGTTTCGCGTGATCCCCATCATTGCATTAGCGCGTGAACGTAACATCGGAAATTTTAATGCCGAGCGCGGGCCTTTCGTACGAAATATCAGATAACACGGAGAAAATATGGTAACGGAAAAAATGCTGCGGTATAAAATGTGTCGACGTGTCGTGTGCTCACATTGGTCAAGCATCCCTGCAATAAATCTTCGTACTGACGAATGTATGCGCGACGCCGGAAAAAAATATACGGCTCGTATTTTTACGTGTTTTTATTTTATGCTCGTCCGCTCGGAACATGCTGGAGTGTCTCGGGTGTCGGGAGAATGCCAGTAGAACGCGTTGGCTAGCGCTCCGTTCTTTAAGTACCCATCAATGCGAATGCCGATATTGACTACTAAACAGTGTTAATCGCTCGGCGGAGTCACGGTCGCACTAAATATACGCTCGGACGCGAAACTTCGTCCGACTAATCAGAATCGATCTCAATAAACGGCACATCCTATAAACGCAAAGTACCGGGGCGCAAATGACCCCCTATACCACTTTTAATCGTTTACGCCTCGCACCTGTCTCGACGTCTCTCTTTCTCCTTTACATCGCCATCCACCGAGTTACGTGGCCGCAACTATCGCTCTGCCAGTGCCCCACGTTATCAAGGCATAAACGTTCGTTGACGTGCCTCGTGAGACCTGCGTGATGTCGAACGTTATACAGCCTGTAACACTTTAACGGCCTGCTTTTTGGCTCCGTAATGTAAGTTATCGCGCCGTTGTCATTAGAGAAGCGAGTCACTTCGTTCTTTCTCCATTTTTTGCTTCTACCGAAGATTACGCGGAGCGGATGGTTACAGTGTCAAACGAACATCTACCGACAATGTCGAGAGACAAATTAGTCCTCGATGGAAGTTAAATGAAAAGGAGGGATTGAACGTAGATGAAAATAGTAATACAAGGGATAAGGGAAAAAGATACTCAAAGAACCACCGAGACGGAACGAACGATTCCAGTCATGGTTTCTCATTAAGCCCCGCTTAACAGGGTTCTCCACCTACGAGTACGTCGTTCCGTTGTTCGCAACGATCCTCGATCGTTGGACCATGAGAAAGTGCGGTGTAGGCAGCAGCAGGGAGGCAGCAGCAGGGAGGCAGAGAAAGGGGATGGGGTGAACGGCCCCCTTGTTCGATAATTTTCCGAGTGGCAAGCCCAATAATTTCTTAACCCCGTACTATTGGCGGGCGGGCAGCGGTCGCTAAAGAAAGAAACGGTAGAAAGTTCGTCCAGTAGTATGGTATGGCCATTAAATGCGAACGATAACGACTCCTTGGAGTGTCTCGTTGCCATTGGTTACGACGTGGCTCTCGAATGTCTTTAAGAGCATTTTCCATTATTTAGATACTACCTGTTCGATATCCGATTCCGCTGGCCAGAAAGGGTGGCGGTGGCGGCTGTAGGCCGCGCGAGCTTTCCCCTGGAAATCGGGCCATGTTAATGCCACTGGAATTCCTTTGAGGCGAAAGGAGCGCGCTTCGTCCGCGCCGCGGAGAAAAGAATATCGCAGTGGAATCAATTTGTCGTGGCGCGGCGTGCAGAAACGTTGCTCGTCGACGATGAAACCATTGAAACCGCGAATATAAAGTCGTGAGAAAGAAACGGATGGTCAGTTGTTTCCGTGTCAATCGTTAATATCTCTCGTGACTGTAATTTATTGAAAATACGGGCTTCCTTTGCAATATAACACAGGTTGGTTTTTTTTTTTCTTTCTTTTTTGTTAAAATATTGAATTTACTCCGGTCGAGCTAAAATTTCTCTTACGCCGAGGCCATACGAAGAAGGGTGAGAATGCAAACTTCTCGTCGTAAAAAGCATAATGGTATTCACCGGAGAACTACCCTAGGCGAGGAGAGAGAAAAATCGACGAACTCGAAGCCGATCGTTACCCCGAAGTAAAAATTTACCCGAGATACGCCACGGCTACGCTTCTCGCTTCGCCACGTCGTATTTCGGCTGAAATATTTTTTCGCTTTTATCAGCGAGACGTACCCGATCCTCTCGCGATTCCATCCCTTGAATCTTTATCTCCCGTTTGAGAAATCGCGAAATAACCAGCGAGAGGAGAATTTGAGGGGGCAGAGGGTTGCCATCGAGGGAAGATTGGCAATAAGAGCTTTCAGTGCAGCGGCAAGGTCGGTGCAGGTCAAGGAGGTGCTTCGGCAAAACCAATAAAAAGAAATGATTCGCTGAGAATCTTACTCCGCCATACTCGACCTTACCGCGAACTGCTTATTCTCCGCGCTGATGGAGTTGTTTTGTAAACCACCGCTGGGCAAGACATGCTACGAACTGAAACCAGACGGGTGGGAGGTGAGCTAAGGAAGTAGGAAGGCAAGAGAGCGCCTCGGCGAGGATAAGCTCGTCCATAAGACGCTCATCTTCGATTTTCCTAAATGCGAGAAAAAGAGGTCGATGCGGGCAAAGGGGGTGAGGACGGAGAACGGTGAATCCATCGATATCCCCGGAACTTTTAGCGAGAATGCCGTACTACGTGTGTTTCGCAGATATTTGCTGTGAAATGAACGAGGGATGAAAGGATTACTCGCTGTCGGTGGCGATGTAGTTCTTTGTGATAAGTAGGTTGATTCGGGATACGCGAGCGCCTGATGGATTTCCCTTGCTACTCTCTTCGGATTTACGTTCAGGTACTGTCGAAATGTGAGTTCTCCTACCTACTTGCGTGAAACGGAATGCACACTCCCGACAGATTTTTTTGTTTTAAATACTTTGGTCCGTACTCTCATTTTAGACCCACTCTCAAGTTTAGACGCGCTCAATACGTATGCATGTTCATGTCTGCACATATTTAACGGGCGCATCTAAAGTTACGAGCGGGTTTAAAGTCGCTGCGGTGAGAGTACGGATCTTTGAGACCAGCAGTTATGTATTGTAGAAGCTTGCAGAAAGGAAAGTCACATTCCGACGTGGTGTACTGGTTAGTGCAGCATTCGAGGAAATAATTTTATTAGAAGGATCGCACTTGCTACGTATTTATTAGTAGAGGAAATTCGGATTTATGTGGAACCAATTTTCGTCTAGATGTAGGGATAATAATGGGTTAAGAATTACGGGGAATATTTAAAAATGTCTGTTTAAATAAGTACGCTATATTCTTCATTGGGGGCATTGAAGATTCAAATACATAGGAATGGAACTGAGTTTTCGTATTACGTGGTAATGAGAAGAGAATGTAGAGATCGAGCAGCTGCTGTAACTGAAATGAGAGCTTAATTCTCTGCAACAAGAATTTCGAGAAACTGCGGTGAAACGTTTCTCGCGCACAGCAGCGTGAATTAGGTATATCTATTACGTTTACCTGGTAGTAATACGAGTGGTATGATTCTAGTATTACATCCCTGACATATGTCATTTTAATTGATATATTTAAGCATTTAGAACATTAGACTAAATAATAGGCATTCTACATCGTACAAGCGGCTTCTACTTTGGTATCTTTTGCTGAACACGAGGCAAAAATAATGGTACGTAACTCCCGCAATAATTCTTCAAGTTGCTACATATGCTTCGGCCAAATTGGTTTTGGAACTGTTGCAGCTTGCCAACTTTGGTTCTGTTACTGCCTAAATCGTAAGCCATGTTGCAATTTTATTGTAACTATCAATTCCTATACAGCCGACGTAGCGCAGAATTAAAGGCGATGCACTCCACCTCTGCACGGTCGTGCCTATCGCGAATAAATAAAAAAATTTGGTCGGATTCAATTTACGCGCTATGGGTTACCGCTTGCGCAGATGAAACTTGTAGATCGTGACTACAAAGTACGAGCACGAGCGTTGGTTGCTGAGTGAACCCCAAGCACAATTGGCTTGGGTCCCTACTTTTCCATTCTGTGAAAGAAGGTATACTTAAAGGTGAAGTTACAACCTTACCCGGACTCCACACATTTGTTGCTCACCGTTCGTGTATCGATTTTTACCAAAACAATTTTGTTCACGTGTTCATATTTCACGTTCTTTGTCGTGCGTTGATTCTTATTGACACCGTGTTAAGTAAACCCATTGTACCCAGAGTGACTTGTTCACTGCGAAGGCACGCGCCGCTTTATTCTTTCGAAGCCTCGTTGTGGTCGACAATGCCTTGGTAGCACTGGACCAAAGACCCTTCTCAGGCGCGTGTCGAATTCACGCGGCACAGTTAGCGCCGTTATTCCAAGCTCTCAATTCACAATCTCGCCTCGAGTAAGCAAATCGCCGTATTCAACGTGCACCGCGTAATTTCGCGAAACAAGTCCCTTTATCGTTGCGCATATTTCGGGTGGTAATTTCGTGCGATTGCCACGCGTTGTTTTCCACGATTCTTACTCCACCGCAGCATCGCCGACTATCAAAGCGAAAGCCTGAAGAGCATTGGCCTGGGCAATGGAAAAGGCGCGAGAAGAAGCAAAGTTAGAAATGCTGAAGGACGAAGGGCAAAAGGGTAATGAGCGAGAAAGGGGGACAAGAGTAGATGTAGATAGGGAGAACGAGGTAGTGCTTCTGGCCGAGGGTAGCGCGAAAGATAAATGTTTTTGCCATACCTAGGGAGATAGCGCGATGATTTATCCGCCCCTTAAATTAATCCGCCCCAGGGTTTGATGCCATGCCACACCTTCCACCACACCGCATCATTCCGCATGGCATCGGCGTTACTTTCGCGCCCGATTCCCAGTCCGCTGACCGCTCGACTCTCATTTCACGATTGCGGTCTGGCGTGTCGCGTGGTTTCGATCGTCCGACCTCCCAGACACCCGATCGCCGAACTTTATCGTACCGGCCGGTCGGTCAGCTCGAGATAGCTCCAGGTGTAATCGAACTGCTACTGCAGTTTTCATTTGTCATTTCGTTCCGTAATAACCACATCACCCGCAGGTGAACGCTCGCACACCCTCCCCGGCCAAGTGGAATTATCTCCAGGGGCGATAGAATTTTCATCCGGGCGCATTTAAGATGCGATCGCTAATACGAACGTTAAATTTAACGTTAAGAGGATTCCAAGGGTGATTTTGAGAGGAGTAGAGATCGAGTAGAATGCGTAAAGGAGTCGAAGGTTTCTCTTGTTAATGCTTGTGGATTTGTGCCATTGAAACTATAAGTGTCCACTTGCACCGATTAAGATGCCGATGACACTTGTCTCGTGTCTAGTGTAAGTTTCAGCGCGGCATATAATCACCGTAACAGCGATTTCTCTTGGACCATTCGAAAATATCTCTCTCCTTTCTCGTATCTCACCGAGCGGCGTAACGCCTGTTAAGCTCGAAGGAACGGCGGACTCGTAAATAACGGGGGTGCCTGTAGGTAAACACGTCCGCGAACTTTCCCGATATTAAATCTGCAAGGAACACTGGCAGCTGACCAACCGAATCTAGCGGACCTTAACGTTAGGTGCGAAGTTCGCGCCGTCGATATATTTACCTTCTATCAGATTCCACGGAGTGCATGTTCCTCCAGCCGGCGGTCACTTTATCACGTTACTGACTTATAGCCGATAAAAGAAGGAGATTTTCCCTCGGTGACGTTTCCAATCCTTTTCTCCACCTATATTCTTATCGTCTCTTCGCCCTTCACCCTTCTCTTTTCAGTCACTCTAATTCCAGAAGGTGTGTTTCTTGCTCGCTTAACAAATTACTCCTTAGGAGGTTGTTAATTACAATTCGCTTCCTTACTTTGTGGCCTTCTAGCAGCGCTCGCTTTGGTAGAGCAAGTCGAGAGGAGGGGTGATAAACTGACAGGTCAATCTCACGGTGGCATCCCTTTGTTACACACCCGTTCCACCTAGCCATCGCGACAATTAGGATGTCGCGCGATCGAGCACGCTTTCTCTCTCTCTCTCTTGTAGCTTCGCCTTATCGGCCCCGATACCGCTTGCGTACACGAGCGTTAATTTATGAGGACCGAGTGACTTGTGTATGCCAATAGTGAACAGCGCCCAATAGTTAATATCGAAAGGGTGAAGCTTTCTATCGGATGCGTGTAACTACGTGTAAACAAATTTCAACGTGCGTTTCACTAGCTTTCGGTACGGCTTTATCGCGTTAATTGAAGCGTTGTAAGCTGAAATACTTAGCGTCTGCTCTCGGTTTAACATACATTCTCTCGCCCTTCACCTTGACGGCCGCAAGAAACGTTTATTCACCTGGCTCTCTTGAGTCCAATTATCCAATTATATCTGCCTCTTCTTCGTTGGATAAGCTTGACGTCGGTTTTTCATCCAGTGCTTCTGAATTTTTAATATCAGAAGCAGACGTTGCGTTTTTAATCCACTGTTCGGGAAAGAATTTCTACTACACCTGTATGGCGAATTTCTCATGTCCCCGTTCTTTTAGTAATAACGCGTCTGCCGTGTATTCTTCTCCTCGGAATTCATTATTCCACACGTCCGTCAACGTAAACGTTACATCGCAGAAGTCTACTGCGCCTCTTGAAATGTCACGGGCCAATGCTGAACGCCTGTTTTATCCCCGTGGAAATAAGATGTCGCGCGGTGCGAATATATTTGCAACATAAAATACGCGTTTATGTCCCATAAAGCACCGTGTATGATGCGATTCACACGATAAACCTTTCGCGAGTAGGCACGCACGCGCGCGCACACCCATGCCGATTGCGCAGGGGTGGCAATGAGACACGAAACGAAAATTCTAGAACATTCTAGAATATTCTGTGGAATAAGTAGGTAATGTACGCGTTCCTGCGACAACTTATTGCTCGTCTTCATTTTCCTCGTCACACATGGGTTTTGTATTTTACACTTTTTCGCTGCCTCAATCTTCTCATTTTGCGCATTTTACTCTCCCATCGAGGTGCATCCGCATTCCTGCATTCGTAATGGCTGGAGTATGCTGTTGACAAACCAAATTTTACGTACGAGCTTTTCTATTAAATTTGAAAATGTGGAAGCGTTCTGTACGCGTAGCGAGTCGGTAGAAAAAATATCGCAACAGAGACGCAATATGGAAAAATTAGCCTGAAAGGGGCATGGTAGACTGTCACAGGTGCCGGGTGTGGCAAAAGAATTCCTTCTAGCACAACCGACTGTGCTTTTGCCGACTAAATCATTTCGCCAGAATTATTAGCTACATTATGTCACAATTAATTCACGATTTGATGCTCGCGCGGGGAATTGCGGTCCCACTTGAATTCACTGTCTAATTGCGCGGTGGGTGTCCAGCCTGTGGCTCGCGCCGCGTGCAGAAAACTATAGTCGTCATATTCTGTTATTCGAGTTCTACTTGCAGCATGAGAGAATAATTTTTGTACAATTTGGGCAGAAATACTGTAATGAAAAGTGTTAGAAAGGTTTACGATCAACTAATAATTTACATTTACTTCTTAGAATGAAAACTGGGAGAATTTTCCAACAGATTATCGATCGTCACTGCACTTTCACTCATATGCACATGTGTGCAAATGCGTGCGAGTCGTTAAAGCATTTTACGCAGAGCGAAACTGGACAGGACAACGCGGTTGCAATATCGTGTCCGAGGTCATATTACACTTGTGCACTTCCTATGGCATCCACGATGTTGAGAATATTACCACTCTCGTTGGTTTTCCAATATTAATTAACTTTGAGAGGGATGGTAAATTATTGCTGTTTTCATGGTAGTCACAGGTGACAGAATTAATAGAAAAATAGGGGGCAATGGGAATTGGCATTGATATTTACGACTTGAGGGAATTTTGAAATGCATTCGCTGAAACTTTTATGTTTCGGCACGATTTTCACATTTGTCGTTCGTCGTTAGTACATTAGATAGCTCCACATATTTCATCGTACATTTCTACGTAACTTTTCACCCATGTTCCGTCTAATTGTAAGTATAACGTAGAAAGCTTACCATCCTCGTTTCACATCAGAACCGCGGATGCTGACCAAGTTACGCACAAGTGCGTAACAGCAAAGAACTGGAGAAAAGGGACAAGTATTATGTAAAGGTAGACGACTTAGGGTGGAAAAGAGCGAGGAGGGAGTGAAGTGATGGAGAAGAAGGGGGGTAGAAGCCGAGGGCCAGCCTTGGTATAGGAATTCGTATGAAGCATTACCAGGAGAAGATGTTCAGAGATTGTGCCCTCGAGCGAGACGTATTTGGGTCAACGGTACGCTCTCTTTGCTCCCTCAGGGTCCTCCTTCCACACCCTTCCAACGCTGTCCTCTCTGCAGTCGCCTCCTGCAGACGTGCGAGAGAACGAGCCTCTCCTATCTTCTCCTCCTCTTCCTCTTTCTCCGCTTCGACGTCCACCACCCTTCCTCCTTTTACCGTTAGCTCTCTTCCTCTCTTATTCCTCTTCTCCATTTTCGTTTCGACCGGCACGTCATCCGCACGGACCATCCTGGCAACTTGCTATGGTGGCCAGAGGGAAGTCACCGTTCGAGGAAAGGATATCGGGAGTCTCGTAGTGGGAGGTACGAATCAGCACGTGCTGCTACCTTCCAATGGAGAAGAATTGACACGTCGGTGTCATGAAGGCAGCTTCTGCCGAATACTCGTCGCGGCCGAAATAAATCGGCATCTTCCTCCAGGTGGCACATCGATCGATTCGACCCTCCTCGTGCCAGCGAATTCGTCGGTTTCTCGATCTTCGGTGAGACGGGGCTATAAAGCGGGACGATCGACGTTATTTTATAGCTTGCATCCTACCCGCGATCGAGAGAGATTTTTTTTCGGTGAATTTAAGGAAACGCAGTAGGAGGCCAACGGGGTCTGATATTTTCAGTGCTCTCTGTTCTACGGACCGCACGAGTAATCGTTAATCGACAGGCTTGCATCTTGGCGGTCAAACTTTCCTTTATACCACTTTTTCCACTGGCACATATTTAGCTCTCCCCCCCCCCCCCGCTTCGCTCAGGGAGACGTCGGCTTTTTCCACCTTTTTATCGGTTTTCGAGAGCTTTGTTCTGCCTGTCGGACCGCGCGACGTGACGACCTCGATATCTTAAATAAAGGTTCATTATCGAGGGAAAAGGCTGTCGTCGGCTCGACACTTGAAATTAGCCGACAGTAGACAGGCCGACTTCGGCGTTTCTTACGTCCCGGCCTGATTTCCTCGGCATCGACCGGCAAAATGGAAACACGTGAGCGAAATAGGGGGACTTTCAGGATTGGGGCAGTCTCCAATGGGATATCGCCCGAAGACACGGAGGGTAAGTAAGCATAAGGGAACGCGTAATCCTCCATCACACGCGAGAACATTTGTTTCTTTCTGTACGCGTTCTTCCGTGAATTTGTCAAAACGACAGATCTCGGGAGATTAATGTTTTGTAATAAATTCGACATTTTGGCAAAAAACTATGGAAGCGCGTTGCAGCCTTAAGACGAGAACGGGTTTTTTTTTTAAAGAATTTTCTTAATTTTTCAAAAACTCTTCCGCGTACTTTTGGGTCACTGATAAGTAATATTGAAAAACATAATTAGCGTTCGAAAGAATAAGGACACTTTGTTTTTTAAATGTGGCTGGAATCTGAAAATGATTCGGAGCCTTTTATGTGTTACTTGATGTCCTCGAGAGAAATAGGTGATATTCTGCCGTGTGTACTAGACTGAAAAATGTATCATTATTTCTCGTACCGTGGGATGGAACGGATGAAGTGGAAAACACATTGAGCTGGTTGTACCATATGGACTTGCTCTTTCACAGAGCGAGTGTACTTTTCCTCGGACTGTAAACGAAGTTTAGTCACCCAGAGAGTTCGCGGAATGGAATAAGGCGGGGGTCATCGCGATATCAAAGAGCATCTTTGGCATTGGCGACACACGTTGCGCATTTGCATGCTTCCAATATCCATACCCTAGGTATATAAAATCATATTCCCTTTCATCACTACATCCGTCGTTCGTATTCTTCAGACGGTACTAATAAATAGTGGAGCAAAAAGAAGCTACACCTACCATAAAATATTTCGTAATGGAATATGAGTGGCTACTTTATTTGCATGTTACAATTTCTGTGCAACACGGAGCTAATTTTACAGGCAACGAAATAAGAAAAGTTTCCGTACTTCGCTATTGACAATTTTCGATAAAGAAGATAACACCGTTAATTATGGAATTTCTATAGAAACTTTACTTTCACGGAACCGTTAAAAATCTTCGACTATATTCTTTGGCACGGCGCACTAATATCGAATACCTAAAATTATCTTCCGGTTTACGTAAAAACAGTTCTCTTCGCTAGAATGGAAACTAGTTCAACGTTCGACTTTGTCGTAATACCTACTTTTTTAACTTTGTCGAACGTGAATTCGCATGCTACTTCCTAGTGTCATTTAATATCCTGCGAGCTGTGCGTCCGACCTCGAATTAGTTACCTTATTTATTCGAGGTTGTATTTACTCCTCGACAATTCGGTCCGACTCCCAGAGGCGAATCTCCCGTCGAAAGGGTGAAACGCGTCCTGCGCCCCTGCCCTCCTACGTAATGTCAGGGCCTTGCTTTACACGCTAGCCCTAGTCCGAAATGGCCTCTCACATTGCAATATCCGTGGCCGGCCGGCATTTGCCACACACAGCGTTTCAGACAGAGGAGAGCGCAACGAATACCCTCACATTCGTTTAATGCTGCCCGTTTACCAAACCGGCTGGCCCAGTCCAACTCCAAACTCTTGTCTTGCATTTTTCGTCGTCCCTCTATTTATCAATTTGTCTCGTTCCTCGTGTCCTCGTCTTACTTTCTCCGACGATTGTACAATAACGTCATAGTGCATTCTATCTCCTTATATTTCACGAGCGCCTTCGATTTTCTCCCACGAGTCTTACCAGGAGGATAAATCGAATGTTGAGCTTCGATACTTTTAAAAACACACAGACCCTCGAAAAGCACTTTCGAGATCGTACGTCGACTGCACGGCGACGACTTTAGATTTTCCCACGTTGCCGCTGCAGAGCATTCTTGGAATTAAAGATAAGCGAGACGAGCTGTTTCGCGTGCTTATTCTCTCGACTGACAATGAGAAGAGAGAATTTTTAAAAATATTTGATATTCTCTGGTAGAGGAAGAGAGTGACCTTGCTTCTACAATTATTACTCACAGCATATATTCTGCACAGCAAACTTGTGCGGTATGTTATCTCTCGACTGAACCAGCGAAAAACCATGGAGTAGATTAACGTACTGGTGCTGCTTGCTTTTGAGTACCCTGCGAGCCACCTGGTTTCCAGTTTTTTTGGGGTTTTCTTTTTTAAATATATTATTTCGCAAAATCATTGGCTTTCACGTTCCTCTGCATTTTTGTTCATTTACCGTGCGTACTTCAACTTTTAAATTCGTCTCGCGCTTGACGGCATTTTTTGAAACCCGTCGTAATATGTATTGGCAAACCGCCGATAATACGAGTTCAATGTGTCAGTTATAATGAATAACGAAGCATAACGTAAATATGCATGGTGTTACGAACGGTCGGGTTGGCTCGACTATCTCGGCTATTCCGCATTTCAAACGAATATTGTTGATCCAAACGTTATTGGCAATAAATGATCGTTGCCGATTTCCAAATTTCAATCCGATTTTGTCCAAATCACGGACATATTGTCACGTGAAATATTTACTACTTCGAACGTGTGAACTGTAACTATTTCATCCTGCTATTCTCGTGTACCTACAGTACGCGCCGTTGGAAAAATGGTTTCTTTTTATGCACCTATTTCCTCGCAACAGTCGTAGAATGGACGTTTCACCGCAACCTGACACTTACAAGTTCGCGCCAATAACTCAGTATAAAGGTGAAATTTAATTTGTAACTTAATTGAAAATCAATTACGCTTCTTGCAAATAGAAAATGGGTTTTACGCTCCATTTGCTTCTTCCATTTTACCAGAGAATACCTAAGAATTACCGCGTTACGCGAAGCTTCTGTCGATCGTAAGTAATGGCGCATGGAAATACTTAAACTGGTAAGCATAAACATTCATGGTTAAGAATTACATGAACTACGTACAGTAGGGAATCTCGCGACTCAGTGAGCACAATACATAGATTCACATCCCTTCATGGTCTGTCGCTACCAACACGACCCATCACCACCGTCACCACCACTACCACAATGGGCGCATTCACCGTGCTATTTACCAGAAACGTGTACTGTTCGACTTTCTTCACGACGTTACGAGCCATAAAACAATATCTTCCAACCAATCCCCCGTTCCCTCGTAGACG
The DNA here is from genome assembly GCA_944319695.1 of Tiphia femorata. Lineage (NCBI taxonomy): Eukaryota > Metazoa > Arthropoda > Insecta > Hymenoptera > Tiphiidae > Tiphia > Tiphia femorata. The sequence continues at coordinate 4,994,646 of OX090904.1, forward strand.
TCGCGAGGAACTGGCACAAGGACGTTCCACGTCCTTAAAGGTTGCTTCACAAAATAAATCTTTCAATTCTGTCGGACATCGACGTACCATTCATTTTCGTAATTTCCGTATTAAGACCTTACGAGCAATATCTCCAAGATGTTAAATTAAAAATTCAATTAACCATCTTCATTACGGTTTCGTTACATCGCGACCAATTAGCGTTGGGCACAGTACATCCTTATTCGAAAAAAAACGAAAGCAAAGAAACAATAAGGCTCCTGGTTCCGCTCATCTTACTGCAAACTACCACAAAACTTTTGTCAAAGCACGGCTGATGGGGCCAACAATGCCGCCGCAAGGACACGATGCAAAATCTCTCTCTCTCTCTCTCTCTCTTCCTCTCCAATAAACTCCAGGACGAACTACTTGAAATCCCTTCGAGCTTACGATCGAGAGCGCCTGAATCGTAAAAAGCTCGAGCGACAACGTCGCAACGATAAGCCGCAGAAGGGCTACCGGAAAAGTTCACTTGTCCGAGCCGTGTCCCCACTAGCGCACACTGTCCTCTCCAACCTCTTCTCTCTCGGCGCAAAACTTTTCCACCCTCCTTTCCCATCTGCGCAGGATTGAAGCAAGCCGCTGTGAATCGACCTTAAGAATCGTCCCGTTACGGGGCTTCCTTTGAGAGGATTCGCGAGACTCGGTCGCAGGAGGTCGTCTACGGAGGAGGGTTCGCAGAGGAGGTAGTTGGAGCGGTTCTCGTTGTAAAATACGAGTAAGGGCGTACCCGCGAAGCCGTGGAAACTCTTTGATCCCGCGTATATTCCGAGCGATACACGCACGGGACGGCTACACGGACGAGGAGGAGGAAGGCGTAAGAGGAGACGGTTGTGAGGGGGCGCGTGGCATCGGAGAAAGAAGCTAGAGGACGAGGATGGTATCGTGGTCGGTGACAGACGGGCAAAGGATAAAAAAAGAAGAAAAAAAAGAAAAGGGAAAACCGGCACGCACATATTCCAGATCCATTTGCCGCGTTGGCCCCTTCGTGCCCTCTACATTTTCGTCGCATGCATCGCCTACATCAGCCTGGCGGGCCATTGCCTTATCCCGCGGGCCTCTAGATAGAGTAGCACTGGATGCAGCGAGGACTTACGAACTCCTCTCTTGCGGAACGTCTTATTTGAGATTCCCAGTGCGTCACCTCGTCCCGGTGTGCCAGTTCTATCCGCAAATAAATAAGGACGTGTCCTCTACACGCCTGTCCTCCCCTCTTGCCCCTTACCCGCACAGCTTTCAACCTCCTCCCACCACCTTCCGTCTTTCTTTTTTCTTACACCTTTCGCATTTCTCGCGCCCCTGTTTCTAACGTTATCCCGCTTTCCATTCCGCATCCGTATTCCGAGATGTGTTCCGAAGCGTAGGACGACGCAGGGTGCGAGAGAATGAAATTCAGCATTAGGTGCTCTCTGTGCGCGAGTTCCTGTAGATGATACGCCGAGACGAAGATGACACGCTTCTCTCTTCGCATTTGTTGATCGAGGAGCACGGTTACGGCTATGGGATGTTCTCCGTTGATTATAATCCTTGCGCTGGAACTGTGAGATAGAATCTTTGCACGCTTCTCTTGCGTCTCTTGTGCCTCGTGGAGCTCTCGTTTCATTCTTCTCGTCTACTTCTCTTACTCAGGGATACTCTCGTTGGTGCTATTATCGTCTTTCGAAAAAATTCGAGGAGGGACGCGGTGCCGTCCGGATGCCATTCGGAGCTTTCGGAGGCGAACGACGTATTCCGACCATTGTTTGTTCCATTTTGCGAGCGCGTCGGACGTACCGGTTTATACATTGCGACGTACGCTCAGGGAGGTGTACCAAGTCGATGCATCCAATCGGTGAAGAGTGAAGCGTCCTTCGCACGTGCGTGCGAGCATAGTGGTAGACGCGACGTGGGTGAGATCGGTGCGATGTGTCCGTTGTGATCCAAAGTGGCATTCGAACTCGGGGGATGGTAATTCGATGCATCGGGAAGGGTCGTCGGAGCGGGAGATGCGGACGGCTGGACGACCGAGGGGGTGCAGCAGACGAGAAGGATGGGGTGGGAGAAAGGGTGACTCGAGGAGAGTCGAAAATGGAAAGAGGAGGGAGAAAACGGGAGAGCAATGTATGGACGGTGGGAAGAGGGAAGAGTAACCGCCATCCTGAATTCTAAATATGCGCATCGCGTTACGTTTGCACTAGTGAGTCAGAAAATATGCTGTTTACGGCACACCGAGAGATGTACACAGTGTAACACGCGCTTGCACGCGCGGGCGTGTAAAGGTGCGTATGGCGTACATGCACGTTACTTCGTGTGCGTGGGTGTGTGGCCGCGCGCGCAAATACGGGCGCATTCAAATAGAGAGGGAGAGAGAGAGAGAGGGAAAGAAACCGAAAGCTGAGTGGAAGAAAGGGGAGGCCAGGTGAAAGGTCATGTGACATAGCGATAAACACCACGAGAGGGAGGACAAAGAGGTAGCGTGCGCGCGCGCGCGGTACTCTACGGGTGGAGGAATGGAAATGGAAAACGCGAGACACGTGAGAGACGACGAAGAGATGCGCGAAGAGTAGCGGACTGTAGGTACGTAGGTAGCTACCTACGTGTGCATTCGTGAGTTCCGGCTACGCTGAAGGTACACCATTGAGATGCAGACGTCGGGCGTTCCACCCTATCCACTTCGCCCTCTGCCAATTCTCCCCGAGTCCCGCCACTCGCTTTCCCTTCCTATCGTTCCGAGCGCATGATATGCGTCCCTTGAAATTCGAACGTGACGACGGTAGCGATGGTAACATCGGCATGGCCTTTTCCGTCCTGGGTCAAACGTACGGAGTTGTACACGAGGTTGGATAATATGGAAAAGACGGAGAGTGAACGCCGCCGAGGGAGCAAGGACTGCAGAAACAATCGGAGACCGATAAAATTAAGTTGGAGCATACGATTCTTATTGAACGGTTCGATCTGTAATATTTTTTATCGCCCTCGGCTACTATTAGTCGGTCCGACTTTAAGCTCGTATATGCGCACACCTGGAACGCATTAAATCTGGAGAGCGAGCCGCACGAGTGTACCAATGAATTCGTGCCGTTATCGGAAAACACGTCGACCGTAATCACAATTATAGCCCCGCTAACAATAAGAGAAGCCGATTGCAAACACGATATTTGCGGAGAGGCGCATCGGTTCGATCCTATTTAAAGGCATCTATCGTCTAATCGGGAAATACCATTGACGTGGACGCAAATAAGAGGAGTGTGTCACGCACCGGTGGGATCACTTTCGCGATCGGTACCTCCGGAGATTAAAAATAATCGTCTTTGTCGAAAGAGCGAGAGGGCGCGCGAGCACTGACAACGGACGTTTGTAAGCGCCCACCTAGCCCATTGGTACGCGTTATCGCGTTAATGTCGCGACCTTTGCTCTCCTTCCTATGCTCATCGATCCGTTCTCGCGTCAACCACGTTCCCGTGTTGCACCGTACGGAAATAAACTGCGACATTTAAGAGTCAGCGGTTCGGTTCGAAAACGAATGAACGGAAAAATGGCGGGGAGGAGGGAAGGACGCGTGGGGACAGAAGGAGGATATTATTTGCGACGAGAGGTTATTCCCGTTGGGAGAGGATTGGAATATGAATAAGCTTACAGATGCTACTGACAATCGACACGACACATTCCTTCGCTGTCATCCTCACTCGCGAACGCGAGCTCGAGGTAAAACTATTTTTGGTTACCGTGCGGCAGAGAGTTACCGCGTGGTGAGCGAGTGCTTCCGCCACGCACTTCGCAAACGGATCCTAGAAAGTGTGTTTTTTGTGTGATCCGTAGGAAGGATATTGCGTGGGTCGGAGTTGTGGTAGGTACGCGCGTGAGAGCCGATTTGTCTTTCGAAGGAATATCCTGGGTTGTGCAAGAAATTACGCGTTCTCATCGCAAGAAGAAAAAGCTGCGGCTTATTCAGGGGGATGGTCGCAATGTTTGGATCAACGACAAGAAGAGGACCATTCGCGGCCCTTGGCCCGTGTTGACACGGCATCGATGTCTCTTCGAAGGCTACACCCTATTCTTCTTCCTTTTAGACTAATACTGTTTCGATGATGTCGATAGATCGAGTCGAAACTGAAGAGAAAAATCATCTTTAATTTTATTAACACTAATCAACCACACATCTTTCGTTCTTCTTTTACCCAGGTCGTTGTTTTCTAAAACGATCCAGAGTCCCTCGCGATCTTCACTCTGGATCGTTGCACCGGCTCGTTCGAGCTCTCGTGGTCGAATCGTTTTCCGCATGACCGTTTCTTTCCACCGTGATTTTCGGGGTAGGATAATTAGCGGCAGTTAACGCAACGTTTCGCCATGATATATGACGTAATTGGCGTGTCGCCGGGACACGGATGTAGCGGTGCATCGCGCATTTCTGAATAGTGAGTGCCGATGATTTTTGGGGGTGAGGCAGAGTGGTGAGTTACAATGGTTAACGATGTCGTAACGGGAGGAAGGGGTAGAGAGATGGTCGAGCAGGCTGCGAGAGGGTTGAAGGGGAAGGGTGAAGTAGAGATGTGGGAGAGGAGCGGAGGTCATCCTGGCATGGTAAATCAATATTTTGCAGAGGAGAAACAATGCCCGCGGCGCACAATGCTAGCGCAACAAGTATGCTGCGTCGAGGCTGCGCCAGCGTGGAAGTATGCGCATTTAAATTACCTGATTAGTTAATTGCCTGATTACAGCGCGGCCGACCCGCCAGGATGCGGACGTCTGATTTGTCATTAATCGTTCCTGTTAACCGGCGCGGACAGGAGCGCGGTTGTGGTACCCGAATGCGGATACGTCGGTGGGAGATTATTTTCAATCGTCGTGAATGATTTCCAGGTTCCGAGTAACGAATTCGTCGTGGGTCAACCACCAGAATTTTGTTTCACAGTAATAACAGACTTTGGGATAGATACTCGTTGATTTTCTTTTCGGAAATTTTGTTCCGAATTTATTTGATCGAAGCGATTTTCTTTTTTTTTTTTAATTATGCGATTTGCTCACTTTTAACAGGAGTTCATTGCTACATCGACGAGCTGAGTACTGCGCAATAAGGAATATTATGATCGTGATGCGCTTGGTCGCACATAATTTCGATAAGTTATAGCGTCATCGATAACTCGATGATTTTCCGATCGCGGACATAATTTGGCACGCGTTCAACCGTGTACCCTATAATTAATTCTCAAGTGATTAGAGGAATTTTTCTTTTAGTGGAACCTTTGATTCGTCGATTCAGTGGATGATGCAAACGTGGACGAGGAAACATTTATTACTCGTTCGAAAATTAATTTGAGAAAGTCGGGAAGCACGGCGTGGTCCGAATATCCAATCTCCGTGATCTATTTAACGATTTATTAATACGGAATAGCGTGGTCCGAAATTCATGCGCGACTGGGGCCACGGTGGGTGTTCGCAAAACCTGGAAATAGAAACGCCTTTAATTTCGAAAATTATCGCGCGCTTCGTTAGCGGCGCATTCTATACAGTTTCCGGAAAATACGCTACGTCCACTTCGTGGATTAGGATTCGCAAGGATAGCAGATTCAATATTTTTATTCGTACCTAATGAAATACATCGGAAAGGGATCGATAGCAAAAACGAAGTTTTCGAGACGCGTGGATGGTCGGGTAGTCGCAAACGCCCGCAATCTTGGACGCGGACCACACCGTAAAACGCAGCCCAGGAATCTCGCCGGGAACTTGTCTCAATCACGATTTTCGTACTCTCGCTATCTTGTCCCTGCGTGAAAATATTTCGAACGTAACGCGCACTTCGAACGTAACCTTCTCCCTTGCCATTCTTTGGCCCCTCTCCCTCTTTTCTCTGCTGTATCAAAGTCATTCCCGAAGAGATCCAGAAAGGATGGGTATTGTGGAAATTTATGGAAAGTGGAATTTCGTGGGACAGAAAGAAGAAAATGCGGCTGCGCCGTTGTCATCGTGAGCTCCAACCATTTTTTCTCCTTTCGGTCCACAAAGCAGAACGGCTGATGAGTTTCCGGTGTCTCGATCGGAGTCTATCTCGACGTCTCCGATATCGGGTCCTAAGATCGAGCCGTTTCGCCATGCCACTCAAGGTACCAAAAGGTTGCTGAGAAATTCCAGAGTCCCTGGAAGAGCATTCTCCATGGGGAGCATCGACTCATTCACGCGCCGTGCGTAGTATACTCGTAAAAATTCGGTAGATTGTGCGGTAAACATAATATGATTTTCTGGATTCTCTCTGAATTTCAACTGTTTTATATCTATGCCAAGAAAATATTGAAATCGCAAATCCGATTGTACCGCAATTCCATTTCCTTCGATAATATTCCAGGCAAAAGCTTAGTGCATCGCATATTCAGATAGCCCGATTAATTCGAGAGGCTTGCTAATTTTCCGTTGTCTTTTTGTTTCGCCGTTCACGATCATCTATTCTCGTCGGACGTTGGATTGATTCAAAACGGAGTAGATATAGCACCGATGCAATCGGGGTGATTGATTTCTTTGAATCGAAACGGCGTGGCATCGGGTTTCTCTAAGCGGCTGATGTGCGATCCATCGTCATGCCGGCTGACAGTTATGATTTTAATATCGACAAACGTTCATCAAGTTTACGCGGATTGATATTAATGTGTGTGCGTGTCTACGACGTGACACAATTTCAGGGTATATTAAAAGAACTCGATGCTCGGAGTACCACTCGATATATCGATGAGCGGAGAGTGATTTGTCAATTATTATCCTCCGATCGGGAAACTCGCAAAGAATAAAAGTTTCCGGACAGCGAATATCGTGAAAGCATATTGTGAAGTTTCTGCGTCGCGCTAGCTAATCTTTAAACTGTTCCATACGCAATGGAACAAAAATTGATCTTCACGTTTCGAAAATTTCCTTCGCAATTTTAACAGCCGGTTCCTCTTGAGTTGTTTCGTAAGAATTTTTTTTATCTTTTTGCTCAATTATTTGAATGTGTAAAATATTGTCTGTTGGCTCCAGTAATGAATAACTCTCGTTTTTCGGCGCTCTACGTTTAAGTAAAAGTCTCGAGACATTCACCAAGGATCGTCGCAGAATAACCCGTCTTACGAGTCCTATAGTGGCTAACACTTATGGTGGCCCCGTCGTCGAGGTCTGTGTAGGAGAGACTCACTCCACTCTTACGTATATTGGGAGCACAATGTCTTCGCGTCCGTTGAATTTTCTCCGCTCTCCCGTTTCTACAATGACACACAACTGCGACCGACCGTTCCACCGGCATTACTCCCTGATGCACCTACATATATCTTGAAGGTATCTTTATTTTCGGCTGCAGATGGTGATCCACGGTTAACCCATGCTTTTATTTTTCTCTGTTATATCTTTTATTATATGCCTCTAGAAACAATATGCTCCATCGTCTTTCCTTATACAGGTCTCTTCTTTTACTTGGCTGACACCGAGAACAATTTATTTGATTAAGAATTATTTTCCAGGCGCTTTTGTAATTGAAAAAGTTTAGCATAACGTTTCTTCTTGTTTGTTTTATTACGCTTATCCTATACGCCAGATACTGCAGAATATTGATAGAAAATCCATGCCGCACTGCAGTTGTCTGTCACTCTTTTATCAATCTTTGTTCCGGCCGTTTTAAATATGCAGACAAGATTGAAGCTTCCCAAATCGTTAGCCGGCCCAGAATGTGATGCCACGCTTGCGAGCGTTATTCCTCGCCGCTTCGATTAGAATTTAAATATGTACAATCCCTTGAATATTAAAAGCGGCGATGCTGCGCTTGCGACGAATATACAAATGTGATCTTATTAACAAGAAGAACCGCATGCGATTTAAACTCTAATTGATATTGACCAATTGATATTCGAAGAATTTCTTCATTTGCGATTCTTTTTTTAGAGGAAATAGAAAATCTCTTTCTCTTATTCAAGGATATGTTAATTAATTTTTTTTATTAATTATTTTTGATAGCTGGCCACTCCTAAAATTTCCGTTTTTTTAAAGAATCCTTTTTCTACATACGTAGCCATCAGAAATCCCTAATTTAAAAAATTGTATATATTCATAACTGAATAGAGTACGCGCGGCCAATAAATATTTCATTGCTAGAAATTGTCAGATATCCTTCCCCCTCGCTTTCGTACTGATCGGATGGTTTCTCACCATCTTTAATTCATCTCCTAAAAGCTTTCTAATTTTGCCGTCGTACAGCTCGAACGGTATCATGTGACCGATACGCATATTCTCTGGGATTATTGGGTCATGCTGTTTTTAGAAATAATCGTCGGAGTGGCAAAATCCAAGCAATTGCCATTATCCTTGGACATGCATATTTAATGACACGTTGACCTGCAGTTTTCTACATACACTTTCTTTAACACGCACGATATAGATACGTTATAAAATGTAAAGACACGTAAAGACATTAAACCTACAAACTTACGTACTTTACGAGCATTGTAAAAAGTCAACGATTGTTAAATACTTCTAGTAATCTAACCCAGATGGTTGAACGTATGTTAAATTAATTAGACCAATGGTCCTTACGACCTCATATCGAATGTCGCTTTTTTCACTTCACACCGAATAATAAAGGAATATAGATGACGTGCGAGTAAAACGTACTTTGGCTGCGAGAATGGTAGGACGAAGCAATTTCGGGCTAACGAGTTCGAATGTTCCAACGCGTTCGTTAATTATCGGAAGCACGTCGTTTGTCCGCGCTGTCTCCCACCGATTCATCGGCGAATCGTCAAAATTAACGATGCCATTAAAACGTAAACTTTCGGCCGTTTCCGAAATATTATATTTGTTCATATGGGGAGAGGCTGCTAGACAATGGTAGGAGATAAAAGGAAGGAAGCGCGCACCCTCGTCGAAATGTAATTCAACGAAACGACGTGAACGCGCGAGTGCGCGCCCGCCCGTCCGCGCCACGCGCTCGCACCGACCATAATTACGTAAGGCTTAATTGTGGGAAAGCGGCCGCTAAGCGAGATAATAGAAAGCCATGCGGCAGAATTCAACGGAATTAGCAGAAATTTTGCGCGCCACGAAATAAGTCAGAGTGCCAACGCAAGCCACCAGAAACGCAGGGGGAATTGCGCGCCACCGTGACGGACGTAGGAATTAATGAAAACTGCTTTCTTTGTCTCCGTATGTGGTAAACGCATTCTCTTTCTTATCATTAAGAATTTTACTATAATTTTCTTTTATGCAAAGTCCGCGATAGTTTCCAAGTTCGCTTAAATACTGATTTTCGTCGTCTACTAAATTGCAATAATCATTAACACTATTTCTACCAAAAGTGTCAAAAGACACTCTCTCAAATTGTATTTTAAAACAATTCTCCAAGTTCACTCATCTTTCCTCTATTACTTCTTTCACTATTCGTATATTAGTCGTCACGTTAATTCAGTGGTATCGTTTTCCTGCAGCTCATCCTGGCCCCAAAAAGACATCTCTTGATCGAAATATATATATACAAAATTGCGGTAGAAATAGTGTTAATGAAGCAACTTCCGAATTAATTGATTAGTTCTAAAAAATTGTCTGTGCCCATTAGAACACAACTACGCTATATCATGCTCCGACCCCTTTGCGCTTTCATATTATTTTGTGTTCTATTTATTATTTATAAATAGCACGCTTTACCCCACCCTGTCTGTCGCACATTCTCTATAATACCATACAAAGCTTCCTTATATTTCTTTTATCTTTCGGAGAGCACATTGGTATAGATAGTTGAGCTTCGATAATCGGATTATTTGATTATTTCAGACAGCCTACCTGACGCTAAATAGCTACCGTTTGTGGAACATAATTTTCTATTCGCAGCTGAATTTGGTTATTATTTAGTGTTAATACACGGAATGGTTAACGAAGATATTGATAATTACGGTAATTATACATATATAGCAAGATCAGAGAAGTGCGAATGTAAAACACCATTAGCATTAAATTCCCGTTCTCCATTATCGTTCTAGATTTCGTGCGATTTGCTATTAACTGAAATAAACAATTTGCCACACGTGTATTTTGCAAATGCGTGAAACGTCTCTTAAAAAAAGTATGGAATTATTTTCGATTCCGAAATGACGTTTACGATTGTTTTTCTCTACGGGTTTGATCCAAACAATGCTTCTTGGCTTCGACCAACGCAACGCTACTGAAAACGATGAATTGTCTGTTTAAAAAGCGGACATGGAAGTATACCTGTGGAACCTGTCTACAAATGTAAAGAGACAAAAACGCCCAGCACTGTTGCGAATCCGATATTAATATCGCATGAATTAAGGATGTAGTCGTGTTTGTCGATGATGTACTATGTTGCATGCTGTGACGCGCCTGTTTGTTGTGCTTCTATCTTCGAGGAATGACAGTACGTAAACAACAAACCGGCTGCGCGCACACGTTTCGCAGTCCCGTTGCTTTCGCTCGAGCGTTGCGTTGCTCGGTCAATATTAGGTTTTCATGTTTTGAACGGCGCGCGGTCCTGCACTTTATGCCTGATATTTCGACCATACTTACGTGCACACCCAATTTGTCGTATCGCTGCGCCGACTAATCACGACGTTTTTCAATTTTCAATCAACATTACGAAAGCACGTGGAAAATATATTGTATTTGTCACAAGCCCTCGAGGCGAGTTTGTGCAATAACTACTGTGTGCTTTATCAGCATAATCTCGCGTTACATCCTGCGACGGGCTTTCTTGCCATGAACCTGTGTTTGACTGACGTAATAAGTTACGCGATCGATACTGGACTTTATATCTTTAACGAACGGCGCGTGGAGGAACCGCGCGCAAGTCGTTCGGGTGCAGTGGTAGTTGGGTGCTAGCTCTACTAACACCGTAGACCGTGGAAGTTGCGTGGGTGGAAAGGCGTCAACGCAACGTTATTATTAATTTCCATCTCACTTTGATATTCACCGTAGGTCATTGGGTATTTAAGAATTTACACGTAACACTTTGAAATTACATGCGATCGACTATAGACAGGTATTAATAGGATCGACGAATGCCCACTCCTGAAATAATCGAATCGACCTTGCCATCGTCCAAGCGATCGACATGTCGGCCCGTGATCTTTTATACATTTACGAGAATTCTTCCGTCGACCTTCTCTCGACTCGGTGATACCTTTCGGGCCCGGTAAAACGCGCATCCTCATAACTTTCCTCCAACGAAAACCCACTGCCGTCTTCGTTCCCGTATTTATCGCTCTCGAGGTTCAGCCCTCGTATCCGCCTACGTACGTTTCACTTAAAAAGCCGGACTCTTACTTTTCCGGTAACGGCAAAAGGGGTTCGAGAAAGTTGTGCGCGACCACGCTGGGTCGCCTCGGCGCGAGACTGAGGCGGAAAGATTAGCGTCCCGCATTTCGACGTTCTTTTTCCTCTGCTGCGCGGTGCACGCGGCTCCCGACAGCGGTAAGTAAAAATGGAAAGGAAAAACCGTCTCTGAGTGGGGCCCCTTCAAAATTAACTCCTGAAAAAGCACGTTAACGGCGCGTTTAAGGGAGAAATTATGAAGATGGAATGAATTCGGTGCGAGTGAATTTTTCAATATTAAACGAAAGCGGAATAACCGTGGGCGCGGATTTGCGATAATGATAATGAGGGCGGGACAGAATGAACAATAAGTTCAATGAACATTTTTCCCGAGAGTGTACAGGATCTGCTCTGTGGATTATAAATCGCGAGGCACTATATTAGCTTCTCGCGTACTTGCCACTTGCTCCGATAACCTGTCAGCTTCTGAATTCGCTGAAGACAGGGTCGGCGGCGGATTTCGGTCTGCCTCGATTCTGCGGATAGAGACCCGTGTCTGAGGCGAAGAGAGACGCTTGGAGTAGGCCAAGCAGAGAGGGTAAAGATGGATAGAAACGGAGGGTACCGTCGATGGTCAGGAAGGAGGACAGAGAGGGAGGATGAAGCTGCGGATAAAGATGAATAGTCGAATGGCGAAGCCAAGGGATGAGGTAGAATAGGGAGAAAAGGAGAATTTATAATGTGGACTTGTTAACTTCGTTTCTTCACCCTCCGGTCCACTGAAAAGTTTCCTCCTTCCCGCCATCCCTCGGGTATGTACATTTCATTCTTCGCGGTACCCCTTGAGACCATTGTGCCACCTCTTAACCGTGCATTCCGGGGCCATGCAAGATGAAGGTGAGGTCGCGTCGTACATGAAAGATTCGATCGTTTCGCTAATGAATCGCACGGGGATTGTGACGGTGAAATTTTGAGGAGCTCGTTCGCCCGACCCCAAGTAAAACGTTCGTTGGCTGCCCTCCACCGTGTCACGGAGGCCAATCCGGAGGATTGTCAGCTCTGACGGATTAAAGCGATGTCCATCGGGACAATTTGCCTTTCTGATTTATTAAGGGGCTGCCCGTCGGTGGCGAGCCGAATGGACGTTTCGGGAAATTGGAAATTATCGTTCATCGCGTTTAGTATGATGGAACTAAAGTTGAAAGAGTCGAGCATTATACCACGTGGAGTGGAAAGTTTCCGAATGATGCTTTTCGTGGAGTAAATTGCGAGATTTCAGTAACGAAATAATGAAAAGTTACCGGGCCTATTTACTATCTGCTTGAATCAAAAAATAAAGGGAAGACTTTTTTTTTACTAATTTTCCTGTAAAAGATTAAAGATGTAAAATGTAAAAGATACTACGTGCTGATGGAGTCTAAATTTTTGTTTGCAATACAGAGAATCGCATGCGTGCATTTAATAAAAGAAGAAGACACGCGAGCAAGAAGAAGAAAAAGAAGAAGCAGGCACTGAAGTAAGATTCGGTCGAAGCGAATTGAAATATATTCCTCATCGGGGCGGCCTCAGGCAGCGCGCTCTTCGAACTGCAAGTGCATCTGTTGGTGAACCAGGTGTTGGCCTCTCCATGCCCCCTCCTCTCTCTTTCATTTTCTCTCTCCTTCCTTCTCTCTCTCTCTCTCTCTCTCTCTCTCTCCAACCGTCTACTTCGCAGACTTCGTCTCGACTCGATCCTCTTCAACCCTATCCCCCGACCATCGGAGTCCGCTTCGTGTCCCGGGGTGAAATCTCTTCACGCGACGACCGCGTCGGAGAGCGAATGGGAGGAAAGTGGAAAGTAAAGGAAGAAGGGGTCGCAAAGGGGGGAAAGGCGGCGACGAGGGACGAGGAGATGGTGGAAAGCAGCGCGACCGAGAAGGTTGGGCGAGAACGAGAAGACGAAAAAGAACAGGAGGGTTGGAGAGAAGAGGGAGGTGGAGGCGAGAAATAAGCACCCTCCTGTATATCCGTGACCGTGCGCGGATGCTCGTGCGTTCCCGCCGGCTGCGTGCGAGCCTGGGTGTAAGTACGTGCGCGCTCAGGAACCGAGACTCAGGAGGGGTGGTGGAGAGAGAGGAAGAGAGAGAGAGAGAGGGAAACGCGCGAAAGTGAAATTTACGAAATCGCTACCAGCCACTACCGCGAGCCTCGTCCTCACCGAAGAACCACTTCCGGCGACCTCGAGCAGCGTCGCGGCTCCTCTTTTCTCGAGAGGAAAACCGCCGGAGGATTTGTCGTAGCGAACTCACGAATCCGATTTGCGCCTTCCTTAGTGTGGTCCATGCACCACATCTGTCTGCCTCGTCTGTCGTCGACCCTCCTGCTGCTCTTTCCCGTCCTCCTTTCCTCCCTTCCTTCCTTCCTTCCTTCCTACTTTACTCTTTCCCTCGGCATCCACGAAGGAGACGCGTACACGCGGCTGTACCGTTTCCACGATGCCACCACTCGCGCGCCACCACCGCTTCCTTCTTCTCGTCGCGTTTTGCGGCGCTACCTACTGCCTCAGCCCCGTTTCTTTTCTCGCGGATTACACGATTGTATTTCTCGCATAATGCTCGGTTATAAATTTCTGCTCCGCCACCACCCTCGTATTTTACTCCCTGAGCTTTTGTCTCGATATCATCCACGCGCCCTCGTAGCAACAGCTTCAACGCGTTTCCTTTCTCGATTATTTCGTCACCGAAGCTCCCGAGTGATAAATCGAAGGATAATGGGGGGCTAGGTTACTCTGTTCGATGTGGTGTTTGAATCGTGAGATTGGAGCTACCGAAGATTAGCTTAATCTTGTGTTTCGGATAAACGCGAAGCTACTTTAATTTCTCTCGTTCATTTAGCATCGTTGCTCGTCCCTTTAATCGTAACGGCTTCCTCACCTTCATACAAATGTCAGGTATTTCCCGATGCTCTGCAAAAGGTTTGACGAGAGCAAAGGGATAAGCGTCACGAGGATTTGCGAGTGAAACGCGCGCGCTTGTCACGGAGAACCGAGATAAGCCCAGCGAGGTCGCGCCGAAAAAGATAAATCCTCTTTAACAAGGGAAGCGAGAAAGGAATAATGAACGAATACGCTGTGCTTTACGCGCGCGGCTATCGGCGAACGTGCCGCACTCGAGCGAGCAACGAGGTTAAGCTCTCGGTGTGTTTTTCACCGGGGGATAGGCAGGCATGACGACGTCGCCGCGGGCCACTCCTTTGAAAGTAAATTCACTGCAGAATTCATCGAACGAATTTGCAAATCCGATTTTACCTTCCCTTTTAATGAACGGGACATCAATCCGGTTCTCCGTCCGGTATCCAACCTTTGCAAGGTTAATATTCTTCGTCCCCTCCTCTTTGCCAATTAATTGTGACCATCTTTTAAGGTCCACGTATAAATAGGAGAGGAAAGTTTCGAGATCGTGGAGATTATTCCGACCCGAAATTAATGTTGTTCTTCAATTTCCGAGGTCCCTGTTCGACGAACATCCTCGTTAGACCTTATTTTCAAATTAATTTACGTGACGGATATGACGCCGAGGTGTAATTTTCTGGACAGCTAGCGAAGCGCCACCGTCACCTTTTCTCCGACATTTTTCGAGCACGCGTAGTTGTAGCCGGCACTTTACGAGCCGTCCGTCCGATTGGGTCATTACGGTGGTTTCGCGTGCGAAACAGACGCGCTTTTATATCGGCGCGCTGGCTCCCGTAAAACGCGAGCCAAACTCATGTTTAAGCGGCACGCCCGCGCGTCGCGCCGGCTTCTTCCGGTCCCGTGCGCGAGAGCGCCCGTATCAAGGAAGTCATAACACTTGTCAGGGGAAGGGAAACTCTCCTGGCGAGGCATAAAACTAAACTCGTTTCGAAATTCGAGGGTACTCGAGCAAGCCTTTAACGACAATTAAACGTAAAAGTTTCATCCCGCGAACGCGAACAGGCGAGCGGGCGCGCGTGCGAACATTCGTCGATGTTTGCGGGAGGTGGAATAATAAAGTGTACAGATACGCAGTGTTGGTTGTTTTGTTCCAAGGGTGGAGAAGAAGGATGAAGAGAGAGATAGAGAGAGAGAGAGAGGGTGGAAAATGTTACGCGCCGGAGCATTGCTGTTGCTCGTAACGTTATTTTCTACGAGGAGTTCACAACCTGTGCAGAACGACGTGCGCGAGATGAGCGTTACAGTACGTTACTTTGGCGAGAACGGAATTGGTAAATTCTCAAATTTGCCTAACGGACTTTGAAACCTAGAGACGTATTTGGATGAAAACAATAGGAGTCCCAATGTCGAGAAAAGCTCGAATCCTTGAATCGATGTGTAATATTTTTCGAAGCACATTCCTTCCGTGCGTGTTTATCGAAAGCTAGGCGAGATCCGTGACGATGCAATCCGAAGAACGAGATAAAATCACGCGAGTGACCAACTCAAGTAATATGAGGTTGCGAGGTAATACAGATTTTAGGGTGAAACGAATTTTTCTTCGTCACCGCCGTAGGAGATGCGAAACCTCGAAAGTTATATCGCAACGAGAATCTCAAATTGAATCGTCCGACAATCGAATATCTCTTGCACCTCCTTCGTCTTCGAGAGAGTAACGAGAGGTGGCTCCCGCACCCCGTCAACTATCTCCTTCTCTCCGTGCAAGAATTATCCAGCAGTTCGTCATGTTTATGGCGCCGTTCCTTATCTACCGCAGAAGTTGAGGATATCGTCACGTGTTGCCGGATCCGCGGATCAGAGAGAGAGAGAGAGAGAGAGAGAGAGAGAGAGGGGGTGAGAGAGAGAGAGAGAGAGAGAGAGAGAGAGAGAGAGCAGAAGGTTGCTCCGAAGAGCCACTTTCGGCAATCTTAGAGAGTTGCCTCCTCTCCAAGGGAAATAAACCGTGGCATAATTTGTCGGCTGACTCGCGAATTTCGATTTTCTTTTTACCCAGTATTAACGAGCATAGCAGATGCTCTCGTAAAGATTCTTTTCTCTACCAAATTTTTCATTTCCAACTCGTCGTCCAACTTTCTACTAAGGTAGACGTTTCCCCTTGAAATGAAACAACGAAGATAGTTTTTTTAGACAATAGCTTGACCGACAGAGGGTAGGGAAGGTAGTAAGTAAAGAGATGGCATCGAAGGGAGAGACGAAGCGTTTATCGCGCACTTTTGCAAAATATTTAATCCTCGGAGTACCTTCAATTGGAAGGATACTACGAGGGACAGTAAAGTCTCAGTGGAACGACAATTTGCTCAAACTCGTCCTCGAATGGCATGTACGACGATTGTGCGATCGGTTTCACAGTCGGTTCTATCGTTCGTAACGCTCTGCGCTTTATTACGCGTAATTAAGTCTTCATAGGGTAACGGAGGTTGAGTTGCCCTTGCAATGCGTGCACGTGTGTAACACCGATGTTTTACGGCTCGTCGAAATGCTCATTCATGGCTCGTTGGAGGCCGCTGTCTCGCGTTCGTTACGAGAAAGTTAAAGGCTCGCAATAATGTGCGCTCTTAAGGTGCACGAGGGTGGGTAGTACGTAAACCAGTGACGGAAGTTTATCGTTAATTCACGCTTACAGCTCGACATCGCGATGGTTTTAAGGGAGGTGAAACCAGACTGGAGAGAGTCGTCGTGTGGCTGGACGCGATGCAAAATCGATGGCATGTTTAATGTACCGCTGAGAAAGTCGAAGTATTTTCCGATCGGCAGTTAATGACGGGCTTGAACGATGAACTCCTTTGCTTTTCAAAGAAGGAAAACTATTTTATTACAACACGTGTTCACTCTTCTCTCTACCAGATCTCTTGCTTCTCGCAGACGGCGCGCGTTGGCCACTCATACCGTGTAACTCTACAGCATGTAAAGCGGTTTTCGAAATTGACACGTTTCTTCCGGTCATTCGTTATTGCTCGCGGATCAACCTCCGCTCGAACAGGCAAAAAACAAGCGACACGAGAAGAATGAAACGTGCTTTCCAAATGGAAGCTCACCGCTAGGTATTTGTGGTTCGAGATACTTCTGTTGCGCGAAAACATTGTTTGACTTCCTTCTCGAAAGAAGATAAAAATCGAACGGTCAGATTCTAAAAATGTTTTCGCGGGTTAAATAGAAATTACAGCAAATTACGCTTAACGTACCAATTGGTTGATCGACGACGCGTTAATCGACTTTTAAGATGGTACATCGGTTTCCGGCAAAGTCCCGCGCACACAATTGCACGCTGCTAAATCGGAGTTACCCGCACCTACCCTCGAGGCTGACTAAGTTGGCTCGTTAATATTCACTTGGGAACTGCGACCCTTAAGATTCTTCCTGATAAATGTGTAAAGCGTTACCGCTGCTTGGCGTGAAGCATCATTGAAGTTCGATGCAGAACGACTTTTTCTTCGAGCATTCTATCCATGAAGGATAAAATTACGCATCGACCTGCCACGGATGAAGAAAATGTCGAATGCAAGACCAGTATCAGTATCGGCGTGTTACGATAAGAAAAATTGTGTATGTGGGGGGGGGGGGGGACTACAGCCGCGTGCAACAATGTATGTGTGTGTTTTCAATAATGCATTAGCATTTTGCGTCAATGCCGTCGAAAGGGTTAATATCTTTGTTCGCAGTGGAGACCGGCAATTTTGTCAGAGGAAAAAGTTGTTCTCCGTGCGAAGACGCGTCGAATGCACCTATTGTGAAGGTCATCGGAGGTGGGGGCCCTCTTTATGCATAATTATCGAAAAATTACTTCCACGTAGTTCTACAACCGGTAACACCATTGGTGGTCGACGTTGGTTAACAGCGAATTTACTGCCATTAACAACGGATTGTGATTGTAGAGCGCATGGTACTGCTGGTGGCTAGTGATGCTAACGGCCGTGCTAACATCGACTCTGTGTTTCGATGATGCTGGTAACGATAGTGTTAGGTAGTAGTAGTGCCGGTGGTAGCCGTTTCGGAGGTTCGACCTCGCTTCCGAACAGTACACGTCGCGGTTGTTATTTGCTGTCGCTGGCGAAAGTCGTGAGAAAGCGGAAAATGGAAAATTATTCGTTCTGGGGGAAGGAGCGGCGACGTAGCAAGGTTTGCCAAGCGAAGGACGAAAATGGCAAAAAGGGACGGAAGGAGATGTGGGAGGTTGAGCGCCAGCTGTCAGGAGGAAGGGATAAAAAAAGGTGGAGGTTGGTGGTTCGATAGAGACGAAGAAACGTTTGCCAGGGGGTCCAATCTAACGATTCGTGTTTACGTTGGCAGGTAGTGCCCTCGGCGAAAGCTATACGCTCCATTTCCGCATAGCATGCGGAAAGAGAAAACTTTTTCGACGATTGCGCCCTCAGGGGCGCGAGGGGTCAGGGGAAATCGGCGCGCGACTCGTCCCATGCTCTATTAAAACTGCTCCGATTTGTCAAAGAGGTGGCGACCATGGGTCCTCCGTCGAAGCTTCAGAGTGTGTTTCCGAAGTGCCATGTGATTTCGCAATTTGCCGATTCTTTCGCCGTCCTTCAAACGGTTCTTTCTCGAGATCGGTCGACACTGCGGGGCTTCACTTTTCACAGCTATTCAGGCACTCGGCTACTGTAGTAAAGCTCGATTACTTTGCACCCGAGTAATACGATATTTCAAGTGAGACTTGAATGTACGCCGTGAATTTCCGGAGGTACTATTTTCTGTGGTTGTTTCTCCTTCGATAGGAGTCTTGCGAAACACCGGTTTTAGTAATACAAACTTATTATTCACAATTTAACGATAAAGTCATATTTCCTGTTCACTTAATTTTACTCCTTTCCCGCGTGACTCGCTAACATATTGCCTTAATTTAGATCCTCGAATTCAAGATAAGTCGAGTGAATGACCACGCGATTAGGTAAATTCGAGCATTGCTGAACTTAGCGAGATTTATATTTCTTTTTGGGTCTTTGGGAATCGTGTTAATTTGTGAAACGTCCATGCAAAACACTTCGAAGGGAAAATGAGTAAGAGAGTGAGATAGAGGTGGAAGGAAAACGCAAACCAGCAGGATGTCCCACAGATGATTAGGATGCTTAGGTTGGGCTGATACCTCTGGCAGCTGGGAAATATTAAATTAAATTAAATTACGTATGGATGTGGTTTCGCTTCACGTATGTGTGCGCGCGCCACTGTGAACGCGGCAGACTACCGAGAAATTCCCTCGGAAATGTTCATCTCCGTCCGACGTGGTCTCGGCTTCTGGTCTCGGTTTCCATTACTTTCGTCACTCATGTTTCTTCGAGAAGATTCGCCATCCGCAGATGACGCGTGCCCAAAGGCCATGTAACTTTGGAACATATTACCGACTTACAAAAGCACGTACCATTATTGTTAATCGTCGCCTTTCACAGAACGGAGTAAGCACGGTGGAAAATTAATTACGCCCCATGTTTCGTTTGATTAACTCTTCGATACAATACTTAATTAGCCCAATACTTGTTTGCATTTATGTCAATGATTGCGATTCTACTAATTTACTACGGCGCATTGTCAATGGCAGATATATTTGTATTTGCGATTAAAACCCGTGTCGCATAATTCGCCATCAAAAACATATATTCAACGCAAAATATTCCGTTTGAATAACCTCACGCTACTACTAACAATAAGAATAAACGTGCTTCGTTTTATCCTATCGAAAGATCAAAAGGATTCGTCGCGTTATTAGAACAATTTCCGCGGGACGAATTTTCTAAACGATTTCACTCTTAGCTACGATTTGCATGCGGCGAACGTTAGTGGCGAAACTACCGGGGTTGAAATTTAAATCGAGCAATGAAGCGCGCGGAGACTCGCAGTTTCTCTTGCCAAGGTAGTTCCGTGTACGCCTAAACAGAGCGACTCTTGTCCCCATGTCGCGAAAGGTTCCGCCGTTCAGGGACGCATCAAGAATTCGCCGTGCCCCGTGCCTTGGACACGGGCCAGTCCTCGTGTTTTTAAGATATTGCTTTCGGCGTTGCGCGTCTCGCGTCCGCGCCTCTTTCTTCTTCTTGTCCGTTAAGAAAACGAAGGTGCAATGATACGGAAGGAGAGAGAAAGTGGGAGAGAGAGAGAGAGAGAGATAGAACGAAAGAAGAAGAAGACCTGAATGGAAAAAGAAGGCAGGCTGAAGGATAGAAGGCGGAAGGCAAAGGGGTCGAGAAAATGAAGGAAAGCGACGACGGAGCGGCGGACGGGGTGGTAGCAGTCGACGAAACCGAGAAGACGAGACGTGGAGGAAAAAACGAAAAACAAGAGGAAGGAGAGGGGATGGTTTGTGGGGTGAGAGATGCATCGCTTTCAGATATTTCAACCGCAACAAAAGCTCTCCCTGCTCCCTCGATCCTGGACCACCTCCTTCCGCAAGTCCCACCCTACTTCTTATCTCTTTCTTCGTTTCGCCCTTCTTCTTCTCCTTTCCACGGCCACCGGTCCGACGTTTCCTTCTCCTTCTCTCCCTATGTTTACTTTCATATCCTTCCACCTCGTCATTTCCATTCTTCCTCGTCGTCCAAATGTGCTCCGCACTCTTTTTTCCTCCCACGCCCTAAACCACCCGGCATGCCTCCTTCCACTTCCACGCAAGAGGGTAGCGATGCTTTTCCACGATCTGTCTGAACCCTCGTCGGTCCAATGAGCACCGGACGACGCCCAACTCCATCGCGTGGAACGTCACGATCGCCCACGGTCCACGCCCGCGATTGTCCTCTTGAGCATCGAAGGACTTTGCTAATCATACTCTTCTTATGGCATTGGGAGGAGGGAGTAAAAAAGAAATGTGTTTCTCACGCGAGTATGGACTTGCGGATCCCAGGACATATTGGTCGAGGATATTACCGCGAGAATTTCCACCTTCTTACTGTATTTAATTCACCTAACCAGACGTTCCACGCTGGTCTCGTTAACGAATTTTTCATTTTCGCTCGAGAAGAAATGATCCACTTATCTCGCGTTAGTCCACTGCGTATGCTTCCATTCTCTCCGAAGTGCTCGGCTTCTTTTTGCGCGTCTCATTCACCAATGATACTACGAAACTACGTCGACGTTTTTCGGCGAAGGACATAACCGTGGGCGGAGGAATGAGCGTGGGCTGTTGCTTCGCGTTAGAGACAGAAAATAAAGAGAACGTAGAGGAAGGAAGAAGGTGGACGTAAGAAAGAGATGGAGTGACTGAGTGAATCGCTTCGTGGGAGGCGTTCGAGGCAGGTGAAAGAAGACAAAGATTAAGAATCGCGATGACGACGAATTGCGAACACGAGGCACCTACGTGAACTGCGAAGGAAAAGCTACCGGAGACACGATGGGACACTATAAGAAGAGACAATTTGTAATTATTGATCGACAATGATCAAATAATATGACAGTAGCTACATGTCACGTAATTCAATTGATTTTCCATAATTTTCCAGCAGCTTCTCATCCTCTCTCCACATTTTCTCTCTCTTGTCCTTATTTACAATGGCGGTGGACTCTCTAAACGGCTCGAACGGGGGATGAAAATTCTTTCTCCCGACGTAACACAATCTGGGGCCGAAAATTAGAAAACTCAATTTTCACCGGCGCGGCGCGAAGTTTCGTATTAGCCGCACTACCGGCGCCGCCGTCCAGAAGACGAACACGGCCGTTCCTCGGATATTCCTGCATTTTGTATAAAACTCATTGTTGTCCGGGCCACGTTCGTTCACGCGTCCCATGGCCACCCCGGCTTTCTTTATAATTAATGGTCCCGTGGGCGACGCCAGCGCTTTCGACGCTCGTCGACGCCTGTCGTAGTCTCGGGACAAAAAACTGCGTCACGGCAGGCCTCTGGTCGTTAACAATGTTTCGAACGACGATGCAACTTTCTCGGGCGGCGCACGGCGCCGACCAGGCGGGTCAAGAAATTTCGAGATAGAGTGGAGTAAGACTGGATAAGTGATAAAAAATGTTGAATTCTAGGGTTAATCGTGAAATGAATACTTCAGGTTCCAGGATGAAGAATACCAGTCCAGAAATATAGACGTGTGGTGAGTAGTCATCGAGGAACCGTGGATGTCTATAACCGGTAAGTCAAAGCCCCGATCCATCCCGAGACAATGGTTAAAGTGTAATTATTCCCTCAGCTCCCTTCTGCTCCTACGCAAAATATGTATGCGTTCCTAACATAACACGATGTAATATTCATAGGGGTCGCATCGAGTGTGAGACACCGCATAGAGAGGGTTGTTGTTCCGAGGTTTGCGGAGGGATTAGGAGGGCGGGGACGGAGAGCTTGGATGGGTTGATGGCTCTTGACTGGCCGGCACAGATACCCTCCACCTTGTTACCATCCTTCCGACTAAATATGCAGTCGGGTGAGTCAACCCCACTCTCTTAGCTCCTACACCTCTGCTCGTCCCAAACACCCCTACTTTCGTCGTGACTTCTTCTCGACGGGCTCACGTTCTCTCGCGACCCCCTCCTGTCCTCCTCGTGCTCTTTCATCGTTACAGTTCGCCACGTAGACAGTTTTAAGATTTTTACCTCGTTACGGCGACGCTTGGCTTTTCACGGGCAAGCCGGAAAAAGTACCACAGCCAGTTTTAGTTCCGAGCTAAAATTGATTTCGAACGAAAACTTTCGGATGGACACTTTTTTTCCACCGATGGGCAGATACTCTTGAATTTGTGTTCGAAGGATTATAGGTGGGGATATCGCGGAACAAAGTGCCGTGGGGTAACGAAGTAATTAGTCGCGTTTATGTTGAACACATTTGGATACTTAAAATTGCAGGTACGCAGAGCGAGAAATTAGGATGCCGTTATGCTTTGAACTTTGCTCATCGTACTGGAATTTTCACCTTCGGAGATTATTGTTTGTAAAATCTGCAAGCTATTCGCGAAAAAGCTCGCTTCTCGGCGCCTTGCCTTACGCCACTGCGCCTTCCAGTTTCGAAGTTGCATTACGAAGTTCTGGAACGCCCTTTCGAACTGTTTTCACGAAGCTGCCTCACGTGCGCGCAGTGAGGGTATCTATAATGCCGTCGGTGCTTACAGTTTTACACCTCCCGAAGAAGAGTATCCATTAACTTCTCTTGCCAATCCTTCGCTCATTACCACAAACGAGGAACTTTGGTCGTAGCGGTGGTTGAATCGTAAACGTCGTTTTTGCAGTTGGCACGTATATTTTCGACTGCAATACTACTTTCTCGTATATTTCGCTATAGGTTCGACCCATCGATAAAGACCAACGCGTAATCGAGCACCCAGTGTCGTCCTCGTAAATGAAGGATGGCTTTGAATATTTTCGAATTCAATAATAGACTTCGATGGAGCTGGAAGATTGTAACCTCATTTTCTGTCGCTTCCGACGAAATCTCCACACAACAGACCCGCTAACGAGTTGGTAGACCGTCGTGTATGTAAAAAACGGAACGATTTTTTACGTCCGAATTTAACGACGTGCATCGGGAAAGGTATTGTCAAAGATGATGAAAGTTTGGAGACATCTTCGTATGTCGATTACTTTCAGGGTCCTCGAGTCTCCTCGGCGCCGGGTACCTACCCGCTCAAGTTGTCTATGAAGCTACAAAATTCAGTAGGATTTCACCGCATTTCCAGTGAAATAAGCATTGGAGTGCCATTTCAGGTGTACGCCCGATAGTAGCTGATCCGTCGAGGGGCAATTGTCAACGAATTTATTTACTTTTTTTCTGTCGACTGGCATTCGTGAATCAGAAGTATAGGCCACGACGCACACTAACGAATCAAGCTTCATTATTATTGGAGAAAGTGGAGCGGAGACTCTAGAAAGGAGAATTATGAAGACTATGGAGAGAGAAATTGAATTATTAAATCGAATAGTGGATTATACGGGACCTTTTAATAGGATCGGTGTTCGAGTGCCAATAAAATTTCTCATGGAAGGGCAATTAGTAGGCATTAGTCAAAATAAAAAATCGAGTTCTCGATGATCGAGATCGGTGCAAGCTCTTTACACTAAAAGCAGTTTATTCTTTTACATTAACCATTCATAAAAGTGTTTTTTTCTCCGAATGGAATAAAACTGATGCTGAGTTACACAGTATCCGTTACTCACTCCGATAAAAATCGGCTCGAATAGGTGTTTTAATTTGAAAATATTCCCCAGCAGTTCGTGTTAATAGCATTGCAGGCATCGATATCCAAAGGACGCGCGTGCTTTCCTTTATCTATCAGTCCCTCTCCCCTTTTCTCTATGTCGCTTTTGTCCGCCACGGTTTTATGAATCCGGGGGCTCGTAATTCGTATGGGTATCCTTTAATTAAAACGGGATTCGCGGAGGTCGGCGGGTACAACGGGCAGAGAATATTATGTTTTTCTCGGGCAAGGAGAAATAATGAAAGTTTAATTGGCGTATCGTCGAAGTGTGTGGGCGCGAGAGAAATACCTTTCAGCTTGGGTACGAATTATTGCTCATTGCAAAGGGATACGTCGCGGAGAGTACGCAGGATATTGCATAAAGCTTCCAACCTCTATTCGCTTGCGCATTTTTTTGTCCGAACCTATCGACATTGGCATCGCGGTGTCGTGCAATTTCCTTTATCACAGCCGGGCCAGCGAAGCACCGCGTTTCACCTTCGCCCTACCTTCGTACCTACTACCTCGAAAGAAGGAAGGAAAAAAGAAACAGGTCACTCCTGAAATGGAAAATCCGTAGCGCGCGTTTGCGTGCCTGTCAGTTTTGAATTATTTCTCTCGTCCGACTACGTTGACTTTTCTTCCATCTTATTTCCCTTTCTCTCCTCCTGCCGTCACTTACCACCCGTCTCCAAGCGACAGCACAGGGGATGTAGAAAGAAGAGGGACGAGGTAAGCTCCGCGGATCTTGGCCGCGAGAAAAAGTCGAAACTTGAAATTTAACCTGGAGATCGTCTCGGTATTTGTCCTGAGAACGCTAAAGCCCGATGCATCATCGTGGCCGTCTCTGCTGGCCCGGGCGCCCCAACGGCCCCTTGCCATCACCTGCCACGGCGAACAGGAAGTCCTGCATTTTTCACTCGCGCGACGAATCCCGCGCGTTTCGTACCATCCCGATGGAAAGCCATCCTTCACCCATAACTCATTCTCCAACGTTTTCCATATTTTTCCGTCCCCCGTGGAATCTCGAATTTTCAGTTCTCCAGTCCAGTTGCGCCATTGTTTCTCCCTCTTCGTCTTTCTCCTTCTTTTCCTCTTTATCTTCCTCTCTCACCTCCTCGACCTCGCTGCGCACTTCCACTCCCCCTCCGTCTTTCAGCCAGCTCGCCGTACAAAGGTGGCGCCGGGAATCGCCCGGCGAAACTTTGCCGACCCGTTTTGATATTTGAGGATCCGCGAGACGGGACGGCGCGTTAATAAGCGGAACGTGGTAATTATAAGAGCCGCTTAAGCAATTATGTAAAGTGGGGGATGATAAGGAGAGCGGGGCGATTATACTTATTGTTAAGGTATGCTAATGCGAGATCATCGCCATCCTCGTTACGGCAATTAGTATTCAATTTTTCTATTCAATGTTCGTTTTCGGAGGACGGAGTCTGCTCGGTGGGATATCGTGTTCGCGATATTAAAGTTCGATTCTCGATGCTTCGGAAGAAACGCTATCGAGATCCGCTAACAGTTGTAGTACCCTGGTTAAGTTTATAAAAAAAACTGAAGTGGAGTGCATCGATCAATATGTACGGAATGTCAATGGAAGAAAATATAAGATGGCCCAAACTGATTTTTGTTGAAAATCGTCTGCGAATGGACGTGAGCGCCTACTAGGCAGGAGAAAAGATAAGCCAATTGTCGATTCTCGACGCACCTCGCGCTGGTCATTAACAGAAGTTAAAGGGTTTAGTTAGCCGGGTATACGGGAAGTAAAATTGTTTTCGTTCGTTGTTTCCTGAAATGTTTGAGGTGCGTGACCACACTTTAATACCACGCTCGACCTGGCCTCAACAAAGCGTAACGTAAACTGAAACGGCCGGCATTGCGGTACGGTGGGGAGCACTCGGGATGGGAGAGACTGGAAAAGAGGAGTTAGGACGAGGATACCAACGAAGAACAAGGCGGAGGGATGGGTTAGTGAGAAAGGGATGATAGGAACTATGCACGAATGGTGGCATAACTATTCGTCGTATCTACGAGGGTCGGATCGGATAGGAAGGAAAGATTCTCGTGAAAATTAATGCGCTCTTCCTTTACGTTTAGACTCGAAAATTGTGAAACGGCGAGATAAGTAGGGAAACTCCATCTTCCGCATTGTTATTTTGAACTACCTTCGCGGAGCCTGTGTCATTGCAGCTGTAAGATATAATGGATTAAAATCTTCATTTAATCCAGGTGAAAATCCTTTTCACGGTGTATTTTTAATACACAAAGTGTTCGTACACGCCCTCACGCGCTACTCATAAATTTTACAATACCTGCTTGAAAGCGTAGTATTCAAAGAGAGCTTTTCTCTCGCGTTCAATTTAAATCCGCTTAACGTAATATCACGCGCAACCCAATATCGGAGAAAGGTGTATATGCTGGTGCTATTACTTTCCGTTGCTACAGTGATTATTTCCATCTAGGCAATGCACGTAATTACCTTCACGAATTCGTGTTTATAGATTGATCGAGGTCATTATCGAGAATCAAATTCCGAATGGAAGATTTCATTTCGAATCTGTCGAAATTTGTTGCTATCGCGTTGGTTTACGTAGGGTTACACGAAGTGTAACTGGTGGCATAGCAGTTAAACTGTGCCTTAACTCACGGTGAACTACAATCTGTTGCCAATCTCGTCTACATCTTCCACGCTACACTTCGGCTATTGTTATCGGTTGATCAAGCATCGGTCTAAACGACCGGACCACTGAGGTTCTCCTTTGTGCTCTTCGCGCTACTGCTCGCCATTGTTACTAGCCGATCAAGCGGTCAGCAACAGGCGACCATCCCAATCTATCGTGGAGTTGTTGTTCCGTTAATAATGTTCTACGATGCCTTTATCGGATTCATCGTGACTACGGATGTGCAAGGTAAATGTCACGGCAGTCACATCTTTTTCTACGCGACGTCATTTTCAACTTTACTTACTAACCTAAACCCATCCAATCCGACAGCGCACAATTGTACAATTAATCGCAAACTTTCTCTCTAACGCGTCCGCCACGTCTCTTCCATTTAAAAGCATTGCATCGGTAGGAGAATATAGGACACTCTTCTGTCTTTTTTCTTTTCATTCTTTCTACCTCTCTTCCTACCTCTTCCATTCTTCCAATCAACTCCATTTTCGGTCCGCTCCCGGGGACTTGGAGTAACTCGGAAACAAGGGCTGTATCGAAAATACGTGTAATTGGTGAGGAAGCTCGGTAACAAGTGCGCGGAGTGGCGATTGGAATAGAGAGCGAAGATCGAGTAATTACAGAGTACTTCTCGTAACAAACGAGGCTTCCGGTCAAAAGGTCGGGTGGAAAAAGGTAGGGTTATAGAAAAAACGGAGGGTGACAGGGCGAGGGGAAGGATCGGGGTGCAACCGACGAGAGACATCGATCGATTGGATGACAAGCCTGGCTGCTCGGAGATCATGGAGTCCTCGAAAAGCATTGTCAAGTTCAGTACCCAGTGGACGAATTGAAATAGCATCGTTCGACGAATGCGCGATTTTTGGAAAAATATCATTCGCGTGGGCTCTGGAAGGCGTTGGTCGATACTTGGAAAAATTGAAAAACTAGAGAAAAAAGGAGAATTCAAAATTACAACGAGTAGCGCTTACGATGAACGAGGTAAAAGTAAAATTATTTCGAGGGAACAAAAATTAAAATGTCAAGGAGGTGAGACACACGCTCGCAATATCTGAAAGAAAGGCGCGCAGAAAAGGTTGAGTAATAGTGAAATCGTCCATTGTAAATTCTACTGTAATTCTATCATGTAGAAACCCATTTCCTACCGTTGCGCTGATGAACACACAACACACCCTCGATGAAAGTCCAACAAAATTCCACGAATATGCTCGAAACTTCTCGAATCAATCAAGCGGTGTTAAATGCCAGTTAAAACCTATTCGTTTTCCAACCGCACAGATTTGCACGCTGTGATACGAGCTCACACGATACGATCCTCTTTCGAAACTTCCCACGCTTTATACCCATCGACTAGAGTAGTAACGTCGTCTGTATCATCACGTGCGGTATTGAAACGCGAGTTCGCACATGGATACTATGTTAATAAACTCAGAGTTAAATATTTTGCGAACTAATGATTTCTGGAGGTGGATTCTTTTACATCGAGATATTCGTAAGATTTACCTTAACACTATTTCTACCAAAAGTGTCAAAAGACACCCTCACAAATTGTATTTTAAAACAACTTTCCAAGTTCACTTATCTTTCCTCTATTACATCTTTCACTATTCGTATATTAATTGTTACGTTAATTCAGTGGTATCGTTTTCCTGCAGCACTTTCTGGACCCAAAAAGACATCTCTTGATCGAAATAGATATATACAAAATTGCGGTAGAAATAATGTTGAAATATAGGCATGTCCTATATTTCAACATTATTACGTAGGAGAACGAAAAAATTAAGCACATATTTATTAATAATTTATAACTGTTTTCGTCGAATGGTTATACATAAATGGAGACGAGGAGCGAACGCGCGCGGAAGAATTCCGAAATATTCATGCACGTTAACGTATATCCCTATTTCTTCTCGAACGTAGGATCGCTATTAATCACGATACGGAAGGCAGTTCAGTACCCGGAACGGCGCGGCGCGAAGCTCCAGGCGCCGCAGAAATCACAGTAAAGCGCAATCAAGGATGAACCCCTCCCCGATTTCAACCGCGGCATTCCCTCCTGCCTCACCTCTCAAGCTCAACCCTCCGTATCCCGTTCTCCCAAAGATGCGACTGGTAGGTAAGATGAGGAGATTCTCGCTCTTTTAATCTTCCGACAGCCGTTGCTGGCTGTCTGGCCGCAAAACAAATGACTGGCGCGCTTGCTTATAACTCGATACACCAGCAACGTTGTACACGCTCAAACGCAAGCCGAGAAGTTTAGAAGAACGTAACACGAAAACTGTACCTACCAGCAGTCTCCGTGTAACAAATAATGTACATCTGGGTTGGAAAAATGACAATTACGATATCTCGTCGAGGAAGGTGGTGAAAAGATTGCGAAAATGAGAAACGACTTTCGAAGGATACGTGCAATCGAGCTTCGTCTACGAAGTCAACGAAGTGATCATCCTGCGTGGACGTTGTTGCTTCACGTTAACAATTAACGTTTCGAAATGGGTGAATTTCGCGCGGAGCGTGATCGATGGTATTCTCTACAACGTTCAACAGAGTTGCGTAATAAACTAGGGGGCCAACCCCCTCCAGATCGCCTTTGTTCGCGCTTCAAGCTCGCCCACGAATTTCAAAACGTTTCGAGATTGTGGAAAATTCAAGTATTGAGATATTAAACTATGCTACAGAGTCCTCTGCGCTTTCGCTTCACTCAAGCGCCATACCCCCTGAGACCGTCGGGTGCTCACGCTTCGCGCTCGCCCGCGAAATGTATCATTTCTGCAATGGCGCAAGTGATCGAAACCAGACAATTAAATGCATCTGAACCAAAATTTGACATGTACATCGAGTATATGCTCCTTTGCTGCAGTAAAACTTTATGCATGGTTATCTTCAACCATTCAGAAATTGCGGAAATTGAAATCTTTAATCCAGTATTCCGGACAAAATATGGCATGCAGTTTAAAAATATACCCATTTGGTGTCACGAAACTTTATGCATGGTCATCTTCAACCGTTTCGAAATTACGAGATTTTCAAACTATAATTATAAAATAGTGGATTAAAGACTTGAAACTGGCACCATTTCGAAACGGCAGAAAATGACTTTACGCAAAGTTTTGTGGCAGCAAATGAATATATGTGCGAAGTACATGCCAAATTTTGTCCCAATTCGTTCAGCCGTTTAGCCGGAATACTGGATTAAAGATTTAAAATTGCCGCCATTTTCGACTAGGTCAATCAAAAGATTTTAAAATTTTCAGTATTTGTCACTGTATATATCTACGTGTATATCTCAAATTTTATCCGGTTCCAATAAGTAGTACCGAAGGTATGAATTTTTCGACATTTGAATTTCCCGCCATTTTGTACCGGTTCAAGATGGCGGCTCACAAACCTTATTGTCAACTTACAGTAGCATACTTGATTTTTGTGCCAAATTTCGTCCTGATCGGTTCAACCGTTTTTCCGAAATCGAGGATACATACACACACGCACAAACGGTTTTCGCGATGGCAATTGCATAACTCCCTTTACGGTTGTGCCTAAAAGTCGGCTGGTAAAAGCGGAGAGAAAAGGTGGGTGGGAGTGACAGAGAGAGAGAAGAGAGAAGTGAGCGTACGAAAGCAGATGCATTGTTATTATCAAAATAGATATACAATCTGATATGTGATGTCGTGTATGGTACGAGCCGTATGATTGAAAGCTCACCATCGACAGCTTTTATGCAATGGCGCGTCTGTTTGGACGGTTGAAAATGCACGTCAAAAAGTTGTTATCGGAACATCAGCGCATGTATTCCTATTGTGTCGCAGGCTCCGCAATACGTTACACCGATCTTTTTTTTTTATACTCTCTTTTTACATTCCACGAAAAGTGTGCTAATGGAACCCACGCATTAGCAATATTTTTGCGCATATCGACGTCGTTTGTTTCCACGCCGACGTTATTTACCATTACCGAAGTTTCATCCAGCGACGGCGAAAAGGTCACGAAGGTCTATAGATTTTATCTCGACGAAGGTACATTCGCGATGTTCAGCATTTCTCTCCTTTTTTTTCGTAATCGTAGCTACGCCTCGCTTCTGATCTCACCAATTTTTACTTGGACGAAATTCCACCACGGGTAGAAAAAGATTTCACTCCGCACTCCAGTGTTTTCATCTCGAAAGTTAGCAACGAGTACTGCGGCGTTGGAGGCGCGCGCGTTATAAATGACTGGTGCCACTGGCTTATAATTGGTACGTGTCGAACCAATACCGGGATAGCCCCGGATACCGGATATACTGTGACTCTAGGAATGTTTGGTTTTGGCTCGCACCACCGTGCCTGTCCCAGCTTCTTGGCCCGCAGCACTGCAGCGGCATTAATTACCACGCGTGCATCCACCGCCATTGCCGTCTCCACTCGTCGCCCACCGCTCATCTCCATCCACCCCTTTCATCGCCTTCTCCACCTCCCTCCTCCTTCCACTCTCGTTCGCGTTCGCTCTCTCGCCTGCACGCTGCTAACCGTAGACGCGAAACGTTTCACCTCGTTCCATTTGTTCCACGGCCTTCCTTCATGGCCCAGCCGTTGACCGAAGTCGCATTCTGAACGCGCGGTTTTCGTCCAGAATTCACCAGCTGCCACGAGAGTGGAATAGATTTTACATGAGGAACAAGGCTCCGGGTCGAGGTACCGTGTCTAGGGAAGCGAGCCAGAGGGTGAGATAGAATTAGAGGGTCAAGAAGAGAGGCTCGAAATACGATGCCTGGAAATAGACGGTTTAGAATATTTTCATTTTATTTCATAAACTATTAACATTTTATTTCACACAATATTTCAATTGTTCGCTTCGCGCGTAGTAATCGAGAATATTTTTTACTCGAAGAAGCACCTGCATACTGCAAAGTTTCGTTAACACTCCGTTCAGTTTGACCCTCGAGCCTTCTACCACTGAGATATAAAGTTTACCGCATATGCTTTTCAGCCTCGAACAATATAACCGAGGCGTTGCTGCTACGTTTTCCACAGCTCACCGACCACATACGAATACCACATTAATCCGTGCCTCGTCCAAAGTGCATTATAGACCTAACAACATTAGCTCTAAAGACAGTCCTGAAAAAATCCATTCTACTTTTATCCTTCTTATACTTACCTTCGGCAAATACCGACCGTCCCATTTCTCATAGCTCGCTCGGGTTAATCTAAATAACTTAGAAGAAATTCAAGAGACCGAAGAAGGGAAAGAGGAAGGAAGGAATCCGTTGTATCCGGTGAATGCTTTCGTTCGCACGGCTGCGCGCGTCGCTCGGAATAGATTTTACCGGCTATCCGAAATTTATCGGCGAGTGATGCCTCTCTCCATGGTCCCTTCGTCGGTCTCCACACGCGCGTCCTCTCGTCCATAGGCACCCACGCTTAGGAATCGATAGTCTCGCTCGAGATGTTGTTTCTCGAAACGCGGAGGTGGGGGCACTTTATGGAGCGCAGTGTATATCCGATGACACATGAACAGGCGGCCGAGCCTAGGGTAGCAGGCAGAGGTACGCGAGCAATACGTGAGGCCATTTCCCTGGCTCCACTTGCGTCGCCAGTCGCCACTCGCTCGTTTTCTCGTGCCTGTGTTCGTGGACACACGCACCAGGTGTACGTGTCGCTGTGAGCGAGAGGTGTTTCCCCGATATTCTGCGGCGTCGGGTTACCCCTCGCTTCTTCCTGAAATTCTCCGGGCTTTAGGCTCGCGGTTACCGCGCAGGGATCTGGTAACCGGACGAACCTAACCTCAGGCTCATGGCGCTCGATTACATAGTACACGTGCGCCACCGTACCGTAATGGATACACATCGTGGAGTGATTATGTCTACGATAGGGAAGCCGCTGGACGATAAGAGCCCGGTTTGCGCCGATGAATTCGCATTTCACAAAAGCTCCCTTTGTTCTTCCGCGGATAATCTTGTCATCATCATTTTTCTCCCTTTGCACTGTGTCAGCCTTCACGTTTCACTCCGGACGAGTTTCCGATACTCCAATTGTTTCTACCCCTCTTGCATTTTACTTTTTGCCTTTTTTATTTCGCAAGGAGAAAGTTCCTTCAACGAGGGCGGTATTGAAATGTCGTTGAATATGTTTGCGTTTGGTCGACGCATGTAGCCTCTTGCGCAACTCTCGATTAAGTTTATTATTTTTCTTTTACCAGGGCAGCTTCAACTCTGCATCGGCGGCAGTTTCAATTTCCGGCACGGTAAAAATTTACGAAGTTGGAAGTAGCTTCGACGCGTGCGCGTCCTAGCGAGCACTTACGCTTGCTGTCGCAGTTCAGCGATCCCGAGTTATTTGCCCGGTGCGGCGCCGACGGCCAACTGATATTTAACTTTCGATTCGTAGGTTTTCGTTTGGACGTGCAAGACAGAGCGGAAGGGATTCGTTCGATGGAAAAACGCCACGGCTTCGAAAGGACCAACGCAACGGACAGAGGACGAGGAAAGATGCAGTCACATTTTCCGCTTTCGAGCACGAAGACTAGGTTCGCCATTGTTTATTTATTACAAAGGATCCCGTAGCTTTTAATCGAATAAAGGGTGCAGGACGAAGTTTTCTTACTTTTCGCGTAACAGGATTCCTGTAAATGAATTTCGCACGGTGGATTTTCATCCCGCTCGATGATATTACGTTGTTGCTAAAGTTGTTACTAAACGCATTACATCGGCTTCAACGTTTCCAAAATTGATATACGGACCGCTGACAAATGTTGTCATTTAATTGAATTATTTGGCGAGCCCGGTGGCGCAATAATGCCGCATTAAATCGTGGATCGCGTCGTCGTTCGCTACGATCGCAGCGGCAAATCGAAATTTGGAAAAATACATTGCTACCCGCGTCGAACGTTACCTCGGGTGACATCGGATACGTAACAATTGCAAACGGATGCGCAAATGCGAGATATTACAGCGATAAATAACTGTAATAAGGCAATGAGACGGAAGAGAGCGGTACAGGTGAGCCGGATAAATACCTCGAGCGTAAATCAAGACTCTAAGAACCTACCGATTTTAATTACTAACCAACATCTCGACATCTTTCCGAAACTTTCCTCCTCGAGAATCTTCGAGTAGCGAGCAATTTAGAAACGCGACTTGGTCACCTTCGTTCGCGCGAGGCGTCACGCTTATTTACTACCTGTTGCATTGCCCGCCTCCCTCGCGCCGCATTTTGAATTAATTCTGTCGATCCTTCCGCCATCCTTCTCATCTTTTCCTTTCGACTGGCACCGCGCGGAAGACCCCACGATACGATAAAACTCGTGATCCTTTTCCGACCGCCGTTACCTGTCCAACGGTACCCTCCTAAGCTCGCACCCTTCGATTAATCAAGCGCGACCTTTTTAATTCCCCCGTCTCTCTGGAGCGCGAATGGAGATTAAGACTTCGGTCCTCCCACGTTCGTTCGCCCTCTCTCTCTCCCTCTCCCTCGTCCTCGCCCTCCTGTTCCTTGCTTCATGCCCATGATTTATGCTGCGCGATGCTCGGCAGGCCGCGCGCCGAAGTTCGAGAGTTTAATTAATGAAGAGAAATGATCGAATTCGTTTCGCGCACCGGCGGCGATCCGGTCTCGACCCGACGATCCTTCGTAGCCCTCCGCTCTCTACACGCCATCCCCACGCTTTCGAGCACTCGTACCTCTCTCCGCCACCATCTTTTGCCTTCTTTGTATTTTTCCTTTCTCTCTCTGTCTCTCAGTCTCAACTTTCTCTCTCTCTCTTTCCCTCTCTTTCTCTCTCTTTCTTCTCACCCATTCATTCACCTCTCTCATCCCTCTCGCGCTTCGCGCCTCAGCCGAGGAGCGATGAAGAATAATAGCACGAGCCGGGAAAAGTAATAGTAAAACGTTCGCAAACACCGGCCCGGCTTATCAGCTTTATTTATTGCAATGGGAAGAGAGAGAGCCCCGCCGCCAAGAGCGCTTTCGAAGCTTTTCCAGAGCTTAACTCGAGCGTGCGGCCATCGCGTGGGGGGAGGGGGGTGGGGGGTTGGGCGCCGGATAGGGTGCCACGGACGAAGCAAAGA
This sequence comes from Tiphia femorata, assembly GCA_944319695.1. Taxonomy (NCBI): domain Eukaryota; kingdom Metazoa; phylum Arthropoda; class Insecta; order Hymenoptera; family Tiphiidae; genus Tiphia; species Tiphia femorata. Next base: position 5,029,695 of record OX090904.1, read on the forward strand.
GGGGTGGGTGGTGGATACGGGGCCAGCCGCTGGAGCTGAGCTTACGTGCACGCTGGAGGTTACGGTCGAAGGTCGTCACGAGAATCCGCTGAAATTTCTACGTCCATCGAGGCTGCGGCCCCGGCTCGGAGAAACCGCGCCTCTGCACGCCACCACTCGCGCCAACCGAACCAGGGGAACTTTAAGACTCAGAAGCTGTGACCGAAACGCCGTGGTTCCAAGGGACCCACCGCTGCTGCTGCCCACCTCGCCGTTTCTACACGGCCAATTTTTTTCGCTCGCTTTTTTTTCCCAAGGACGAAAGGACTTATCCCCAGGTAGAGTTTGAACACGCTCTCCTACGCTCAAGTGACCTACCACGACCTCGTTACCTCGTGCGCCTTCCTCTTCTTCGCATTGACTAAACTTTCTAATCGCGCGTACTTACTTTTCCGCGTAATATCTCGTCCTCGTTTCGCAACAACACGGAGAACTCGGATAAAGTAATAAGATTTATTATCGGCTGGGGAGAAGCAGAGCTTTCGCGGTAATTTGACGAAGTTTGACCGAGACGACCGTCAGCCGCGCAAGACACTTGATTACGCGAAACAACAATGCGAAGTATACGCGCGTTTACGAGATTCGAGGTAGCGAGTTTACCGATAGAGCGAAGTTGAGCCGCGTGTCGGGTTCTGAAGATTCGACTTGAAGAAGTTACTGCGCTTTGTCGGTATGAATTAAAACTACGCGATACATCCGACGACGATTCAGAAAGGCGCTTAATCGCGGAGCATGCAAATCTCCAAGAATAATGAAATCACTTTTAGTGCCTCGGGTCCGTGCACTTTGTTTTTGATCTCTCAAAAGTTTATCCCAAGAAATTCTCCAATCTCGAATCGGTTCGATTCATTTACCACGTGTGTTTCCAACAATCTTGTCTATCTTCCGCCTTCCAACTTCGTCTTTGAGAAATAAAAAGCAGGAGAATCCGATGGATATTTGAAATTTTCGATACGCGGGACTACCGGGTGTGCTCGCATGGAAATAAAAAAAAGGAGGGCGGGCGCGTTGCGACGCACGAGAGCGGGCAATAAATTCGATGTGGCTATCGCAGCGAAGCATGATTCATTTCCACCGCAGGATAATGCCGTGGCATCTGTTGTCCGTTACGACGGTAACGGAATTTATATCTGAAATTATCCAAAGTAATCATGACTCCCGGGCGTGCTACTTGCAGTGCTGCAAACTACATCGCCCCGGCGATGCATTGGGGTGGCAAGTTGGCCGAAGAATCTCCCTCTATTCTCGCAATAAGTTACTCGCGGCTAGGAGGTTGAGACCGAGTTGGTAAAAGTCATTTGTCGAATGGTCCACGAAATGCGAGAGATCTCCGAGATTTGGATTTTTCACGAACCGTGGATAATATTATTTGTGATCTTTTTTCTTGACTAATTTACCATACACTTTTTATATTTGCGAGAGCGAAATGAACAGTGCCTCGGGCCGTTTGCGAGCTATTAAGGGAGATTGTTATTTACAAAGATTCCAATTTACCTTTTAATTTCCAATCTGTCCGCTCAACGTTAAAGTGTTTTAAATTTACATTGACTTCTCATGCGCGTGTAATTTTACGAGCGAGTCGCCTGTGAATATAATTCGTACGGCAATGGAAGACTAAAGAGGAAAGCAAATTTTCTAAATGATTTAAAAAGTTCGTGAATTTTTATTCGACGAGCATATTTAGCAGAATTGCATAATTTCGGGTAATCCGAGGTGGGAGAAATAATCCGCGCGAATCGGGAAGGCGAACTCTGCGTGAGACCGAGAAAAACTGCAGGGACGTATAAACGGAGGGAAGTTTAATAGGGTCTCTCCCTCTGCGTCTACCCCCTCGGCCATTTTATTAAGTTATCTCACCTAGGTAATTGCATTAATCCCCAACCTCATCCACGCGCACACTGTGGAAAAATATTGCGAAGCGGGCGACTAATTTTTATTGAGACACGAAGACGGCAGCGCGCCTTCCATAACCACGCGCAGCAGGTTAGCCCGTGAATTATTTTCCGCATCCGTCTACCATGAATCTCGGTTCTATCGAGTTAACGATTAGACACGTGCGTCGTACGTAATTCTACGGCCTGCGAGCTTCAAACGGAATCCCATGAAAAATTTTCCCTAGTCTCAAGCATCAACGCGGCGCTCTAGTCGCGGAATGCCAAAAATCACAGAAATAGAGAAGAGGCCGGGCTACCCTGTCCGGTTGGTGCAAATCATGTAAACGCCCTGTTAACCGCGCATCCCATCCTCGTGGAGCGAAAGGAGGGCGCTCGTAAGATATATACGCTCGAAAGAAGCATCGGGCACTTTCGCGGTGGTAGCATTTCGTGGGTGGCCGGTGAAAATTAATGACTGCTCCGAGAAGGATAATTAAGGGGTAATTAACGGTGGCGACCGGTACTTCGTCTTCGCGGAGTGTTAGACTCGCTCAACCTACTTGCGCGCGGGCCGAGTCGCCCCTGCTAAATCCGAGGAGACGTCCGAGGGCGAGCGTACAAGGACGAGGGGTTCTCAAACGAGGACGTCGACAGGAACGGGCTCGTACAGAAGCCCATCGATCGCGAGGCTTCGAAATACCTCGTAAAGTTGTATCGTCATTTGCTTTTTTTTTGGTTCTTTTTTCCTTTCTTTGACGAGCTTAGTTCTCGATTTCGCGCGTATCGAGTATTTTAACTGTTACCATTTCGTGTCGAGGGTGACTCGATATCGCACTTCTCACACCAACTCCAACGTCAAGCTAGACTCGACATTATGCAACGTTATTATGCAAATTAATTAAGGAATTGGTGGTAGGTAAAGAAAAATTAATTAAGGATTAAAAGGTAGGTTTTACCATTTTTTCTTTGCCGCGAGAAAATCCTGGATTCGGCAGAGACCCCAGGATACACAGCACTGGACATTTTATTAAGCAGCTATCTCACGCCCTAGACACACTCCAATTAGTTTCCATGGAAATCAGTTAGTTCATTGTAATTCAACTAGATTCGCGGTGTAATTACAATTAAAGTGGAATTGATTGGTTCGGATAACAGGAGAGAAATGGGAAATATTAACCGATGCTCGTATTTTTGTTAAGCCCGCGGTATGCTCTGGTTCTCTCGAAAACGCCCTATCGCGCGTTGTACGTTTGTCGAGTGTGCGAATTGATTACGTATAAAATCGCGCAAATTCGTTTTAAGATTTACGCGGACAGTGTTTCCACACGGTGAGGAGCGAGGGAAGATTTGCGAGGGAGCAAAAATTTCATTAAAATGCGTCGACTAACGCGGATGCTTGTTTGCCTCTTTCAAGCGCGCTTGCTCTATGCCCAACAGAATTAAAACCGGAGGCCAGCCGTGTGCCTTTAGTTTCTTTCTCTCTCCCTTTCTCCTTTGCTTTATCTCCGTCATGAGATCCATCTGTCTACCTTTCGTCGTAATCAGCGTTAAAGAGTTACCCCTTAATGAGCGCCGAGCAAGTATTTGCACGCAGAATCTCGAAACTGATCAGGGTTGAAGTTCGCAACTAGAATATACCTCAAGAATGTACGTTACCCCATTGATCGTCAATCACAAGGAAATTTAGACTCAAGACGGAAAGTTTCGCAACCTAAGTAATCCGTAAGGATTCGTGTGTTTAATATCGACGTTCCCAACTCCCTCCTTTTATCTCGTGGTAAGAGTAAGAACTCTTCTTATTATTAAACTAAAATTGAGGTACATCGTAATTAAGAGAGGCTTCCAAATGTTTATCCACCCTGTCTGGCGCGCTAACGCAATCTACAACTCGATTCCGATTGCACGATTGAGAGACTCGACGAAGATCCCAAAGAAATCGAATGCACCGACCGGGTTTATGAAGGGAGTACAACGCGAGTTATTGATCCTCGTAGAATCGCTCCTCGGTCGCTTAATGTAAGCCGAGGAGGGCAAAACGTTGCTACTTGAACGCCGCCCATAAGCAATGTTCCTCGCAAAACACGCGAATTTATTTCGAGAAGAACATCCCCCTGCCCTCAGTTGTCCCGGCCACAATTACCTTAAGCGTATCCTTTGCTCTTAAAAGGTAATTATTACTGCGGAGCGATAAATCTGCCTTAACGCGCAGACTCCCCTCTAGTAGCCTACCTACTTTCTCTCTCTCTCTCGCTCTCTCGCGCTCTCTCTCTCTCTCTCTCTCTCTCTCTCTCTCTCTCTCTCTCTCTTTCTCTCATTGTGTACGTCGTCTGCGCTTTCTCTTTCGCTCCCCTATTTCTCCACACAGGTCCTATCTCCCTTTCTAACCCACTCGACTCTTTCCACCTCCTCCACTCAGGCTCTCTCGCTCCTACTCAACGAAAGACCACGGGTTCAAACACTGCTGCGAAATTGTACAGGGTGTTGCGAAGACATACACGGCAGTATGTCGGGTTGCCTATCCAAAAATCTGCAGGCGCTCGCTCTGCTGACCGACAAGAGAGCGTGGAGGGGAGCAGCCTGCCGATCTACTAATGCTAGGTGGCACTGGACGAGGCTGAGAGGTTGACGCTCTCGATTCGTGCCTCGTCCTTATATTAACCGCACTTCAATTATATTGAATGCACTTTACCGACCGGTAAACTATTAATCGGCTTTTTGTCCCCAACGCTTACCGACCGGCCTATTAATTTGCTTAACAAAAAAGCAGTTCAAAAAGTTTACCGGTCGGTAAAGTGCATTCAATATAATTGAAGTGCGGTTAATATAAGGACGAGGCACGAATCGAGAGCGTCAACCTCTCAGCCTCGTCCAGTGCCACCTAGCATTAGTAGATCGGCAGGCTGCTCCCCTCCACGCTCTCTTGTCGGTCAGCAGAGCGAGCGCCTGCAGATTTTTGGATAGGCAACCCGACATACTGCCGTGTATGTCTTCGCAACACCCTGTACAAGCAAGTCCGAAGTAATCCAAAGAGATAATCAGGCGGGCCAATTTCGCCATTGTTCTACGTGACCGGGCAGGGTGGGTATTTTTCGTGCGGTAGGATATCGGAGGCTTAGGTGGAGAACGAAAGTGGCACTCGCCTATGAAGAAGAAACAGACGGCCTCGGTTCAGGTCGAAACGAGACAATGATGTTCACCTCCTGGATATTTTTTTTACATTTAAAACAGGCGATGTGTCTATGCTCGTATAAAAAAAAATAAATAAACAAATAAAATAAGAAAACCAGCGGTTGCTCGACGATAAATTCGTAAACGAGTTCCAAATAAATTTCTAAGTTGCCCCGCCACGAGGAACTCCGAAACGTCGAAGGAGAGCGAGGGTGGTCTCCGTTTTCCTCGAGAGTCCTCGATAATAACGATTATAGAGTCGCGTTCTCCACGCTGGCGCGTGCACCGGTGGCTTCTCGCTCGGAGAGATTCCACCGTTCCATTATTTCTACCCCTATGCATCGCTCCGCTCCAATTGATATTGTTCGTCCTAGGATCCTCACGCGGCAAGGGTGAAAGTGGAGAATAAACGGAAAAAGGAACAACCGTATAGAGCATGGCTGAGTTTCGTACGAAGGAAAGGACGACGATGGAAAAGTTCTAACGATTGTCGATGAACGGCCGTCTAGACCGACGCCGATTAATAGGAGTCGCGCGTGGAAATAAAGTTGTTTCGTGCAGCCGGGCGTTAAGCGCGATCCTCATACGGAGAAACGGCAGGAAGAAGAAATTCGAGAACATTTCTCAACCCGGCTTTCCGGAAAGCGGTGGCTCTCTCTTCCCTCATCCTTCTCCTGCGCCACGGCGTCTACACTCTGCTATTCCTTTGTAATCTATCCCAGGACGAGTTACAGGAGTGAGGAAGAGTCGTGGAAACGATAGCAGGGAAAGGAAAGCAACTCTCTACGTTTCTACACATCCGCTCTTTGCCTCTTCGATTTTTTTTCTGCTCGCCAATCCTCAGGCTCGAGCAGAAGCTGCGGAAACGATATCGAATCACTGATCTCTCTTGTACTAGAGAATGGGCGGAGAAGGTGGCGAGGAAGAGGAGCAAGTATTACGTTCATTCGCGGTTGGTTCGACGGCGTCCGAGCGCAAAAGCGAATCGAGAGCGATCCTTGCAACCGTAGATGCCTTCTGCTTTCGTTTTATTCGGCAGTCGCAGGCAAACAAGGTTCTCCCGCTCCTAGGGACGAGGACACGATGGAGAGAAATTGTGTGATTCGACGCGTTGATTGATTCGAGGAGTCGACGATTTGTCTGGAGTGGAAGAGACCCGTGGAAGAAAAGAATCCGACGATCGATTGGGAGATAACCTCGTGCGTGAAGGAAGATGAAACGTTTCCTTAAAGCATCGGGCATGCCTATTCGTCTACGAGGGCACGACCTACGGTTGCATTTGGGTAGACGGAAAATAATAACGTTTTGGTATAATGCTCGGATAGAGTGAAAAAAAAGAGAATGAAAAGAGGGAAAAACACTTTCCGACCGACGATCGTCAAATGAAACGCTCAAGCGAATCCGCGGATGAAATGGCGCGTGCACGTTGATGGCCACGATCGAAGATGAGAATTTTCACAATTGTTATTACTCGTATTTATGAGGGGGAATGTCGGAGTGAGAGATAAAGGCGATCGATCCGCGGACGGTGCCTGCAAGCGAGAAAAAGATTCTCCACTCCTCGTTCGCCGTGGTGGCATCGCAGTAGACCGCGACTGGCGATTACACGCGTAATTTCGATCCTCGTAAATGAATTTTAGTATTGGCCACGATTACACGCCGAGGCGATAACTCCGTTATATGGGTAGAATCTGCAGTAACGAGAGAGAGCGGAAGGGAAAACGTAGATTGGTTAGATTTAAAGGGGAGAGACGACGCGAACGAATAGACGTAATACCTGTGCGATTGTTCGCATAACTTTTATGTTCGCTAAAATGCATTCTTCTTTTCGATTTCAATTAAGAGATTGGAAGGAGACTGTAATTGAATCGCGAGGCACGTTACGTTAATCGATAAATGTAGCGCGTACCCTACTTCACAATGTAGACCGAGAAAACCAGATGCAACCTAAGCCGGTCACAGAGAGGCTGCAAGATGTTGAGAAAGCCAACAAGAATAAAATGGACAAGAAAACATTTTTACACCGAGTGAGATTCATTTCATTTTATACCCTTAGCCTGACTTTCGGGTTCTTAATGTAGAACGTATTTAGGAGTAGAAGATTGTTTCGAGACGCTCAAATCTTCCTTGTATCCAGCCTCCTTTATAGAGGAAACCGCGGATGAGATCGAAGATTGTTAGAACTCGCAAGATCGGGGGAGGACATAACAGAGGGAAAGAGAACGAAGGCATGCCATGGTTACTCTGGCAGAAGTTATGGTTTCGATCCTCGCAAGCTGAAATGTGTTTCTTAAGTACCGAACTTTTTAAATGCCGAAGGCTTCGGCACGGAGTGAACAATCCCACGATTCCAGGGCTCGTGCTCGTTTGCCCGCTCATAATCTTCGGCCGATCGTAAATGAGTTTTCACCGCGGGACAATCGGGATGCGAGGGTAATTCGAGCATTCACGAGGGAGAAAGCAATAGGAAGGTGAGACGGAACGTTCTTAGGGAGTCTGGTGGGTCGTCAGGGTTAAAGAAAGGTGGACAGAGGTGGTTGGCCCGCCAGATAACGGGCAGAGACGCGAGAGGTGAGAGAAAGGGTCATAATTTGCAACCGAACGAGAGCTACTCAAGAAGAACCAGGAGCAACACTCGATTACGTTTGGCGAATTTAAGCTTCCTGATGAATGGCTGGCTTAAGCACACTGAGGAAGAGAAACGAGGAAAAGAGAGAGAAAGTGTCTTTCGGAGATTCGGTATTCCCGAGGAATTTCTTTCAGGAGAAATGTTAGGTAGGCCTCAGATAATTTTTTTACTCGTTTGCGCAAGCGCAAAAGGCATTGGCTCATTGTTAATAGAAGAGAATAACGGTTGGATAGAAAATAACTATTCGTGTGGTATGTGCTTGGCCACGCGAGAGTCTCCGAGGTACTTTAAAAAACGCAAATTAGTTTATTCTCTTCACGTGGATTTCTCCTACTTACTATGCGTACATATAAAGTAACCTTTCGTCTTTGTAAAATCATCCTTATTCAAGCATATCGATTTAAACGGTAACACTGCGGCTGTCTTTCCGCCCTCTACCATTATGTCCCTAATATTCTCGAATATCACTGATACCATAAAATACTAATCCACCGCGATAACAGCTATTCACTTTAACTCACGCGACCAGGTGAAATATCAAAGTTTCGAATAAAACCGAAGCAGGCTGGTCCGAAGTTTCTCGAAAACGAGAGCGCGACCAAGAGAGTTGGAAATGAAAACACTGAAAGGAAGAGGGTAGGAAAATAAGAAAACCGTGATGTTGGAATGCGCAACAACCAAGAGAAACAACGAGGATGGCGAGCGAGCCCTGAAGCCAACGAGAACCCGAGATCTTTCACATCCTTCGAAAACGACAGCAATGAGGGCGATTCCTAGAAGCGAAAGGAAACCAGAACGCGAGCAGGAGGGCTTTCTGGAGACCACGAGCTTCTACGACTTTTCCTCTGGCTCCCTGTGGCTGGCGGAGCTTGCGCGTGGCTCACTCCTCGTCGAAGCGGTGCGGCGAACGGCGCGCGGAGGTACTGAACGGCATGGAGGCCGCGAGAAGGATATGCTAAGGGGAGGGTGGCACGATGGAGACAGACTCGACGGAGACAGAGAAAGAGAGAGAAGAGAGAGAGAGAGAGAGAGAGAGAGAGAGAGAGAGAGAGAGAGAGAGAGAGAGAGATGGTCCACGAGATTGATGAAGATAAAGAGAAGGACAGAAATGGAGGGACTGAGGGATGGAAGAAGGATAGAGGAGCAGAAGAACTAGGAGAGAGAGAGAGAAAGAGCGAGTAAGAGACGTGGCTACGGCCTAATGGGGATGAGAGTAAGAGAGAGAGAACGAGAGAGAGAGAGAAGACGACGCACGCGGTGCTTCGCAGAACGACGAAGGGGTGAGGAAGGAGAGGACGAGAGATCGAGCGAGAGAGAGGGTGAGAGCGTGAGTGCGCGGGAGGGAGAGGGTGGCGTAGGGTTGAAGCTTTTGGGGGGTGGTCGGGTTGCCATGGCAGCTACCCCGGCCGGGCAGCAGGACCCAGTCTTGCCGCGGCAGTCGCCGAGTGCGCAACGGCTCTGTTCGTTCCTCTCGGTTTATTTTTTTTCTCTCGCACAACAGAGCACCACTGCTCCTCTCGTACCCACACGTTCGTCGCCGTTCTGTCGTCTCTTCGGTGCTCGCAGTCTCGGGCTGTGCGCGTGTGACAAACGCGGGTTACGTGACGCGTGACTGCTCATGTAGAGCACGCTGTGGCGCGCTGCTCGTTTGGTGAAAGATCCGTGAAAAAGGAAGACAAAAGGAATATGGACGAGGGAGAATTGTGAGTACGCGGTGAGAGAAAGAGAGAGAGAGAATGTGAGAGAGAGAGAGAGAGAGACAAAGGAGTGAGAGAGAGAGAGAGAGAGAGAGGATTGAAGTAACCGTGCGTTGAGGAGAACGAAGACGGTGCCGTACTACAAGCCGGGAGACCTTCGTCTTCTGCTTCTTCCACTTCGTTTCAATGGAGGAGGACCCCACGATGCCACGATAATGTAAATCCCGATACTAATTTTATCGACCATCCGACGTCTCTCTCTTTTTCCGTGCACTCTTTGCTTTCCGTTTCCTCATTCTCTTCTGTCCTTCGCCGATGTGCCTTTCGGGTTTCGCGCGCGCGCTCGCGAACTGTCGCACAGATCCTTTTGCTTTCACTCGCAAGCAGAGCTCCGAAGTTTTCTCGCTTTGGCATTTAACCTGATTCTGTACCTTTCTCGCGCTCTCTCGCTGTGTTCTATGATTTCGTGCCTTTGGAGATGTGGTCCCGCGAGGCCTTTGTCGCGCGTTGATTTGTCGGGACCTTCGTCTCGGCTACCTTGCATGCAGTTTCTTTGCGCTTACATCGGGGATCGAAGGATCGAGCGGTTGGCAACGTGGGGTGTTCGCGCGAAGTAGCTAACGGTTCTTGACATTGGGTAAACAAGGCGCAGGGGATCGCGCAGATCGCGTTATGGTGGTTTCCACGTGCACCAGGAGAAGCTAGGTGTTCGCGACGCCGCAGCACGCCGAGATAGAGAGGCTCGACGTACCCCGCCGTAATCCGCGCTCACGTTCAACGTTTCAATGCTCTCTCGCGCGCACTTTCACCATTCTCTCTTTTTCACCCTCTTATTCACTTCGAGCTTCTGTCTCTTACTCGCGCGGCTCCTCGAGCACCCTCAATTAGGACAGCTAAGAAGGTGGAGGAATGTTCGCGGTGAAACGGTAGCTCTTTTTCAGCCACTCTCGTCTGCAGTGACAATGACACCGTGCCGCGAGCGTTTACTTCTGAAACTTTAAACTTTCCTGTGCCACCCGAGACGTCATGTGGATAGAAAGGGATGCGCGATGATCGTGCGATCGCTTCTGCTTCGAAATTTCCCATACGAAGATCCTCGGATTTCGTTTTTTTCCTTTGGTAATAGGGTCCACGAGATTAGGCCAATTAGCACAGGTAATCAATGTTTCTAGGTATTCGCCGATTAAATGAGAAACCTCGGATTTTCGAGAGCACAAGGGTGCTTTTTGTTCCTTCGAAGGGATGTTCGGATATTCTACTCGTAAGTGTCTCATTGGTGCTCGAAACACTTCTGTCAGATCGGGAACGGTCAAGCGCCCGATAAGCCCTTTTTTCGTTCTAACGGGAAATTACAGTACCTCGTCGGTTCGTTGCATGTTTACTACGTGAAACGAGTGACACCGAGTAGGGGCGCTAGCGAAATTGACACCTCATCCAACATTTTCGCGCTTTATGTCGTTGCATAGTGTCGTTTTTCGCGGAGAAACGGCAACGAGGACTTAAGCGGGTATCATTGCGCACTAATACTCGAATTCCACGTGTCGCACGCTCTCTCGCATCGCATTCTCTATTTCCTCTGTTACCCGCTGATCACCATCGGACTGGCTTCGAGTATGGCTCGCACTGTTTTTCGTCCCAGAATTTCGAGTCTGTTTTTTCCGATAGCCCGTTACAACGTTTCGTTTTATTCCCCTCGTTTATGGTCCTCGCTGTTTTCCGTTAACATTTTTTGTTTCTTTCTGTCAGTTTCATTGCGCCGCGATTAAAGAGAAAAATTGTCTCTCAGGGAGTCGCGAGACTTTGGCGCACCTCTTGCAAAAGATTCGACGAAGTACAAGGATGAAGGCTAAGAACGTAATTTTCGAAGCTGCCGCGAAATCCTCTCATACCACCTGAGAACCAGATGACCTCGATGCTCGCTCACAATAATGGAGAATTAGAATGCCATTATTCCTGGAATAGCACGGTAGAGCCAGGTGTCTCTCGGGGCTCATTGTGAACGATCGGGAATTAGAATGCCATTGTTCGCGTATGAATGTGCACTCGTCGATGCCGTATCTCTTCGAATAAAGTTCATTATTTCTTTTTTCAACTTTGCCCTGCACTCGGAAATTGGCCCTGAATGTGAAAATCTAAATTACGTCATTGTTTTTTTTTCGCGCGCTTCTCGAACGTCGAAGACACTTGTCCCGTAGAGGTTATTATTGTTGAATTTAGAAATCCGAGTAGAAAATTTGTCGATCGTTAAAATTGAATGTTAACTTAGAAATCTGTATGTTCCTTTCCGTAACACCCGTAAATCGATGGATAATTTTTTTTCGCCTGCAATTAGTAAATTCAACTTTATCTTTAAGTTACGAGCACAAGTTGTGTTATTTATTTTTTCTATTTCGTTTATTAGAAAGGACCCGGTGCTAGCCGTCGCTTTCTAGAGAGCCCAAGTGCGTACAGTGAGCCCAAAATGATTAGCACAGGAGTACATTTAAAACACTCTTCTCATTGTGCCAAAAATTTTGCGACCCACTGTGTAGGTACGTATGCCAATGGAACACGGTATTAATAATTCTCGTTTATGCAGAAGAGTGTAATTTGTTTTTTGCTTCTGTAAAATACGCAATTTTCCATTCATCTCTAGAATATCGGTCACGATGCAATCTCGTGAGGGACATTTGCGCTGTGGTGCGGTGTCATATTCATGATGACAACAAACTCCCGGTGAATTTTACGCAAAAATGCTGGTCTTGACATGAGAGGTTCTTTTGTAAAATAAAATTAGAACGCAGTTGCGCGTATACAGAAGTGGACATAATTTCTTAACAACAATTCCGCAGATGCGTTGAAGATTTAGTTTTCCAATTGCCTCGATAAAGACGAGGGCATACCCTCGTTCTTTGTAGAGGTGAGCTTTTTAAAAACTCGTACAGAGGTGCGCTTATCAAACACGCTTCGTTTATCTCCTTTCATCAATGTTCTGCCATCACACGCAGACACGCGTCTCTACGTAGTTGCTCTCTCATTCACTCTCTTTTTTTCCAATTTAGTGACATGGTATCCAGTGTTAAAGCGATCGAACAATAAGTTTACAAACGTACCTGGCGATTGTTTCCGTCTATTTTTTTTTTGCACATTCGTCCGCCTGGCACGAGAACGCGATGAACAAAACGCATACCGCAGATTTTTATATTTTACATGTTTCAACGCCAGTCCGCCCGTAGACGGCTAGCAACGTTGAAAACCCACGGTTGTTAGCTTGCGTTCGCGGAATTTATTTATTTTTTTTTTTTTGCTAAAATTTAACGGAGCATTGTTCGTAACTGTGAGGAATAGTACTACTGCTGCCGATGGGAATAAAGTGCGATATTATACTCGACGAAGTTCAGGCACAACATGTAAGTAGATCGTTGAAAGGGAATGCTTACTTGTGAAGTTTTATTAATTTCGAGAAATTGTGTAAATTCATGCGCTTAACCGTATGCACGTTTCACTCAAGTGTTCTGCCATGCCTGTTACTCTTCTCATGACGTATTTCTATACTTCGGAAGATTTTCCGTGGCGCCACAGTCGTCAAAGTTTACGCAAATTGATTACTCGTGCGTCAAGCTACGAACTATCTACCCTTAATTTGCTGAACACGGTAAGTTTGGTGTTCGCCCAGTTCCTCAAACTGTTGATGCCTACTCGTGCTATTTTCTCATTCGATCTGTCGTAAGATCTGTGCTTCATACTCACTGTGTTTCTCACTTATGAATTTTACCGTTAAAACTCGAAGTACGCGTCGCCACGTTAATACATCAGAAATCTGTGGAACACTCGCGTTAAGCGATCGTTTAATTCCATGAGAAAGTTCATAAGCAAGTTCGTGGATCAGCTTCGTAAATCACGCACGCCACTTATTCCGCGCTTTCCTTTTCCTTCAATATTCTCGTCGCCCCATGATAAATCCCCGGAGATAGCTCCGCTTCAGCGACGCATTTTATAAGAGCCGCTTATATCACCTGATCGTCGTCGTAGGAGCGCGGTAAAATTCCCTATCCTCCTTCGGAGTTTCCTCCGAGCATTTAGAGCGGAGAAAAAAATAAGGAGAAAAAGTGTCGTAAAGCTTCGCGTCCGCGGCTAGAGACAATTATTTACACTTAATGGAATCCTTTAAATGGAAATACTTTAACTTTCAAATTGAAATCCCTCCTTCCCTCTCGTCGCTTTGCCACGGTACTTTACCAGCCGGATCTTTTCACCGTGGCGCCTGGTCGATATTTTTCCTCGAGAATTCTCTCAATCTCCTCTTCTCTCTCGCCAGCTTCTCGTAACAAGTTGCCGCGTCCAGTCTCCTTCTTCGTACACTTCACAGATGGCACGCGACAACACGCACCCTCCTCGAGCGAGTAGTGAAGGAAAATTCTAAAAAAAAAAAACCTTACGCGTCCTTTTCATCCACCTTGACATTGCTGTGCTTCGATCTCCCTTCAACTTACTACTCGCACTCTCGCACATCTACGTGGCGTTCACTCGTGCTTCGCTGCACGCTTCCTTTTCTTCAAACGATTCCACTGAATCCTTTCTCTTCACCGACGTGCATCCTTTCACGGGCTTCCTTCCGCGTCGCGATGAATCTTCAAGGACGCGGAGAACATACGTTTCCATCAGACGTCGAATAGCCGTGAGCCGATCGTAATTCTTCTTCACGAGCTTGATACTCCCAGTGAGCGTGGCGTAGGTTTGCCGCGCGCTCGCGCCTCAACTCCTTCCCTCCCAGGAGATTTCGAGCGCAGACAGATCATCGCGATTTTTTCCTTTCCTTTTCCCTCCGAACGAAATCTTTTCTCGCTCTATCCCAGCCAGACTCGTCCAAGAGTTTCCGAGGGATCCCGATCGTATCTCTTGTCTCATCGATCGTTTTGCGGATTCTTCGACTTACGGGCGCCTTACAAGTTAGCTGAGCGGTACCATGAGACGACCAGACCTCCAGGAACCATCCTTCGTATCGACCCGTAATTCATAGACCGTAGCGCAGGGTAACTGTGATCGATTGCGCCGATCGCAGTAATTCAACCGATTGGAGGACCGAAAGAGTGAGATTTATTGCTGCTGTCCGAAAGATGCGCGTCGTTCTGGAATGATTTTTTACGAGTGACGCGAATTGAAGAGAATTCATTGAGGGGCGATCGAATATCGTGTAAATTCGGAGTAACGAATAGGTAGTGGAACAATAGTGTCGCGATGAGTACAGGTGTATTTTCAGTAAATGTTTTTTATAAATGATAATTCGTAGATTTGTAGTTTAAATAGCTTTTGATATTATGAACGTCGTGTACAATATCGTATTGTTTCTACGATCGTTAACGAGGAAGGATACATGATAAGTTAAACCGTGCGTAAAATTATGTTTCAATATACAAGCAAGTTGAGAATTAAAAGGATTAAACTTCGAACGACGTACGACGCGTTGACGAAAAATGCATAATTTCCTTTATTAAGTTTCACGATCCCAAATGCCTCTGGCGCACTCTGCTTCTTCTTTATTCTCCTCTTTCTATTTCTCCTTTTTCGCTTTTACCCACTTCCGTGTACCTGCATGCCTCATTGAGTCTAAAGAGCGTGCGCACGAGAGCAAAGGAGATCCGCTTTTACGGAGAAGAAAAAGAAATCGGGAGTTTTAAATGTTAATTTTTAAGTGGGTATAACTTGCATCAACTGCTCTTAGAGGGAGAGAGAGAGAGAGGAGAAAGTTTGGAGAGGGAGAGATAGAGGGGCAGGTATGGTGGTGCAACGGAATTATCTATTTATAGCTTGAACGGACGAGTTTGGCCGATTTAAAAATACCCTCGAGAAGTGCTATATTAATAAAGAACATTTAAAGTCATTGCACTCTCCAACTCCTCGTGGATGTCGCCAAGACGGAACTAGAGTTGTTCAGTTTGAGATATTTATCTGCCAGTTTCTCATGAGTTATTCAATTCTCGCTAGACTCGTCGCGAGAGAATTAAGAATGCTTTTTGAGCAGATGCTCGAAGCCACTAGGGCTCGATATTGAGGAACGATCGAGAAAGTTTGTCAGGATTGTGCTGGCACGAGATTTTCCGAATGGCATGCGTATCGCGACCGGAGCATTTTTCCTGCACTCTTGTCGTGTTCGGATGAATGTTGACGTTTCACTTTCTTTTTCGCTTTCTAATCTCTCACCATTTTCACTTTCTGCGCTGTCCAAATTTTCACCTATTTGGCTACAATTTTCCCTTATCTGTGTTCCAATTCTGGGTGTTTTCTCGATGTTCGATATGAGAATTTTGATATGTTCACTCTTCTGTTCTATTCACTTAAACACCACTTAAACATGCACTTGTATCTATGTGTGTGCAAATATCTATCTCGATCTTACACCTTACACCGCCATTCTCAAATGTTTTCTCAAAATTACGTGTACCTCGATTCACCGTGTAATATCAATTTACGATTGTATCCAGTTTGCAGATCCGAGTGGTAGAACGGATTACCGTTCCACCGTTTCCATCCCATAGTCGCGTCCTTTTCCATCATCTTCTTCCGCCTCCTCTTCTTTCCCTCTCCTCTCGATCCATTTTTTCCACCCCACCTACTCTCAGCGTCTCAACCCGATCGGGCCACCTGAAAGATTTCTCGAAGAAAGTATCTCGAAATGATATTATCGTGAAGGAGCCGACGTGATTTTATCGGTTCACTTACTTCCGGTAAAATCGTTCCCCCGTGTCTCTTCCGTAGGATCCTTAGCCAACGGGGAAAATGTTTTCGAAGCGATCTCGTGCTCGTGCGAGTCTCCTCCACTCGAGGCTACGGCCCGCAGCGGTGGTTACTCGATTAGACTTATACCGTCCACCGCATCGCCGTAAGAATATCGAGAAAGAAGATCGAAACTTTTGATTGCGCCTGTTAATGAAAAATATTCCCGGTGGAAGGAAACTTTCTTTACCTTCGTCGATTTTATTATCAATGCCGGCTACGTCGATTGTGCAAGTGAGACTCGTCTTGCTTCGCAGATAGCGATAAATAAGTAACGTCGTTACGTTGACATTAATCAAGTTGCTTCGTGGCACCTTCAACGGCAGAGCGTCATTCGGTCGAGAGATCGAATCCTGCCAAGATCAATCGCGGTAGGGAGAGGAGAGTCTCTTGGGATCGATTTGTTCGCTATGCTCTATGCCCGTGGAAGATGCCCTGGGGCCCGCATCGCCAGAAGACCTTAAGTGATTGTCAGCCGTTGATATGTCCTTTGACCATCGCGCCACCACTACTCCGATCGTGACCGCCCGTGGCCAATATTCGCGAAAGGGTGTAATCCCTGGTCGCGGCGGCAGGATCGATCTATCGCGATCGATCGTCCCGGGACCGCCTTTGAAACCTTAACCTCGTTAATATTCTGGGTGATGGTGAATCGCGTTATGAGTTGGTGCTGCTGGGACCCGATGAAAAGGAATAGGGGTAAGGTGGGCGGTCGGATAAATCTTAAAGTCTATAGTTGCGATAGCTTCGCAGTTCGATAAAATTTTGCAGAACGTAAAATTCTACATTTCTGAGGGAGTATAGGAATACGTGGGTCGGGCGCGATTCTCCCTGAAATCTTCTCCCGAAAAATGTGAACGAAAGCAATCTGTTAATGGTGTGGGATCAAAGCTTAGTTTGGCTCGATTAATTGTTTTTCCAACAGGTGAGTAGGGCACAGGACACGATTATGGTATCGAGCTTTTACAGAATTAAGGAAATTTAATTGAAATAATCATTGTCCACGTTTACTTCGAAATTACCGACAGTACGCTCTCGGTTCTCTCTGTTGGTAGAATTTTCAAGTGTTCCAAGCACTTTTGATACTTTTGTAATTTCGAAAGGAGTGGAACGTGGTACCAGCAATCGGTCCATCGACCATCACCGATCGCGGATGTCTCCCTTTAAAATCTTAACCTCGTTAGTAACAGGCGGGCGATGCCCTGGATGATAGCGGGGTCGAGAGACAACGAGGAAAATGAAGGCATAACGGTGAATGCGGCCGGATCGTGGAAATACAGCTCCCGCCTAATCTCCGCGATCTACCAGAAGTAGGAGGAGGAAGGGAGGTGGAGAAAATGTTACGGACGTGTGGGTGGGAGTGTTGTCGGTTACTGGCGTACCATTGCATTTTTTTCTCGCTCTTTATCTCGTGGTTCACTCGCTCCTCGAAAGAGTGGAAACACAGCGGAGATCATTAGTTGCCGGAAGCATTGAATCGAGGAAGGGATTGAATTAACGAGAAAGTAAACTTTCATTAATCGTTTCGACGATTTTAAACGCGCGTGACGTAGGTTTCCTTTGCCAGAAATTCACAATGTTCAATCGTACGCCACGGGACACCTTCGTTACGTGACCAGAAGGAAAAAGTACACGGGGTAGGAATAATTCGAGTGGGACACGAATTCGTGACCGTCCCACACGACCGTTCTATCCACTAAGCTACCCCCGAAGCCAAGTACGAAACTTCTTTCCCAGGACTTTTACCATTAAGCCCTCCGCCGGCCGAGCGCCCTACGTACGCGCGGTTGTAGTAGGTACAGGAGACAATTTGCCCATACTGCATTCCTTACCTCCCGAATTACACGATCCTTTTTACAAGGAGACATTGTAGCCGCTCCCTCCTCGTTCGCGAGGCTCGTTTCATCAAGCGCCACCAGCAGCGTAGAAGTGGACGAACGAAAAACTTCCACGTAGGGAAAAGTTGAAAATAAAATTCCTTAGGAGCTCGAGAGAGGTGGGGAAGGAAAATCGTTCGATCGATAGTACCCACCGAAATATTTCCAGCCGGACTCGTCGAACGAGAATACTCTTGCCCACTGGTGGGAGAACATTTCATGAAATGGAAATTATCCAATCGAGCCAAGTTATCTATTCAGGTCGCGCGGTTACACTCCGGAGGATTTTTGCCGCTTGGTAACGCATCTTGCGATTCAATATCTCGCGATGAAAGCGGGCGGGACGCTTAAGTCGCGATCTAACGAAGTAAAGTAGACGCTTATTATGGGAGTTATGTAGGCTGGATTATCGGATATTACATGGAAAAGGGAGCACCGACCGCCTCGCAGCCAGTTACCCGAAGGTACAACAGTTTGCCCAACTACTAGGCTTTGAAGTTGCTCCAGGGGCTATTGAAATATTGCGGACTGTGCGGCTTCGGCGAGGAGGTAGGTGGTTGCGGATGCGAGGAGGTCGAACGCAGATTTCGTTTGTACTATCCGATGCAACGTTAATCCCCGCGGACAGGAAGTGGTGAGGAGGGAACGAAGGAAAAAGAGCGACAGAGGCGACGTGTGACGAGGATCATTGTTTCGAGGGTGTTTCGCCGCGAATGTGAAATAGATGGAAATTGTGATCGACGCGCTTCACCCACCGAATCGAGATGACATCGATCGCGCACACCCCTTTCGCCTCGAAGCAAATTCGCGGGATTCTTTGCCTCCCGTATATAGAACTCGCTCTCGTTACGCATTATTGGAAACCGATTTCCAATGTCTATTCGCAAACGTCCCGGAAAAAAAGGGAAAAATTTGTAAGATTGCCGAAAGAGTATCTTCTCGATGATCATACGCATTTAAAGGAACAGGACACGAGGCAGATGTCGGAGACTAATTGTGAATTAATCGAAGTATCTTCTTTCACTCGAAAGCATTCTGTTTCGTACGTACATACATCTTTATTCCGCCAAATTGCCCTGGTGTGTTTTATCGTTAAAATAACTTAGAAAGAGGTTATAGCCGCGGTATATTATGCTTGTCTTAACCAACGCGGAAGTAAATTTCTCATACCTCGTTCCGGACCAATTTCACGTCTCTCATGGATCGTCGAAGATTCTTCGAACGACGAAACACGTTTTCCCTGTAATTTCCATGGACAGTCAGGATACCGAGCGAACACTTTGTCAACGGGGTGGATATGGCGGAGCTCTATGGCAGGTTCCAATGATTTCCTTTCTTACGGTTGCTCTTCTCGAGCCTCGAGGTAGGGCGTACTCCGAGTTATGGGGAACGCGTCATCAACGCCACGGGCGGAATAAAGTCGGGGTTAGCGTAGAGAGACGTCGAGGCAAGTTGAGGGGACGAAGAAACTCGGAAGAACGAGGAGAGAACGAGGGAAGCTGTGAAGGAGTAGGAGAGAGGGAATGCGAGAAGCCAAATGGACGAAAGAAAGAGGAAGGAGAGAAATGAGACGGAGCAGGAGTGCTGATGGTTGGAAGCGTGGGACGGGCTGGAAGAGAAGAAAGAGAAATGAAAGTGGAAAGAAAGGTGGAAGGAGAAATCGTCGACTGCTCTCGAGGACGAGGAGAGAGAGAGAGACGGTAAGGATGGAGAAACTCCGTCGCGTTCCTTGCCCCATCCTCGAGCTTGGCTGAGGACCAGTGGTTGCGAAGGGTGAAGGGCGAGGGGTAGTCCTACAGACTTTTCCACTCTCGCTTAAGCACGACCGCACGGTCGAGAATGATATTTCTTGGAGTTTCGCGAGAAGACTCCGGGATTCGTGTCTCGTTAGCACGTAGAAATCGCAGTAGAATCGCGAGCGCGCTCCCACTTCTGCGCTCCGGGCTTGCTGGAAAGAAGAACGCGGCGGAAGAGACGGATAGAAGCGAAGGAGGTGTGTATAAGCGAGAACGGAAACGAGCGCGTGAACTGGCAACGAGTGTTCGATTGTTTTCGAAAGGGCGAGAATATCGGAATCGTCGCCCGAGTCGTTGTTCGAGGCATTCTCGTTCTGCCGGTAGAACGAGAGGCGAATGATTGGAGGTGAATTGAAAGTCGAGGAAACGGACTTTCCCTCGATGCTTCGTAACGAAATCGGAGAATTGCCGAGAGTTCTTGCGATTGAATCGGGACGAAGGACGGGGTCGTTCGATTTGTCGAATCTCTAGAGGATTTTAATTGCAGGTGCGTGAAAGTTCCGGGTCTGCTACTAATTGCGTAAAGTTTGCGACCAATAAAGATTTCTTTGATCGATGCTCGAAATACGAAGGAGGCTTCGATTACGATGATTTACTTTGTTCTCACGATTGCTATCTTATATTTAGACGTTCGATCGTTCTCCTACAAAAGGAACAGTTCCCGTTATTAAATGTCTCAGTTGCGACTGATTCTACGCGGTAATGAAACCATCGGGATATTGCGAACCTTCACTTACGATCCAGGGTATGCAAACCGCCTTGATCTTTTACGATGGACCGGAGTGAGACATAAATTTACGTGACAAAGGGGGAAGGCAAGAACTTGTTTAATTAACAACTTCTCATCGTGCCTCGCCCCGCGTGGAAAATGAATAGACGTGGAGGGAAAATTTATCGCCAGGTCACTTGGACTTTGTCGAAAGGCAACTTTGATCGAACTTTAATTCGTGGAAAAGAAACTGGCGCGCGAGGTACGAGAAATAAATTTACGAAGGAACGCGACGCGTCGCGGAGATTCGACAAAATTTAAATCTGGGTTATAGATCGGCCGTGGAAATTTCAATCCTCGTCAAAGTGGCGATTCGATGAAATTCACTGCGCGACGAGCTAAATGTCGTTCGTAGTCCATCGTTTTCTCCGAGGGTAAGCCCGTCCCGTCGCGATCGTCGCTCCATTGACGCTGAAAGGTACGAGGGGAAAAATCGGATAATCCTCGGAACGGGGAGTGGCACCGGTCGAAAGTTGGAAAATCCGGCGAAGGTGGAATTGACGGAAGAGGAACAGGGAAAGTGAGAAGACGGCGAGGGAAAAGGGGATAAGCGCGAAAGGCAATGAGCTTCGGCGTGAAGAAGGTGGCGTAGGTTGCGAGAAAATGTCCTTCGTTTCTTTTTCTCTTTTCCGAGAGGCCGCACGAGACGCTTGGGATAGTCGAAGGGTAGCACTCGTCGAAAGTCGAGTAAAAACTCCACTGTCCAATCGATCTTTCCCGAAGTCTTTATATTTGCGAGGAAATCAACCTGAGCTTCGACCTGAGAAGAATCCGTGTATAGAAAAGTGATCTACCGGAGTACACTGGCATCTATTCGTCGTCTATCGCGCATCGCGTTGTATAACGCAATAGATCAAATCAATTAAAGTTCATACGATCGACAATTTTACGTGAATACGTAAATGAGAATAAAATAACCATCGACAGACTGCAATGTCAAAACCGACTGTCGCGCGTTGAATATTCCACCCGAGAAACCCAAAAAATGTAAAATTCCAAAAGGAGCCTTTACACGGTGATTCTATTACTCTTCGTGCCCGTAACGGTGCAGGACGGGCGTGCATTCGTCATACCTTCCACAATCGTCGCCTCCTCGCACGTCACTTTATAAATCGCCTATCGACATGCCGAACAAACGCGGCGCAGTGAGCGAGGGATGCGGACGCAGAGGGAAACGGAGAAGGCAAAGAGGCTTAAGTTTATCGACCACTGTTTATCGGGGTCGTTGCACCGTGAAACCTCGCACGTATCGCGTTTGATCCGAAGGTTACGCAGCGAAACCCTATTGAGAACTTGGATAAATTGTATAGTGGAAACAGGTGGGAGGGTGGAGTGGAGTTGTGATCGAAGGAAGAAAGGCGAGAAAGTGGAGAAAGCTGACTGGAGGATGCGAAGTTAAAGTGGAGTTACACAGAATAGGCACAAGAAGCCGTAGCAGGAAGTTAAAGGAGAGCTCGATAAATGTAAGGATAATCGTATAAATAAACGACTGCTGTTTCGCCTTGGTGCACCAGCTGTGGATACACGTAGAGACTGCGAGAAAGACTGTCGAGACGCGTAGTGGTGGTGGTTAGAAGTGCAGTGGGTGGAGTTGACAAGCCACAGAAACTTGTGTGTACATTTCGAAAGCGTCCCGGCTCGTACGCTTGGGTAAAATTCTATGAGACGTAAGTTCTTCCCAGTCGAACTTACGAGTGATTTGTTGCGTCGAATCGAGAGACCAGCGGCAATCGATAGCCTGGATATCACCGACTAGGTTTCCTTCGCCTTAGCTAGCTTCGTGAATTTACGTACGATCCCGGGTGTGCGTAGATTTTTCTAGACGACCTCATTTCTATCAGCTTTTCAATTTTCACGTGATATCTAAATCTTCTCGTGACTAGAACAAACCGTACGTAAGTATATTCACAATATTCAGAAAGCAACATATTTTGTCTCGCAGTTTCGCAATCTTTTGGAAGAATCCAAGGATACCAAATTCTCTAATTGCGATCTTTCCCTCGCGATAACGCACTTACGGAGTCACGACGAGAATAATATTCCGTGATCAGAGTCTCCCACTATCTTTCTAGTTCCTTTAGACTCTGGATCAAAATTACTTTCTCGAACGCGCGGAAACTCGAATCACGATACGAGCTATGTACGAACCAACGGCGCCGCCATCTCATTCCGGGAATGGACGACCGCAGGGAGTCGGGGAAAGGAAGGAAGCCTCGGGAGAGGCAAGAATTGATTCGATAAACATGAGTCGAATCTGCATGCCGGCGCGTGGGCTCCCACCCCCATTGGCGGCATGCGCCGTGGAAAACTCGTGCCGAACTCGTAAAGACCTCGTAACGATCTTACGAGAGGAGACTATCCCCGTATTTCCGTGACTTTTCTCCGCCTCCACTCCACAGCCTCTTCCACCCTCCATGACCCATGCCTTCTCGTCGCCCCGTCCTAAGAGCGAAGGTGGAAAGACGGGGTTCGTGGAACTCCGCGCGAAAACAAAACTTATCCGCGAAATCCTACTTGCTCTCGCGATGCTACTTCTTTCTCTCGTAGGTTTTCCGTCCTCCGCCATCGACTCGCCAGATTTGCGCGAAGGTGAAAAGTGCAAAGAAGTTGGAGGCTGGCAGTGGTAATATTCGCATCGCGTACAGCCCTCTATCCTTTTTCATTGGATTCCTTTGACCATTCATTCGCAATCTCGCCATATTTTCCGTTTCGTGCGTTTCGTTTTTTTTCTCTCTCTCTCTCTCTCTCTCTCTCTCTCTCTCCTCTCTGCCTCTCCCTCTTTGACCGCACACGTGGAACTTCGATACCGTTTGCCGCAAGAGATTGATGATTCCCGATTCATAGTTAGTTTATCCAGATAAATTCCGCGCGGTGCAATCCGTTACAGCCATTCTCGGTGTTAGAGAAGGAGACCTTTGACGGATTAACCGTATCTGTTTCGTGCCGGCGAATCGCGTGGACGAATTAGATCGGGCATGGTAGTCGATGCAACGAACGCTTAAAGGCGAGGTGTACGTTGAGAAAGGGGTTCGCGCGGAGGAGCAGGAAGTAGGGCTGACGGGTAGATGTAACTTACGTAATTACAAGGCGCGTTATTTCGTTTGAAATATGACCTCGTTAAGTTTACGGTTCCTGATAACTGTGGAAAGTGGAGAGAGATTCCAGGCTGCGAATGAGCGGGCGGAGTGTAACGCGCCTTCAAGTTCGAGGCTTTAGCTTTTTACGGGTTCGAAATAGAGGGCTTTAGGTCGAATTTTCGGAAACTAAGGAAATGCGGGGATGCACTCTCTCGGTCGACTACGAGAAAACCGAAGGGCATTTCAAATCCTGATTTATGGTCCTGTCGAGAGTTCGCCGTCCGCGCTTTTACAAGGAGGGAGGGATAACTCGCTCGTGACAGGGGTCGCGAGTGTTCGACAATTAGGATTGTCAAGGAGGAGGCTGCCTTCGTGTGTCGAGGATCACCGAGACGGTTAGACGACTGGATAGGCGACGTCACGTTACACGCGAGACCGAACGACCGATCTCGCGTGTACTCTCGTGGTAGCAGATGAGGATAGAAGTAGAGGCAAAGGGTGTAGCACGCGCGCGTCGTTCGCTCGTGCGTACACAAGCGTGCCCGGTGTGCACGTGCCGCGATACAAGAAGGAGTAGTCGCGAGAATAGAGAAATAGACGAAGCGGAAGGAAAACGAGAAAGTTATCCGTGGATTCCGAGAAATGTAGTCTTTTTCCGGCCGGCAAAGAAATGTACGTGTGCTGGAAGGGAAAGCGAAGGAGGATCGAAGTAGGGGAGGGAAGAGTATGCAGTTCCTTTCTCTCGGACTCTGTCTCTTTTCGATCTCTTTCTCTCTCTCTTTGCCTTTCCTCCTCCCTCGCTCTCCACCCTTTGAACGATGCGAAGACGGGGTGAGAAAGGCAGAAAGAAGGCGAAAGAGAGAAAGAAAGGGTGCGAGAAAGGCGTGAGAGCGGTGAGATGAGGGGGGCTGGAATTCTCTCGCGCGGCCGTTTCCATTTCTGCGGAAATCGAGGAGGATTCTAGGAGTGTCTTGGGGGTGCCCGCTTGCACGCGCACTCTATGGAGGTCGTAATTCTTTGATAGAATCGAGACTCCGCCGATTCGCGTGATGTAAAATTCACTTTTCAAAGGCTCGCACGATCCCGCCATCGGGTATCCGGATGAAATCTGGATTCGACGTATGAATCTACCCCTCTGTGCGCCTCCGCACAGATTCGTGGATACTGGCAAATCTACAGAGGGATTTGATTTCCTCGAGGGGCGATGGAGTCCTGAGCCCCTCGTTCGCGGAAACGAAAGCTTCGGCCTTGCTTGCGACCCTTCGAGGCGAAGCGAAGAAACTCGCGCGACAAAGTCCACCCGATTTTCTCCCTACCTTTTCACGAAGCTGTAAACATTTTCGGGGATATCAGCAAGCTTGGCCTTAACGAGGACGAAATATCCACAGTTTCGTCGATTCTCTCCCTCCTACGCGGCCGTAACTTCTCCAGAATCGTCGTAGGCTCTTATCTCTCTATTGTGAATATTAACTTAAGAATTTCTAGAATCGTAAGTGCGACGCGCATTAAGGCACGTGGAAGGCGAAATTTCACGGGAAAGAGGAGTCTCGAGGGCGTTTAATTTCGAGTGGAGGAACTGAATTTTTTACGACGGTCTAATAAAGTTGGAGAAAACTTCGAAGAGGCTCTCGAGAATGTTTAAAGGAATCTTGATTTGAGAAAAACCGTTCGTATCTTCCATTGTACGTTAAGAGCGTGAGCGTTAATTCGCGGTCGTTGAAAAGCAATTTTCAGTTTGTCTCTCGCGCGCGGGGTTGGCCGATCAGGATTATCGGCTCAGGTGTAATTTCGAGAGAAACAGTAGCGACGTGGTGAATACTTCGTCGAACGAGCTCCGAATCAGTTCTCGGACCGTTCCGATCACTCGGGCGTCGCGACGCCGGCGGAACACGTCGGCGACCGCATAACCGAAACTTTCATTTCCTCCTCCTCGTATCACCGTCTCTCCATCGTGCGCGCGGCGTATTCTCAGTTCTATGAAATAGTTGGATCCCGAAGGGCCCAAGGACGGTGGGGTCGGAGTCGACAACGTCGCTGTGCCGACGCTCCCCGAGCCAGCAGGATGCAAATCCTCTTCCAGGAAGGAAGAAGCTCGTAATTGCGAGATGAACGTGTTACCCACGCCCGAAGATTGATGATCGAGCTCAAGCGAGCGAACGAGCAAGAGTCGGCCTCCTCCGCCTCATACTTCTTGGCTCTCCGCCACCCTCTTCGGCCTTCGGCTCTTCTCCTCCAGAAATGATGGAGACTCCTTTCGCCTTAGCGAGCGCGTCCTTTCTCGTATCTACCCCGGAGAGAAAATTATCTGCCCGATCTAACGGCAATTTTCGCTTTGGCCGTTCCACTGTATACCGATTGTGCCACTGGAGGAGACCAGATTGCTAAAGAGACGGTGAGAGAAGAGATTAAAGGAGAAGCGAAGTATATCTCCTCTTCTAGTGCTCAGAAATGGACGATTCCTTGCGCATATTACGTACGACTCGTTGGGGATAATACGAAGTGAAGATTCAAATGTAAATATAAAATGTAGGACGTGCTAGAGCTTGATTTTATTTCGTTTTCCACGGTGCAACGAAGTTTCTTTCTTGCTTCGTTTATTTCTCTCAGTTGCTCATCAGCCTCGCTTCGTCACGTTCGATCTTCCTTCGACCTCCTCTCGATCCTTCCTTTTCTTGTGTTTGCCTGCCGCCTTTTCATCCTACGAAAATTTAATACCGAATTACTCCGTTCCCCTCCTGGATGTGTCGCCTGGTAGAGGAGTAAGAGTGTCGAGTGCCACAACGAAATTATCCGTGAAAAATGCTTCGCGGCAGGGCTCTTAAAAACATTGCGGGGAGGAGTCGAAGAGCAATCGAGCGGATGACGATAAAGGGATGGATGAGAAAGGATGAAGCGCGAGAGCGTCATCGGGAGAGTATGGAAATGTTGGCGAAGAGTCGCTGATTTGACCGATTGGAAAATTTCGTCTGACGGGTAATTTGCCTTGGGGGTGAAAAACGACGTCTGGCGTGCTCAAATGCGATTGGATGACGATTAAACCTATTCGCGAAGAAACTTTTCGAATAAACAGTGGAATTCTTGCGATCCTTTGCTCGGCAACCGAACAACTCTCCTGATATCAAGCACGAGTAAAACTCAGGATATTTATATTTATAAACCCCTGAAACTATAGAAGCTGGAAAAATCGACAGAAGAAGTCAGAGGGAGGAGAAGAATTAAATAGAAGGCGCAGACACATTTAGGTCACGCCAGGCGGGGAAAGGAAAAAACAATGAAGATCACCTTCAGCAGGTGGCAGATGAAATGAGTCAGAAAGGATGGCGGAGGAGAGTTTCGATATAGGCAAAGGAGTGGCCGCTGGCAAAAACTTTAGGATAATGAAACGAAAACAAAATTCCCTTCGTTAATCGAGAGGCAGTACGGAATACTGAGGAAATTTGAAGGAAAGAGGAGAGGAAGATGGGGTGGGTTCGATAAATTCCGTTGCGTAGGGAAGGCTCCTTTTACAAAAGTTTCGAGATAGAATTCATCACGCGCATAGGCGCACGGAGGAAAATTAAATAAAAATGAAAATAACGAAGTAACATTGATACACGAGGACGTTATCTTTATGCACCGATCCGCTTGCCTTTGTACTTTATTTCGTTGGCATCGGGATGAACAAACAGAACGTAGTTATCGTTGACGTGGCGAAGCGGAGGATGCAGAGTGTAGAAGAGAGTCGGCTTTCACGGGTTGCGAAAATTGCGTTAGACAGGGCTCGATCGATACCTTCGGTCTTATGAACCGCCGCGCCGTAGAGGTTGGAGAAGCTGGCGGCGCCACGAACGTTTAATTGGGACTGAAAGAAGCGAACAAGACGAACTGGAGGAAATAAACTTCGAGCGGCAAAGGCGAAGCTCGCTTTGCCTGTCCGCGTTCGTTAAACAAACTCTTTTACGGTGAGAATCCATTGCTACGTTGAACAATACCGATAGGCGCTACGTGCGAATCCATTGGAATCAATTTAGATATGCACTTTTTTCGTTATACGTATACGCTCTAGGTGTGTATAGGAACTTCATCTATTTCCGAGACATCATAGTTAATATTGCACGGCTCGTGCTTTACGCAAATTAGCTTAAGACCAGCATTGGACCCGAATCATTGCTAAGTCTCTCGTTTGCACTCGGCACTGTTGCTTCTCTAGTTGTACCTAGTGCTGCGGTGGAGACTAGCTCTGGCAAGCAAGGAAACTTGTCGTCTTCATATCCGCCTCCCGACGTCTCTGCCGTTGGCTTGCGAGTTATAGCACTCGACCGTGTTGTGTCGCGTGGTATATTAAAATCATATATCACCCGTCGCTAGGATGTATTCGAAGGAAACGATACGGGGCGCGTGAAGAATGATTCTCGATAGAGACGCACACACCTTGACGTCTAGTCGATCTCGAGTCGCGATCGCAGTTAGATGTAGGACGATCCTACGTTTGTTTGCTTGTGCATTTAGGACCTTCTCACGCTGTAAAGTAATAAAATAGCCTCGTTGTAACATTCTTCTTTTCGACGTTTCGAAATCGTATTCCTTGTGAAATTAAAATGGCGTTTAAATTGAAAGATAATTTAAAAGCATTGCGATGAATATCGAAGAGCCAACTCAGAGATCATACAGGTACTATCGACATTTTCACGATTATCAGTAGGGGAAGTTGATTCTGCAGGTGGATGCCTCTTTCTTCGATAATTCTGCAACTTCTTCGCTGGTCGTGTTTCTTTAAATACAACACCCTGTACTTATCCTCGGAACGAAGCTCCGAATTTGTTTTATGAATCGGCGTACGCATAAGCGCGTCTTCTTAAATCCCTTTGACTCTTTTAGTTAAAGCGCTTCTCAAAATTACACCTTTCAGTACTGGAGAAAGAGCCGTAAAAGGAACGTCTTCGTGCATTAGAAAGAACGCGACTCCCTGCGAAATAATACTTCAAACACCCCGTTTGAAGTTCCAGTACCCACTTGTTGCACGTGCAATATTATCGACGATACAACGTTTTTTTCAGGTGTAGCCATAAGCGAAAGGTGACCACCTTCTGTAACTCAAGGAATCAAAAAAAAACGTAGACTTCCCTCGGTCGACGATCTTCGTTCACATAAAGAAAAAAAAAACAGAAACAAAAAACCAGAATCATTTATCGTATTCTCGAATAGGCAATCAATTACATCCAACATTTCCACCTCATCCGCCCGCTCCATTTTTGCACAAGTAAAATCATCGAACCCCGTTCCGCGTGCGCCAGTGAAACTCCGAGTTTTAAAAGGAACCGATTTGCAAAAACGAGCAACGAAACGAGCCCCCATTCTCGACGAAAGTTCTTCTGCGTAAGATTGAAAGGTACAGCCAATACCTCGGAGCCTCGACTCAAAGTAATCTGATCGCTTGCGATGCCCACCGTGAAAGGCCCTTCACTGCGAAAGCTCCATTCTCGAACCCAAGAGCCCCTAGAACCCACGTGCTTAAACGATCCTCCCCCGTATCGGACGTGACATCGGCGCGTACGTGCGGGACGAATGAGACGTAGCACTGATGTCACGTCACACATGCGCAGAGCTTAGATCGGGACGGCACGAGAAGCAGCGTGGACCGAGGAGTAGGAGTAGAAGGAGGAGGTGGAGAGGCGACTGAGAGAGGACGGCGACGAAGGAGAGGGAGCGAGAAGGGTACGAGAAAGTCTGCGTGGGGTGAGACGTGGTGCGGAAGGATGGCAGCGAGGAAAGTGCGTCAGGCGATAGAGACGACGGGGTACTACGTTGGGGCGCGATCGATGGATCGTCCATGTTGTCGCCTCGATCGCGATGGGATGCAGTGATCGAGGTGGTACCCGTGGTAGAGAGCTACGAGGACGCTTAAAGGACGACGACGTGGAGAACGATGCATCACGGCGGAAGTGCGGCTGCAGCCGCCGCGGCCGCAGCGGCAGCCGCAGCCGCGGCGGGCGGTGGCTACGGCCTCGGGCCCCAGGAACGTGTCCATCAGCAAGCGCGTGCCGGCCCGCAGAGCGAGAAGTGCCCATACGAGGCCTACCCGGGCCAGATACCGGATTGTTGCGCGGCCGCTGCGGCAGCCGCCCAGGATCCCTATCCAAGGCCGCCCAGCGGATACGAAGCCAGGTGTTACGACGAGTGCCATCGCAGGACGCCTTATCAGGAGGACGCC
Organism: Tiphia femorata; assembly: GCA_944319695.1. Classification (NCBI taxonomy): domain Eukaryota; kingdom Metazoa; phylum Arthropoda; class Insecta; order Hymenoptera; family Tiphiidae; genus Tiphia; species Tiphia femorata. The sequence continues at coordinate 5,059,564 of OX090904.1, forward strand.
TACGCCCAGGTGAGTCGTGCTTTGATATTTCTTTAGGTTAAGTATCCACGCCGAAATCGTGAACTATATTATTTACGATTGACATTGGTTACAATCGGCTGGATGTGTATTAAGTTGATAAACGCGAAGCATCGCGCGGATTATACGCAAGCTTTAATGAAAGTTTTTTCAAAGAGGCGGAGAGTATTCGATAATGTTTTGCTGTATTCGCGGGTGCCTGGCGTTTGTTACGGTTAATTAATTAGCAGTAATGTAGGCGCGGTTGATTACGCCGAACACTCGATGGGAAGTTGATTGAGATATACGTATCCGCGCGTGTATCGCGAGCTTGCTGTTCATTGCGTTTCTGGGATGCATTAAGGGCATTTCGACGTTGAGTTGATTTAACGCACGGTAATACGTAGTAAGAAGGATACTTTTTGGTGTAGTAATTTAATATCGTCTCGCGTGGGAGGAGGAAGGAGTTGGGGAGATGAATGCTTGGAAATTGACCGGTAGAAGTCTTTACCTTCTTACCTTTCGCCGATATCCACGTTATTGGAGAATAAATTTCTTCCTATTAAAATGGCGCGTCTGGAAAATGGTTGATCGCAAGGAGACGAGAACTCTCGACGTTTACTAACGACACGGTTAGTACGGGGGCCAAGGATAGGGAGAAGCCACGAGCTTGCCGACACGGAATTCAATTGAAGGAAGCGCCCGCGTAACTCCCGTGGTAATTAACTTACGAAATAACAAGTGCTCCTGTCGCGCGCGCCCAGTCTCCTTTATTTCTGTCCTCTCTCGTGCAGCTTCGCGCCCGCTCGTGCACGGTCGAACCAGAAAGAGTAGAAAGAACGGCGTGGGCGAAGTGGAGTGAGGACGATGCGCGCCAATTTTTTTCTCTCTCCCAGTTTTTCGATATTTTTGTCCCTCCTCCTCTCCGCCCTACCTCCGCGTACAACGTGTTCTCTTTTTCATTGAAATTCGTTCCCTTTTGAAATTGCCAACCAAGATATGTAGGGCGGGGAGGGCCGCGCACGCTCTCTCCTTTGATCCGCACTTCGACGAGCTTTACCCACTCGTCGTTTACTTCGTTGCATCCGAAATTAACGAAGCGCATGTATTTGCAGCCCAACGTGAAACATTACATTGTGGTGGCAAGCGGGTGACGATAGAAGCAGCAAGCTATCCAAGAATAGGTTCTACTAGTCCCTTTTAGCGTAGTTCGCTCCTCTACATCCATCCCCTCTGCGGGCTTCCACTCGTAACAAGCCGTTTTAAAGGGGTTAAAAGTTAAATTCCCGCGACACGGCGCGCCTCGAGTGACGACACTTTTGCGCCGTCTACTCTTCCGTGGATTTCTATAGGACGAGAATAAAAAAATCGACGAGCGAATAGTGTTTTAAAACGAAAGTCGGTCAAATTTTTAATGTCCTTGGTGGTTGTTGCGACGGTGCAGGCAAGACGTTTCGCTTGTTTCGCGAAACTATCGGTCAAATCCATCGAAACGACAATCCTTCTAATCCTCTACTTCGCCCACCTTCTCCGTCCCATCCTTTATCGTCCTTCCATTCAAATGAATCTTGAGCGTCCATTGCTCCACCCCGTGCCCCACTCACAACCCAGGGAGGCATCGAGGAATATCAGTTCCGTTCGGTTAAGTTCGCCACTTCAACTTCGTTGCGGATATCCTCCGACGGTCATTACGGCTTTTCGAAATCCGAAAATTGATTCGATCCCCCTGGAGCCCTCGCCGTCGACCATCTCTATCTCCTACCTCTTTCATCGCCCAACCCCTCTCGTCGCTCGCTGTAAGTCCTGAAGTTTTGCCGCGGTTATATACGCGCCGGGTTATCGATTTGGCCCAGTTTGCACTCCTTCCGTTGCTTCCGCACGGCATTTTAGAAATTCACTGGGTGTAGCGGGCGTGAGGGGTAGTTGACGAGAGGAGGACGGAAGGAGGAGTTGGAAGAGCTACGAGTCCCTCCCGCGCGCATCGTCAAAAATAAATCAACGTTATTCCTCAACCGATAATCCCGTAAATGGAAGCACTTGTCTCGCGTAACGGCGGAGAAACGTGGGAGCGCGTGGGTTGAGGATGAATGCGAGAGTTGAAAGGGACAGGTGGGAGAACGAACGAGAAAGAGTAGAGAGTGAGAGGGTGGGCAGAAGTGGAAGGAGACGGAGAAATGGAAAGCGAAGAGAGAAGAAGCCGGTAGGAAGGCAGATAGAAGGAGGCAGGTGGAGCCCGGTGGAGAATGCAATTTCGATGCATAATGCGCGCACGAAGGGCACGTACCGATCGTTCGTCTATTTTCCAAGCGTTTTCCGAAAATTGTTATCACCGCGATAACGAATGGTCCTCACGTGCATACAGTCTCACGCTTGAGGGAATTCGTCCTGAGGGAAAACGGAAGGCGTCCCGCGGGACCGGGACGGAGGTGGCAGGAGGGAGCAGTGGCGTAGGTAGTGGAACGAATTCAAGGGTGTCGCTTGGCCCTACGCGAACAGAGGAGGACCCGTGAGAACGCGAGAGCGAAGGATGGCGGAGAGCGTGCTGGCTCGGTGACTGCGAGACCGTCGACGATTACGGATGTGAGTGCCTTTCATTAAGGCTATACAATTCGCCGTAATTAATTCGGGACGGTTCGTCACGAGGCCCGCGTGTCATTCGCCGGGAGGTTTCGCGCGCACACGCGCCATTAAGCCTGGCTAGAGGCGCGCATCCGATTAAAGGGAGTAACCGACACTAACGGCGATTGGTTTTAGATTCGATGAGGCCAATGGGCGCGAGCATCCGTGTCGAGTGCTTTTCGCGTTCTCCCTTCCCCCTCCGTTATAATATTTAATTATTACGGAATTTATATCGCCGAAGCGCGCGACCGATCGATGCACCGTGAAAAGCAATTGATACCACGCGCATGATTTTCGCACTGGGGTGCTGCCGCGTCGTCGCTCGAGAGTGGCGATTATTATTTTTCGCGTCGCTGAACGATTCACGAGTCGCGTGAGAACGCCTCCATATGCGTAACATAGACACGTCATGGGGCTTCGTCGTGATTAATTGGCAATAGTGGTCCCACTTCGGATTCTACGCGGGCCTGTCAATTATCGAGGAGTCACGCGGATAAAAGTTATCGCGTATCATCGACGCATCGGAAATCGGACGTTATTGTTTGCCGATGTTGCGCGTCTTTTTAGTAGGATTGATTTTTCACGAGGTGAAAACGAACGCCTTCTCGCGACAGCGTTTGAACGTAACGCCTTATCGACCGTATCCGATTTGTAATAAAAATAATCGCGGTTAACGCGAGAAGCATTCGCCAAAATGCAGAGCGCGTAGAAAACGGGAAAACCGAAATAAGTAATTTCAATGGACATTTTTTAACTTTCGTAGGACGGAGAATTACCCGGACGATTGTTAGAAATAAAAGGACATAAATATTCGAAGACTGTTTAAAATTGTAGTAAACGTTGTACACCATCGTCATGGTCCAGGAGGTTTGCTACGCTGATTACGCCACTGTTCCACGTTTCGCGGTACGAAGATAATACCGGCTCGTGTGGAAGTTATGGGAAACGATTCTCGACGATGGAAACGGTCACCGTTGTGTCGTTGCCAGAGTGGCGAGGAGGGGAGTGGTGGGAGATTGATCATGTTTCCACGAAGTGTTTCATTGTTGCCCCTACACTGCTCGGGGTTAGTTTCACGAGGGTGGATGACGAGACGGCGGGGACGAAGACGACGGGTCGACGAACTGCGGCAGCCTTTCTCTCTTTTACTTCTTTTTTTCTTTTTCTTCCTCTTCTTCGGCTCATTCTTTCCATTCCAGTCGCCGCGTTCGAGGGAAAAATTGTTACTTTCCCTCGAGGAAATGGCGAGGCGAGTGGCTTCTGGTGTCCCAATGCTTTTCCAGACGGATACATTCGATTTTTAATCTTTCCTTTTGTCTCGCGAAGAGGAGAGGTACCCTTGAAGATAGGAAATGAGGTCTGGTCCAAGGGATAATTCCATTTTCTATTTTGTCCCTGACAAGGGAGCGAGCGCGCGCGTGCTTCTAAAGTACCGTATAAAACATCGTTGAACACGAAGGTCGTATTTATTTTCCCGGCTTCTCGAGAGATCGAATACCTCGGCCGCGAGCATAAATAATCTATTTTTGGATTCTGCGTGTTCTTTGTGCAAAATTTCAGGATATTTGTCGCAAATTATAAAGCGAAACGCAAGGAAGGAGATAAAAGGTTCAATTTTTCACTTTGCACCGTATTATTCGTTTCAACGAAAAATTCTAAAAGTAGGCTATTAATGCTTGCGCCAGAAATACTTAAATCTGAACTTTCCATCCTCCAATATTTGCGATTGGAACAACCTGGAAGGATTCGAGTTCTCGCATCCACTTTTCAAATTTACTGTGAAACTTCACGTACGAAGCAACATCGGATGCGAGATCAGAGACGACCTTCGATCGGAGCCGGACGAGGGGAGGGACCAATTCGTTAGCGAATGTTCCCCAATGGCTAACATGGGACGCTCGACGGCGAGCAAGTAACTTGCACCACCTCTCCTACTACCTCGCGTAAACGTGGAAACTTACAGCAGGCAGGGCCGATTCCAAGGCAGTCGAACGGAACGGGGATTGATTAGAATTTGAGCGCCGTGGGTGAGCTGGATGTGCTTGATGCTGTCTGCGATGAGAGAGTAGATCAACCGGATGGAAACTTGCTTTGAGATGCGCGATGAAAACGTCGTGATGCTTCGCCGTCGGAGTTAAGCGTAATCTTGCGAATATCAGATTTGCTAACCCGATAGAGGGTACTCGCTAGACGGTAATGGATGCCGGAGGACATGTGCTCGCGGATGATTCGAAATAATGATATACCGGAGATGCAGGAAATTACGCGTCGAGTTCGAATGATCGGTCGATCGGTGAAACGTAATCGAGAGAATCAGCGGCGGGACGTCGTGTCGAAGCACAATGACAAAAATGTCATAAGCGCGCGTCGCACTCGTTTGCGATAACGAGAACGGAAGTGGAGGATATTGTGTGTCGGAAGTGGCGAGATGTCACTGATCGCACGATCTCGAGTGTATCGAATCACCGTTATCGTAGACTGCTGTCATATGGTTGTTCCGACGAGGAAAACGTTATGGAAATGAGAAACTATCGGGACGATCGAGGGACGTCTCATATAATATTGAGGGAGGACGGAAAGTTCCGCGAGACCTTCGGTCTTGAGTAGATGAGAGTTAGGTGGCGAGTAAATCACAAGAGGGGTGAAAAGCGACTGAGGTCAACGAGTTATTCTAATTATATGAGGAAAGCTGTCCGATTAGTTGTCCATGAATTATTGAATCTGGAGTCCGATGAGGATTCTCAAAGTTAGGGTAACGCATTCGAAGAGTCCGAAAGCTAATAGTCTGCAGGTATTCGGTTTGACTTACGTCTATGGGTCCAATAAGAATTGTCGAAGATACGAATTCTTCCAGATTTGAAATTGCCGCAATTTCGAAATGGTTCGAGGTAGCAGGTTGCCAAGTTTTACGCCACAGAATTGTCATAAAGCTATTTGGATTTTTGTCCGAAGTTCCGTAGCAATCAGCTGTTTTTCTGGAATTTAAATTCACTTCGGATGCGAATACTGCCGCTTGATAATTATCAAGACTTTTTTAATCTTTTCGTATGGTTGCTCGGCATCTGTGGGAAAACTTTCGCGAGGTAAGGTTCGCGATTCTAAAACGTCGAACGGGGCACCGTTTCACGAGAATTTTAGACCGCTGCAGTTGGGGCGACGCGCGGGGCAATACTTTTCGGATATTTCGGCCATTGTTGTGCTTTACTGTTACGGTCACGACCAGCAGCGCGGTATCGGCGCGTGCGCCCTCGCGCAAAGAGATGGCAGAGCGATGGCGTGAGGCAATTCCCTTTGCGGTACTCTCCACGATTTCTCCTCACTCCCTACCATGGCCATTACCACGACCGACCGCGATCGTATAGTGTGAGAGTATTGAGATTTCTAAGTTATGTGGCCAAGAAACCTCTTCGCGTTTTGCTTTACACGCTCGCGATAACACACAATGCAATAAATAAAATCCCATCGCAAACGGCGCGTGGACGTCGCGAAAGTTACAGTCATAATTTGAGATTCGCAGTACCGATAGAATTGAATCGCGATTCGAAACTCCGTGGGGCTATGTGGTTTATTTATTAGTTTCGTTTAAATAGCTTCATTTTGCAGATATTGATTTACAATTAAGTGGCTTGGTAATTTTGCCTATTCCTACGAATTTTTTTATTGCAAAGGGAGATAATGTAATTGCTGTTCGTGGATACTTTTACTAGAAAGCATTTTATTTCTGTCAGAGATAATTGGTCGACTCCATACTCTGACATCACCATTTCCCTTTTTCTCTTCTGTTCGAATTTTAAGATTTCTCTGTTTGTCGATTGTAAGGTGGGTGAGTACGATTATAACCTTTCGCGAGTGAGTTCACGCGAAGAAAAAGAAAGAAATGTATTGCCATGGAATCTTCTTGTGCTCGAAATTGTTCTGCACCTCCTTTATTTTATAACGAGGTAGCAGACATTGTTGTTCGTACGTCTATTGTATAAAAATACAAGAGGGCAGAAATGTTTCGTTTAAATGAACACCGTTAAATTCATTTCTTTACAATTTCACGGTTGAAAATATCCCATGACTACGCGGTGCGACATTTAAATGATATCTTTGCGCAAGCACCAAGCCCACTGTGTAATTTTCATCTCCATTGCGTATATCTTACCCTGTAATTAAAAAGTCACGGATTCCATGGTTCTTCTCCAACTCTAGAAACGTTAAACATTCCAGGGAGCATAGAAAATTCTATAAGTGATTCATCACGGTCCGAAACGAAACATTTATACGGTTCCTCGTCGGCCTTGGAAAGTCCGCCGCAGATCGTGTAAGGGCAGAATAGCTTTGCCGAGAATTGAACATTTTCTGGGGTGATTAGATTTTCAGCATATAATTTAAGCTGAATCTTTGAAAATCGAGCCAGAAATTTACATGGAACCTGAGTTCTCGTAATAAATCTGGACTGAATTGATCTTATAAAATGAAATTAAATGAGAATATTATTATAATTAATTAATCATATTACTGCAGGTAATAGTAAGACAAATATTGCGCCGCTCCATTTAGCTTACTTTGCCAATCGTTCCACGATGAATTTTCTAGCGGCCGTCCATACGACGGATACGGATTTCTCAATCAAATTATTATTCCTTATTCTTATCTTTATTCCTTATCCTAATGCGGCAGCGGCGCACAGTCGGTCAAACCGCGAATCTAGCTGGACAAACCTCGCAAGAAAGAAACAAAAGACAAGATTCAAACATTCCCCATTAACATGTAGTATATGTATCGATATTAACTAAAAAATTGTACATTTGAAACATTAATATTAATATTTAACTGACGTTTGAGTTGATTGAAATTGGCGGCATTTATGTAGAAATTCGCATAACTCCATATGAAGTATGGCGACGCGGTTTCGTGAAAATTGCAATAACTTCTGAGATCGGGCTTTGTCGAGGATGATAAAATATATAGCAGGACATATTAATTGCAGATATTTTGTCTCCCCTGCTATATATTTTATCCGTGAAAACTTAAACTATTATGAATTACAGCTTAAACGCATTTCCGTTGGGTACTTTATTTAGACGAGGGCTATAAAATTTTGCAGCACTTTGCATCCCAAGAATCTTACGTTAATAGTGAGAGAAAATATCAATCTTTCAGGTGTATCTTGATTCATCCCCGACAAAGCCCGATCTCAGAAGCTATTGCAATAATCACGAAACCGTGTCGCGATACTTCATATGGAGTTATCCGAATTTCTACATAAACGCCACCAATTTCAATCAGCTCAAACGTTTGTTAAATATTAACCTCTTCAGGAACGAATTTATTTAAGCTGGAATCAAGTCGGCATCGATTGTTAATTTATTCGCTTGCAATGGCGGTTCGTCGACAACGTTAACAATGATCGGAGCACAAGGCAGAAATGGAAAATTTGCGGAAAGAATAATACCCACGCGTGTTACGGTAGAAAAGATATAGCTTAACGAGAAACTAAATGTCCACATATGTCGCCAAGGGCGTCAAGAGGTTGATATTTCAAATCTACAATTTTTTAATTAATATAGATATGGCATAGTATTAATATACAGTAAAGCCTGTTTTTGTGCGGGGGATAGGGACCGCATAAAAGAAATCGCATACAAAAGAAATATCGCGTAAATTTATAAGGTTTTCGTTTGCAACACATTTTAAAAAAACTTTTTTTATGCGGTAAATGGAAAAATCACACATAAAAAATCGCATAAAAAACCGCACAAAAAAGGATCGTATAAAAACAGGTCTTACTGTACACTACACGTTAATGGGAAATGTTTGAATCTTGTCTTTTGTTTCTTTACTGCGAGAAATACTTTTGCCCAGCTAGGTTCGCGTTTTGGCCCACTGCGCGGTGTGCTGTTCAAACGTGGAATTAAGAGTCGGAATGACTAAGGAGACCTCTTATTTTACAGGATGTGCCTCCGACCTTCCATCGGCCTCAGTCCAGGCTGGGATACGAGGAACGTCCCCAATCCCGCGTGGGATATGCCTCAGATTCCAGGTGTGCCAGTGGGTTGGGGTACGACGACACGGGTGGCGTCGGTGGTGGTGGCGGCGGGGGTGGTGGTGGTGGGGGCGGTGGTGTCGGCGTTAGCGGGGGTGGGTACCTGGAACCTGGCGACCCGAGGATGTATTGCACAAGCGGTTATTGCATGGGGGACACCATGATGGCCACCAACAGAGGCGTCTGCGGCGAGGAGGTCGAGCTAGACATGAGGAGGCACATTCAGGCCTGCGCTTGCACCTGCAACCACATGGGCTATGGAAATTATATGGACTATCAGGTAAGACCAGTTACGATCGGCGCGGGACGACCTCTCTCTCTCTCTCTCAAGGATGACCTCGATAATGGGAGAGGAATTCGGTCGGCTGGTTGAGCGAGCTTGACCGTCCAGTGGTCGGCGCTGAAAGCTCAGAGAGTAGTTTAGTTCGACTGCTTTAGTTGGAATGTTCAGTAGCACGTAGCTAGAGTGCTTAGAGATTCATTTGGATAAGAAAGGATCTACTTGACGTTTTCCGCCGCAGATGGCTGCGACGCGGATATAATACGTAGCGATTAGTTTTTTTTACGAAGAAACGTTTAGAGGGTTAAGGTGTGATATATTATTCGGAGATGCGTGCGTGAATAGGATTGCCTTTTTTCGTGGGAATTGATCTTCGGGTAATAAATAAGTCACCGATGATTGGATTGTGCTAGAGGAAGGTCTCCGTGTATTGAACTTTTCACAAATTCTGCAATTCGTCGAAAAACTTTGCGGTCGTTTAGAAACTGCTTCCACCCTTCTCCGTTTATTAAAATTATCTTTACACTTTTCGCACCGAGGCCTTCCATCCTAAAGACTCTATTACGAAACGGAATAAGAGCGAGTTTAATTTAACAGTTGCCTGCGAATGACGACGCTCTAGCTAATCCAAGAAGTCTGTTTTCGCATCTTGTAATTTCTCCTCGGGATCCCCTATTGGCAGATCCGTTGCTTCGATTCTGCTCAACGAAAATCTCCACGATGGCGTAACAGTGACGCCCTTAATGGGAGAAGGAGCAGCCGCGATTAGTCACTTTAATCCGAGGTGCATCGGGCGTCGTTAATTAAAGAGTCTCTCGTTTATGAGGCACGCCGATGAGGATGTAGTTCGTAACTACCTTGGAGAGAAGGGCAGAAGGTAAGCGTTCCTCGCGTTAACGAGAGGGTGGAAGGTGAGGATGAGGAGACGGAGGAGAAAGGAAAGGGACGTGAAAGTGGCAGCGTTCGCGCAGGAAAATGCGGGCAACGTCGGATGCATCTTACTCCTACCCCTTCATTCTCTCTCTTAGTCCCTCTATCTCCCTATTCCGCGTTCTCCTTTCCGCCCAGTTGGACAAACGATGCTTAAGCGTCGAACTTTCCATGCGATGGAACTTCCCTCCGACGCCGGCTTTTAAGTCCTTGACTCTGAAACTGGACGCTGAAGAAGCTCGCAGGAACCAGGGGGTTGGTTCGTACCTCCGCGGAAGGAGCAACCTAGTGCCTCGTATTGGCGTGCTCGAAAGTTTCGCGCGCTCGTAGGTATAATGTTCTAGGGCCACGTTTACGCCATGTCGTTTCTCGCAGGGTCGAGGTGGCGCGTCAACCTTTCAACGAAAGCAAAAACTTGGCTATGGACTTGAGAGTGCACCCAGCTCGTGCGGCTGGGCTCGCAGGGATTGCGAAGTATCGTGCAAACTTTCGCATCGGGATTCTGTTAAAAGTGAGATCGGGACAACGGATCTGATTTGTCGATTAAAATATCCGGTGATCGATTTTCTTTTCGGCGCATTGCCCAACGGGTCGACGACGAGCTGAAAAAATACGACACGCGTAATATATCGATAATTTAAATTCTGTTTCGGAGCGTGTATTACGCAGAATGCCAGCTCTCGTAATATAGTGACAGCTCTTCCATTTCCCATCTGGCTGAAAATTTACAAAATATTTATTAATAATTCGCCGCGTCCTGTTCGGGACGGCGATGCAGTTTTGACGAATCATTTCGCTGCAAGAATACGAAGAGCGCGCGTAATCACAATTACGCGTGCACATATACGCGGTAGCTCGTAAATCAATGAAATGTGACGTCATCGGCAGGAACGGCAATGATTAATGCGTCGTAATACGGTATCGACAAAAAATATACGCGTTAAAGGTTAACCGTTATTTTTGCAACGCTATTCCGTCCTCGCGGTTTTCGTACTATCGACACTCTGTACAAATTCGCCTAAATTTAATTGCGAGCCTAGTAAAAAAGCAACGAAATGGCAATTTATCTCGAACACATTTGTTCCTCGACGCAATTCTTCCACGATCTTGATAAAAGACGTCTTAAATACGGTGTAAGAAGAAACGATACGCGCAGGCTCGCCCCGCGCGTTGTAACTCAAGACGAAGCCCCTTTCTTACCAAATCGAGCGAGTGAATCTCGTACCCGGAGTGCCTCGATTCGTGACGCAATTTACATGGAACCTTTCAGGAGAGGATAAACCGAGGGCGCAAACGTTATTCCACGAAGAGAGGCAGGGCGTCGAGCGAGATTAAACCAATTCACTTTGACTCGCTTTCTCGGTGGGTTCGCTAAAATAAATAAGCGACACGCCGTGGTAAGGAATACGCGAATACGGCGTGGTCGTCAAATTATTACAGTTCGTGCTCCAATTCTTTTGCACCGGCGTGTCTCTCCTCTCGGTCCGCCTTCACTACGCTCGCCGTGGTGCCTGCCTTCGCTCCCTCGACATTTCCGTTTCTCTCATTTTCCCTTTGCGCGTTCTCCTTTCCCATTATATCTATCGTCTTCACTTCGCCCTACGAGAAACTATTCTCCATTCTCGAGCTCCGCCCTTCCTCCGCCTCAACTTCTCTCCTCCACTTGACGCGCGGCGCCTTTGGCCTACTATCGGAAGTAATTCATTGCAGTCTGAAAAATTCACGAAAATCCTCTTCCTCTCGACCCGCTCGCGCTTTCTCTCCCCTCTCCAATACTTACGCGCGCGAAACTGCAAGCGACTGGGCGTTTCATCTTTTACGTGGGACTTTGAAGCCGCGTCCGTGAAATCCTTGCGACGTAAAGTTGTCGTGGGAAGGTCGTAGGAGGGTTTGTAATGGGATCGAGAGAGAGAGAGAGAGCGGAGAAACGAGTGAAATAGAGAAAGAGATATGTCACACAAAGGAAACGCTCGACGAGCGGAGAGAAAGGGTCGCATACTTCGGTCCCTCCCGATTAAGAAATTCTCGTCGCTTTTCTTTGGAAGAGGCGACGCTTGGCGCCCTCGTTCGCCACCGCACCGGTACTCTTCACGTTTTTGCCCTCCGGGTTTGGGAATATTTTCGAGTCGCCTATGGTCCACAACGTAGGTCTCGTCTGGCCGATGCCATGCCAGGAAGAGCGAAGACAGTGAGACAGGCTGGAAACAGCCGCACGGACGTTCGAGCTCGCGGAGTTTCTCGGCATGTTTGCGTTGGTTTGACAAATCGATGTGCATATACGCTCAGCACTAGTCGGACCAGAGGTCCGGCCTGAAGGACCGCAAGCTCGTCCAGCTGTTCCTCTGGAAACTTCGCGCACCGTGTGCTTTGCCCTTACGTGATCCACTATTTGCCGCGAGTTTGGAAAGGCGTTCGCTTCTGCGTATTGGATATTGACGATGGACGTCGTCGGTGTTTTGATCGGAGAGACGAGGAAGGTGTGCGCCTATCAAAAGAGGTGGAACGATTCTCCGGGGTGCAGGGAATTAATTTTAGTCGAGTGCCCTGCCGGTGAATTTAATTAGATAAGTGCATCTTGTCGCTTTATTGCGAGATAAAAGTGCAAACGAGGTGCACGGGTCGTGTAGAATGTTTGCTTCGTTGTAACGAATGGAAGGAAAGATCCTTGGACGTGGTAATGTGGTGAGAAGTGCGCGACGGGATAATGCGCACCCCCGACGGTTTAAGTACGCGATTCTACATGATTCTGCGAACTTCGTGTATATTCTACGTGAGCTTTGCGCAATGCTTTGATAAACGATCCGCGATTTTTGCATTTTTTTCACATTCTGTTTGCTTCTCGTGTTTGATCCGTCGATTTATATCGAGGAGGATTTGTTTCGAAGTATCTTTCCAACGTTTCGAGAGGTGTTCTACCGACCGTGCAGCATTTTAATTTAATTTAATCCACTGTATCTCGAACTAGACGGAATTAATCGAGCAAATTTGGCATTATTTTCTAAATGCATCTTGATCATCGTCCCTGTATCCGGAAAAGTGAACGGAAAAACTCGAGTGCGTCGAACTCCTAAGAAAGTCTTAACAAAGCGCCGAATAAACAGACTTCTTCCTTTTTCGTTGTAACGAGATTTGTCGACCCGTATGTACGAAGCATATATAGAGTGAGGAAGTACAACGGCGAAGAAGAATATGAAGGCAAATAACGGGAGTGAGTCAATATTTAAGGCTCCCAGTCGAGTTTAACAGTCGTAATGGAGCAAGTGTAAAAGGCAGGGAGGAAAAGTTTGCGGGAGAGAAAGGGAGAAGGGGGTGCGGTTCTTGCTTCACGACAGAGGGGTATCTTCTAGTATTACACTTAAGTCTTTACGATTATGCCACAGTACCTACCTTTGCGGAAGTCTTTCCTCTGCTCTTCCTCCTCTCGCAAACACCCGCAAGCGCACTCTCTACTTCTCTCTCTCTCTCTCTCTCTCTCTCTTTCTTTATACTTTCACGTGGTAAATGTTGAGGTACATTACAAGCTCCTACGTAGTCAGTCACGTTCTCCAGTGCCAACCTACGAGCTGTACCTCTCCTCGGGGAGAATTTCACGAGATTTCGCCCTGCAACCTTTCTCGCACGAGGTTAGCGGCTTCGTAGAAATGACAGTACGAGACGGAGCGAATAGTTTGTTACCATTTCGGAAGAAAAGCTCAAGACGCTTTCATCTACGTTATCCGGATATCCATTAAGACGATGGGCTCTTACATGGGGCAAGAACTTTCGGCAGGAAAGATTTTTCAGAGCTCACTTTACCGGAAACGTTTCGTTGTATTTATTAGAAACCGAATTAGGTATTTATCCGTATTAACCAGATACTGTGTTTGCGTCTCATAATAATTTCAAATATTCTTCTTAAGGATAGGGAATTAAAATGAATTATTCTGGTGAAATGCGCGTAATACTTTCTCGCGAAACAGTCGCGAGAGATTGAAAAGGTGTGGCTAGGGGGTAAGAAGCGGGGGATGAAAAAGAAACGGGACGTGGGCGGAGGGGCCTTGCCTTCGCGGGGGATCTCTCAGTATTATATTCATTTTAAACCTTAAGATAATACGTCCCCGAGGCGAGCTTTTAAAGGGATTTTTGCCTTTTTATCCGACTAATGCGAGACTGTCTACGGCGCATATGGCGCGCGCACATTACTCACGCCATTCTTCTTAAGAGCGTTTATTTGTAGGGACGGCGGGATCGTAAAACGGTAAGACTTACGATTCCAGTAGGATCACTTGGAATTTCGAGTACGTTTTAAGATTCGCTTGAGAATATATTCTTCGAGGAAGACGACTAACGGAGACACATTAGGTGTTACGAAGCATATGTTAATAAGCGAATTCCGTGTACAATTTCTTTGTCGGTGAACCTTGTAATACTTCGTATTCCTTTCTGTGTTTACGTCGAAGTCCAAGAATACACGTGAGTGGTGAGATCCTAAAGGCGAGGTACTTTTTTGTTCGCGGTTTAGTGAAGAAAGCTTTCATCTTCTGACCAAAGGAGTGCCACTCCTGGAGAACGGCACGGCGACTATTCGACTCCTTGGCCATTTAGCCGGTCAAATTGCGACCACGAGATTCGGTGGCCGGGGCAATATTTATCTCCTCCTGGCGGAAATCGCGCGATGTAAAATATTGGATATAAAACTGATTTACGATCCTGATGCCGGCCCGTTTCGTGCCGTTAAATCCTGATTATAAGAAGTCACTTCCGCGACTTTCTTGCTTCCGGTCACGTTTCCAACTTCGCTCGACGCGAATGCATTCGCGTTTTCTCTTACCAGCTCATCTCCAAGCAGCGTGCTCGGTGAGTCTCAGTATGGACGTTAATAACGCGGGGGAAGAGGGGAGGAAGGGGAAGTTCACCGAATCGGAACATGGCGTTCAATTAATTTGCTTGCAATTTATATATGCTTTTTGCGATGCACGCTTTTCAATTGCTCCGAGTCTTTTCTGTTTCGTACGACGCAATTACCGCTCCACGTCGTTCCTGCCAGCTTCATTGCGGTTTATTTTCCGCTGCATGGAAGCCGGCTGGAACGGCGGAAAATTTTTCTTCAATCGTCTTTTGTGTCCTTCGTTATAACACCGGCGCTCTTCGCTCTTAACGTTAGCTTTAATTAGGCGCGTTTAATATTATAGTTAGAGTGGTCAAAGCTGAAGTTGCGATAAAAGCTTGGGACTCTTGACTCTGGCCAAAGCTCGGTATGCCGATATCAACCGGCTTTGGAGCGAATCGGAGCAACGGAAAATGGTACGGACTACGTCACTAAAATATTTACCAGGTAACCCGTCCGGAGGTTTTGGTCGAGTATGGCTGAGAAGCCACCGAGGCGCGGAAAACGAGTTTAAGTAGCGAATCGTCACGGGCTCGCATTAACTGCGAGCAAAAGTTGATGTTCCGGTAGGAAAGTTAATAATGCACGACAGCGTTGCTTTCCTCGGGGGTTATTATGGAGTAGGAAAGGAACGTGAACGGAGACGAGGAGTGAAGCGAGACGAGGGGAAAAGTTCGACGGATTCAGTCGACACGATCCTTCCGAGCGCCAAGTACTTTCCTCGTTTCGTAAGAAATTCCGGACACCGTGCTCAAGGCCTCCCGCGTTTGCCGCCGATTTTCCGTGGCCGAGGGTAAATTATTTGACGAATTACTCTCGACGCAGCATTTCCATAGTCGTTCGATAAAAACGGGACTTATAATATTTCGTTTGTTATGGAAACTCGATGCATTAATTAAACAAGAAGTTAAATGAGAATGGTATCGATCCATCGACAGGATGCCACGGACCACCGCGGCTTACATTTTAAATCTGCCACAGCGATTCATTGTTTATTTGCATGGTCGACTAGCCGAAGCGAATTGTGATTTTCAGTGACGCGGAGCCGAGAGATTCCGCAGTCACCGAAAATGCGAACGGTAGAGGCGAGCGCTGTTGGGGCGCAGGCTGCAATGCCAACCAAGGCACTCCATTAATTAGGAATTTTTAATTAGTACGAGCCCTCTGACGAATTCACGCTCAAGAACGCTTCTAATTTACAGCGGTGGAAATAGGATACACGACGGTAGGGTGGAAATCTTTCAAAAGCCCGCTATCCTTTGGTATTGACCTTCGAGTGAATGGACACTCGAGCCGCTCACAGTCCCTCAATCCTAATACCATTAATCATTCGCAAACTCCAGCCAATTTCATAATCTCGCTTACCAATAACAATCCAAGACTCTACGAGCATGTTGTTGCGTCAAGCCCCGTAGGCGCTCTAATAAAAAGCAGACTCTTGAAATTCGCATTCGTCTTAGCTTAAGTATCGACTACTCGTTCCAGTCGAGCACGACGAAAAACAGACGCGGTCCGACCAATTACAAGCTACCACGACAATAATTGATTTAACGACGCATTCCGGGAAGGACCGTGTGGCCATTCTTGAGCGAGAAGTTGAGCTGGCTCCTGTGCAGCGTTGGAATCCCTTTGAAATGAACCGTGCACGATCCTGCGCGTCCAACTTTCGGGCCATGCCCTCGTTTGACCAGCTCCCGTACGGCCGGCGTGCGCCGCGCGGAAAATTGCGGAGGGAGTACCCTGAAGAGAGGAGAGAGCGGAGAGACAGGATCGGCAAAGAAAGGAAGAAAGCAAGCTAGCGCGAGAGAGATCGAGAGAAAGGGAGAGAGCGAAAGCAAGAAAAAAGACGAAAAAAAATTCATTTTGAAATGGCGCGCTGGCCTACCAGCGACCTACGCGTCGAACTTCAGGGCTCTGTCCCGGTTCGACCGCGCGCGCTGGTGATTCTGGCCGAGCGCCAGCGAGTTGCAAAAGGACCGTAGGAGGCGGCCAAGGGGAGACGAGAGAACGAACGGCGGAGGTAGGAGAGAGAAAAAAAAAATGGTACGCCCGTATCTATCATCGTAATACCTGTCAGGTATATGTATGTGTACGGGCTCCGCTGGCTTGGAGGTTTGGCGAGGGGTGAGACCCAGAGAGAAGGGTTGGATGGACGTAGAGGGTGCGGGTCGGTTGAGCCGGAGCAAAACTTTTCAAAAACCATTTCGCGCAGGTGGAGAATCCATTTTCGGATGCTGCCGCCACCGCTAGTGCGGACGCAGGAGGTGGACGAGAGAGGGTGGTCGAACGTGAGAGCGAGGGAGAGGAGGTTCGGGCCAGAGAAGAAGGAGGGAGAAAGAGACAGAGAGGAATGATGAGGGGCTGCAAAGCGGCCGAGAGGAATCGTGGGAGGGAGAGAGCGTTACTACTGCACTGCAGCAACTAAACTTCGCGAATACATATCCGGCTGTGTGTACACCGCCCTCTTTCGCTCGCTTCTCTCTCTCTCTCTCTCCCTCCCTTTTTCTCTCTTTCTCCACCATTGCCAGTCCCTCCTTTTGGCCTGTCCCCTCTCGTTCGTCCTGCCCCTTTTCCGCTCGGCCAAAACATGATGCACACACGGGGTGTCCACATCCGACGCGGCCCTTTGTCACGGATTTCCACTCGTGCATATTAAATTACCCCGACGATCGATCCTACGTAAATATCCGGCCGTCCCGTGCGCGATATTAAACTAATACGTCTACGTTCGCTCTTTCTACGTGTTTCTTTTAGTTTGTCTACTCTGAAGAGGGCCAAGGGTGGGTGGTCGAATTAAATGTGACCGAAAGGGAGAATAACGTGTCGGAGAAGTGAAGAATATTTATTGGACACGTTGTTGCACGATGTTTTCACTTAAAGTGGAGGTTCTATTTGGATTCTCTCTTGTGTATCGTGTCCTCCCGAGCATTCTGAGAGCGCTTGCTGCTGCGGGAAATCGTGGATTATATTCATGAAGCTCGCGGTGTTGCTGGCGGATCCTTACGGATAAACCGAAGATCCTCGGTTTCCGAATTCGAGATAATTGCCAGCCGCGTTGAGGTGTAGACAGCGCGAGTGCGCGCGCGCTAGGTCGTCGCCATGAGGGCCTGGAAGGAGACTCGCGCGGAAGACAATAAGATGATAATGAGATAAAGGGCGCCTGGGTTCTGCAACGCAAGGAGCTTCTTTCGCGACAGAAAAGAAGAGAAAGAAGGAAAAGTTAATTAACGAGAGACCCATTGGCATCGGTGGAACGGGTGCTACTTCGAGGAAAAGTTTTCACTTTCTCTCTCTCTCTCTCTGCCATTTCATAAATCTTCTTCTTCATTGTGAGCAAGCAGTCCGATCTACGTGACTCGAAATTAATTCAACGCACAATGATCCATTGTGATCGCAGCTTCCGTCGAAAAGACACGTGGGCTCTTTCCGCGAAAATCGACCGATGCCGGTAATGACTCTACTAATATCTAGAAATTGTGATCTCTCGCGCTCGTCCATCGACGGATATCGACATCCTTGGATAATGTGACGAACTGGAACCTGATAGATCCGGACGAACTTAATCAGACTATTCGGTAATTACGAGTGCAGGGGTAGGACGAGTTTAATGAATTCTGAAGACTGCGCGGGTCCGTTAAAGAAAAGTCGAAGTGATGGAATCACTTCTCCCGCGATGTAAATTATCAAACTTCGAAGACGTGCCGGGATTCTTAGCACTCAATGATTCTACCTGCGAACTGGGGCCGTCCTGCAGGTAGGCGAGGTAGTTCCACCTGCCTTACTTTACTACCACCGGATGGGCGAACAGTGTCATCGTCCGGAATACATAATTCTCGAGTAACGTGACGGCGAGGTCGCAGGTCGCGACTACGAGGGTCCAGGTCCAGGTGGTGTTCGAGACGGCACTCCCGGCACAGCTAACGTCGTTACAGCGAAACGAGCCCGGGGAGTATGAAACTGGTTCTGTATATATCCTCGCTTAAGTTAACATCGGAGCTCTTAATAAGCCCAAACAAGCCGCCCTACGTGTGGGTCGATCCACATCCTCGACGATGTTCGATTCGATAAACGAGAGAACTACCACGTAACGTAGACTTTCTCTCGAGCCTGTAACACGTCCTCTCTCGATCCTTTCAATATAATCGAGAAAATTGGCGAGCCACGGTGAAATTTTGGCCCTTGGGTTGTAGGTGTCGGAGGGTAGAGTTCAGCGAATGAATTTTAAGGTTGCAACGTCCAAAGTGATATATTACGTTGGCCTTTCTCAGGTCCCTTCCAGTCTATCGTATAAGAAACATTCCATCTTCGAGAATAAAAAATGATCTCGAAGTCGGTGAGTGGGTACAGAAAACGTTGTGCGTTCTTCTGTTCTCCTCCCTGCCACTTCTTCTTCCTTCTGATAAAAAAATGTTTTTCAGGTGTAAACGCAAGGTGTTCAAACGCTCGACGAGTGTACCAAAAATGTCTCTAGAAGAGCGTAACGTTTTATTAAATGGAGCATAACTTTTCCAACTCATTGTCAGTGGGATAAGCAAAACCCTGAAAACTGAACGTAAGCGCGTATCTTGACACGCATAGAAGAAATTTATTTATATGATGCCCTGCACGCGCGAGAAAGAGGGTGAGAGGATGATGAGAGTAAGAGCAGAAAGAATACTCCTTTGCGAGATTGTAAAATCTTTCGACAACAGAGTGCGTTCAATTAGTCGAAGCGACATGGTATTGCACGCTCCGCTTATCTTCTTCTTCTACTTTCATTGCGCAGACCCGCCACAGTCTACCAACAGAATCGCAGATTACATAGAGATTGCTTGCTCCAGCTTGCATCTCGAGATCTATTACTTCGAGAAGATTCCTTCGAGTTCCACTATCGGCTCTCTACGTTTCCGAGAAACGAATCGAGTTCTCTGGAGAAGCTGAGAAATCGGTAGAAGTGGACGAGAGATGTAGCGTGAGTAGAGGAAAGTTTGGTTTGCGCGAGAATCGTTAACGAGGCGTGCTCTCTCTCATTCCGTGTCCGAAGGTGCCCCCTCCAACGAGCCTAATTAAGTTTTATATTTGTAATTGGAAAACATAATTACGAGATCTCCGTCGGAGACGCGAAGCGAGGCAGGAAAGCTCGACGGGACGAGCTTCTTTCGCGGGCACGAGGAAACGCATATTTTATTCCAAGTGCTGGTATTCGTTATCTCTCAGAGCCGGCGGATCAAACGGAGAACCGGACGCACTCTGCCGCAGGAATTCTCGGAAGGGAAAAGCTTTTTCCTCTTCCAGCACACGTGCGCGTGATTTATGAAATTTGATTGCATACGTCGGAATCCTAGTGGGTGGAGAAACGTTACGCGAACGTGGGTACGTTGCCCGTACGAGCACAAGCACATGCGTCGCCCGCCGTAACGTATTATACTCGTTACCGCTGTGACTTCTTATGATTTTCTATCGGTAGATGTTTTCGCTGGGGTGCCTTACCCCGTACTCCACGTACAAAAACCAAGAAACAAAATGGAAGTAGAGTTACCACTGGGACTCTCCTAATTAATCGTCTTCGCATTTTCAGAACTTTATTTAAAAACAACAACGAGTAAAGCAATGGTCGATTTCCCTCGTAATGGAACATCGTGGAATAACAAGATAATTCGCAGAGAGCCGTAACGATCCTCGAATCAAATATCCATTATCTTATCCTCGTCCGAGCTCCCCTCTCGGCACGGAAGAAAATTCATTGGTTTTTCCGGCAAATCTTCGAAGGCCTTCGGTAATAAGAAGAGGCACGAAGCGCCGTTAGCGAGCAATAAAGTGTGGAACGGAAAAGCAGCGGATCCTGAGAGGGGCCGACGTCTGGGGAGAAATACTTTCCGGTCGACATCCGGTCGCCGGCCGATAAATAGATTTAATTTAGCGGGTATCAAGAAGCGTTCCTGATTTTCTACGGTACCACCAATACGGCGCCGTCCAGCTCGCTTCTAGCTCCTGGAAAATCTGTCTCTTCGTTCGTGACTCTCATCCATCCCGTCTTCTCCTCCGCAATCCGTCTTTCCATCTCGTTCCACCATCGACGTGCCCTTCACGACGCCAGGACGGCGTTCCAACCGTACGACGCGTGAGTGTCTTCGAGGCGTGGAGGGTTGCGCCTTTTGTTCGCACCCCCATGGTGTACACCGCTTTGAAAACCACCTCTTTCTTGCGCGCCAGTGGCGCGGCGCTCGTCGTCGTCGCCGCCGCCACCCTTTTTCACCTTCCGCGCCACGCTCGAGCTAAATATTTAGCTCGGAGGTGAAAAACGCGCTCGCGGTCCGACGATGCGCAGGGGTGAAAAGGGAAAAAGAGCGTCTCGGTGCACCGGAAGGAGAGGGAGACACGAACCGAATGGAAGGAAAAAGGGAGAAAAGTCGTAGCTGGCAAAGATAGTCGGGGCTGTGTGGAGAATGGGATAGGAAGTGCGCGAAGTTAAGAAGCAGTTCCTGATTGCCGGAGCTGCCGGAAGAGAGTGGCGCGATGCTGAGGATGGGTCTTGGAAGGAGGGAAGGGATGAGAGGTGGATCGAGAGACCACAAAGGGATACCAGGCTATTGTGGCGGTTAATCGAATTTTTCAAAATCGACGCCATTCCCGCGCGCCACCTTAATTGGACGCGCGACCTCTCGCCCTTTTTGTACTGTCACTGGAGGGTTGTCGTATGTGTGTCTCCGTTCCTTGTCGCCCGACCAGTACCCCACCATTGCACTTTTTTTCCCACCCATCGCAACTCTCTCTCTCTCTCTCTCTCTCTCTCTCTCTCTCTCTCTCTCTCGTTCTATGGACTTTAACAGTCTTCTCATCGTCCGCGAACCTCAATCATCCTTTAATTGGGTTACGACCATGCGAAAAGCCGGATCTCCGCAAGTAGGAGGACTTTTGTCGCCGGTCGGTGAAGAATTCAAGAAGAGAGAAAGATTGGCAATTAACCTTGCCGAGTGACGGGGTGAAGAATTTATTCTGCGGCCTCGTTTCTTACTCGTTTCACAGAATGTTTCGTTGGATGCGTCGAGAAAGGTTATTTCTCAAGAAAGATTATTACGTTTGACGGTAATCTCGGAGCGGTTACTGTAAAGTAACTGTTCGAAATCTACGACGAAGAGCTTAGTATCTATAATAGACTTCGTGTGCTCACGGACGTTTTGCCGCGCTGTACGACTCGAGCCTTGATACGAGATAATTAAACTTACAATATGTTATGTACGATGTAGTCTAACGATTCGATGTTCGCGAATTTATCGAACGAGAACAAACGCACATGCAGTGTGGAACGAGATTTCGGCATGGGGAAATCCATTTTGAAATTTACTTCGTGTAATCGCCGTGAGCCGCATACGGGCCACGGCAATTACGCGGATCAAAGCCATCCTGTGTTGCTGTCCCTCCTGCATCCTCCAGCCATCGTTTCTCTCACCCACCTCTACACAAACCCGCCCTCCGTGGAATTCTAAATTGACGTTACCGGTTCGCTAGCCCCTCGCACTTTATCGTCGCAAAGCCGCTACATTGTCAACAATTTTAATTATCATCGATACGGGATTATCGCTTCGGGTGTAACCTTTTTGAGGTGTGGGTTTACGATCCCCCTTTAAAAAATAAAAATCTACTCGATATTTCGTCTCACTGGCGCCACGCGTACGAATATTCGTCCCAATGTAATATTTAGTCGTTTGACAGGTTAGTTCGGTGAAGTAGTATCACTCGGTAAAGTGACGACTTCCTTTCGTTCGTCGTTAAAAATGTAATAACGGTGTTGCTTCTTGCATCTCCCTTTTCGGAAGATACGCGCATCTACGTGGATTTATTTAGACACGCGTATTATTACGGTCTTGCACCTTGCTTTTACGCTTAGTGCACCTGTAATCGTCTGCTATTTTAATTGTATCACCCGCTTAAAGCGAAATCCTAGAAACGTTGTGGCGTGAATTCCTTTCTCGCCGAGCGCGGTTAGTCTCCTCCAAGGAAGCAACAATGCGAAATGTAGTTTTAATCAGAGGTCAGTATGAATAAAAATATAATCTCCCATTGTCCGCAGAGCTTGGTTTATTTCCATTTGAAATGTTCTTTTTTCCGAGAGACGAGTTATTATGCATGAAATATACGCGAGATGTGTAACCGGTTAATGCATAGTTAATTTATTCGACTCCGTGCTACGTGAAGTGACGAGCCGCGAATTTTCAGTGAGTGGAGCGCTAAGATTCAATTTATTGTTGCATGTTGACCGCTCGCTTTGTGTAATAGAGCGTGCAACTATTTCACGCATCTCTGCGCGCTCCGCGCGACCTGATGTCGCGATACACGTGATTATTATTATTTATATTCATACTTTTACTTTGAGCCAGTCACGCACGGCCATCCGCTTCTGCAGGGTAGCCCATTAATTTGACATCCTTGGTGGGCTGATGCGGCTGCTTCTTTTTACTCGTGCACCTGTTGCCAGCGCGCAGGGTGTTACCTCGCCGTATTCATCGATCTAGAGAATAACGCGTTATGTATTTAAAAGCCACGCTAACAGAGTTTAACCTACGGCAGGTTAGAATTTTCTTAAAATTTCTTTTCGACTATTTTCTCTGCTCCTTCGTCGCGAAACACGAAGATTCGTAGAATGTTAATAAGTGGTAATTTAATCAACTACGCCGTTTGTATGCTGGCACACCCTTAGAGAGCTACACTTTTACGGAGATCGACACGTTTTATGCGGTCGACAGTGTTCAACGCACACGGAGTCTGTAAAAATAATTTTCCCGACTTACGTTACCTTTTATCCCTCCCTCGTAAACTGTCCGTGAAGTTGAGCTTTCACTTATACGGGCTGGAATATTCAGTTTTATAGAAGGACAATCCCTCGATTGTAGAACTTCCTGCAGGGTCTCTTCATTTCCGGAAAGGATATTGAAGAGATGTCAATGAACATCTGCGTCTGACGTTGTCGCACGATGAATTGAATTACGAGAAAGGAATGGTTGAAATTTTATGAAAGTCACTTGTTAAGTGAATTATCCCGAAGTATGTCATGCAATAAATTTACCTCTGTCTTGGCTCCGTCGAATTCTTCGTACAATGAATTATGGCGAGCGTGAGCTGCTACGGCTGACCGAATAACAGGGTAACCACTGGCCGACCAAACGCGACCGTCACCACTGATATCAACGCAGTCGTGCCTGTGAGGTTTCCTACATAACCACGTAGGTTACAAAATCAAGTTTATAAACTATTTAAGCGTCAATTACCACGGTATACGTTAATTGTTAATTTAATAATTCTATTGACTCTTGGTCCTTCGTTTAATGAGATGAATAGGCGAGAGTTATCGTGTACAGAACATTTCAATGCAAGTAACCATTAACAATTGTATTTTTATTCAAGCGCATCGATTATCTTCCGCGTGAAGGTATCATTAAATTATACCTGGCTTGTTCGGTTGATTACGTTCCAAGCGTCCATTAATTAAACAATTTTCCGCACACCGGGATGAGTGTCCTTTAAAGAGCGAAGTGATAAAGGCCGCGCAGCAAGAAACGGTCACGACGGGATTGAGGCACCGGGAGTGGCGAGTAAAAAGGGAAACAATCAGAAAGAGAAACAAAGGAGGGGATAATTTATTACAGACGACAACTTGGTCCCGCGAGAGGCGCGGACAGAAAAAAGCTACACGTGATAACACTGAAATTAAAGTCACCGTGATTAACTGCTGTTGCAGTATATGAGAGCGGGGTCGAAGTGTGAGGGTAAAAAATTTCATTGTGGTCTTTGAAAGGAAGCACACCACGAAAGGACGAGTATTCGACCGCCCGACGTGCTTTTTTTTTTTACAGAAAGGAAAAATCATTTCGAATCGATAAACGCGATCGGTACACAAATTTAATACCTACGTAATTTCACTTGTTGGCACGATGCTATCCGCCACGAAGAAAGAAAAATAATTCAGCATGCATTCTTAGACAGCTATTTTTCTTTGAGGAAAATGACATTGTTAATATTAAAACGAACTGTCGCGGCGTACCACATACGTGTTCGCGCGTAACCCTAGATGTAATGCGATACGAGGGAGAGCAGGAAGGGTAGGGTTTTGTGGGTGGTGGGATGGAAGGGTGGTAGTAGACTTCTCTGTCCGTTCCAACGATTTTATCCTATTGATTTGCCGCGTCCTATGCGAGAGTAGAGTACGACCGAGATGGAGGACCTTGACATCAATATTGAGCACAACAGGCGCCCCCTGACGCCCCCACGCGTCACCTCCACCAAGATTACCCCCACCAAACGTACCCCCACCATGTCAGCATCCACCTCCCACTTCCATCTAAAATTCGATCACGTGACGCACGGCGAAGAAGCCCGAGCAGAGACTCGGCCGCAGTCGGCGGCGGTCGTAGATATTCGTTCGTTCGCTCGTCTCGAGCTCCCTAGAAACATCTGGGCTGGATGGCCAGACGTAAGTTACTGGCGTAATATGGCGCGAGCCGTGAAATATTCCCGCTCGAAGCTCGCCGTCGACGACGTATATTTAAATAATTACTCCCACCCTCTTCCATATTTCCACGTACTTCGTCCTCCAGCCCTTTCGTCGTAATTCCTTACGTGATATTTCCGCCGGCCGGTACTTGGCCCGCGCCGAAGTAAAGCTGGAGGTGCGCGCCGCTCGAGAAGTATTTTAAACTACCCCCCAGCCAACCCTTACCGAACCGTCGGCGTAGCAGTGTGCGAAATTAGTGAAACGAATGGAAAAGAGTATAGTGAGGATTATCGAGTGTCACTTGCACGCATGCCTCGCGCAGGTCTCTTCGTCGATCTACCGCGCGGAATTGCTTGGAAAAGCGGCGTTCTCCGATCGCCGAGGCTAACTCAACGTTGGGCACGGTTAGTACTTGGATGGGTCACAGCTTTCGAGAACACACGCACACTCGGTGTCTCGTGCTGCTTTTCGGCACTGATTTTCCCTTACTGTCATTTTTCTTTACATAAGTGTCTTACCTACGTTCGCCTCTTTCCATTTTGGTGTACACTTCTCCGATAGTTTCTCAGCATGCGTCTCTCTGTTTATCTAGTTTCGTCCTCACGTTTTGCTCTCTCTCTCTCTTTCTATCTGTGATCAGCACGCCTTATTTACTGGCTGTCGTTGTCGCTCGTTTCACCTCACGAGTACTCGCAAGGAACGTGCACAAGTCTTTCAAGCACTCGATTTCTTTGCGAAGCTACCTTTCTTTCCGTGCACCATCGGATCATCTATATCTGCGTGCCTCTTATATCATTCGGCTTGGTCGATGCCTTTGCTCGTGATCTTTGTCATGCCGCACCCGATGACAGTTCTACGTGCTCTCACCTCGTCGTTTCTCTTGTCGTTCGGCTGTACAACTTTGTGCGATCGGGCGAAAGAATATCTTTGTTCGTTCAATCGCAATGCTCCGTACCGTCGTATTAGCTGTGTTTGCACTGGGTCTTTACCCCTTCGAGATACGATGGTCTCTTCGTCGAATCGCGCATTGAGAATAAGATATTCATCGAAGTTGCTCTTGCGCAAACTTCTCGAGGATAAGAATTTTCCGAGGACGGCCGCTCCCTCTGTTTGCACATCAAAATTGAAAATTCACGAGCCCACTACACCTGCGCTTCGACTTCTTCGATGCACTGTACACTGTTGGTTGCGCGCATCCGTCCTCTTCATTTTAAGTATTTCTTTCTTGACATTCCTTTATGTCGCAGCCCACGCTCCGTGGGAGAACGTAACAAATTTATTTCACGTCCAATAACGTCGAACGTTTCAGTGACAAAATTGGTATGCAGCCGGTTTTAAAAGGATTAAATAACTAAATTTCGTCATTGCCGGAAAATTGATTGCGCGAGAGGGCTTTGCGAGCTCGCGCAGACCCGCTAAATTGAAATGCATCTGGCAAAATTTCACGCGTCAAATTACTAAACTTCGGACTTCGTCGCGTGACTACTCGTAATCGACGAAAAGCGAGATACCCGCAAAATAAGTTTAACCGAGAGTTAAGCATTCTCTGGAAAACATCTTAAAACTTCGAAACTGAGAAATGTTTCTATCTTCTTAGAGCTGCATCGAAGAATTAATAGAAGAATAAATAGCAACAAAGGCTAAATTGACCAGATATGGAACTTAAATTTCGAAGTCGCAATCGGCTTCTCTCTAAACTCGCTCTACCGGGAAATATCGCGAGTCGCTTTTGGAAGCCCGGTAAAAATGAGCCTTGGTCCAGGCGTAATTAATATCTCGTTTAAATTTACCGCAAACGTGGTGGCTCGCAAAAGGAGGTACGTGAGAGTGACGAAGCCCTCGTTGTTGGTTATGTGTCGCGTGGCCCGGGATCCCGTCCTCCAACCCTCGTGAGCCCCGGGTGAGGACAATTAATCGTCTGCTCGATAATCCGTCAGGGTTTCGCCTCGGCTTACCTCAACTCGGCGCGCGCTCCTTTTGACTCTTAATTAAAAATTATCCGCAAAATAATCCACCGCTAATAACGTCCGCCACTACAGTCGACGCTCGGCTGAGTAGCGAGCTAACGAACTTTTCGCGCGCTGACGTTCAAAAAAGGGAGTCACGAGGAAGGAGAGAAGGGAGGAGTGGCGCGGGTCTCCGTTTGGGCCGACACCCTTGCGATGGATCGACACTTCCGTGTTTTCCTCCAAAATAGCGTCCCACGTAGGCTGCCGTCCGTCGGGCTCGACTAGGGCGCAATAGCTTCCGGCTGTTCGAAATTAATTCGCTTACGTCGCTGTGTACACGAGCCGCGAACTGTGGTGCTCGAGTGAGTATACATGCGCGTGAACGGGGTGCGCGCGAATAGTAGGGAGAGTGAGAGAGAAAGAGTGTGTGAGAGAGAGGGAGAGAGAGAAAGAGAGAGAGAGGGAGAGAGGCGAGTGGAAGGTGGTGGTCAAAAATTTCCACCAGCAAAACTCACAGCGTGGAGAGAGAGAGAGAGAGAGAGAGAGAGAGAGAGAGAGAGAAAGAGAGAGCGCGGTAACCGATCAGCGAGGCGCATCGCCAATTTTCCCGTGGCTCCCAAGCGTTCACGGTTTTGCGGTACTCCCGCACGAGTACGCTGATTTTGGAAAATATCCGATACTCCGCAGAAAAACGTACCACGTAGAAAGCTTTTTTTTTTTCTCTCAACATTACACGCCGGAGAATTCGCGGCAAGAGACGCTCGAATTTTATCGGGAATGGAGCCAGGATTTCTTTTAAAATCTCCGGGATGAAGGCGAAATGGTTTGCAAAATTGAATGCGCACCGTGAAAGAGGGCGCGAAGAGAGTCGAGCATAAAAATTCCACGCGCGCGCGAACCTTGGACAAATTAGAGAGGACGTCGCGGCGCCCAACGTAATGACGTTCCACTTTAACGAAAGTCAATTGGATTTTCTTTGACACGCGCGATTGTCTCTTGTCGAGGGGCCTTGTGAGATTCTGGGGCGCTCGTAAGCGCGCCTTTTGCACGTTTCCGATTTTCGGTCACCCGTGGTCGCGCGGGTCTCTGATTCGAAGAATCGAATATTACGAGCCTTCCAAAGAAACGACATTTAGCATTGGTATAAAACAAGACCACTAATCGTTCACCGTTCGACTTTACGGACAGTCCAATGGTACAGTGGGCTGCTGATACACGGCCACGTGGAAGAATCAACCCATACCATTTAATTCTTACTCATTCTACTATGCACGCACTATAAATAATGAAAACTACCCCACAAGTGAAACGGAGCTTCCTCCCACGAAGCTCCTGTAACATGGTGATCCTCGTCGAATCTACAAGAGGAGTCCGCAAAACGACGAAGTCAAGGCAGTCGCACGGCAGGGGTTCCAGAAATGGATTCTGATGATCGGTGATTGTTCAAAGCGAACGTATTCGTGGCCATATATCCGGACGTTACAGTATGCCAGAAGCGTACGAGGAGACGGCGAAAGGAGAATCTAGAAATGCATGCGATGCAGCGGAGCGCATTCGCGTAGCCAACGGGATTAACAATTTCACCGGTGCCCCACAAATCCGAACTCATGTTGGTTGCATGAGCGTGGGTGTCGACGGGCACCGACGGCGTGCAATGCCCGCGCCGGCACTGGCAAGGAGGCAGCGCGTTCGAAAGGGATGTTTCTTTCATGTCTCATCACGACGCACGATTCCAACTCAAGAAGCCTCCCATCGTCATCCACCTCCTCGTGGTCTTTCTTTGCCGTGGATCACCTTTGCCGTAAAGAGAAAAGCTACCTAACCCACCTACCCGCGTTCTCCATCGGTGCTGCCGGTCGCTCTTCACGCAAATTCGAAATGCTCAAAGGGGACGGTTTCGATGGTCGGTAAATATAAAGGCGCACCACCGCCAACTGGATTGAGCTCGCTTTAAGTGAGTCACGTTCGATATTTCGTAACATTATTTTCGCCTTTAGCCTCGGGCGCGAGTATGGAGAGAGGAGGATTGGTGGGAGAGAGCGTACACGGGGTTAGAGACGAGGGCGAGATCTTCCAGGGCTTGTTCCGCTCCGTTGTCGAGGAGAGCTATCACCCTTTGTTTTCCGAGCTCAACGGGACGCTCCACCAGCCACGACGAACGAGAAGGTGTTTCGCTTGGAATTTATTCAAACGCCGTTTCCACGCTCGGATGATTTTGAATTTTTCTGGTTACGAATGCGCGCCTCGTACCGCACCCCACGCCCGTTTCCAACGATTTGTTCCGCTTTGTTCCTTTCCTCTTTTATTTCTTCGACGTCGACGCGCCGCCTGCAAGATGGCATACTAGATATACGCGGAAATACCGCCTTCATCCGGAATGATTTGCAAGCTTGCAATTTCGCGTGTGCGTGCCGTTATGGGGATTTGTTCGCCGTTACTTCGTTTTCTTGAAAACTGTTTCTCCGCATGGGTGTCCCGGCGTCGATGAAAAGCGCCCTATTCCACCCGACTGGAGCACGTTCTACTTTCAACATCGCCGATTTACCATGTAACATCTACACTCGTGCGTCTGTTATTCTTCGAAAGAGAAACGGACGTAAGTAAGGAGTTTAATTCGTTGGAAACTCTTATTGCTCTCCGTTGTTTGCAGAACGTTCGATGAAACGACTCGCGTTAATCCTCATCGTTCGATCATCACAGAAGGTGACCTACCCAGCCACTCGACCTCCCCTACCCTAACCACTGTTGCTATCAAATCTCACCCCTTTGGCCAACGGGGTGTGTGGTGGGCGAAGAGGTGGTGGGGTGATTTGGCACTGTTACGTATACCACGCGCGAACCGGACTAAACCAGATCACGACTGCGTACACCTCATTAACCGTACATTTACTTGGTAGCGCAGTTCGAAAGCGGCATTTAGTGGCCGTTAGCGATCCCCGTGTAATACATGCGACTAGAATTCCAACGGGTTATAATAACATTCCATAATGCTTCGTCGGATCCTGGCGGTAGCGTACGGTCGTTGCTTTATCCATAGCCGCCTCCATGATATCCCTAAACGAGATTAGTGGCACCCGATTGCTGTAACAGTTCATTAGAAGGACGCGGGGGTTTATTATAAGCTGGATCTATGGAAAAAAAAGAAATCGACAACAGAATTAAAAAATGCGAATCGATTCGTTCTACTCCTTGCGAGACTTTTAGGCTCACGAGAAGCTTCTCTTCCAACCGTTGTCTTACCCTATTCAGCTAACTCCGGCCAAAGTTTTCCCTCGTCTTTACTTTTGTTTTTATTTGTCTCCCTCCCTCCATACCCTCTATTCTACTCTCTTTCTTCCTTTTATCGAATTATCAGGGAAGCGCGCGCGCGCACCAGGGGGTGAGAAGAAAGTAAGAGGGGTTGGGAGAGGAAGTCGAGGCTACCTTGATGAATGCGCGCATTCGTCTAGCTCCTAGGTGCACTTTGGCCAATCTGAGCGCGCGCACAGTGCCGTATAACCGCTCGGGCCGAAATTTATGGGCGCCACAGGCGCGCTACCGGCGTGGACTCGCTCTAAACGCTTCGCGCACTCGGCGTGGAGGTGGAGAGGAGAGTGTGCGAAGCGGTGGAGAGGGTACAATAATTATTATTGAATTTCCATTCGACTCTCGTTTGCCTCCTTACACATACAGGTGGATCACACGAACGCGTACCGCGAAGGAATGGACGCTTCCGCGCTTAAACCAACCGGCATTGTGGGACGTAGTGGGGCGGGCGAGCGAAGAGAGAGTGAGAGCCTCGTGCAAGTGGGGTGTTCTCCGGTAACGGTGCACCATCCTCCCTACAGGCGAAAATACGAGCGATCGTAAAAACGATCGTGTCCCCATCCCTTCTCTCGGCAACGCGCCTCTTAATTGCGCCATTTACGCGAGAGAGCCACGCACCTGTACGCACCGCGTGTCCTCCTCCTTAACGCCGGTAAGAGACGTCGGTAGACGATCGTATAGCCCTCTTACACGCAGAATAAGTCGTAAAGGGTTTAATCGTCGTGGTACGTCGCGAACGGTCGTTCGAAGGAACTCGTCTCGTGCGGCGAAGACGACGACGCCCGACAGACGACAATTCAGCTCTTAATTTGATATCGGTTTTCACGGATTTTACGAATCTACTTGGCCACTGGGTTGTCTCGGTCCCAAGTGATTCGCGAAGCCGAGCTAAGAAGGAGAATCCCAATTGCGTACTTGATTGTGGTACGTTTATCGTGAAGGTTTTAGGGTCCCTTCGCCTCTCCCGAAAGAGGTTCCTTGGGTCAATCGAATTTCCATAATTGGACGTCCCTTTTCTAATCTGCGCTTGAATCCTTTAATTGCCTTTGGTGGGTGTCCCATAAATTTTATTCAACCCGTGGCAGTATTAACGGCAAATGGTCGACCGTGTGCAAGTATACGGAACGACAAGTGTTCCGGCATTCGAGAAAAATCGCCGATCGGTAAGCTTCTTACCGCTGCGCACGCAACCCGCGAAAGCCGGGTGCACGAAACCAAAGTGAATCCAATTATTCTATTCGAATAATAATCCCATTCGATTGTACGTTCCGGGCGTAACGATAGATTGCGTGTTCCTTCATGGAATTATTGCCTGGGCTTTGCATATTTAATTAGCCGCCGGAAACGGGCGACTACAATGGAATTAGTTGTCCGCTGGCAAAATTGGGGTAATGCAGGTGACCGACTGTCGTCCACATTTTATAAAGTGGGTACAGCGAGACGTAAATCGTCGACCAAAGCTTTCCCATTATATTGTCTGAAACTATTCGACCGGTGCGATAAGCTCGTTCGCATACATCGCGCATAAACAAGTAATCGTGGGTGGTAGGAAATTTTAACACACTTAAGAATTGACGAAACGCGAGCGACGGCTGCTTTCTCTAGTTATAATAATATAAATCTTTTCGATCGACTTAGCGGAGAAAATTCGACGAATGGCGTAACGTTAAAAATGATCTAAGAATGAGACTAATCGGAAGATTTGCTTTTGCTTCCGCTAAATGTTAATGAATATCGTTCCGAATAAGTTAATTTATTCTACTATTACTCTTTAGTTTAATTATTGAAACTATCGATAGTCTATCCTTTGAGTTCTCTCAGGTTACAACATGCGCGGAAATTCGCGCATTAGTTGTGAGCCAGCGTGTTATTTCGACAGTTTGTATTGCCAGAGCCGTTAAGTTAAGTAATCGTGTGCGCCCCATTGTCGGCGTTAATCCCTTAACGATTCGACTCGGTCGAAATCGACTGCGATACAGGTAGGGGTATATGCGGCGCAGATAAAACAGCATTTTTGCCTGTTCAGTTCGCATGGAATTCTCGACGAGTGAGGTTGACGTGTAAGTTGACACGCGCTTACGAGAATATCGTTGGTTAACTGGTTGGGTAGTGCTATCTCGGTGCTCGGTGTATCCACGAGAATTACATTTAATTCGGTGAATTTCGTGACGCGTGTAAATGTTCATGGAGCCATACCACAGACAGTAGTGGCCGATGAAGAAGGTAATATAGAAAGCACTTCAGCACGTGCACGCGTACAAACTAATCGAATAATTGCCCACCCATGATAAATTACGTTAGCGTGCGTTTTAAATTTTTCTTGAGCTAACTAATTACTCCTGTATACGCTTAACAGTTAAATTGCGTCTTTGACGTGCTTATGCAAGCGGTGGACGGTTGTCTCTTTTCGTCTTTCGATGGTAGGGAAAAAAAAAGATTTCCGCAATTGCGGTACTCCGTCCACCCGGAACGTTTACTCGACATCTGTCAAAACCGAGAATTTTTTTTCAATTCTACCGCGTCAAAATATTTGCGAACGAACGTTTCGAGTTCCGGCGCGAATAAAACTATTGCACCGTCCGAGATGCTACGGATATTACAAATTGTATGGGTCGTATAAAAGGATGGTGGGATTTTTGTATATTTATTCGAAAGCAAACCGCGCCCGGGCACACCGCGACGCGCAAACACGGTCCGGTCTTTTTTTTTTCTCCCCCGCTGGCCATATTTTATCGGCAAATAATCGATGCGCATGCATGTGAATGCGTTCGTCGCGGCCATTTGCGCACTGCAACACCGTTAACGCAAACGTTGCGACAAAATAATCATGCGACCTATAGTATTGTATGCATATACGGTCGACGATTGATGATAATATTGCGGCAGGCATTAGACGTGTAAACCAGTGCGCGCACCGCCCCGGCACATCATCTGCGCCGGGCTAATGTGCAATCCTACAAATTGAATAGTTTTCCGCGAGAAACGATTAACAACGGATCCGCGTGCAAACATCGGTTTCTGCAAATTTATCGCTATTATGCATATACTCGGATTTGCAAATAGTCGGCCACGTAGCGCGCTCTACGTGACAAAACGCTTCTCCTGTAAATTTTAATCTCGTCGCAAGCAACGAATGCGACGCGGCAAGAGGTGAAGTAAATTCTGAACACGTGGAATTTTGCGGGTCACTACGATTCGATCTACGTAATGAATTCTCGATAATACAGATTTCTAGGGTGCATCCGACTCGCACAATCGGGGAACGTGCAGTGAGCGTCGCATTAAAGGCAATTCGACTCGACTGCGAGACGTTTCTGTCCTCTGCGGATATAACTCTCGCAAGTCCGCCAGGCGCCTTTGACGTCGAGGCTTGTTGACTTTTTCGCTCGACTGTACGACGACGCCAAGTCGAGAATTTCCGTTGGCCACTTCGAAGATATCGACGTTGGAAATTCTCCAGATTGCCTGATTTCCTTGAGAAGAATTTATTTCGGGTAATTTATCCGGTTACCGAGTGTATACGGCGATACATAAAATTTGGGAGGACGAGAGTGCAAAGTGAGGGGGGATGAGGATCCGGGTGCAGAGAAAGGAAGTGGCGGCCTGAGGGTAAGAGGGTAACGGAGATACCACGGAAGGAGAGAAAGCGGAGAAGGAGAGCGCGGCGTACACGGACTGTGTGTGTCCGAACGAAACGATTTATCTCGATCTACCGACCGAAAAGCCAGAGAGAAGTGACGTTTATCGAGTGCGATTCCCGTGCGTAATACTTATCGGCCCTGTCCGACTTCCAATGCCTCTTCGCTGGTCCTCTGGCGTTTCAGTTTTCCACTTCGAAGTTCCACCTCTCGTTTCCAGAACAATCCTCTTTTCACTTTCGTATCGCACATCTCATTATTATACCACAGCAAACCCGCTTCATTAGCCCTTCTCCTTCTTCGAGAATGCACGAGAGAAATTCTCCTCGCCATACATTCGCGACCTTAAATCCCGAAAATCGATTTCGGAATCAGTTAGCGAGTTTTTCTACGGACCTTTTCCTTCTCACCTGTGCCATCGTTCCGTCATAAAGTCCGAGACGGTGATAAAATCGAGTTGACCGTCGCGATTAAAGGCACGCGTCGCACGTGAAATTGAAGCTTCCTGAGAACATCCTCCCACGCAATTCCGTCCCGCACGTACTATCTTGGGAGGTTTCCGCGTAAAACGATTTCCCATTCAGGAAAATGCCGACGTGGCAGCCCGCTACCCTCATTGTAAGACGTCGCCGATCAATTGTCCGGGCCTTGCTATAACCCTGACTTTCCACCCTCGACACTTTTTTTTCACCTCATCACGCGAACATTTTTGTTCTCTCTCTCTCTCTCTCTCTCTCTCTCTCTCTCTCTCTCTCTGACTCTCTGACTCTCTCTTAACGCCCTCTCCCCTCCGGTACACTTCACGTCGAAGAGTCCACTCCATGGATCAACAAGCAAGTGAAATTCCGTCGGCCCGACAGTGCCGATGGAATCGAGTGCTTTCAGTTTACCCTCGTCTGCCGGCGGTGCTTCGCACGACTCGACTTCCACGGCCTTCACCGTGGAGCGAAGTGGTGGGGAAAAAAAATCTCATATCGCGTCGCACGCGCGAGGACGCCTTAAATAATTCATGCGATAGGATTTTAGCGGAATCGATTTGTGGTCCCGGGCTCTGAGCGTGGGTACGCGTTCAACTGAAACTTTCGGCGGTACGAGAGGGGGGAAAAAAAAGGTGTGACAGGATGATAAGTGTGTTCGATGAATTTCTGATTTTAGTTTGTGTTCTCTTCGTTTCTACGTAAACGGTGATGCTTTTTTTTTTATTCGACGACGAGTGATCGCGAATATGGTAATCATTGACGGTAGTCAAACTCCTCGACGTGAAATGGCAAAAGTGGAATTTGTTGTTCGACGACTAACGACGTCGATTAAAGATTTTAAGGGTCTCAAGTATTCCGGAACAGCACGCGCGGTTATCCATTAAAATCGAGTTACGAGCTTTCTGCGGGACGAGAGGGCGCGAAAGGATTCTATTTCGCAGTCACACGAGGGAGAGAACGTCCTGGAAGTTTCACGATATCATTATCCTTCATAAAAATGCAACTCATGCTTCCGCATCGGATATTTTTCATACCGCCTGCAGGCGCTTACTCTCCGTCTTCCTCTCGTTCTTCTCGTTTCTCTTCTCCACGGGTCTCCACCTCCTCGTCTCTCTCCTTCTCGAGTAAGCTTCAGCGAGAATCAACAAGCAGGTAAATTCCACGTGCTCCCTTGTGATTAGTTGGCACTTTTTTTTTCTCTCTCTCTCTCCACGTTCGCCTCTTCTTCTTCCTTCTTGTTCCAGTATCGTTCAACCGGTGCTCAACGACCAGGAGGAATTTGGCGGTAAATTGCAGCAGTAGAATGGAATTTCCAAGGGTGTCCCTGCACATTAATTTACAATCCTCGGGCAAGCTCGCTGGCGCTAAAATTGAAAAACTTATTTCCTTCCGTTCCTATTTGCGAGCTTTCGCGCACGTCGCTCGACTTCCGGCCATGAAACGCGTAAAGATCCATTCCTTTCTTTTTTACTTAAGAAATGTTTGTGGAAATAGGGAGTTTTAAGACGTTTTCACAAACCGTGCAGGAATATTGTACGCTTGGATTTAGCGTTGGAACTTTGAATTAAGGGCAAAGGAATTCTTATAATAAATTCGACGAAATTCTACGTACGTCCAAAAGTTGTCTAATCTCTTGGAAAAAAATTCGATTTCCCGAAGAATCTGTCTCGTGTCATTTGGGTACCGTTGCCACGGTTGGCATGCACCAGTTTAGTCAACCTCGCGTCAAAACTCTGGAAAACCGAGAGCCCGTTAATCTGGATCCTGGAAATCGTATTTCTGCCCAAACAGTCTCTCATCTCCCTAAACCATCTTCTACCCTTCCGCGCACCCTTCTCTTTCGCCCTCCCTTCTTCTCTCTCTCTTCCTCTGCCTTTTTATCTCCAGATTTTGCTGCAAAATGGGCCCCGCGCCCCGCCTGTACTTAAATCACTCCCTTCGCCGGCTCGTTCTCGTTTAATTAAACGTCTCTCGGCGAACGAGGCGAGAGAGAGGGAGAGAGAGAAAGAGGAAGGAAATGAAAAAGAAAGACAGAGAGAGAGGCAACGGGACGAACTTAGCGAAATTAGATCCGTCGTTTATTTTTTACGGTAATAATCTCCTCCTCGCGTGCCCTGGCTCTTGTAGACGGCTTCGCAAAGGATTATTTCGCGACGAGGATTTCGCGTATCGATGTTGCATATTCGAGGATAATTTCTCACGCACAGTCGTGATATCAAACGCACGAGATGGGCGCGTCGTGATTAATGAGGGTGGTCGATAGCGTATCTGTGGATGCTGCGGAATTATGTTCTGCAAATTTGCGAAACCGATATCGACGCTACATACGAAAGGCAAAGGTATAAAAAATAATCGATACTTCTACGACGCGCATTGAGCTGCAAAGCTATCGATAACTCGTTCGTACTATCAAGGAAGATATCAATGCCCTGTTTCCAGTTTAACTGAAAGCTTTAACGAGTCGCACAGACGACGGATGAAAGGATCGCGCGATTTGAAACACCCGCGGTTACCAACAATTAGGATCGGTTTAGCACGAGGTTCTGTGGCGCGCGCAATTGGCACAATCGCGTGGGCTCGCGCACCGAGGAGGACGAGGCTTTAATCGGAAAATGCGGACCTTCTACCCGGACGCGCAGCTGCGGAGGCTCCGCGCGTGGGGAGATTACGGTGCGATCAGCCGCGACGGAATCGGAAGAGAGGGTGAGAAAGACGGGACTGGAAAAGGGGGTAGGTCGGTGGCAGAGAGCGGAAAGAACGTGAAAAGAAAATTGTGGAAAGAGGCTTTGTGGCGCGCGGAGAAATCGACGCTCTCGAACTGGTCTCGCGCGTCGGCAGGATGCTATTGTGCGAGCCTATTGGCTCGGTCGTTCACGCGATTTTTCACCCCCCAGCGGCCCACATCCTCGACCCTCCAGCCCTCCTCCCGTATTTCTTCTTTCTCACCGGGACCTCGCCTTTCCATTGTAAGCGCATCTTCGCCCACTACTGATTTTTCCGTACGCGCACGCGTTGTTAATGGTCCGTACGGTATTCGAGAGCGTGATAAATTTGGATGAAAGCTGAATCGGCGAGGGAGTAGGAGAGTATTTGAAGGATTAACCGTAGAAGATACAGTCGGATAAATTTATTACACTTTTAGATATTGAAATTTTCACCGACTCGATTTTCTTCAAGATATCCCGACTTGCCACCTTTTTGAAATACTCGTAGACTGACAGAAATTTCGAGTGTACGTTCGATTCGATGGTAGATCTCAAGGAAATTACTTTCGGATTAATATCGGATTACGAAGCGGCGATGTCCAACAACTGATGTTCTTTTTTGCTTTCGCGTTGCAGATTACGTCGAGCATTACAACGTTCTATTTTCCATCGTGCCGCTTCCACGGCGTACCCTTCCTTATTCGCATCATAATACGAACTTATCCATCTTTCCATTTCCGCTCGAGCTCGGGCTCGGGGGCGTTTCCCTTCGCGATTCTTTCGAGATTTTTGCTTTTTCGATTCAGAAGGCGCTCGCCGAGAATGATTTATTAAGTCCGAAGACGTATGACCATTAAAATAAAAAATAGAAGGCTGTAGGAGAAGGAGGCGAGAGTAGAAGCGAATGCGCGTAAGATATGGAGCAGGAGGGGGGGGTGCGAATGAAAAGTGCGGGATAAGGAGAATTCGTGGCGTCTTATCCGCTTTAAAAGCCTCCAAGCTCCAGGACCGTTTAAGCGACGAGATTTAAGAAATCCGACGGGTAGAATTTCTCGTGTGACAATCTGTCTCGATCTCGGAGAACCTCGAACGATATGAAAATGAAGATCGCGCGTAAAATTTTACGAAGGTAGAACTTTCTCGTACGAGATATGGTAGATTCTTCGCATACGAGCTTCTACTAGTAAACACACTCGGGATCCTGCACTCGAAAGCCCCTTACAGCGAATGTTTCAACGAGAGAAACGAATTGGTCCCGAAGAGAAGCATAAAAGACTACAATCCACTTATCCCCAGGATTACTGAACTTTATGCACGCGTGGAAACAACCGAAGGGTTTAATTTTTATCGACTCGCCTCTTTTGCATCCCGTTTTAATACTCCGCCCGCCGTTGGACGATCGCTCGTGAAAAAGGAACGACGAGAGTCTCTCACTCTCCTACCACCCATCTGCTCATTGCTTCTCGATTATTACGTTCGAGGCCGCATTCTCGCTCGCGCAAACCAGAGCAGATTCGCTCCGTCTCACTTTACCTCCGCTCCTCGTTTCGTTTCTCACCCCCTTCTCCGCGTAGTCGCGTCAACTTGTTTGTTTTCCTACATTAACGTACCGCGACGAGGGAAAAAAGAGGGGAGAAACCACGCAGCCCCATTCAGATCAATATAAACGAACAATGAAAAGAATGGGAAGAGGGACGGAACCTTTCGAGAGGGTGGCTTGATTCAATTCGGCGAATGTAAAATGAGTATTTCGGGAAGCAGCGGATATAATGAGAATGCATGGGGAAAGGAAAGTGCACCGATTCGCTTGTGTTACCCTGGTAATTCTGAAACGGGCATCGAGAGTGCAAGTTCGCATACAATTGGATTATTTCTCTACTCTCGAGCTCGCGCGAAAGGCTCGATAAGTGCTAATTACTTACTATTGAGTGAAACGCAAAGATATTCGCAGAATTTACTTAAGAATAACATTTATCTCCCCCCTTCTCGTCACGAAGGCAACCCGAAAAGGCGACCAAAGTCGACAATTGTAATATCAACGCTCGTCCACCCGCGACTTCTCGTTAAAATGGATTTTATGCAGTGCATAATTTTCCGCCTCCCAAACCCTACCAAGTACAAATAACTCGTCATCCACGAAACCTCTTCCATCTTCCTTCCTGGATCATTAAAATTCAGCATGCACGTGAGTTCCATTTTAATCGCGGCAAACGCAACCGGTAACCCCACGTTACTGATTGCTCATCGACGTTCTCCTTAAGACGACCAAGTCTCCTCTCCAACTCATTCGTCATCCGTTCTCCGCGTGAAAGAAAAAAAAAAAGAGAAACCCCCCACGAAGCTCTCCTCCACCCGAGGAGCCCACCCTAATGACGTCATATTTTTTCACCCTCCAGAGACATTCTCTATCCAAACGTCACGGTACCGAGGGCGCGATTGCCGTTCCACTTCTCGTCGCTCGATCACCAGCGGCATCCGCGATTTTAATTTCATCCTTCGCCGCCCTCGAGAGGGAACACCTCGTTTACCTCGCACCAAATCGATTCTCTTAATTTGAAGGTACATCATTGGGTTCGTCCCTCTCTGGAAAGGGAGCAAGCAAATAACCGTAGGCGAGCCGATTCGTAGTCGCGTCTCGTAGAGAGTCGACGGAGGGGTGGTAAGGGTGAGAGACTGAGAAAGGACTTTCGAAGTGACGGGGAGAAGGGGGTACAGCGGTAGAGGTTGTGAGAGCGATAAGGGTGGAAGTGGAGGGGGAGAAGAGGTAGAAAAGGAAGAGAAGGGCCGAGAAGAGCAGGGTGAGAGAGAGGGTGGGGAAGAAGAAAAATGGAGAGAACTGCGGAAAGAAGCAGGGCCGCCCACTCGGTTCATTATTTCACTCTGGGGGCGAGGTGCGAAGCCCGCAGTAATTCGGGAGAAAATTAAATCCATCGGCGCGCCGCTAGAGAGGCGGATCGGCGCGAGAGCTCCCGATAGGGCGGGTCAGGAATTAGAAACGATTTCGTTACCAACATCCCGAGACCCTCCTCTATAAGCCCCTTCCTGCTGCCTTCCTCTACTTGTCGTTCTCCTTCGGCATGTCTCTTCTACTGTTTTCGCATTCTTCACATTGTAAACACTTGCACGACGAAAAGTCACGAGGACAAACCCCCAACCGTCCGCTTCGCATGAGGTCCGTCTCCGTTCTTTACCAAAGGGACACGCGGTCTACTTTTTACGCGTGACCCTTCTTCCCGAAATACGGAGAGAGATAATTACACGGAGAATTTCTTCTCGCGCTACATTCGTTTAATAATTTAGTCGGGGCTACGGGTGAGACGTGTCCCCAAGTGACAGAATCGCGAAACAGAGAGAGGAAGAGAGAAAGAGAGTAACGAAGGAATAATATTTTCACTTTTCACGCGAACGGACGTGTCCTGTGACATCAAGCCGCGGTGTGATTTTGCAAAAATTAGCCTCCGCGCTCTTATCCGTCCGATCTGCTGATGTAATAATTGTCGGCACGGTTATTAAATTTGTATTAGGTCACCCCGTAATAACATCCCGGTGATAATAGATCTCGTCGAGAGCCAGGTGGGATAAAATTTCGAATTTAATTAACAATTGAGAGCGAGCACAAGGTGGACGGAGAGGGAGGAAGAAGAAATTCCACGAATGAGAAGGACGCGAGTCACCTGAAACGACTCATTTTTTAGATGAAAGAGAAATACGGGGAGCGAAGAAGCGCTTCGTGATACGAAGCTGTTAATTCGCCGAGTTAATTCTCTCATTCTCAAACGCTCTGAGCCGCCTGCAATGTGGATTTAGGGTTGTGCTGGAAAGAATTTCCGATGATCACGATGCAGTTTTTCGTGACACATCCGCTCGCTTGACTACGATTTGGAGCTGTTATCGACACATCGATCGACAATTTCCAAAGGAAGATGCGAAATTTTCGCACGCCACGCTCTGAGAAATTACCGACAAACAGGGAGTCGAACTAGTTTAAGGTGAGCAGACGTACGAGAACAAAGGGGAAATCATTAGAGAGGCGCCACTCGATAAATCGCTTCATTCATAATTAGCGAAAAGTTTTGCGATGGATCTCGGCAGGACCTGCGGGGACTTGGAAGCGTGGGTCCGAGGCAGATTGGAGAGAGGGTCGTAAGAAAGGGAGGAGCAGCTAAGAAACGTCCCATTCAGAGTGCCGCTCGAAAACTCCACTGGGAGTTCGCGAAAGTCCCGCTCGTAATTGAGCTTGCTCGAAAAATCGAGTTTACTCGAACTGTAGGAGGATTAAATTTTGGAGATTGGAATTGGCGCGGCTGAGAACCGCGTTGGGATTACTTGATTTAATACGAGACTTATATCTCCCGGTAAAAAACCCATCGCCCTATTCCATCCGCCCTTCTATTTTATAGTACTTTATACGGTGCCGCGGGTGCCGTTTACAACGAAGATCGGTTAATTAAATTTAAAGCCGCGGAATGCAAACAGTAAGTGAAATCAGCACGCGCGCATTTACTTAATTGCGTATCAAAGAGGGCCGAGGCTCGTATCGTACTCCTGCGATGGGGTCGGTTCCCGTTAATTCATATGAATTTATTCCCTCGTTAAAAATTTACATCGCCCTACCCCTTAATTCTACGAGATTACTCGTGTAATCACAAAGCTACGCACTCACGTGCTTCCATACCACCTCGTCCTTCTCTCGTTTTTCTCTGCTCCACTGTTATTCCGTACCTACATTTCGTTCTGTCGCGGAGGCGCACGGCGGCCGACTGCATAGCTACGCACGAGACTCGTAGATAACGAATGCGTAATAAAGCAATAAAGCAATACAACAACGTCACGTTCCATCTTCTCCCCTTTCTCTCTTCCACGTCCTCTTCTGCCCCCAACGACCAAGGAATTTTTTTCCCCCGTTGAGCCCACCGCGCACGCGCTTAAATTATCTTCGTATGGCTCGCGCTTGTAAATGTTACAGTTAAACGGCGGGACAGACAATTGAAATAACGAAATGACACCTGGGGGGGGGGGGGGAGAGAGGAGAATGGGCCGGGGAATTACGCGAGATCGCTCGCTCCGAACGAAACGGCGATTAATTAGAGCTGGTAAATTTACGAGGCAGCGAGCGTGGAGCTGCGGGGAATCGACGAACTGCGGCTTGATTAAAAATTAGTAAATTACCGTGCCCGTGATTGCGCTTACGCCAACGAGAATTCGGAATCGATCCTCGCCTCGTTGCAACGGACCCTGCGAACGTGCGTTGTTAGGAGCACGTACGAGAACACGAGCGGATAGATTGCGTGGATCTGTGCGGTTAATTTGTTTAGTTTAAAAGTCGTGAAATCGTCCGCTCAAGATCACGGGACCCAACGTGCTCCTTGACTGGAGAACGAACCAAAGCTCGCGTGATCTACCTGGTCCGAGAAAAGCATTCTACTTTTGAGGAAATTATTGAGTATAATATTGGAAGCACGAAATCGACGAAGTATAACGTAATAACGACGTCGATGAATTATCATAATTGGAGGAAACAGGACTCTTTCTTGTTCAGTAATATTGAGAACTTTCTACGCTTTCGCTTCCATCGACGTCTCGCCGATAATTGTATTACGTGGCGTCGAAAGGATTTCGAATTAAAGATTCTTATCGGCGTGTAAATTAGCGAAGGACGCGGTATCGGCCAGCTGTCGTTAACGAGGAGAAGCGGAGCGATAATTGATAATCCATATTCCATTTCCAGATTACTCGTCCGAATCGTCAACGTTGGGGGGGTTGAGTAGAAGCGCGAGAAGAAATCCCGTAGAAGTAAAAGCGCGAGGATGGTAGGGATGCCGGCCCTGTTGTCTCAAGGAAAGTTTTCGATGAGATTTTTTTTTATGCTCCACTCTGCCACTCCCTCCGCTTCCGTAACTCAAATAAACGCAGCCGGCGAAACGCCTTTCTCTCCGCGGGAAGAACATTTAATCTTAACTCCCTTCGTTTCAACGGAATTGAAACTCGATGACAAAGAAAAGCAACTCGGGTCTAGTGAGATGAGTTTCTCCGGGGGAGAAAAATATTTCACGGGAGGACCGGTGGAGTCGGTTAATGTTTAGGAGGAATCTTAAGAAAAAGTTTTCTCTATCATTCGTCGTAGGACGTACTTTCCCGTGTCAATCGTCGTCAACGCTGTCGTCCTCGTGAACTAAAAGATACCGCGAAATTTTCAACGTCGAAATTTTCGTAACCGAAAGATCGCTACCCAAGAAAAACAGCGGAATAATGGAGAAATTGGAAATTCGTAGAAATCGTACTCCCCCTTTTACACCCTCGGCTCCTCCTGTTCGTATGCTGTTCAATAACAATCGCCTACCCACGAACCCCATCTCGCCAATCCGTCGCGCACTTCCATCGTTCGGCCAAAGCTCGAATCAAAACATTTTCATTGTCTATGTTCGAGCGGGGCCGCTTATCAAGGGCTTTCCATTAAATTTTCCGTCGTCTCCGTCTCCTCCTCTTCTTTACCTTTGGTCGCGTATATGATGGCCTACGTGAAACTCGCCCGGGGTGGCTGCGTCCGACTCTTGAGCATCCAACGAAGAGCGAACACGTGAAGGTCGTTGACTCTCGCTCACCTGAACCAAGACCCTTTAGCAGGGTCGTCTGGTTCGCCCGACTCACGCCCCTCCGGCGCCGCGTTTAAAGCCCACCGCAGCGAACGAACTGACCGTCGATGACGGCACACCGGAAGGATACGCTACACGCCTCGTCACCCCTTGAACGCCGTTATATAATGTGCCGGGAGTAAGCGTTATTGCCGGACTTATGAACACCCATGTTTAATCCCCTTTCTGGTTCTACCTACCCCAGTCCATGCTCGACCGTTTGCCTCGTCGTCGAATAGACAGGTGGAAAAAGGTACGAGGGATGTGCGGAGGCGTTGGAGGACCGTGGACGTCGAGAAAAGTGAGGGGACCAGGGTGTACATAAAGAGGTTCGTGTGTGTTATAAATAGAAGAGTAACTCCCTCGGTGACACTGCATGAAGCACGAGCAGATGCGAAAGCTGCGCAGATTACTTAACCACGAGATTACAGTAAAAGGAAGATTTGGCTCCACTGGTAGGTAATGGCAAGAACCATCGTCACGTGGATTTTTCGACTTTCCTTGTCGTTCGGAGTGTTGCGGGAGAAAGTTCGCATACGCAATTCTACCGATTACTTTCTACACCAAGTACACTTGTAAAATGACGCACCAAACAACCGCAGCCCGATAATTCGAGATATTCGAGTGATG
This sequence comes from Tiphia femorata, assembly GCA_944319695.1. Classification (NCBI taxonomy): domain Eukaryota; kingdom Metazoa; phylum Arthropoda; class Insecta; order Hymenoptera; family Tiphiidae; genus Tiphia; species Tiphia femorata. The sequence continues at coordinate 5,104,095 of OX090904.1, forward strand.
GGATTGCAATTGGTCCCTGACTCTGTACTCTCAACCGGACATTTACGATTGCCCGAGCAGGTGGATACGAATATGTGTAAGGTGGTGGCTATTGAAAGATAGAGAATACGAAAGGAATGAGGTCGTAAACTTGAGAGATCGTGGATAGGATGGAGGTCGTCTCGAGACTCTTTCGACGTGCGAGCAGACGGGTTTCCCAGGGAAACTGCGAGCGCATGTTCGAACGGAACGGGCCACGACGTCACGTCGCTGAAAACTCGTATTCATTCAGCTCGTCTGCCGAGCGATTTTCCGTTAAATCGCTTGCTCGTGGAACGAGCGCGTGGCCTGAAGATTGAGAGGAGAGAGAGAGAGTCGGAGGATGGACCGACGCGACGCATGGTCGTCGACCGGTAAAAGAGGTGGTAAAAGGTGGCGGGAGAGGGTGGAAAGGAGACGGAAGGAAACGAACGGAGAAAAGATGTCGAAGGGTGAGACTCGTCCGCACGATCATAGTCAAAGATGAGGAGGACCCGACCGAATGTATCCGTCGAGAGGAAATTTCGAAGCACTCACTTCGCTCCTTCCGCACTCTTGTTCGAGCCCGCGGTCTATCCACGACGATCAATGAACCGCGAGCGTCGACGTCGAGGAAGACGCCGACGCCACGGCGACGACAAATTCACGCAAGAGCGAGCAGCTAATCGGATACTGGGATTAATTCCGGCAGGGCCGTGCGCACGCGGCATAATCGTCTTGTCGGACGAGCACGAAGCCAGATGGAACGCGAGAAGAAAGAAGGTTCCATTGATATCAATCCTACCCGAGGTCCCTCCTGCCTCAATAACGGATAATCCGATTGGGTGGAAGATCGTCCGAGAAACAATGAGAGCGAATGTAGCGGTACAAGATTCTAGGGATTATGGATCGAGAGTTCCGGTCGGGTCGAGCTTCTTACTCCGTGAAATTAATAAAAGTCGAAAGAGCGTCGGGCCTCTTGTTAGACGAGGTAGAGGAGCGAAACTTTCAGGTCAGCGGAACGCACTGGAAGGTATTGCTCTTAATTCAATCCCGCTTTGTAGCCGCTCTCAAATGAGATCTTTCCTTTCACGGTGGAGCCGAAGTGGGCCAGAATTTCCGCGCGTATCTCGCACCTACGCTGGCGACTCTTAAGAACGCGGATCATAGAAAATTTTATCGGTCGAGGTCGGCATGATGTATTTCAGATTCGTGACAGGAATTAAAGGATGCACCGAGGGTGCAAGGAGTGGAATGGCGAAGGAGTCGAAGGCTGAGGAAAAAAGAACGGAAGATCGGAAGTGTGGAGAAGGGAACACTTGGAAGGAGAGAACGTGGAAACCGTAGAAGGTCAGCAAACAGTGGGGTCCTACCTATGAAAGTCCTCGTCGGTCTCTGGTCTCTCCGTTCCTTCGTTTCTTCGCGCTGCGATCTATCTTTGCTTCCGTTTATCGTCTCTTCTCTTCATCTACTCCTCTCTATCGTGCCCTCTTCCACCATTCCTGTTCTCCACCCTTCCTACCCTCGTCTTTCCACCGTCTCCCTACCTGCGAGGCTATTGAAGAGCGAGAGGCTCTTAAAGCACGAAGCTTAGTTCCATAACGAAGCAAACGGCAGCCGGGACGCTTACGTAATGTAGTGTGGTCCGCTTTTAATTCCTTTGCCACTTCGTTGCCGGCAAGAAAGAGGGATGAAGCGCGAGAAGGGAGGAATCGGTGGGCTAGGAGAAGAAACGCGAGAGCACGAGGGCGGAAGGAGAACGGGAGGGAGAAAAATCTGCTGGCATCTCGCTATGGCCATTCTCCTCGTGCCAAACCGTTTCTTTCCCCGAGCCAAGGAACTCGGAATGGGATACGATTGCCCGAAGACACGTGCACCGTCCACCCGGGCCGTACAGTGCCTGCGAGGAAGGCCGCAAATGCGGAGGGAAAAGTGCCACCCGAATGCGCCACGTAACGAGAGAGAACGAGAGAGATAAAGAGAGGAGCGCCGAGGGTAGAGTGAAAAGGAGATTCGGAGAATAGCGGTGGTACGAGAGAGAAGAAAGGAAGGGACGCTTCTTGCAGGTGCATCGACTTTTAAATGCTCCCTATCCCTATTTCGATCTGATCGTTCTCGCCGAAACGATCGGCCCCACCCCCATTCTCTTACCGATAAGTCAGAATCGGTAAGCTCGTCACGAAGCTCGCGTTAGGTTCGCGCGAACTGGGACGACGAAATAGCGTAATCGTCTGCGTGGAGGTAATGGGCCACGGTAATAGTGGGATAAAGTAGGTGGTAATGGGAAGCGCAAAAAGAGATTTTCTCCATAGAGTTTCTTCTCTGGTTATAGGCAGAGAGAGGATCGTTCCTCGAAAGTAGGAAGGCAGCTTGACGCACGACGATAGAACGGGTGATCTCACGAGATTCGTAAGACGTTCTTCTCGATTGGCGTTCGTTAGTCGGATAAAAGTACGACGAAACGATTGTCTGGAAAATTTTCGGCCTTCGCGGGTTCGCTCGGTACTGCACGGGAAGACAATTTTCACGGGAGTTTGCCGAGAGATTTCGAAGCTCCTTGGCTAACACTCGCGAAAGCCGTAACGCCGTCGCTATCGGCGGATAGTTAAAATGACATTAGCGAGGAGCGAACGAGGGATAAAGTGAGAGGACATCCCACCGAGGCGACTGGAGTTTTCCTAACTGTTTCCTTCGTTCGAGCAAATTTCACTTCGCCGTTAATTCCCCACCGTCTATTTTAATCTCCAAACTGGTTAGTTGCGTAACTGCGCTCTTAAACACGATTGCGATCTTTATTGGTTTGGATGGGAATGACCTGCGGTTAATCGTTCCGGCATGTTTTCCTATGCGAAGTAAACGTTACGAAGGCATCCGCGGTAAGGCCGTCGTTCTCGTTGAGAGTGCACAATCGGTGTATCATTTTTCCTTTTACTCTGAAGCGTAGAAGAGGGACGGATCGTTGAGGTCGTGTCGCGTGTACGCACGCGTCGTTAAAACTAGACAACCGATACGTGGGAGGTGAACACAACGGAATGGCAAATGAAATGTTCCGGAGTGTCTTCCCTCGTATGCAGATGGGCCCGTCGAGACGGTCGTAGCGCCATAATTCTCCCCGCGGCGCTTTCGAATTCACGACTTTTTCGTCCTGGAGGCGCAATATCTCCCTCACGAAGATTTCGAAATGTCCCGAGGCGAACGATCGGCACGCCATTTCTTCCGAATAATTCCGAATTCACGACCTCCTCTAGCGACGTTCGAAATGTCGGTTGGGGAGGACGCCGGAATGGCAGATGGGCACACCGAGATATACGGCGCGCAGAGCGTGTAGATCTTTGTAAAAGTGGACGCCGTTGTGGAGCTCTTCGAATTTCAAAACAGTACGAGAAAACGAAAGGAAGGAGACACTCGCCGATCTTGCCAAGCTAATTTTTAATTAATTCGACGGTAACGCGTTGCAAACATGGTTCTTTCAGTCCTTTTAACACTGCCTAGCACCAGACTCGGTTTTACATTCGATTGGGTAGTATGCGCCGGTGAACGTGATAAATGATTTTCCACCGAAGCTTCTGTCAGAAATCCTGAATAATCTTTTTCCACCGATATTCGTCGCTCGTCGTAAATGCGCTTTCGCTGTTTCCTTCCAGTCGCTTCATCCAGATCAAATTGATCGTGCCGGTATCTCGTAACGCGACAATTTTCTCGCGACCATTCTCGACTCTTGCGGTCCACTTTGAGAGGAGCGCAATATCTTCTTCACGAAGTTGTCAAAACACGTATCGGCGCGTGGTGGTGGACGAATGAAACGGCATTGTGAACGGGGCCGGATAGACGGCGAACGCTAAGGAAAATCGCGAGCGTAAAATTGCTTTTAGGGAAAATTGCATTTGCGACTGTTCGTCTCTTTGCCGACGCGCCACGATTCCCCGCGTTCTCGTCTGCGAGACAATTCTTTCTACGGACGTGAAGATCTTTCTCTTTGAAGACGGTAACCTCGATATTGCTTCCGTCTATCCAGGCGAAAAGTGTGACTCCGTGGTGAGCGAGGAAATTCCTCGGCGGCGCGATGAGCGATGATAAACCGTCCGTTACTATCGCGAGTATTCTCGATCACGATGAAATCTCGCGCTCCTCGCAATCATTTACTAATATCTAACTGTGCATAACGATTGGAAATTCTCAAAGAACACAATCCGACGTACCGAGGAGTCCGAAAAAAAGCTTGCGCTACGATTTTTTAACTTTCGGCTGCCGTGCTGCGGTCTACAATATAACACGCGGTAAGGCGTTACTTACCTCATGTTAATACTGAAATATTTCCACGATATCGATGTCGGTACGCGATGTCGTGCACTCTGGAACTGTAGCTCGAATAATGACCGACCTAACTGTTAGTCGACGTGACGAACACGTCGTTTTTGGTTCTGCGACAAATGCCTATCGACGTGGTATGCACGTCGCTGGCGGCTTTGGAACAAAAGCGTCTCGATGCGTGTGACGCGTCTTTATAGCGCAAGTGGTTAAACCTTAATCATTATTTCGACCGCGGTGAGCTTATGGAAACAGCAATTAATTTGTCTAAACCTTTATTGTAAAATTTCGTACGCACCGATACGTACTAAACCAGTGTAATAAAAAGAAAAAGAAAGAAATATATAACACACGGAGGCCCGGCTTGCCCCGCGTAGTTAAACTCCTGCTAAATCCGCCCTTGCTCCACGGTACCTACACTTTCACGATAACGCGCGCCGCCGACACACTTTCAATAAATCCACAACGACTTGCCACATCTTCAAGGACACCATTTCCATTCATCCTTCGATTCACTCCGGACCGATCGTATCTTCTCTCTCGCGGACCGTTCCAGTGGAGCATAGCTTTCGAAACTCGCCTATCGTCGTCTTTTCCGATCGGCGGAACTGCTTGTTTTACGAGGACATTTCGCGGTATCGCGCCGGCACTCGAGTGCCGCGAAATGTCTGCTGATGCCCCTCGAGCATGAGCAAGCCGTTGCCTCTCGAGTGAGTCAGTTGTCTGGACGCAGCTGAACGAGGCGACTCGTGACCCGTCGAGTGCACTCAATAAAGGCGCCAATGTGGTTTTAAGTGGCAAAGACGGCGACGTTGTTGCCGGAAGTGCCTCCCTACAGGCGTACAAGAGTTCATCTTTCTTCGCCTCCTCCTTGTTTCGCGCCTTTCCTCAACTCTCTCCCTCCTCTCTCCTCCACCTCGAAAGACAGGCAAAACTACCGAGGCGCACGAGTCTCGATCGTCGTCGGCGAGCATCGAAACGATAACCGAACCGAAAGTATTTCTCAAGATGCTCAAATCTACCTCGTGATACCTGTCCCGAAGCAATTAGTCAAGATTCGTCAACCGTCCTATTTCATTTCACATTCCACGAATTGTTCTTCGCCAGACTATTTCTCTGGAACTCGGTGCGTCCCACGGTCAATTGATAGGTCTCGCATGCGATTGCATCTTGACTCCCGCGCAAACAGCCTCGCATCCAGCCTGCGAAACTGCCCCCTTTCACGACGTCATTGCGTCGTATCGCACGAGCACTCGTGAAGCGCGAAATAGAGGAACTTGGTCGAAGAACCGCTCCTTGAAACGACCAGTGGGCCCCTACGAGGGTGGTACTCGATAAAGGCGCGAATGAAGTTTTAAGCAAGAGAACCCACGATGTTATTACCTTCGCTGCCGCTCTCGAGTTTGCTGTCTACCTCGCGCGAGAACGAGGAAGCGTAGCACGAAGGAAAGAAGGGAGAAGGAGGCGAGTGAGAACGTGGAAAGAGACGGTCGGAGGCCAATCCGAAGATCAAAGAGATTCGCAGAATTCACGGTGGGCTCCTCCCTGAAGCAGGAGCCAACTGCGACAGCGTGGAATTTTCATTGGGTCAATGTTTACACGCCCATCCACGAGGTATTCCTCATATTTGCAAGATTACGCGTACTTACACCTCGGAATTTTAAACCTCTTCGAGGATCCACCCTTGCGAGGTCCTTTTCTACCAGGAACACGCTAAGACAACTCGGTTCCATGAAGAAATTTCGTGGATATTTTCTCAGAACGTCGAGCAGGCGCGACTCTACGAATTTATGAAGTTTAATCGCACGCGTCCAGGTTTGTGCTCGCATCTGTTTTTTTTTACGAATAGTCGAGAGGGTCCTCGGAGGAAAAGCGAGATGGCAGTTTTAAGTGGCACACTCCAGTATGCTGAATCGAGTGAGCCCCTCAGGAGCGCGTAAAGGAGATGTATGGAGAATAAGGGAAGGAATAAGAAGAAGACGAATTTCAAGATCAAAGCGGTCCCGTAGGCTTCGACCGCGTATCCATGGCCGACGTATAGAAGCGAGGAATTTCCATTGGGTCAATGTTTGCCTACGTCTCGCTCCGCGATTCTCCATATCCGCCAAGGTCACCAGATCTTCCACCCCCGTCTTTCTTCCTTGGGTATATTCAATGTGGCTCTCGTGCTCGCCCGAGTGCAGTTCTTCGTAAAAGCGCGAATTCTCTGACTCGAGAGAAAGCCGAAGACTGTGATCTTACCTCCTCACGCGGGCCTCTCTCGCCTTTTTCTTTCATATCCGCGAAGAGCAGAGATAGAGGGTGGGTCGGAGAATCGTGTGAAGCTTCGGATCAAAATGCACCGTAGGGACTGCCGAATTCCCAGGAGAGTTCGTGGGAGGAACCACTCACGGCATCGAACTATTCGAATCAATGTTTACCCCCTTGACCCGAAACTTGGTCGGAATTTAACGGTTCGCGTATTCGAGATCGACACTTCGACACCCCCTTCAACCCTTCCCCACTTCTCAATTAAACACTCGCTCGTAACGAGCAAGCGCCGGGACGCTTCTGATTTCGAAATCGAATCTCTGAGGGGTGCGAAAGAGTCCGGAGAACGTTTCTGGCACGTGAGCATACCGCATTATCGATTGCCAATCGGGCCGACGAATAGGCTCTTCGATAGGGTGCATTCGGTGCCCCATGCGTGATCGATAACGATAAAGGCGATGAAGCAGGTCTTTGAATTTACGTTCGGTCGGTGGAAGATCGTTCTGGATTCTTTTGTTTCGCAGTAAATTAATGTCTGTACTTTGCCGAGTGGTCCATGAGTTCTCTTTTGAATCTCCGTGTCGATTGATTCACAGGTGTTAGGTCCTCTGACTCGATCCGAGCCAGTTAGAAATTCCATGGATGATCGGGTAGTCGTTGAAATGGACGTCCAACAGGATTGTTTTTCACGGCTAGAACTCTGTAGCCTCACGATGAGGTTTCGCTCGCCTTGGCTCGAGACTCACTTTCTCTCACTTTCCTCGTTTCACTCGATATTCGCCTACAGCGCTGTACCTTTCTTCCGTTCTCTGTACCCACTGACCTCGCTTCCTTCTCGTCTATACCTCTCCTTAAGCGCCGTAATAGCGTTCCATCAAGCCGATCGACATTTTTCCCCATGAGTAAACTCGTTCGCGTAGCGAAGGAGAGAAAAGAGGGTTATTGAAATGAGGAGAGATAAAAGTAAGGTGAAGGTTAACGAGAATCGGATTGGGCAACGTGTTACAAACGCACGCAGAAGTTATCGCGCGCGGAATTAAAAAGACAGGAAGCCCTCTCAGTATGGTCCACTTTTAAAAAAGGGAGAGAGAGGAAGAAGAAACTGAAACTAGCAGAACCGATCAAGATGACTGGTCGATAAGGAGAATTTCCATAGAGAACAAATTTGCAGGGGTAGGTTTAGTGTTAACTTCGTGAATCTGCAGAGGACAAAAGCAGGGCGATAGGGAGACGGGGAAGGAGAATAAAAAAAAGTGGGGTCGTTGTAAAAGTAATAGAAGCTTTCAGAGCTCCATTCATTTTCTACAGCCATTTTTCATAAATGCTTCATCCGCCTACACCCTTGACCCCTTCTTCACCCCCTCGCTCTCAGAACGTCGGCCGTGTGAAACATCGAGGGCAGGGTGGGGAAGGACGAGAAGAAGATAGGTTTTCAATGGATAGACGAATGCAGGGGGACGGTAACAGAATGCCGGTAATGTTTTATGCATCTTTCATTCTCGCCCTAGACGAGCCTGGAGTGGCGCCGATAGTAAGGATGAAATGATTTTCAATCGTTCCAATTTCACTCGTCGATCTTATCCTCCTGTTTTTATTTTTGTTATGCATTTACATTCAACTTGAACTTTGCTCTATCGGTGTATGGATTAAGACCGAAGAAGCAATGTTTAATTATTTTGTGAAATTTTGCGAGCACGACCGTCGAATTACATGTAAGCGCGGATATACATGAGCAGAACTAACGATACGTCGTCGGTGCCGTGACAACAGGTAAACGGTATGGAGAAGGGGTCCTGCGTTCAGTTGTGAAACGAATGCCAGAGAAGACACATGGTAAAAGCAATATTCATTATTGTGGTAAGTCATCCCCGATTATCTGCGTGCTAAATACAAAAAAGAGAATTAGCGAATCAGTACTAAGGCCGCTGCAGACCGGTTTTAAAAATGTATGTATCGAAACAAACGCTTGACAATATTTTATCTGTTCGGATGTTTGCACTATCCTTTTTTATCGTTATCCATCGCGTGTTGGATAATCACTCGCCCGGCACAAGGAAAGGATTAATCACTCGTGTGCAAGTCCACCGAATAATTTCTTAAGATAATTACCCGCTCGTCCGAGATAATTGAATTGGACGGGCTTCTAATCCATTCTCTTTGGCGCAATACACAGGACAGTTTCGATCGGCACAGCTGACGGCTAAGTCCGATTATCGATTCGTTAATCGCCAACGATTCTCTGCAGTTTGAAACCAACAAAGAAGCCATCCTAGTTTGATATTTTCGCGTGATCGCTTACGACGGAAACTTAGCTTGCACATTTAGAGGGGCAGCAAGGCATACGTCAAAGATAATATGCTGCATTGTAATGAAATTTTTACTGTTTCGACCAAATAAAATGATTTCCTGTGTTCACGAATTGATGGCTCCAAGCTCATCTGCGAACTATCTCTCTTTGGCGAATAGACCTGTAAAAAGAAAAGAAGATTCGTTTTACATCCCTTCCGACAGCACCGGAACTTCTTTTAGCTTTAAAAAGTCTTTCGACGCAAGGGAGTTTTTTTCATAAAGAAGTTACTTTATCGGCGCACGGCAGAAATGACAAAAACGGTATTAACGGATTAAACCGCTGAAACTCGGTTGAGAGAATGTATATCCAGCACGCATAAAGCCAACATCGTAGAAGATTCTCTTTTGCGGAAAGTAATTACGCATTACGTTGTGTCTCGCGAACCCCTTTCTTTCTCGGAAATAAAATTCTTTCGCGGAAGCTCGTACACGTACCCAAGCGAATATATGCGCGTACCTTCGAATCTCCTACTTATATCCTTTCTTCAGTTCTCAGTTCGATACGCGACACATCTTCGTCGAGAAGAGAAAGTAAGAAGGGCGAGTAAAAAGGTCACGTGCCACGGTCCCCGACTCACTAGCCCGAGCTCGGTGTACTCTTTGTTTCGAGGAATTCATTAGCGTCCTCATTTCGGTGAATTCATTAACTGCAACGTTTGCTTACCCGTTGGGCGTTGCGACGCAGCTTCCCTTAGGAACACGTAAACTTTATTATGCGCTTTTCGCGGTGATGCACGCGGACGTGGGTATGTTTAACTCCCGAAGTCTCTCCGCATATTGCGCGTTCTTCTGCCTCGCGATAATTAACGTGCACGCGTTGCCCACATCACTCCGCTCCTCCGCCTTACTCTTTCTTCCGCTTCACCTCTTGTGAAACCCCTCAGGCAATTTCATCTCCCACGCTTAGAAACGATCGTGGCGTGCGTCGCTCGCTTCGTTACAGCGGGAACGTCGACAAGAACGGCGACGTGTCGAGCACACGCTATTTATTCGACAAAAATCACGGGGACCCCGCTAAATTACGACCCTAGAAAACCACCTACCTACATGCGCGTCAACGCCTCGCAATTCTCAAAACCGACGGAGAATTTCTCCTCCGTTACGAGGTTACGCTGGTAATTTTGCAAAGGGTGCGCGTTATGTTCAGCTGCTTAATTTCCTCGCGAGTGTCTGTAATTGACTAGAACAGAACTACTCGGTATTATTTCTCTTCTCACGTCCGACATCCGTTTAATTGGACGAATAACGTTTACGATTATGTTTAATGGAATGCTATATTAACAAAAATTCCGTGCGTTTCGAAAAGTCGAGCGCAGCGGTCGGAAATTGATTGGCGAAGGATCAACAATGGAATACTGCATATTGTGTAAAAATGTCGATTCGGAAGCTGTCCCGTGCTGAAATATTTCCGCCCAGATTATTTCGATTCGATCCTGTTATATTAATACTGTCTACATCCGCGTTTGCCTCGCCATTTAGCCGATATAAAATTCACGAGATTACGTTCAATTTTGCAGTATTCACGCTTGAAAATTGTATTAATTAATGAAGGAGCTTCGGTTAATTATAATAAATGATCATAGCTGGTAAACTTCACCTTCTTGCTCTTCACGAAACCCCGAGCTTGGCATTTCGTAAACGGAATTCGAGAAATGCGCCCCTTTGGGAGACGAGAGCCGGTTAAAACATGGTAGTCTCGCATTTTCTCGCATAGCGAACGTTCTTCGACACTTTCCCAAATCCTAATACCGTGGACTTTATCGAGCACACGAGGATGAGGCGTTTCGGCGCTTGTGGATTAGAGGAAGTCTCTCTCCACGTACGCGTGCACGCCGCGCGAATTCTTCGCGCAGCAGCGGCGTCGTACGACCCCATATCTCATTTTTTTTTATGCAAGCCTTTCTTCGCCGCGACACGCGAACGGAATGCGCGAAATGTATTCTACCTCCGGAGAGCGGAGACACCTCCACGAGAAGGACAAGTGAACATCCTCCGCATTCTCGTGCAAAACGCATCACTCGACTGTTTTCCCTCTCTCTCTCATCTTTCTCACGACACATACAACGATCATTTCCACTCATCGCGCGACAACGATCGACTTGCCCAAAATTCCAACCACGTGCGCTTCAGCCCGCGTACAAGCCATCGTCGGCAACGATACGAATTGGGATAATTTCGGGACTCCGGTTAACAGTGTCCAGCACCTTCGTCCACGCGTTCATCTCGTCCTCTCCTCTCACTTTAGCCGAAACTGTCGCCTCTACTAGAGTTTAAACTTATTTCCCTTGTAAACTGAGCGGCACTGTTTAACATCCAGAAAATGATTCGAGCCGGCGCTGGGTTATTCCGACGTTACGCGGTGTCGACTAAGCTAATTAACATAAAACACGGGACGGAGTGCGCGGATGCGCGGCAGGGTATACAGTGCTCGGGGTATTCCTTCCTAAAAGCAAACAGGAGCACGGATGTAATTCATACAGATAAAACTGGCTGGCGCGGTGGTGGGGTCGCTTGCCTGGTAGGCTCGTTCGTGCACTCGCGTACGCTGTCCTCCGGAGTTCTGCCTCCGCAATTAACCGCACGCTGCGCTTTAAAATAAGCGGCAGAGGATTTACGTGTGTCGATCGAACGGACCACCCCTCTCTTCCACTCCCTCCTCGGTCCCACCACCCCGAAATGTTTCCGGGATAGCCACGAGAATGAGGGGTGGGACGAGAAGAGGAGGTACCACCCTCTTTGCGATTATGTAAACTCCGTAGAGGGATGGAGAGCGAGGATTTGCGGTGAAACGGGGTCGCGGAGGAGTGAGAGGAAATATTGTGTTTACGGTGAACGTCCATTGACGCAAATATTTTTGTAATTTCGGCTTGGAGATGAAACGCGCGCGTTGCGGCATGGAAAGAAAATGTTTTGGACCGGGGAATGCGAAGCGGTCACGAGATTGGAAGTTTCCATTGTGGGGATGGGCCAATGCAAATAGTCGCTCGTGTCCCGTGAGAAGGGCATGGCGGTGCGGAACGGATAATCAAATTTAGACGCTTATACGTCCGCGGGTGACTAGCGAGAAAATTGAAACTTGGATCTAATCCAGAGCAACCTGAGAGCCAGAGCTGAATTCGCGTGATTCTTGTGAAACGGGGATGCGTTCGCGATGTAAATATTAATGATGAAATGGCGAGCTCGTAGAGGTTGAAATAATGCGGACAATATTAATTGGAGCGGCCGAAGAATTGTGAGAGCGCGAGGGGAACGTGCTTTCATATTCAATCCGTTTCAAATTTGAATCCATTTCGGGTACCGCTGCTGGAAATAATTCGAGGGGCTGCCTGTAACTCAGGAGATAAAAGCCCACCACCGTCGTCGTAATTAACCCGGGCTCCGGCAAACGTTTACCAATAAGCGAAGGATTTACGTGTTACGAATGATTCCTCGACATATTTTCCAAACGTTGCGACACGCAGGGGCGCTGTTACGTAAATCTGGAATGAAGGTCCTGCTCGTGCAGGTTGTCGAACGTGGAGCGTCGTTTGCAATTATTTTTTATCGCAACTAACAATATCGATGGCACGTTCGTACTTTCATTCTCACGCGACTGTTTATGTCAATTTCTATGATAATTTTTTATTTATCGAAGTCTCCTGCTAAGGTTTTAATTTTTTTAGAGATAGTATGCGAAATTTATTTATTCGTTTTGTTTTTTCTTCAGTGTCCCTGCATGATCGGAGAAAAACGCAGCGTAAAGAGTTTAATGTAAGTTCATGTCAATCCTGGTAGATTTTTATCATCTCGGCGTTCGTCACATTTCAAATAGCAGGCTTAAAAAGGATATAAAAGAGAAATTGCGCAACAATTGGCCGGATCAAATTGACGTTTTTGTAGTGGCGTGCCTCATAATGAGAACGCGGGATTTACGTGTGTCCAGCGAGCTCTCGAATGTTTTGGCCAAACAATATTGGCGCTTTGAGAGGCGCGCGCGGGTATTCATGCGAAACGATGTCAGCGGACGCGCTCAGCTCCCACGATAATGTCAACTACGGGAATTGCGTTGAAATCGTCGAATGGGAGGGATAAATATTTTTCATGGCATTATCGATAATCGGCCATTCGGTGACGCGATTTCCACGAATGACGGAAACATTTTACGCGTTAATTGACTTCTCTTTAATTCATCGCGGAACTCGCGCAGGGACAAATTCGATCCAGTGCACGAGAATGCCTGCGAACAAATCTGTAGAATAATGATTAATTTTGAAATACTTCAACTCTTCCCGCCCACGTTCGTAATTATTAATAATGAACGGGTATAGGTGCGTTAACCCCTTGGCATACACGATATCTGCCAATTGCGCGAACTATAGTAAACAAGAAAGTCGGTCGCGCGCCGTGCCATTCAACTGTTCAGCCGTGTACCCGAACTGGCTCAAAATGTATACTTTTCATGACATACGTGTATATATTTCAGTGCAACGAAAGGAATTGTTGAATAATAAACAATGTTTAGGTACAAATAGTAATTTTAAGACGTCCAGGGTGTAATCATAATCAATTGATCAGTTGACAAAAATAATTTATTATTTCAAAGTACTCTGACTCGTGGCTTTTGTTTATGACACAAATTCTTTACCACGAGTCAGACTCGTGGTTATAGGCCAAAGGGTTAAAGAAATTGCAAATGGGATTGATCCACAGTCAATTACGTCCCCTAATTAAAATTAGTCACGTGTGCACTTCGTCCTCGTAAATCCAGCCGAGCGTCGATCTGCAAATTGCATCCGCAATAACAACCCTTAGCGATCTCAACCTACCGTAGGAGTAACAAGGAAACACATTCTATTATGCATATAACGCCAACTCACCGAAACAATTGCTCCACCTTGGAGAAAAAATTAGTAGAGAACAAGCGACAAGCTTTTCGAAGCGAAACAGTTGGAAAAAAAATTCGTTAGTTCGTTGAAATGCAGCTTTCCGTAATTACGTTTGCACTTAACAATGCATGTTACGCGTATCTTGGAACGAATTGAAAGCTGGCGATACGAGACGATTGTGGCGACGTCCATACGCTCACCTGGAGTGAATGCAGCCGCGATATTCTGCAAGCGAGCTTTTGCGCTCCGTCGATGACATTGACGCAATTAAATGGCTATTTAGGAAACTCCTAGGATACCGAATTACGTAGAAGCAGCGTTACGATAGCAGCACTGCGTTATGATATTTGCGTGGGACTGATGGAATAACGACGAGCCACTCTCGTAAGGATGCGCGTGAGATGGAAAGGAGGCGATTCGCCGAAGAGGAGATGCAATGAAAGCCCCGGAGAAGCAGAATTTCTCCAACGAATTTACGTGTACGATTAATTAAATCGACTCTGAATTACGAGTCGAGATGCGAGGACGCGATGAAGACGATTGGACAGGCCCCTCCCGCGCAAACGAACTCTCACGCCCACGTCTCTTTCTCTCCTGTTCTCTTTGGGTTTATCAGCCTCACCTTCCACCTCCTCCTTTTCAAACCTCGTAGGAAGTAACGTTTCGCCGTGAGATAACGCTCGGAGGATTCTCCGTGAGTTCCCGGATTAGACGAAATCTACAGGCTGATTTCATTAGTGCCGATCCGAAAGTAAAATTGCGAATAAGACAGAGTTCTCGGAAAAAAATTCTCCGGGCTCTCTAAATTCTGCCTGGGTAGAAAACGGAGGCAGATCGATCTTATAATTGCGCGTGGAATCGATTTGAAGTAATTGAAGGTGATGGACGGAACGCGCTTGTCGTAGAGATAGATAGATCGTTGAATGGATGGATAGTCGAGGCTATATCTATATGGAGACGGCTAGACGAGCGAGGCGGTGGATAGCTAGATAGGTGTATAGATAGAGGGTGAGCGAGAAAGAGAGGGGATGTGAGGGGGTGACTCGAGGGTAGTGGACCAATGAGTGGGTGTGAAAGATGAAGCGAAGAGGAGGAACGTACAAGGGGGCACGGACGGGGTGATAGAGACGAAGAGAAGAAGGAGGGAGAAAGAGAAAGAGGAGAATGATAGGAACAGGGATGTAGGAAGTGTATATGCGAGAGAGAGAAGCCTAAATAGCAAGGATGGTTGCGTGAGAAGGATAGCCAAGGCAGGAAAGGACGCTCACCGCTGGAGTGAGCGAGTGAGTGAGCGAGTGAAAGAGATAGGCAAAGAGAGAGAGAGAGAGAGAGAGAGAGAGAGAGAGAAGGGTAGATGGAAACAAGCAGGACTAATTTCTCGCCGGCGTGGACCGTTAATCGCAGTTGAATTAAGAGAACGAGGAGACGAGTGGAGATAAGAGCGAAGGGTGGCGAAGGGGCGCCGGTGGAAGGACGAAGAGCAGGAAGAGGTAGTCGTTAGAAGGACGAAGAGAGGAAGGAGAAGCCGCTAGGAGGACGAAGAGCGCGAGGAGCAGCGACTCGGTTACTGCCAAAATCTCCTCTCTCTTCCTTCCCTCTCTCGCTCTTCTTTGTCGGCGTCATATCACGCCAACGATCCTCTCCTCCCTCGCACATTCGTCTCCACCTCTACCCTCTCGCATCCACCCTTCCACTGCCATATTGTTCTGTCCCAACTCACCTCCTCTACGGGGGTGGCTTTGTGCACCCAAGGCGCCCTTTGAATCCAGCGTCGAGGAGAAATTTATACGAAAACTTGACAACGCTCGCTTGCCCTCCAACTGGGTTTGCCAACTTTCGAGTCTCTCTCCTCTCGTGCTCCTCTTCACTCATCCAACCCCACTCTCTCCGAACTTCTTTCCTCTGCGCATCGTCGATCGTCCTCAGCCCGCACACTTTCTTCCCACACGCAGCGGAAGGCTTTAAAGCGGCTTAAATTGCCTTCGACGAGCCATCGCGCTCTTCCGTAAGATCGATAACACGAAAGGCACTCAATTTCTTCACCCTGTTTCTTAAGATCGTTCGCGTGATTATTCGATCGGGGCGCACCGATGGTAGTCGAATATGCGAAAATGGAATTCAAACATGGGCGAGCAACGAACATTCCGGTTACGAAGATTGTTCCAGTAGCTTCGACGTAGGCGTAGGTAGGAACGAATACTTATCTCGTCGCAATATGGATACTTTCGTCGCGATAAATTGCGCTCTTTAGCTCGAACTCAAACGATATTAACTCGGCTGTATCCTCCTGCTGTGTTTACATTAGAGCCCCATTCTTCGACCACCGAGCCCATACTCCACGCTCGTATCTACCGTTTCGCACACCCGTTTCCCGCATCTCGCGGTCCTCAGCGCCAACAGTGGAACCTTTGCATTCAGGAGAAAATTCCCGAAGCTTTCGTGAAAAGCACATGCAATTAAGTGCTCACCCGCTCTCCGCACCTCCACAGACGAAATCGAGTTAATCCTTTCTGGTGCAGCGCTATGGCCGCTCGTGAGCATTGAACGCGGGCCTTAAGCGCTTATTTAGCCCAGTGAATTTGCATGTCACATTGCCATCGAGTACCGTAATTTCTTTATCTGTCCTATGCAGACAGCACAGTTTGCAATTACTGTTGTATAACGGCGCGGATGAGTCCACCGCTGAAAGGAAATTAAAGAAGACGTCGCGAGAAGACGCGTACGAGAGAAAAATACACGGATAGAGTCTAAAGTATTTAAGACACACCACGATCTCTTCAAACGAGAAAGAGCCAAAGATCCCTCGAGATATCCTACGGGCACAAAGTTCAGCAGAGAAGAAATAATGAACGCTCCGCGCCGAACTAATATGGCGCGCACGCACACGTCGCCACGGGTACTCGACGGTTGGCAAAAATGCTCAGCTCTCCCGAGATCTCGAGCGTCCTAAAGGAACGGTTAATTACATCGTATTAAGTGAAACTCCTACGTCGGAACACTCGCTCATTAAAAACTCCCTCGGCACTCGTGGCAGTCCCAAGTGTCGTCCTCCCGCCCTTCTCCTACTTCTCTCCTTGTCTTCTCCCGCGAAAACGTCTCAATGACGCGCGAAAGGATGGAAAAATAACGCGAAGGAGGGAACGTATCCGTTGGCGGTAAAGCGACGAATTAAAATCGTCCTACGCGAAGGTCGTAGGTTGGGGTGAGTGGAGCGAGAGAGAATGAGAAAGAGAGAGTCGAAAAGGCGGCGGCATCCGACGCGCCGCCGCCACCGTGGCCGTCGAGCGACGGTGTCGAGTGACACTCGACGGCCACCGGCACGACGAGAGCCTTCGGCACACCGAGACAAAGGGGCCGAGTCTACTTGTGCGACGAATGAGCCGTCCCGGCGAAATGCGGGGTAGGAATGTGCCTTAAGTAGTCACCCGGCTGATATTCGAGACGAGCGTGCCCCCCGCTGAAAGAGGACGGATGCAATTCGTCAAGACGCGAGGAGCACGAATCAAGAGAGAAAGTCCTTTGCCCGAATTTAACTTTCGGTGACGGAGGTAAGTGTGAGGGAGTTGAAACGTCGAGTGGCAAAGTGCGAAGTGACACCGTTCCTCCTTGTATGCTAACTTCGTCGATGCATTTTCTTCCGCCCGTCTCGAACCTCCTTTCACCTGATCCTGAAAACTTCTCAACTCTGTTCGTCGCCGCGCGCGGTCTTTTCATTCGCGGAATCACAATTGCTCGAATTAAAAGGACTCCTTGCGCGAGGATGTGTACGAGCGCGTGCTGCCGAGTGCTCGTATATTGAAACGGAGGTGTCGGTTGGAATGGGGTGTTCACACGCGAACTCTTTAAAAGTTCGCCGTGGTTCATGGCGCATAAATTCATCTCATTTATCTGGGTAATTAGCAGAAGCGCTCGTCCACGTGAGTTTACTCGAATTTAATTCACTCGCGTGAGCTACCACCCTCCGCTAAGCGCTCTTCCATCCTTCTACTTCGTTCTCCCGTGTTTCTCTTCCCCCCCTTGGTGCATGTTCCATCTCTCGCAGGAGCATTCGGCGTCCCCGACATTCCTTGGAAACTTCTCTTATAGGAGATAGAGGGGTGCTCCTGGTGGAACGAGGACTTCCGTCTTATTATTCGCGATTCATCTGACAAGGTGTATGGGGTCTTCGAAAGATACGAGCGTGGCGGGGATGATGAACAAACGGGGACACGGTTTGACCTCGCGTAGGACGAAAAATTGGGATTCTCGGGTACGGTGTGATCTCAAAAATGTGACATTCACCTGAGAATAGAGTAATATCCTGGTTTATTTATTAGGAAGTTCAACCTCGTCCGCGATAAAGTTTAAAGTTTCGCAGGGTCGTGCGAACGCACACTTTCCTTCCTTACGAAGTTTCGATGGACTCGTCGATGAATTAATTAGTACCAATTTTCTGGAAAATTTTACCGAGGAAGCCACAGGGGCGGCTAATTTTTTTTCCCACGTGCACCGGGCCCACAACTTTTTTTCATATTACACTAAAGTCCGCAAGCTATTTCGAACATAATTAGTAAAGAAGAAAGGTGAAAATTAGTACCAATTTACGAAAAATTTGAAGTACCGACCTATCTTTTGAAGTGCGTTTCAAGTAAAACTTTTATGGTAACAGAGAAATGATTGGAAACAGGATTGATGAAAAAGATTGAAGTAGAAAGGATGAAAATCAACGACGATACGTTCTCGCACATTTCCACCTCTTCATTTCCTCTTCTTCCACTTTTCAATGCCTCGTTAAATCGATATCGATCTCTGCCATTCGCCCCATATGCAACAGTGTTGGAATATCCATCACTGTAATTATTCCTGTTGTGGTTTGCGATCGGCCGATCGGTACCTGAGCCTGACGCCCGAATGGCACAAAACACAGGTTATGCTAAAAGCATATACAAGCCTGCCACGCATTGCCGTCCACAATTTCCACCGTGGTAGCCACGCTCGTGTATCTCGCCTTGCGATTGGCTCGTCCCTTTTACAAAGCTCCAATCGATAATGTCCGACCCATGGATGCCGGAAGATGTGTGAAAGGCCAGGAGAAGGCAAGAGTGTTGAATGGCGAATGTAATGATGATCGGACCATAATTGTTCGTCAAAGACGGATCGTCTGAAATCGATTAAATTATGCATTCGTACAAATGATTTATACAGAGTTGCGCGCATCTATTCTTCGAGAAATTGCATTAACGGAGATTAGTAAGGATTCGTATCATTTTCGCTCGTGGGCGACACCTCGTGTCAGATTCCACGAGAGATTAGAACCCTTGCAAGAGCACCAGGCGTATCCAGAGTTCCTCCTTGAGCTGGTGAATGAATTAACGAAGCGCCAAGAAAGGGGATAGATCGTCCGGAGGATTAATAGATAGCCTTAATTTGATGAGGGCCTCCGCGAATGTCCAGAAAATTATCCTCTCTGCTTGCTACCCCGCTTATAATAATCAGGATATCTCGTGCTCATGCATGCTCTTCTCCGTAGTATAAGGTTAGCACCGAACACCTCGACTATCGCATCATCCTGATAAAAAATGACAATACACAATGCGCGCGCTCTCGTCAGAAGCGACGTCGATGATCTTGTAATCTTGGAGAACGTGTCATTAATAAAACTGTTTTTGTTTATCACGGTATCCGCTTAGTATAATTTCTCTCTTCTTAGAGTTTTTTTCCAGACACTATAAACAGCCAGGATATTCGAGCTAATTGAATTAAGCGTTCTTCAACCTGTATATCATTAGGGGTGTTTACGATCTTCCTCTTCTCGCGCCCCTTCCTCGTCACTTGTTCACGCTCCAGTTGCGCGGAATAATCGAAAACAAAACTTTCTCTCACCCCGTTCGGTTCGCGAAAACTTGAACTTCCCATTTACCGCGTTGGCAAGCAACGAGGGGCCTGCTCCTTCGCTCCGGTACCAGGCGTAAAATTGATAAATACAGGCAAAGTTTCTTTATACTTGTCAATCGTGGGTAGAGGTGAAAGAGCGTGATCGGGTAGGATGGATTCCAAAGAAGCAGTGGACGGTTGGAAAATGCGGAAGGGTGAATCAACAGCAGCGGAAATGTAAAAGCTGTTCACGGACTCGCTGGCACGCGCTCTTCCTTTGCCCGCGATCGTCACGAATTCGAGTGTGCGGGTGCGATTAATGCGTTTTGACTTGTCGGTTCTGCCGGCGCGGCGGTACTGAAAAAACTTGGAAACAAACGTCACGGCTCGTCGAGGATCCCCGGCGGATTCACAATTCGATTGACGTGTGGGACGAATTGCTGACGCGCGGGCGAATGAACCCAGATATTGCGCTTTCCCCGTGCTAGGGCTTTTTCCTCGTTCCTTCTTTTTTTACCCCACCATTCGTTTTGTCGCGTAGTTCGATGAAAAGGGCATCGATTCGCCGAAGTGAGGAAAGAGATTTAACGGAAAATCGTAATTTGTTCGATATCGAACAGCAAGAATAACCAGAAGTCCGATTACTCGATCGAATGCACCCCGGCTACGAAATTACCTTTCCTCTTTAATCGCATACCCGCTCTCGCTGTATGTACATTTTACTTCGTGCACTTGGATTAAACCTAACGTAGTAACTAACACGGTTTTTCTACGCACGCACTCGTTACTCACTCTGCTCTTCTTTTCTCATTCGCACGAGTTTTTCTCTCGCCCTTCTTTCATTCCACGATACCACTGTGTAATGTAGAAAATGCCTGCTTACCTGCGTATGGAATGGAACACGCACGTTCGACTGGATCAATAAAGATTCCCACGACGAAAGATAGGGTTCTGCGTGAAATCAAAAAGAGATGGCTGTGCGACGAAGGTGCAGGAGATACGGGGGTGTGAGACTAGGATGGGAAGGAACGTGGTTGCTTGCGACAATACGAGAGCACACAGGGGAAGTGGAAAGTATAAGACGGAGGAGAGGAAGTTGAAAAGAGGCTTGCCAAGGCAGATTCAAGATGACACGCGTGAAGAGTTTCCGCTACCTTCTCCGCGACGATTGCTGCGGTACTTTGCCGCGAGTTAACGCGAGAGAGAAGGATAAAGGGTGAGAGGGAGGGAAGGAGAGAGAGAGACAGAGAGAGAGAGAGAGAGAGAGAGAGAGAGAGAGGGAGACTCAGGAAAAAGTTAGTGGATTCCGTGTCTGCGGCGCGAGTCGACGGTAATGGTTTGAGCATTTCCTTTTCCGTGATCCTCGCGTTGGCCTGGCTCTCGCGGCGCGGTACCACTGCGCAAGGTGACGACCGACGCAATGGCATTAAACGTGAATAATCGTCGAAATGTCGCTCGCGCTCCCTTATCGCGCCGATTTATTCAGAAGTATAACCGTGAAGTATTCAAACGACTTTGTTGTCTCTCCAGTTTATTCACTTGGCGCATTGATTCTCTGAATTACAGACTACGTGCCTAACAGAATTGCCAGACGTAGCGCCGTGCAACGGCACCGTACGTCTACCGCCACCGTGCGAGGACTCGCCTAGCAGCGGAAGCAGTAGCAAGGATCGCAGGGACGAGAGTCCTCGCAGAAGGTGTCGAGTCCTGGCGCCGATTCTGCTTCTAGTGACGGCCCTGCTCCTCGGGGGTCTCTGTCTACCATTGCTCCTACAATCCGCACCTGCCACGCACCAGCAGAGGCTGGACGTGATCAGGAGGATCCTCACTGAAGTGCCTCTCATCGATGGGTGAGTAGCTTTATTTTTGGGTAAGAATGTTGAGAAATCTTTCCGCGTCAGGGTCCTCGCTCGCATTGTCCAGTTTTGATATATTTGTAAATAAATACAGTGAAATACTTTGTGGCTGTGTAATATAACGAAATCTTGGGATTTCAGGCACAACGATTTGCCCTGGAACGTTAGAAAGTTCGTGCACAATCAACTGGGCGAGGTTAACTTGAGTAGTGACCTTGGTAGGGTTGACCCTTGGGCGAAGTCGGACTGGAGCCACACGGATATTCCTAGATTGCGTACTGGACTCGTCGGTGCACAGGTGAGTAACGCATGGAAAATTCATTCGTTCGAATTACGAAATTGATTTAATCGTTCAACCTGCGCACCCGAGCCTCATCCGCGAAGTTGGAAAAATTATGACAAATTAATTGTTCATTACTCTAGTGGAACGAAGGTTCGAAAAATGGTTCTGGGCGAATTATTCCATTATCGCGAACGGCTCTAATCGTACATTTTACACGGCACGTAAAACGAGCACTTAGAGCCTCTCAATGGTTTCGACGAGCACTTACGGGCTCTCGATGGCTTCAGCGAGCACCACTTACTCTCGCATTCTTAATGATACTCGCCAATGATTCTCCATGAAAATTATAGCGTATCATTGTTCTCATGCCAAAATCACTTCCCATTTCCGACTTTATAATGGAAGTAACAATGCCGGAACGGACGCTCGCGCACCACCGCGTGCACGGTCGATTATTTCCAATGCGTCACTGTGCAATTGCGACGCGCGAACACTCGAATAGAACTTTTGCTCCGGCACTTTGAGCCACGCTAACGATATTTACCGAATAATAGACCATCGCCCGGCTCGACGCTTGTTTCGTGCGGCTCGCTCGTGCTAAACTTTTCTCAGAAAATCGTGCGCGTTTTGAGAGCAGCCGGCACGATGAAAATCCCGGCGGAAAAGTCTCGCGTGTGTTTAATTCCATCGAAACGCGCGAATTTTCCAGCCAACCCCGACACCGCGAGGTGCTCGTTAAAATTATAAGCTTCGGGAAGCTTCCACCGTCGCGTTCGCGCGATGCGTTGTACGAGCACCTCCTTTCGAGAGAAAGATTATTTAAATCCATGGTACGTTTTCACATGGCGAAAAAAAAATGGGAAAAAAATTTCGAATTTTCCCATTCGGTTACACATTCGCGCGTCCCCCGAAACATCATTAAACAGCGAGCCAAAATCGAAGGTGGATGGAGCGAAGGGGGAAGGAATTGTGGATGCGTTCGGAAGAGAAAATATGTTAATTTATGGGCACCGCGGATCCGGAAACGAAGAGGAGAGAGTTTCGTTCCCACCGTAGCCATGCATACGCATTGCAGTATCCGCTGCCTGTTCCCCGGAAAGTAAATTCAACCTACTCTGTCTAACGGATGGGAGAGCGCGAAGGGGAGAATAGTTTGTTAACTCCGAAAGTTGGTTTGAATCGGCGATGGGGAGCCATGATCATAACAATTGCGTTCGCATCAAAGGCCATTATTCATCGTTAGAATGGCCTGCGAAACCGCCCGCGGCAACTACTGAAATCGAGAAAGAATCGCGCGAATGTTCCGCGGCTTGTTCTTGCGCTACAACGTTGGTGCCAATAAATCGCGAACCATGCCCGTGACGATGAGCAGGACAAACAATTATCGAAGTAATATTTATGCGCGGGGGTTTATCCGAATATACGCGGTAAATCCGTCCGCTGTAAATTGCCATTGGTAAAACAACGTACGCCGAAAGGCGTTAAACCGAACGAACAAACTTTTCGTGCATTTTGCCGATAGTATTTTCTTTTTTTTTGCGAGGACAAGGCTTGATTTATGTTTCGGTGTAGTTTCACGGGGTGATGTTTAATCGGCACGCGGTACTATGTAGTTATAAATTAAATTCGCAGGCTTCGTAACGGGTAATCAAAACAGTCTTCTATTATCTGTACCTCGTACGTAACATTCTTATTATCCCAAAATGTCGGTTCTGTGCATTAGATAGATTGCTCTGCCGTCCCCGCGAGATCTACACGAGAAAGTCAGATTTCCACTTGAAAAGATCGAAAATATCAAAGAGTCCAGAAACTTTGGTTCACGCAGAAATTGCAACACCAGTTGTTGGAGCGTCGCATCCGCCCGACCGGTGGTCCGCGCTTCCGTTTCGCCTTCTTTTTCAATCCCGTATATCCCGATAAGTTAGAATGGTTGAAACAGGTCAACAAGGAAGTACTAACTTTTATCTGAGTCGAGGATCCTGTTCGCACCGCCGCCGCGCGCCGGTCCTTGCCATCTTGGCAAGGATATAGGCAATCAATAGGTACAGATGAACGGATAGAGATAAACAGATAGACTGTTGGATAGATTGAAGAAAGGTGGAGTGAGAGAGAGAGAGAGAGAGAGAGGACAGAAGAAAGCGAAGGACACAACGGGAGACAGGAGATACGAGAAGAAAAACGTAGAGAGAAACGACGAGAAAGAGAGAGGAGATAAAGAGGAAGAAGATGAGAGACAGCGATCGCTTCGAAATCTCTCCTCGCCCATCCAACTCTCACATACCCAGCCCACACAAGCGAGTGACGTTCGGGGTCACGAAAAGAGTCGAAGTCGCATGTCCGAACCAACTGGAACGTTTTAACTTGAACGTCGGTAAATGGATTCCTTTGATCACGTAACGACTTCGTTTTTAATTCCCTAACCACTTACGAGAGGGTGAGCCCGCGATCTCGTTTTGATACTTTCAATTAAACGATAAAGACGAGGGAGAAAGGGAGGAATGTAAAAAGAGAGAGAGTCTGAATTGAAAGAAGGAAAGAGAAAGAGAGAGAAGAGAAACCTGTTGCGGCGATCATGCCGCGTCGCTTTCGGCATCGTGAGCCGACTCGCGTTGCATTAGCTTACGCGGAATTTTAAGCCACAAAGGGCTAGGCCTCAGTGCGATGCCACGTGTGGCGATACCGAAGTTCGACGAATTGGCGTCTCCAATTGCGTCGTCCGATCGCCCTTTGTCCGATTAGAAAACGTATCGAGACTTGCGTTGCGTTTCGATACATCAGTCAGTCGTCTCTTAGCCAAGAAGCAGTTCGAAGCTTTACAATCTGAGACCCGCTTCGCGTTCGATCTTTTGTGGAGCTACGCACACACAATAAAGTTTTTAGTTCTTTTCTTATTGTTACGTGAAACAAGGGAGAATTCATTTAACCCTTACATCCTTACCAGAATGAGAAAATGCGTGTACGTGGACGTACACTAGACCGAAGGGGGAAATAGGTCCCCTCAGGTCACCGAACATCTTTATGGTCCTTCGAGCCGGATGTGTCAGTGTAGACCGCTCGGCAAATTAACTATTAACGTGTGCTCGTTCGCGAAGTGTGCTGAGAGGACTCAAACTATTATTATCAGTGAATGTCGTTTGACAAGTTATTAACAGATTAATAACAGGAACAGTGTCTTCACATGCTTAATGCAAGTGTTTGACACGTTAACAGACGTCTGCCTGTGATTGCTAACAGGCATTTATCAGGCCTTTACCAGGATTTATCTGGACTTATCAGAAGCTACCAGGACTTATCAGGATTTACCAGGCTGGTCGGATCATTTTCCGAACTTATCAGGATAATGTCAGTGTTATCAAAATCTATCAGGAAGTACCAGTGTTAGCAGCATTTATCAGGACCTTAGCAGGACGATACCAAGATACCGACTAACAGGATATCAGTTATCAGAATCTATCTATCAGGACCTTATCAGGACGATACCAGAGGTATCAGCTACCAGATCGACTACTATCAGTGCATCCCGGTCTCAGGATTTGCTGTCCGGTGATCATCGAGGGCGGAAGAAGAAGAAGAGGGATCGTGTGCAGACCACAATCGACGCTCGAATCGACCGTCGGGAAACGTCGTCACCGTAACAGGTTAGTCCCCGTCTTCCTTCCGAGTCCTATCCATATTTTTCATCATCAGACTGCTGCTATCTGTGTGTAAGAATGTCCGAATTGAGGGATTTAAAGGCGGCGAGGGGCCAAATCAAGGCCGTGGTCACTAGGACCCAGAAATATGCCGACAAAGTAACAGACGCTAACGTAGATAGAAATCAGCTTAAATTGCGCCGCGATGATTTAGCTTCGAAACTCCGTGAATTTGACGAGGTTCAAGGGAAAATCGAATTAATTGATGAGTCAAGTGACCACGAAGTGGAACGCGAGAACTTCGAAGGCTCATTCTACGCGACGATGTCGAGACTTGACGGACTATTAGAACAATTTTCATCGCTAGCCACGAGCGCGCCTTCTCCGTCGCCATCCCAGCAATCGGTTGAAACCATGCAAAATAATCAGATTCGCTTACCGAAAATAGATTTACCGCAGTTCCGCGGATCATACGAGGAGTGGTATCCTTTTCACGACACATTTGTCTCTTTGATACATAACAATGTTTCGCTATCTCCTATTCAGAAGTTTCACTATTTGCGTTCATCTCTAAAGGGCGACGCGGCCGACGTGACGCGATCCCTCGAAATTTCGGCTATCAACTATATAGAGGCTTGGAATTTATTAAAGGGTCGCTATGATAACAAGCGCCTCATCGTGCAGACGCACTTAAAGGCTCTCACAGATTTACCGAGTCTACCGAGGGAAGGGAGTGTCGCGTTACGTCGGCTGTTGGACGGAGCTCTCAAGCATACGAGAGCTCTTACCGCCTTAAAGCGACCAGTTGCTTATTGGGACGACTGGCTCGTGCAATTGATAATAAGTAAATTGGATCCGGTTACAAACAAAGAATGGGAGGTTAAGCAAACGCCGTCGAATCTGCCCACCTTTGAGCAATTGATTGAATTTCTAACGCATCGTTGTCAGGTGTTAGAAGCTGTAACAGGAAAACCCCCGAAGGCCATGGATCTTCATAACCAGCAAGCGCCGCGACGCGCCGTCGCATCGAACGTCGTGTCGAAATCGTTCGCGTGCCAAATATGCAGGGGAAATCATTATATCCATCAATGTGATAAATTTATCAGATTGCCGATCAGGGATCGTATCAGGGAAGCTAGGGCGAAAAAATTGTGCTTGAATTGTCTCCGGTCCACGAGTCATTACTCAACCATATGCAATTCGACTCCCTGCCGAAAATGCAACGGGAAACATAACACACTGCTTCACTTAACGTCAGAGCCTTCGCAAGGCGTCTCGGTCGTCGCAGCCGAATACAGGGAACCAAGCGGCGAAGCCGTGGTTTCGAATATCAGTCGTGAGTTGCAGGGCGAGACTCGCCAGCAAATATTGCTCTCGACTGCTATGATTGATATTTTTGATTATCAGGGAAATACGATAACGGCTCGAGCGCTGTTAGATTCCGGATCTCAGTCGTCATTCGTGACTTACGACCTGGTTCAACGCTTGAAGTTGAAACAGAAACGGGTGGACGTGCCGATCGTCGGAATTAACCAGGCGGCCACCCAAGCGCGTCATCAAGTTACATTACGGTTCAAATCGCGTTATAACAATTTTAACAGAACTATCCAGTGCATTGTCTTACGAGAAATCACGCAGAGGTTACCCGCGGTATCAATTAACAGAAGCAGTTTCGAAATTCGGCCAGATATCAGATTAGCCGATCCTAACTTTCACAAATCCGCGAGGATAGATGTTTTGATCGGGGCTGAACTTTTTTATGAGCTGTTGTGCGTAGGACAATTTGGGGCGTCCCGTTCTCACCCTTATCTGCAGAAGTCGCATCTCGGTTGGCTTGTTTCCGGCCGCGTATGCAATAGCAATGCTTCCCCGACTTCAACCGTGTGCAACTTAGCCGTGCGCGATAATACTTTAGACCAAATGATCGCGAAATTTTGGGAAATCGACAACTGCACTGATAGAGGAGTGCGTACGCAGGAGGAAAAGTTCTGCGAAAAACATTTTCAATCTACGCACAGACGAAACGCCGACGGTCGCTTCGTCGTACAGCTTCCGGTGAAGAGTGACAGATTACGGGAACTCGGTGATAACAGATCCGCCGCGTTGAAACGTTTTCTTAATCTAGAGCGTAAGTTAAATAAACAACCGGAACTAAAGCGTGAGTACGCTAAGTTTATAAAGGAATACGAAGACGTAGGTCATATGAGACTATTAACAGATGACAATATGGAATCGCCAATCAGTTATTACATGCCACATCACGCGGTTTTCAAGCAGAGTAGTTTAACGACAAAGCTGAGGGTAGTCTTCGACGCGTCGGCTAAGTCCGAAAGCGGAGCTTCGTTAAACGACGTGTTGGCGGTCGGTCCGACCATACAAGAGGATCTGTTTTCTATTATATCGCGCTTTCGAACTCACGCATACGTAATAACAGGTGATATAGCTAAAATGTACCGGCAGGTTCTCGTGGACGAATCTCAAGTCAGTTTGCAAAGGATAGTTTGGCGCGACGATGAACGAAAGGCAATAAGCACCTACGAGCTGCTAACAGTCACTTACGGCACGGCCCCAGCGTCGTTTTTGGCAACACGATGTTTAAATGAGATAGCTAGGGTAGAGGAAGAAGCCTTTCCGAAGGGCGCCGAGGTCATACGACGTGATTTTTACGTAGATGATCTATTAACAGGTGCAAATTCAATTGCAGCGGTAGTTGACATGCGCGATCAGGTGATCGACATCTTGTCCAAGGCGGGTTTTGTACTCCGTAAATGGGCAGCCAACGCGGTCGAATTATTAGAGGGCATTCCGGAGCAATCGGCCTCCGACATGATCTTAAATTTGAGCAAGGAAGATGAGCTACGCACGCTCGGCGTGCAATGGAATCCTACCAGTGACATGTTACAGTATGCC
This sequence comes from Tiphia femorata, assembly GCA_944319695.1. Lineage (NCBI taxonomy): Eukaryota > Metazoa > Arthropoda > Insecta > Hymenoptera > Tiphiidae > Tiphia > Tiphia femorata. The sequence continues at coordinate 5,132,398 of OX090904.1, forward strand.
GTCCCGATGACACCACCCTTGCAACGCATTACTAAGCGCACAATATTGGCTTCGGTAGCCAAAGTTTTTGACCCACTAGGCCTGATAGGTCCGGTGATCGTCACTGCAAAAATAATCGTGCAGCGCTTGTGGCAGCAGGGCCTGGATTGGGACGAATCGGTACCAATTGCATTGCACACTCTATGGTCGCAGTATGAAAAGCAGCTGTCTATTTTAAATCGAATAAAGATAGACCGGCATGTCATTTGTAAGGATCCAAGTGAGATAGTCATGCACGGTTTCGCGGACGCATCCGAGAACGCATACGGAGCGTGTGTTTATCTAATGTCAACGGATCGTCACGGAAATACTTTGACTCGACTACTTTGCGCCAAGTCGAGAATAGCGCCACTCAAAATAATTTCACTGCCGCGATTAGAATTGTGCGGAGCTCTGCTACTTGCGAGACTCATAAATAAATTAAATGCAATCTTATGCGTGCCCTTTAAACGTGTGCATTGTTGGTCTGATTCCACAATTGCGTTAGCCTGGATCAAGTCACCGTCTCGCACATGGACGACCTTCGTGGCAAACCGCGTTTCCGAAATCCAGGAACTACTGCCTACAGCGCTGTGGGGATATGTCCCATCCGCACAGAATCCAGCCGATATCATATCGAGGGGGGCGACGCCGGCTGAGCTTTTGAATCTCGCGTTGTGGTGGGAAGGCCCAGTCGCGTTCTGCAGAAATCGCGACAGTACAACGATAGAGCCCTCGTTAGAAGAGATACCTGAAAGGCGAAAGACTCCGGTTGCCTGCGCGATTGCATCAACGGACGGTAGTGAACATTCGCCAGAATTTAGCAGAATGCTATTTAACAGATTTTCGAGCCTCACGCGTTTAATGCGAGTAACCGCTTATTGCATTCGGTTCATGCAGAACGCGCGCGATGCACATAACAGGAATACAGGTTCCTTGACCGTTTCGGAGCTCACGAAGTCAAGAACACGACTAGTTAAATCGTGTCAATCGCACGCGTTCGGGGAGGAGATTAAGGCGCTTCTATCTCGATCAGGCAATTCCTTAAAGGGAAATTTAGCCAATTTGAATCCCTTCATTGACGACGACGGGATCATGCGTGTTGGAGGTAGGCTCCAAAATACAACCTTGCATTATGATAGCAAGCATCCGATTTTGCTCCCGAGGGCTCATCCCTTCACTTCGCTGATTATAAATCACGAGCATAAAAAGAATTTGCACGCGGGTCCGCAACTAACACTTGCTGCGGTGCGAGCCAATTATTGGCCAATATCAGGTAGGAGCACAGTCAGAAACGTAATAAGCAAGTGCGTCGTCTGCTTTAAAAATGCTCCAATAAATTCGCGTTACGTAATGGGAAATTTACCAGAATCGCGCGTTACTCCGTCTAGGCCATTCACCAATACGGGTGTAGATTATTGCGGTCCCTTTCTCGTAAAGGAAGGGAGGCGTCGAAACGCCAAGTTTTTAAAATCCTATGGTGCAATCTTCGTGTGTATGGCGACGAAGGCCGTACACATTGAATTGGTAACAGACATGTCTACGGACTGTTTTATTGCGTGCATGAAACGCTTCATGGCCAGAAGGGGTAAACCTGCGAACATATACTCCGACAATGGGTCCAATTTCGTTGGGGCTAACCGTGTCCTAGGTGAATTAAGGATGCAAGTCTTCGATGACGTGGCTAGAAACAAAATAAGTAACCAGTTGACCATTGAAGGAGTCAGCTGGCACTACATACCACCTGGTGCTCCAAATTTCGGCGGGTTATGGGAGGCGGCGGTTAAGGCCGCAAAACACCATCTAAGGCGCGTAGTAGGAAACGCTTCATTAACGTTCGAGGAGTTATGCACAGTCTTGACACAGATAGAGGCAGTATTAAATTCTCGCCCTCTCCTACCTTTGTCCGCCGACCCACGTGACCTCAACGTCCTCACCCCTGCCCATTTCCTTATCGGGGACTCCCTACTATCGGTTGCCGAACCCGACTTAACAGATGTACCTGTTAATCGACTGTCTCGATTGCAACACATTGAGCGGCTCCGGCAACATTTTTGGCAGCGATGGTCCAAAGAATATTTAAACCTATTGCACCAGAGGCCGAAGGCGGGTTTGCAGACCCGTCATCCACTCCAGGAGGGCAGTCTAGTCGTCATTCGCGACGACAACCTTCCACCCCTGCGCTGGCTACTGGGCAGGGTGGAAACACCGATACCAGGCAAGGACGGAGTCGTCCGCACAGCATTAGTCCGCACATCCAAGGGGACTATCAAGAGAGCCACAACAAAGTTATGCGTCCTTCCAATAGAGCCACCATAGAGACTCTATAACCTTGTGTTAACATGTTTTTCTTTTTCTTTTCTTTTTCTCTTTATTTTTTTGTGTGTAGCCCAACTTACGTATTATACTTATTATAGAGCGTATCATTGCCTATACCTTACATGTATATCTTATATAATACGTGATTACTATATCAAGGTATTACCTTAGCTTAAGCGGTTTGGCTTAATTTTCGTGTTAGAACAACTAACGGTTGCGTTTCGGAATGACACTTGTCACGATTTCGTCTTGCAAGGAGAAGCAATCACTTCTCCTGCGATTCTTGTTTTGTTTCAATTTTCAAGCAGATGCGATATTCTGTATCCTTGTGTGCTACTTGCTTAGACCGGCACTGAAATTCGCATCATTGACCATCAGTTCTTTGGAATGCTAGGCTTTCCAAGGGGGCCGGCATGTTGCGGCGATCATGCCGCGTCGCTTTCGGCATCGTGAGCCGACTCGCGTTGCATTAGCTTACGCGGAATTTTAAGCCACAAAGGGCTAGGCCTCAGTGCGATGCCACGTGTGGCGATACCGAAGTTCGACGAATTGGCGTCTCCAATTGCGTCGTCCGATCGCCCTTTGTCCGATTAGAAAACGTATCGAGACTTGCGTTGCGTTTCGATACATCAGTCAGTCGTCTCTTAGCCAAGAAGCAGTTCGAAGCTTTACAATCTGAGACCCGCTTCGCGTTCGATCTTTTGTGGAGCTACGCACACACAATAAAGTTTTTAGTTCTTTTCTTATTGTTACGTGAAACAAGGGAGAATTCATTTAACCCTTACATCCTTACCAGAATGAGAAAATGCGTGTACGTGGACGTACACTAGACCGAAGGGGGAAATAGGTCCCCTCAGGTCACCGAACAAAACCTGCAAGACTCTTGCGGTAAGTAGTGGCCGGTGCAGACATAGAGAAGCGGTGCGCACATGTTCGGCCTGGCTTATGTATCGGATTAAGAACGGCCGCAACGTCAGGAGCACTGGACTAGCAGAAAAGATCGTTTCACGTTTGCGGTAGACACAGGTTAATTAATACTCTCGAGGACAACTCCGTGTTTCTTGTAAATTACCTCTCACTCCTGTTTCTCTCGGTCTTGCATTTTCTTCTCGTGGCTCTGAAACGCGCACAACCACTCTCGCCATTTCCCTTTTCGTTTCCATTTTCAATTCCCTTGTCTTCTGCATGCGTTTGCATCTGGCTGGCTGGTCGTGGAGGAGAATGGTTTACGAGGGCACGGGAGACGAGACGAGACGAGCCAAGATCGAATTCGCAAGACGGAGAGTTAATTTGCATTCGGGATACCTTGGTTGTCGAGTTCGTCCTTCTGGTGGAGAAATCCGAGCACTTCTGGATTTTTATAGTCTCGTTGAACTTCGGCTTGGACTCGTAACGAAGGGAAAGTACGAGGAGGTGAGTTGAACTGCAGAGGACACGCGTGTGATTTATGAGCCTCCGACCGCGATCATTTCTCTCTCGTATATCGAGAATTTCAAGACAGTGCCTCAGCCAGATTTCGATCGATGCTCGAAAGCGAAGGTCGTCTCGAAAACTCGATGGTTTTATATGTATAGTGTTATCGCGATCGACGAACGCCTGCTTTTATTTCGTTCTGTGATCAAAACGAATTTGTCCAAGACCCGCTAATTAATATTTTTTCTCTGGCGAATCAACGAATAAGTGAGGGGTCAAATGTGTGGGAGAACAGGACTGATAGAATACTAGGAAGACTAGAAAAATAAGGAGCACGAAAGAATTTCGTTTCAACTTCGACGACCCACGCCAATTCCAATCTCCTGAAACTACCAGGCTGCTTCTCGCCATTCCTGTTCCCAACGTTACCAACGAGCACTTTTAATCTCGAGAATTTATTAATGTCTTCGGCTCAAAGGCACGAACACTCGCTGGCCTTTCACAATTTTAGTATTCCCGGAGAAAGGCAGATTCGCCAGAGATACGATTATACCTCTGTGTACTTAGGAATGCTTTCGTGAAATCCCCTCGGGATCTGCGGAGTGGATTTTGTAAATCGGGACGGTTCGAAATGAGCGTAACGCAGAATGTTTTCCGAGCGGATAGAATTTGTTATTCGCCTATCGAATCAAGTATGAGTTCGCGGATACGTTCGCCAAATTTTACCGGCGCGAAGTCGTTAATTAAAAATATTCAACCTTTACTAACGTTTTACGGCGTTCCTCGTATTTACCGAGCATCCCCCTTCCATTCAATTTTTAATCAAACCACTGCACAATTATGACAAAATTTTCATTTATAAAAAAACCAACAAACGAGGCGATCTTGCTGTCTCCCGTCCGATGCTCGCGGCGCGAAACAAAACTCAGATATTTGAAGACCGGACGACGCGCATCCCTGGCGTCAATTTTAACTAATTGGAGAATCGATTTGTACCGCAGCTCTGGTAACGACCGTCCTGCTCTGCGGCTGAATTTGCAAGCACGTACACCTACTCTTCTCTTCCAAGCAGGTTCAGTCCACTGGCCCTTCGCAGCTTCTCTCCCCGTTAAAACCCCGCCTCTCTCCACCTTTCTCCATCACCCAGGTCCTTCCTTGCGTTCTAACCCGCCATTCGTCCCAGACGTCCTCCCTCTTTCACATTGTCTCTCGGCCTCCCACTCTCAGTCCTGCTCTTCGCTTCTGTTAACCACCCGCCTTTCGCCCCCTTCGGATCACGGAGGATATTAATGGTCCTCTGGGCGCGTTCCATGACAGAGGCAAGCCAATTTCGATTTGGATCAATGGCGACACCATAATCAGCAAAGCCCTCGGTAGAGCCATTCACTTAGCCCGAGCCCGCTGGCACCAATCGCTGCGCTAATACGCCACTACAGGGCTACTACCGGTACCCAAACCCAAGTTCCGCTTGCTTCAACACTTAACGTCCATCGCCTCTCTCGTTCTCTTTCGGTCCGAGCCAGCCGTTGCCTCTTTGTCAACTTTGACCGCTGTTCGCGTTGTCCGAGGCTCGCTGTCTTTCGTTGTTCAATGTACATCCTACGTCTTTGATCCTGCATTATCGTTCGCTTCTCTTCTCCAGGCTACTCTTTCTCTCTCTCTTTTACCTTTCTTTTCTCACTTCTCTTAGCTTCATCCTACGAGTAAGCGCAACGAACGTGCAATTACGTTCCAAGTCGCGCACCGCTCGTTCTCCTTTCCACCCTGCTGTTTTCCTCCCGGAGATCAGTCAGCAGTTCGGCCCGACTGCTAACCTTCGAGATTAGAGCAGAGATTAGATCGCGGCGCATCCTGTCCAGGGTGCATGCTTCCTCTCTTGGGACAGTTGCCACTGCTGTGTAGCGCTGAAGAGGAGGGCATCGTCGTGAACGATAAAGCGAGAGAGGGTGAGACTCTCCGGTTGGAGAAACTTTGGCATCGGTCGAAGTACGGCTGTTGTAGGGTAGGGAGCATTCGGCCGAACATAGGAATCGTCGGAATGGATAACCGCGGAGAGATGCCAAACTGCACCCAGTGAATCTCGGCGCGATGTACACCGTCCCGCGTTTCTGCCCCGCATTGGCCACTTACAACCGTGTCCTTAATTATAATTAGTTGCGGCACTCGGTTGCTAGTGTGTTTTCTTCCTCCGATCATTTCGGTCTTTCACGAACAAGCATACGATGTTTTTCTACACGATGCGAGCAGGAGGTATCTACAAATGGTTTGGCGCAGGGAATTTAATGCTTTTAAAATTGGACTGCTGGTCGATCGATGCCTGGCAAACATTTCGTGTACTTTGCAAATGTAGAGTACAGAGACGACAGAATAAACACACGGCGCAACGACATAAACCGGAAATAGCTGTCCCTCTCAAATTGCAAACTATCGAATATCCAATGGGGTCCTTTAACTTCTTGGACGAATGTAGGAGGGAAATGTAGCGTAATTTGATTCGTTTAAATAACTTTACACATTTTATTCGGAATATTCGATTGTCTATATATCACGTAAATAATACGTGCATCCGTCGCGCTTGGGTTCGTTTATAATTTTTTGAGGAGAGTCATACGTTTCGCTGCATTTCTGTTTCGTAGCTTCTTTTAACCAGTACTTTTAAAACGAATACGGAATCGTTTTTATCCAAGAGTCTGATTTTGATACATGTTCGAAGTATCGGTCGATTAAACGTAATAATTTCAAAGATCGTTACGGTCTCTCTCGGTGGCGATGGCGTTTCAAGCGATTAGTCATAATGGGCCGGTTGGTATAATGGCCGAAAGTCAAGAGGTCACGTACTTATTACGTATTCAGCTTGAGTCGTGCTTGCATTCGAAACTTCGGCGAGTTCACACTGACACTATTTGGACTTGGAAAGAGGGTGAAGGTGGGGAGCGGAAGTAGAGATGAGGAGGCCAGGTGAATACCGGCGGCTCAACTAACGACTTTGCTAGTGTCAATTGGTCCGTGGAAGTGCACAAAGCAGAAACTTGAGGCTTCGATTACCGAGAACGATAATTGCCCGATCCTACTCGACGTACGCGCCTTAACCTCGCGACAATGCTTGGCCTTTGCTCACGAAACTTTCGCTCTTCGTAATTAAAGTGAAACGAACAAAGTGTACGCGAATAATGAAATTGTATCATTGATAGTTTACGTTCTTTATTCGCGCCAAGCGATACGAAGATACAACATTTTTCACCGAAGATCACGCACGACCGATAAACAGGATAAATTCGCAAAGCATAAAGAATATTCTAACTTCCGCGTGTATCACGACAAAAGAGACTTTCAAAAAATAATCGATAACATTCGTCACGTATTCGTGTGAGAGTTTTCATCGGGCCAATAGGTACGCGCGATCTCACTGACACGAGAATCGCTTAATCCGCGACTTTAGCCAGGGGGGACACTTCTAATCGCGTGAAATGTTTAGTTCATTTGCTATCTCGCTCATAGCCGTACTAATACGCGATAATGGCCGAATGATAACAGAATAACTGCATAACTACTGTCTGGACATGACTAATTGTTCTACTGCAGCAGCGGCCAACTCATAACCCCTGGTAGCCTAATATCGTGCACGGCCGTAGCAGCGTGGAAGACCATTATCCAATTTTCATTTCAGATGTTAGGGTCCGGAACGTTGCCTCGGTACCCCTATCCGTTACACTCGTAATTCAAGCCCGGTTATCGTATGCTCGCTGCAATTGCATATTTAGGCTTGGTTCTGCTGATTCGCCTTTACCACCCGTAAACTTAATATCTTACAATCTACGCGTATTAACCAGCCCGGGTTTGTCTTTGGGCGAATTGTAACGGACGAAAATACGAGCGTTGTCTCACGAGGTAGACGGTAATGGCTATTTAAACCGAAGGTTCGTGAACAATGGAACACGTACCTGCCCATGCTCCATCTTCCATCTTCCGCAGGGCACGGCAAGTATCTTACCCACGTGATTGGGTCTAATTAGTAGTTTCCCCATTATCGCGCTTCAATCCCAGCCAATTATATATCTCGCATCGATCGTATCGGACCCCATTCCGTTTCGCAAATCATCAATGAGGGAGCACCGAAGTTTCACCCTGCCGACAAAGTCAATCTTGCAGGATGAAAGGTGCCGATATGCCAATCACGTCCCGATATTGCCAAAATGGGGTCGACGTAATATTCTCACCTCTTGCCCTTTCTCTCTTCGTCTCCATCTCGTTCTCGCACACAGCCACGAAATCTCTCCGAGATGCAGTTCGCGTGCCTATCGACCAAAATTTCCACCATATTCTCGCAGATAGATAAGTATTTCGACGTGTGAGAATTAATGCACGCACGTATCGAGATAAGTGGCTGCTCCGAGTAGGTTTTCAATGTATCGACGTTACGAGATGTTATTCCATATATTCGTTGTAGAACATCGGCTGATCGAGTAATTTTAAAATATCACGGTAGCGCGTATCCCGGGGAGGGTGAATATGAAATGGGATTTGAAGTGAATGCGAAATGAAACCGTGTCCGTTTGGGTATTGACGTCCCCCCTTGCCACGTTACAACGTGTCATCGAAAATGATAGAAAATCAGATTATAGTAAATACGTTTCCGCGAAATGATCGAGGCATTCCCTAATCACAAGCTGCACATTTCTATCGTTGCCGAATTAAAATTATCAGATCACAAGTCGACGATCTCGCTTTCAGCCATGGCCGACTAATAAACAATACTTTTTGGATGTGTCCTTTCGTTTTCGAGCTCCTGCTCGTCCGCAACGATGCAAATTTCGCAAATTACCCAAATTGGCGAAACACAAGGCAAACTTGGCCACCAACGTCGAATCGATTAATCTAAACGAACCACGGGAATACATTCCGTTATTACCTAGCGTTCGGAAATTGTTTCATTAATCCTATGATATCAATGACGACTGAAACGTGTCGAACCAGGGTGATCATTGCGATAATCGTCTCCGGTGAATTATTTGCGCAATTATTTTCATTGTGTCTACGAGCGCGTGTGATTCGCGGCATACGAAACCGACGCGCCCGTCACACGGCGCGGGTCGGTCCGTTTGGCCGTCTGCGCGCCTGCAACTATTTGTTCGGCAAATATTTAATCGGCGAAAGGTGCCGACGTGTCGATCCCCCTTCGATATAACCAAAATGGGGTTGACATAACGGTATTCATCCATTCCGGCGCATTTCGCTCGCTTCCTCTTTCTCACCCTCACGTTCCCTCCCCTCCACCCACCCACTCACTGGTCTTGTGCACTAATGGAGATCTCACGGTGCACGCGAATATACGTAGTTCAGGATTGTCCTGGCACCGGCTACATACCGTTACCACAGTAGTAATTGCAGGATAGACGCGCTCACTCGTGGCAGGGCAACATCATAGACAACAGTTGACGGATAATGGATCCTATCTTACTTGTTGTCGTACGTACGATCGATTCTCGTCACCACGAAGAAAAAATTCGAGGATGCCTCGTTACCCGCGAACAAAACCGCAGGCCACGTACACTTTGTGCAAACAGCCGCGATTTCTCGTCAAAGCGGCGGCGTCCAGCGGTGTGCATATAAAACTGCGGGCCTATCAGAAATCGATAGCTATGACCTGATAAAACAGGTAGGCGAAACGCGAACCGCGTTTGATGCAGCCTCGAGAAGAATTTAGTTAGTGTCAGAGCTCGAAAAGCCTCCATAACACTGCTCGATTAGTCAGGGGGTGGAGAATTATCGGTGTGGGGGGTGCCTCGGAGAATCCGAAAATTCACAGTACAAGCGACGAACTCGACCAAAAGACATGGCAGATGTCGATACGTCAATCACTTTTAGATATCACTGAAATCCGGCATATTTGTACGAACGTGATCCTCCCTTCCACGGCGTACCGCGCGGACGATATTCCTCTTCACCTCTTGTCCCCTTCGGCCACCCTCGCGCCCTTCAGGACGGATCAGAAATGCCGCCAGTATCACGGGGGTTGACAATCCGTAATAGCTGCGATACGTCATATTCAGGGATCACCACGGGCGCGCGGCGAGCTCGACGTCGCGTCCGGACATTATTAATCAGTTGTGAAGAAGAAGCAGGGTGTGCAATTTGCGAGAGGAGCTGATATTCCAAAGCAGCACACGTACTGTCGCACGTCTTGAATCCGCGTGCGCGTGTTTCCTTTCGCTTCGTCATTTCGTCCCGCTAGCTCACCCTTTTCTCGTGATCACGATCTCACCCGACTCGAGGCTCTCAGAAAACGAGAAGAAAGTTGGCCAAAAGTGTCGGCAGGTGTCGATATCGTTCATCATCCTTGGAAATCGCTGGAATCTGAACCGCGCGCGCCGTGCTTGTCGCCGTGTTATTCTACGTGTCCAGTATCGTGTCTGGTGGACTAGGCGACGCGGTGAGTGAATAAAGCCTCTCCGACGTAAGGATGATAGATGATCGGCCGACCGTTTGACGGTGTGGAATAGAGATCTTAAGGGGAGAGAGAGAGAGAGAGAGAGAGAGAGAGAGAAACGTCTCGACAAGCTGAAACGTTAGGTTCGGACTAATCTTGGAGAAGGGTGAAGACTGGATAAAAAGGAAATTTGAAGAAGGTAAAGAAGGGAGAGGAAGTTAATATTAACGGAGGAGAAATTAGACATTTGTAGAATTGAAATGTTAGCGCGTGGGATGTGGTGCACGCAACATTGGTTTGCCGTATGTCGTCCGCGGCATGCGTGCACCACTCCACCGACATACCGCGGCCATAATTAGGTCACCCCGCCACGCGCATATCCCACTGGCATGTGTACCAGAGAGATTTTTTGTGCAGAGAAATTATCCTGTCGTTCCTTTGATTTGTAGTTAGACCTGCATCGTTAACTTCGACAATCGATCACTTCGATGAAGCACTTTTTAACATGCTGCTTTTTACAATATTTCTTTCTCTAAAATATCGCCTTCAATTCCAGTTGAAAGGATTTTAAAAAATGTATAGGATTTCATCCTAATTATGAATATGAATGGCGAATCATACTCGATTGGAAGTAGCCGTGGAAATTTTCTCATTGTCGATGAACTTTTTTCCGAAAAAGAGTTAAATTCGTAAAATGCATTGTACCGCCTATGTCAGGTTTCTCCTCGTTTTACGTCCTTTCGTGTATTATTCTGGAGGTTGAAAAAACAAAGAAATCCACTCGACTACCCGTCTAGAATTTTTCTTGGATTTTTTTCTCTTTCAACTTGGCGAGATTTTTCTACGTAACCCTTTTTATATTTTCTCGCTTTCGAGTCTGCAGAGTCCGTCGACCCTGGCGAGTGAAAGAAAAGAGTAAACGCAATCGTTAATCAACGTAACTTCTCGCCTGAAACGTTCCACCAGACAATCACGATGGAATCGATTCTGTCTGTCGAGCATCTCAATTCGGCTTAGTCCGCTCCATGGCCTTTCCTCGCCTTCCTCTTCCCATTTCTCATTTTTCTCTCGTAAACGCATCGTGGAACGGTTTCCAGCAAGTGCTAATAACGCCAAGTGTGCTTTATAGGGTTGCCCTCTTCATGAGAAGTATCGATTATCCGGGCTTTCTGCCAAAAGGTTAATTTCCGGTCCCACAATAAAGATGACTTACTGTGATTGGTTCGCCACGCGCTGGAAATAAGCGCGTAACGAAGAGCCACTGCGCCAGGGTGAAGATCTGTTGCGAGTGGCATGAGAAACGTTCGTACATTGAATACGTGCTGGGTGGAGGCGGCGAAGGCAGTAGGAGAGGAAACGAAAAAGAAGAAAGTAGGGAGAAAATAGATTGTAGACCGAACAGAACAACGTGAGATGAACCATGGGCAGGGTGGGGGATGACGTAGAAATAAATGCGGAAGGAGATTCGGGGGTGAGCAGAACAAGGAGCATATTCAGGCTAACAGTCCGCGTCGTGTTATAAACAGAAACTCGCATGAATAATGATCCGGTGTAATAATAAAAAAAAGAGTTGAATGCGCGTACGATGCATTTGCCTTTTTCGCAGCGAGAGAATACTCCGACAATGAAAGGACAGAGGAAGGTAATTTTTTTTTCAGACGGTCTCGCACACCTTCACTCGTGAAATTCTATAACTCCGGTTGAAAAAAAGAAGTTGTTCGCGTTGGACGACGTTTTCTTACGCACCACTACGCTTCTTTTCCCCTTTGTGCCTCCATTCTCCCGCATCTCCGCCACTGCAAAGGAAAAGTTTTTAATCATAGCGAATATTGCTGCATAGTTCCGTTCTCGTTGGAACGAGATATCCGAGACCGCGTATAAAGCGTCCACAGTATGTGTTTACTGCGTTGCGATGAATTTCATTTCCCGTGTCGCACTAACTAATTATTTCGAACATTTATCAAGGGACATTTTTCCATTCACACGCACATCGCACTCGCGTAAAAGAATGCCACGTTACACAATCGTAATCAATCCCAGATATTATTTTCCACGGCGCAAGAGCGCGCATAATATTATCATCTTATAACGTACCCTTGCTACACCTCTCGCGCACGTATACCTGCTGGCATCGTGCGCGGATTAAACGACAAAAATCCACAACACTTTTTTATTCGATTGAAAAATGTTTTCCACTAGCTGGCCCCCGCGTTAAAAACAAAGCGCGCGCACACGGGCCAGAAACAAATCATATCTCCAATGTATTCCGAACTTCCGTTTCTCTGGGGGATAAAAAAAAGGGGATATTGCACCATTGCGGAGCCATTGTAGGAAACTTCCACGTTTCGAACATCCTCGTATTCCGTACGCTCTCGCACGGTGTAAGAACTTCGCACCAATACAATCTTCCGTCGCAGGGTACGTAACAAGGCTAATGCGCCCACTCGTAGAGAGTACAATAATTACAGAGTGAAAGAGAGAGAGCGTTAGAGAGAGAGAGAGAGAGAGAGAGAGAGAGAGAGAGTGAGAAGGTGAACGCGCATAGGTATCTGTATACGCAACATCGAGGAAGACTCGCGAACGCGCCGGTAACTTTCGCTCGGGATGGGGTACTGTTTATGGTTAACTGCGGTGCTATAACGCATAAATTAGGTCCCTGCTCTAAGTTTCGGCGAAGACTCCCTCCCGAAATCAATTACGTTAGGTTTCCGCGTTAGCCCATTAAAAGTTAATTCGGGGATAAATCATGTCTATTGTTGGCGGCCAAAAGCAAGACAACCTACACCGGCAACGGCTCACCATTAATGCATATCGCACGCACGTATCACACGTTCGCCCCATACCACCGAACGAACAATGGAACGCACGGAAACTCCAACTGCCATCCTCTCTCTCCGCTTCAACCACCGACGCGCACTCGCTCGCCACCCCTTCGAGCGCTTATCTTCCAGCGTACCAACCGTGACGATATTTTTTCCTCTCCTTTTCGAAAACCGCACCTGCATTCAGCATTACGCCTCGGCATCGGTATTGTGCGCGTACCAGCGCCAGACTTACCCTGGCTAGAACGCGAACAGAGAGTAGAACTACGCGCGTCGTGCTAGCAAGCACGCACACACCCACCAACTTTATTCGCGCGCTAATGCGTGCGACACGCGGGACGTGTTACACGCTACAGACGGATAAGTGATCGAAAGAAGGAGTAGGTACGATATCGTGCACAAGTATTTGGAAAGTTTCGTTAACAATTTCATATGTTTTTCTTTTTTTATTATTAACATGAATAACTATCGTTGAGATGTGGAATACAAAGTTTTTTCTTAAAGTATGTTTCCAGTAATATAAACGTGTTTAAAATATTGTGTGATCAGGAATTTCGAGAGAGCAGTGCTGATTGTTTAAGAACACGAATTACCAGTGAATGTGTAGTCTTTATTTAATCTCCGTCTGAGATCCGCTGCCGGGGGCGCGGTAAGGTAAACCTCTCTTTAACGACGATTCAGTACTACGCCCAAAGTACGATTAACTCTCAAAGGCCCTTTCGGCTTTTGTCGAAAATCGATGAAAATCACACGAACACCCACACACCGATAGACTGACAGACAAACGTACCTAGGCACACCCAACACGCAACGTCACCGAGAGTCGGTCTCTGCACAGCGTATCTTAAGAAGATAACGAAATATCATCGTCGGAATTTTGGCACTACAATGTTTCTGCACGGTAGTGTACCTGGAAGAGAGAAGTGGGATGAGTGCAAAGGAACGCGACGATCGCGCAGGCCTGTAAACGCATATAAATATGCTTATGCGTCTGTATGTGTGTGTGCATGCACGAGAGGAGAGATAAAGACTATGGCCGTATGCACAGGAGCACGCTAATCAAAAGACACGTAGCAGCACTCAGAGATGAGCGAAACAAACTAGTTCGAGCGCCTGCCGTCTACGACGTGCCGATCGTCGTGTGAGCTTTTCGAATGTATGCAGAAGCTGGTCGTGTGCATACAACGTACGCACGCGTAGGCACGCACACTCGCGAGCGTGCCCACACGTGGACAATTCACGGTGCAGCACTAGGTGGCTATTTCCACGATTAGTATGAGCCTGCAATACCGCAGTTGTTTCCAGTTTCTCTCTTCTCATTCGCCTTCCTCTTCTCTCTCTCTTGCTCTGTCTATCTCTTTCTCTCCTTTCTTCTCATTCCTCCTAGTTCCTTTCCTGATGCCACTCCTGCTCCTGTGTGCATATGCACCCCTTCTCCGACGTATACGTAATAGTACGCCTTGTTCTCTCCTTGCCTCTTTGACTACCCCTCGTTTTCCACCCCTCTTTTAATGTCACACGAAAGTCATTCAATTAATACGAATAACTTCATTAAGTTTTCGTCATGCTTTCTTAGCTGCAGCCGTGAATTTTTAAAAATGCCCATCGAGATACGCGATCCGTAAAATTCATATAGAACAAAGTAGAGTAAATGTTTGCGCCGATTGATGCGATCGAATGAAACAGATTGGCATTGCTGGCAACGATGAGAAGCTGACAAAATTTCGTTTTCGTAGTTTTAAGTTTCTATTGATTGTGAGACTCGAGTCAATCGTTTTGTCGAAAGGAAGCTGATGCGGTGCAAGAAATTAAGTAGCATCTGTCTCGTTCTCTTCCGTGCTTCATTTCGTTGCACGCTCGACTACGCACACCCTTCATCCCGCAGTAAAACACGTTCCATCCTACTTGAATTCCTTTTGTAGTCCACACGTTCTACCTCCCCTCTCTCTTTCTCTCTTTATTCGTGTCAGTGTTGCTCATAGTCTGCGCCGATAAATTGATGGAGCGTTTTCGCAAGCTTGGCTGGGGCTTTGAATTTACACGGAAGGGACGAGAACGGCGCGAAAACTGAAAGAGAAGAAGAGAAGAAGGAAACGCAGAAACGGAAAGATATACTTTCTCTTTCTCTCTCTCTCGCTCTCTTTCTCTGATTGAGCTGCGTGTGGAAAAATTGTGAGAGGAAAGTTAGCGTCGAGAACACACCTAAGGAGGAGAACGGTGAAGGAAAAGAGACGAGAGGGAAGAAAAAGTGGCGGAGAGTGGGCGAATGCGGAAAAGGAAATAAAAGGTGGTGGAAAAGATGACTGCGGCGTGGAGCGCGGAGGAGGCAGGGATGGAAAAGTCGGTGAGACTGCAAGTCGCGCAGATAGAAGGAGACAGGATCGTCGAGTGAAATGCAAATGAGACTCTGTGAAACAAAAGATACGAGCATAAGCGAGCGCGCGCGCGCGAGTCGAGGAGAGGAGCGTCGGTGGTCGTCTTTGGGACGCAGATAGGCGCGATTTGAAATTCCGATCGCGTTGTGGAAAGGGTCGAGAAGAGGCTGCCGGTGCTATATTCCTTGGACCAGCCGCGGTAGGAAAGTAGCGACGATTCGTAATTCGATTATCGAGAGAATGGCCCCGGCGCGCCATTGTCGTCGCTAGCAGCCGCTCACTTCCTCGAAATTCAATTTTTTAGTTCCTCCGAAGAACAAGCCTCGACCTTCCATCTCCTCCATCTCCACTTGCTTCTCTTCCGCCGCTTCCGCCCACCTTCCTCACCGGAGCTTCCTCTCCCCATCCTTCCAAATCCTCTCGCCTCCCCTGCGACGGTTGTTCCGGAGCGAACCTCCTTCAGTGAACTCCGGCAGGTAAATATTAAAATTCGATAAAAGGCTACTCAAAGTAACTACTGCACTTTACCGGTTCCCTGTTTGCAAAATTGAGTTACTACGCGAGGCTCCCAAGTGAGCGCTTTTGCCATTATTGTCTTGGGGAGAGGGAGGGAGGGGAGAAGAGGAAAGGGATGCAAAAAAAAACGCTGCATCCTTAAAGCCCCTGTTCAATCTCGTTGTAATCGATTCCGGAAGATTTTCATTTTCTTCTTGCGAGAACGTCGTCGCGTCTTGCGTGCTTGGCGAGCGCGTAAATAAGGAAAGATAATGTACGATCTGAACAAGCCGTGTCTTTCATTAGGAAAATAATCTGCGAAAGTCTGCGTCACGAACTTGCGCTTGACAATCGCGATCGGGGGGAGAGAGAGTTTATCAGGAGTCTCGTTTATCTCGGAAGAAAATATTCGCAAACTCGCGCAATTAAATTCTGGATGAGCACGGAAATGGGGAAGTAAAGATAAGGCGGAAGAGGGAATGGAAGAGATCAAAATAGCGGCAGAGGGGTGGTATCCACCTTCGGCGAAAGGTTCTAGTTCCGCCATTACATCATTTCTGGCGGGAGTGGAGGCCATTACGAATATTATACTCGAAATACGACCGCATCGAATAATGTCCTTTTGCCTTTGTACGCGCGAACGGTAAAAGCGTAACCTGGAAAAGGCAAGGATAAAAAAAAAAGCATCCTTTTGGCCGGGTGCCCCGTGCCTCTGAGCTATGCAGACGTACAAACGTCGCGAGTGCAAAAATGGTGCGACGCATTTTGCCCGGACGCGGCTGTGGCAGCGTCGCGGAAACTTCAGCCGTCGGAGAATTGGACGCGAAGAGGATTCGATGAAAAATTCAGTTGGGCCAAGTCACCGCGCTCCGGACGCTTTCGGTGTTATTATTTTCTCGCTTTCGCTCGCCTATATCGAGAAGTGCATTTCAAGAGATGTACAAATGTGACGAGTTCGCAAACCGAATAGACATTACGGATATTATTACAGTGTTTCGTTCGTTCGTCCTATGATTTTCGATAATCACGCAAAATGTTTGCGCGACGACATTCGCATGCGACAAACAAAATCACCGCGACTCTCCATTACCTCCCGTATAAAGGTTCTCTCGACGTTATAAAAGGGTGTTATTTCCCCGATGCATCTTTATTTCGCTCCACTGGCTACCCAGTTACGTAATCGAGAAGAAGCGCGCGCCGGATGGCCATTAAATTATCGTGTCATCTTTCAACACCGGGGTACCGTGGCGCGTAACAAAAAGAGCCACACACACGCACACACACACGAAATTCTCTCCGCGACGTTCGTAAGTGATACGTGGCCCGATGCAAAAGATCGATAGTATCGTTCCACCTACCCCACACACGAGAAAAAAAAGAAAATTAAAAGAAACGAATGGAGCGCGTCTCTCTGAGCGAGGCACGTCATAACGATCGAGAAGAGCCAGGCGCCCATCGCGACCAATCAACTTTCCTCTAATCGGTAAAGCGGACGGAAGGAGGAGAGCGAAATGCCAACAGTAGAGAAGGATCGAGAGAGAAAGAGAGAGAGAGAGAGAGAAAGAGAGAGAAAAGGAGAGATGGAAAGAGAGAACAATGCCTCTCGTAAGTTCAAAGTGTGTCTGTGCCACATTAATGGAGGCCTCGCGCGAACGGGATCTACATAGATGAAGTTCAGTGCTTGCGAGTGCTTACGCGCAGATAAAAGCACGCCTAGAAAATGGAGAGGGGTAGGAAACTGAATGTGGAACCGTTTTCCAGCTTCCTTTCCTCTCCGTCTCTTCTCTTGCCCAACCCGCGCATTGCATCCATCGCTCCCTTCGCCTCGTAGACGCCGTAGAACTCCACGAGCACTCCTTCCTTCTGCCTGCTAACTCTGCTTTGACCCCAATAGCAAACTAGAAAGAAGCTCTATGACCGCGGAAAAAGTACATCGAACTTGAGCCTGATCCCTTGACCTCGTCCGAAAAAATGTTTCACCCTTAGTACTTTAGTGTCGTTAAAGATCCCGGAGAAAGACAAATACCAAGCTCAAACGGAAATATCGTGTGGAATAGAAACAGTACGGAGATGATCTTAGAAATAATCCCTCGACGAGCTGTAAAATTTTAAACTGTACTACAGCAATTATCTCACCCCGGATAATTTATCTTCTCGCCTTCATCGATAACGTGTAAAATTTATCTCCCGAGCACTTCGTCTTCCACGAGCGACCCAGCTCATTCCAGCTACGACGCAGTTCTGGAACCGTTTTACAGTATCGGCACGTATCAAACGCGAGGAGATGACAACACGGTTCTCGGAGAAGTTCATTTAAAAAGTTGAGCGAGGAGTGTAAATAGAAGAAAAAACGCCATGACGGGGAGAGGGACAGGACGCAGGAAAAAGAAACTAGTTGCCGATACGTTTTCATCTAAGCGTCCCTTCTATCTTCGCCACTTTCTCCTCGACCCTCGTCCTCATCTTTCCCCGCGGACTCTTCTCATGGTGAGAACTCCCGTGGAAGTTTAACACTCCGAGTTACGACTATTATCAACAACTACAAAAATTGACGTCATTTACTCCGCTTCTCGGCGCTCTAGCGTCCCATGCAAATTGGAATATCTGTTATCGCATCGAGAGCGTCGAACTGGAGGATGTAAGTAAGCAATACGAAGTTTTAAGTTAACTTCTTTCCGAGCGTCTTGTCGAACGAATAAAAGGAACCATTCTCGGTGCTCTCTTGTTTCACATCTGCTAAACTGAATGTAGGTGCAGGAAAACAAGTAATCTCACGATACGCGGGTTTTATTATTGTGTCATCGAGTGGTGTATAAAAATCATTATGAAAATAAACGTGCAATCGCAAAGCAAGCTGCCCAAGAAAAACATAATAATATAAGGAAAGCTTCTACGCTCTTCTCTTCCAAGCATCTTCAGGTTATCGATACGTCGCTCGATCTTACTTTACGCCGAGGTTCTTCGTCTTATATTAACTTCTTTAGAGCTACGCGAGGCAGTATTCTTACTTTTGTATTGTAACGCGAGATGGAAACGAAGAGTCGGAGAGCTGACGAAGTTCGTTTCGGACTTTCTTCACCGAGTACACAAAGATTCGAATCGATAGTATTCGACTACGCGAGCAAAATGTTCAAGTCAAGAATCCGTGAAAAAAAGACAGCTCACGATCTCGGAAGTGATCCGTGGAAAAATGGGTGGCACGGACCCTGGTAAACGTAATATGCGAAAATCGATGCCCGTCCGCACGCAAACACCGACAAATAGACAAACACCAGGTCGTTCTCCTCCTTTGTCGCTGCTCACCGAGCATGTCGCTTTGGAAATCCAAAGTGGCGAAAAATTCCCGACGTATTGCCGTGTCATTGATTCTTCTTCGTGTCGTAAAGCCGCGTGGCAGGCCGCATTAATTTAGTCGGCCTGAAAAATTCCTCGTGGTTAAAAATAAGTTCCGCGCTGTAAAAACACCGACGGGCTGGCAAGTTTCGAGGAGGTTGACGAGCGGAACGAGACGGCGCGCGCCTCTTGAAAGTTTAGCAAGCAGAGGAAATTCAGCCGGTGCTGGTACTCTCGTGCATAGATAAATGCCCGCTCCAACGGAATAGGAGAGAAGCGACGGGCAAACGGAGAGAAACGAGCGCAATACAGTCTTCCAGAGCCGACCTCTCTTACCGAAAATTCGAAGGAGGCACAGTAACCGCGTAAAGGACAACCGCTCGATACTCTCTGCCCTCATAACCCTCTGCCGCCAGTTCGTTGCCCACCACGGTAAAAGCGTACGAATTCGCGTGAGCGAGTATTTTTCTCTTCCAACGGGCGAATTTTACGACGATCAAATTTTTCACGAGATAAATTGAAGCGACGGATTGTCGTACTTTTGTTGTCACGAGGCTTACGAAATTTCCTTCATTAACACATTGGTCTTCATGGTTGCTAAAAGCACGCAAAGTTGGCCTCGCCTTCGCGCGCTACTCCACACTTCGGGGTAACGCAATTTTCAAGCCAGCGATCTCCCAAAGTCACTGAAGGGCTCTATCTTTGTAATAATGAGAACTCACCTGTTCTCCTGTGCTCTCCGGCTTGACTTCGTTTACGCAGTTCGCTCGACCCACAATGGAAACCGTTCCACGAGCACTTCTCGAGAGCACGGGAAAACTTTGAAAACCGGTGACGACTCCGATAGTGGATTCGAATGCTCTGACTTCTGATATCCTACGGTAAAGCGTTCAACCACTTGGTTTGTTTCTTCTAAATTTGCCGTATCGTTTATTTAATCGTCGTTATGGGGTAGGCGGGTATTGGTCCGTGAACTTTCGCATAAAATATCGAACTATCGTAGATGGAACACCGGAGAAACGATTCGTTCGCGAAATTTATGCGAACAAGAAGTTCTCCCTAGTTCGGTTAAAACGTGAGAGCAATGGAAGCGAGAGAAGGCGTGCGAGGCAAAACGATCGCCATATGTTCTTGGGCCGACAGTCGTACGTATGAGAAGATTCTTGTTTGCGCGGACGTTGAAGAAAGGTTCATATGGATGTAAAATTATCCTTTGGTATCCCATGGTCTTACATCGTGCAACCGTCTCGAATATTCACATTTGCTTTGAGAAGGCGAGGCAAACGACAAACTCAGGTGACAAAGGAAATAGTCTGTCCGGCGGAAATCGACGACAACCAGCTGCCTCGGGCTCTAGTTGACGAGTTCTTACAGGACCCTTTGCAAAGAAGTCTCTTGGCGACGCGTCGTCGTTGACAGAGACATTTCGCAAAATTGCGTTTCCGCAAAAATTCTCTTTTCGAATGCAACGACAAAACGGGCATTTCCAAGAAAGCTATTAGAGTCTAGACTGAGTCTAGACCCAGATCTGTTGTTTTTCTGAAACACACACCCCGCTAATCGACGCGCAATTTATTTTCACGAGTAGCATCGAACTTATCGAAGTTACTTTAAACCGTAACGAAAGAACTACGGTATCTCAAAATAATGTTCTGAAACGATAGAACAGATTATCATCCGTTTGAAGCATTTTAGCGTCAAGAGACGACGAAATATCGCTGGTCGCAAAGCTTAACAGTCCTCGCAGTGGTGACAGTCAACGTCGAGTCAGTCTGATCTCTGGTTTCCGATCTCAAGAAAGCTCTTTTGAAGGAATTCTTTCGCCGTGTTGCGTTCTCGTATCTCGAAGGGAAGGATTTTTGCGTCGAGCGATAATTACTCCGCGGAATACCTTCGCGAATAAAGACAGGATGCTAATTAAGATACACGGGGCAAAATGTTAGAGACTACTGCGCTCGACACAGCCGTAATAGTGGAACTCTAATGAGACTTGTATTCGGCAACAGAATTTTGGAGTCTGTACATACTTCTCGGCTCGCGGAGCAAGATGGAAATAGTAAAACCGGAAATCACTTGTGCATTTCACGGACGACGAGGTACTCGCCATTTTTTTTTGTTTTTACTGAATATCAGCCTGCTCGACGCGCTACGCCCAGAGCCGTTCTTTTATTATCGGTAGCGTATTCCACTGGCAGCCGTTGCGCGTTTTGAACGTGGCATGCACACGTGACCCGGCGACCTGCCACTATTATCTGCCTTCCTTCTGGAAGAACGCATCGTCCCTTTCCGGTTGGACGGCCTTATCTTTCGTCCGCTTATTAACTGCGATTCGCGTGCATGTGAACGTGCCACGTGATGTTGTTACCCGTGCGTGCGTGGCCGTACTCACGTGCGGATGAACGGATTTAACATACACAGGCTCGCGAGCTCTGCAAGATAGAGACGTCAGTTCGCTCAGCTGTGCTCCTCGGAGCAGGTAGGCCCGGCGGGTTCGATCAGTCCCCAGGATTTAATCGTTAAACTCCCAGAGCCACGACGCGTCTGCTTATTCCAGCATGAATTATTTATAAAGCTAGGCAGAGACGCTCGCGTCGCGCCGTCCGCGGAATCGTTTCGCCGTAACGAGGACATCGGGGGTCTGTAATTGTTATCTCTGTAATGAGAAGCTGCCGGGACGTTGTTGGCAGGCTATGCAAACGCCGAGATGACTGGGTTCGGTAGGCGATAACGGTGTCGATATCGAGCGCGGCGGAGGGTCGGTATAATAAACAGCTCTTCTGTCCTTTACTCTCCTCGATTTTTTTCATTTTAACCAAACTACAATGTACCAGAAATGGACGAGATAGGATACGGACGTGGGTTTGGAAGCTATGATGTTACAAACTTCTCTACTCGGTGAATTCTCTTTTTCCTTTTGGCCGAAGTCATTTTTCAAGCGCAGGTGTGAAGGTGCGACGTAATGCGAGAGGCACCGGTGCCCTGGTAATAATATTACTGATAATTTCCCCCGTTTTCGGGACCCATCGGAGTTAAACTTCTTGTAATTATAACTCCGTCCTATCCTATTAAATTATCCCTGATTTAGCAAGGGCCCGCGCTCTCGCGTAGCCGCGCGTGTACCGTGATCGTAGAGGAGAAGGAACCGCAGAGATGCAGGAGACCTTGCCTGCCTCTAACGGCACAACTTCGCTCAATTAGTCGGCGACGCTTAATAGTCTTGGCGTTTGCCACCCCTCGTCTCGCTTACCGACGCGATATTGGAATGATTTTTCAATATTGGAATAGACTCGTTAGATTGTCTCGCTTCGCGGCGCGGGAGAACGATCTGCGAGTCTTGGTTCTCGTGGAAACTTTTGTCCGACGAAAATGAGGCGCGCTCACGAGAGAGAGAGAGAGAGAGAGAGAGAGAGAAATAAAGGAAAGTAGCTTCCCGAAGGGAAAGAGCAAATTGTCCAATCGAAGATAAAGAAGAAGAACTTCTTAATCAACCGATCCTCGAGTACACCATCGCGGCATCCCCACAATTCTTCGTACCTCGGCAACGAAAAGGATCGGAAATCACGACCGTGCCGCCAATGTGTTCGCAGTCAGTGACTCCCCGGCTTCTCACGTTTCCCCGATCATTGGCAACGCGCGGTGAGACTTGCGTTTTTCCGACCTCCTCATTTTATAGTTCGACGAACGCTCAATTTATCGTGAAACTCAGCGGGACGCGCTAACAGGTTCATTTAATCCGGAGGACGGTCTCTCGGTGCAAGAGCTGTAAAGCGCCAACCGTAAAATGACTCGTGTCGCGCTTAATCCCTTTTCTTCATCCGCAAAAGAGAATTCATTTTCATTGGGCCAGCAGCGAGCGTTTCGCAGGGATGTCCGGTGGTGCTCCACCCTCGCTCGCTCTCATTCCTCGTCTCGTTACCGTTCCACTGTCGTCTCTCTCACTTCATCTCGCACCCTTCGTTCGCCCTCTTCTCCAGCCCTCGTTTCCCTTTAGATTCTCTTCTCCTCTCCTCTCTCTGGTTTCCTCTCGTTTCGCCTCGCCTTTCACTCGTCTCCCTCCCCCTTCTCTCTCGTCTCCATTTTATCTTTCTCTCGTTCTTCCTTTTACCCTATCCCTTTGTCACCGACTCGACCTCCACTCTATCCTCCGCAATACACGCGAACTTCTTCTCTTCTCTCCGCTCTTCACTCCTCCGACATCCATCGTCCATACTTTACGAGCAGCCTACCTACTTCCTATGGCTCGCAGCTTGTCATCACGCGATCAGTATAATAACATTGACGTCGTATTAGCCTCGAGCCGTGCTGGTCCGTGCATCGCTCAAAATCGGCCGCAGGTAATCGCGTCGTCGCGTCGGCGGTAAAGATACAATATTTACACCAGTCGCATGAGAAAATCTCACGGTAATTAATACGACGTATAATTGGGGATGCTTGACGTTTAACCAGTTAACTGCGTTCGACGTGTATACACGTCAATACAAACTTTTTATATTCTTGATCATGAACAATAAAAAACACTTACCATTCGATATAAAAACTAAAAAAGAAAAAAGAAAAAAAAAATTTCACAGTTAACTGGTTAAATTGTTCCGTCTCCGATTCGAATTTTGAGAATGTGCGAGAAGGAAGATCTTCGTCTTTTGTGGTTTTAGTTTTGGAAAGACTTCGTTGACATGGGTAGTCTTTTTTTGTAAGTTCCAATTTTTACGCGTCGACTGAGCGTATCGACGAATTTCGTGCGGAGTAACTCGCGAGCGAATGACACGTAGTCGTGGAAAACAGGGTAGAACGAGAAGCGAGAGAGAGAGAGAGAGAGAGAGGGAGAAAGAGAGAGAGGAGACAAGCGCGGCGGGGCCACGAGGACGATGACGCCGGTGAAGTGGTAAGAAGAGCGCGCCTGGACGCGAGCCAAAGTTGGGAATTGCTTAAATTATGATTTTAATCCGACGGTTGTTAGATGCGGGGTCGCGTCTCGAATTTGCAGAGATGTCGGAGCGTGGCGAGGAAGAGGTGAACGGGGCGTGAGTGAATTTTGTCAGGGAGGAAGACACGAGAGGAATGAACATTACATGTCCTCGCGCGTATCCGAGAAACTAAATTTTACCCTCTAATGACCGTTGTATTTCGGAAAAGGCCTCTGAGGTCCTTCAAAAATCTTTTCGACCACCACTCGGAAGATTTAATGATCTACGCAAGAGCGCGAAGGAGAGAGAACGTGAAATAAATAAGTATACGAAATTAATACGCAATAAGTATCTCTGGGCTAAAGTCAGCAGGGAAATTAGTTGACTATTTTAACTCTCCGCGTCTCATTGGTTCCGACGAAGCTCCAGTAGCCGTTCAAGTTGGGGTAGTAGGACTCTCGCAGGAGTCTCGCGGCAAGTTGCACTTTCGGGAACGGTGAGCCCCGCTTTAATAAAGAAACCAGCGGACGGCTAAGGCGACAAAACCGTGAGCGGCTCGTAAAGGTGTAGTTTAAGTTGACAGTATGAGTGAGTTTAAACACTGCACGAGCACTCTGCGTGGGCCGCTACTAGGAGGCAGCCCGAGAAAACGAGAGAAGAGGAGTGGGGTTGATACTCGCCTTGAATATAACGCGCGTAAAAGTTTACTCTACGAACTGAACGATATTCCGAGCGAACTCAGCACCCGCGTGCAGTTTACCTCCCGCAATCTCTCCACGGTGGAAATAGTTACACGAACACAAGCGACAGAGAACGGCTGCCCGAGTACGTGCGCAGTCCGTTGATAATGAGATACCGCCGCATTCCAGTTCAGTTTAATTCTTTTCCTCATTACTGAGCTTTCTTCCGTTAAATGCCACGACTCAACTCTCTCCACCGATATTACGATATTTGTTTAGGTGCCCTGGAGCGCGTTGGACGAGATAGTTCGCTTCTGGATAGGTAAAAAATCATGCACGATCTGCCGAGTTTTCGAGCAAATAAAATATAATATTTCTCATTCCGCGTAAAGTGTTCGCTACCGCCGGATGCACCTCGATAATTAAACTTTTTCATTTTGCATATGTAGGTACATCCGTGTACAGAACGCTATAATTTGCTGTTTCTAATTGCATTGTCGGGTCGAGCGGGAGCTTCTACCGTGGCCAAATCGTGCTCGGTCGAGGTATTTTATGGGGCTGACGACAGTGAAAATAAGGATGTCGATATTGCGAATCAGCGTTTCTCAGTGTGAATCAGTGTGCGTGGGTGTTTGTGTGTGTGTGTGTTTTTTTTTTTTGACAATTCTCTCGACCTCAATGCGCTCCGCGGACTTCGTCCTCGCATGATCCGCTGGTAGGAGTAATTTTTGGTAATTGATTTTATGGAGGTTCCAAACGTGCTAGCGCGCTCACGGTACAAACGAAATTGCGGTAATTGCCGCACGCTCGTGTCGCTCACGAAATCTCGTTGGCTCACGCTCGTCGCTTTTACAATGTTACGGCGCTTGCCAAACTCGCTTCGAGGCGCGCGAGGGTTGCGAGGAAGAGTCGCGGTGACAGGGTGGTCGCACGATCGTTATCCTTTTTACATCGTAACTTATCTTATACCGAGACCGACTACGGTAAGCCTGGAGGGATATACGAGGGTAAAAGGATCTTCGTAAACATTGCAATTGGATCAGCCAAATTTGCCCTAGCGTCGAATTAATTGATAGAACCGCGGCAAGAACAAAATTGTAGGTAGAAAGTGGTAGGATCTTTTCAAACCGAGAACATTTCCCGATAATTAATTTTGCATTAATTCATGCGTAAGCGTGCGTTGAAAATGAGTGATCTGCGATGCTTTGCAATTCGTATATGCGTCCTCCACTCGGACATATTCGTCACGGTAACTGTTTGGTGAATATAAAATTTATAATTATTTCGCAAATTATCCGATTTACTGGCGACGGTAATAGGATGAAACGCCGGCGGCACGATTTCCCCAGGAACATCACGCAGTCTCTTTGATGCGACTGGAGCGCAAAATTATGAGAAAGGAGAAGGGGATGACGGATGAGTCGGCTGCGAAGAGAAAACAACACTTTGATCGTCACAGGATAAAATTGAGTTAATCATCTCCGAGAACATTATCGATCGCGCAATGAATTGCACGGCCTCGAACCATACGATCTTCCGCAATTTTCATATCCGTTGAGATAACTGCAACGATGCAAAATTCAAATGCTACGGAATAGAGATCCGCGAGCGAGAAGCAGCTTATGCAGCAGGCGCCAGTGGTGGTCGATTCGATAATTAAATTCAAGTAAGAAAATTTGTCGAGTCGCGAAAAATGAAGTGCGGGTTCCTCGGCCCCCGGCATAGCGGTGGCGATAAATTCAAAGGAAGCAATCAGGCTGTGGATTAATCATTTTTATACATCGAACTTCAATATTGCTTTTCATCCGGGAGATTTCCGTTTTCTGCGAAAAAATCGCGTGCAATTGTCGGAAGACTGTCTATTCTAAAGTCGGTCGTTGAAATGAGAAATTGGACAGATTCTGGTTCATCGATCGTTCGTTATCCATAGATCGGCCGCCATTAAGCCTTCGACGGTTTAGTTATGGTCTCGTTACGACGATGTAATCACCGCATACCAGACTCAGGCATGCATTCCTCGCGGTACGAGAGCATTTGACGAATGTTAATCATTTACCTGGGCTCTCGGTTTACGCAATTACCGCGAGTCACTCACACCGAGCATTGGCATAATTAGCACGTGCTCGATGGCCGATGATATGCAGCCTAATTGTAAGGATTCCTCGATCGAATTTCCTTGGATAGATAACTCGATCCAATTCGATAGATTCCCTGACTCACTTACTTTAAACCTTACAATTATCCGATAATATGAAATAATAAACTTTACGTGTAATAAATATATCGCAGATAATCCATATTTTTCCGTGAACGCTATCAGTAGCATTGCTCTTACGCACGCCCTATTTTCATCGTAGTATTCCTTCTGCTTTCAGTTTTGGTCCGCCTATGTTCCATGCGGCGCTGCTCAGCTAAATGCAGTGCAACTCTCTTTGGAACAGATCGACGTGATACGCCGCCTCGCCGAAATGAATGCTCAACATTTAACCTTGGTTACCTCTGTTAAAGGTAAGCTTAAACATGCTCGACACCGAGCGCGAGATCAAAATCAATACCATAACCAAACTGGCCAGATGCGGCGCTCTTCAAGTATCCGCCTATTTTCCCGTGTCTTTTCTTCTTCCTTTTCACCCAATCTCCAATAAGTTTGCGAGTGGTATTCTCTTATCAAGAACAATGAACAATAATCACAAATGTTCGTAGGACTCGATGTGTTTTATTTCCTTGAAATAACGAGTCTTAAACATTGCCTTAGAGGGTACGAATAGAATTACAAGCATCCAACAACAATAAGTCCGAATATTTTCTCCGTTTATTTGCACGAAACATACACTTAAATTAAATATCCCGGGGCAATGAAAATTCGCGAAAGGAGGAACTCAGCGTCACAATCGAGAAGATCGCGAACAAGGAACAAGCGCGTACACGGTCCAAGATATCCCACGGATTAAATCCATCGTGAGTTCAGCGAAGCTATCTTCGCGACAATAAATCTGTAATAAGGATCTCGGCTTTACGATCCCTACATTATCGTAAAGCGGAGATATCCTGCTTGCCGATTTAGTATTCGTTGGGTGGGTGAGGGGACCAAGGAGACTCGACGTGGATCGGGAGAGGGGAGAGGGGGGTTGCGTCGTCCGAGATCAAGTGAAAATAAAAAATGCAGCTGATGTCGGCGTAAACTCGACGCGTGGAGAGAGAGAGAGAGAGAGAGAGAGAGAGAGAGAGAGAGAGAGAGAGAGAGAGAGAGAGAGAGAGAGAGAGAGAGAGAGAGCGTGGAGTCACATGCCTCGTGGAAGTGAGAAGGCTCGAGGAACACGAAGGAAACGGAGAAATGGAGAAAGATCGAGAGGAGTGGAAACGAGGGTGAAGAGAAATGCGAGATAGAGTGGTAAGAGAACGCTGAGGGTGAAAGAGAGTCGGAGAAGGAGAAAAAAAAGAGAGAGAGAGACTGGCCAGTGGGAGAAGGATGTAATGGAGTACGGCAATATTTATCAGACGCAATGTCCCTCGGGTTCGACTAAGGATAAAAAATGCAGCTGGATGGAGGTACTGAGCACCGAGAGAAGCAGGGCACAGAGTTACGTGCTGGAACAGCCGTTGTATTATTACAGATACGAGGACAGGCTATGATGTAGGTACGGACCTTTCGAAGAAAATTTAAGACGTTCGGGACAGGACGTTGCTAACTACGTTACGAAGATGCCTTGAGAAACTCGTAAGGTGTAGGATGAAAATCGAAAGGGGGCTGATTGTAAAAAAATATACCCGATACATTGTTAAACGAGCATGTACGTTGTAATTGCTCGCCCGAGGAAAATTATTTAATGCAACATTTCTGGAAACCACTTTTAAATTAATACTTGTTACGGCGCAAGAGAAGCCGTAAACCGTTCTGACGAAATTCTGTGTACTTTATTGGAAGTGTCAGCGGCAAGCAAATATTTCACGTTATTCAAATATTTGCCTACGGGCCGTTGGTAACCAAACGCTCCACTGTTTTTCGTAAACAAGAGATTACCGTCGGAGCTTATTCGCAGGTTGATCGCATTAGTTCGTCGTGTGGAATCTATGCTGCAGATAGCACGGAGTTCCTTCCCATAAAGTTAATAATAAGCGTAACCGAGCAATTCATTAACGAACAATTGGACCCTTCCAGGCGTCCGGTCACAGTTACACGGGATACAGCTTTGCAGCCTTAATCGTCAATGGCGACACCGTTCCAAATGGTAATTAGATCACAGGGATAGCGTATGGACTGTTAGCAACAATAGAAGCAACGTGGAA
The DNA here is from genome assembly GCA_944319695.1 of Tiphia femorata. Lineage (NCBI taxonomy): Eukaryota > Metazoa > Arthropoda > Insecta > Hymenoptera > Tiphiidae > Tiphia > Tiphia femorata. The sequence goes on from OX090904.1 coordinate 5,161,471, forward strand.
GGCGGCAGCGAGGACGGCTGCCTTACAGGAAGTTTGCTCCTGGGGAAACTCGAGATGACAAAGGAGACTGGTATTAATTGCTCGATTTCTCCGGCGCTATGGCACCGAGGAGGAAAGTAATTATTGGTTTTAACTTGATGACACAGTTTCGGATGACACGGTTCTACTCGATTTCTTACCGGCCGAGCGACAAAAGTGTTTCCTTATCGGTCGCGCTAGGGTTAACTCGTCCAACGATCCGACACGGATAAAAAACGTAGAAAAATCGTTAAGCACACAGTCTCCGAGCTTTTCGGACTTCGAATATAGACGGGCCAGAAGTTTTCGACTATTGCAAAAGTTTACTTCGACTTTACTCTCAATTATCGGTTATTCCGTTGTAACGGTAACCGATAATCACGATATACTACACGGAGGCGCCACGAGACGTCGAACGCAGAGATAAAAGTGGGAAAAAACGTGCGTACTCGTTAACTATCTGTACCGAAGAAATCGTAACTACTACCGTTCCGTATGATCCGCGAAAATCAAAAATCCAAAACGATCTATGCTCGCTTCAATTGTCGAATAATAATTCCATTAACGAATCATCGGTGACCGAAAAGTTTCGAATACATATAGCGTCGAGAAACGTGGCAATGGCTCCGGAGAGAAGGGAGAGGTAAGAATAAGACGGTGGGTACGCGAACGAAGGGAAGGGAGAATCGTGCGAATGCTTGTAAAAGTTTTCGCGACAAGTAACTCGCTTCGAAAAGCTGTCGGCCATTTTCATAAGCCCGAGAAACTCTGCCAACTAGGAAACCGAATCGAGGTCGCGGGAGGAAGAAGGCGGCCAAAGTGGAAAAGCGGAGTTTTCACTTCTTTCCCGGGTTCGTACTTTCCGAATTCCCCTGGTCGCGTCGTGAATTCTGCATTTCTTCGTAGATACGATAAGAAAGGGAGGGTAGAGGTGAGCGATAAACGACAAGAGCAGAACGCATCGATCGATCGATCCCACCGAGAGAATACAATGGGACGCGCCAGTTTCTTCTTTATCTCCTTTCTCTCATTCGATTTCTTCGCCTAGTTTGTATTTAATAAAACCAGTAGCTTCCCGACGATGGTAGTCGTCTCCTCTCGGTTGCCGTTAAATTTTCATCAACCATTCCACTCTACCTCCACCATTCCGTTTATCATCCGACGTTATTTCTTACGGACAATAGTAAATTTAGCAATTATCGCTTCTGGAAGTTACGCCGTAAACTAAATTGCGGGACAGTTGCTCTTTGAAAATTTTACAACGCGCTTCCGCGCCCATTACGAAACTTCGCCCTCTCCGCTACCGCGAATAACAAGCATCCTTCTAACCGGATCCGACGAAAGAACGATGAAGTTGCAGAAGATGGAAACCGTCGTTCGAGCATCCAAAGTCGCTCCATTTTTCGAGGCAATTTGCATTCTCCGCTAAGTGTTTACATCGTTCGACGCGCTCCAGTTTTGCGAAGTTCACGGGGGTGAGTCCGCAAAGAGGATTCTTCTCTGCCGCGGAACGTCTGTCGCAGTGGTGAAGATCAAGCGTATAAGCCGGCACAAACGCGTCCCTCCGTTGAACTCCTTCTCACCGCGAATAGTTGGAATTTTAGCGCTAACCGTGAAATCAATTTCCTCGTTGTACTCGCCACAATGCGTACGAGTAAAACGAGACGATCGAAAAGGTTCGACCGTGAGGGCGAAGATGCGTGGGCCGCAGGAAATCACTAAAGTGCGACTGAAGTGTTGAATGAAAAAGCAAAAAAAAAAAAAAACAATCTTTGAAGTATCTTTTTTCTTCCTCTCTCCCGTTATCTCCATAAAAAAAAGAGTAGCTTCCTTGAAGAGGAACTTCGATTTTATAAAGTTCGACGGTGTCGATTAAAGGCAGCACGGCTATCAAGACTTACAAAGTGTACCGTTCGCGACGAGGATCGTAAAAATTGTATTCCCCTCTCTCGCCCAACTTATCGCTCCTGCCCACTTCTCTCAACTTTTCCTACTTCAAAGTTCTGGGATCGTGGCTGGCAAGCTTGGAAATTCTTCTCGTCTGTGATTCGTCATACGAATTGCGTACGTAAGCCGTAAGCACGGTTCTCTCAAAGATCGCGACTGCGAAGATGCGCGTACAATGTACGATTCGTCACTCTCATCCTCTTATCGGCCATTACGGAAGCCGCGTTTACATTCCAATTGCCAATCCTCTTGCAACAGCGAGTACCGCTCGTGTAAGCCAGAGAAAAAAAGAAACAGCGAAATCTGGGAAAGGAGAGACCACCGACGACGGACTCTAAGAAGATTCGAAGCTGAAATCGCGTTACGCGCACCCAGCTTGGAAACGAAAGAAGGTGAGATAAACACTTTACGAACTAAGGAAGTAGATGAGATTCCGTGGAAGTGTCGCCCAGACTTCGCCAGTCGTGCGAGTGGGTGGAAAGTGTCCAGGGGGAGTAGACCGGCATTCTTGGAGTATGGCAAATGTCCCTCGTACTACAACTTCTCGCGTACAAGTAACCCGTTCCAAAAAGCTGTCGGCCATTTTCATAAGCTCGAGAAACTCTTGCGAGCGGGAAACCAAAACAAGGTCGTAGAGCTAAGCGAAGGAGAAGCGAAGGTGGAGCAGAATCTGGAGAAGGGAGCAGGATAGGAAAAGGAGCGTGGACCGCGAGATAGGACGAGAAGGTAGGGGAGAAGAAAACGATGAAGAGAAGGAAAGGCGTGGAGAGAGGAGCAACGGAGAATTCACTTGCTTGATGAGCAACCGCCTCTTGATACATTCGAAAGAGGTAAGAGCAACGTAGGTGAGGTTGGCACAGGCAAAGGACAACACACAAGATAGCCCAGTGCTAAATGTGAAATCAAAAACTACTATCGATTTGTTTGCTCAACATGGTGGAGCCCCTCGCGGAACGATGTTTCTCAGCGGTTGGAAACCGTGGAGCGTGTCGAGCGTAGAGTTTCATAAAATACGGCACTCCCATTTCCAGGAAAGTGCAATGATCTTTCAGCGTCGCGCACGCTCCTCCCCGGCAGAAGTGCTAAGAGTTGAAGAACTGCGAAAGAAGTATGAAACTGGGAGCCTCGCATAAATTACAGGAAGTTATCGAAAATGTATTACAGAATACACGAATAAATAAGAACTTTGGACCGGATAGAAATTAATGGGGACGGTGAAACAACTTCGCCATGGTGTAAAAGTGTAGCATTCGAATTGCGAGAACGATCGGAACAACAGTGGATGGGAAATTTGTTATTCGCAATGATTTATGCAGTTTATCGACGATACCGAGTCTTGCTCATCAATGAGGAAACTTTGACGTGCGTTGAGGAGGTGCGCGATCAAAGAAGAAAAAGATTGAAGCAGAAGAAGAAAGAATAAAATAAGCAGAGGGATAGAAAAGAGATGCAACACGGGAGAAAGGTGGAAAAGAAAAGAAACGCTACATGGTAATAAGGTCCACAGAGAAACTTTTATTGTTGGGTCCGATGGAAGGCAGCGGAACAATAAAAGTTTACGATGCAAACGTATCCGTCATTAATGCCCTGAAGTCTATGCTGCATACTGCTTTATAATCGTGAAATAAACTCGGAAGATAAAAATTCTCGGCTCAGCGAGAGAAAGAGAGAGAGAGAGAGAGAGAGAGAGAAGTAAAAGCGAGAAGAAGGGAGGCCGAAGCCAACGCGGTATACCCGATGCACGTACAAGGTATAAAAGTCCTAGAGAGTTTACAGTATTAAGTTTACCGTAAGCTATACATTGAGGAAAACGAGAGCTTCGCTTCCCATGCGATACGACGTCCCGGTTCGAATGAGATTTATACAGCGGCTTGCACTCCCATGTCAAATGAGAAATATCTACTCAGTTAGATTCGCGATTTTTGCGATACGAAATTCAAAGACAATATTGAGAAATCGCAATGATTCCGATACTCGAGTAAGGAGCGTTGAGAGAGATTAAATCGAAATAAAGGTACCTTCAGTCTGCGTGCGAGAGTGTTTGCAAAAGCACGTAATGGTACAGACCGTAAGATATAATTCCAATGGGACGTGCCTCTCGAATTGTATACTACGACCAAAATAAAATATGACCGGACATTGATTATTGCATTACGTACGCAGGAAAAAAATAGTTCCACTTGAAACGGCACACGTCTCTATCCGGCACAAGTGAAAATTCTTTATTTTAATGTTTATCGTCCTCTCGCACATATTCATTTTCTTTACTACTATCGCCGATCTTCGACAAGCACGTTTCAATACGGTTTGCATAGACAAGAAGATTGCCTTCGTACCAAATACGTAAGGCTAGCTGATAATTCAGTTTCCACCTTTATCGCCCGGGGTAGCCGCTCGAAATGAATAGTCTATGAGCCTCATAATTTCTCGATCCGGGGTTCGCGCTTAATCTCGTAAAGTGTCACTTTAATCTCGTCAAGAAGAAAAAAGAGAGAGAGAAAAGAACAAAAAAAATCATAAAACTCAGCGTGAACTCCCTGTACAGGGTTACCTGGCGGTACGAAGCGAACGAGGGGTAAGAAAGAAAAAAAAAAAAAGAAGGAAATCCAGTGCAAGAGTGAAAAGGGGTGTCGATCGAGAGGAGAGAGAAAAGAAACGCGGAGAAGGGGGTGAACGGAGGAACGAAAGTTTCGGCTGAGATTCATGCTGGAAACGTAATTTGACCGAAAGCAAAGTTCGTGATACTGGCGGAAACTGAAGATGATTCCGAAGTTCGTTCGCAGGGCGAGAGTAAATGCGATAGGGACATATAAAAGGAGGAACGCAGACGGCTGCGAAGACATAGTGGGCATGGATGGTGGGTAAGGAAGGAGAAACTGTTCGACCGATCTGTATTTACATATTCCACGTACGATAGTGCCAAATATTCTCGACTCTACCGAGTGTGCGGACGGAGCTTGCGGCTTTCTCAATTCGCGCGGTAGACCTGTCGAATTGTTGGTCTTCTACCTGAACGGTGAAAAGAGGATGAGAGAAGGAGACGGAAAGGACGGACGTAGATAAACGAAAGAGGGTGACCTCGGTCGAATAAGGGTGCAGGGGTGATACAGGGTAGAGTAAAGAAAGGGAGAGACCTGATTGGTGGCCTTTCTGCGTCTGTGCAGGTCTCATCGAGGCGCATCGGGAAGGGAAAATCGCAAGTCTGATCGGGGTCGAAGGTGGTCACTCCCTCGGAAATTCCTTGGGGGTACTCAGGACGTTTTATGGCCTGGGGGCACGGTACCTAACCCTCACACACGCCTGCGACACTTCCTGGTGAGTATGACACCTGTAAAATTGCCAAATCTCCCACTTTCAGAAGCGCCATTCTACCGACATCACCGAATCTGGGATGCGCGTAGTGAGGAGGCACGAATTGTACAACAAGCTGTTTTCCTTAATTATTGAAAGGTTGCGCTTGAATAGTAATGAGAACGATTACTCTCAGGCGACACGATAAGCGGCTTTAGGATAGTAGAATAGACATCGTTCTCGGGTTTCGAAGAGCACAAGCGTTCGCTGCATTTTATCGGAAATGGTTTCTCCGTTAAATCGATGCCGTTATGTTTCTGGCCTTCGCTACCAGCGATTTTCCGAAAGCATCGAATCGGCTTAATAATACGCGCTTTCGATAATGCGACGGTCTGGTTATCAGATTCTGGAAGCTCACACGTGCGACTCGAGTACATTATACATCTATTAAAAATAATTTCCAATCGTCGTTGAAATGTAAAGATGAGAACGATGCTCGTTAACCAACGCATACGCACCTACATGTAATAAATTAATAAACATACGAATAGTATAAGAGTACACGGATAAATAGTGGAACGTTTGCGCGAAGTAACGTGAAAAAATCGGTACGTACCACGGAACGAGAAAAACGCATGCTTACAATTGTGTAAACGTCAAGTCTTTCGGTTTAAGTTTCTAAGGAAATATTTTCTCAATGAAAGCAAGTGGCCAACTTTTCTCTACCAATTTACATTGTAGCGGTGATCCTCTCTTGCCGTTTTCGCTGTCTTCGCTTTTGTTTGTCTTCTCGCGGAATGTTCGAGTCTCTGTAGGAAACGAGGTCGTTGATTAACCCTGACAGGAACTCACCGTAATCTGCCCTTTCATCGCACGGCCAAGCCTTGTCCCGATCCCTTTGCCACAACGTGATCCTCCATTAAAGGAGTTTCACAGTTGGAGGATGTCGCATCTGATCGCAAAAGTTTCTCTCACATTTTGGCAAAGATCACGCGAAAAATGACGACATTTTGTGGATATTTTAGAAGATACCCTATCACCTAACAAAAGTTCGATCGAAGCTATTTTCTAAACATGCCCTCAATCGTAATTGGGCGGTTTTATTCGGAAAACAATTGGTCGTGTAATTCTATTTCAATTAAAAAACGTTGGACCTCCGCCAGTATTTCTATTCACTCGACATATTTTACCCTGATTCAATTTAAGGTTGTACATTGTTTATTTGTTGTGATTTATTCAGTATTATTATTCACGGTTAGAAACGGTGATATCGATTACAAACAAATCTTTGTCGAAATCAACTCTTCTATCTAGTCATTCCCACCTTGAGCAAATTCTCGTCTTCGAATAAGTGTTCAACAGACACTTACCACCGTTAAAAACGTTTACACGTGCTTCTTGAATTTACATTTTCCGCAACACTTCTGGAAAATTGCACCACGGTTGCACAGCAGGTGTTTATTCGCCCCTCTTCATCTATGCGTAATCTCTGCGTCAAAACCTCTTTTTCCCAATGTCTAGCTACAACGGAGAAGAAATTCCTTCGTGGCAGCTTCTCACTTTTTCTCTCGGTCTCGCTTTCTACCCTCATGTTTTCTTTCTTTTTCACTCCCTCTCTCTCTCCCTCTCTCTCTCTCTCTCTCTCTCTCTCTCTCTCTCTCTCTCTCTACCCGTGAGGGAGAAGCCGAGAAGACGTCGTAATTCAACGAATCTCCGGAGGTAGCGCAGTCCGCTACTCATCCACCGAAGAGTTTCGGGCGCGCTATAATATTATCCGCGCCACGTACAAGGAGCATTATTTTCTCCACGCTCGGGAACGAGAGAAGCTGAGAAAGAGGAAAGGAGAGTGAAGCCGGAGATCGTCTGGACTTTTGAGAAATGCGAACCTTCCGACTGCATAATGTCGTCGTTGCAGTCAGGACGGGAGGAGTGACTTCTTTGGACTGTATCAATCCTTAATCCAAGCTTTATGCGTCCCTCGATACTCGCTGTCGTGTATACACGGTTGTAAATAAAGCCCCGGCTTTATGCATCTTTTCAGCCTCGCTCTGCATCACGAGACATATCATACATTCATGGAAACGTCTCGATTCAACGTTTCATTGCGATGCTGAGAACCGAGTAAGAAGGGAAGAGAGAAAGAGAGAGATCAAAAAAAGAGTGAAATATCAAATTTGCTCTTACATCGATTATTATCAGTGCTCTAGAAAGGAATACAGAGCAAAACCGAGTACGCGTGTTGCGATCAGCTGCGTATCATTCTGGATCCAAAAGCATCGTATACACCTACTCAATTATTTAGAGACTTCCGCCGTTTTTTAAGCCACCATTCCAATATCACTTTCAAATGCCTCTAAATTCGATTTTTATTTAATAAGAAAAAAAACACCTGTTGTAAATATTAATTCTTCTCGCGTCCCAGCTGTCACCTCGAACAATCGTATTAGGAACATCCCGTATTAGTTATTTTTTCCTTTATCGAAAAGTCCGAGAACTCATCGCGATCGCAAAATGGTCTCACAAAATTCCCGTACTTTTTCCACGATTTATATATCTCCGGCGAGAAGTTTCACGATGCGCTTCGGCCGCGAGCACCCCACGCGAATGTAAATCACCACCACGAGGATATCACTAACTCTAATGCCAGTTTAAGGCCGGGGCATTATAGGGGGTAGGAGGTGAATGGTAGTCGACCTGCTTTCCGGTTCGATTTTCAATCCTCGACCGTACGCTTTATGCGTCCCATGACGCCACCCCCATGCGGCCGCCTTCCGAGATGCCATTGTAAATAAGAAATTCGAGAGGCCCGTTCGGCAACCACTGTAAATCTCCTCTCGACTCTTAGGGATTTCGTATCTCTTCGCATCATGCCGACGAAGACTGTGAGCCGCGAATCTTTCGGCCTGACCTCGGCTTAGCCGGCACCCCGACGAGGCGATGCCACGCGTGAGCTTCCGGCTTAGCTTGCCAATCTACGAGAAGACATTCTCTCCGAATACAGAATTTCCTTATGTCACCCTTGACGCTTAAACGATCGACTATTTAAGTTGCAGCTGCACGTAATATGTCAGTAATGTTGGTAATAATTGATAAGAATGTTCAGAGATTTGTTTACACGAGGTAACGAGGGACAATGCCAACGACGCAAAATTCAAATCAATCCTACCCCCGAATAACACGTATCAATCGTAGTTTCGTATCGACGAAGAATTCTTTTTGGCGCACGGCGAATCGCGTAAACGTCTCGCGATAAGACGGCATCAAAATGAAGTTCACTAGGGCGGGAGATATTCTGGCTCGGACATCGCACGTCGCGCATACGCAATACCGAGCAATCACTTGCCTGTATCGAAATGGCCGCAAAAACATATACCGGGTACGGTAACCCGATAAAAGTCAGGTTTCGCGGCGCGTCAATAACGATTCACGGTACCTCCCCTCTTTCCTCTTCCAGCCTTCCTTCCCTGGGCAGAACGCGCCAGCACTTTTATGGCGACAATATCGAAATTGCTTTTTGAACGTGCTCTCGCCAGGCCTAAATCCAATCCGAAATCTCTACGCTACTATCCCTAGCCCGTCTCCCATTCGACATAAGTCCACATCGATGGTACCTTTTATAGCTTATCCAAGTTTTATTTATTACTACCTCTCCCTCGTCGTCGTCGTCGTCGTCGTCACGACAATCCAATTTTCTGCTGTTGCACGCAACGGAGAAGCTGCCTCTCGCATTCTCTCTTCCACTTAATGTTTCTCTCGCAAGGATCACAAGGGTCGAGCGGACGACGGAAGTAGACGTGGTCGGGGGTTGAAATCGAGCAGAAGTCCGAAAGGTTATCGGCTCGGTCGTCGCACGAATTAAATTTTCTGCGGCTTCGCGGGCCAATGGTCTCAGGCGGCTCTTATAAGTTTTTAACCGTCCTTCGAGTCCGATGCCGGGCGCCGGTCCCCACGGTTACGTATTTCCGGTGAGCTGGAAATTCCGTTTCGAGACGAACGGAGCCGACCCCACCCTGGAAATCCGACGAAATGATTCGCGCGTGGGAATGCGAACGAACGCAACGGTACCTGCCGAGCAAACATCCGGGGAATGAATGGAGAACGATGGTGGCCGATGAATAGCGCGACCGCTCTTTTAATTGGGAATCCTCGCATTTTCCGTCACGATTGGATCGTTTAGCTTGAGCCCCCGACTACGCGATTACCGGTATCATAAATTCGTCGGAATCTCTTTTACTCCATCCGGATGGTTAGGTTCCTCGTTATAAATCCGTTTGAAAGCTCGTCTCGATCGAGAGCAACGAAATAACCGCGATCGCTTGATGATAAAAAGAAGCATTTTACAGCTAATCTCGAACCTATTCAAAAAACCGCTCAACCAAAGAACCTACAGTGTTCTTCTACTCCAAGCAACTCCGGAAAAGATTTGCTCGCGCGCTTCACCCGCGCTAAAATTCTTAGACGGAGAGTACTCGATGGAAAAGAAAGCCACGGATCCGAAAATGATTTTCAGATTTGTTCCGTGCGATTGCCGCGGTTCGTCGAGGCCAAGCGTTCGTCGGTAGAACGACGCGCATTATTCTCGAGCTTTAAATCTCTCGCGAGTAGGTAGTGGCAATGGACGAGAGACGGTGGGACGGGACAAGAAGGAAAGCGGATGCTGGTGGATGCGTGGGCGGAAATGAGAGGACGATACCGATTCCCGACCAACAGACAAGGAAACGTGGGAGTGACGTATCGCGATTGAATTCACCCATGGTCTCCGTGGACGTAGGTTGAGAGGGGGGAAGGAGATGGAGAAAAAGCGCGAGGTTCGGTGAACGGAACGAACGAGAGAAAATATTATCCGTGCGACTAAAAAGGTCGATGACGGGGTGGAGGGCGGTAGGTTGTGAGGGGTGACGACTGCAAGGAGAGAACGGCGAGACGGGCGCGCGAGGTAGTGGGTGGAAGGCCAGACGTATCGCGCGGGCCGATTGAATTTTCCAAACGCGCTCCGAGGTAGAACGAACGGTGGCGAAGGAGGGGCTAGAGCCAACAGTTCTAACAGACATTTTCTTGGCAGGGCAGTCTGTTCTGTTGGCGAGATGAACAGCACCCACGACGCGACGACCCCCGGCCTCAGTGAGTTCGGAAAGGTGAGTCCTCTAATGGCTTTTCTCCTTCGTCGACTAGAATAGTTATTTTTCTCTTTCTTCATCCTTTTAACCCGCACACGTTCTTGCCACTGGCAGAATCGAGTCGACGAAATGGGCATCGGGATATATATAATTTGTGGAATGTTCCTTAATCGGATGTACCGATACCCGTCCGTGTCACGTTACAGCCACGTTTATTTCGCATACCCGGGAAATTAATTACGACGAATATAATGCGCGCTGGGTTGTGAATTCGGTTAATTAATTGCCGTTGGAGCAGGGCACGGTGAAGCACTGATAATTATCGATATATCGAATTTTACGACCCCCCTATAGACTCTCGTGACGTTGTCAGATATATTCAATGGATTTCACTCGATTGAGTCTTCATTATTGGCCATTATTTTTGCGGCGCCAGCTTGTGAAATTGTGAAGTAATTTCGTCGATCGAGAGATCGTTGACTTTACGTGTAAGAAGAGCAATCGGCGAAACTTCGTCAGTTTGACAAAGAGATTATTAGTTGGAGCGTCACTCGACGGGTCAAGCACGGTCGAACGGTGCATGTCCGTCGTATTCGTGGCACGATCTGGAAAATCTTCCTACTGCGATGTGAAATAAAGGGTTCCTTTGTGGCGGTATGCGGAACTGAATTGTACTCGATCAAGGGCGGAGGAAATTTGTGGCCTCTCGATTGTAGCTTTGGCAAAGCGGCGAAAAGAGAATCGGCGAGTGCCTCGTGGGCAGGTGGAAAAAAAAAGAGGACGAAGAGGAAAAGGTGAAACGCTAATGTAAATCAAGCGAGCAGTCCACCGTCCGGTCTTCCTTTTTCCACTCGCCCTTCCACTCTTTCCATTCACCCTCTGTGTTTTCGTTCTTTTAGTTTAACACACCCCCTTCGCTACAATTCTATTGAACGAAGAAAATTAAGGACGTTCTCTCATTGAACTTTGCCTACCGGTTCGCCTCCTCTTTCCAGTTTCACATTTCGTCGAACTTCGGTAAACGCGAGGAGATTCGCAAAAACTTATAGTATCAGAACCGACGTCTCTCAGTGCACAAGACTGGCATGTCCGTGACATGCGGATACCGAGCTACAAGCCGTCAAAAGGAGTGGCACTTTTCAATTTCGAATTTTCCGTGATAGATAAATACGTACCGATGCGCAGTGGTACAGATGCATGCGAAACGTCTCGTAGTCATCGACCAAGTGGTAGAAGACGAAGAAGCGTTCTGAGAAACGAAGTTCATTTGACGTCCGGGCTGATAAGAATGTAGTCCGTAGATAGAACATGCTCGATAACTAAAAATAATTTCGTCGATAGAATCGAAAAGTATCGAACACAGCAGGCCAAGTTACATGATTGGTCGGCTAGAGATTGTATTAGATGGTATTCGAAGAACGAACCGAAACGTCAAACGACACGATACTGCGGTTTGCACCACTTACTCTTTTCTGTTTCATCGCGACAACAATTTTTTTTTCTCCACTCGCAAGAGGAAACACTTACCCACTCCGATGTCCGTGACGGTGCTACAGGTATTTGAACACCGCAAACTTCCTCGTTCTCCTCCCTGCGATCACTTCTGTACCCTCTCTCTACCCTCTTTTCCTCTTTCTAACAATCGCTGCGCCGCCACTACACCCCTGCGTGCACTCTCGCGAAGTGAAAAATATTCGAGAAAAATGAGTTTTACCGAGTACGCGCGAGCGAGCGGTTAGATAGGCTAGTCGAACAATGTTTTCTCTCGATCGCCGACCCTTTGCTTCCTCTCTCTCTCTCTCTCTCTCCTTCTTTCTCTCACTTCCCTCAACAATCTCCCCTTTACCGACTGCCGTGCGCTCACTCGCTCACTCGTATTGTTTTTATTGGAACGACTCGGCGCGACCCATATTTCCTCCCATCGTTTTTTCCGCCACGGTCTGGCTGGCCTGTGCGCGAAACTGTCGTTGTGGCCGTCGCCGTCATCGTGCGCGACGTAAATGGTCACGGTCCCAAACCCCGCAACCCACTCGGCAAACCTTTCCGACCCGCACAATCGCCGTCACTGTTGCACCTACCTGTTTTCTATTTATTTTACCGAGCCCAAGGCCTATTCCGTTGCGTTCAATTTTATTGCGCACTCTGTCGCGTTTAAAGATGCACCACCGCGATCCTCGAAACACTTTGGACGCCATCTGTTACGAGAATACCGAGAATTTTTGAAAAGGTCATAATGGCGATCAAGAGTCGAAAGTGTGGCGGATGATGGAAAAAAGAGTCGTGTAAGAATTAAATGCACCGGTCACGCGCACGAACGCAACATCCGGGTGAAACGAGAAACGAGAAAACGAACGCGAAGAATCCTGTCTGCCCCTAACTGGCTTCACTCGTTTTGCTCCGAAGGGGCTCCTCCAGAGTTTTAATCCCCAACGCGCTAATTTCTGTTCTAATGGGCCAAATGTTGAGTACAAATGGCGTTCTCAAGAGTCGTACCATTCTATCGGAGCTGCACAGTTTTTCTTTCTACGGGTTCTCCGCCACCAGTGGAGCAGTTCAGTTCGGACGGGCAATGGAGAGGGGTGGGAATTACGGGAGAAATTAGCGAAGCGTACCCAACTACCGGGTAACTTGAATACACGAGGTACCCCGAGACACACGGGTTCGAAATATTTGTTAGGTTCTTCAAGTTTCCCGGGTACGGGCTGGGATTATAAATTCCAGGTTGCGGTGCGACTCGAGGAAATTTCTTCTTTTCTCAAAAACGAGGTAAAGAGAAAAGCAATACGTCGTTACCTACCCACGAAACAATTCCTTCCTCGCTATTTAAAGTAACCACCACCTTCGGCCTGGACACTGTTAAAGAGTCGTCCTTGTTCCAGGCCGTTTCGGTCGCGAGAGCGCGCGGGTTCCATGCATCGTCAACGAAATCGTGCGTGAAACGAGAGAACGGCGAGAATGGTAGAGACAAGGAGAGGAGAAACGAGGCACCGGCCTTCTGTTAAAGGGGTGCGAGTCGAAATAAAGCCGGGGCTTTGCCCATTGTGTCACTTCTCCTTCCGCCTTTTCCTTCTATTCTCGCTATTCTCAACCGGCGTCTCCCACGCGTATCCTCCGACTTCCTTACAACCCTTTCTTTTCACCGATTCTTCGTATAATTTCTCTTCCTCGCCCTTTCTCTCATTCTCATCGACGCGAGCCTTTTTTCTTTAATGCGCGAGGGTTCTCGCGATAGTGAAGTGGGAAAGTCGAACTAACAGTCGAGGACCTCGGCACAGACGTACCTCGTTTCGTTTTTTCGACCTTCTCCGCTTCATTCTCCTCGCACCTCGGTCATTTCTTCTTCGCGGATTCCGCGCACCCCTTCTTTCTTTCTTGCATCCCTTTTTTTATAGCGACCACTCTCCAGACTCCCCTCGATCGTCTTTCTTAATCAACACTCCCTACTTTCTCCCTAAGGGACACTCACCGTTCAAGGGTGAGCAGCCTGAAGCATGCGAGAAGTTTTCCGGTATTCGAGAGTAATTATTTCGGGGCGCCAGAGCCACCTTCGCTAATTGGGGACGGAATCTCGGAGCGTTCTCGAGATATTTCCAGGGGAAAATCGTTCGAGACGTTAACTCGAGCGAAACATCTTCATCCAAATCCAGAGACAGATCGTACCGAAGTGAGAAGTTGGCGAGGTACGAACTACGGAAGAATCGTACCACGATATAATCGAGTAGATATCCTCGTGTACAGGGTGTTGGGAAATGATACAGGGCAATAAAATGGGTTGCCTATCCATCGATCTGCAGGCGCTCGGTCTGTTAATCGGTAAGAGAGCGTAGAGGGGGACGGGCTACCGGTCTACTGGTGCTAGATGGCATTGGAAAAAACCGATTAATAGGCTACCGGTCGGTAAAGCTCATTTAAAATAATTGAAGTGAAGTTAATATAAGGACGAGGCACGAGTCGAGAGCATCAACCCCCTACCCCCGTTCAGTGCCACCTAACACTAGTAAACCGGCATCCTGTCCCCCTTCACGCTCTCTTACCGATCAACAGACCGAGCGCCTGCGGATAGGCAACCCGTTCTACTGCCCTGTATCATTTCCCAACACCCTGTACGTGTTTCTCTGCGCTCACGCGCCCGTTCCCGAAAAAAATATTCACTTTCAATCTCGCCTATAATGCACCGCAGAAAAACAGAAGCGAACAAAGGCGAGTGAAAGCTCGGTACGAAATCCTGCGCGTGAAAGCGTCGCCACCGCACGTTCCGTCCAGTCGTTACCAAGCCCATGAGCTTTTTGTTGCACCCGCTTAGCCGTCCGGATTTTCCGCTTTCGGATATTCCGTGCGCGATTCGTACGCGGTTATGCGCCCTGCTCCTAACTAGGGTGCGGAGTGTGATAACAATGCAGGCTTGCGAAATGGAATGAGAACGTACGGTGAGAAGGAGAGAGGGACGAAAGGACGATGAGAAAGCTCTATGAGTATTGGAAGAGAATGCGTCGAAAGGAGCGAACCCAAGAATGGAGAAACAGTGGGGTTCAAATGAGAGAGACGCGTGGGTATAACGTTTAGTGACAAAAATCGAGAGAGCCAGTTGGGCGTTTGTGGAAAAGAAAATGGATGGAGTCGGCGGGGTGACGGCAAAATGGGACGATGAAAGGCGGAAACAAGGCGGTGAGATGAAGGAGAGCGAGACGAGAAGGACGATGAAGCGGTGCAGGTAAAAAGAGGATGGAGAAGGAGAATGGACAGGACGGGATGGAAGCTGGAGAGTGACAGTGGGAAAGGTTCGTGGCAGAGGAATGGAGAGTAAAAGGCACCATGTGCGGACGTGTGCGTGCGTGGATGCGGGAGGAACGGTAGGGGTAGCGTAAACGCACGCGTGTACGGTGGTACATCGCTATGCGCCATTAATTAGCGAGCGCGCCCGGGTGAATACGTTCTCGGCAGTGGCAAGACCATCCGTTATGTCCATTAATTTCTATAATGTTAGCGGCAGTGGCGTCGGATGTAAAACAGCGGACGCCCGGGTGCGCTCGGCTGTGTCTGCGTGCGTTGCTTCAAGTGTCACGTGCGGGACGAAATCCCGCGGTACGCACCAATCACGTGGGCCTCCCTCGAGGGTCGTCGCGTCGGGTCACGAGATTTCGTCACAGTCGCTTACGCGCCGACAATTGATTTCGCGAATATCGTGCCACGAAGCATAAGGCAGATCATAAGGAGACGCTTTATCCACAAGAGACCGAGGATCTTCGAATTACGCGAAAGCGATCGAGGATTTATCCTACAATCGGAAATGAAGAAGTCCACGATGAAATTCGACAACGTCCGGTACCATGCTGAACCTCGCGTACTCGCAAATCTCCCTATAGACGACGGAGGGGGCAAGCCACCGTGCATAATCACCATCCATAAAACAACCGCGCGCGCCCTTCTTCGATTTCCTATTCCACCCGAGAGGAGACTACGGGCGCATCCATCGATAGTCGAAGCCCGGTTGCGCGATTCACTCGCCCTCCTCCTCTCCGCTAAATCGAAGCTTTCACCTTAATGTCGTTCGATTTTTCAGGCAGTCGTGAGGGAACTGAACAGGCTCGGCATGCTGGTGGACCTCTCTCATGTCTCCACGAGGACGATGAGGGCGGCGCTCCAGACTACGAGGGCACCGGTGATTTTCTCCCACAGCGCTGCTAGGGCGCTCTGCAATTCCAGCAGGAACGTGCCGGACGACGTGCTCAGAAATCTGGTGAGTTCTGTACCGCTGTTTGGCTCTCCCCTTACCTTCTACCTTTCCGCCCTCCGCACCCTCACCCTCCGATGGGCCGAGCGCGCGCTCGCGCCCAACCGAATGCAGGAAATCGGGAATATGGAAATGTAATCGGTCGCGGCGCGAGAGAACCTCGCGCGGTAGGCGACGAAGGAGAAGGTGGAGAAGCGTGAAAACGGAACGAATCTGTACCCGAAATTGGATGGAACGAATAGTACGCACTTTCCACCCCCTCGACCAACCCTCTCCCTCCTCGGGCGCGCGCTGATAAGGGCACCTGATTTTTATTCGATTTGAATTTCCGCGCCTTGATTCGCGTCGACCGCGAGCAAATGAGAATGGTAGATGGAAGTCACGTGGAATGGAAGGGTAAAAGGGGGCAAAGAGCAGCTGGTGGAAACGTTGGAAAGCAGCTATCCGCATTGGAGAGGTAACGATTTTCTCGCGAAAGTTGAAAATTATTTTTAAAGTCGACGAACGTGACGCTTCGGAGGTCTCGAGAATCGGGTGGGTTTTAGATTGCTTCCTCGATTGCGTACCCCCGCGAACTTTGCGTCGCGGCAAAGTCAGCTAGGAATTATAATGATTCCAGGGTGGAATCCCACGGTAGTTCGGTTTAAGAGAATCCTGCTTCACGTGCTCGCATTTCGAACAAAACAGTTCTCTCGTGGACCGTGAACAAACAGTATCCGGTGAATGGAATTTTTCGTAGGGGCATCTCGACGTGATAGATACGCGCGGACGGAGACTCGGTTGGACGCAAGTGCCTGTCGCATGCAGAAAAATGTAAAACCATGACGCATGATGGTACGCGAGAGTTTCGATCCGCGTACTGTCCAGGGAGCAATTCTATGAATATCGAGAAATCTCGCGGGCACTAATTGTGAAACTTGACAGGTGAGAAAAGTCGCGGGTGGAAAATATGAGTGGATTGTGGTAAAAAAAAAAGCAGGTCCGTTGGAAGGTACGGGATTTAAAAGAAAGAGTGAATCAATTTGAAAATAATAAATTCGAATTCGAACGAATTCGCTCGCGCGGTGCATGCTCGTGCGTTCTATCGGGATTTGTTTACAATCAAAAGCAAGCGGAAAATGCGAAACACCCGATCACCACCCTCAGGTTCGCGTCGGCTCATACCATTTATCCCAATACCATTATCGCGCAACCGTCTCTTTTCTCCTCTCAATCGCAGTGTCGATCGATTCGTTTACGACCACTGTTCTCGATTTTTCTCGTTTACTTTACCGTCCGCGGACCGCCAAAAGTAAATATTATCTCGCATCAGTGACGAGTTAATAACCGATTATTTCGCGTTCCATCAATCGATCGAATAATTCTCAACACCCAGCGTTCCGACGAAGTTGCACTCGCCCAGTTGTTTTGCCTGCCTCTGTTGACCAGCGCGCGCTACCAGAAGTGAAAAGTACTGTTAACGTCCGCGCAATTGGAACGAACAATAATGGCGCGTGCCTTCGATGGCCTCGAAAATAAATGATCCTATCGAGGATTCCGCGGAATTAAAATTGAATGAAAATATTCCGGCATCGAATCGCGGCCTCTCCTGCCTCGCTCCGTGGAATGAGGCGAAGTTTTATCGCATAAATCCCACTTTCCCGACGATTCGGTATTTTTTCGCGAGCATCCTCGGGTATTTGCTCGCAAATAATTCGAAAACTTAGGAGATATCGTCTCCCCGAAAATCAACGGGATCCTACCGAACGAATAAAGCTGTTTAATTTTAGTGGAAGATTTATGAATTTAATAACGCTTATTATGTAGTTGTCCGTAGTTTCCAATTTATTTCGCATTATGGTAGTACGTAAGCGTATAATATAGTAGCATAAAATCGAGGGGCTTAACGCGCGTGTGTATCGTTCTCCCTATAAAGTCAAAGTATTTATATTTTCCCGGGCAAGCGAGTTGCCGATATTAATGCACGTTTATAAATGCATTAAATCATGATTTTTCCACATTAAATTATCTATTTATTTACGATCGGAATACACGTTAAATGACATTTGCATTTTTCACTGATGAACGTGTTTATTGCAAATCGTACGCACGAAGGCCAATCACTTATGGAAAGCGAATACAAAATCATTGAAAAAAGGGGAATTGTCGAGAGAGGAAAGCTCTTCATTTATCCTACAATACGATTAAGCTGTGCGCGGCAAAAAAATATCAACGAGCACCGGCAATCTTCGGAGAGCAATAGGCATTAAAGGAAAATGAATTTCTAGGCACGACCGTAAAGGCAGTGACTTATGCAATCGCCATCGCGAAAACCGTTCGTATGTATGTGTGTGTGTGTGTATGTGTGTCCGTGTATATCCTCGATTTCGGAAAAACAGCTGAACCGATCGGGACGAAATTTGGCACAAAAATCAAGTACACTACTGTGAGTTGACAATAAGGTTTGTGAGCCGCCATCTTGAACCAACACAAAATGGCGGGAGATTCAAAATTTGAAAAAAATGTAATTTAAATTTAATATTGCCGCCATTTCTAAACGGCTGAAGATAGCGATACATAAAGTTTCCTGGCACCAAATGGATATATAGTGAAAGTACATGCCAAATTTTGTTTGAATCCGCGCAAGCATTTCGCCGGAATACTGGATTAAAGATTTCAATTTGCCGCAATTTCTGAATGGTTGAAGATAACCATGCATAAAGTCTCACCGCAGCAAAGGTGTATATACTCGATGTACATGTCAAATTTTGGTTCGAGTTCATTTAATTGTCCTGTTTTGATCACTTGGGCCTATTGCAGAAATGCTGCATTTCGCGGGCGAGCGCGGAGCGCGAGCATCCGACGACCTCGGGGGGTATGGCGCTTGAGCGAAGCGAAAGCGCAGAGGACTCTGTAACTTAGTTTAATATCTCAATACTTGAATTTTCAACAATTTCGAAACGGTTTGAAATTCGTGGGCGAGCGCGAAGCGCGAGCAAAGGCGATCTGGGAGGGTTGGCGCTTGAGCGAAGCGAAAGCGCAGGGGGTCTGCCCCCCAGTTCTGCTTATATCTTCGCGCGTCGCGCAAAAGATAATATAATATTTCAACCGGGACGACTCGCGAGGCCGAAGAAACGTCAAAAAAAGCAAACTTCGCCTCTGTGCTGTGGTTTCGCTACGGCGCACACATCATCCTCCATCGCAACTTCATTAGTCCTCTGGATTGAAAATCGACGACGGCTGGCAAAGAAAAAAAGTAATTTCGAGGACCGTCGGAGCGAAACACATGAACGGCAAATGTGTGGTATCGGTGCGATCATATCGTTTGCCAAAGCTAGTTCCCCTCTCACCTCCACCGAGCTCCCCCATTATTAGGAGGCGCGCACGTATGTGCTCTGATCGATTTCGCATTAATTACCTAACTGCAGATAAACTGAGAACTTGAGCCGGCAGGCGCGCGCATACTTCCATTAAAATTTAATCCTATCGAAGCCCCGCGGCCGCCAATCGTCAATGGCGAACCGACGACAGGTCCTATCCGTTCTCTGCTTAAGGTTAATCCACCGGATTAAATTTCAAACCGGAACAATTACGATCTGACACCTTACCGAGTGCACCGAGCGTGGGCTATCGAGCTACCGAGAAGAAGGATTAAAGT
Source organism: Tiphia femorata (assembly GCA_944319695.1). Taxonomy (NCBI): domain Eukaryota; kingdom Metazoa; phylum Arthropoda; class Insecta; order Hymenoptera; family Tiphiidae; genus Tiphia; species Tiphia femorata. The sequence continues at coordinate 5,181,212 of OX090904.1, forward strand.
ACGCGCTATCGTGAAGATTTTTGTTATTCCGCTTGGAATCCGATCTAGTCCACGGCTGCGATTAACACTATTTCTACCGCAATTTTGTATATACCTATTTCGACCAAGAGGTGCCTTCTTGGGTCCAGGACGAGTTGCAGGAAAACTATACTGCTCAACGAATGTAACAATTAATCTGTTAACTGGGCATGACGAAAAAAGTCCCCATTGTGAAACGAGTTGAACAAAATTTTATTCCCCGGTCAACAAGTTAATATACGAATAGTGAAAGAAGTAATTGAGGAACAACGATTCACCTTGGAAAATTGTTTTAAAATGGAATTTCAGAGGGTGTCTTTTGACACCTCTGGTAGAAATAGTGTTAAACTGAAGTTCGCGAATGTGAGCACGTTTGTACGACTTAAATTGTTTAGCGATCGATATCTAGGATTACGGGGCCGTAACGATGGTAATGCCACGATACGATCTAAAGCCCTCCTATCGAGCTTTGATCAATGAGCGAAGAGCTTGGCAGCGTTACCTTCCATTGTCCGATCAATGATCTCTTAATTATGTCCGACGGACAAGGGCTTCTGACAATTGCCAAGATCGATTACAAGCTCGCTTCTACGGTTTAAGCGACCATCGTGAAACGGCGCGAATAGCCATGACAGTTATTGTATTGAATGTTTAAGCTGCAAACGTTGGACAGCAAGAAGTTAGAAGGCAGGAAATGATTCGTGAAAGACTTGTATTTAATTCAACTGAATGTTATTCTATTTTTTTTCAAATCACTTTAGGCGAGATTATATTAATCTGATCCGAAATACCGCGTGGACATATTCACCAATGATAATATCGTTCTTATTATTATTTGATTTTCCAAATGCGATGTTCTCTAATCATTTATATCCAATGTGTCTAGCGTTAACTAATAAACACGTGGCTCGGATTTCAATCGAATATGACATCCCAACGTGTTCCACTAAAATTCTGCTTTTGTTCCTTGTTAAATCAAGGAAGTCCGTCATTTGACCCGCATTCTTTTACCCCTCGATCGAGAAGTATTTCAGCTTTCGCAGCAGTCCATTAAAATCATTTAAACCATCAGCTCGTGCACGTTACGCGGGACACGTTGTCGATCAAGCAACCATCGCTAGCAAACAAATATTGATAATAATAATCTTCTACAACTATACCGACAGCTCGAGCTAGTCCGTCAATTACAAGCTGACAATCGGCCGATTGTACGACGATTGAATCGTTCTGCAGAAACGACAAATAGTGCGAGAAACGTCCCCCCGGCGATGATATCACGTCTCACGGATGACCCAGGAACGATAATTTTCTGTCAACGTCATCGATGATTCAACAATACGTCCAGTAATTCGATAAAGCGGCGCCACTCGATCGATCGCCTCGAGGCTTCTCGAGTCCGCCGCGTTCCCTTCTGCACTTGGAATGGCCATTGAAACACGGAATTTGAAAGCTGGTCAGTTCCAATTGGCTAATACAAATCCACGGTATCTACGCGATATGTAAGATCGTATATTCGGAAAAGAGAACGTTATACTTTATTGCAACGGAGTTGGCCACGCTTGAAATTTAGCCCGGCAGTCGGAAGAGAAGCATCGGAAGGGCGTTCACCTTTTTAGAACGAGGAAGATCCTGCATTCTGTGAATTACCGAACGCTTTAATTGCACTTTTTTTGAGTGCTCGATCGCGAGACGAGGCGAGGCGTGTCGCGTAGCGGATAGGGATAAGCAAGACTGTGAGACGCGAGAGGGGTAGGATCGGAGAATACGACGGCCGTGCATCACTCGATAAGTACAAAAACAAGAGCGACGAGTAGAAGGGGACCGTTTGTCAGCCGGCAGGATGTTCTGCTTTTTTGGACGGTAGCGCGCACGAAATCAGCATAGGAGAGTCTGCGGGCTTCTCTTCCCGTGCTGCCGCCCTTTCTCTCACGGACGGAGATACCAACCGTAGTCCGAACGAACGGTTGCCTCATCGAATTTCAATGTGCGTTTCTGGTGGAACGACTACGGCAGCGTTCAGAAACACTCCGCGGCATATCTGAAATCGCAACTTTTTTAATATTCGTCCCCTGGCGAGAGTCTGCAGCCCGAATTAAAGCGGAAGAATCGTAAAATACGTTCGACTCGTATGGCTCTACGCCCCTTTCCACGACTTTTTCTACCGCTGGTCGCCGAAATCGCGTCGAGTCGCGAATCAAATTCGAGGGTTGTCGAAGAGGTATTATCCCGAGAAAATTTCCTCCTCGAGGTCCGCGGATTGAAATCGGCTTAGGAGATATTAGATCTCATCTGCTTTTGCATCTCAGTGGATTTAACCCTTTTACAAAGGGGGATTGGAAACATTTCTTTCCCCCCAGTTTCCTCTACCTCCTTTCGCATCCTTCGCTCCAAACCTCGCAGTTTACGCGTCTCAACGTCTCCCGTGTCGCAGGGCAATAGGATTCCTGAATAAGATGTCTGACGTTAACGTGTCTGTTCACAGGCGAAAAACGGCGGAGTGGCGATGATCCCCTTTTATACGTACTTCATAACATGCAACAGCACCGCCACTATAAAGGATGTTATTGGTACGTAAAACTGATACGACTGGTGGAAATGTAAACGCGCGGATGCGAACTCGCATATTAAATAAGCTTCAGGGTAAACTAAGGGTAAACAGGTACCCGAAGATAAATAAATGCGCGTGTTCTTCGGATGTAATGCGTTCTGAATGCCGAAGAGATGGGCGGAGAGAAGTGGTAATTGACGAACTCACGGAATTCTCGACGATCGAGAGAATTTCTTTGCTTTTGTGAAAAATGTATCGCACAGTGATCTTAATCGTACGATAAAGAGAAATTTGGTTATTAGCGATGTCACTTTGCGAAAGAATTTATTTTATCTTCATCACTGCTTTTTCGCTTGTTTTTCATTACTGTGCACCGACGATACGAGGAAACGATAAAGTTTCACATCCGCAGGCTAAAAGTATTCGCGAGGAGAAGGAATTTAAACAATGACTTTAGAACGATGCTCGCGTGACTCAGAATTAACTTATGGAGCACTACGATCCTACAATAGTTTCATTTCTCCTAGATATAATAAATACATTTTCATCCACTCGTCAAAGAAAAATTGATAAATTCAATCGTTCACGGGAAAATTCACTTTTCCAAAAATTCCACATTTTCTTCGTGAACTCTGAAAATATTTACCAACAGTTTTCAGAAGCTCAACTCTTAGCTCGACAGATAACTACGCCGGTAAGCAGTCGAGAATATAGCAAAACCCATATACTAATCAGAGAGGCACGTACTTACTTTCGACGAAACAGTTTATCTTTCTTTCGTCTCGCAAAAGAGTCTCACATCGACGTTTCTAAAACGACTTGGTCTAACGGGCCAACTCTCAAAAGCATCGTTTTCAAGGAGCTTACTGGTGACTCTTATGCATTATAGATGCCGAAAGAGCGCCTCTATTTATTACAGGCCATATCCCCCAATATTCTTCTTTTGCATGCATTACCTATGCCTTCCTTATCCCTTCACTTCCACCAACCTTACCATGCCTTGTCGATAATAAAGCTTGAAAAATTGCGCGGCTGCTACCACTTCACGAGGTGCTGCTCTCGACTGTCTCTCTTCTTTCACCTAACGACGCCCGTTTTATTAAGTCCTCTCTACTGTTTCAGCGCACATCAATCACATACGGAAGGTGGCAGGGATCGATCACGTTGGCATAGGTGCAGGCTTCGATGGAATCAATTTGTAATTATCCTTCTTTTTATATTTCGCGCGTTACCTAATTTCACCGGGTAGTGTTCACTCTAACGCGTCAACGCAAAGGCTCATTAACAGATTGCAAACTTCTATCAATAAACGATGGAGATTTAACCCTTTAATGTCTGTTGAATGCAAATAGGATACATTTCGTTGTCACATGTGCTAGTCTATAATGTACAGAAGTGAGAGAATAATATTATAGAGATGTCTCATTAAATGATGCATCAAATGATTTTCATTACACCACTAATAAGAGGCATAATTCGCAATGTTGTATTTCTGCAACAGTATGCATTAAAGGGTTAAGTAAGAAAGTTTGGGGAGAGTTTAATATTCATGTGCATTTCGTACGCAATATAACGTCTTTTAATATTGATCGATTGTACGCTTGAAATATTTTCCGCGGACTTCACGAAACAGACAAGTCAAAAGAAAAACAGAAAATTCTTCGAGACACTTTTGGAACATCCCGAGCGATAAGTCACGAAATTTTTGGGAAAGTCGAGGGTACGGTTTACTAAGGAAAGAATACTAGACCCTCGCAGACAGCGCCGAGGTTCCTACATAGGTCGACGTGGGCCGTGGCGTTCCGTCGAAAACTTTTAATTCCCCCTTAAATCTCATTCCATTTCCCGTTTCCACGCTCAGCACGCCCACAGGACTGGAGGATGTCTCGAGGTATCCGCAACTGTTGGCCACCCTACTCGAGGATCCCGAGTGGACTGAAGAGGACATAAAAAAGCTGGCGGGTCTCAATTTGTTGAGGGTTTTCGCAAAAGTCGAGCAGGTGGGCTTGAAATTAGTTTTGTTCTTTAATCAGAGGTGTAGGGTCTTCCTCCTCCTTCGTCCACTTCCGCCTTTCCTCCTCTCTTCGATACTCCGTCACTTTACGACTCTTGTAGGCGTAAAGTACTTTATTCACTGGACTGGAATAAGAAGCTGTCGTTTCAACGACGAAGTCACGCGGAAAGGGAGAAAGGAAGAAGAGACAGGAGGAGGATAACCTCGAGATGAACGATGGGCTGACGATAAACGTTTTATTTTGCTCCGTGAATATCAGTAAGGGCCGAATTAGCCCGGTAGGCGTGCCACCTTTTTACGTTAAAGAATCGCGTAAGACCTTTTCGTATCCTCGTGAGTTACGAGCCTCCTCTTTTAAGATCTATCGTTAACGTAAGTGCGAGTCTCGTAAAGAGTGTCCAGGAAATTGTCAATTGCACTTGTGGAGCAATGCTCCGTGCTATCGGAGTTAAAGCTTCTACGGACATCTCGACTTTTACTCTACTTCACTACTCAGTATGTCGTGTAATATAAGGTGTAACACGCGGGCGTTTCCGATTAACGGTATAAATTAAATTTGCATAGAAAAATCGGGGTAAAGGAAATTTCCTAATGGCTCGTAGAATAAATTGCTAATTTAACCCCTCTGTCGTTTTTTCCTTGAAAGTGTTTACATGTTCCTTGGCTGATCCAGTTTGTGGTTTTAGGTGCGCGACGAGTGGCACAAAGCAGCGATCCTGCCGGTGGAGAAGATCAGTCCGCCGGACAATTCTGCCTGCGTCTACGGAGCGTCTTGATCTTCTTTGAGGACGCTCACCCCAGGATTTCTCGACTTCGCTCATACGCCGAAAATTCGACACGTCTCACGCAGCTACAGAACATACTGAAGAAACGAGAGTGAAACGCACACGCGGGAGGAAGCAAGGGAGCTTCTCTTTTAAAGCAAGATTCTCTGAAAGACTTGGGATAAGGAAGACAACTCGACGCTGCAATGAGATCGATCTTTGAGGTCGCCAAGTATACCGAAAAAGGAAGCCAACTACTAGGATCAAATGTATTACTCTACTACTCATGCGGATAAGATAAGAGCAAATTTATTTTGCGGATGCGAGAAAATACTGTTCGCAAAGTGTTCGTTCGTTTTCTTTTCTCATAGTTCTCGGATGTGTCGAATGAACGATGGAAGGCGAGAAGCACACCCAGATGTACATTTCCATTGGCTTTCTATTCGTTCCAAATCGTAGTTTTTCTGGGATCATTCCGTTTGTATTTTCCAAATGGAATAATCCAATACGAAGAGTATTTTAAGAGAAAATCTTATTGGATAACGATCGAGATGAAACATCATCTCCTAGAGACAAAGATCCGTATGCACATGGACAATCGACACGGCCAAAACCGTTTTCTTAGATTCGTTCTTCTTTGGGTGACGGAGATCTTTCGGCATGGTATTCTTAAAATTATACGACCGGAAGACTTTGCAATTTTTGTCCACTTTCGCTTACACGAGTTGCAAAGAACAATTTACGACGCGCCTCGGCGACAGAAGCTACTAATGCACCGCAGACCGTAAATTCGATAAAACAGGCTTACCCATTCCCTCGCGGAATTGAGAGAGGCGGTGCTGCTCGCTACAGATCTTAAAAAACAAAGGTCGACATTTTAGCTCACTCGACATTTTAGCACACGACACAGTACCGGGGTATATTTTACTTAATAATAATTTGAGAATAATTTTAGCTCTGGATACAATATAAAGTGCAACAAGTGGTAACTTATCCGTCGATGGTAAACGGATAAAACCATCTAACTCTGGCGTTGCATTGCTAAAATAAGCAACTTCTAGTGGAAAACATGCAATTGTAAAGTATAAATGAACGAAAGGATCTAATGTAACGAAAAATTATATTTCCTCGTATACATATCGGTCAGTCATAACCCGCCTAAGGAGATCTAAATTTTCCATGTCGGTTAAGAGCAAAATTTTCAGTATTTCTATATACGTTACAAGCACATGCAGCTCCGTCTCTCGAAGAACAAAATTGGACACCCTAATTTTTCTAGGTCCGCCATAGTTCGTTGTGCCAATTAAACGTTTTCAATTGCCAAATAAAGTGAATATCTTCCGTGCGTGATGCCCAAACTTCCCTCGCTTTACACAAGTCAGTCTTTTATTAAATACTGACCGTAGGTATGTGATTTCAAATCATGGCAATCGATTTTATCTCGAACGCCCAACTATGCGCTTAGTTATACCCAAGACGTAGTGCCACGACACTGCCACATTATGAAATTCCACTTTAGTAAAACTTTCAATCAACGTTGCCAACTAATTATTTTCGAACGGATCTTGAGAGCAATAGTCTTGACAATAGTCAAATTTATCGAATCACAGTCGCCGACAATGGTACAATTTAACACGTTAAACTATTCATATAGAACAAAGGTTTTTACATATCTGAAAACAGAGAATCTGGGTAACGTGCCAAATTTCGTTATGAAAATTAGTATTGCATACGATCAAAGGAAAAGAACAAAACTGCGTACAATTTCAATTTAGAGACAATTTACTTTAAAAATTACGTAAATATACGCGACGCTCGTACCAATCATAGAGCAAAGGAGATAGCAATTTGTATAAACACCCCGTTTTTAACATCATAGGGTACTGACAAAGACAATTCGAACACTACGCGCGAGACAAGGAGTATCGCGTAAAACATCGTACTCCAATTCGTCCTTTATGACGACAACTGGACAAAATAATTTCCTCGTGCGCGCACTGTAATAACACTGGATCGAGAAACGAAGCGTCGACCGAATTTATACGGAGTGCATCCCGAAGAAACCAATAACGCCGAGTTAAAGCAGACTTTAGGTAGCATAAAAGACCAATTTACCAACTTATTTTAGGGGGATGCTCATAATTCTTAATTCACCCTGTAAAGAAGTAAGCGTAATAACGATAACGAACTCGTAATCGCGACACTCTTGCTCAATACCGTTGATACACTGATCACTAGCTCGACGATTATTAAACTGACGCCAAAGAGATACACGACACTTTTCAACGTAAGGATCGTTTTGAGTCGCATCGCCGCCAGACTAAATGTACGTATGTGTTCCTCGGGAATTTTTCCTTCTCTTCTGAGAATGACAGAGGGAGAGTGAGAATATGTTCGTGCGATAAGGCCTTGCGGTCGCACGAGATGCCAAAAGTAAAGTATTTCCAACTCAATTTACTTCGAGAGAAACTATAGATAATCATTTCAAGTGTGTGGGTATGTGTGTGTGCGACAGGGAGAGACAGAGAGGTAGTATCGAGAAATGAATACGAGGGAAGGTGACCAACGCGGGTGTCGAATAAGGAGAACGAAAATGCGTTTCTTTGAGAATGTAAAAGAATCGTCGAGCGTTTCGAGAAATCACCCTGGCTAATAGTCACGATGAAATTCGAGCGGAAATTATTGAAACTTTGTAGATTGAAAAGTGAAATTACCGTATGCACTCAACAACACGGGTGAACGTACAATGATAATTATAGAAGGATGTTGACTTTCACGTAACACCGCGTATGACCTTGAAGACGGGACCAACTGAAAAGTTTCAGGTCTTCTAAATGTTCTCATTCGTAGCAAGAAGAAACTTCTTGAATTTCAAGATTTTCTCATCACTTTGAAGATCACACGGTACTCTACGCTGAAAAACAGCAATTCAAAGCGTCAAATTAGACGGTTAACAATGGGGAATAAATAAACTCATGAGGCAATTTTCTCAAAACGTTCGAGCGATTTATCTGGAAAATGACGCCATCGTGTTCATTTTCTAAATGTTAATGTATGCGTGCGTAGACTAAGCTTTTCTAATGCGGATTATTTAAAGATGAATAAGAGAGAGAACGATGTAAACGAATGAGAAAGGGAGAGGGGCAAAAAAAATCGAAAAATACATACGAAGGATAGAAAGAGGATGAAACGACGAGTGAGAACGCGAGAGTGAAGTAAACCGAAGAGCAGCGGGGAGATTAGCGATTAAATCTTAAACCTATATGACATAAAAAAAGAACACACAACTGCCTAGAAACTCAGATTAATAATATTATACTGATTATTATTATATACGATTAATAACGACAATGTCCAAACGCACAAAACAGGCAAGTTTGGCAAGACAATGAGGCACGGGAAGGTGTACATATAAGAAACATGCATTAAGGTCGATTCGCAAAATCGATGTGTATATAAATTGGAAACAGTGAAAAGATAGAGGGAGGAAGAGACAAAGAGTGAATGACGGGAAAAAAGGAGAGGGGGAGAGAGGGATGGAGTAGAAAAGGCGGTTTTGGCAAAATCATAGCACTCAAGCCACCTTTAATCGCGTTTTTGTCTGATGACTTTACCGTTATCTTTCGTTCTTTCGTTTTGCCCAGATGGAGGATGAGAAGGACAGAAAAAGAGACGGAGAGCGAGAGAACGAGAGAGATAGAGCGAATAAATTTATGCTTGCCTGCGAATGAACACCGCAATAAATGCCGATACGTCGAAGATATTAGCGGATACGGTAATTTTATTCGAAAGGTTTATTGTTAGGAATTATGAAGTTTATTAGAGATATCTAGCGACGAAGCAGCGTTTTGAAAAAAATGGGCATAAAGTAAAGTAAAACAATAAAGTGATTGGTCAAGTGATTATTCAGATGACATTTGTTAATTCAGTGTAATATTGGAGAGTATATTGTCGTTCAAAAGAGATTGCGTATGTTGTGCCCAATAATTTGTTCATTTAGTGTTTATCTTGGAACAGTCTTCTTGTTCCTAAAAATTGGAATTGATTGACCGTTCAGGATTGAAACTTTCGCTATCCCGAATGAATAGTCCCACTATCTTCGATGTATCTCTTTGCCAACTGTCGAGATGAATCTCATCGAAGGAGACACGCTATACGAAGATCTCGGAAATAGCAGTTTGATTTTATCAATATACTCTGAATTACCTTTACGCGTAAGCTTTAAGAAGAAATCATAATTACATGCGATTATACTAAGTGCTGCGATTATGGTCGATGCGATAAGATGCTTAATAGCCAAATTTGTTATAGAGTACATCTTTTTAACGTTAGTCTTACGAGAACAAAAAGCGCAAGACATCGCAAAAAAGTATAGGATATCTCGAAAAGCTCGATAATCAATGCGTTAAAAGTGAGGAGAGGGGCAACAAAGAAATCTTACAATAGAATTCGATTGAATGCGAAGACCGGAATTTACCAAAAATGGCTGCTAGTATGTAAAAGGTCTACAGAGCGAACGTTCAAAAAATACTAAGAGAGAGGCAAAGCTACGAGAAACAGAGAAAGGATGTCGACAGTGAGAAAAGAAAGGAGAATCGAGGAAAAATCAACGGGGAAAAAAAAGAGGAAACTGCGTAGGCGAATTTAAAGAGATTATGAGAATTAAGACGAATATAGAAAGTTTTAATAAATTAATTATTAATGCTATGAACAAAGACACTATTGATACCTATTACTTAAGGGATATAGTATATAAACGCATATAAAGAAATAACAAATAAATAAATGAATAAATATATATATATATATATACATATATATATATACATATTTACACTTGGGACACACACACATACACATATATATATATAGTATCCTATGAGCGTAATTATAAATATATACCGGCGTGCGCGCGTGTTTACGTCGGTCTCTGCGACAATTAACGTAACTACGGGTGCACAAAACGCATGAGACTAACAAAAGTTGTCACTTGCTACTGATCTGCAAGAAGGAGAACGACATTATAACAGAGAGAAAAGAGAGTGGAAGGGAGAAAGGGAGAGGGGAGAGAGCGAGAGAGAGAGAGAAAGAAAGAGACACCGCGAAAGAAAGAAAACGTAAGGCAGAAATGCAGATAATCTAATGAGAGTATAGAAGCGGAATAAATGGGGAATTTTTTAAAAGGACGCCAGACCGCTTTTTCACGGAGGAATCCTTCGATAAATCTGGCGAGCTTAGGAAAATATTTAAAGGTGATACATTATTTAACGACAGTTTCAGTTAGACCGAAATGAGTAATTCTAGATCGTGTATAAACTAATTTAGGTACTTGAGTTTGTTTGATGTTAGAAACTCGTGGACACGTTCTATCAGTCATCGCAAAATTCGGGAGCTCGAGGGGCCGATTGCTCGATCATTTATGAATTACGACTGTCGCGGAAGGCTTCCATTCGACATTGCCAGAAGTTTCAATATTTTGCACGACAAGCTTCTACATATGATCGATGGAACATACTTTTATGACAATGTGCGATGATAAAGTAAAACACGACGGTTACAATTTGTTTTGGAACATCTCTAGAAATCGATCTAGCTCCGATAATATATTCCAATAAAAGATTTTCCAATATTCTATCGGAACGCAATTAATGACACGCTACTCATCGGTAAATGAATATTTCTCGAACGAAACTTTACATTTGTAGAGGATCGTCGCGCATTGTTATCTAATGTCATGTTTGGGAATCGAAAATCGGAATCAGAGCGAGCTGCTTCGACGGCTGCTTTCCCCTTCGTTCGAACAGAAAACAAGCTTTGCCTTAAATCATACTTTAATGGGCGCTCTTTAAACAGCGCTCTCCGCAGGCGAGTAATGCGAACGCCTCGGTCGACGAACACAAGCGATGACGATAATGACGACGGTGATTTTATCTATGTTAATCTAGACGACATTGCTGGAACAATGATTTGTACGCCTTCTATGAAGGACCCTAGAGTACATTATGTTACCTAATACTCGTAAGCACACATTATCTAATAAATATTATTTACAAAAATTAACCGGTAACTCGGAATGATTTCCATATTTTCATCACCCGAAACCTAACGTTCAAAGAATTAAATATCTCTTAATCGATGGCAAAACAAATAGTTAGAATCGCAGTTGAGGCCTTCTTCGGATCAGGGTAGAGGCAGAAATTATAATCCCGATGAAGTTAACGATATATCTTGCTTTACGAATGCCTTGTCAATAGCAAGTTAAATCGTGCGTGTCGTATTCTCGAGAGCAAGACATTTCCTCGTTACAAATTCCGTTTAAGTCAAATAACTTCTCCGAAAGTGTCTTCGATGATCGATGTTGGGGGCACATTGGATCGATCATATACATAATTAATGAATTCGTAATTGGACGTGTAACTCCCGACCTAATGACCTATACTCATAATCGGTTGCTTCCAAAAATTAATTTCTCCACGATTAGGTTCTAGTGATTATGTAGGACACTGATTAATGGTGTACCTGTTTCCCTTTTCGTTAATTAAATAATTCATAACTCAGTGTTCATTAATCTTGCCAGAATAAAACCTTCTAAGGGAATACACTTAATACGTATCAAAATATATAGACTCGGTTAATATTAAAGATCGTGGCAATTTCGCACACTTTATATTATATAATAATCCCCAAATCGTTAAAATTCCAACACTAATCCGCGCTAATTCGCCAGCGCGTTACATTAATTAGGCAAATTGGTGATTAGACTTGCCCTTAATCGCCCGAGGATGCCAAATCTCCTCTTGACGAGGGTGTACCGCTCGAGGGACTTAAGTGAGGAGTGAAAATTTAATGCCCCCGCGAAGAGTCGGAAATGAGGGAGATTTAGGAAGGCGACTGTTGATCGTACAACTATAAATATCAGAAATCCTGTAAGACGAACTGGCCCAAACCGCGATTTACGTGACCGTTCGCGGATGAATTTAGCCGGTCCTTGAGATCATTATATACCTTCGCGATTGGTAGTAGGTCGCCGCGTCAGCGCTTGACAATATCTGCAAACGATAACGCGCAAACCGAACTGAAACCTTCTACGATGTTCCAATGATAAGAAATGAAGATTAATGTTTCAGTTGCCGCGTGAAGCTTTTACTTTACGAAGGACTGAAAGCTGATTTGGATCCTCACCCTAAAGCACGACTGTCGAGTCAACTTTTAATTAAGCAGAAGCATAAGCGCGGTACCAAATGACACGATAAAATCGTAAATACGAGACCCCAGTACGCATGTTTTGCTCAAACTTTTGAACCAAGTAAAGAGTATCTACCCTTAAAATTGCAACGATAAATCTCGACCTTTTCCAAGGCCAAAGAAGCCAAAAAATCAACCTTCTCCAGTCACAAGCAATATAACCTGCCCTCGTGTATAACTCTCCGCGCGATACTTTCTCAACCGACCACCTACCCGAACGATACACTACCAGCCGGCGCAGTACCCGCGCTTACAATTCGAAAAGCAAGAAAAGCGAGACGAGAGGCCGATCGATACTCAAACTTTCTCTGGTGGAACGAGAGTCTATTAAACAGCACGAACATTGCGGGGGCTGGGCGTATGTAAGCGAGATTCAATCAGCGTAGAATTTTCAATATCGGATACACCTGGGCAAACACAAAAGCCTCCTGCCCCGCTCACCGAACAACCCAGGCATCCAAACCGGGCTACCAAAGATCAGCAAAGGTCTCCGACCTCCGGAAAAGGAAATCCGTTGCGTCTAGGCCACTCGTCCACTTCTGAAACTCAATTTGGCCACTCGTGGGATTTTAGCCTTTTTCTCTCTTAACCGTTGACCTCGGGTCACCGGTCGACGGCATAGCTCGCGCCTCGCGGATGTAACGGGCGTCCTGAAGGATGGAGCGCGAGGCTGGTACGATGGCAAAGCCAAATGCGAGAAAGGGACGAAAGGTAAGGTGGATCGGGGTGAGAGACGTGGAAAGGGAATAGAAATAGGCGAAAGGAGGAGAGCGCGCGAGAGGAAGCCCGCAAATATAACACACATCGATCTGGGTATGCGCGCGCGCATTCGCCCGGCCGGATGCTGCGCGTACGCAGATCACTCCGTTTTGGCTGGCGGTACACCCGGTATAACCGTGACCGGGATACGAACCAACAGGTGATGCTGGAACAGGAAGAGGAGACACTCCCTCGAGCGAGCATCGTCGATCGCAGAAGCGTGTACCACGCGAGGTCCCCCGTGCGATCGCACGCGCGCACGGGCCGCGGGGCTGTGATTCTCCGTGGCGCTTCTCTTCAGGCTCGAAAATCGTTGGAAGAGAAGGCGCGCTCAATCACCGAGGTCGAGAGAAGATAACGCGAGGGGTGCTCGAAGAAGTGGTCGCAACGAGATGAGCGACCAACGCGAGCCGGACTGCTCATCTGTCGGCCAACGAGAAAGACACTCGGGATTAGCCTTAAGCGGGTTCATTTAGTGGGTTAAATTTTCCTCTCGGTGGCGGCCCTTCTCCAGTTCTCGTTCTCATCTCCATCCGCTTAAGAGGGTGGAAAATTCTTATTTTCACGATCCTCTCTCTCTCTCTCTCTCTCTCTCTCTCTTCCTCTTCTCTGTCCCTCAGATTTCTTTTTCACCTCGCCTCTACCATTTTCCTTTTACTTCACTTTCGTTCTCTCGTTCTCTCGCGTAAGACCTTCTCGACTCGTCCTCTCGAGTTCTTCCCACCCTCCAGCCACCTCCATTCTTCTCCATCTTTCCTTCTCCCGTTCGCTCCCCTTCATTCTATTTTCTCACCACCCTCTCCACCTTCGCCACTTGTCCACCAGTCGCGAAAGGAGCCGAGTGGGAGTCATTTGGTACACGTCGGAGTAATAGAAACGTAGGAAGGATAGAGTCTTCGCGCGCGTCCACGAGGAGCAACACACTCGTCGGTCGTGCGACCTCTCGATGCTGTTCGGCGAGCGGAAAGATACGGCGGGTGTTCTATCCAGACGTAGGTTTGAACAATCGCGTGAGAGATCGGTAGGAGAACGAGGTTGATTAATTGAACTGGGGTGAGCAACGTGATTCGAGATTCGTCGCGATCGAATGATGGATCGAGGAGAGGAATAAAGCGGAGAGAAGGCGCGGAGAGGTCGAATTGAACAGTCGACAGGACGAAGGGCTTTAGAAAAGTGCAGTGGGATGTGCGACGAGGTAAATAAACGAAAATTGGGAATCGGCGCGAGCGATGCTCGTTAATGTCTTCGACGGAGCGGATAGCGTGGTCGAGCTTTTTAGAATAACGACCACGAATGAAATTCTCTTCTACGACCTGTCGCCGATGTTTGAGTGTCGTCGATCGTTCGCGATAATCCGCGATCGATAGAACGTCGAGTTGGAACCTTGCGCGTGGAATCGTCCGTCATGCTGTTCATCCGACTGCTCGAAGATCATAATCGATAACGGGTAAGTGATACTATTCTCGAGTAGAGATGAATTAAATGATTAAGTCGTGGAGCCTGTTGCGGCAAGTCTCGATTAAAAGATTGAGAGAACTTTTTGGGAAAGGGTGTGAAGTTTCAATTTTGCGCCTACGAGTAGTCCGCCGTGGTCCTGTCAAGTATACGAGTCCTTGAAAAGGCACGTCCAACGACCAAGGTACTCAAAGGTGACATTGACGTTTCGCAATGCAAAGAGTTGTACTCGGAAGGCCGAACACGTTCTCTCAAATGCAAATGCTCGAGTGAATTTTAAGGGAAGCCATTTACCTGTTGCAGCGAAAGAGAGATCATTTGAAACCCGCACGAACTACGTTCTTACTGGTCCCTTCAGCGGTACTGAAAAATAATCGTAAAGTAAAGAATATCGGAGCGCGGCTCTAATCGTTAATAAAAATACATTAACATCATACATTAGCAATCTTATGCGTTAGACTTGGCGCGAACTCGAGAATCCACGGGCCGCAAGAAGACGAGAAGAATCTTTCGTAACGGACTCCGAGAATCGAATGAATAACGCATAACGATAATGGACAGGGAAGCTGGTGAAACGGAGAGAAAATAAACGGAGAAGCGGGCGTGAAAAAAACGAACAGAGTAAATGAACGTTGAAAGTTGGAAATATACGAGTCGTGTAGTGTGACATAACAAAATAAGCTAGCACCTGCGGCGCGTACCCATCGATGTTCTCGGAGGCCGCTCACCGTGTCATTGCCTGACCACGTTTATTTATTATAACGGAGAACGAGAAGCTCGCTCGACCTACGCGATAAACTCGCACAGCATTCAAAGGGCTCGCATAATCGCGCGACGGAAAATGTGAGAGGAAGAACGTTCGAAAAAGGATGCACACGATTACTATCAACCCAGAAGAAAGAATGAACGAGAAAAAGCGAGGACCTTACTCTCCTAGATTTCCATCTGAGAATATTTTTTCTAACGGACTCCATTGTGCGCTCGCTTAGTTAAAACAGAGAAGATCTTCATTCGTGTATCGCATTAACACGCCCTACGAGCCGCGTACTTCGATCGTCCCTGGTCCATCGAAGATTACACGGTAGAGAAGAAGAATCGAAGGATCTTATTCTTCTACGTGATTATCTCTTGTATTAAACCGCGTATTATAAGAATATACTTCGAGCCTGTCCTCGAAGAATAAAAATTCTTTCACGAGGTCGCAAGCAACGTGGGCTGTCGCGTCTCACCAGCAACAACGGGGAAGGCCGTGCGCGCCACGTGTAGGAACGAAAATAAAACCGCGCAAACATTCGACACCCCGCGAGGTTCTTGGCTTACATCTTGGGCGTACTTGTGTGCTCGTCGTTGATTAGTGCCCGTGGTTGTCGAACGCGCGGCTAGAAAGATCGTCACGGAGAATTTCCGATGTGGAATGGCGTTACAGGGCTACCGCTCAAGCCCAGCGAATTTCCGCCATGCGAAATTGACGTTTGCCAATTAACGCGTGTCCCTCCTCGCGAATTATCAATACCGCTAGTGAGGGAGTTGAGCTCGCCTCAGGGACGTTGGAAAATAGATGAGTCCTGAGAGAGACTGAGAGGAGAAAAGGGCGGAGGAGATAGAGAAAGCGAGAGGAACTCCGCTTGGAATAAAATCGAGGGACCAAACGTTGTCTCGACCCTGCTGTTACGTGGCGATAAAGGACCGCACTCTCGTTCCCACGTAGTTGAAGAGGTGCAAGAGGACACGTCGGAGGGACGATAAAATGCTGTGACTTCGAGAGAAAGGAACGAGTGGACGAGAGAGAAGGTGAGTAGAGTTTGGAGCAGGGCTGATGTTCGAGTTTAAAAGTGTTTCGATCGCTTCTCTCGCTGCTTTCCGTGATTTTAGTCGATTTTAGGATCGATGCTACAGGACTTTGGATCCTTGGGATTTTTTTAAAATGAATAACAGATAGAAAGTAATTAATGAGAGAATGTCAATGGTACTTTCACATTTACTCAAATAATCGCCGTTCGATAGGAGAATAATTTCGTGGAGCGTATTTCGACTGTTCTTTATCGTTCCAAAATTTGGAAGAAAACCGTCGAAGAAAATTTCTTGTAACGTATAACCGCGAGCTTTCGGTGGCTCTATCGTCTCTCTCCACGCAACAATTTCATCTCCAGTTACCGTGAGCTTCCTCACTTACCGTCAGCATAACTATTTAATTCACATTCTCCATTTTCGTAATTACTCGTAATTACTCCAACGAAGGTTACGCGGCTCACATTTAGCTTGCGACGACGGCCGTCCGAGTTATATTCATTATGTACGTATGTACACTGCGATGTTGTCTCTTATCTCACGTTCCTCGTGAAAATGTTCTGTTTACATATTTTCGACGGGGAGAACTCGCGCGCGCTTAAGACTCAAAGGGGTTAAACATAGAGGAGACAGAGAAGCCGTCCTATTTTTAGACCCGCTCTCGAATATCTTTAGGTAAAATCGAGCCGCAGCCTATTCGCCAACTTTCCTCGTTAAGTGCAAAGCGCTCGAGATTCCGGAATAAAATTGCCTTCCAGCTATTTCTCTCTCTTCCTTTCTCTTTAGCGTCCTCTTACTCGCCTCCCAAGCTCCTCCGTCTCATTTCTATGGATTATAATAAAAACCTCCTTTCGCGTTCGTAGCACGCTCTCCACCGACAACTTTTCAAATGTAAGCGGATACTATTGAGAAATGTATTATGCAGTCGGAGTCATCGCATCGATCGAAGAGGGAGCATAGGGGAAAGGCGCGGTGAGGAAGGGAGAAAGACATTCGATTGAACAAGAAAGAAAGCAGAGTTACGCGGGTGAGGTCGCGGTTATGCAAATGGAAATGGACCGGCCGGTTGTTATGGTAACTGACCCTCCGTAACCATCCAAATCCATTATTTATTTCAGTAACGCTCTGCCCAGACCACAACGATCAGATGGCAAAGGCATCAGATTTTATTAACATACTATTCGATTTGGTAGAATTTATCCGTTTCGTATTTTCACGAAGTAATACTCTATTTTCGCGAGAAATAGAATTTTTAGGGCGATTAATTTTATTTTTATTGGTAGACAAACTTTGCATGCAATGACGCGACGAAAGAAATTAACATGGAGCGGGATAACGAAAAGCCTTTACCATCACGCATTTATAGTTTCTAGCAGTATTTTCTTTTCAATAAGAATTTCGTATCGATCTCAAACGAGGTGCACTGGGTAACATATTCAGTGGTTGTAACATGTTTACTTCGGTGTACGCGCGAAGGAATTTCAAAGTTACAATGTTTACGTTTCTAAAATATATCTTGGAAATCCGCTTCGCCGAATAGCGCGGAAAGTCTTATCCGAATCGATTCGCTCAAGGTGCCTCGAAACGAAAATAAATTCTTCTCTGGTAGATGCAATAAGCACAGAAGCAGGGTTGTTCTCTTTCAATTGAGCTTTTCAACGGCAGTAACCGTGGAAGTGACACCGAACAATGTGGAAATAAAATATCACAAATTAATACGCTTAATCACCTGGCCTGACCAGTCACGTAGCAAAAATAAATGATCGCATCCTCGACCGCGATGGTCGATATTTTTAATGATCTGCGGCGTAATAAAATGCATCCTCGTCGACACTGAATTTTAAAATCGGAATACATTTTATCCGCGCGAGAACGGAACGGATGACGAGATCAAGTCCCTGCACGTGGAAATTGCCATTTTCATTATCAGCCACAACGCAAATTACCGTACCCGTGAACATTATAATTTGACCTCCATTCGTATCCATACAATAGCGTTGCTTCTAAGAAGCACGCGTATTTGTAAATCATCGAAAATCGATTCGTCGCAATCGAGCCCGTCCGCGTCATTCTCAATACACGTTACACCGGCACGTGGAATCGAAGAGAGGAGAGTAAACGAGTTTTGCAGCGAGTCTGCTCCAAAGTAATTCCCTGATTGTCCTCGACGACGTCTTCCACGTCCTTGCCGTCGTCAATGGACAACTTGAGAGGACGATTGCCGAAGGATAGGGACGAGAGAAAAGCGATATTTTAAGCTGGCTACTTCTTGAGAGGCCAGTGAACGTGGCACGGCAAAGTACTTGGCGAGATTGCGATCGGACACGCTTACCTTTTGAAATGAGCGAGAGGAGTGCAGCAAGGATACGCCACAATCTCATGGCCCGACAGTATCAATCGATGAAATTATTCTCTTTCTCTCTCTCTCTCCATTTCAGGAGTGCAGAATGCCCCAAGGAAGCGTGCACTGGCAGGGAACGCAGAGAAGAGCCTGCGCCCCCGGAGCACATTGGAACGTTCAGGTAGCTCTCTTCTATCTCTCTAACTTTTCGAGATTCCTTCACGCTCTTGCCCTTTCCACATCTCGTCTAGACCATCCACATCGATACACCTAGTAAAACAGCAATCTCACAACTGTTCTACTCGTAAAATCGCAATGAACAGCGCTGTGCGCTCGCGATCGAAGAAATGGTTCTTCTCTATTCCGAATCAATTCTTCTATCTTAATCTCTCGAAATTACTCACGATCTCCTGTCCGATCTCTTCTCTCATCCTCTTTGACTCTTCGCTTGAAGACCGCAAAACATTGTGCTAGACCGTAGAACGCCTAGATAGACGTGAAATGAGTACGCTGGGCCACTAACGCGAGGATGATACACGAATGAGTAGAGCATGTACGTAGTGCATGTACAACGCGTACATGTATTATATGGAGGGTGTGGAGCACCTTTCGAGTAACCTTGGATACCCGCAACGTGACACTTGGCGCTCCTTACGAGAGGATTCCTCTAGAGTCTAGGCGGCCTGGATGAAAGGAAGAAATTTCACTTAAGGGGATGATTAAAGTGGGACGAGGCGATCTGTGCGATAAATAATCGCTCGATGCTCCTACGTGAACGGATTACGGAGTGATAAACGAGGAAGAGCGAACGTGGTAAACGGAAAAATTAATATTATCGCGTCCCGTTAATTAACGATCTCTACGCGAGCTTCGAAGGATGCATAAATCAGAGATCTCACTGTGAGATAAATACTGGAGGTTCGAGCTCACAAGGGCACACCTTTCCCAAACCTCCGCCGGAATCTTCCGCGCGAGATAATAACGCGGACGAGGACTGCGCTTTAACTTCTCTTTTTAAACCAATTCCTTTCTAATTACTCGGCCTCGTTACTCTCTCCGATTACCGTCATTGTTCTCCTCCTTCGGACTCTCATCCTTCTCCTTCCTCAAACGAGCTCGAACCAAATATCGGAGTAACGAATAGAGCGGCTACGGTAGGGTACATAAAAATGCTTTTTTAAACTGCCGTGTCCAGGGTACGGATCGATTCTTCGTGTTGGTATATTTTTACTAGAAAGTAGATAGACGAATAGTAGGTAGTGTAATCGTGAATGGAGACACGGAGGAGCGAGTGAACTAACTAAAATTCCGCGTGACACGTCGATTCGATCGAGCACCCCCAATTGTTTCCATTTACTGTTCCATTCCGCGTCTTAGCACTCGCGTTTCTGCGCGCATACGCGTTATCGCGCGTCTACGAAGTAGGAACGTGCACACGTGCGAACAGGTAGGGGCATAGGCGTCTCACCCGTCATCCACGAATGGACCAAAGGAGGAACTGTCGATGCGGAATACACGAGCGCCTGTAACAATCGGCCCATTGGCAGATTCAGCCTACATTTCTCGTAGCTGAGCTGGCAGGAGCTTCACTAAGAAAGCGAAATTCCGGGATGATCGAAAATGAATCTACTCAGAATATTTGAATATTTATCATTGAAACTGTACTGGATTCGTGACCGCTTGTTTTCTTATAATTAGAGCAAGATTTAACAAAATGGAATGGAATATGTAGATTGCACACAATGATGATAGGCTATGACTTAAGGAGTGGCAAATCTGCGCCAGATTGACAGTGAGATTGCGCCGTTTAAGAATTAAGCATTATTTAATTTAAGGTAAATCACAGGACTCGAGCTCGTTTAAATTTGTATCGCTGTCCGGACATTTTCACTTATTCCGCAACATTTGCAACAATTTGAAAATGGGACGTGATACTGTCGCTGCGCCACGTGGACAATGTATGGAGTAATATTCTACCCGAGAGAACATTTGTACAGTAAAATGGAATGAGAATAAGCGGGAGAATAAATCATGGGAAAGACTGGCGCGAACGGAAATGAAAAGTCCCCGCGAAGGACTCCTGCAAAAAGCTGTTAAAATATCGCAAGTAAAACTGCAGAACTTTTCTTTCTATTTTCACATTTTAACGCTTTTGCATTGCCATGCTTTTGTATCCTTTTTGAATGGCAGTTGAAAATTTGTCGGCAAAGAAAATATGTATTAGAAGGTTCTAGAAATAAATTTTCTTAGTGCGATAATCAATAATAATAATTAGTTGCAAATGTTGCTCGCTTGCCTTATCGTCGTTCACATCTCATCATTATACACTGGAGAATAACGTTTTGCATTGTAACGAGCCATTAAATTTCAAATGGGTACCTGTAATGATTACCTACCTAATCACACGTAGCAGCAATTTTACATTACCTCGATTGTATTGCAATTTGCCCTGACCTTTCCAGTGGATTCTACACCCAGCTAAAACTCGCGCGCACGCGGTTCCTCCATTTGAAAAACAGGAACACATACGTAAACATTGGTTATTCAGGCTTTAATTGCAACCGAGTACGTTCAGGTGGAAATTACTATTGCTCATTAAATTAGGTGAACATTATTGAATTCTTTTTTTCATCCTTACGAAAGGTACTCGAATATACATCAAATTGCATAAACCTACTGCAGCACAGTAATTGTCTCGAACATTCGATACAACAAATTGCAGTATGCACGATTATTCCCATATCAATAATACATAATTATTTGCAGTCCACGCGCTATTTCTGTCCGCATCAATTTCTGCAATTAAACGTTTCTCAATGCATTTATCTACGGTAGAAAGAGCCGACTGGCGTCCGAAATCTACTATACATGACAATAATTCGCATTTGGTTCGATTCGGCGACGTATCCGTAAATTGAGCGATCCTCGTGCGTAATGAGCCGACCCTATCGCACTCGCGCATTCTCTCCCGTCCACGTGAAACCGCGCGATCAATCGGAGACCACTTAATCTTCACCCACGTCCCGTGTAACTCGCGAGATTAACGAGGCGTAACGACGTTCACGAGACAGGACGGGCATGAGCTTATTAACTGTTAACGGTTGCAATTAAATCGAACAGGTGGTGAGGGGCAAGGTGACGACGCGGTGCTTGTGGCACGCCTGCAAAGCACTCGGAATCGGGCTGCTGCTAATGCTTTTAGGAGCTTGCATGGCCACTATAGGTGAGTAGCAAGAGTGAAGGGAGAATCGATTAGTAAAAAACCAGCATCGCTTCCACCGTGAAAAGAACATTCACTTTTTTTCGTCGTCTACCGCGTACCTTTAAGGATATCCAATGCCACTATGCTTGCTCCTCGGGACTACACCGAGAGCCAATAGAAATCGTGGAAATGACCGATTTGGACCAAACCTCACGTCTCCATTTTACATTATTTCCTAACGACAAGGCTATATATCGAAAACATGAAGTTTATCCTATTGCACATGACAGCGACACGTGTGCGTAGTGCGCGTAGATCGCGAAGCCGCGAGAGCAACCATATTGGAATTTTCTTGACAGCTACAGAGACCGATGGTACTTCTGAGTGCAATTACTCATTTAACATTCTTCTATTCTTCGATGTAACAGTCATGTGCAATAGAATATACCTCAAAATTTCGATAGCCTTGCCGTTAGGAAATAATGTAAAATGGAGACGTGAGGTTTGGTCCAAATCTTCGGTCATTTCCACGATTTCTATTGGCTCTCGGTGTAGTCCCGAGGAGAAAGCATAGTGGCATTGGATCCCCTTAAACTGCTCCATTCTGCTTTGTTCCCTGGAAACTTCAGATTAGCGACACGCATCTTATACCTATTATTATTTGCACGACTAGCGAAGGTTTATTAAACCTCAACTTTAATTGCTCGCGCGAAAGTAGCGGACCCACTCGCCAATAATCAGCGCCGAAAGACCGTCGATGATGATTCTCGAATTCCAAACAGGTTACTATGCGGATCAGCTCTCGGTAGCGCAGGAGATTAGAGGTAACCTGACGGTGAAGGTGAAGAACGAGTCGAGGGGATTTCATCTCAACAACCTCAGCTATGCCGGGCCAATAGTGATGGGGGTAGGAGGTAATATGATAATGCTCTCGTTGCAGGCGGACAGTAGTGTGCACTAGTGTGGCTTACTCATGGCATGAACTATTAATAGATTCTACCATCGCGAAACGATCGGTACACGATGGCAACCCTGTATGTAAAAATAATGAGACGCGGGTATTATTATATTTTCGAACGCCACTTCGAAGCCTGTAACTTCTTGCACTTTCAATAATGTACGTTGATAGTATTGATTTTCATGTGTTACTTGCCATTGAAAACTACACGACAAAACTGTAATACGTTGCTGAAGGGATTTTACAATGTTACGGTGAGTAAGAATAAGATTAAACAATAAGAGTGCGCATTGTGTCGTTCACTTTAATAAAAACAGTTCCAGAGGTAACCCACCTGTGCGCTCTGAGGATAAAACGATAAAAGCAGCCCGATGCATACGCGATGCGTACATATTCATGTATATACACTTGTTAAAATATTTCTAATTTCAATGTGACGAGAGTGTGACTGGAATCGATGGAAAAAGATAGAAAAAAAAGTTTGCCCCCAGAGAGATTTGAACTCTCGACCCCTGGTTTACAAGACCAGTGCTCTAACCCCTGAGCTATGGAGGCTTGCACTGTGTGAGCAGTGTAAGAAAGTCGATACATACAGTACCACATTATTTTCAAATTCATCTGCATTAATTCGACATAAATATTATATACACACCTATTCTGAGAATTAAGTCGAAGCTGGTTTGCATTTAATTAATTTTTAACTCGCTTAAAGCCTCGTATGGACCGTTATACAAAGATTATAATTTTCTCGAACGTATGCACCTCTCCGATAAATGTCTATTCAAACGTAATCAAATTACTCATTACGAAGAAATACCGTCAACAAAATTTTCCCATTCTAGAAGTCAATTAAAAGCGTCGCTAGTTCGACTGTGGAACGAAAATCACAGTTCCCTCGTAAAAGGCAAAAATCAACGCTATTGATCGTACAAATTACCAGCCATGAGAGAGCCACAACTTGTTCCGTTCTACGTGAAATTCGTCTAATTGCGAAGCAGTTATCGCATCGAATCTTAGCAAAGGAAGTGATTTCTCTCCGAAGTTACAACTTGTAAATTGAAAAGAACTCTTACCGACGTACATAATTAGCTTCTCATCCACTTCTACGTCTCTTCCCACACTCTTCTACGTCCCCCTTATCCTCCTCCACCTAATTAAGTATCGCGCGCCCTCTACTGCTCTACAAGGTTATTTGAATTCGCGAAATTAATAGTACTACCAGGTACTCTTTTGAAGAGCCACTCACGCTCGGTACACTCTTGCAAACACTTTCCTACGGTGTGCGCAAAGTGGGAGATAATTTGCGGAAGAATCAATGGAATCCACTTTTCATTGCCTACTCGGTAGACGCGCGTCCTCGTCGTAAGAAGAGCTGTTACAATTCCGTCGATCGTTCCATTGGATTGCAATTCTAATTATCCTTGCAGAGCATGATTGGTGCAGAATGTAAACGTCCACAAAGATCCACCAATTCAAAAGAAATCCTCGCCAGACTACCTATTAGATTCCGAGCGAATGTGAGAATTTATTCCGACACGTGTGTGTCAAACTCGCTACACCTGCCAAATGATTTTCTATAAGGCTTCATCGTAGTGGCGGCCTGCGTGATGACCTTCGAGGCGCGCGACAGCGCGGCCAAAGTCGTGCCAGCGCGTTTTAGATTCAATCAGACGTCGACACTGAGGAATTCGAAGAATCAGCGTAATCGACGATCGACGTCGAGCCAAACCACCAAATGGGATCATCAGCTGGGCCTGTTCAGAGTAAATCGCAGCCCTAGCCCGAGTACCCAAGAGGTCTCCAGAAAGCAGCTTACGGCGGAATTCATGCAGTTCTCGAAGGACTTACAGGAGAAGGGCGTCTCCCATTCGATAAAGAAGAGCCCGAGTGCGCCGACCTTAATTGACAAAAAGTCTCCACGTAGAAGAGCTCCTAAGTATGCCGGATGCGCTCTTCTCAATCCGGAATTGCTTCAGAGGCATGCGCTCTCCGTAGACAATCCTGGTTATAATCCACATCAGGTGAGAGAACCTAATCGACTGATCATTTAAAGATATAGATACAGAGTTTTGCTGGTAATTCTAACGCGCGAGATTTGTGTAAAATTAGTGTCTTTGCTGAGACAATAACGAGAAACGTTTTGTCGATGTTATTGTACTTCAAAGAAGCAGTCATTTTCACTGCCACGACCGATCAAATTACCGTCTTTACAATTTCGATTAGAAGTTCCATATATACGTATAGTATTAGGAAAAGTCATGAAATTTAAAGGGACATTTTGCTTTACACTGATGAAAAAATGATTCTTGACCCTAACAGGCAAGTAGAGAGAGTCTGGAGCATCAAAAAATGGGAGGAAGTCAAGCGTCTATGGCGATGGATCTGCATATACCAAACAAAGGTCCCGTAACCCTCAAAGTGAAAGATAGATCTGACACCGCGAGACGTCATCAACTTCTTCGGCAGACCAAAGTCGAGGACGTGGAAGAAGTCGAGGAAACGAAGCGTCCTGTGCCAACTCACTCGACCTCGCCCAAATTACCAGGTACCTCGCGAAAGATCATCGTAATTCTACAAGAATAATCAGTGAATTCTTCGTTAGGCGCTTACTGCAGATACCCCGATGATTTCGTACCAAGGAAGAGAAACTCGATAGATCTGCGCCTGCTGGAAGAATTGGGCGCAGCCTCGAAAGAGATCGCGAAAGTGTCACCCCGCGATTTTCGCAAAATATCCTCGCCGAACTTCCGTAAAATGTCGTTCGATAGAATTGGTGGCGAAAGGAGAGGAGAAAAGACGTTGGGTCAGAGAAAGGCCAGCCTCGAGTTTCGAAGGAGTCCCGACTTTCGCAGAGGAGACTACAGGTATGATTGTAAAATCTTTTAAAAAAGTTCCAACCTTGCAAACTCAAAACCAATGCATCCCAATGAAACATTAATTTTCCAAAAGTTCACACCACCAGAATTATTCCAATGTTCACAATCTCGTTATCCATTATTTTATTCTCATTTTCGGAGTACCTCTTGTAATTCTTCGCTCTGTTAAGTCGAGCGTCCATCAGGCATTCTGGAAAAATACGCATAAATGAATGTACGTATACCGATGGCATACGGCGCTGAACCGCGTCGTGCTCACACGTGGAGGGGCCTCGGCGAAAATTTCGCGCTGTGGAACCCTCACGAGCCTAATGAACGATCGGCTTTACGCATCTAGGTTGAAAGAGGAAATAAAAAGAAAAAAAAAGAAAACCCTGTCATCCCAAATAGTGCATTCTCTATCGAATAACCTGCAGGAAGCTGTCGGTGGACAGGTTCAGCGTGGACTGCGCTAAATATCTGATGGACGAGATGGAGATTCAATCGAGGACGAGTAGCGGGGAGAATCTAAGAAGGCAACGGCATCCGAAGCTTCACCACTCGAGATCCGACGACAACAGAAGGCGATCCTTCGACAGATATCCGAAGGAGTCTCAGTCCAGTAGGTACTCCTTGAACACTCAGGTGGTCGTGGAGGATCGAGGCCAGGACTACGAGCTCAAGTACTTTGCCAAACCGTCGGTTGACACTGAGGAGAGTCGGGCGGAGAATTCAGACGACAGTCACGCGGTAGACATCGACGATCCCTCGGCCACTGCAATTTCGTCGGAAGCACCGACCGAAGCGGACGCTCTCCTGGAGGAACCTGAGCTGGAGAATCTCACGGAGATCGATGTCGAGAGCTCAGAAGACGAGCTGAGCCGAGAAGAGGTAGAGATGGACGCGGATGAGGACCTGGAGGATAAGACACCTGTGGAATCCGAGGATCTTCCGGATGACTCGATAACCTTAAGGACTTTCCATGAGGAAGCTTCCGCAAACGTGGATACGTTCGCGGATAGATGTAAAGGGGACACCAAATTGTACATCGAGGACGACGAAGTTTGAGATTAAAGGATTTCGATTACTTTTAATAAGATCAACCGAGCGACTGGCCTAGGCTACGATGCTGGCGAAGAGGCCAACGCGCGGCTCCGTTATTCGTGAAACGTTTGAGATTATGCGATTAAGGTGACCGGGTGGGAGTACGAAGGTGGAAGAATTGGGTCGAGAAGTTGCGTCGAGGAAAGAAGGCCATCGGTAAACGTCTCATACGTTCCGAAGTGGAGGCGGATTATTGGAATAACGAGGGTAGCGAGTGAATCGATAAAGTTGGAAAATCGACGGACACCGACGCGAGGTATTCGTCGTTCGTGAATTCGCGAAAATTAAGAGAGGTTGAAGAAAATTTGGAAGCGACTTGGTATACGTGAATATTCCGGGTTGACGTTACAGATATTTACGTGGTAATGGCATCGATAAATTGTACATTGAGAAATATGCGGAGGAACAATCGTCTGTATCGTAAAATTGTCTGCAGTATACGTTTTTTCTAGACTAGTCAGGGCGTTGAAAATCACTGATCTCATCTTCTCTAAGCGAGCAAATCACTACGAAGGTTTCGGATGTGTAAAAGGAAACGGAACATCGCGATTTCTTGCTCATTTACGATCAATTATGTATAACGTATGTGAAGGTATTTATAAGAGAAGAGCTAACTCGATATTTATTAGAAAGATTTTTTACACCAAAACCGACAGTATTTGTAACTGGAAAACCTCTAAAGAAGCCTTGGTTGTGCCAAACGTCGTACACGAGAATTGCGAACGGAACCTACGTTTGTGTACTGACGATTTTATTTCCCTTGTGCGAACAACTGAAATGTGTTTTACAAGAGCCCATGGTGAAAATCGACTTTGCACGGTGAACGATGAAACGGTACAAATGACGGATCACTGATAATAAGAGCGTGCGCAATCGTTCACTGTTAATCGAGTTAAGCGCCACTGGCACAAGAATACACGAAACTCGGTTTCGTTTCGTTGCCTTTTAACTTTCGTGTTAGTAAATATAAATATTCTACAAGAGCGCGTGCAATGAGAAATGAAAGAATATCGCTCGCGTTATTGAATTGGCTGCGCGACCATTGCACAAATACACGGAGTATGCTCAACAATTAAATAATAATCTATCCTATTTAGAAATATCGAGACGTCACGTTCGAATTGCGTTTTGTAACGAGACAATCATTTTTCATGCTGCGTACATTGAAAGACGCGGTAATAGTTTGTCACATGCTAAGCGTAAGCGTGTAAATAACAATGTAGATCCAGTAACAAATAAGTATGGCAAATAAAAAAATAGTAGCAATGGTAATTGATACGGTAATAAAGAGGCGTAATTAATCGAAGAAAACGTTAGGTAATATTAATAAGGAGACGGAGAACAATTACATTGACCCTGTTTAAATGGATTTGTTAATGTAGCATTTTCTATGAGAAATACGAAACGTCTCATAGATAGAGAAACAAGTGCCAATAACGAAAATGAGAAAAAGTTGCAAAGTTACTCGGTTCATAAAAGCGTCATCGCGAATACGTTAGTCTACGTAGATTCGACGAAGTAAATTTTTTGTATGGAGAAGAGAAAATATTCTCGTATGATCAATAAAAGTGACAATGATCGCCCGACGTTCAATAATTACAGGTACTTTCGTTACGAGACCAATTACAATAATTAGTGGTCGATGAAATTCATTAGGTACGTATGATTTGCAAGAATTTTATGCAATGGTCTCTCACCACCGAAGTAACTACAATGACGGGTCTTTGTGTGGGTAATCGTCAATTTGCGGTTATGGGAAAATAAAGTAACGCGTATTCGTAATGTGCGTGTGAACTTAGAAAGTGTTATGGAAAATGAAAGATAAATTGTCATAGGTATACGTAAGCGCGCGTGCATTTAATCTGTGCAATCTGTTAATCGTAGCGAGAGTACTGTTTCCTGTAGAGCTCTTGTCAAGGAGTTAGGAGTAAGCAGATTTGTACCTTTGTTTATTGTTTAAACAAATGTCTACTTTACGGTCGATGAAGTACCTGTTTCGAGATTCGTGCACGTGTCAGTAGCATCGGATGTGTGGCCTATCTCGCGAAAGCGAATCTTTCTCAAACTCGATCGAATCGAGAATGAAACTCAAATAGATCGTATGTAAAAGAATCCGCGCTTTTTGAGCCTTTCTCGCGACAATCTCTGATGCGTGACACACGACGCTTGCCTAAAGAGGATCCGCGAGCAGAAAAAAAATTTCAATGAGCGTCGAGCGAAGGACTTATCGATCGTACATTTAAATATATTTTTATACCCTCGTCTAAAGCGACGAAACGTCTCCTTAGAGGATTAACCCAATTGCGCTCATTATTCAATGCCCTAATTAAATTTCTACACTTTATTTCACTGACTCCACCGTGTTCTCGAGATCAACTTTATTCGTTTTGAGATGTTTTACATTTCACGACACTGCTCGTAATCGCATAAAATCAATTATCGAAACACTCGTAGCATTGTCAATTGCTGTCGATCTATTTCTCACTCTTGCTTTCATCGATGTTTATACTTAAGTAGAAATTTCAAAAGGTGCTCTCACGCTCCTCGTTGCGACGAGCTATTGCGAAAATGTAACTAATCTATACCAAAGAGTATAAGAATTAAATGTTACCAGAGAAAACATAATCGAACTGTGATCGTATCCTAATTAATCGAGGTACTAGGTGGCGGTAGATAAAATCAATTTCTTAACCCCTTACTGCATGATTTTTTTTTTCACCAATAAAAAAATACCTATTTAACTGTGCGTACGACTCACTTTGCTGTAAGGGGTTAATTTTATCACCTCCTCGCGAACTTCGTTGATATTGTCAAAACCCATAATCGGGATGAGCATTAAAAATATATTGATCTTAAAATAATCAGGTTTCTACAGGATGCGCGATAGACCCTGGAAAAAATTGAAATAAAATTAAAAGAGATCTTAAAAAGGGGAATCGTCGAAGACTATCCAAAGACAGTTGAGCAGGCTAAAGAATTTGCCAAACATTCTCCAACTACGTAATCTGTCGTACACACGAGGCATAATTGAAACTTTTAGAACTATTGTTACTCGAATCCTCACTGTAATAATTACTCTATCGATATTACTATTCCCGTTGAACCTGTCGTGTGCATCAATTTCAATGCGAAACGCCAGATTCTATATTTTCTTATCCAGAATCGTCCTTTACGATCGATGCAAAAACAATCGGATGCCGTAATGGAAACTGTATAATCTGCAGGACCTTGATTAAAACGTTAGAAAGAAACACCAATAGTCTCTCCAACGTTTCCAATTCAGGCGATCTCACTAAACGATTCGTCGGCAATACAGTGCGCAATACAAGAATCATAACGTGTTTAATAGTTAAACTGGAAGGATAAATCTAAATCGCGATATTTCATAGTTATTATCATGTTCCTACGGAAACGAGACGCAGTTGCGTACATGTCTCTTCGGAAGAGCGTAAGGTTTCTGTAAAACAGACTACTCTTTCCTTGCTGAGAACTTTTCACGGAAAGGAACACTGACTTTCCGATGCGCTTAAGGGTGTATCTCTTCTCTGCGGTATTGCAGACTCGATCACGTGGTGTTGAAAATCAGAGGCGTAGCTATCGCTGTAAGTCTATCAATTAATACACAGGTCACTAACAAGTCAATTCACTAGCCATGTTAAACCGTGCCTCAACAAAGATCCTTAAAGCAAGTCCCGTTTCGCGTCTTGTATTTCACACACTTTATTTTCTTCTATACGCGCGCAATTCTTTCATAATTCAAGCAAATACTCAATTCACCCTCTATACGTGTCTTTCTTTAAGTGTTTAATTATTTTTTCTTTGTCATTGATACCGACTGGACAATATTTGACACAGTGCCCGTTTAGTGCTAGCTACGCCACTATTGTAAGCGAGCCGCGTATTACAGGACTACTGCGTTACTTATTACTCGACGAGACGACATAGTCTCTTATCAGACTCGTAGATTTACTTAACTAAATGTACTTCTAGCAACAACAAAAAAATACCACCTAAGCGAGCATCGTTGCACGATACTCTCGATTCATTGTAAAACGGTTCTGTTGCATGCTAATTGTCGTTACATACAAATAAAAAGAAGCTAATGTAAGAGTAATAACCGTCGTACATCTCGCCCTTCTTTACACTCGTAGCTTTTTCGATGGAGCGCAGTAAGTATGAAACTTGAGAATCGTGTTAAATCAAAGTCCAGAAAGTTATACAAGAGACGCAAGAAAGAAAGTTTTATTTTAGTTTAATTATGAACGCGCCAGTACCATAATATTGATTTAATACATTGACAGTTTAGTAATACAATGATAGCTACTAATATAGCTATAAATCTAACCCATTTCAATTAAACATAAATAGTTTTTGTTCCTTACCGGATTTACAATGATCTCCTCTCGCTTGCAGTCTTAAAATTTTACAAACATCGTCTTCATAGGTTGCACAAGCTACCAATGCGGACTATAAAGTTAATCCGTTGAAAATTTTCGCTCGTCAATTCAATGTTGACAAGAAGCAAAGAACGAGAAGTAAGTAGCTCTTGTGTAATTGTATCGGAGCGCAGCGTCCTCTGGAAAGAACGAGAGTGACAGAGTATCGTGCGGGCACCGAGGAGAGATGTGTAAAGAGGGTCACAGCGCATGCCGATCTAGGGACTCCGGTTTGCGGGCGAGGCGGGCGCGGGGATAATTGCAGTGTTCTGTTTGAGCGACCGGGCACCCATATATTTTATAAGCAAAATTTTACTTTTTGCACTTGGACCGAACGCGGATCTAATTGTAGTAACACCGAAGAGATGTTATTAAAGAGGGTCAGCGCTTAGCATCTAGGGACGTCGGCCTCTGGACGAGGTGGGCGCGGGGATAATTGCAGTACCCTGTTCGATCAACGAACTATGTTGATTGGCTATGTAGTTATGCCAAACTGGCGCTGACCACCCAAAATTTACTAAAAGTTTTTTGACGTCCCTAGATCGGCATGCGCTGACCCTCTTTACACATCTCTCCTCGGTGGTAATAGTACTCTTTTTACTCGGAATTATTATAGATGGCAGCACGTAAACGAGTTCACAGCATGGCGATTGTCATAAATGCGCACGTCACACCACACAGACACAAAAGTGATGTGGCATAGCATAACTATAAAGCAGTTAAATAGACAGTGCAACGTATATAGGCACTAAATTCGCATAAACATAGTGATACAGTGCATTTCTATACAGGGTGAGTTTTAATGGATGGACCAACCATTTACCATCGGAGTGAATTACCGATTCCAGTCTGTTAGTATTCGTGATCGCCACCAAGGTCGCCACTTGAATCTTCCATGCGTCCTGCAAAATCGGATTTTAGGTGAGTTTTATTAACATTATGATATACATATTTTGTAAATGTTTTGGAATTGATACTTCATAACGGGATTACATAATATAAGTTTAACGTTAAATTACAGCGTAGAAATATTATTTTTACCGTTTTACTGCAATATTTTACATTATTATAACATTAAGAAGTATTTATTTGATAACGTTACATGTTATAAAATATGAAGATAAGAATAAGAAAAATAAATAAAGGTAATTGGCGCACGCGTAATAAGACGTTTAATAAAAAATAAAAAAATTGCGCGCTCGTAACGCGTGCAATCAATTACCTTTATTTATTTTTCTTATTCTTATCTTCATATTTTGTAACATGTAACGTTATCACATAAGTACTTCTTAAATTATATTTAGGCACTATGGCGCTCTGTGCAATGCGAACGATACTGTTATCGTCGCTTGGCGCTTTGTGTCGTGTAAACTGTACACGAAATCGTTGGGAGACGAATGGAAATAATTTTTAATGCAAATTTACAAAATTACAAACGACAATTTGGCAATAATAAAATTTAAAAATTAAAAATTAAAGATTCTACAACAGTGATATATGAAAAGTTCAAAATGAATATTAACCATTCTAAAATAAGAAAATACTGAATTCAGTGTAATGAAGAAAGTTTTCAAAAAAGCGATGAATATATATTTATTGAATTGAAAAATGAATAATAGGAAGTTACGATAAAATGAAAATTTAATTGAACTTTAACTTAATATTAAAAATGAAAGATTTTTATTGACCTAGCGTCTCCATTTTGGGCTTCGTTAAGAGAAGCAATAATCGGAACGAGCAACGAGCAATAGTGATTACGTGATTAACACTAGATTTACCGAAACCAGTCAGTTTGGTTCAAATGGAAAATCGTGTTTATAAAAAATGTTCGGTAAATCTAGTGTTAAGTTTATGATTTTCCATCCACTGATTAGCGGATGAAAAACCATGGCCCTCTTCTCTGGACCACTTCGGCACATTGCCTCTTCGGGGTCTTCTTTTATTAATCTTCGACAACCCTGATGGCCTAAAAAGCTCGGGCTCGCTAAATCGTTGGAAAAATAAAAAAAATGCTAGAAAAAAAAATAATCTGAACGCGGTTCTAAAGCTAGCGTATCGACAAAATCAACCACCCATACCTCAAAATGGCCATTTGTCGAATACGCAACATTTAATAATGCCCGAGTGAAAAGCAATATTAATTAATTCAATCCTTTGAGAAACTACACAAATTATTCTTCATCGTTCCAAAAATTGAAGTTAAATGCAAGTAAGCACTTCAACTTGTTAAGAGACTTGAAAATGTCCATTAACACTTTGAAACGCTTAAAGCACATTCGATAAAGCAAAGGATTAAATTCATCGTCCGAATCAGTGGTGTTCCGATTGTGCAGTGGACGGAATTGACCCTGCTTAAAACTAAATTCTTTGTTTCAAAGTTCGCAATATTTGAAGACCGTGTTTCAAAATTGCGAACACCTAGTCCAGGTGAAGGAATCCAGTTCTATTCCTACAATGGAACCTTCTCCACATCCCTGGCCCTACCTACTTAATATTAAATTCATTCACACAGAAGGAAAAAGCTACCTGCCTACCTAACACAGCTATATTTAAAAAATGGCAAAGCAAGCACACCAACACACATCACTCCACGGTTCTCTCTCACACGCCCTGGGTGCAAAGCCTACACTAGAGAGGACATCCCGGGATGCCTCCGACACCCGAACGTGAAGCATACCATTCTACGTTTTACGTACCATTTTCCTGAAATCGACTGTCGAGGACGGCGAACATTGCGTCAAACTACATCTAATATTCGCGTCGCGTGAAATAGAAATGCATTAGAAGAATGCATTTCAATTTGGACTGCTGCACATAACGAACGAATTTCGCGTGTTCATTGAATAATTTTATTTTGCATCGTTTGAAACTTTAGTTTACACATAATGTAAACTAAAATTCAAATGTGTGAGTGGATCTGTTGTTTGAATTTTGTTTGGGATATATAATAAAATGACGGTAGAGCAATATTTTTAATTTGAAATCATTTTTCAAGAACGACGCACAATCCCACCAATTTTACCTATCCACAGAAAAACGCTGTGGAATCATGCGTCGCGCACGATGCACCGACACATCGACAGTCGCTGAATTTTTTGATTAGTACTTAAAATCTAATCACCGTGCCCACCCACCATGATCCGCTCGAGTTGCACCTGAGCACCCGAACGGATCAGGCGTAAAAGGAAATGAGCACGGCCAATCACTTGGTAACTCACTGTTTCTGCTTCGTTTCTTCTTTCTCTGAAAATCCTGAGCTGATAAAGGATTAAGCTAATTTTCTATTTTATCTAAGCGGACTGAGACTCTAAATATTTTGATATCTTTGATAAAGCATTCAAAATGTTTAATTTAAAATTTATTAAGCATGCAAATTGTATTAATATAAGATTGATAAATTATTAAGCAAAGAAAAAGATAAATTGATAACTATCAAATTTAAATATTCAATAATGAAATTTGCAAATTGGATTTTCTTCGAGAAAGCCCATCTTCGAAGCAGTTATTGTATTCCAATTTTCCAAAATCATTGTAAAACATTTTACTGCTTTGAATCAGAGTGTTCTCGTCGCGAAGTGTCTTCTTGCTCATTATATGTACACTAAATTATGTAAGAAATTTACGGTTATTTTACACGCATCTTATTTCGTGTTTACGACTGAGAAAGCTAATATTATAATATGAAAGTAGCACAAGTGAAACTTGTGACATTTATTCAAACAGAAAAAACAATCAGTTTAATAATTCGAAGTATAAAATTTCAATGTTTCGTCAAATTCCAATTATAAATATCCGCGCGCGATAAAAAATATTCCGCAATAAATTCAATAATTGAGCGAGACAAGAAAACCTAGCCTGCACTAAAAAGATACAGTAGTTAGTACATGGTTTACTCTCGACTAGAATTCATAGAGAAGTTCAATCTCGTGAATGCTAATCGCGATCACTATTGCTCATTGTCGTTTCACGAAGTTAGTAAAAAAAATTACAACCTGTAGCCCGTGTCGTTTCGGACCTTTCGTCCACGACATGATTGGACATCAGAGGAAGTATAAAAATATATTTGACCTTACAAGAAAACCTTGTTGTGGAACATCGAAGAACAGACGAGAACAAAAACGAGCAGAAGAGGATGGTAGAAGTAAGCAGAAAATGGCACAAATGATCAGAAGACACCAGCAGAAATAGGCAGCAGACGGAAATTTGAAAGGAGAAAAAGAAAGCATTAATTAATAAATTTGTATATCAACACACGTAAATTCGAGAGAAAGTAAAAAAAAAAAACCTAGTAAAAATTGCAGAAGAAAAAAAGAAAATGAATCCCAAGAAGAAATAATAAAGACACTCACCTACAAGGATACCATATAGTAACAGTCGATAATGTCGGTGGAGGTTGGCAGCAGGTCCTAGTAGTGAGTTGATCGGCAATAGAATCTAAAACGCACAAAAGAGATGATAAATTAATAAAGTTAAATGTTAGACTTGCAAGTGTGAAACAGAAAAAAAAATAAGGCTGAACTTGGAAAGAAATGATAAAATATACTCACTTGTAGCAGTGGATGCTGTAAGCTGTTGAAATTTAGCGGTGCTCCTCTTCAAGTGGACTCTACTACGCGTGACGTAATTTGTTTTAAAATGTTTAAACCGCGACCGTGAAACTTTTCATCGACGAGCAAAAACTGACTCTGACGCGAGATTTAAAGGTCGAGTCAAACAACACTGACTCTAATGTGCGCAACCGAAAACTCACGAGCAACCACTGACTCTAGTGCGCGGTACAATCAGTTTAAAATATTATTTCAGACACTTCGAGATGAAAAAGACTCTAAAAAACCGCTTTGCACGCGGCCACAAAACCGTAGACCGTGCACTGACTCTACGAGACGATTAGATTCGTGCGAACAACACTGACTGTAATACGCGATACGAGTTTTCATTTTGAATCTAGCGCCCGTGATTCAACGAAAAGTCGAGACACTTCGAGGCAACACTGATTCTAAACACGCGCGCGACGAGAAAAATTGCTGAAAATAAAGTGGAGGTGGGTAGACACAATATACAATTATCGTTTCACGCGTGTGGAAGTCAATTGCTTATCTACTGAATTACAGTTTATAAAAGTGGAATTTTGAATTTAAATTAATACGTCACCACTCTCGCCTGCACTCTTGTTGAGATTTCACTTTGTATTAGAAGTCACGTTCGCGAAAGATTTAATTTGTATTGGAATTATTAATGTAAGTATGAGACACACTCGTCGGCACTAGCGATAAAAAAAACCGTTGATTCGAATCGAAGAGAAAAAAGAAGGTAAATTGTCACGTGATACTACACACGACTTCACTGTACGACCCACGGAGAACGAATGAGGCCCCTGATTACGTTACCCAGTAATATCTACCACAGTCCCCACCACTTGGTTATTCCACCTCTACCAATAAGTGTGCACAGTGGGGACAGGTATCCAATAACGAAGCACCCTTGTAAACAGAGTATTTCCACGAAAAGTCTTTTCAACCATCGTTTCCAGACATACGCATATAATTTTGAATAGACACCGAAATTCCACGAAAAGATTTGGAAACTTGGAAAATATAAAAATTGAATTTTTAACTGAACTTTGTAATAAATAAGCAGAACGAATAAGAAATTAATAAAAGTAATTATTACCAATTATCGCGTGATCATTACTATCTTTGTCCAGAATGCCTGAAACAGAAATCTACAATGGATTAAGCATCAAAATGTGACAATGTAATATGATATGGTCCATGGATAATTTTGAGACTAACTAAACCTGCAACAAAAACAAAATAGATTATTATACAGTACTGAATATGCACAGATTGAAATATGGTTGCACGATACTGCCCAACAAGGAAACAATCGTATTAACACTATTCCTACTGACTGATCAAATAACCATTTTCAACATTTCGATTAGAATTTGCATCGCCATTAAATTTCACGACTTTTTCTAAAATATACGTATAATACATTGTTCAATATTTTAGGAAAAGTCTTGAAATTTAACCTTTAACTACACGCGCCCTAAAGTATGACACAAGTACACGCACGGTGCATTCCATACGCTACAATTAAAAAACAACGTTTAAAGTAATTTAGAGTAAAACGCTCAATTAAATTATTTACTGATTTATTTTTGAGAGAAAACATTGTCAGATTCTCGTATTGAAATAGCGATGCAATTACGTTGTATACATATAGGAAATTCTAAACGAAATTTTAAAAACATTCATTTGACCGGTCGTGGTAGGAATAATGTGTTAACCGTGAAAAAAGAATTGTTTTCCATAGAAAAAACATTCAAGAATTGTTACATGCAAGCAACGAGCATAGTGACCTGGTGGTATATTCTACTGTTACTGTAACTTTGTTTTCTGGAGCACTTCGGCATATATTGCCTCTTCGGGTTCTTCTTTTATTCTTCTTCATCAACCCTGAGGTCCTAAAGCTCGGGCATCGCTAAACTTCGCAAGAATAAAAAAATGCTAGAAAAAAAAAATAATCTGAACGCGGTTCTAAAACTAACGTATCCACGAATCAACCACCCGTACCTTCAATGATAGTTCGTCGATACGCAACATTTAATAGTGCCCGAGTGGGAAGAAAAATTAATTTAATCCTTTGAGACACTACATGCACTAATCTTGCATTTTTCCAAAAGGATAAACTGAGATTAAATGAAAGTAATCGTGTCAACTTGTTAATAGAATTTCAAATCTATTAATTGTTAGAGACACTTAAAGCACATTCAACAACAAAGGATTAAATTCATCGTCCGAATCGGTGGAGTTCCGATTGTGCAGTGGACGGAATTGACCCTGCTTAAAACTAAATTCTTTGTTTCAAAGTTCGTAATATTTGAAGACTGTGCTTCAAAATTGCGAACACATAGTCCAGGTGAAGGGATCCAGTTCTATTCCTACAATGGAACCTTCTCCCGTCCCTGGCCCTGCCTGCTTAATATTAAATTCATTCGCACAGAAGGAAAGAGCTACCTGCCTACCTAACACAGCTATATTTAAAAAATGGCAAAGCAAGCACACCAACACACATCACTCCACGGTTCTCTCTCACACGCCCTGGGTGCAAAGCCTACACTAGAGAGGACATCCCGGGATGCCTCCGACACCCGAACGTGAAGCATACCATTCTACGTTTTACGTACCATTTTCCTGAAATCGACTGTCGAGGATGGCGAACATTGCGTCAAACTACATCTAATATTCGCGTCGCGTGAAATAGAAATGCATTAGAAGAATGCATTTCAATTTGAACTGCTGCACATAACGAACGAACTTCGCGTGTTCATTGAATAATTTTATTTTGCATCGTTTGAAATTTTAGTTTACACATAATGTAAACTAAATTTCGAATGTATGAGTGGATCTGTTGTTTGAATTTTGTTTGGGATATATAATGTAATAAAATGACGGTGGAGCAATATTTTTAATTTGAAATCATTTTTCAAGAACGACGCACAATCCCACCAATGTTACCTATTCACAAAAAACGCTGTGGAATCGTGCGTCGCGCACGATGCACCGACACATCGACAGTCGCTGAATTTTTTTTATTAGTACTTAAAATCTAATCACCGTGCCCACCCACCATGATCCACTCGAGTTGCATCTGAGCACCCGAACGGATCAGGTGTAAAAGGAAATGAGCACGGCCAATCAATTGGTAACTCACTGTTTCTGTTTCGTTTCTTCTTTTTCTGAAAATCCTGTGCTAATAAAAGGATTAATTTCTCATTTTATCTAAGCGGGCTACGAGACTCTAATTACTTTAGTATTTACAATATTCGATTAAGGTGGAATTGTTATATTTTAATAAGAAGATAAATCTATATATTGAACATGCAAATGTGAAAATGTCTTTGCAAATATGTAAATGCGATGCAAGCAAAATAGATTTAAAAAGGAATTGAAATTTATTTATGATATTATCATGAACAAATAGTACTTATAATTGAATTTTTCTAGAGATAACTCATCTTCACAGCATATATGATACTAAAATATAGAAGTAAGAAATCTTTCAATGCTGTGAATAATAGTTTTCTCTTCGCGAAGTGCTTTCTTGCTCATTTATATTATAATATGGTCAGTACGTTACTTGCACATTATATTCTTTGTGCCCAATTAAGCTCGCATGCAAACAAACTACTCAAACAATTGAAGATACTCGAAGGAAATAAGAAATAACATTGCGAAGTACGCTTTATGATTTTATAAATGTTATTTCAAAGATATTAACGAATAAAAAAATTTTATTGCAAATTTATCACTGCGAAGAGACAAGAAAGCCCTAGCCTGAACTAAGAAAAATACACAAAATGCAATAAAGAAACAATGGTTAGTAAAATCTACTAGTCACGACTGGAGTTCACAAAGCTGACCTAACTTCGTGAATTCCAATCGCGGTCACTGCTCGTTGCTTTTTTGAAGACATTAGTAATAAAAATTACAACCTGTAGCCCGTGTCGGTTTGGACCTTTCGTCCTACGACATGATTGGGCATCAGAGGAAATTTAAAGTGTATCGACTCACAAAATCCTATAGTCGAACACAGCAGATGTGTAGTGAACCACAGCAAGCATGCAATGTAACACAGTAGACATATATCGCAGAGTAACACGCATCGACAGGAGTGAAGCAGCAGATGATAAATGGAAAGAAGCAGAAGAAATCAAAGATTAGTAAAATCACACAGTACATCAAAGCGCGCGTAGAAAAACTCAGAAACCGAATAAACTTCACCGATGAGAAAACTAATTCAGAAAAATGAAAGTAATAAAGAAACTCACTTGAAAATAAACGTTCCTCAAGCAGAGCGCAGAACAGCACGCAGGCGGCAGGTATTGTCAGGAAGTAGCGAAAGTGAATATCCAACAGGAAAAAAATCTGTGACGAATAAAGAAGATTATAGAAAAAAATGCAAAAGACTAAAAGAAGATCGTAAAGATTAGTAAAATCAAGCGTTGCACGCAAGTGTGGAAAGAATGGGTACGCAAACACGATAAGACCTTTAAAAGAATCAAATAAGAAGAAATTATCCGGTGGAGAAAAGAATAGAGATACTCACTTGTAGCAGTAAATGCTCTAAGCTGCGAGAATTTTCAACGGTGCTCCTCTTCCTGACACTCTATTACGCGATACGATATTTATTTTCAAGAAATTTCAAATCGCGACCGTAAAACTTTTTCGAACGTCACTGACTCGAGCACGCAACTGAAAACTCGCGGACAAGCACTGGACTCTACTACGCGATACAAGTTCGCATTTAGAATGTCTACCGCGTGATTCGAACACTTGAGGAAAATTGCGTCCTTTGCTTCCTTGTAGCAACAAGTGTCAACCTGCACAGAATACATGCAATAGCAGCATAAACAGTTTCAGTCCGCATAGATTAATGACAGATGTACTTCAATGTTTACATCTTATCGGCAAAATACAGGAGAATTTCCGTTATTCTGCTTAATTTGCGTATAAAGACGAAAAAGCGTCACTTACCTTCATGTTTCAAAGGGAGTAATAATGGGAAGATCGTTCTGATTCGTCAGACCGGGAAGACGAACGTCAAGTGACGTTAGCCGTGCAGTTGATTGGACATTTTATTCTACGTATGAGAGACTGATCGTGTTCCTTGTCTCTGGTTGGTCAATCGCCATTAAAGCTGCGCAAAGCTTCTGCGCTGTAATACCACAAGTTATATAACGCGCATAAACTTTTAACTTCACTGGTTTGAATATATTTGTACGTATATAATAAATTTACTAACCAGCCACACGGGACCACCAAAGCTGTTTAATCGGCGAATATTCAACGAGGAACTGCGAATCTGTAATAAAAAATGTCATGTTCTGTGTAAAAAAAATAGGAAGCTTCTGATCAGAAGTTGAAAGTATCATAAAAGGATAGAATGCATACTGGATTGAATAATACAATTTTTCTGCTAGTTTTGGTAGGAGGGCTGGTGACTGATGGCTCTCGTCAGATATGTCTCCAACTAACGTCCTTCCTCGTTCGTGGCTCGTCGCATTTTGATGCACGCCACAAATTGTTGCGTTTTTATACCACCGTGGCGCACGCGCCTCGGCCAATCACCGGCAGATGAGGCGACGCGTGTGATTGGCTGCGGGGGAGTTGCTTGCCTGCCGTATATAAAGCGCCATGCGTGGGTTTAACGAACATTTCTGCTGCATCCACTGAGGAGAGAGGTTGAAGGAAAATAAGGAAGCTTAGCCCATACAGCACCGGACATTGAAATGATGTTGCACGTTGCAATACAAATATTTTTGCTACCTTGAATATATGTTGATGCTCTTATCCCATAATACAGCACACAAACGTCGAATTGCATGCAACCCAATGAGTGTAGCTCAGAAGCCTAGATGGACGAATCGTACGCTAGTGATCCGCGTTCGAGTCCCACCACCGTACGATGGGTTTTTTCGAAATCAAATCACTGAGCAGGAACGGTAATAAAAACCAACCCAGCTTTTTTATACTAAACCACAATTCAAACCCGCTTCACTCAAAAATGGTATAAGGCAATGTTTAAAAATCTTTTTTGGATGTGGAAATTGCAATGTCTCGTAGACGTTGAATTATAACGACTACAAAACATTGCAATTCAACGGACATAAGACGTTTCTGCCTGCAATGTCTTTTCTAGATTGGATCTACATTTCAAGACGTTGAAATAACATTTTCAATGTTGATTCAACATTTGTGTGCTGTATTATGGGATAAGAGCATCAACATATATTCAAGGTAGCAAAAATATTTGTATTGCAACGTGCAACATCATTTCAATGTTCGGTGCTGTATGGGCTAAGCTTCCTTATTTTCCTTCAACCTCTCTTCTCAGTGGATGCAGCAGAAATGTTCGCTACACCCACGCATGGCGCTTTATATACGGCAGGCAAGCAGCTCCCCCCGCAGCCAATCACACGCGTCGCCTCATCTGATTGGCTGCGGGGGGAGCTGCTTGCCTGCCGTATATAAAGCGCCATGCGTGGGTGTAGCGAACATTTCTGCTGCATCCACTGAGAAGAGAGGTTGAAGGAAAATAAGGAAGCTTATTGTTAGCCCATACAGCACCGAACATTGAAATGATGGTGCTGAGACGTTGCGATGTTGCACGTTGCAATACAAATATTTTTGCTACCTTGAATATATGTTGATGCTCTTATCCCATAATACAGCACACAAACGTTGAATCAACATTGAAAAAACGTTGATTTGCAACATTGCGAATGTTATTTCAACGTTTTGAAATGTAGATCCAATGTAGAAAAGACATTGCAGGCAGAAACGTCTTATGTCCGTTGAATTGCAATGTTTTGTAGTCGTTATAATTCAACGTCTACGAGACATTGCAATTC
This sequence comes from Tiphia femorata, assembly GCA_944319695.1. NCBI lineage: Eukaryota > Metazoa > Arthropoda > Insecta > Hymenoptera > Tiphiidae > Tiphia > Tiphia femorata. The sequence continues at coordinate 5,224,118 of OX090904.1, forward strand.
CCACATCCAAAAAACATTTTTAAACATTGCCTTATACCATTTTTGAGTGAAGCGGGTTTGAATTGTGGTTTAGTATAAAAAAGCTGGGTTGGTTTTATTACCGTTCCTGCTCAGTGATTTGATTTCGAAAAAACCCATCGTACGGTGGTGGGACTCGAACGCGGATCACTAGCGTACGATTCGTCCATCTAGGCTTCTGAGCTACACTCATTGGGTTGCATGCAATTCGACATAATGGGTATACATGGACACATAATAAATCGTAAACATTTAAAACCAATTTTCTTGACAACCAAGGGCCGTCGCTAAAACTCCCTCTCAGCGTCATTGGATGCTTTCTAATTACCGATACAAGTCAACGCAAACATCATTCTACCTTTATTTCACATATGATGCTTATTATAAATAACATTCGCAATGTTGCAATTCAACATTTTTTCGATGTTGATTCAACGTTTGTGTGCTGTATGGGTGCGTGTTACTGATCAAGATATATCGTTTCACAGGTCTACGAAGCATTTCGAAATGAACCTCAGATGATCTTATAACATGAATGATTATTTTATGATTATTTCTGATTTTAAATTATATGTATATATATATATATGTCTTTTGAATATATCTCATTTTTGAAAGATATACTTTCCTCGATTTAAGTCGCGAAAGTGGAATCGTAAAGGGACAGACCTGCAAAGGTAGGAATCGAACCTCGATCCTCGGGCCCACCTTTGTAGTTCGCCGAACGAAGAAAAGGACAGCGAATACGAGATAAGAATGAAAGGAGAGCCGAGGCAACGGAGGCAGTTAAACTATATACGTTGTACGCTTGGCCGACTCCACTTCAGATAACATAGGCACAGAAACATCGTATGACGTGGCGTAGGACCGGCACTGAGCTCGTAAATCAAAAGCCACAAAAGGGACATAAATCGAGGAATTACTGTATACATATATCAATACATATATAATATATCAATACAGGGTGTCCCGCAATTGGTGTAATCCCCGCGAAAGGGTTGTAGCTGAAATAATTCTAAACACCAAAAAAAAAAAAAATTAGGGTTAGGGTTAAGGTTAGGGTTAGGTAATAACCCTAACCCTAACCCTAACCATAACCCTAATTTTTTTTTTTTTTTTTTTTTTTTCCTCTACCGGCGCGCTCATTCGCCTATGTTTTTCCTTAATTTTTGAATTCTTAAGGAAAAACAGGCGAATGAGCGCGTCCGTAGAGGAAAAAAAAAAAAAAAAAAATTAGGGTCATGGTTAGGGTTAGGGTTAACCTTAAAAAAAATTAGGGTTAACCCTAACCCTAACCCTAACCCTAACCCTAACCCTAACCCTAACCCTAACCATAACCCTAACCATAACCCTAATTTTTTTTTTTTTTGGTGTTTAGAATTATTTCAGCTACAACCCTTTCGCGGGGATTACACCAATTGCGGGACACCCTGTATATATATATATATATATATATATATATATATGGGGTCGCACCCGGAAATGGGCGATAGCTGAGGTGATTCTGAACGACATTTTCCTTTGCGAAAATGTTGTCCGAGGCTTCATTTTTGAATTATTAAGGAAAAACACCGGCGTATGAGAGCGCGCGTAGAGCCCGCGCTCAGGGCCGTGCGCTCTCCACTCACTGCGCCCGAGCATGATAATGCCACGCGGTGGTATGGCACGAAGCGTCGGTCGAAAATTATGTCGACCAACAATTTCAGAATGACCTCAGATATCCATTAGTCATGCACAATGAATAAAATAATTAGTCATTATTCGTGTAATGGTAACAAATCGATTAAGTAATAATTAACATTCGATTTAACAAATCGAAATATGCTCAAAAACTTTTATTCGTTATTTAAAATCAACGCGAAATGAGATCTCGAAAATTATTTTTTTTAATTATTAAGAAAAAGCTTTCCGAATCAAACAAGAATTGTTTTCTATTAAACGAATAATGATTACAATAGAATAATGTAGAATGTTATTACTCACAGTCGTCGATGAAAGCAGATCGCTGTCGCAGGATCATTCGGCCGATCCCGACCTTTCCAAGAATACGTATCGCGGAACAGCTGATCCGAGCAGAGTCCCGGGCGGGTCACCGAACTCGCGTCACTACACACTCACTATCGCTCTCGATACTCCTGTCGAGTGATTCGTGTCTCACGTGTCAATTATTGATAATCCATTGTTTAATCCTCAAAGAGGAGGCTCCACGTGTGCGATTTCTATCTCAGCAAACGTACTGTAACGCATTTTATAACATTTTTTGGCACTGCGATTTACTAAAACGACGTATTCAGTCGAATGACCGAAGGAGAACTGAGTCTGTTCCTTGTACACTGGTGTACGTACACACACATCATACAGAACACTAGTTCGCTCACACGTTACTCACACACGTCGGCGTTGCGACTCGGCGTTCGGCAGAAATTTCAAGGAATCGACTGCGTCGTCGATTCGACGGTAACGCATTTAAACTGGCCGCATCAGGCTCGACGCGGATCAAACAATCTTATCGCATATTCCACACTTAGAAACTTTTTCTACCACATCAACAGCAGCATTGCCATAAAGATGCGTTTGGAAGAAACGAACGACGAGTTAGTCGATTCTTCGTCCTCATAAGCAAAGGATCGCGTGTTTTTTACGATGAATCGGTCGAACGCGGAATATTATAATATGTTCTTCGTCTTTGCGCAGTGTGACTGTAATGCTGTGCTTGCTGCACAGCGGTATTGTGAGAGGTATCCCGATCAAATACCTCCAAGTGCGAAAAGTTTTCGATGTTCAGCGTCAAGACTTCATTCTAACGGATCGGTGCAACCCGCGCGAAGTGAAGCGGGAGGACCCCCGCGCGAAGCCTCCTCTTTGAGGATTAAACAATCGATTATCAATAAGTCACACATAAGACACGAATCACTCGACAGGAGTATCGAGAGCGATAGTGAGTGTGTAGTGACGCGAGTTCGGTGACCCGCCCGGGACTCTGATCGGATCAGCTGTTCCGCGATACGTATTCTTGGAAAGGTCGGGATCGGCCGAATGATCCTGCGACAGGGATCTGCTTTCATCGACGACTGTGAGTAATAACATTCTACATTATTCTATTGTAATCATTATTCGTTTAATAGAAAACAATTCTTGTTTGATTCGGAAAGCTTTTTCTTAATAATTAAAAAAAATAATTTTCGAGATCTCATTTCGCGTTGATTTTAAATAACGAATAAAAGTTTTTGAGCATATTTCGATTTGTTAAATCGAATGTTAATTATTACTTAATCGATTTGTTACCATTACACGAATAATGACTAATTATTTTATTCATTGTGCATGACTAATGGATATCTGAGGTCATTCTGAAATTGTTGGTCGACATAATTTTCGACCGACGCTTCGTGCCATACCACCGCGTGGCATTATCATGCTCGGGCGCAGTGAGTGGAGAGCGCACGGCCCTGAGCGCGGGCTCTACGCGCGCTCTCATACGCCGGTGTTTTTCCTTAATAATTCAAAAATGAAGCCTCGGACAACATTTTCGCAAAGGAAAATGTCGTTCAGAATCACCTCAGCTATCGCCCATTTCCGGGTGCGACCCCATATATATATATATATATATATATATATATATACAGGGTGTCCCGCAATTGGTGTAATCCCCGCGAAAGGGTTGTAGCTGAAATAATTCTAAACACCAAAAAAAAAAAAAATTAGGGTTATGGTTAGGGTTATGGTTAGGGTTAGGGTTAGGGTTAGGGTTAGGGTTAGGGTTAGGGTTAGGGTTAACCCTAATTTTTTTTAAGGTTAACCCTAACCCTAACCATGACCCTAATTTTTTTTTTTTTTTTTTTTCCTCTACGGACGCGCTCATTCGCCTGTTTTTCCTTAAGAATTCAAAAATTAAGGAAAAACATAGGCGAATGAGCGCGCCGGTAGAGGAAAAAAAAAAAAAAAAAAAAAAAAATTAGGGTTATGGTTAGGGTTAGGGTTAGGGTTATTACCTAACCCTAACCTTAACCCTAACCCTAATTTTTTTTTTTTTTGGTGTTTAGAATTATTTCAGCTACAACCCTTTCGCGGGGATTACACCAATTGCGGGACACCCTGTATTGATATATTATATATGTATTGATATATGTATACAGTAATTCCTCGATTTATGTCCCTTTTGTGGCTTTTGATTTACGAGCTCAGTGCCGGTCCTACGCCACGTCATACGATGTTTCTGTGCCTATGTTATCTGAAGTGGAGTCGGCCAAGCGTACAACGTATATAGTTTAACTGCCTCCGTTGCCTCGGCTCTCCTTTCATTCTTATCTCGTATTCGCTGTCCTTTTCTTCGTTCGGCGAACTACAAAGGTGGGCCCGAGGATCGAGGTTCGATTCCTACCTTTGCAGGTCTGTCCCTTTACGATTCCACTTTCGCGACTTAAATCGAGGAAAGTATATCTTTCAAAAATGAGATATATTCAAAAGACATATATATATATATACATATAATTTAAAATCAGAAATAATCATAAAATAATCATTCATGTTATAAGATCATCTGAGGTTCATTTCGAAATGCTTCGTAGACCTGTGAAACGATATATCTTGATCAGTAACACGCACCCATACAGCACACAAACGTTGAATCAACATCGAAAAAATGTTGAATTGCAACATTGCGAATGTTATTTATAATAAGCATCATATGTGAAATAAAGGTAGAATGATGTTTGCGTTGACTTGTATCGGTAATTAGAAAGCATCCAATGACGCTGAGAGGGAGTTTTAGCGACGGCCCTTGGTTGTCAAGAAAATTGGTTTTAAATGTTTACGATTTATTATGTGTCCATGTATACCCATTATGTCGAATTGCATGCAACCCAATGAGTGTAGCTCAGAAGCCTAGATGGACGAATCGTACGCTAGTGATCCGCGTTCGAGTCCCACCACCGTACGATGGGTTTTTTCGAAATCAAATCACTGAGCAGGAACGGTAATAAAACCAACCCAGCTTTTTTATACTAAACCACAATTCAAACCCGCTTCACTCAAAAATGGTATAAGGCAATGTTTAAAAATGTTTTTTGGATGTGGGAATTGCAATGTCTCGTAGACGTTGAATTATAACGACTACAAAACATTGCAATTCAACGGACATAAGACGTTTCTGCCTGCAATGTCTTTTCTACATTGGATCTACATTTCAAAACGTTGAAATAACATTCGCAATGTTGCAAATCAACGTTTTTTCAATGTTGATTCAACGTTTGTGTGCTGTATTATGGGATAAGAGCATCAACATATATTCAAGGTAGCAAAAATATTTGTATTGCAACGTGCAACATCGCAACGTCTCAGCACCATCATTTCAATGTTCGGTGCTGTATGGGCTAACAATAAGCTTCCTTATTTTCCTTCAACCTCTCTTCTCAGTGGATGCAGCAGAAATGTTCGCTACACCCACGCATGGCGCTTTATATACGGCAGGCAAGCAGCTCCCCCCGCAGCCAATCACACGCGTCGCCTCATCTGATTGGCTGCGGGGGGAGCTGCTTGCCTGCCGTATATAAAGCGCCATGCGTGGGTGTAGCGAACATTTCTGCTGCATCCACTGAGAAGAGAGGTTGAAGGAAAATAAGGAAGCTTAGCCCATACAGCACCGAACATTGAAATGATGTTGCACGTTGCAATACAAATATTTTTGCTACCTTGAATATATGTTGATGCTCTTATCCCATAATACAGCACACAAATGTTGAATCAACATTGAAAATGTTATTTCAACGTCTTGAAATGTAGATCCAATCTAGAAAAGACATTGCAGGCAGAAACGTCTTATGTCCGTTGAATTGCAATGTTTTGTAGTCGTTATAATTCAACGTCTACGAGACATTGCAATTTCCACATCCAAAAAAGATTTTTAAACATTGCCTTATACCATTTTTGAGTGAAGCGGGTTTGAATTGTGGTTTAGTATAAAAAAGCTGGGTTGGTTTTTATTACCGTTCCTGCTCAGTGATTTGATTTCGAAAAAACCCATCGTACGGTGGTGGGACTCGAACGCGGATCACTAGCGTACGATTCGTCCATCTAGGCTTCTGAGCTACACTCATTGGGTTGCATGCAATTCGACGTTTGTGTGCTGTATTATGGGATAAGAGCATCAACATATATTCAAGGTAGCAAAAATATTTGTATTGCAACGTGCAACATCATTTCAATGTCCGGTGCTGTATGGGCTAAGCTTCCTTATTTTCCTTCAACCTCTCTCCTCAGTGGATGCAGCAGAAATGTTCGTTAAACCCACGCATGGCGCTTTATATACGGCAGGCAAGCAACTCCCCCGCAGCCAATCACACGCGTCGCCTCATCTGCCGGTGATTGGCCGAGGCGCGTGCGCCACGGTGGTATAAAAACGCAACAATTTGTGGCGTGCATCAAAATGCGACGAGCCACGAACGAGGAAGGACGTTAGTTGGAGACATATCTGACGAGAGCCATCAGTCACCAGCCCTCCTACCAAAACTAGCAGAAAAATTGTATTATTCAATCCAGTATGCATTCTATCCTTTTATGATACTTTCAACTTCTGATCAGAAGCTTCCTATTTTTTTTACACAGAACATGACATTTTTTATTACAGATTCGCAGTTCCTCGTTGAATATTCGCCGATTAAACAGCTTTGGTGGTCCCGTGTGGCTGGTTAGTAAATTTATTATATACGTACAAATATATTCAAACCAGTGAAGTTAAAAGTTTATGCGCGTTATATAACTTGTGGTATTACAGCGCAGAAGCTTTGCGCAGCTTTAATGGCGATTGACCAACCAGAGACAAGGAACACGATCAGTCTCTCATACGTAGAATAAAATGTCCAATCAACTGCACGGCTAACGTCACTTGACGTTCGTCTTCCCGGTCTGACGAATCAGAACGATCTTCCCATTATTACTCCCTTTGAAACATGAAGGTAAGTGACGCTTTTTCGTCTTTATACGCAAATTAAGCAGAATAACGGAAATTCTCCTGTATTTTGCCGATAAGATGTAAACATTGAAGTACATCTGTCATTAATCTATGCGGACTGAAACTGTTTATGCTGCTATTGCATGTATTCTGTGCAGGTTGACACTTGTTGCTACAAGGAAGCAAAGGACGCAATTTTCCTCAAGTGTTCGAATCACGCGGTAGACATTCTAAATGCGAACTTGTATCGCGTAGTAGAGTCCAGTGCTTGTCCGCGAGTTTTCAGTTGCGTGCTCGAGTCAGTGACGTTCGAAAAAGTTTTACGGTCGCGATTTGAAATTTCTTGAAAATAAATATCGTATCGCGTAATAGAGTGTCAGGAAGAGGAGCACCGTTGAAAATTCTCGCAGCTTAGAGCATTTACTGCTACAAGTGAGTATCTCTATTCTTTTCTCCACCGGATAATTTCTTCTTATTTGATTCTTTTAAAGGTCTTATCGTGTTTGCGTACCCATTCTTTCCACACTTGCGTGCAACGCTTGATTTTACTAATCTTTACGATCTTCTTTTAGTCTTTTGCATTTTTTTCTATAATCTTCTTTATTCGTCACAGATTTTTTTCCTGTTGGATATTCACTTTCGCTACTTCCTGACAATACCTGCCGCCTGCGTGCTGTTCTGCGCTCTGCTTGAGGAACGTTTATTTTCAAGTGAGTTTCTTTATTACTTTCATTTTTCTGAATTAGTTTTCTCATCGGTGAAGTTTATTCGGTTTCTGAGTTTTTCTACGCGCGCTTTGATGTACTGTGTGATTTTACTAATCTTTGATTTCTTCTGCTTCTTTCCATTTATCATCTGCTGCTTCACTCCTGTCGATGCGTGTTACTCTGCGATATATGTCTACTGTGTTACATTGCATGCTTGCTGTGGTTCACTACACATCTGCTGTGTTCGACTATAGGATTTTGTGAGTCGATACACTTTAAATTTCCTCTGATGCCCAATCATGTCGTAGGACGAAAGGTCCAAACCGACACGGGCTACAGGTTGTAATTTTTATTACTAATGTCTTCAAAAAAGCAACGAGCAGTGACCGCGATTGGAATTCACGAAGTTAGGTCAGCTTTGTGAACTCCAGTCGTGACTAGTAGATTTTACTAACCATTGTTTCTTTATTGCATTTTGTGTATTTTTCTTAGTTCAGGCTAGGGCTTTCTTGTCTCTTCGCAGTGATAAATTTGCAATAAAATTTTTTTATTCGTTAATATCTTTGAAATAACATTTATAAAATCATAAAGCGTACTTCGCAATGTTATTTCTTATTTCCTTCGAGTATCTTCAATTGTTTGAGTAGTTTGTTTGCATGCGAGCTTAATTGGGCACAAAGAATATAATGTGCAAGTAACGTACTGACCATATTATAATATAAATGAGCAAGAAAGCACTTCGCGAAGAGAAAACTATTATTCACAGCATTGAAAGATTTCTTACTTCTATATTTTAGTATCATATATGCTGTGAAGATGAGTTATCTCTAGAAAAATTCAATTATAAGTACTATTTGTTCATGATAATATCATAAATAAATTTCAATTCCTTTTTAAATCTATTTTGCTTGCATCGCATTTACATATTTGCAAAGACATTTTCACATTTGCATGTTCAATATATAGATTTATCTTCTTATTAAAATATAACAATTCCACCTTAATCGAATATTGTAAATACTAAAGTAATTAGAGTCTCGTAGCCCGCTTAGATAAAATGAGAAATTAATCCTTTTATTAGCACAGGATTTTCAGAAAAAGAAGAAACGAAACAGAAACAGTGAGTTACCAATTGATTGGCCGTGCTCATTTCCTTTTACACCTGATCCGTTCGGGTGCTCAGATGCAACTCGAGTGGATCATGGTGGGTGGGCACGGTGATTAGATTTTAAGTACTAATAAAAAAAATTCAGCGACTGTCGATGTGTCGGTGCATCGTGCGCGACGCACGATTCCACAGCGTTTTTTGTGAATAGGTAACATTGGTGGGATTGTGCGTCGTTCTTGAAAAATGATTTCAAATTAAAAATATTGCTCCACCGTCATTTTATTACATTATATATCCCAAACAAAATTCAAACAACAGATCCACTCATACATTCGAAATTTAGTTTACATTATGTGTAAACTAAAATTTCAAACGATGCAAAATAAAATTATTCAATGAACACGCGAAGTTCGTTCGTTATGTGCAGCAGTTCAAATTGAAATGCATTCTTCTAATGCATTTCTATTTCACGCGACGCGAATATTAGATGTAGTTTGACGCAATGTTCGCCATCCTCGACAGTCGATTTCAGGAAAATGGTACGTAAAACGTAGAATGGTATGCTTCACGTTCGGGTGTCGGAGGCATCCCGGGATGTCCTCTCTAGTGTAGGCTTTGCACCCAGGGCGTGTGAGAGAGAACCGTGGAGTGATGTGTGTTGGTGTGCTTGCTTTGCCATTTTTTAAATATAGCTGTGTTAGGTAGGCAGGTAGCTCTTTCCTTCTGTGCGAATGAATTTAATATTAAGCAGGCAGGGCCAGGGACGGGAGAAGGTTCCATTGTAGGAATAGAACTGGATCCCTTCACCTGGACTATGTGTTCGCAATTTTGAAGCACAGTCTTCAAATATTACGAACTTTGAAACAAAGAATTTAGTTTTAAGCAGGGTCAATTCCGTCCACTGCACAATCGGAACTCCACCGATTCGGACGATGAATTTAATCCTTTGTTGTTGAATGTGCTTTAAGTGTCTCTAACAATTAATAGATTTGAAATTCTATTAACAAGTTGACACGATTACTTTCATTTAATCTCAGTTTATCCTTTTGGAAAAATGCAAGATTAGTGCATGTAGTGTCTCAAAGGATTAAATTAATTTTTCTTCCCACTCGGGCACTATTAAATGTTGCGTATCGACGAACTATCATTGAAGGTACGGGTGGTTGATTCGTGGATACGTTAGTTTTAGAACCGCGTTCAGATTATTTTTTTTTTCTAGCATTTTTTTATTCTTGCGAAGTTTAGCGATGCCCGAGCTTTAGGACCTCAGGGTTGATGAAGAAGAATAAAAGAAGAACCCGAAGAGGCAATATATGCCGAAGTGCTCCAGAAAACAAAGTTACAGTAACAGTAGAATATACCACCAGGTCACTATGCTCGTTGCTTGCATGTAACAATTCTTGAATGTTTTTTCTATGGAAAACAATTCTTTTTTCACGGTTAACACATTATTCCTACCACGACCGGTCAAATGAATGTTTTTAAAATTTCGTTTAGAATTTCCTATATGTATACAACGTAATTGCATCGCTATTTCAATACGAGAATCTGACAATGTTTTCTCTCAAAAATAAATCAGTAAATAATTTAATTGAGCGTTTTACTCTAAATTACTTTAAACGTTGTTTTTTAATTGTAGCGTATGGAATGCACCGTGCGTGTACTTGTGTCATACTTTAGGGCGCGTGTAGTTAAAGGTTAAATTTCAAGACTTTTCCTAAAATATTGAACAATGTATTATACGTATATTTTAGAAAAAGTCGTGAAATTTAATGGCGATGCAAATTCTAATCGAAATGTTGAAAATGGTTATTTGATCAGTCAGTAGGAATAGTGTTAATACGATTGTTTCCTTGTTGGGCAGTATCGTGCAACCATATTTCAATCTGTGCATATTCAGTACTGTATAATAATCTATTTTGTTTTTGTTGCAGGTTTAGTTAGTCTCAAAATTATCCATGGACCATATCATATTACATTGTCACATTTTGATGCTTAATCCATTGTAGATTTCTGTTTCAGGCATTCTGGACAAAGATAGTAATGATCACGCGATAATTGGTAATAATTACTTTTATTAATTTCTTATTCGTTCTGCTTATTTATTACAAAGTTCAGTTAAAAATTCAATTTTTATATTTTCCAAGTTTCCAAATCTTTTCGTGGAATTTCGGTGTCTATTCAAAATTATATGCGTATGTCTGGAAACGATGGTTGAAAAGACTTTTCGTGGAAATACTCTGTTTACAAGGGTGCTTCGTTATTGGATACCTGTCCCCACTGTGCACACTTATTGGTAGAGGTGGAATAACCAAGTGGTGGGGACTGTGGTAGATATTACTGGGTAACGTAATCAGGGGCCTCATTCGTTCTCCGTGGGTCGTACAGTGAAGTCGTGTGTAGTATCACGTGACAATTTACCTTCTTTTTTCTCTTCGATTCGAATCAACGGTTTTTTTTATCGCTAGTGCCGACGAGTGTGTCTCATACTTACATTAATAATTCCAATACAAATTAAATCTTTCGCGAACGTGACTTCTAATACAAAGTGAAATCTCAACAAGAGTGCAGGCGAGAGTGGTGACGTATTAATTTAAATTCAAAATTCCACTTTTATAAACTGTAATTCAGTAGATAAGCAATTGACTTCCACACGCGTGAAACGATAATTGTATATTGTGTCTACCCACCTCCACTTTATTTTCAGCAATTTTTCTCGTCGCGCGCGTGTTTAGAATCAGTGTTGCCTCGAAGTGTCTCGACTTTTCGTTGAATCACGGGCGCTAGATTCAAAATGAAAACTCGTATCGCGTATTACAGTCAGTGTTGTTCGCACGAATCTAATCGTCTCGTAGAGTCAGTGCACGGTCTACGGTTTTGTGGCCGCGTGCAAAGCGGTTTTTTAGAGTCTTTTTCATCTCGAAGTGTCTGAAATAATATTTTAAACTGATTGTACCGCGCACTAGAGTCAGTGGTTGCTCGTGAGTTTTCGGTTGCGCACATTAGAGTCAGTGTTGTTTGACTCGACCTTTAAATCTCGCGTCAGAGTCAGTTTTTGCTCGTCGATGAAAAGTTTCACGGTCGCGGTTTAAACATTTTAAAACAAATTACGTCACGCGTAGTAGAGTCCACTTGAAGAGGAGCACCGCTAAATTTCAACAGCTTACAGCATCCACTGCTACAAGTGAGTATATTTTATCATTTCTTTCCAAGTTCAGCCTTATTTTTTTTTCTGTTTCACACTTGCAAGTCTAACATTTAACTTTATTAATTTATCATCTCTTTTGTGCGTTTTAGATTCTATTGCCGATCAACTCACTACTAGGACCTGCTGCCAACCTCCACCGACATTATCGACTGTTACTATATGGTATCCTTGTAGGTGAGTGTCTTTATTATTTCTTCTTGGGATTCATTTTCTTTTTTTCTTCTGCAATTTTTACTAGGTTTTTTTTTTTTACTTTCTCTCGAATTTACGTGTGTTGATATACAAATTTATTAATTAATGCTTTCTTTTTCTCCTTTCAAATTTCCGTCTGCTGCCTATTTCTGCTGGTGTCTTCTGATCATTTGTGCCATTTTCTGCTTACTTCTACCATCCTCTTCTGCTCGTTTTTGTTCTCGTCTGTTCTTCGATGTTCCACAACAAGGTTTTCTTGTAAGGTCAAATATATTTTTATACTTCCTCTGATGTCCAATCATGTCGTGGACGAAAGGTCCGAAACGACACGGGCTACAGGTTGTAATTTTTTTTACTAACTTCGTGAAACGACAATGAGCAATAGTGATCGCGATTAGCATTCACGAGATTGAACTTCTCTATGAATTCTAGTCGAGAGTAAACCATGTACTAACTACTGTATCTTTTTAGTGCAGGCTAGGTTTTCTTGTCTCGCTCAATTATTGAATTTATTGCGGAATATTTTTTATCGCGCGCGGATATTTATAATTGGAATTTGACGAAACATTGAAATTTTATACTTCGAATTATTAAACTGATTGTTTTTTCTGTTTGAATAAATGTCACAAGTTTCACTTGTGCTACTTTCATATTATAATATTAGCTTTCTCAGTCGTAAACACGAAATAAGATGCGTGTAAAATAACCGTAAATTTCTTACATAATTTAGTGTACATATAATGAGCAAGAAGACACTTCGCGACGAGAACACTCTGATTCAAAGCAGTAAAATGTTTTACAATGATTTTGGAAAATTGGAATACAATAACTGCTTCGAAGATGGGCTTTCTCGAAGAAAATCCAATTTGCAAATTTCATTATTGAATATTTAAATTTGATAGTTATCAATTTATCTTTTTCTTTGCTTAATAATTTATCAATCTTATATTAATACAATTTGCATGCTTAATAAATTTTAAATTAAACATTTTGAATGCTTTATCAAAGATATCAAAATATTTAGAGTCTCAGTCCGCTTAGATAAAATAGAAAATTAGCTTAATCCTTTATCAGCTCAGGATTTTCAGAGAAAGAAGAAACGAAGCAGAAACAGTGAGTTACCAAGTGATTGGCCGTGCTCATTTCCTTTTACGCCTGATCCGTTCGGGTGCTCAGGTGCAACTCGAGCGGATCATGGTGGGTGGGCACGGTGATTAGATTTTAAGTACTAATCAAAAAATTCAGCGACTGTCGATGTGTCGGTGCATCGTGCGCGACGCATGATTCCACAGCGTTTTTCTGTGGATAGGTAAAATTGGTGGGATTGTGCGTCGTTCTTGAAAAATGATTTCAAATTAAAAATATTGCTCTACCGTCATTTTATTATATATCCCAAACAAAATTCAAACAACAGATCCACTCACACATTTGAATTTTAGTTTACATTATGTGTAAACTAAAGTTTCAAACGATGCAAAATAAAATTATTCAATGAACACGCGAAATTCGTTCGTTATGTGCAGCAGTCCAAATTGAAATGCATTCTTCTAATGCATTTCTATTTCACGCGACGCGAATATTAGATGTAGTTTGACGCAATGTTCGCCGTCCTCGACAGTCGATTTCAGGAAAATGGTACGTAAAACGTAGAATGGTATGCTTCACGTTCGGGTGTCGGAGGCATCCCGGGATGTCCTCTCTAGTGTAGGCTTTGCACCCAGGGCGTGTGAGAGAGAACCGTGGAGTGATGTGTGTTGGTGTGCTTGCTTTGCCATTTTTTAAATATAGCTGTGTTAGGTAGGCAGGTAGCTTTTTCCTTCTGTGTGAATGAATTTAATATTAAGTAGGTAGGGCCAGGGATGTGGAGAAGGTTCCATTGTAGGAATAGAACTGGATTCCTTCACCTGGACTAGGTGTTCGCAATTTTGAAACACGGTCTTCAAATATTGCGAACTTTGAAACAAAGAATTTAGTTTTAAGCAGGGTCAATTCCGTCCACTGCACAATCGGAACACCACTGATTCGGACGATGAATTTAATCCTTTGCTTTATCGAATGTGCTTTAAGCGTTTCAAAGTGTTAATGGACATTTTCAAGTCTCTTAACAAGTTGAAGTGCTTACTTGCATTTAACTTCAATTTTTGGAACGATGAAGAATAATTTGTGTAGTTTCTCAAAGGATTGAATTAATTAATATTGCTTTTCACTCGGGCATTATTAAATGTTGCGTATTCGACAAATGGCCATTTTGAGGTATGGGTGGTTGATTTTGTCGATACGCTAGCTTTAGAACCGCGTTCAGATTATTTTTTTTTCTAGCATTTTTTTTATTTTTCCAACGATTTAGCGAGCCCGAGCTTTTTAGGCCATCAGGGTTGTCGAAGATTAATAAAAGAAGACCCCGAAGAGGCAATGTGCCGAAGTGGTCCAGAGAAGAGGGCCATGGTTTTTCATCCGCTAATCAGTGGATGGAAAATCATAAACTTAACACTAGATTTACCGAACATTTTTTATAAACACGATTTTCCATTTGAACCAAACTGACTGGTTTCGGTAAATCTAGTGTTAATCACGTAATCACTATTGCTCGTTGCTCGTTCCGATTATTGCTTCTCTTAACGAAGCCCAAAATGGAGACGCTAGGTCAATAAAAATCTTTCATTTTTAATATTAAGTTAAAGTTCAATTAAATTTTCATTTTATCGTAACTTCCTATTATTCATTTTTCAATTCAATAAATATATATTCATCGCTTTTTTGAAAACTTTCTTCATTACACTGAATTCAGTATTTTCTTATTTTAGAATGGTTAATATTCATTTTGAACTTTTCATATATCACTGTTGTAGAATCTTTAATTTTTAATTTTTAAATTTTATTATTGCCAAATTGTCGTTTGTAATTTTGTAAATTTGCATTAAAAATTATTTCCATTCGTCTCCCAACGATTTCGTGTACAGTTTACACGACACAAAGCGCCAAGCGACGATAACAGTATCGTTCGCATTGCACAGAGCGCCATAGTGGCTAAATATAATTTTTTTTTGTCATTTAAAAAAAAGCCTTGCTTCGCGACGATTGTAGATCGTACGCATTGCACGAAGCACGTTAGAGGGTCTATTAAAATCATTTTTTGGCTGCTTTCAAAAGCAACCTCACTTAATTTTTATCAGGGTACATTGTCATTTTTCAAATGTATTGTAAAAATAATATGCACGCATATGGAATATCAATTGCTTATCTGAATCGACAATGTTTTATTCCATATTTTATTCGGGAATAATTTATTAATTATTTTAATATCACCGAATATCGTTACAACTCTCGCTCTTGCATTTCGTAAGATTTTAAATTAATGATATATTTTCTCTGGTCTCACGAAGAGGCAAACGACAGCTTTTTTTATTTTTTCGATCTTGGTTATTGTTTAAAATATATAAATCTTTTGTTTTGTATCGATTATGAGTACTGTAAATATTTAAAACTTTTTTGTAGTAATTTGCTCACTTGCATTGTAAACCACGGAGAACGAATTACCGCATGCGTTTTATTTGACTCAAATGAAAATGATTGCTCACAAAATTCCTGTTGTTATTTTTCCACTAGGAATTTTTTATTTTTATTTTCACGCTTAATCCAATTTTTCTTGTTACAGTATCTTGCACCACTATGGTGCAATTCGTGCATGTTTATTACGTGTACGATATATTTGTACTTTAACATTCATTACTCATGTGTTTGGTTTTTGTTACAGGTTTAGTTAAGCTCAAGATCATCGATGCCCAATATCATATTGTCTACATTTTTGTGTTTAATCCATTGTAGTTTTATGTTTCAGGATGACAATGGCAACACGATGGTATCCCTCGTGTAAGTTCTATTTTTATTCACAGTTAATAATTGTTCTGCTTATTTGTTGCAGGTCATCAATCCAATATCATCTACGCTCATCATTCTGTCTCTATTTCAATTTCAATTTTTGTATTTAATCCATTGAAGTTTTATGTTTCAGTGTGGCAATTAGAACATGATAGTCCTTGTGTAAATTCTGTTTTTATTCACAGTTAATAATTGTTCTGCTTATTTGTTGCAGGTCATCAGTGCAAAATTATCCACGCTCATCATTCCATCCATATTTTCATTTCAATTTTAATTTTTGTATTTAATCCATTGTAGCTTTATGTTTCAGGATAATTGCAACGTACAGACTATTATCATCTATGCTTATCAATTCTGTCTCTATTTCCATTACAATTTCAATGTTTGTATTTAATCCATTGTAGCTTTATGTTTCAGGATAGTAATTGCAACATGCAGCCTAATCATTTACACTCTTCATTTTATCCTTATTTCCATTGCAATTTCAATTTCTGTATCAAACCTATTCATATGTTTTAGGCATATTTAAGATTTAAATTATCAGTGCACATTTGTTCTTAAATTTATTTAATCTATTTCTATTAAATTGTTTAATTTGTCTATTTAAATTGTTTCTTGAATATCTCTCTCTTCCAGGCATTTATTTTTAGGATACACCTACAGAATCTTCGTGGGAATTTCTTCTTCGCGTTTTGCGATTGCGTGCGTTATTATTAAGACTTGCGTGTGCGACTTTCGAAAAAAAAATGTCGGTATCGGTACTGCGAACCATTTGTAAAATCCGTAGAATAAGAAATGTGAGCGACCAACAAGTAGACGTGCTTGTTGTTTGCTCTTTCTGCGTTGCATGATAACATTAAGTTGCGACTAAAACTTAAATCAAATTCTTTCAGGGTAGGCGCCACATCTTCAAATGACGCGCCTAAAAGTTTCACTTCCGGGTAGGCTCCGCAATAATTAATAACTCATCCGTGTGTATCATTCTCGGGTCGTTTTGAAAGGTGATTCGAAGCTACGTGAGAATGATAAACGCGGATTTATTTTGTTTTTGCACTCAATTTGAATTATATTAGAATTAAAAGTAGAGTTAGTCGGCCGCGGGTCGTTGAAAGGCCGACCGGGTCTCTAAAGCAGCAACCTCCAAGCGGTGAGACCTGGTAAACTGGTGTTATCTTCGATAGGCAACTCACAATGAGTTTTCCAAATGGAAGATCATACCAGGCTAATAGCTGCAGATCTCGTCTGTGCTTTAGCACTGCTTATCGATTTGTTTGATCTTTTTAGTACACGATGGAACAAGTAGATGATAGCATCGTACCTGCACCAAGTGCCATCTATTTACATTCCAGAACTGAAGAGTTAACACGAGAAGCCATAATTCTACAGTATACAGGGTGAGTTTTAATGCCTGTCCCAACCTTTTACCATCGGAGTGAGTTAATACTCACGAATACTAACAGACTGCAACTCCGATGGTAAAAGGTTGGGGGACAGCCATTAAAATTCACCCTGTATACATATAGAAATGCACTGTATCACTATGTTTATGCGAATTTAGTGCCTATATACGTTGCACTGTCTATTTAACTGCTTTATAGTTATGCCATGCCACAGCACTTTTGTGTCTGTGTGGTGTGACGTGCGCATTTATGACAATCGCCATGCCGTGAACTCGTTTACGTGCTGCCATCTATAATAATTCCGAGTAAAAAGAGTACTATCTCGGTGGTGCGGGACTCTGGCCAATATCTGTCTCTTTTCAAAATCTTGAATGGTATTTGAGTGAAAAGAGATAGAGATCAAACTGTCTCCATCTCTTTCTACACTAGGGAGTGATTTTCATACCGGGTGCGCAGGCCATTCGGAATATCCTACGAGTAGAAGCACTTGTCAGTCCCCAGGTGGAGTGTGTGTAGAGCTGAGATCAGCTGGAGATTTGATTTGGAGGAGCAACTATTGTTTATTACTCGAATTTCCTCTTAAACTACATCGATAAGAACAAATGCAAATCGTGGTGCGATAAATTAAAATGTCTCTGGATCAGACTGTGTGCGAAGGTAAAAAATGAGTATTTACGAGGACAGAGAAAGATGGACCCGGCAGTACATAGTGACGGGTAAAGGATCGGCTGACACTTCGTCTACGTTCCGATTGCAAACAGTAATATCGGGCTTTCTTTCGTTCTTCTTAGGTGTTTATTTTTCAATTTTCAGATTTGAAGGCATTCGAGAGACGTCTGACCGAAGTCATCGCCAGTTTGCAACCAGCTACACTCCGTTGGAGAAGTACGTTCTTAAGACCCTCTGTAGGTGTTTCTCGTATGTTTCGTGCTTTTAAGCAGAGACTAACCTAAACCTAATCCCAAACCGGCCGTTGCAAAGTAATCAATGTTTATTGAATTCTTCTTAACTCGATTTGATTATGGTTTGGTTTGCCTTGAAATTGTTTAACAGATAGTTCGGTCAACCTAACCAGTAGTTACAAACACGTGCTCACTTCTCATAATGTTTTCTTATTGTTTTTACGATCACCCTACCCTTCCTCCTCGCTTGAATGCTGGATATTAAATATGACATACACTGTGTAGTCCTATTTGCAGTGTTATTGGGATTCATCTCTGTTTGCACCGCAGTCGGCGCTTGGCATTGGCTGACAGATCCCAATACATCAGCCGTATCTTTTACACAGAGCCTATGTAATCATCCATTTTTTACAATGGCTAGTATTATATTAGGTAAGCACAAGATAGTATACCTTAAGTCCGTTATAATTGACCCAGAGTACTAGTCAGATGTGTAAAGCGTTATATGCGCAAGTAGTGTGTCATCATTCATTGTTAATGCTTTTGGTATTGGCACATTCGTTGCACCAGTACTTTATACAACCAGTCTTGCTAACACTTCATTAAATTATAAGCTTTGCGTACAACCTGATTTTTCTGAATATTTACTAATTATATTCTTATTACTTGTAGTAATACTGTTTATGATGGGTGTACACAGGCGTGTAATAGCACCCAGCATTATAACTCAAAGGGCCAGAAGTGTTCTTGGTGACTTCAATATGAGCTGTGACGACACTGGAAAACTTATTCTTAAGCCAACACGACAACAACATCCTCACGAGACGTAATAATGTATAACTTCAAATATACTTCAATTGAACTGCACAGGGTGTCAAAGAAAAATGTGTGCGTTAAATATATATTTTCATAGCTTCTGTATAGTTCAAACAATTTACATTCGTGTTTCTATCAGTATGTAATTTACGCAAGGACAAGATACTGGCAAACGCTATTATTTGCGTGCGTGTAAAATTAAGTAATGAGATATTATAAAGATCATCGTGTAACGTTAGCTCAAATCTTATAATTATAAATTTCATAATTGTTTTATGAAATTTATATCCAAACGTAATATAGTTATTAAATTAAAAGTGATACTAACACTGATATGTAAATTCTGTCTACAGTAGCATTTATTCAACATAATTTTATTTTTGTTTTTTGTTTCAATTTTGTCTATAGTTTAAATACCTTGTAACTGTGTGTCGTATAGCAAAATAGAAATAGTATTTTATGTTACAAACATAACGAGGGTTCCACATCTTGAAACACTATGTCCTAGTAATCAGTTATTTCTGTGCACTCAGAAATACAAAATATAAATAATAATCTACATTATAATTCTATCATAATTAGTTGCCAATAGAAAATTGTTTTGATCTCAAAAATTGTTAGCAGTTTACATACATAGCTCTATTTTCATAATTGTACAATTTATACTAGTTAGTATATCTTTAACTAATGTACTAATGTAATAAAGTATGAGATAATGATAAAATAACTGCACTGTTAGATGTATCACTTAAGAACGTGCAAGTATGAAATTTGTACAAGCTGTTATGTATATAGCATAAATGTACCTATGCATTGCTCGTAGAAAGACATTTGGAAATGTAGGTGCTTATGTTACAGGCGAGATATAGGATAGACTCCATATTTTGTGGGATTTCCTATTCATTTACAGGATAGCGAGCCAAATAGGAGCGTCACAGTATGCACAGATGCCACATGTATAGTGCTATACATTTTTATTGTCGCAGTACGATATCAGATCTAGTGTCCCTGAATTCTAGATTTCAGGTCGAAAATTTACACTATACGTTAGATCTATCTTATGCTTCGTCTGAGCTTATACGCTTGAATAAACCATATTTTGTTTAAACTATTTTAATTTCCTTCTGCTTAAAGATCTTGACATCTTGGTTTTTGTTTATTTAGCATATTACATACTGAAAAGAACACAAATTCAATAACGTTCAAAACATTTATTCATAGTAATATTCTGCGTATTATTACAATCTTTGCCATACAGTCATGTAATTCAATACTCCATAAAATAATACATATACAATATTATATATTTACGCAGACTCCATGAAAATCAACCAATCATAACATCATGCTTTAGGAAGTATTCTGTCAGTCCGAAAATTATGTTAACTACAATATATATACATACAAGTAATGATCATTTAATGTTGCATGTACAATGCTTTAACATTGTTGATAAACAATGATTCAAAAACTAAAATTGTGTCACTATATCTGATTGCACAAAGTCAATGTGCAAAGAAGTTACGTTACACTATGTGGACATGCTTGAGTCTGTTTAGCAGAAGTCATGGTACAACAGGCTTCAGATACATTCGCATAACATGCATCATTATTAAAATCCTAATTTTGTATTATTCATCAGTTAGAGGTATTATTATATTTGTCAGTATTTTTGAATGTTCCTTTTCTACCTTTAATAGTTTTGTAATTTACAAATTACGTAGAGTTGTTTCTTCTTCGAAATATTTGACATAGAAAGAAACAATATAAATTTTATGGTTGCTCTATACATATATCTCACACCACCACATAAGGAACACCTGTAACTCTTGTGAGATGCATTGAACTTATCAATGGTAAGAGTCCTATAAAAAATGTGCTGCTCCCCTTGCATTCTAATAGACGAGTCAAGAAAAAACTTGGAAGATTAAGGCATTTCATTTACTTGAAGTAGAAAACTGAGAATTATCATTGCATTAGCAAGTGGTCTATAATTTCGATTCACTATTTTTTTTTTTTTTTTTACAAAGTAACAATGTTATCAGTCGATTTAATAGGACAATGTCGCTTACAGACTTGTGTACGTTCTGTATTCTGTTATCAAGTATAAACTTTATTAATAAAATAAGATATTGATGCTTTCGTACAGTTCATCTGTCAGCATTTCTCCGTTTTATACTTCGCGTTTATATGTAAATATACTTATGAATATCTCGGATTAAACGTTCAAAAGTAAAATGTCACATCCAATGCCTTCAAGCACAAGTTTTGATCAGGTAAGGCTGGTATACTATCGAAGTATACTTCCCTATGCATGAGATTTCATGCACCCATAACAAAAGGCTGCCAATAGCGATGACACTTCGCACTAGTGCATAGAAAAAAGGTCGCCAGCTGAAGGAAGTGGAGCCAAACCTCCCGTTACATCTGGCAACTGTGTCAAATCAGGAAGATTTGAAATATGAGACTTTACTTCATTCCGAACTGCACACACTTTCTTTAATTTTTCTTTATAATCCTGAAAAAAAAAAATAATACACTTCTATAAATTTCCTGATTCTCCATATTTTCAGTAACATTAGAGTATTTTCGTAGGAAAGTGTATTCCTTTGAAACTTGTAATAAGTGTTCTGCAAAAAATTATTTTATACTTCTAGAGTTGTTTGTGCTTGTTGGAGTAGTTGCCGCTGTGCCAATGTGTAGTCCCTGAGCATAGTTAACAATCTTCTTCTATCTTCCATTTCTGCTTGGAGTCGTCCATTATAATCAGCCAATAATGCCGCAGCTTCGTTTACAGCAATACTCAATTGATCTGCAGCTGCTCTATCGGCAAGATTAGCCAACAAAGAGACCTCCGATACTTCTGGTGGTAACGATGCTATACGCTCTCTAACACCAGCATCCGAGGACGCTGTATTTTCCAAATCCTAAAATGCAGGACATTGTTAAATCTTGTATTTTTAGAGCTTGCAATAGCGAAAACACCTATCAATAAAGAAAAATACAGAACATTAATCATATTTTTGGATGATACATTATACTTTCTAGGTGACATAACAAAAATCTGGGACTTTAAATCAAAAGGTTAAATGGACGAATGATTTAAACATTCTGCATATAAAGAGAAATTAAATTATAATGTATAATACCCCTATTTCAACGAAATACAGTATTTGCTTAATAAGGGGTGCTAATAAATTGTAACTAACTAAACAGCAAACCAGCTTTCATATAAAATTGATCGCATGTTAAAGAAACATTGTTACCGAAGGTTAATATATCAGTTTATGAAAGCATTTAACAGTATTGCCCATGGATTCAACATATATTTTTCTATGAATAATATATTTTATTGATGACGATACATATGCCGAATGATTTTTCTGTGTTAAAGTGACATTAACCATTAAAGCCTTGATGAGTTCCTCTGTCTCTGGTGGATCGCCTGCTGGTGTACGAGGGCTCAACGTTACATGTAACTCTTTGGTACCGTCGACTTCAATTTCAGTCTCAGATTTCTTTCTCTCCTTTTTTTCTTTCTGCAATATTTTAAACATTTGACTATATACTTTTTGCATTTAAATAAGTATACTGGCATTTGCAATCAACTTATGTAACAAATAAAAAGTATTTTACCTTAACTTTTTCAATATCAATTTTAGGCTTCTTTTTTGGAGGTGGAGTACCGGGATCCTTCACAGTATCCAAGAAGGCTGCTTTAAATTCTGCTATTTGCAGCCTGTCGTAAACTCCTCTCTCTTCCCAAATTTGAAGCAACCTGTTTAACCTTTCTCTGGTTTTCTCGTCAAATCCTTTCATATGATCAAACGCTTTGGGTAAGACAGTTTCAAATTCTTTTCCAAACTCGGGTCCCTTTTTTTTACTGTTTTGGATAACATCATTTGCCAGATACATAAACATTAATTTACGATTGTCCTTGGCTGAAAAAGGTATTAATGTATAAATTCAGTGAATATTTAAGGAAGGAGTGACAGGTATGCGCTTCAATACACATTTGTAAAAAAGATAGAAATACCAGTTCAAGATGTTTCTTTTTATTAAATCATTACTTCAAGTATTGCATATATTAGTAAATTTAATCATTCTTGTACATCACATTTACAACTGCACGCGTATATGCAAATCTTCAAATGGATTACGAACATTTTAGGTTAGACTCATTCTTTACACCCTGCTCGATGCAAACTTCCACTAAAGAACCTTAATTTATCAATAGACTGGCAGCTTTATTTCTACTGTCTATAAAACTACGACTATACCGCTTACTTTTAAATGACCAATAATTAATTAACAATCTAAATACGTGATAAATCTAAAGTTTAACCGATGCTGTGACACGTAACACCAATAATAACGAAATACGCGAAACACTAGACACGCAGTTAATACGATTACATAGTAATCGTTCGTTATGTTGCTCCATTCGGTAATTTTCGCTTTTCAAAATAACCTAACGCCGATCGTTTAAAACGCTGAACATACAATTGTATACGAAGAACTTAACGTGGCAAATAATTCGAATGCCGCGTTAAATGCAACACGTTCGCAAGAAAGGAGCGACGATTCCGCTTGTAACCTAGAAATTTCAATGAGTATCGTTGCGCTTCGATGAAAATCTCTTGAAATGTCTTCGGCCAGAATTCATGCCAAAGTAGACTATATTTTAGTGGATATCTAATGCGACATACATGAGTGGAAAACCTTGCACTTACTGCAATCGCCACGTACCTTTACACATCTCTTTGAACCAGACTTTCACGATGGTTGGATGATGTTTCCTATGATGAATTAACCAAAGCGATACTGTTTGAATACTCTGTTGCGAGGGATTTAAATCTAATAGTCTTTTCACAAGTGCACTTTCAGTAAACCCTGTCATTTCCAAGTTGCTCCGCAATTTCGTCAGCAGGCGATATAACAAAACGTTCGTACATCGACTTTCGAGCCGCACGTACGCACGACTCAACAGCTGAATCACAATCATGAACAGGGGGCAACTAAATGTGTATGTGTTGGGAACTTTCGGCTTACGAATTCCGACAACTGTAGCGCGGGTAGAATAAGAAGAAGGCCAAGGTTCGACAGCGATTTTCTTCAAGCTTCTCTACCTTACATATTTCGCCGCGTAGAATTCGAATGTGAGGGAAAAAAATTCTCGCCCGTATACCGTTTTAACGGAGATACAATGTTTCGCGAAAATGTACAGGGCACCGCCATGTAATAGCTACGTCTTGCGATATGGGGGCGCTTTCGTGAAATTACGCATGCGCAATTTTATTCTGAATCTGTTTACGCTGTTTACAAGGTTCATTACATTTCGAAAAGTCTGTAAAACTTTAGAGTCAAACCTAGCACCGGTGCTTCCGCGACGTTCTTATGGCGAAAACTTCTTTGTTGTTATAGGATTCGATCTTGATCATTATTTTTATGTTGATATTATTTCGATGCAGATGGCATTAATGTTGATTATCATATAACAAACATTTGCAGCAATTTGCAGTGAACTAACTTGAAGCATTAGGAATTGCGTGCATCAACAAGTTGTTCCCAGAATTGCGTAAATTGTATATAATATATATATAAATTGCATAAAATAGACAAGAGCTTTGGGCAAGTGTAAAATTAACATTTGCAAGATGTGGGTCTTGAAGAGTTCCACCGGTATGTTAGTAATTACTTGCGAACCACCATGGAATACAATTTATTCGCCGAGCCTATTGATACTCATACAAATCCTATATCATTTGTTTCACAGGAACATTATTTTATTTGCATGCAAATGAGGAAAAAACAGTTGGAAGAAAAGCCAGCGATATTATTTTATCAAATGATGATTCTATTAGTAGACGTCACGCAATTGTTAAAGTTCAATCGAATCCGAATTTGAAGGTAATTTATTGGCAGTACCAGTGAAAATCTTCATAGTTACAATGAAGAAGGTGCTAGATTTAACATTATTAACTGTTTGGCATTCACATGTGTTTAAGGACGATGAACCGACGTCACTTTGTATACTAACAGATGTTGGATCAAAATATGGAACTTTTATGGCAAAGGGAACAGATTTTGTAGCAGTTAATGGCAAAGTTATTTTAAGTCACAAAGACAGAATAAAATTTGGTTTACAAGAACATATATTTACGTAAGAATATTTTTCTCAATTATCTCCATATAAGTAATAATTATATTTTCGATGTTCATAATTGTCTGCTTCAGGGTTGAATATATTCCTATACTTATCGTTACATCTGCCTTAAGTGAGAACGATACGTTTAAGTTGGAGAATTCGATGTCTACAATTGATGGTATAGTTACCACTAATTGGATAAATAACTGTACACATCTGACAGTCACACAAATAACATTAACAGAAAAGGTTCCTATGATTCTATTATTGGCACTAATGATGAAACTATTGAGAACGAAGAACATATGTGTTTAACTTACAATTGCAATTAAAACGTAAAATTTAGGTTACTTTGGCATTGGCTGCCTGTGTACCAATTGTTACCACAGATTATTGGCTTGCCGTAGAGTGTGCAATAAAAGATGGTGCTGCACTTCCACATGCAGCACAATTTCTACCAGCAATAACAGAAGAGTTTATTAATGCAGAGGCTACATTACTTAATCCAGATGAAAAGCGCAAGACACTATTTGCCAATTATACCTTTCTATATTTTACTATGGTACAATATCAAATTTATGGAAGAATGATTAATATGGCAGGTGCTGTTATCTACTGTCAAATAAAATTAAAAATAGCATGGCACTGCTTCATTTTTGGTAATACATTCTTGTTTCTATTATTAGGTGGCAAGTCGGTTTTGTATGACGAGAAACATCTCACTAATAAACAAGTATGTGCACCACATGTCATCATAGTACAATATTCCAATACAAATACAACACAATCCAGTCAATATGTGCCAGGATACGAGTCTGTTTGTATGTACTACATTTGTTTTCTCTACTACAAGTATATAAATTAATGTAATCACATTTGATCCAGTATTTACATTTTTAGGCAAATTATTACAAGCAAACAATCGCCGATTAATACCAGAGTATGAAATACCACTTGCTTTATTATATTGTTCTGTTAGAAAATATTGCAACCCAACCTTTCATTTTATGCGTCTACTACAGCAACCAGTAAAACCTAAAACAAATGCATCGCAGATTCTAGTAGGTGATACACAGAATGTTTTTAATGATTGTCAAAATTCAACCACGGTAACTACTAATGCAGATAACACTGAAAATGACATTTACGAACAAAAGACAGTTAGAAGCAGTGCAGTTTGTATTCCTGAAACTATTGATGTTTATGATAGTCTACATCCATGTAGTGGCGATAACACTGAAAATGACATTCATGAAAAAAAGGCAGTTACAAGCAATGCAGTTTATATTCCTGAAACTATGGATGCTTATGATAGTGCAGATCCATGTAATGCAGATAACACTGAAAATGACATTTACGAAGAAAAGACAGTTACAAGCAGTGCGGTTTGTATTCCTGAAACTATTGATGCTTATGATGATGTAGGTCCATGTAGTGCAGATATCACTGAGAATGATATTAACAAACGACAGACAATTACAAGCAATGTGGTTTTTACTCCCAAAACTAAAAAGTCACGCAGTAATACTGAATTAGATATTGGTACCGTTTGTAAAAACGAATCAAAAGAACACGTGGATTTATTTAAAAACGAAAATGCAACACCGGAAGAAATAAAATCTTACGTAAAAGATATTATTCCTGAAAGTATGGAATTTGATACACAAAATGTAATATCTTTAGAGACAGATGCAAATGAGACGTGCAGCACAAATAACAGTTACAGTAAAATAGATTCTATCAAGAGCTGCACTATTAACATCCAAGAACACAAATTAAGTACAATACAATTATTTGCACATAGGCCAAATATGTCTGAAGAGAAAAAGAACGAAAAATATGCAAATACAGTTTGTAAGGAACCTAACAAGAATGGAGACCTGAAACGTGTTCGTTTAGAAAAAAATAATACAGATGACACTGGTAACTCAAATACGGCCTGTTACAACATCAATCGCCAGGTTTTGTATCATTTTAGTGAAATTTAATAGTTACGATTCAAAATATAAATCACCCTACAACTATGTCGTACTTGAGTCTGATGATAATTTTGTCTCCTACATTTTTAGGCAAATCATAACGATCGCAGTTCACTTAATTCAGATTTAACAGTGTTAAATCTAAAGGTAAATCCTGGGAGAAAAACATTTACAAAGGTACATATTTATATCCACAAATTTAGCGGTTTTCGTTTTTAATACTGATGACTGCTACATCAATAAGTGATTAACATACATATGTATTACTTTATAAATTTAGATATACAAGCTGATTCCACATACAAGAATATTGCTGACAGACATGACCCATTGTAAATACGACGCGCCGGGCAAAAAGTTTGCAGATGTCAGCAGCATTGAAACATAAAAGAAAAATTTATTTTCTCTATACTTTAATGTAAAAATTTACTGACTGTGAGTATTTTTTAGTTTTAAAGCACAATCAATCACGTCAATTAATGCGATTTGTTTTAATTGTACTTATGAATTCAGTTATTTTTTTCAAGACATCCAAATAGAAAATATGATTATAAAAATGTTAAAACAGTATTTGTATAATACTGGGATGCGATATAAATATTATTTTTGTATTTTCATTTCATCGTATTGTGCATGTATATCAAGCGCAGCCAACATCGCAAGCGGCTTTAAAGTTACAATAAAAATACGCCCCGTAGTCTTCAAATATTATTCAACTTGTTTATAAATACTTTACCAAAATCCTCGTCTTCCACTTCCGTAGAATAAATATTCCACATTCAGCGCGTATTCCAGCTCGTTGGCATGACACTATACTCGAAGTGACTACGCCTAGATCTTTTTATTTTGAGCGATTAACTTTTACGTGCCTTTTGCACACGTTTTACTCGCTTTTACGTGTTTTTTTGCACGATTTCTTCATTTTTCGCGGTTTTCTTTTCCACGATACATATCTACCGCGTAAAAAAAAAAAAAAACTTCGATGTAATTTGTCGAGAAGAGAATAAAGAAAAAACGTATGTAGCGTAACAGGATTGTCATGGGAATTTTAAAACTCGAGTATTAGCTCGCGCGTACAATTATATAAATTTTACATGTTACACGAATGGCAATTGGATTAACTGTGTACAATCGAAATGTTATTGTTTCTTATCTACTATTTTGAGGTAACGAAAAATGCTCACGAATTTCCTGAGATTACACTTGGCGATCAATGACAGATTAAATGTGCGCACAAACCAAGCACAGAAATCGAATGAGGAAATCAAATAAGGCGGTGATTCGACTGAAATAATCTTTTCCGGGAGGAATCGGATTCTTAATCCGGTCATCGATAAACAAATTGATTTAACCCATAATCGTGTATCTGACAATGGATTATCGTAGTATCTACCTCGATCCATCCATCTATATTTCTCATTGCGTGTCTACGTCCGAGCAATGGGTTTACTGACTTTGTCGTGAAAAAGATAAATGTACATAGCTCTCTCTCTCTCCTTCTCTCTATCTCTCTTTCTTCCCCTCCAAAGCAAAATATGTCTCGACTGCGATTGATAGTCCGAGTTGGACGTTTGGGTTGATGTCTGGCAATCTGGGACGCAAAACACGAGCTCTTTTTGAACGGTATAATCTGTTAGATCGATCGGTACGTCTAATTTACGATAATCGATCGATCACGCGCCTCAGATATGATTGGGTGTATATATACTAAAGGGTGAGGCCTACCTGTGCATACGTACCTTAGTATTCGAGAAAGATGAGGGGTCTCTACCTAGTGATTGCTGTTGCTCTCGTAGCAATGGCGCAGATGTCTGTGCAGGCTCGGGAGATACTAACGTCCTTGGAGGGGTAGGCGCATTCGTCAATCTTATTCATAATTTTAATATTTCACATTTACAATGTACTTTCTACCTTGGCCATATGCATATCCACAAATATTCCAAAGCAATCTTTATAATGTTCCTTACGAAGAAGTTAATGGGTAAAAGTTCACATCTTAAATGTTTAGAAGCGCCGTAATTCGAGAGTACGGTGACGGATTTTTGTAAGATTTTTTATGTTATGTGACAATTAACGTTTTTAAATTTGCTTTGAATGGAATATTCATACAATTCCTTCGATGCTCGTATTATTACGAGTATGCATGAAATGCATAAAAGGTTTGTCCTTTTTCTTTATTAATACGCTTCGAGTAACCGCGGAACCGGGGTAAACTGGACTTGTGCGCGTAAGAGCAAGTGTTTACTAAAATTTTGAAAATCATTCGAGTAAATGCGCGTGGCTCTCTTATCCAAAGTGTATACTTATGTATTTCCACTTGTGCTTTCATAATCGATACGTGACGGATGGAAGGGATTTTTCAAGTTGAGAAACAGAAATTAGTGTTTATCGGCGAGTGTGAGGCGGAAGCTAGATATGAATCGTAGATGCTTGATTATGTGACTATCTACGACTATCCTTATTGTTTGTATATCACTCGACACGGCTTTTAATCTTAATTAAGACATTGTATCAATAGCGAGCACACTTCGCGAGATTACACTATGATCAGTATTTTATCTGCACGTGGACGCGCACGGGTCGTGTTAATTGATTGTGGGAACTTCGTTGAGATTACGATCGTTTCCTTGAGACAACAAGAAATGTTAGAAATGCGGTTCTGTTAAAAATCTGTTATAAATCAAAGAGGCTTTTCAATACAAATTTCTTTTTCAAGAAAATGCCCAAGTGCTCATATTTTTCGTTTACTTTTACAGTACTATGCGCACGACAAATTTTACCCCAGCGTAAGGAACACAATTATCAAGATAATTCTTCCCCGTCTACGCACAGCTCGATTAGTACGCATCATTAATTCCTCTTATTTCTTATTTTATCAGAATGCAATCGCTGAGTCTCATTTGCGACACAGCTGAAAAGAAATCTGCAGTGAACAACTTCAAAGATACTTTTGGGGTGGAGTTGATGCCTGCTGGTCCGAACGTCATCGACGCGTTGGTTTCGGCAGAGAAACTGACCTTGTTCAAAGACACTTTGAACAAACATTCCATTCAGTACAATGTTCTCACGCAGAATGTCGCCAAAGAGGTGGAGTGGCAATTCTTCATGGAGGGTGTAATGCGTATGATGGAGATGTCTAAATCATTCCCTAATAAGCCGAGCTTTACTTATTACATGAACTATGACGAGGTACGCATTAAGCATTACCGATTATTTCAAATATAAAGTATAGATTTCTCATAAATATAAAGTACCGACGAGGGCTCTGCACAACGCTTAAATTCTCTTACCTGGCGTTCAACTTCGCACAAATTTGTAATTGCAGTTTAGTTAGCGATCGGCGCAATTGTTGTCAGAAATATTTCAATTTTCTATCGAGCCATGCCTCGAATTTAAGCTCACCTTCTTATCGAGTAAATTACCCACGTAAGCGACTAATTCTGCAAGTGCAGTGCACTTCCGGAAGCATATGAATATTAACTCAAAATCGCGATGAGCTTTTTATACGTAGTATCAAGTCATTGGAGTAGTCCATAGACTCCTGTACTTTTATTTTATGAATACATTGATACACGTAAACAAAGCATGAAGATTATTCTGCAAAGCAGAGACCATTCAACCGTACGGTCCTTCGTTGACTTCGACAGATGGTACAAAAGTTGATATAAAGAAAAGCGCACGAACTTGTGAACCACCTTATAATTGGTACTTTATCCACGATTTTATGTTTTCCTTGTCTTCTATCAGATCTGTCAATATCTCGAAGCAATAGCAGAGGAGTACCCCGACACGGTTACTCTGTTGAATTTGGGTCCGACTTCTGAGCACCGAGCGCTCAAAGGCGTGAAGCTCTCGATTGGCGGCAAAAACAAATCCTCGATATTAATCGACGGTGGTATTCATGCTCGAGAATGGATTGCACCCGCCACTGTGCTTTACATTCTCGACCAACTGCTCACCAATCCGGCCAACCAAAATCTACTCTCGACCGTCGACTGGTACATCATACCCGTGCTTAACCCTGACGGTTACCAGTTCACGCACGATGCCAAGACTGTAAGATTTTTTCTCTCTCGAGACTTTCCACAGTTGCCCTTTTATTTATCTCCGAATTAACAAGATCTTCTTCCTCGTCTACCCCTTTCTTAGAATCGACTTTGGAGAAAGACACGATCGCTTACCGCCGTTTCTTCTTGTCGAGGAGTCGATGCTAATAGGAACTTCGGTTATGGATGGATGGGTGAGTATTGCACTCTTTTTATTCGCATTTTAAAAGGAAAATCGGTGCAGGGAGAGCCACTCGATCGAGTCGATTGGCATGGGCATGTCCGTCGAGTTTACAAGTCGACAATTATATCGTTAATTTCCACGATTCTTCATCTTTTCTCGTTTTTTGGACAACAATATACATTTGTCTTGCTGAATACTCTCTGAAAGTACAGACATTTCTCCGAAAGACTTATACCATGTCGCAAGAATCTCTTTGAAATCGTGGATTTAGCGCACGGTGTCAATTTCAATTAATCCGTAATCCGAAGCCGATGATCGATACGCGTCTCGAATAAGCGAATTATCAGTATTGCATCCCTGTCGGTGATTGGTTAGTAGCTGCTCGAGAGATTCACTGCGCGAACAAAAGAGATCGACTAACATTTTAACACGATACTAATAATACCTCGGTCGTGAGATTTGCCCTAAACGAAGATAACGAGATAAGAACATTCACGCAGAATAAAAGAGCTTTGTTGAGACAAGCTTGGAGTTGGCTGATGCTAACACTTTCCTAGTAGCTAAACTATATTAACCTGATTGAATTAATGAACCTGATACATCAGCAGTTACGATCCCATTTTTAAACCATCGAATTAAGTCTTCTTTTAAATCCAAGCTGCAGATCGAGGAACGATTTCAGCCGATTCTCAAACGTACTCTCCAGAGTGGCGTACCACAATCGTCGAACGCGTGTATAATCCGACGGCCATCTGGCCCTGCCAATGGCCTCGTCCACAATATTGTTTGACGGGCTTAGCCTGTTTGAACGTCTCGTCGTCGAAGATCGGGACGTGGAAAGCGGCCGATTCGCGGGTACCAATAACGGCAGCTCTGGCACATGTAATGGATAAATACCTTCCGGTATTTGCCGTGCGAGCATTACCGTATTAGTCGAATCGACGCATTGGACAGCGCAAGGCCAACACTCTGCTCAGCTCTGTGAAAGCGTGCACGTGTTACGGACGTAATTGGTCCCTGCCATGTCTCACATTTGCAAATTCTCGGTCTACTGTCATCTCTGTTAGGGCTTTCCATCTGTTCGCGTATGCAGCCACGCTCCTGTTTTTATTTCACGGAGTAAAAGCAAAAATCGTCTGAAAGCCCATTCTCTCTTAACACTAACGCCACTAAAAGCGGTCAAATTACCAATTAATAATTTACATATGGAAATAATCTTTGGTACGCGGTGGTAGTGTTAATTACAGTAACACGAAGAATAATCGTTTTGTAAGCTTTCGCTTTATTTATACGTCGGAAAGGTTTTCTCTAGTTTGTAAATGAATATTTTTCTGGTGCTTCCTTTGCTTAACTCGTCGAATGCTTATCGAAGCAAGAGTAGGCACTGCTTACTAGCTTCCTTTTGCGATAAAAACCCGATAAAGTAACCTGTATTGAATACAAGAGATAAACATGCGGCATCGATTGTAGTGGGATTTCCATTTCAGTGGCTGGCGCATCCAACGATCCATGTTCCGATATATTCGCTGGTGCCACTGCGTTCTCCGAGCCGGAGACGCGTGCACTGCGGGATTTCGTTCTGGCTCGAAATGGTACCATAAAAGTTTACCTCACCTTCCACTCCTACGGCCAGGTAAGATAAGCACGTCTGCCAATGTTTTCACTTCTAATTCGTGCTGCGTTTAACCCCTTGACTACGGCAGACTTTAATACGTACCGGCCGTACCATACGGCAGGAATTGAGTTACGATGTGCACTCAGAACGGCGAACTTTTGGGTAGGGATGCATTTTTGTGAAAACATATTTCAATAATCAAAAAACTGAATTTCACTACGTGAAAACAAAGTTAAACATTTTCTTATTCGAATATTTCATTTTAGGGATAAAACAAGAAAATAACTGTAAAATTTAAATTTAAATCGTGGGATTAGGCGATATGGAATGATTCACTAAGCAAAAAATAATTACCACGGTACGAAGTGATGCCTTCACAATTTGGTTATTGTCTTTTTTGATTTTTCGCTAATATTTAAATATTTAAGTAGCAGATGACTATCGGAATATGTACCAGCGAAATTAGCATTAACTCGTGTCTAACTGACATAAGATTTATGGGAATAAATATCGATATAATTTTTGGGGCGCCTGTAGAAGGCGCCTTGCGTGTCAGGAAGCCAAACTGCGTCGAGCGCTTATAGGCACTTTCAGTGTCACAAACGCAAAATTTCTAAGCGCCTATAAGCGCCCACAATAGTCAAGGGGTTAATTTAGCGCCTAGTCATTTGTTTTCTCTTTATTTTGTTAATTTTTTAGTATCTTAAATTTACAAATGCGGCGTGTCGTAATAGAGCGTATTCAAAAGAACTTTATAAACGTAAAATTGAAGGTAGAAAGACATTCTATTGCGATTATCAAAACTAATCCGATACCTATCTCTTTCTTCGTAGTACATATTGTATCCGTGGGGTTATACTTCCAAGCCAACTAAGAACGAAGCAACTCTCGTAAGTTTTGCTCAAATTTAAAACATCTGCCGTATCTGTTCCACCAAAGATATATATTCACTGTAAAAATCTTTCCGTTTCAGAAAGCTGTTGCGTTAGAAGCCTCTGACGCGATCCGGGGAGTTTCCGGTACCCGCTACACTTTCGGACAGTCCGCCACGCATCTTTGTAAGTTGAACGCTCGAGTCTCTGCATTAGTTAGACATACGGAATTCAGTTTTGCTTTTGCATTCTTCTCGACTATTCTCAAACACAAATGTGGCTTTCTATGTGAAAAAAATTCTCCACCGTCGATCCAATGGAAAATGATTACTATCGTAACGTCGACGTCCGATTAGGTCGGACCTGATTTACTCTCGTCACAATCGAACCTGTTTAATTTTCTATCGACCAGATCCAGCAGCAGGTGGTAGCGACGATTGGGTTATGTCCACAGGAGTGGATTTATCCTACACCATCGAGCTACCCGGTGGTTATTACGGATTTCTATTACCAGCCTCCGAAATCAAGAACGTGGGTAAAGAGACGTTCGAAGCGATAAAAGTCTTCCACAAATTCGCATGACGAGAACGCGCCTTCGTTCAAGCCTAAGAGATCGTTGGCAAAATTGGAGCACAGCTACCGCAACATTTCTGAGATTCTCGCGAGCGTCGAAAAAGATCATGCGCTCGATCACGCACGTACTTTCGGGACGTTGCCATCTGTTTCTCCGGGTACTTTTGCCTTCTACAAATCGCAGGAAATATCTCGATTGACCAAGGTGGGGGACTGCATAGTTCCAGACATCGACACCTTGATCAATTTATCGAAACAGAACACAGAGATATTTACGTACCAATGTATTTCAGGCATGCGTTTACATATTTAGTCACGTTTAATACGCAATAGAATTAAGTTGTCTTTTTACCATATTCTTCTTTCCTGCGGTAGGCCTCTAACCCTTTTTCTCCTCCTCTCTTTTCCGCGCGTCGCGACGCCTGGCTTGCCTCTGCGCCGCTAAGCGTACCGTAGTCCACTTCACCACCTCCTACCCTTATTTCGTTTTTACGTGACTACCGAGCGAAGAGAAGGAAGAGAGCCTAGTCGTGGTACCCGGCGGGCGCACGTGAGAGGGGCAAGGGTGGAAGGATGACGGTGGGTGGTTGAAGAAAGGCTGTTGGAAGGGTGCAACGAAGGGGTGCCACTTGCGGCTCGGAAGGGCGGTTGCGCGCGGACTGTCGCGCAAAGATTTCACTCGGTGCTTTTTCCAATCCCTCCTCCCTCTTTCGGCTTGCCTCGGCCGCCTCCTTTCTCGGATTTTACTCTAATTGGGGAAACAACAGACTCATTAGCCGTTGGTAGTCGAGGAGACGCGAGCGAGAGCTCATTTGGCGCTGTGACTCGTGAAATCTTTGCATAACGAGCCTCTCCTTGGCAGCCCCTGTCGCCTTTTCACTCTCTCACTCTCTCTCTCTCTCTCTTCTCTCTCCTTCCTTTTTTTCATTCTCTCCTAGAGTGCTTTCTCCTCCTCGACTCTCTCGCCCTCTTCGCGCCAGAGGGGCTCTAACAGTCGGAGAAAACGTTGACCGTGGCGGCAAAAGTGGCCCGCGAAGTACGGCGCGTCGGGTGACGAGAATCGACAAAGATCCCGAGCTCTCTTTTAATTACAAGATGGAATTCATCGGTTAATGGATCGTTCATAGTTCCTTTTCACGCCGACGTTTTTTCTCACTCGCCATTAATATTAGCTGCGCCCAAAGCGAAACGAGAATTGTGAAAGAACGTGCACACGGGGGGAAATGGTTTTGTATAGCTTTACTTGATTGTTACGAGCACAATACAATTGAAAAGTTTTGATAAAAGATAATCGTTTTCGTACCTTCGCATCCGATGATTACGTGCAAACGTATTTACACTTTCTCTCTGTCTCTCTTTCTCTCTCTTTCTCTCTCTCTCTCTCTCTCTCTCGCTCGTTCTTTCAGGCATACCTTCCTCTCTCGTGCTCTCTCCCTCTCTCTCGCTCTCTCTCCCTCACTTCTTCCATAATTGTTTATTTACTCACCATCACAAAAAGTGTTCATACATTCTTATCGCCGCCCTTCCGAGTTCAACCAAGAATGCTAAGAATTTATCATGAATTTCAACAGAAGCACGATCATGATAAAATACTACTTGTTTTTATCGCTCCGCGATTCTATGGTCGTACGATCGTAAAAGGAATTCGATCACGAGATTAAAAGACGTAATATATTTTATTTAAGATAATCATGATCCATAAAACATTGTATGTATATATATATATTTATATTTATATTTGTAGGGCTATGAACAAATAACTTCTTGCCTTCTAGGATCCTAGGATCGACAAACTTAATGTAGATAAGTGTTAGCTGTCCGTTCTTTTCTCCTACTTTTTCTCCTCGTCTCTTTCCGTTCCTCCTTTTTCTTCCTTCGTTCGAGCTTTCTCACTCGCTTCCTTCTCTTTCCATTGTCCCCTTTTTATCCGAAGAGAGCTTTCCGCCCTATTCGTCGACAAAGTTCTGGATGAGAGCGAGGTTCGGATGGGAGGGATTCTTCGAAGGATCGTTCTGAATCAAATCGATCCTCCCTTGCCCTCCTCGCGAAGTTCGCGAGTCCGGGCAGATGGTGACACGAGTACGAATAAAACTATAATTACAGACCATTCGGAAGATATGCCTTTAATAATAAATGAGTAATGTAGCTTAATCTACACATTAATGAGAGTATGGGCTAACGCGGCAATCCCTCTTTTCTTCGCCTAGTCGCCGTTACTCGAGCCCAACCCTTCACATTTCGGCCCAGTTGCCGCCTCCTTGATCCTTTCTCGGTGGTTCACGACACATTGTGCACCTTTGCGTAGATAAAGGAGCAATTGGCAGATTGTATTGAAAGTGAGCTCATCGCGTGTTCGAGCACGACTATCACGCGGACAAGGTGGAGAAGGAGGAGGAGAGGAGGAGCAGAAAGAGTGGGTGGAAGAGGGAATTCTTGAACGGCGCATTAATTCGTCGAAGCGTCTCGCTCGGATTGGATGCGAGAGTATGCTTGAAACGAAAAGACCTAAAGTCAGTTGACGGAGAAAGAAATGCCTCGAGGAAGGAGCGAATGCAGGAGCGGGTCCGACACGGTGATACCGTCGCGTTCTCACGAGCCTTTTAACTAATCTTAAGAAACACACCTCTCAATCCCTGCGGCTCGTACGATTGTCATTCGCGAGACTCGCGCAAAACCGTTCGACACTTTTCTTTTTCTTTCCCTCGTTCCTCGAGTCCATGCCAGTCACTCTCGCTCCCATTCTCGCTTCACGCGTGTTCCTGATTCTCTTAACCCCTAAATACAAAGAGTATCGATTTTCATGCCAATCGTATCAAAGGCCATTAATAAGCATACTAAGCCCCTTGTAGCAACACGAACAAATTTCCTTTTTTTGCAAATAGAAATCCATGCATTTAAGGGTTAAGCTCGATTAGAGCCCGATGCGCATCGACGAGTACTTAGGTATACGATTAAAAGTCGAGCTAGTTCTAGTACGTGAGAAAAAGTTGGTCAATCGTATATCGCATTACGTTAGTTCGCTTTAATCGGATAAATTCATCGGGCAGTGTTTGCACGCATATTCGTACCCGCAGGTTGGTGTATTGTGGTAATTGTGTAATGAGTCAAGTATCTGGACACATAGAGCTTCTCACGCTCATCATTTGATCAACTTTTAAGCGTACAATTAAACAAAAGATCGACGTTGCGCGCCCGATCGAATGGGGAGAGCTTCTCTCGAAAATATTTATAAACACGCGTCGTCACGAGGGGCGCATCCTGCATGATGTACGATCAGGCGGCGATAATGCGATTTCCTTTCTCGCGATCTTTCAAGAGACTCGAGGCACATATACAATTCACACGGACTTCGAGGACCGAAAAGAGTCCGCGCACGCGATTGGAAGGAAGAAAACGAACTAAAGATCCCCTTCGAGCACTACCGCCCACCGCGAGTTTTCTGGCGAGGCTTTTTTCTTTTCCCTTCGTAAAATCGTCACGTAGATTCGCGGAGCGAAAAATCTCATTCGTACCTATCATCAAAAATACACCGGTTTCGACGAATCGAAATCTGAACGGTCGTCGTCGTCGTGAGAGCGATCGTCCTCTCGCGATAATTCGTCGATAGTTTTTCTTCCCAGTTTCGCGGGGGGGAGAGGTTCACGCGTGGTCACGCGTTCCTTACGTGTTACTGTAATATGCTTACGAGCGAGGGCTACAAAATGGAGTTTTACACGCGAACAAGTGGGTCCGCAGAGATCGCGGTCCAAGCTCGTGACTCCACGCTCGATTTCAGCTAATGTCCTCGGATCTCGACGTACCTTAATTTATAGGGTCGGGCAGTACCACGCAAAATCACTTTGTTCGGCCAATCGATATCGATGATGTAAACGGCGCGCGATCAGCGCGCCCAGTTCCTTTACAAGCGACAATGATCAAGCGAAAATCAAGAGGATACGATAATCGGTCGATTTAAAGCGTTTCTCATCGGGCACGGGACTCGATCTCAATAAACTCGTAGTTAATCCGCGAATCTCTCCTAACGCAATAGCCGCGACCCCTGACATCAAACGTCTAATGCATCCGTTTAAAATTAAAACTCCATTTACGTTCTAACGGCTCAACACCCGTCGAAGCTTTCCAATCGAACGGAACCGGTGAATTCGACGAAGAAAACGAAGTTACGGTGCGCTCTTTATTTACACGATTATCTAATCTTACGGCCGCACGCTGCACTCGGAAAATTATCTATAATCTCGTTACGAACATTAATCACTTACGGACGGTCTGATCACCTATTTCTAAATAATTCTAAACGCTAAAGTAACGCGCGCCGTGTACGATAATTTCTACGACTGCCGTGAAAGGAGGATCGGAAGACGATGAAAGTTTTAAGTAAATCAACTTGTCCTTTTTACTTCGAGAGAAATAAAAAATGCTTCTCCTCTTTTCTTCATTTCCGCGCAATGATGAATAGGGTATCGCGAGATATTGACTGCGAAGAATGAATTGCGCAAGCTCGACGCGCTAATCTGTCGCGATCGGCCTTCTTCTTCGTGAGAGTTTCTCACGATGTGTCTCGTTGGCCCGTGGATGCCTCTGCATCGAGAAACGCTTTAAATCTCGCCGGGCCCCCCTCTTCTCTTATCCCGCGAAATGTCCGAAATTCATCGGTACTGGATTCGCCAAACTAGGTCCCAGATCTGGCATGGGACAACCCTGAATTATTTGTTAGGCATTTAAGCTATATACAGAAGGGTGTTTTATGTATGTGTACGTGTGTTTTGAGAGTGTGTATATCCTTAAAGGAGATCGATATGTCTCGTTGGTAGCGTTGGTACAAGAATCCCTGGGCAAGGGAAGACCATTCCGATGACTAATTCTTTCCGACTTATTCCTTCGCGGACAAGGATCCATTAGTCAACGCCATGACCGAGCCAGAACTTTCCCTCGAGTTTGTGTCTGTGTTGAGCTCCAAGGGTGAGTCCTGGAATGCACGAGAAAAGAGGACGATTAAAATCGTAATGGTGGCATCACTTGCGCGTTACGCGTCACTTTAGTTTTTCACGAGAGCAGGTGCGAGGAAGTTAGTAAGGGGACCTTGGGATCGTGTCAAGGGAGAATATCGCAAAACGGCAAGAAAACATTTATTTTTCATTTCTTTCTACCTTGCGTGGCCGATATTGGATTAAACGATGCTAATGAAATTGGTTTTCCGTTGCGCCGCTCCACCGAACGGAGTCACTTGATAAATTCATGGCAAAATGCTTTGCAAATGTTGCGCACCACGGGTGGCACGCAGGGCAAAATTTCAAAGAGAAATCATTTGATAGGCGGGTGTACACGCGAATCGATCCATTGGCAAGCGTACCAATTTACCCGATACTCGCGTATTGGCGCTTTGCTTTTTCCACGTTACTCCCCGATTACCCGGCAAACATAATAAAATTGGATTTCTATAATACTCCACGTCTACGGTATTAATTTTCATTTGTTCACTAATTTCCAATTTGTCGAGAGCGACGTGCCCCGGCGAATGTGACCGCGCTAGCAAAACGAAGGATCGAACGCGCTAAAATTGAGTTCGCGATTAAAAGGAACGTAAGGCTTTATCCATTCCATAAATTAGTCTACCCTTGTCGTATTAATCGGAACACTTGGAAATGACGTTTCTCCTCTTCCGGGGAGGGAAAAGCTTTCCCTTAAAGAAAATAAACGAGTAGGGAGAAATCGAAATTCTGGAATAGCAGTTATCGCGTAGCCCCGTGAGCTCGTAATAAGTAAAGCGCCCTGCCGATAAAAGGCGAATCGTCGCTTCACCCTCCGTTAGGCTCGGCACTCCTGTAGAGACGCATTCGAACGGTCCACCGACCCTCGGAGAGCCTTTGCACGGACCGAGTGCGATATCGGAAATCGTAACGCGTTTACGGTGGATCGTTACATAGTCGTAAGGCCGTTTAGTAATGATTGTCTCACCGTGCGCGAAACCGAAATGGCGACAGGCCGGGGATGCCAGAGCGTACCGCAGCCACCTGATTTATTGGTTCGAAGAAATCCTTTCCATTGTGAAGCGAACCGCGTCGTGCAGCCGCTCACTGGTCGCTGCTGGAAGCGGCAGAACGACGACGTGGGTGACGACGCGATGTCACGTCCGGTTTACGAGGATCGAGCAATATGCGAACGGTGGTAACCGAAGGACGCGGAACGAGGACGAATTCGTGGGTCGTTGAACAGCCGCAGAGGTAACGGATACTCTCGAGGAAGATCGAGACTCTTAATTGCTTCGAATCTTTTGTCAATGGTCTGGCTCGTTAGCAAAGTTTTACCAAATTTCCGATTGAGCCACCCTCCGAAAATAAGTCCCTGGAAAGCGAAGAGCGATATCGAGTTGGCATTCGTTTCGTTTCGAATTCGTTGGATTCACAATTTGCACGGTTAACAGCATCTTCGTCCGTCCACTATTTCAGGCATTAATAAAAATCTCCTCGTTCGCGGTGGTGTCAGAATGCGAGTCGTGAAATAAAGGATCTCAGCTTTCAACGACCCATCGAAACGACATCTTCCATCAGGGCCGGAAAAGACGCGCATTATGCGCTCTACACCGTGCATTAAGTGTATCGCGTGCACTTGAGTAAAATGCATTTATCGACTGAGTGGTAACGCACCTACATTCGAGCACGGCCAGCGCCGTAAACCTACGCGAATATCAGAATCCATTATCGCAATTGTAAATCGTCACGGTCCATTTCGCACTTCCTCGCTTCCCGTTTCTTCTTTTCTCCTTCTCAAATGCTTCTTCGCGTGGCTCTCCACTCTCAATAGATACTTGAACACGATATATCCGTACAGTTTAAAATGCTTACTTGTTCGCGACACGAATATGGTTAAAGTCGTTGCTGGAAAAGCGATCGGCAGCGAATTCGAAACGCAAGAAGACTACTCGAAGGTGCTCGTTTCGTGGCTTGACCGAAAAGGATCCGTGAGCTTTTTTCGAAGTCGACTCTCGTACGAAGGGGTTCGGAGAATTGTGAGAAGGAAGAGGGAGGGTTAGGAAAGGGAGAGGATCGAAACGCGATCGGTGAACTGGACGAGCAACGGCTACTTACGATGCTCAGGGCGTGCATGATGCAAGCTTGGGCGGTTGTTGTTGTTGTGGTGGTGGTAGTGGTCTCTACGTGGATCAGCTCGTCACAGTCCTCTTGATCAAGTTCGTTTGCATCTGAGCGTATTTTAATCGGCGACAAGGCGGCCTCGTTGTCCGTCGACTTGCCGCTGTCCGGGGACGGTATTAGCTCATGTCCATCTAGGTCCTCCTCCTCGACGCGCTCCTCGCAGTCTGAAGCTTTGATTTCCTGGGCACACGAAGTACAAGCAGAGAGGTCAGCATTTTTTATTATTATCGTATTATAAATATCTCTTCGTTAACCCTTCGACTGCGGAACATTGAGAAATTAAATGGACCTATCGTGTAGTCCAGCTACAACGATCTAGACCAGTGATGGCGAACCTTTTTGAGAAGTGGAGATCCTGAGCTTTCGCTTGGCACAAGTACCAACCCTCTCCAGATCGTTGGATGCTCGCGCTTCGTGCTCGCCCACGATGAGAAGTATTTTTGCAATAAGCGCAAAGTGGATTCGAGATTCGTGCTCGTGCAAGGTGTCCAAGGAAAAATTTGGAAATATTTCTGTTAATTTTCTAATTTACATTTACGCATGTATCTTAGATTTTGTTTGGTTTAGGTTTGTGATATTGATTTAAAGGATGTAAATGGACGTGATTTCGAAACGGTTGAACATGACGATGCACAAAGTTTCGTGGCATCGAATGGGTATACCTTCGATGTACATAACAAAATTTATTCCAATGCGTTCAGCCGTTCTTCCGCAATTTCGGATACATAGACTCACACGCGATACACGAGATTTTTCGAGATGTTGGTTGCACAAGTTACTCCGTGCCTAAAAACGTACCTGCTACAGCGAAATTCTGAAGTACGGTTTATTAAAGAGGATCCGTGTCGGAGAGTTGCAGGTAGGAAGAAGTCAAAAGGCTGCTCGACTCGCTCCATCACCAATGACAAACGACGAGTAAAGAGATCCTGGATGGGCGTTGAAAAGGTTGGAGAAGAAAAAAAGAGAACGCGAAAAGCGGAGAAGAAGGAAGG
The DNA here is from genome assembly GCA_944319695.1 of Tiphia femorata. NCBI lineage: Eukaryota > Metazoa > Arthropoda > Insecta > Hymenoptera > Tiphiidae > Tiphia > Tiphia femorata. The sequence continues at coordinate 5,266,857 of OX090904.1, forward strand.
AGAGCAGCGACAGGCCACGGCACGTTTAATCGACAAAGACGCGAGTGGACCAGGGCGCCGATTTTCGTTATTCCACCGCGAGGACGAATCGAATTCCGATGGTAGAATCCTGAGCGTCGCGGAAACTGGGACCTTGCGAACCCTCCGTTAATTCCCATCAGTTTCTCGTGGACGGATTGCCGAACTGCTCGCCGTCGCATCAAAGCCTCCCTTTCTGTCTCACCGCTTCTGCCATCGGCCCCATTCTCACATTTTTCCAACCTGATACACGTGGCTCGATGCTTGCCACGAGGATTATTGGATGTGTTCAAAAACTCGCGCGGTAACGACCGTATCGAGAAAGATGACACGTCCTGCCGGATCCCGTGGCGTCTTTTCCAACGGTGAACCGGAGAGACACACCAAGGCACGTAAAGGACGTGGCGAGAGGGTTGGAAGGTTGGAAGGTTGGAAGGTTGAAAGGTTGGAAAGAGGCGAGTTGGCCCGTGGAAGGGTGTGGAAAGGCAAGGCGAGCGCCGGTGACGCGAGAGGAAACGCGGAGAAAGCTTCTACTCAGCAACCGGCACCCAATGACCGACACGGAAAATGTCGATTCCATCGTAGCTAACCCTGGGGTTGACATATCGACAGAGAAACATATGATGAAGTAATATTTTTCCAAGTGGTCCTCTCGACCGACAGCCTTTTCTCCGCCAGCGTTCGCGACTGCCTCCAACCCCCGTGCCCGTTTGTCGCTACCACCCTCGTGATTTGTGTTATGGCCGGCCGGTATCGAACCGTTGCTTGTCTCAAACAGGCGCCCACCCTCTCATCGATTCCAGGACATTACTAACTATTAACGAAATGGATGCTCTTTCCAAATGTCCTGAAAAGGAAATTCACCCCTAACTAGAATCAACGAATACATTGAGAATATTCTCTGATCGAAGCCGCATTACAAGTCAACGATACTCCGCCTTGAACTTCCGAAGATTCAAGACGAAGAAGATCACCGACTGCTCGCAGTTAGCGAGATTAGAAATTGGGAGCGAAGAGTGAGTTTGTTCGGACGTCTGAGAACGATACTGGGTCAACTGGTTGGAGAAATTATATTAAGAATCGAGCTACCGTGCCGTAAAGGGAGAAGGAGGCCAGGAACTGAGCAGCTTTTGCAGGATTCTCTTTCTTATATCGAGCCACCTCTGCATATCGGATCGATTCGCCGTTAATAAACCAGCAAGTCACCTGCAGCGAATAGCATCGACATCGTGAGCCGAGGAAGGAAACGGGGCTTGAGGAGAAGAAGAAAAAGGAAGACGAACCGGGAAGAGGAATGTGCGGTTAAGGCGATGGACGAAGGATAAAGAAAAGAGGGTGGGACCGAAGGTGGTGGTATGAAAGGAGCCGGCGCAGAATCCAGGCTACCGGCCGGAAGTTGAACCGTAGGAAAAACTGCTATCATCCGCGCGCGCGCCATTCAGACTTACCGCATTCAGGTCAGAGAAGGTCCGAGGAGTTAAAGCCACGCGAACCGCGACTTCCACTTTACTTCCATCGTTGCTCACCCTCTAACTCGTCTTGTCCTTTTCCAGCTTACCTTTCATACCAATGTACACGCCTTTTCTTCTCTCTCACCAACACTTTCCCGAGAGGGAATTCCGCTTCTCAACGCATCCGTCATACTTGTCCATCTTGGATAAGATCGCAGAATCATTGTCGAGTACTTAACTTTTTAATGATAGAGGATCTTAGGCGAGACGGAGCACGACGGCTCGTTCGATGAATCATAATCAGCTGATCCCACTGAATGGTTGGGATTTGATTAAAAGCAGCTAAAATTGCAAATAGCAATTCGCATTCGAGTGTTCCAGCAGAAATATTATGCTTTGTTGTTGCAATTGGTAAAGCGATTTGAGCTGCTTTTGCCCTTCGCGTGCTTGTCGATTGGCAACTTCGACTTATTCTAGATACACGATTGCTCCTGAATTTTTATACTGCAACCGTGTTAACGACATATCGTTTAAACGATCTTTTTTTTAATTCTTATTTTAAGACAATTTTCAAAGTAATATAAATTCGGTAATAAGCTTCAACAGAGCTCTCATTATCACTGGTTGATATTGGCAATGTCTGGCAAGCACGCTGGGAGTGGCTGAGGTTAATATTTCCAAGAAACGTCCAGGCTCGCGAATTACAACAGGATCCGTCTTAAAATTAAGAATACTCCCTCGGTAAGAGTAACCTCGTCCGACAGCGCCGGTACACTAAAGCCGAGACTGCCGTGAATTTAGCGGGCAGACTCTACGCGTTCCAGCAACCCGACGCGATCCACCGCGGTTGCCGTGCGCAAATAGTAAATCTTGAGGTGAGGTAAGCCGCAAAGTTACCTGGAAGTCCTGGGGCGAGGGCGATGATTCTTTGGGTTGGCCCGGACTCTGCGGTGGGCTAGGAGCTGATCTTGGACTCTGCGACCGCGTGCCCAGCTCGTAAATGTTAATCATATGGGCAGCCTGAGCGTGGACCATCAGTTCCCATGCGGTGGGGAAGGATATCTTGCAGAGGACGCACAGTAGAGCGGTCGTGGAGTCTCCTGTTGAAGTGAAATCGACGATGTAAGTTCGAGAAGTCCTAAATTTAAAAAGAGGAATAAAAGAGAAGAGGCGCGAAAGATGCGGATGGGACGCGGCAAGACCCGGATAAGATTTGAAGTAGGCTGTTGGTGCCTGAATAGATCGTGAGCACGGATCGATCGAAATATCCGAAGGAACCCGAATTATGAATCGGAAGGTTCCTCGAATAATCGAGTACAAAGTTTACGCAAAATTATTCAGGCGGTTCTCCGGTGAAATCGAATATAAATCGAAGCACTCTCGAAAGGTTGCGACTCGACGTCCTCGCGTTAAAACGAGACGAACGTTGGCCGCCAGGGTGGTGAATCGACCTGCATCGAATAAACCAAAGGAGCTCTCGATCTTTATCCGAGGGCACTCCTCCCCCGTTCGCGGAATATTCAGCACGAAATAGGCGGACCCTCTTCTGGCTTTTGTGGAGGAAGGAGCAGTAGGAGCAGGATGAGATGAAGGAGGAGAGCCACTCGAGCGCCTCAGAGACGCGTGTACGTACCGATGGGGGACGCCTCTAAGTTTCTTTCAAGTACATACTTGGAGCGGCTCCGTTGAAGGTGTGACATTTACATGTGAACCGCAGTTTACAGTAGTTTCGCTTGTGCTCGAGGAGCTCGCCCAGGTCGGTGAACATCTCTCTGCAGTTGCCGCAGATCAGTATGTCTGGATTACCTGTGGGCATGGTGAGTCGTAACGTGTACTGATCTCGTGTAATAACGGCGTAGATGTGAAGCGATTAACTTTCCTGGCTAAAGTACGTAGGCCTGCGTGCTTCTGGATACCGAGGATCAATTGTAAAAATCGAAAAGAGAGAAAGTTGTATCGTTCGCATGTTGCTTACTTCGTGGAGAAGACAAACCAGGAGGCCTGGATAGCCTACGTACTCAGCTGAGTCAACTTGGAGGGAAGTTGGGCATTTTTGAAGGCAGTAATCAAGACACTATCTTATTGTATCGAAGCATGCGAACTGTTCGCGATATGGAACGATCGTTATGCGAATCTCCCGCATACAATGTTCCTTTTAATATTCAACCGTCACCGAAGCACGAAGTCCGCAGACCAATCGTCGAAGCGGATATGTTACCAGACAGAAGAATCAATGAAAATATTCTCATGACTATTTTTTTTTTTTTTTTTGAAGCGTCCCGAACTATAAGAAAATTCGCGTGAGTTCGAGTCGTAAAGCACGTGGGAGGCTCGGGCAGATAAAGCATCGATAAAGAGTGGGAACCACTTACTGTACACTTTCAGCTGATTCAAGTCGGCTACGGTAGCGTTGTTGGCGGTGGACTGCTGCTTTTGTTGCTTCGGATGTTGAGATCGGGCTGGTGGCATTAAACGAGGTCTCTTCAGCGGTGGGGCCAAACGAGGTGGAAAAGCGGTGGACGCGTAGTAACTGAAAATAAAGCTCAAATTGAGTCGGGAAATTGCTGCGGTGGTAACGAGTTAAAGCGTTCGTGGCGAAAAGCCGCAGTTACGCTTCTCAAATACATAGTTTGCACCGAATACGAGTCCCGTCCGCATTCATATAATACCGTCGAAATAATCCACTCGTCCTTTCTCTCTCTTGCGCAAATCGAATTATTGGAAGTTCTTGCGATCTCTGGTGAGAATAAGGCGAGAAGGTGCGACATAAAAAATTCGCGACAAGTGGGTCAGCTAAAAGTGAAGAGTCGGGTAAAAATACATCTACCGAGGATAATATATTTGGAGTCCATCCTGTACTCTGATTGTTCGTCGCATATTTTCTGAATTCTATTTTTTACATTGTCGGTAACGTGGTCGTATTTGACAGACCTTGCAGTTTACCGTAGGTTAAGGGATGCGTGGTGGCGATTATATGTATAAAGAAACTTGATAATTTTACAATTTTCTCCTATACGTGCCATTACAGATCGTACCTCGTGATATTTTCTCATGTTATCAGCATGACCTCGCGACAGACGACAAGAACGCATCGTGTGGGAGAGAAAGGACGCGCCCACCGTTGGTACATCGGCTTTAACCACTCTTCTGATTGTTACTTTAATGCTCTCTCTCTTCTCCGAGAGTTCGCGGGCACACGGATGCGCGGCAGTAAAATAAATTAAGCCTGAATTATTCAGTCTTGTATCCGGTAATGCGGCCCTTCCAAATTAAGATTGAATTACCCCTGCGGGCTCTTCGAGGCCAGCACCTTTATCTTCGACTTCCGAAACGTCTTGCCGCGCGTAGAGAGGAGTAGAATGTCGCAACGCTAATTTCCAGCTGGCTTTCGCAACGTGAACGTATCGCTTAATTTTACGTTAGCCAGGACGCACTTTCGACCAGCGGAGCATTTTCGAAATTCAATTGCGCATTTTCCCTACCGAAACGGCTGTGAATTGAAATTAAATATCACAATCTTCCGTGGTAATGAGATAGCGGGACGTTCGGGGTGGTTAATGCGTACGGTAAAGAGAATTCTTGCAACTGGTACCCTTTTGTTCGCTTAGAAATTTACTCGGCCTTTTGAAGCTAAATTAATTCGGTATAAGGGTAATAAATGTTTCCAGAAATTCCCCGAGAACGTTCCACGTTCTTGATCTTGGTCGTTCAAGACTTTCGGTAATTTACGATTCGTCTCTAAACAAGCGCTTTGCATTTCTGGTTAACGTCATTTTACACCGATGCGATTTAATTCATTAAATCGGAGATGAACGAGCGGGATGTCGCGCGTATGACGAAAAGAGGAAGGAAGGAAGCGGAGCGAAGGTACAACGGAATCTAGGATTTCGCAACCGTACGCATTTATCCGCCACTTCCTTTGTCTGTTCTGGCGCATTTTGCGCACTCTCCTCCTACCCTTCTTCTTCGCTAGCAGTACGTGTGTAGCTAGCCTGGAAATAAAAGTCCCCTGTCTTCTTCCCTACCTCTTCTCGCTTGCCCCTTCCGTCCCGTCGTCGTTGTCGTCCCGGCCACTCTCTTCTTCTGATTCTTCCCTTACTTCTCTTTTTGGCGCTCGTCCGCACCCTCTTCGCTCCTCTTTTTCTCACCTCCTCCCTCGTCCACCCCATTTTTTCCTCTCCGACACTTCAGCCCCGTAGCTCAGGAGTATCTACGAATTCGTGCCTTCCTGGCGTTGTTAAAAGTTCCTTCTGCCACGGCGAGTTTCACTCTGTTTCACTTATAGAAGTTTCGAATAATAGGCGCGCGCGAGTCGTGAGGGAGGTAGACGTTAAGGACGCGGGTGGACGAAGGCGAGAAGTGGCGGGGATGGAGGAGGAGGTGGTCGAGATAGGCGAGAGAGGATGCATCATCTGTTCGTCCGTTCGGACGATTTTAATTTCTTCCTTCCCCTCTTAACTATTTTCTCTCCTTTCGTCCCGTCCTTTTCTCTTCTCCTCCACGCTCTTCAACGTTCTCGCCAGTCTTGGTCCAATTATTGGCGTCCCAGTGCTGTGGCCTTTGTCCGTGCCAACCCGACGCGACGCGACCGCTCTTTCAAAGTATTTTCGTTTGTTCCACTTTGCGCCGGAAAACTTGATCTAACGACATAAACGAATACGCGGAGTGAATTAATGAGTCGCCGTCGGCTACAGAGGCGTCGACTCGTAGGCGAGGAAACCTTTCATTATTTTCCAATTTCCTTCGAGGCCTCTCGCTATCCTCCGTGCGCGATGAAGCCGCTGCTATTCGATCGACTGTGATCTATAAATTTCGCCCATTTTCCTTCCCCGTCCAATTGTATTTTCAAGGAGATATCGCGAGTGAGCGATGGTACGCGATTATCCTGGCCGCTCGTCGCCCCCGTGGCTCGCGTTAATGGAGATTTCGTGTACGTAACGAAATTAATATGCGAGCGGACGAAAGAAAACAAACACGGGCCGAGGCAGTTTCCGTAATCGATTAATAATACGCCGATGGGCACCGTCCATTCGTGAGACTTATAAAAAACCCCTTCTCGCAATCGGACGAATTTGCCGCGGACGGTTGCGCGCGAGTATGCAAATCGTAGGGAAAAATATGGGACGTTTCTACGAGAACTTGTGGAAGACTTGCGATCGCGAAGTATCGAATATTCACGGGGCGTGATTCGTCCAACCGCGTCTACGGCATAAAACGCTTTACACTTTTTAGATTTCACCGCTGATCTGACGCGTAATCGGCTACTGGATTCTCCTAGTATCTCCAAAGTACAAATTAATTTCACGGGCATTCACAAGCTTGAGCCAAGAATTACGAGGATCGTGTAAAAAAATTCGTTAAAGGAAATCCGTATTGGCGCAAATAAACAGCTTACAGGTGAGTGTCGGTTAAGTCCATCCAATTGCTTCTATCCTCGCTCTCACCATCGAGAGGCGATAAACATTGTCCGTAACCATCTCCTATTGTTCTCGAGAGCTTAATTTGAAAGCACTCGGCCCCGATTACGTCTTTCGCCGAAGAAATCGATAACAGAAGAAAAAAAGGAAACGTGTATCCTGCCTGCTTGGGGAGACGAAGCCTCCACCTCGGATTTTCTCGAGCGAAAGAGTCGAGCTTCGAAAGAGAAAATCTCGGCGTGGTCCCTTTGAAGGGAGCCTCGAGGATGGGCGACAGTCGAAGGACAAGCGGGCGAGCCTATAAATCGACGGACTTTCATCAGGACTAACGCCGAGACACGGTCTACGAGAAACACGACTGTAGCAACGAGGCCTGTGATTGGCATCCCTGACAATTATTTGTTTTCCACAAATCACCGGCGTCTACGGTGATGCCGCCTCTCCTTCCTTTCCTCGTTTCATCCGGTCCAGAAATCGTAGCCTTTCTTCACGTCCTTCCTATTTTTCTTCCTCGCCTCCTTCTCACCCCTCTACCCTCAAGCCATCCACCGACTCTGCTCTCGGGTGGCTGCTCCCTCTAGATCAACTACAACGCGTCTGCTCGCGACATTCTGACCCGATACTGCTGGGACAAATGAATCGTTAGAGTGTCCTTAAGGTTTACCCATTGGTGCTGGAGATTTTCCGGGCTCGAGGTATAATTGTGGGTACCAATGATGAAACGGATTCTCGTTAAGTTCGAGGGGTAGGTGATCAGGTACCCAAGGTTCAACCTGTTTCGATCATTTTAACGAGGTCGATCGCGTGTTTGGTTTATCTCGGAGATACGAATCTCGAGAAGCCAACCACGCTTGTAATATTATATTCATCCGATGGACTAACCTCCCGATTACCATTCCAATCGCAGTAAACGTAACCCTATTAAGCTTCCGTTCCAGATCCCTTTGTATACCCCAGACACGCGTGACAGTTCCTCCGACCGAATGGGTCCTAATGAAATTCGGCATTAGTGGGAGCGGTCTGGTACGAATTCATCTCTTCGCTACACCTCGACATCCAATTTGAATACACGTGTCCCTTCCTTGCATAAGAGCCAGCACGCCTCCATCTCGAGCTCCCACACCTCACTTCAAACAGTTTGTATCTTTTATTTTCAGACGGATAAATAAAAAGATTCTCCGGGATCCTGGAATAGAATCGAGGATACGAGGATCCGACGTTATTCCGAGACGAAGATCAATTTGTCACCCAAATTGGCCATTAAGGTTTCTGAAAAGCATTTCAGGTAGAAAATATCGCGTAAGGGTCTAAGATACTTAACGATCGACGATCCTCAAAAGGTCACGAAGCTCCAAAAAGTTAGAAGAGCTTCGGAATCGTGAAAGAAAATAGTTCTCTCCCTACATCCTCCAACCCTATTCATCCACCGAAATGCCGCAGATCGTTGCGTTCGGCTCGAATGGAAGCGGGAAGTTCTAGGACGTTGTTCCTCACCACCGTACTCTTCCTTTGTTGCGTCCGGAGTAAGCACAATTCAGGTGAGAACGATGGTTGTAAGAGAGCGAGAGGATTGGGTAGTTCGGTTAGAATATTTCGGGACGGCGACTCATATTGTTCCGGGCGAAAATCATTGCTGCGATCAAACGGATTCGCGCGGAACCTCGGTATTGGGTGGTAGGTATTCGTCGAGCTCGGGACTGAATTCATCCCCGGACGATAGCGCGGGCCCTGCGCAGCGCGGCCAATTTGAATACATTTGCGTCTCTCGATTCTGCGGTGTCTCGCCGTTTGATCCCAATCTCTCGTCCCCTTTTCTCTCTCTTTCTCTCTCTCTCTGCGTCCCTGATCCACCTTGCTTTTATTCACACGGCTCCAACCCGATGCGCATTCACGACCGAAAGGTTCGTAAAGTTGGCGACACTGGTGGCACCGGCGTTGTAATTCGTGGGCACTTGTGGTGGATTCGTTCCCTTTGCGCGGTGAAAATGCGCGGAAATATTGCACGCGATTCGCGGGCGATCGATTGGAATCTGCCGATTTTTTGAGAATACAAAAGCCCTGCTTCCTATGAGATGCTACCGCAACGCGCACTCCCGGTGTCTCTTTTTCGCGTTCCCGGTTATACGGTTAAAATCCGCGATGAAAGCAGGGACGGTTATATACAGAAAAGCGAATGTTATGATTCGGCGAAATTCGCGCTCAAGTTCGTTCGACAGCTCTTCGCTCGATTGTCCAAGTGAGATATTCGTTGTCATACCTCGTTGAGCTGGAATTTGGAATGTGATGGTTTTAGTAAAATTCTTTTTTGGAGGAAAAATATCGCGGTGAATCTGTTCAAGGGTCCAGAAGAATTGTTAGAGGCAGGGCGGAAAAGCTTTCGATGATTGTCCATGGGATGAATTTTGGCAGTGGTTCCGAAGGTACGAAGGAATTCTCGTGAAATTCGGCTTCATGTGCCGGCCACACAGGACACAATTTGTCCCGTGACAATACCGGTGGGATGGTGACCGCTACCCGATTTCCATACGTATTCGTCTTTATGCTTTGGCAGGAATACGTCGTTGCCTTTGACGATTCTGCTACTTCCACCTCACCCTACAACTCCTGCGTCACTTCTTCCACCCTTTAAACGTACCTCGAGCGTCCGCGTTTCTCTTTCTTCCTACGCGAAACGACAGAACCCTTATTAGTAGTGGAAGATATTACTCCAACAAATTGTTGCTGTTGCTAAACGAATTTTCAAAAGCACTCTGCATGAACCAACGACGTACGTCGAGGTGTACTCGGGTTTACTGCATTTAGCATACGTTGCTCTAATTCTCTCCGATTTTCATTCTAGATTTTGAAAAAAGATCGGCACGAAGCTTTTATCTTGAATCGTAAAGGAATGAAGAAAAATGCGCGAACGAAAAATAACTCGATTTCGGCCAGGGCGATTCGGTTCTACGGTCTTTCGCGTTTGACGCGCGTACGTATCGGCCACTTTTTCGAAAATCCGTTTCGTCCCGGATCCGTTGTCGAACGTTATGACGCCGGGTGCAAAAAATGTAGCCCACGATAGTCTCGTGATGCGAAGTGTCCACTATTCGTGAAAAATTGTTACATCACGAGTACGCGATCCTTTCCGTGAAACTCAGTCTTAAAGCGCGTCGATGGAACGAAAATTCATGCACGTTCGCTCCGATGAATATCGTTTTTAACTTAGCTTCTAAGAAATTCGTTGCAAGTCCCTTTTCACACCGTGAACATTGAAAAAGACCACGGAAACTAATCGCTTTACTCGCCCTTTCACGGATCGAGAACCAATCGAAGAGCAAACTCTGGTAAACTTGTTGCGTCGCAATGACGCATATTAGACACGTGTCCCAAATTGTTCTCGAGATATGCCACGAGCGTTGCCCCAAGTTCCGTTCAAATTGCATATAATATTCCTGTTTCACTTTGAAATTTGAGTTTCTCCTTGGCTCCCTCCGCGCGTTCGTAACGCGGAACTCACGTAAGTACCGAATTCTGTTACAATTGCATTACCGCGTAATGGCAGTACTCGAAAACTGGGTCCACCTTCGCCGTTACAAGCTGCTCGTCGTAGCAGTCATTAAGCTTGACCCCGATTTTGGTGAAGTTGGATATCGGGACTCCTGGCACTCGACGTCCGAGCGTGTCGGTTCGAGCGTCCGTTCGAGTAAATCTATCGTGTACACCTATACCTCTGGGCTCGCGTGTGTGCTCATTGGATTGGGCCACGTGTATGAGGCCGAGGGAACAGTGGTTCTGGGTAACGCGGCTCTAACAATCCTCGGTTGAGAGGATTCACGTCGTTTCGCGTTAGGAGGAAACGAGAAGCAAGCGACTGGTCGCGACTAGATGCGAGGCGACGCTAACATCGTCCTCATCCTGACTGTAATCTCAACCCAAATCCGCCTGTCCGAATGGTCTTCGATTTAGAAACCTTTCCGTTCGAGTCGTAAACCATTACGGCCCGAACGTACCTACGACATTATCGAAGCCTAACTGGTTCGTTCGCGTCGACGAGTGATTTAGCATCGAGACGCGCGCCGAAGACCCGTGATTCTGTAATAAAATTAACACGTTGTCGGAGCTGTTATCGTTGCCGCGATTTTATTAGATTTCTCGTTGAAGCTACGCTTATCCGCGATCCAATTGGCAGCGTTTGAGATTCTCTATCGACTGCGATTGCTTTCACGTAAGCTACTACGAAACCCGCGGCTCCCGCTCCACTCGATACACAAAATTAAAGGGAACAATCAGCTCTCTGTCGTAGGTACCATCGACTTCCGCCTTGAAAGAAAACAAAATAAACGAGAGGGCAATAAAAAGCCGGTTTGCGACGCATTTTTTGTTTGTTTTGCTTGCGCCGCTCGGTCCAGGTTTATACGACAATCGATTCTCGTTTACGCCCGGGTAACTTTTACAAGTCACAGGGAATATCAACGATAAATGGATATCCACCGATATTTTCAAATTTACGAATGCGATCGAGGATGGGGTACGTGGGACGAGCGGCAGAGACTCGATGGGCAACGAATTTTTCGTCCGCGGTGCAACAAACGTCAATGGACTAATGGACGTCATGATTTCCGTGCCGTCCATAGAGTGGAGAGAACTTGTTGTTTAACGGGCACGCGTAATCGTCATATAAATGGCGTGGCTCGCATAACTTGGGCATACCTTCGTTTCCACCGGTGCCCGTCCCACGCTTCTCTCTCGCACTCATTTCCACGCGGATATCGCCAGTACCAATAAACTTTTTCCAACGCTTTCGAACTTTCGAATTTCATCGTGGAGCTTGGCCAGAACCGAACTGTCGGGGGCTCGATCCCGGAATGGCATCGCGGCTATCACCGCTTGACCATCGTGCGAAACCTCGCGTTTTCCATCCTTCTTTTTTTTCTCGCGACCGTTACTTTATTTTTCACACGTTTCAAATACAGATCGGTGGACCGGATAATCTCGATAGCAAGCAAAGCGACGATCTCACAAAAGGAAGAACGAGAGACTCGACGGTTCTTATCACGAGGGATCACGGTTCAAATCTAATTACTCAGCTTTTCATTTCGCATCGCGCATCGCGCGGGCCTCGTAAAAGAGGAATCGGAGCAGGCGAGAAATCGAGGACGAAAGTCATAGTCACTGGGAAAATGGATTAGCTCTTCCTCGCTTCACGCGTTTCCAAGGATAATTACCACCCCTTGACTCGCCGCGTGAAACCGCGAATGCTGGATAAGGGGGACGACAGATTGATTATTTCTTCTTGGGTTTGGAAATGGAAGCGAGTCCGTGGAGGGTAGGAGAGAGAGATCGGTAGCATTGGCCGGCCAACGATTCTCGAAGTCTGATGAATGGAGACAGGGTTCGCGCGTGGGCTGAGAGAGAGAGAGAAAGAGAAAGATGGGTGGCACCGGTGACGGGAGATGAATGTACGCGGCAGGTGAGAATAAACGGATCGTGGAGGGGAGGACGTACAAATGGAAACCGATGAAAGCATTGTTAAGATCGATCGAATGAATTGCGAGCTGCGCTGATGCGATGGGTTCGCTGCGGTGTGAATGGGGGATAAAGGTGCGTGAGGCATCGAGGGTTGAAGAGGTGCGACGGAATTAGAGAGAGAGAGAGAGAGAGACGAGGGATGAAACTGCAGAAAGACGAAGGAAGCCGGAGCGAATGAGTCGGACTTCGCAAAGATTTTCGGATGGCATCGGTGGTGGACGGAGGTGAGAAGAGGTACGTCGAGAAAGGAAAGGTTGAGGGTAACTGCGAGATCGGAGGGCACGAGAAGGGAGGAGAGCCGCGCGAGGGTTGGAAAGTTTTGCGCGGAAGTATTATATATAACGCCGTCTCATTTCCTTTCACGAGGAAAGTTTTCGGTGCCTGGCGTAGAATGGCGTGGAATGGCGTTAGGCATCGCGCCGCTTTTTACGATCAATTAAGGAGGGGCGCGCACCGGTGAATTTCGCGAGATGAACGATCGAACGATTAACACCGTATACCTCTCGCCGATTGTTCCTCGAAGCCCCACGCCCCCTCACCGCTCCACGTTTCCTCCCTTCTTTCCGTTGAACTTTCGAAGAACGAGAAGAGCTTGCGAGTTTTATTGTGAACTTGATCGATGGGGCTTACACGCCCGTAAGAACGACGTCGCTCACGAGACCATTCGAAAAGTATTTCTCCTTGTTTTTCGAGATCCGCAAGATGTCCTGGTGAAAGAAGAAGAAAAAATGCGAAATTCTTTTGCTCTCCGTACAACTTCTCTTTAAACGAGAGCAGGTTATTCCGGCGTAACGCATGGGTGGTCGTCGGAGAGTTAGGCGCGATTTTCAAAAATTCCACGGTGCAGAGTTTCATCTGGAAATGTAATTTATCTTCCTTTGAAGGAGGAAGGTCGTGACGGTATTACGAGTGTCGAATTACCGAGTCACCCGTGAAAAGGCTTTTTGTCCCGTGTAGATCAAAGTGCCGAAGAAGCGCCGACGGGCTGGCCTCCACTGGACAACGTACCGAGAGTAAACCGGGAGGAAGCGCGTGCGTGTGTACGTGCCAGCGGAGGGAACAGGAAAAAAGGGGGTAGAAAAAGAGAACAAGGGAGAGGATTAGATGTGCGTGTAAAGAGAGGGACAGCGGAATGGCGACAAATCAAATGGGCAAGGTGGTTGAAATGAGAGATGGAGAAGGGTACATGGTGAAACTGCGAGTGAGAGAGACAACTGTGAGGGAAGATGTTTGTTAAAGGTATGAGGTGGTGACTGAGGGAGTGTTTGCAGAGGAGTGTGATAAAGAAAGAGGATAACAGAGAAAAAGAGAGGGAGAGAGAAACTGTACGCGGGTGCATGAATCGCGGGTGGAAGAGAAAACAGGAGAGCAAGCGTGTATGCTGCCCTAAATTAGAGGGTAGACGTGTAACGTAACGCCAAGCAGTCTGAAACAGGCTGTTAAACCAATGCAAATTAGCGCAAGACGATCCGACCGTGGTGTGAGGTCGACGCCGGTGGTGGCAGTGACGTCGGGCGAGGAGAGGGCAAAGTGGGGGCGGGTTTAAGAGGGAGGGCCCTGCAGAGCCGGAGAGTTCGCCCCTTCTAATTACGTATCAGAGAGAAACGAGACAGAAAAGCTTAACCAAGTTTCCACGAATTACCTGTTACCGCGACGCTATGTACTCTTACAACCGTAATTCGCCCTGGGTGCGACCGTTTGGCGTGAACAGATACGACGATCTGCCCGAGCCAACGTTGTCCAATGAGAGAGGATCTTTTTGAAAATTTCCAATACCGTGTATTCAATTACAACGCGTGCATCGGCAAAACCTTTTAAAAGCTCGAACTACGCTTCCACTATTGAGGTAGGACAGATATATTTTTTTCGAATTTTGCCCAATGTTCCAAAATATTTCCGTCGGGAACGTTGAGAAGCAGTCGTTCTATTGTACATTTATGAAATGCGCTGACTATTGGAAAATTCGTTAAAATAGCTCGTTGCTACTTCACCTATGGGTTTTACTGACTTTAAAAAATCATCAAAAAGTAGATGATTCGAAGACTCGGCGGTTCGGAATAAGTTTATTTACTCATCACGGATATCACTTATTATTCGTGTTACGCGTGGATACGTGTAACATTATTCAGTGCTGTGAAGGGTGAGGAATTCTCGACGGAACTCTCTCTCTCTCTCTCTGCGTTTGCGCGCGCGCGCGTGTGTATGTCTCTCAGGAAACCACTCCCTACATCCTCCAACAGTATCCTCCCGTTCGTCCCACCTCCTTGGTGCGATTTAATCAGAAACCGGATCGAGCGTGCGTAATGCCTCGGTGTGTAGGGCACATATCGCGTGGAAGGGGGTGTCGGGTTAATTAGGGACATTCGTCCCTTAAGACGTCGCTTTGTGACTACGGGGATTAAGCAAACCCGATGCATCCTCATCGAGCGAAGGACAACAAGCAGCCGTGTTGGCTTGTAGCCCCTGATCCTCACGATCGACGTGCATTACGCGCCGCCGCATCCCGTACTGACCTACGTGTCAAATTCGATGACACTGGACTCCCGGTGCTTGGCTGGGGTGGCGCGAGGTGGAGAACCGAGAGAGATAATAAATTTGATTCTCTCGGTGGGATGGGCGAAGGGGGCGGAGAGATGGTGTCGGTTTCTTACAGGGCTGCGATTGATTAAACGGTACAAGGGTAGCAGCGAGTATCACCTTTGCGCCCGCGTATAAAGAAGAATCGAAGAGTGTCCATTTACAATCGTTTACCTCTTTCATTCGATTCATTTTCCTCTATGGGTGGAAATGCGGAAGAAAAGGAAACAAGAGGCGCGAGAGCATCTTCTAACCACTCATCGACAAATCTATTAATACGCGACCGTCAGAATTGTGAATCTTCTAGTACGTCGAAGCTAGTGGCAAGTAAACGTAGTTCTGTAATTACCTCGAGTGATCTTCGCTTTCGATCAGGGATCGGGGTGGATGTTTGATGCATCTCGAGTACTAAGAACGTTCCCAGCTTATTCGCTTAATCCGTTCGCCGACGTGCATTAAGTGTACGGCTTTGGGACGTCCGGCCGATCGACGTGTCAAGTTGGAGGATCCCAGCGCAATCGATAACTCTAGCCCGGAATTCCATTGGGACGAGGAAATGTAGTAGGAATCGCTAATCGGTCCAATCATTCGGAAGCTATTTGCGGAAGTACCGGAGAAGATTTGGAAAGATTTTCTTTTTTTTCAACACGGTTCGCGTACGCGGTGAAAGGGATAGAAAGATGCATGAAACGAGCCGGGGGCAATTTTATAAAAGCCTGTAAATCAACGAAGAGTGCCAACTTTTTTTTCACTTTTGACAAAACGGCAGTCGCAATTGCCGAGGGAACGCACGCGTAACTAACAGAAACGATGACTCCCGTTGTACGTAGTTACGCGGCTTTTCGCGCGAAATGTAAAAGAAATTTGTTGTAAAAGCTAAAACAGCGGATGGCCACCGGGCGTACCCTAGTCGCGAGTGTATTCCCCTTTTCCGGTGAGTAGGCGCAACCGATGTGACATCTTCCTTTAACCCTGCCAATTTTTATCTGTCTTACCAGCATAATTCTATACCGCGCGGATAATTTATTTCGCTAAAATTCCGGGCACCGGCTACAACGTTACTAATTCAGATTTTTATCCATGTATAATAGGCGAATCCTTCTATATGTGAGGGACAATGCGATCCAATGGAACCAGGAGCATTCGAAGGAACATCGGTTGTCGGGCAAGTATACGACAAAGGCAAACAGCGAGAAGCGAAGGTGGGAGACAGCGAAATACCTGGAGAGAGGAAGAGAGAATGAGAAACCAGCAATGAACATTGCTAGCGGAACGCTATGCGGTTTATAGGCGTGTCCGTTCGAAAGTAAAGGGAGCGTCGCATTCGTATTTCGTAGTTTTAATTCCACCCTGTGTATTCGGTCCGGCTAGCGTACTCCGAGCCGCCAGCCACCCTTCTCTCTCTCTCTCGCTCTTTCTCTCTCTTATGATTTTTATTTTCTCGTCGCGCGCCGGCGCTGACTCGCTACGCGTCGCGCCGCAACGCCTCGGCATTTCGTTCTCGACGCGTATACCCGTCGCGCGCGTTGTCTAGGCCGGTCACGAACTGCCTCTGAATTGCGACAATTAAAGCAAAAGAAAAGGCGGAGAGCTATGGCGACTCGACGCTCTTCTACACCTGGCCAACACGCCGGTCTCCACCCATTCCATGCACCTACTTTACGTCTCGCATCCCTGTACCCTCCCCTGCTTCCGCCAGACGAAACAGCCCTGCCTAGCTCTCCTCTTTCCACTGTTCTCCTTCTCTCATTCTCTGCTCTCCTACTAGCTGGCTGGCCACCGCTTCAGCCCGCTGCACCCGCGTGCTAAATTATTTCGAAATTTTCTCCGCAGGAGTGCGGTGCGGCGCGGCGAAGAAAAGGGCGAGGGTTTCGCAGGAGATAGAACCCAAGAAGGGGAAACGAGGATAGCATGGTGGAGGTGTGGAGAAAATGATACTGGAAGGAGATGGATAAAAAAATTAGAAAGGACCCCTATGCTTGTGTCGTTGTATGGAAGGAAAGTTGAGGTAATAGGTAAGGATGCTGCCTTGTTGGTTTGCAATGATGCATCGGGCGAATATGCGTCCGTATAAAACTACGAAGATGTTAAACTTGCTGAACTGGTGATGTTAATTGAAAGGTGCCCAGGATCCTTACGGAAGATCCTTAGCATCGTGACAACATTTAACACGAATATCCTGTGTTATCACTTTTTCTGATTTTCACTGTACCTGATTTTCATCCTTCCTTAGGTAATCGGC
Organism: Tiphia femorata; assembly: GCA_944319695.1. NCBI lineage: Eukaryota > Metazoa > Arthropoda > Insecta > Hymenoptera > Tiphiidae > Tiphia > Tiphia femorata. Next base: position 5,284,070 of record OX090904.1, read on the forward strand.
CATGTGACTCACCTGTCATAGTAGTAGTCCCTGCAACAGAAAGATTTGATCAACATTAGTTTTTATGTTTCTGTATGCAATTCAAGTAGTTCGTTAGTGAGTATGGCTTTTAATAAGTAGACGAAGTACTACCAAATCTTTGGTAATGGAACGTAATCGTAAAGAACCGTGTTTTCCTGAGTGCTAAAACCTTGTTCAAAACAGATTTAGCAGAGAAGCGGATCGACATCGTCAAATACGGAAACCACCTATCGGCATTTGAAGTTTCATAGAGACCGTCGAATCTCACTGCCGTGACAGTGTCCATGGCGGGTTTACGACATTTGCGTTTCGAATCCGCCGTTCCGCACGCTGCTCAAACTTTAAATACTTTTCGGTACTCTCGGCCCGCCGTTACTCCACTTCCTTGCATTCATATTTTGCAAAATGCCCTTCTCCACGCGGAAGTGACTCTCTCGACGTCGACCGTCGAGATCGTTCGCTGCGTTTAGTACTTTTTGAAGAGCTTCGCGCGTGCTTCCGTACTCTCTACTGCACCTTGACGCAGGGTGCATTACTTCAGAGACGAGGTATCACCTTTTAGTTAAATAAAGTTTCTCTTTTTTTTTGCACTTCGCGGTGAACGCGAAAATGAGAAAAGTCGAGGAATTCGGATGCTAAAGTAGCATCCTAAATGTTGGAATTCCCCAATTTATGCGTATGTAAAATTAATTTTACGATGTGACAGACAATAAATTCGAGTGAATAAATATGCCTGGATTTATGAAATCGGAAGGTTAAAAATTGTAGAAGAGTTGTAACCGTCGTTAGAGAAGTAGCAAAGCGTGTAAATATTCAAGAGGCCATCTCATCGTTCGAATATATTTTTCACACTAAAATAAAATTCGAGTTTTCTGTTACAGCCAGAGCTCTCATTTCGTTCGCATATCTACGGCTACTAACGGAAATAACAACGAGATCGTAAAAACAGCTGCACGACAAATCCGACGAGAACAACAATCCCATTATTCGTGGAAAAATATCGAAACTTATCATCCCACGTTCACAATGAATCCACCACACGACCAAGGGGTCCGTAATTGTCAATCTCGACGAATATTTAGCCGACGAGTAAACGTCTGGAGAAAAAAAAACGTTGAAAGAACCTCGTGCACCCACGCGCGATGCTATCCACGCGGAGGGGTAAAAAGTTTATTCTTTTTTCTCTCGTTGCGAAGAAGATGGAAGAAATTTGCAACATGCCCAGAAATGAGTTTCAAGCTGGTGCGCGCGTGTGGTTTGGTGTTTCAACAGATCTACCAGATTGCGCCAAATTGGAAGAGGGCAGTAAAGGAGAGCGCGCGCGCGTGTGCGCGCGAGGGCCCGCGTACCAGCGAGCAAAAAGTTTGGGACGAGAGGAAGCGAGGAGGAATGGAAAAAGTGGTGGAAACGTGAAAGCGTGCATGCTGTGAGAGGGACCAAGAGAAAAAGGAGGATGAAAAGAGGACGAGAGGGTAGAAACGAGACGGAGGAGGAGGAGGAGGGAGAACGAGAGAGGTTGCACGAAATATTCCTTAGATAAGACGTCTTCGCCCGACCTAGTTTGACTTACAAACAACTTACTTTGAGGCTTGTATCTCGCGTCGAATATGCTTCTTATGATTACGACTCGCTCGTCTCGAAGATGCGAAGCGCTACTCTAGCCGATCGGTTACGGTCCGACGAGCAAGACCGTTCCTGTATTTTTCATTTCAGGCCCCTATTTCTCTATAAGACGCATATATTTGGCTATCGTCCACGAGTGGAGCCGAAGGTCGTGCGAACCCCGGGCGGAGGACGTGCGTCACGTGGCAGCTGGGTGACGAATGTTATTGCTGAAAGCGGGAGTGATACATTGTGACCCGTATCAGATTGAATCGGGAGAGCGGCTAAATCGTCGAACTCAATATATCTCTCCTTCCTGTCCGCGATATCGATCGCGCGAAAAGCCCGGCTAGTTCGCGAAGACCTTACGATTGATCCACTGCTCTAATGAAATCCCTATTCTTCGCCCAACTAGAGTCCCCTTTTTCGGCCAAAGACAGCAAGCCAGACATACTATCTTTATCTCCGATATTCTGTTTTCTTTTTCGGACGATAGATCCGAAAAAAGGTGCTTTCATCTGACAATTTTGCAAGAGTTTATTTGCACGCTCGCGAGACAAACGAGTGAAAATAGCTCGCGTGTCCGTTTCTTGTTTGTGCCGTTTTTAAGTCTCGAATGTAACGCTTTTCGCAAATACGATTGCATCGCGATATTTTCGCTTTGGAAATAAAAATGCCGGATATTCGGAATGATGATGAAACGAGAGATGCTTGGAAAGGTGGAAGGAACAAGATGAAAATGCATAAAGCAATATTCGTGCAGGAACGGTGAAAATCGGGCGCGGTAATCCCTAAGGTTAATTTGTTTAGGTGAACGATCTACGATCTACCCCCCTGCATCTATTTCCACGAAAGCTTCCTTGATACTTAACTTTACCTTATCAGACGCAACACCGGGATTACCCTGGAGCACCGAGGCTCTACGGTGCGCGTTACTGCACACACATTCGCGTGCATGGATCTGAACCAACACAAGCATACCGCGACTGTGTGCCTCGCGCGTACACGGCGGATCGAGGTGAATCGGTTGGAGGAGAGAAAAAATGGATGCAGCCTGAGAAAATGCCGTGGAAATAACGAGGAAATAAATAAAATCTCTTTATCGGTTGCTCCTTTCGTAGACGTGTTTGCCTATCCCGTAGAACGGCGGAATTGCGTGATAAATCGTCTGTCTGCGGAAAAACCGGTTGAACGAATTTAGATGAAATTTTGCAGAGAACTCGAGTATAAAATAATCCGATGCGAAGCTTTTACATGCACCCACTCGGTAGATCTTTGATGTTAGAACGGTCAGTCCGTATGTCTTTCTTGCTACCCAGCAGTGTTAATACATCGCAAACAAAGGGAGCGGGAATCAAAAGTGTCTATAATCGAATGAGTAGGAGAGAAGGCGATCTAATCTAGTTCGCCTTAAGAGGAGAGACCGAAAAGTGTTTCGGTCAATAAGCGCTCCATTAGCTTGGCCCGAGAGCCTGTGGTCCGTGAGCACTGGAGGAGGGCAGAAGGAGGAAGTGGCAAGGCTTTGACCCTGAGAGGAGCATCAGGATGGGGAAAATTGGCAATTAATTCGATAGCTCCTCCGGTGCCAAGGTCGAGCGTGGGTGGATGCGCCTCCAAGAGGAAAACTCACTTGGAACCGTAGAAGGACAATTACAGTGCTTTGTCTCACCATTGATTGCTCCCTATAGCGATTTGCAATACGCGAAGTGACACGACGTGTAACTATCTACTTTCTCCTTTCCCAAGAATAAAACTGAACGAAAGCTAAATTTGAATTGCACGACGTGCATTTCTTTCTCGCAGAAAAGATCTTTGAGAAAGAAAGACAGCTTTCAGTAGCATTTTTCTCACGGTAAAAGTGAATCAGCGAATAATTAACAATCGGCCGATTTAACGAGGTTAGCTCGTGCGGGATATTTCTGGAGATTATTGATGCAGTGATCTAGCCGAGGTACTCCATAGGGAGAGGTAGCCCAAGGCTGCGAACGAAAATTGCCAATTACTTAGAATCGTCACCGGGAAGTCGATCTAATCAGAAGTGGCCTGAAGTAATTGACGTCCGTTCACGACTTCTGACTCCGCTTTTGAAACTGCGATCGAGAATCACCGCGGTGCGCATGACGAATGAGAGGACGTATCGATTAAATTTTACGAGAATCAGATCCGTTTTAAGAACTGGAAACCGTCCGTAAACTCGTAGGCAGTATCAAGATGATAGATCGATCTTGGAACGTGAGAGGTTTTCGAAATTGGGTCGACTTTCGTGCCGAAGTATATTTTCCTATATTTCTCAACAGCTGACATTCAGTGGCCATTCTGTATTGCGAGTGCGTTTATTCCTCCTTCCATAAATTAAGCAAAGCCGTATCGATTCACCGAGGAACCTCCACTCTTCCGTTGACGCCTGAACATTTCACCCGGTTAAGCGTATACTTACTTCCGTCCGCAAGATAAATCGGTTTTCTCGCGCGCACTTTCATCCTACCATAAGGAAATTCTCCCTCGCGAAGGAGGAAATTACCAGAGAATTGAATCAATTCGCAATGGAACGCATCCGTAAGACTTCGTATCATCCTGAACTCTCCCCTCGTGGCAACAGCTTAGAAGGTGAAAAAATTCCATACATTTGCCGGTATTACTGTGTATTAAATTTAATTACTCGTAATAAAGGTAAATTCCGGGGCGCATGGTAATACCCACGAGTGGCGTTCCTATTAACCTTATTCACTCGCCATTCTCGGTCGAACCGGGTCAGCCGCGTCGTTTTAATCGCGCTCCAATTTCTTGTCAACGGTTAGAGCATAAATTTTATTTACGATCACCGAGGCGACGCCACTGGAGTTTCCCTCGGCTTTTCCTAGAGAAAAGTCATAATTGCTCTTGCACGCGATAATAGCCACAAAGTCGTACCCTTAGACCTGCGCGAAATCGTTCGATTCCGGCGTGGGAAAGTCTCAGCGCGGCTTGAGTCGATATTACAATTGTGGTTTTTGGTTTCAAAAAAAAAAAAAAGAAAAAGAAAACGAAAGACGAGTAGATCCCCCAGTGGTGCCTCCGGATTCGAATTGATGCTCGATTCGTTCGAGCTTTCCCTTGACCCACGAGTCCCCGCGGTACGATTAGTGTCCAACGGTAGTACGCGAGCAAACATATCTCCGCGAGGTAACAAGAGTAGCTTTAACCTAGATTTAATCCTAGATCGTTTTGGACTCATTCGAAAATTCAATGCTAATGTCCGAATCGCGGTTATGAGTAATAGTTTCTGTCGACGTATTACGTCCCAATATTTTTTATCTCTTGTACATATTGAGAGCGAAGCTAGTCTTGACCCATTGTTACATTAAGTATCGAAGATTTGTATAATACAGGGTGGGCGCTTATAAGTTTACCATACTGAAGAGACCCATAGAGCGGCTTAAAACAAACACTAAGTCCTCGGCTATTATTCAATATTCGCAATATTTATCGAGAAATTAATTGCTGAAGATTAAAGAAAAGAGCGTCCTGGGATACCCTGTAGAAAAGACCACGTGCAGGCACTCGAACAGCGGTAGGAGCGCTGGAGCCAATGCGAGCTATAGGACGACCCAGTTTACCAACAAACAAATGCGGGGTGTGGTAAATGGAAGAATACCGCAAAAGAAGCCGGCCGTGCAGCGGCGGACGCCCTTTCATTTGATCTTCCGCAATTCATTTTTCGATCATTGTTACGGATCTTGAATAACGGCCTAGGACTTTTCTGTTTGTTTTAAGCCGCTCTATGGACCTCTTCAGTATGGTAAACTTATAAGCGCCCACCCTGTATACTGTCGATAATAAATTTCACGCAATTAGATCTACCGGGATATTCACTCGTTATAAGAGTCACCTACGAAAAGTCACCGTGTTCTTAACGCACAACAAAGATATCTCTTAGCATCAGAATGAAGGGAAAATATAGAACGTGTGGAAAAATAAGGTTAACGAGTAACCGGAGAACACGAAAGATGTTAATGGAGCACGCAGCAACAGGTATGCGAAAGATGTATTAAAATTGTTCGTGATTTGGGGAGGATAGAAAGCGTCGGGATATTATTCGTCGAGCTGGAGAATAGAACTGTGGAGCGTGAGAGGGTGAAACTGGGGAGAAGTTGTCGTCGGTCATGAAATAGCGACTGAACACGAATAGCGAAATTGATTGACGATCAGTGAAGCGTCTACCGTGAAATACGTGGGCGGAAGTAGCAAGAGCGTGGCTCGAGACCTTCGGACATTATTGAATTAGCAGTAATTCTTGCCAATCCGATTATCGACGCGTAATCGACGGTATATTGTGCGCTCGCCCGTACCGAGTAGGTCGTAACTGCGGAGGGAGGAATTAATAATCGTGAAAAAGAAAAGAAACACTGGAAAAAAAGGAGCAAAGGGTAGTGAAAAAAGACGACCGCGCGTAATGCCTTCGCCGATAACCATTTTCCATCCTAATATTCCAATCTGTAACGCCTTGTAATCGGTTTAACGGATCGAACCTTTTTGTCCCTCTCACCTGCGCTTCGGTACCTTCGTTCTCCGCGGGACCACCAGGTTCCACCGTCCTTTTCTTCGTCGCGAAACGCAAACCCCCGGTTACACAGAGCGTCGAACGTGCGGTTTCAAGCGACGGTATTCTCGAATTTGCGTATAGGCGACGATCGATAAAAGACGATTACAGGATGACGTACGTACACGTTCGTGTACGTATGTGCTCGCAATTATACGTGCCACTCGCGCTCGAGAATAATCGATGCCAGCTGTAGAAATGAAATGCGGGAGGAACGGATATTAATACCCGTGTCGAAATAAATCGTAGTTCGCCTCGATTTAATTATGCATACGATACGTATTGCCGCGATGCAGAAATAATTACTCGAGACGAAACAATTAGTTGATGGTAGATTGGACGCGCGTGATCGCCCGCAATAGTAGCCGTACCGAGAGCCCTGTTTCGCAGTAATGGAGGGTTTTCCAAACGGAAGGGAGGAAAAAGATATACGCGGTGCTGACATCTGAATCTGTAACAGGTGTCTGCCTGTAGACGGTGGCATGAGTTGTAGTCGCTGCCAGGCCGACAGCATGACAGTGAAAAATCGACAATTTCAGAATGTTAGTCGACGAGGTCGGGTCAATGTAATCTGCATTCACGTGCGAAGAAACGTACAGTCGAAAGAGTTACAGTCCCTGCAACACGTCCGCATTCAGGACGGTAGTACGTAAATACCAGACCTGTGGATAGAATTTTCTGCAAAAAATTTCTCGACAAAGTACGTTGCCACGTGATCGCGAAAATTCATAGATACTTATCGGCGAATAAACAATTTAATAATTCGTACGAAAAATTGGAAGATCGTAATGTACATTGACATGCACGCGCGGAATGTGTTATTGACAAATAACCGATGCCCGGGATAATTTGCAGCCGCGTTCTGCTTACACGTCGTTTCCATTGATGGAACAGGCAACGAGCAAACATTTCTTTTTCACCGCTTCCGCGCGCAATTTTTTCTTTTTGTCAAGAATGACACGTGATTAACAGGTGACAGTCAAGTGAGGTGTAAATGTCCCATCGCGCTCGCTAAATATTATATCGATTGACGAGAAGCGATGACCGGAGGCGGACGCGCATGACGCGCGCGACGCACGTGCCTGGAACTACGCGCAACAATCACGCTCGGTGGCGTCGGATAAAAAGTCCAGCGGGAGAAATAAAAACGTGATGCGATGCGAAAGGGTGGTAGGGTCAGCAGGATGCGAGGGGTGGAGGACGAGATGGTGGAGAAAGGGTGTGCGAAGTGATGGTGGTGGTGGAAGAATGCATTTTCCACCCTAAAATTGTCCCGCGGGTCCCTGGCACGGGCTGAAATTGAAAACAGGCACCCACTAGGCCCCTCCTCCTCGTCCTCGGAAAAAGAAGGATAAAAAAAGCGCAAAAACCTGGGTAGGCGGACGTTGCGCGTACGTGAAAAAAGAAGAAAAAAAAAAAACTTGAATACCGATGCCGAATATCGAAAAATGGTGGCGCAATTACGAGGCCCATAGAAATGTCGAATTCTCCGACGGTCAAAGTTTCGATAATTTTTCGCCATAGAGATTTTTCCCCACTTTTATCCCCCCCATGGATTTTCCTTTTTTCACTTTGCTTCTCTCTCTCTCTCTCTCTCTCTCTCTCTCTGTCTCTCCCTTTCTCTTTTCTTCTCTCTGTCCCCCGGGCTCCAAAAGTCTCACGGCTCGTGAAACGCAGGATAGGGGTCGCAAAGGGACATTCTCGCGGTGCGCAAAGATATCCTAAAATTGGTAGATCGCGCGACGAATGCCCATCGAGTTGAAAATTCGCTTTGATGCTCGACAAGAGAATTACAAGCCACGTAGAATAGAAGCCTTGAAAGCCAGAATCCCTTGTAAAGTTCGTTTACGGATGCGCGGGCGCGTTGAAAGGATGAAAAGCGCGTATTTAAGAATTTTCAAGTGAAAGTTTTAATCTCGATAGTTCGCGATGATGGTCTCACGGCGATCAAACGATCCTTTTATTGGTAGGTCGTGTTCCTTTGAATGCAAGTGGAAGTATAGATGTACAAGACACCATCGTTCGTTTGGTTTATTTACAAAGTGTAACGCGCCTCTTCTTATTCGCCCAAGTTAAACACGATTGTGAAATGTGCAGGAAGCTATGTCAGTTGTCTTTGCCTTCTCCTTTCCTAAAGAAATTCGTTCATAAGAGAGCACTGTGCCACCACTTCTCCGCGATAAAAACATCTAACACAAACAAGGAGAACGCGGACAAATATCCTCCGGAGTCTGGGAGATATCTTTCTCGCTAGTAGCCACGATTCCAGTCAATGTTTCCGTAATGATGGGAAAACATGTCTCGGTTTCCTTAGAAATGGTTGGTCGAGATATATCGAGGTCGTCGCGACGGATCCTCCTGGGTCAGACGTCGGGAGAGAAACGGAGAAAAGGAGAGAAAGAGAATAAGGAGACAGAGAGAAACTAGGGGGTAAACCCCCTGCGCTTTCGCTTCGCTCAAGCGCCAACCCCCCAGATCGCCTTTGCTCGCGCTTCGCGCTCGCTTTACCGGGTGCAGAAAAGCTTCGCTTTTCTGCAATAGGCACGACCGCGGCACTCGCGCTTCGCGCTCGCCCACGAATTTCAAACCGTTTCGAAATTGTTGAAAATTCAAGTATTGAGATATTAAACTATGCTAGAGAGTCCTCTGCGCTTTCGCTTCGCTCAAGCGCCATACCCCCTGAGAACGTCGGGTGCTCGCGCTTCGCGCTCGCCCGCGAAATGCAGCATTTCTGCAATGCGCGCAAGTGATCGAAACCGGACAATTAAATGCATCCGAACCAAACTTTTACATGTACATCAAGTATATACCCCTTTGCTGCGGTGAAACTTTATGCATGGTTAACTTCAACCATTCAGAAATTGCGACAAATTGAAATCTTTAATCCAGTATTCCGGCGAAACGCTTGCGCGGATTCAAAAAAAATTTGCAATGTAGTTTAAAAATATACCCATTTGGTGCCACGAAACTTTATGGTCATCTTCAACCGTTTCGAAATTACGGGATTTTCAAACTATAATTATAAATAAAATAGAGAATGAAAGATTTGAAACTGGCACCATTTCGAAATGGTTGCAGATGCCCATACACAATGTTTCGTGGCACCAAATGGATATATACTTGATGTGCATGCCAAATTTTGTCCGAATCCGTTCAGCCGTTTTGCCGGAATAGTGGACTAATCAACTTTCTTGCTGAAATAGTGGATTAAAAATTAAAATTTGCCGCTATTTCGAAACGGCTGAAGACGGCTATACATAAAGTTTCCTGGCACCAAATGTGTATATACTTGATATGTATGCCAAATTTTGTTCGAATCCGTTCAGCCGTTTTGTCGGAATAGTGGACTAATCAATCGTTTTGCTAGAATAGTGGATTAAAAATTTGAATTTGTCGCTATTTCGAAACGGTTGAAGATGGCTATACATAAAGTTTCCTGGCACCAAATGGGTATATACTTGATGTGCATGCCAAATTTTGTCCGAATCCGTTCAGCCGTTTTGCCGGAATAGTGGACTAATCAATCGTTATACTGGAATAGTGGATAAAAAATTTGAATTTGCCGCCATTTCGAAACGGTTGAAGATGGCCATACATAAAGTTTCATGGCACCAAATGGATATATACTCGATGTACATGCCAAATTTTATCCGGATCCGTTCAGCCGTTTGGCTGGAAAACTGGACTAATGGATTAATGAATTTTGCACTATTTCCGTTAGTCCAGTATTCCGGCCAAACGGCTGAACGGATCGCAACGAAATTTGGTATGTACTTTGAGTATATATCCATTTGGTGCCAGCAAACTTTATGTGTCGCTATCTTCAGCCGTTTAGAAATGGCAGCAATATTAAATTTAAATTACATTTTTTTCAAATTTTGAATCTCCCGCCATCTTGTACCGGTTCAAGATGGCGGCTCACAAACCTTATTGTCAACTCACAGTAGTGTACTTGATTTTTGTGCCAAATTTCGTCCCGATCGGTTCAGCCGTTTTTCCGAAATCGAGGATCTACACGGACACACACACACACATACATACATACATACATACATACATACACACACACACACACACATACACACATACATACGAACGGTTTTCGCGATGGCGATTGCATAAGTCACTCCCTTTACGGTCGTGCCTAAAAAGGTAAACGTAGGGAGAAAGAGTAGTGCTTTAGAAAATAGTGCCTTTGGTTCTCATCGGTCTCGCTGAACGTTTTTTTTTTTTGCTTAAAAGCGAAGCGGAAGCGAAATTGCAATTTGAGAAACTGTTGAAACTCAATGAACGCCATTGTGCGCTTAATCAAGTACCCCCTTCCAATTATTATGACTCGGACACCAAGCTGATTTTCCTGAAAAGGAAATTGCACGCAACCGCCATATCGGCACGCGCAAAAATATAATTTTGCGTACCGCGGATAATATTTCGGCGAGTCCGCGCGAATATAATTATAAATACGTTGGGATAGCGTACGAATTTACGCGGAGCCGCCTCTCGTGAAAATCTAACTTCAATACTTTGCGAATTATTTTTTAATTATGATCATTATGTGCCGCGTAACGGTATGTTATGAACGCAGTGCCCCGCAGTTGCGCCGAATTCGTTCCCCGTATTATTTTCAAACGAAATTCATTCAAAAATTGAGATCGTCAACGGTAGGACAGGAAGTTTGTCGCGGGCTCTGGTAATACGTTTTCATATTGCAAAGAATAATTATTATAGCTGCGTAATAATCCAATCGCGCTTTAATTCACCCATGCGCGATACACTCTCGAAATGAATGAGCGCTGAAGTGTGGCCGTAGATACAGGAGAATTTCCCGACGTGCTTTTCACCGTCCTCGGAATGACTCGTAGCAGGGACGGTACGCGAACGGTGCTACGGAGATTATAATTATTTATTGCAATAACATCGGTGCTCTGGATGGAAGCACGAGCCTGTTGGTAAGCTTATTGGTCGAGGTTGCTCGTGAGCCTGCTGGACGAGGTTGTTCGATACTACGTCCATTTCCCAAACTACATCCTAGTGGTCACGACGCTAATTTCGGCCGATCGAATCGCGCACGATCCTCAGGACTCTCAGGTCACTTTTGTATGATTCATGTCATGATTGATCATCGGCGCATCGCTTCTGCACAGTCAAACAGCCGTCTAGAACATCCACGCGTAATGTCACTCTTTGACGAGAATCAAGTGTGCTTCACTCATCTCTGATCATTAACAAAATAGGTCGAATCTCCCGCGTATTTATTTCCTCACACCGGGAAACGACCAAATTTAATCCAATGGCGGGACGAAAATTGTTCGATAAAAGATTCATCGGATCGGGACGGCGAACGGTCCGCGCAATTTTTCCATTTTATTGGTTCAATCAGAAAGGGGCGTAGGTACCTACGTGTAGACTAGTAAAGGCATACGTAAACAAGTGCATTAATAGGCGTGCGCATTACGAGGCCTCCAGTGCCCAACCTCCGGCACTGAAATACCAAAGACTGAGGGAGAGAACTGGATATGCCGATGACACGGGACCAGGGACAGACACCGGTCATGCTGAACAACGCGTGACACGAAATTGAATATCGATTATATGCTCTCAAGATTCGCTAATGCTTGGAGAGCGGTGGCGAGAGAACAACTGGGCGCGAGAGGAGAGTCCTGGAACTCGAATGGCCGCGGCGGGGTGCGCGGAGACAGTTTAATTAAATCGCTAATTATGCTCACCGTGGGATTTTATTTTCAAGTAATTATCCGCCCGGATATCCCCGGAATAATGTTTTTCCACCTTTCGCCCTATACCCTCGGATGCGCATCGTTACGCCTCGTAATTGCGATTTAAGCGCACGCGCGCACCCCTCCGCCCGCGATGATTTGCTAACGAGAGCATTCGCGCACTTTTTCCTCATCCACTATTTCGTCTCACTTCTTCTTCCCGTTTACGAACCTCGTGCACCTTTCGTTTCAATTCAAGTTCAGACTTCCAACTGGATACGATATGATTCGGCAACGTTGCGCCGTTGAATTATTAGCTGATCGTCGACGGAAGGTCCATTAATTTATTCGCTAATTCATTTATTCATGCAATACGGGATTGTGACCAGTTAGCTGCAGCATCGGGCATAAATAATGTATGACTTTCGACATTACGTATTAAAATATAATTTTATTCCATTAACATGTCGTCGGTGGGCGCGGCACACATGGTTGGGTTACTTTACGAGGCAAATCGTAAACAGGATTTCGAACGGGCCATTAATTTTTACTCGGCATTGCTCGCGGTGTCGTTTACGAATGTAATATATTTGATGCAATTTTTATTTTAACATACCGCCGACAATTGTTGCGCATGTTAATCAAGGTATAATTACAAGGTCGTCACATTCTCCATCGAGGAAGTGTTCGATTTCCTTTTAATCTCGCGATTTCAAAGTAACTCAAACTTATAGGATTATTGAAGATACTGGACTTTACAATCTGGTATAGGGAGTTTGGAATTAGGATAGGATCAGAGATTAGTTAACTCTTTGCACTCCTTAATCAGATTTGAACATTTTCTATTATTTTAGAAATTTCGTTTGTGCAATGTCGAGTCTAACTGAACATTGGAGTTGGTGAAAGAAATGGGATGTCGAGCCACGTAGGAGTGCTAAGGATTAATAATGTCGATAAAGGTTTCCCCAGAAATCCGTTCGTGTTCGTAATTAAGATAATTCTTTACTGCCATGGTTTACTGACCGTAACTGCTCGCTGAACAGAAATATAATGTCAATGTAAATATCACGACCACCGAGCACACAATGTGTTTCTCTTTTCGAGTAATTTTTAGATAATTCTGGATCCTGCACTGATTGCACGGCGTGGGGTGCATTATTACAGTGGCTCGAATTAAAATTCTCTTTATGTGCACTGTTCGTAACATTTCCTGCAATTGGTATCCAATGATATCACGAGGTAAATGAATCGATTCCAAAGAGCTGAAAGGAACGTTAAGCAAACGGATAAGAAATACATAGAAAATTGCGAAGAGGATGACAGAAAGAAAGATAATAGTCGGAGTAAGATATATTTCCTGGAATATCTGAACCGAAGCGACCCACTACAAAAGGAACAAATCTATGTCCCCGATTTCCGGTCATTTTCTGGAATGGATTTCTGGTGCAGTAAATATGACACACGTAAACCTAGAAGATACCGTGGTGTACTTTATCGTAGTATTATCAGCGAGAGAATGGCCTTCGTCCGAGATAAGAGATCGAAAGGTTTGAGAATAACGCGATGCGTGGAGATGCGGCGAAAAAAAATGTAAGAAAATAGATAAACGTACGACGAAGTCAGTTTCCTCTCGACGTGACTTCGCGGCCGTGGACTTTGTAGTCGTGCACGTAAAAAATGCATTATAAGAATTCTTACAACGTTTCGCAATTTACGCGTTACGCCATTACAATGGACGCCACGAAGAAGAGAAATAATCTTAGAATCTCTCGGCGGGAGAAAAATGAATTTTCACGTGGCTCCTAATGTCCCTTATGGCCCTTTGTTCTCAGATTGATTCTGATTCGCTGGCGCGCAGGACGACGGTAGAGCGTTAATATCGTTTCACCTATTTTTATACAAGTAAAAGGTAAAATTGAAGGGCAACATCGGAAAGAACAAAGGAGCTTAATGTTGGAACGTCCTCTCAAATAATCCTCCGCAACAGTGAAGATTCAATTAACTGTAAATCTTCGATCGGCTGTGATTTTTTCTGTCCGAGGGATTACATGCGCTTGAGTGCGTTCTACGTCGTAATCGAGAAGCGAACGTTTCTCCTTTAAGATCAATTTTCTTTATATGTGGGGTCTCGCGCGGTAAACTGACCATACTTGGACCCCGACGGTGCTATTGAGTCGTGCCGTAACATTATCAGTAAGTGGATAAAAGGAGCAGGGAAAAGGACTGTGGAGAAAGTAGGAATGGAGAGCAGGAAGAAGGTCCGCGTCGAAACCGTTCAAATGGTTCATTCCGTTCCGAATGTGGCTGTGAAATCAGTTAAGAATTTCAACTCTCGCTTCAAAATTGACATTTTTACTTTTAAGAATCACGATTGCCTCAATACCACGGCAATTAAAGCTTTTCATTCATTGCGAGAATAGAAGCGCGTGTACGTTTCTCTTGAAAAGAAAAATTCTTTTCAAATTCATTTTCAACCATTTTACATACTACTATTTTCTCGAAACTTTCACCAGCAGATTCTTCAACAATAACTTACCACCAAAAGAATACCCCATAGAATTCACGTTCATTGGAATTATACCTGCAAGTGTGCCCCTTTTGTTGCTCCACTGTCACGAGGAATACGAGCGATGGTCTATCGGTTATTCGAACGGCTCTCGGGATCTTATGCAAAGTGAAAATTCTTACTTCCAATCGCCTTTCCTCTCCGGGCACGGCTTTCTTCGCATATCGTTCCGAACCCTCTCGATTTTCTCGCCGAATGGCGTCTACTCGTTATCGTAACGTTATCGGCTCGCGGACAAAAGGGCGACGCGGGTAAGGAAAGGTGCGCGCATCGAGCGAGCCGCTCTCAGCCCCCTGCTTGGAAAGGCCGAGTGAATCGGCCAAGATGTTTCTTAGCCGATCGTGATTTCGGTCTCAAACGTGAGATCCTCGAAGGAACTGCAAAGGGCCGAGTGGAAAACGGTGTACACGCCGGCAGCCCCGTCAACTAATGTTTCTAGAGCTGTATTCAGGGTAAAATACGTCGATGCCGTAATAAATGTTGCTGAGAAATTTCCAGGGCGACGTTAACATTACGAACCTCGAGCAACAAGCGACAAGATCAAAACCGCGCACGAAGACTCTCGAGGCAACCTGTACGAGGAATACACTAACGCATCGACATTTTCATCTAGACACTTTCGAATAAATAAACTCGCGAGATGCAGATGGTAAACAGGACCAGAGAATGCAGAACTAATGGTGGCGGAAAAAGAAGAGTGGAACGAGTTAGAAGCTACGGTCGCGGTGAGAGGCGCAACTTTAATGCAAGGGAGAAAGTGTACGTGTGTGTGGTAGGGAGACGAAGGATTTGGATATAAAAAAGAAATAAGGCAAACGCGAGGACGAGATGACGAGGTTACACAACGATATCTATGAAGAAGGAAGCTCTTTCGTAGGAGCTCTTAAATACGGGCGATGAAGAGAGAGAGAGAGAGAGAGAGAGAGAGAGAGAGAGAGAGAGAGAGAGAGAGAGAGAGGGAGAGAGTGAAATATTCGAACGAGCGAAACATATGGGGTATCAAAACTAGCATGTGCGTACGCTGGAGTCTGCTGCGTGACAGACGACGAAGAGAGGGAGGGATGGGAGAGAAAGAGAAAGAGAGAGAGAGAGAGAGACAGAGGGAAGGACAACCCAACAGGAACAACGCGGAAGGACGATGCGCGTAGGACACAGAGCCGCGCACAGGAATCGCGATGCGTGAATCGCCGGAATCTGTTTTCTAGCTGAGTTCAGCGTGAACGTGATTTTCGAGCACTCAAGCGAAGTGGAGAATGGTGTCCAGAGCACGTGCCTCTGGGCTAATCCAGCCATCGTCATTCCCGGCTGACTCCATTTCGCGTATATATACGCTTCTGACGGGGGTTCGGGGAAGCCTGCGCTCGGATCGGAGTCACGGGATGCGGAGGGGTTCGCGGAGGAAGCGATCGAGAGGAGAGTGGAAGGAGTGAGAGGGTAGAATGGAGAGGTGGTCGTACGACGAGGAGAGAAGGAAAAGGCGAGAGAGTCGCTCACTTCTGATGACCGAACGAAGAAAAGAGAGAGAAAGACCGAGAAAGAAAGAGAGAGGGATTCGTTGATGGTGAGGTCGAGCGAGCGGTGGATGAGAATGAAGGGGAGGCCTTGGAAATGGAGGGATCGCGAGGCGCAAGAAGAAAGAGAGAGAAGGGGTGAGAAAAAGAGAGCAATGACGTGAGAGAGAGAGAAAGAGAGAGAGAGAGAGATAAAAGGAGGGAGAGAGAGGGAGAGAGTCAACGGTTTGTACGGAAGTGGGCGAAAGGTCTTTTTATCGTGGCCTCGCTTTACCCTCATTGAAAGTATTTTCCTTCGACGTGGAGTGTACCGGCACCGTTACCCCCTGACTCGTTCTAACGGGAAGAGGTGGATTCAAATTTAATTAGGGGCCAGGGGTGAGAGAGGAGAAGGGTGCGGTGCATTATTGCGACGGGATTTCGAGCCATCGCGTTCGTCGCTCCTCGCCACTCCTCCCCTCGTCTCTTTTTCTTCCTACGGGTTTTCTCTCCTCTTCCACGAGTTTTCCCTCGCTCGGTTAACCCTTTCTCGCGTCAGAACAGCGTAATTTACGACGGTACACGAGGATAATTCGGTGGACGAATCGGCTCGCATTCGCAAGATTATTCCTCGCGGTAGTTAGCCCCGGGCGTAATTATAGAACGAATACTTAAAATCCATCCTCTGCTCTATGCGAGCGAAATCGTAGAAATGGTCGGTATAACGAATTGAGGAGTGCATTCGAGCTTTCATGGCTCTTAAAAGGGTCGCCATGGCAATTCGTCTTTGCCACTCCGTCTCCACTTATCCCGCTCGACGCGTGACGAGAAGTTACGAGCGGGACGTATCAAGAGCCACCTCTAATTATCCGCTTGGGTATCGCGTTAAGGTATTAGGGAGAAACGCGGAATCGGCAACGACAATCTCGCAAATGGGAAACTAAGCCGTTGCGGGCCCTCCTCGTTATGTAAAGCGTAAATTTACGAGGCTGGGTGCCATCATCGTCTGGAAAAGAAGGAAGAGGAGAGAACAAGGAGATTTAAACTCTCCTGTAGAATATTCGACTGCTCCGTACGTAGAATTTGTTTCTAGCAAACCGAAGGAAGGATTCGGAAGATTTCTAGAGAAGAAAACAATGAATAATTATCCATGGCAATGATGACGAGGGTCGCAAATTTTTAGGCACGCGACCGATGATCGATTCTTCGTGTATCGATAAATGGTACGAAGGATGTATCGTCGATCCGAGTAAACGCTCAGTTTGGCCGGACACATTATGTCCGAAAAGATTCATTAAATGACCAGTGCAGAGCGCCCGTATTCGCGGCTACTTCGGCTACGTCGAGGCAAGACGCCTCAGAGAAAGTCTAGCCGCGACTCGTTTAAGTCCAGTTGCGTTTTGGCTATCTCGCGACTAATTGGGAAAGAGAGTAACGATATGGCACATTCTTGGCTATCTTTGTTAGCCACGGCCTTTTTCCATTGCCTTCTTCGCGGCTCCTTGTTAACCGAGTTTGGCTTTCCTACCACGTATCCTGTTTGAATCGGGAGGGGAAGTGACCCAGGGAGAAGCTGGGAGATAGCGCGAGAAATCCCGCGGATATCCTGAAATTGTCCGGAATGCCCCCGTATACGTCTCTTATATCCCGAAAACGCCTTCGGAATATTTTCACGAATTTCGCACCTACCGCCCCGGGTTTGCGGGGGTCGCAGCGACCATCTGGCATAATGCGCTTTATCAACCGCTTTATTATTTACGCCTCTACGTGGAGCTTCGGCCGTAGTTCGTGCGCGGCTCTCGCCATCGCACGAAAAATTTTCCACGCTTTCTTTCTTCCACCGTGTGAAAACCGTCCACTCGATATTCACGGTATATTCACAATCGATTAGAAACAACGCATACTCGGATCTGAATTGTAAGCAAAATTGCTAGACTTATGCGCGATACTCACTTTCGTTATGATGGTTTTCTGATAGAGCTATCTCTCGCATACGCGTTCGATTTTAGTGTCACGGTGGAGCGACCTATGAGTTATAAAAAAAATGGGAGAGGGATAGAACGAGAGACTGTATTTTCCATCTTCGCGAGAGGATATTGCCTGTGCCACGAAACCGTTTCGTGCTCTGGGCGATCAGAATTATTCCTGAATGTCCGTCAATCTGACGTTTCTACGCGAGTATCCCAGGGGTATGCTACCCGCGCACGAATACACGGAACCTGATGGTCGAACGGACAATAGAGCTGTAGTAGAAGTTATCAACCGCAGCATTACAATCTCGCAATCAACACTATTGTATTAACGCTGTCCCTTTTGGTAGAATGGAGAATTAATTTCTCGATGTAGCTCAAGGCTGGACTCGTTCGCGGACAGGAATATTTTTTACCCAATGCTTTCCCTCCTCCAGTTTTCGTTATTTCATCTGTCGTGAAATCGACTTCTCGCGGATTGGCAGTAAAAAGAAACTGGAGAGAAAAATTGAACGCGAGTAGTTATCGAAGGTAATAGAAACCACGATTGATATTTCATACTGTTCAATATTTTTACAGCTGTATTAGCGTTCGTTGCGGTCCGGATGACCCGAAGATTTTCCAATAAGCTTTTTTAACCCTTTGGTTGCTATGGGGACATATATGCGTTTGATAAACGTTCGCCAATTTAATGAAATGATATTAGTGCTAAAAAAAAGGCTTTCTCGCATCGTTTAATTTGGCGTGGAAAAATACAATTATATCTCAATTGCGTCTTGCATACTTAATCAACGGAATTCAGATTGGCTGAAAGGTATTTCGTTTCCTACGATTTTCAATCGCTAAGATCACCGTTCAGGCGGAGTATATTCGGCCAATATTATTCAGCAGTCAAAGGGTTAAAAACATTTCGAATGTATAAGAGTCTGCGAACGATTGGAGGCATTTTATATCGTGTCTTCTCAGATTGATTTTTTATTGGCTCGTTGAGGTGAGAAAAGCGCGGGTTAAAAGCTGTAAATAACAGATCGGATGCTTCATTAGAGGAGGGAGTAGAAACGATTAAGATGATCCAGCCGAGCGAGCCCGGTTCATCTCCACGCGCGAATGAGGCAAAACGATTTAATCCAGCCTGTTCATCTTTTTCGACCCATAAGATTGGGTAAACGAAGAGGGTAGTCGGCCAACGAAATTGGATTACCCCCGTGCACGCTTTACCTCCTAAGCCTCCCCTCGGGCGTCCGTTTTAACACACCCTTTATATACCACTACCCTCCGCGATTTCGTGTATACATTACTTTAGTCTTGGATCGACGGTTAAACCACTGACTGGCCCGTTATTGCCATTATTGTTCGTTTAAAGCGGTTCAAAAGTCTCACTATGAAGCTCCATGTAGAAATTAGTTGAGAAACATCAAAGGATGCTCGCATACCTAACTTAAGTAGAATTACTCGCACATTTTAATTCGAGTAAATTGTCCAATCTTTTGTGCTTTGCCATCTAATAATAATTAATTCTAACAATTTATGCGCGTACATGGGGTAACGCTAATAATGTCAATCCAATTTACCAATTAGTATTCCGACCGGATCGTTCGATGTTGTCCAAAATTTATTTCGATTCCACGCAGGCCACAAGCAGCACCACGAGCACGTTCATTAGTGCCAATCGTTGAGTTCAGTTTTAAATGCACCCAGGCTCGTTTAACGAATGCTTCTACGAATGCAAAATGACCACGTCGACTGATAAGCTTTGACCTGCAAGCGCGCGGGTGGTGGAAAACATTTTCACTTATTTCGTGTGTCTCCGAAAAATCTGGGTTTTTCTTAAATTGGTTTTATCGTAATATTAATAAGCGTAACGTAAACAATTCTGTTATAATATTATTGATATCGTTGATATTGCGATATTATCTCCGCAAGAAATTCTAAAGCTCTTCCATTAACAATGACAATCGCTTCGAGCATTTCAAATCTCTTTGGAAATCTCTCTCTCCCTGTCTCGACCGAAAATGCAAAGCTGTAGACATTATCGAACAAGAATCGCCATTAGCGAACATCGGATTGCCAGCAAGCGTTGTATCGACATTACGACATATAACGCTGGCCTGTTTACCCTGGACGTTCGTTAATCATCAATCGATTTAGTTTCGACCGACGCCATAACTCGTTCGCCTGGGTCTCCCTGGAATTGATCGTTTAGCGCCCATTTGCCTACCGTCATCGGCCGTCCATTTTCCGCGGACAATTAACACCGATGATTTGTACCTAATGGAGTACCTAAATTCTTGCATTCGAACCGCCCTTGTTAATTCCCTCGCGTTCTTCCTTCTTCACGCGACCGTATGAAATTTTCGGATAACGAAGAGATCCTATTGATCACACGACTCGTGCCTGTATCAAATTTAGAATTTGCCAAAAGAACGGATCGTTGTGGCATTTTTGAAATATCGTAGAGAAGGGTCGAGAACTATGGTTCTTTTTTATAATTTCATTGACGATCGAATGGATTTAGTACGGAGACTTTTATTTTAAGTATCACCACCGTGTGGTACCGCTCCGCTGGTGAACGTGTAAGGGCCTTGTTCGCCCATTGTACATCCGTTAACCTTCGTCCGACGTACACACGCCTTTGGATGCACCCGTACACATGCCGCAACGAGCACAAACAGACTGCCTCCTCTCTCTCTCTCTCTCTTGCTCTCCCACCCTCTCTTCACTCTCTGCTTCTCTCTTTCTCGTTTCCTCCCTCTTGGCCTCCCTTGCCGCACGCGGTGAATCGCCGAAGAGCATATTTGCAGACCAGTCGAGCGAGTTCTACCAACATTTCAGCATCGTTAGCATTCAATTACGCGATTATTGAGGGTCTTGGACTGGCCACTCGTACATACCCGCGTGGCTCTGATCGGCTCTGGCGTCATCCCTGTGTCCCTCAGCCCTCCACGGACCTTCCACGAAGACCGATCAAAACAATATTGTTCCGCAGACCTGTACACATCACGGACGATCGCTCATCAGTTTAACGCCCCCGAGAGTCCAGGGAGAGAAAGCGTAGAAGGACTCCGCTTTTGAGGCAAAACGTCGAACCTCACTGCGTTTTCGGGTGGAATTTTGTTTGGGCGGAAAATATGAATTAATATAATTTTGGTATGTCGATATATTGAATCGATATTGTCGGGAACGGTATTTCTCGCAAAAAATTCACTACTTAGTTCTCCGTTGAAATTTGCATTTGCGCCGCATTATTAATTTAATGATTATTAAAGACTGTTTAATAATCAAGATTATTGAATTAACCGGTGATAGATAGGAGGAGTTAAAAGTTTAGCGGAAAGTAATGCCTAATTATATCTTTCTACGTTGATCGGTAAGAAAATTGGGAAGTGGAAGCGATTCGTTCGAAGTAGGAATAAACCCTACCCAGGGAATGAAATTGAAAAGGGTCGTATCGTATAAAACTACTTTCCACTAGACTTCGAGTGATCTGAACATTTTTTGGGAAGTTTCGAGGAAGCTGAAAAATTCAGCGATTTTAAGAATTCCGAATATGCCCGCGAATTTATTGACACGGAGAAATTTCACGAACTCTACTAAAATCCAATGAAAATACGATGGGATACGATCCGAGCGAACTTGGAAAATTGTTCAGATGCCTAGAGCGATACGCGTCTGTGAGCGCTCGCCAATACGAGGATGTATGAAAATGGATTTAAAATATGAAAACAAATTCTTCATCGCCCTTTAACCTTTCCATTCTGTATTCGTCCCTTTCGCATGTGTCGCATTCTCTCCATTCAACGTGCGCAAAATTCACGCATTACCGGACCTCTTGAAATGTTAAAAGCATATGGTAAATTAATCCGTAATCGTGGAATAAGATTGCAAGAGCATAGGAGTGGCCGCGCTACATCAAATGCGGACAATCGCCTTAATTGTTGGGCGCGGATAATTCGATTGGACGAGCTAAGCGGTATCGGGTATAATCATCGATTACACAAGCCGAGTAATGACGTTTTACCTGCATTACATCTTTCCACGCGCTGGGAGGCGCGCCGAGAGTGGAAGTAGATGGGGCGGTTGTTAGAACAGAGGGTACAGGTTTTACAAAAGTACTTTGGCCGACGTTGACGATCGTTCATCGTAATAATGCTTTTAGCGGAGCGGCAATTAAGGGTAATACGTGCGATGGCATTAAAATTTAATGGAGTGTTAATTGTGTGCTCCACTGTCGATCGATGTTTAATGCAAAACCCCGATGCACGAGAGCTTCTCCGTTGCCCTTCTGTTTTCTTCGGTTTGATTCTCGACGTAGTTATACAAACAACTGTCTTAATAATTATTCGTACGACTCGCGACAGTGGACATAGGTGAAAAGAGCTGATGAGACGTGGAGAGAAGAGCGATTATAATGTCGCATATTGCATTACAAAAATGTGTTGTTACAATTGCTGCAGGCTGTTATTTAATTACGAGCGCACTCAGTCTCCGTTAACGTTGTACGTCGTCCAATAACGACGGCATATCAGCCGAACGGTAATTGAGCATGATAGGAGAGTAATTCGATTAAGCTTAATGAGCCATACCACACGCGTCATCGATCAATTTTGTTTAACATAAAATTCTTGAGACCATTTGTAAACACCGTTGAATTGATTGCGATGAAGACGACCAATTAGAATGATTACAGGACGGTGTGGAATGTTTAGATCGCGAATGTACGATTGGGTGTCGAAGATTTATCGATTGATCATTCGAAAACAGATGTTGAATATGCAGGGTGTCCCAGAATGACGGAACAAACGCCCGAGGGGGATGTTGGGCGGCTTAAAACAAACAGAAAAGTCCTGTGGCGTTATTGGAAATTCGCAATAATTATCGAGATATTAATTGTTGAAGATCAAAGGAAAGGACGTCCGTCAAAATAGCAGCGGGAGGAGCGCTGGAGCCATTGCGAGCTGTAGGACGGCCCAGTTTACCAACAAACAAATGCGGGGCGCGATAAAGGGAGGATAACGCAAAAGAAGCCGACCGTGCAGCGACGTCTTATGTCTTTACCCGACGTCTTATGTCACCCTGCCCCACATTTGTTTGCTGACAACCTGGGCCGTCCTACAGCTCACAGAGACTCCAGCGCTACTCCCGCTGATATTTTGACGGACGCCCTTTCCTTTGATTTTCAACAATTAATATCTCGATAATTATTGCGAATTTCCAACAACGCCACAGGACTTTCTGTTTGTTTTAAGCCGCCCAACATCCCCCTCGGGCGTTTCTTCAATTCATTCTGGTACACCCTGTATAGTTCGTGCTAAAAAATAGACTTACGTTTGTCTTGCGATTACCAAAATGTATACATCAAATTTCGTTTTATAAAAAGGGATATGGCGACTGACAGAGTCGAATCCTTTTTAAATTTCGAAAATGTCCGAAGTTACGTGGAAATTTTACAAAACCATGCAAATGTCGGAGGTATTAAAATCTCTTTTAAACAAATATATGTGCAACCATTTTTTTAGAAAGCAATTTTCAATATAGAAAGCAGCAGAGTGTTTTTTTATGGAATAGCAGTGCATCGAGCCGACTTATGCGAGGATTAATCGAAAGGTAGGAGAGCCATCGGGGATTATATTTAACGGAGTATTAACCGTACACGTGTTACCGATCAATGTTGTTTAACACAATAGCGGGGCCGCGTTACCGAGTTATGCGGCGGTCTGCGGTAAACCAAATGCCATCGAGCAACGCATTCGGATATGAATAGCGCAGAAGGCAGGGTCGCGCATGCGCTCGAATATCACACCCCCTACTCGACCCTGTCGCATCTCCAACGCGTCAGGGGATGCGCTAAAGGGGACAAATTTTCGCTGGTTTATAATCATCACACGTCGATTTATTAAGCACCACGGGGATGCGCAAGTGGAAAAGTTGCGACACGAAGTGAGGAAAAAATTTTCAAAACCTGCAAAATAAGTTCTTTTTCCATGTCTCCGTTGCTTTTCGTCCACTACTTCACCGCGATCTCTGCAACTGCAGAGTATCGGTTGCACTCACTCAGATGCAATTGTCGAAGCGCAAAAATCGAAGTGAAAGGTAACCAGAGCAGAGGTCGAAACAATGCGTAATTTATAGAATACGTAAACATCGTCGGCGATTTTCGTCGAAATTTCACCCAACGTCACGAGTGTAGCCCCCATTTGTGCGCTCGTGTATTCGTCGGTGTTGCAAGTCACGGAATACCGTGACGAATTATGGCGTTATGATAATTCGAGGATCACTGGAAAAGTGCAAAGCTAATGGCCGCTCAGAGCTAGAATAATTCGCGAGGTGAGCGATTTAACGAACGTTCGTGAAATTTATTATTATCGCGCGTTTGATTAATTATCAATTTGCAGTTTACCGCGGGCGAGATGGCTCGAGGCGCGACGGTGAGAATGGCAATTATTGGAAAATCGAGAGCCGCGAAATATTACAATCGGTATCGAAACAATATCGTTTTACTCTCACCGATAGGAATATGATGTAATTGAAATTAATTTGTGTGATATTTATTATCTTAGGTGGAGTTTTATTTATCAACGTATTTACTTCTGTACGATGTTTTACACCAGTTTCGAAAAACACTTGCTAATCGACAGCTTCATCGATTCGATGAAGCACACTTGTGAGAAGGATAACAAGCATCGGTGTCTTGTTTTGGCGCCGTTTGGGTTAGCGCGCCCACCAGATGACAAAAGTACCGATCATTTACACGAAAATCTTACATCCACACCTACATTTAAATAACCGACAAAGTGTCCCCTTAATAGTCGATTTCCATTAACTCATTTCAAAAAGAAAAATTCTACCTTTACACGAACTCCTCCCAACTCACCCTTAATCAATTCTTCCATCTAATTTACATATCCAATCTCGGCAATTAAAATTTCTTATCGGTACCACGTGCGCCTCGACGTTCAAATTCTGCTCGCGGCCCGTAAAAAGAATACACCTATTCAAAGCGAGAAGAAGAAAGAAAAAAAAAAAGGACGTCGATACACCCCGACGACAAGAGCCACTCAAAGCGCTAAATGAATACGGCATAATATAATCCACGTCCTTCGTTACCTTTATCTCCGTCCGATCCCACCCTTCGTTCTCCACCTTCTCCTCCTTCTTGGCAAAGCCTCTCACCGGTAATGAAGCCGGGTGGTTAGATATCAGCGGTGATAAAAGTTGCGACTGCAAAACGATCCCCGTGACTCCGCTTATCCGCTGGTGTATGTAAATGTTGACATGTTCCCAGTTTGAATACCAAGACGCGAGAATGGTGTAGGTACCACGATGGTGGGAGGCCGCGGACACGCACACATCGAGGGGAAGGGCCGAGGAGGGGGTGGCGCAACACACAGCGCAAAAGGAAAGTCGTGTTATCTCATGTAAATCTTCACGGTGGCGCGATAAGCGTGAATTTCACCGCTTGCTTATTAATATTTATGTCTGGCGTTAGGGGTTGGCCCGAGGAAGGACGAGGGGCAGCGAGAAGGAGGAAGGACGGTGGGTGGGCCGGTCGAGAACGACGTGGCTGGCCGTACGTATGTACGGTACAGAGCCATTCAAAAACTCGAGCCTTCGTGGGAACAATGCCGTGAATTCTGATAAAGCCGCGTGAATATAAGGCGGCTGGCCTTCCTACCCCTCCCTGCGCTCTCGCGCCGTACTCCGCCACCCTCGGCCGACCGACGACGGTCCCGACAGCCGTGGAAATAAAAACGTGAGAAACACCGTTTCTGATTACGAATGAATATATACATGGTAATAAGTAATGTGCTGTACCGTGCTCCGAGTTGCGTGCCGCCCTTGCATTTAGTCGCACGTTAGCCCCGGCATACCTTCCGTGTCTCTCGTAATCGTTCGATTCGGATTTCGCGATTTCTTTCTCTCCTTCCTTTTATTTTCCCTTTCTCGAAGATCTCACGTCTACGGGGAATATTCTCGCTTTTAGTTCGTTAGCCCTCGATGCTTTTCTCGCACTCTCCTTATCGTCCGTTCGCATCGATAATTCTTGACGTTCGGCTTTAATATGCGGGTGTGTGATTGGAGATTGTAGGTGCGCACGTCTTAGCGCGTATGCCCTTCGTGAATTAGATCTCGCGTATCGGCGCACGATTCGGTAAGCGCGATGACACAGAAATCGTAAACGTTATCTCGGGTACAATGCGGAGGAAGAGAACGCGGCAATGCGCGCCATTAAATATATCGTTCGGTCCCACCTTCTCCGTTCCACGGTCGTTGGTCCGAGGTCAAGAGCATTACGGGAGATTATCGAATCCCCGAACGTGTGGGCGGTTACGGCGCGAGAGGGTGCAGAAGAGAAACGAGGGAGGGACGTTCGCAACCGATGCAGGCACAGTATCAGTTCCCGCTATAACGTGAAATATTAACCCCTTGACTATTACTCGGCTCCAGGTGATTGTCCCAATGCGACTCCACCGCTTCAGAGTGATTGAGGTCGGCCGTGTCAATCCCACCACGGATCCCGTTCATTTGCTTTAGTTTTGCCTCGCTTCGATTTCCTCTACCCGATCGCAGGTCACGTAGGGTTGAAATAATTCAAGTACGGAGGATTCCTTCGGACGGTTAGAATTTTTGGAGAACCATTCAACGTCGATTTGATTTAACACTATTCCTACCATTACCGGTCAAATGACCGGTTTTAAAATTTCGTTTAGAATTTCCTATATACGGCGTGATTGCATCGCTTTTAAATTTCACGACTTTTCTTAAAATATTGAAAAATGTATTATACGTATATTTTAGAAAAAGTCGTGAAATTTAAAGGCGATGCAATTACGTCGTATATAGGAAATTCTAATCGAAATGTTAAAAATGGTCATTTGAAAAATGGTCGGTAGGAATAGTGTTAATATTCGAATTAATGAGTTCTTGTTCGAGATAAGTTTAATACTTAAGTAGACTGTTCTTTTTTGTCAGATGATAATTTCGGTCAACAAGTTTTGCACCTGCCTGTATGCTTGTTCATCGTCGACCGGCCGATCGACCGACCGACCACGATCGAACGGCTCGCGAGACGGATAATGGTGCGTGCCGTTGACGTTAATTATGTCTCCCCATTTGCAAGTATAATTTTTAAATGTTCCGCCGTTACGGCGGACACGCATACGCATTAAAATGTTGCTCAATATGGAAATTTATATCCAGCAACCCCCGTGCTCTAGCCTCTCGCACTCGTTCTTGATTTCCCCTTTCCCTTCACCACCGCATCGTTGGTATTTGCATCTCCGTGGGGCGTGAGCGATCGCCGAGATAGATCGTCCTCGACGTAATAGACTTATCGAGTCTCGATCGTGATTTGCAAGCAACGACAACGCGGGGACAGGCAAAACTCGAGAATCGAATCGTCGCGTCATTCCACCAACGACCAGCACGGAATTGGCAGAGTGACGTGCTTTGTCACTAAATAAGTAGGTATGCACCTGATAATTGCACGCGTGATTCTAGCTTTGCCGAACAGTGAGCTGGCGCGTGTTACTCACAGCGAATAATAACACTGCGATCAGTACCCTCCGATTAACCATTCTTCTCGAGGGAAAACGTTACAAATTCGCCATCCTTTCATACCGGACGACAAAACTCTTCCAGAGGTAGATACCACTCTGCCAGCTCTCAACCACTTTTTTCATCAAGCACTCAAAAATTTAGCAACCGCCGGGCATTGTTTCTCTCGGAAACTGTTATCGGTCCTTCTCTATTCTGAGTGGAATTTTCGTCACCCACTGTAGCTAGGAATGACGTAAAATTACGTCGTTGAGAATCGCGGATAGAGTGGAGAAGCGTGGATGGACCAGCCGGTCGAAATGCGTCACATTTCGAGTGAGTTCGCTTGCATGAAAATTGTCGAAAATCGTCGAAAATCGTCGGTAAAGCCGCTTGGTTATTCTCGTGGCTAGGTAGCCAGGTGAGGTCGTCGGAGAGAAAAGGAAGAAGGAAGAGGAGAAGAGAGGAACTTGTGGGTTGGCTATGTTGCCTAAGAGAGAATATATGAACCGACCAAGAGAAACAGGGAGCAAGAGGGTGAGAGGTTTGGAGGAAGCGAAAAGCGAAAGAAAAGAGGAAAGAGAGAAGCAGGGGAGAGACAGGCCCCCATTCGATAAAAAGGGTATCGACGTTTCCCACGACACTATCTGTCGCAGACATCTCACGGATAATGCATCAGCAGCTACAAAATATGTTTTTCACCTCTGTTCGCAGTTCGCTCTTTATTCTCTCTCTCTCTTTCTCTCTCTCTCTCATTCTCCCTCATTCTTTCTCAGCTCCTTCCTTTCGCGTTTCAACGGAGACACGGAACCGTCGGCAGGAAGCGCTCCGTTAAAGCGTCGACGAGCAGTTTCGTGTGTGTCACCCCGTGTCCTCGTCTCCCAACGTCGCGGCAATATCGCGCAATGGCTCGTAATGGGCCTTACTTTTTGACAGAAAAACGAAGGAAAAAGTTCCCTTGTAACGTAAAACTTCGTGAAATTTAATCGTCTCGCTTCAGCAAAATGCCGAGTCGAATCAAGCCTTGGTTATGGACACTCGAAACATTTGGACCGTTTATCTTCAAAGTGGTGAAATACAATTCTTTATTAATTTGCGATTAATTCAGCGTAAACATTTTATTTACAACTGGTTAATTCTTTTTTAAAAAAAATGGACTTACTCCAGTTTCAAAATGGACGGTCCATGTACAGACTTATGGTAGATGGAGAATACTAATTATCTTTCTGTGCTTTCGCGGGGTTTTCTTTTTTCCCCCTCTACATGCGCATCTGTTTTCATTTAATTCTCTACCACCTTGACAGACAGATGCTTATATTTTTATCACTTGCTATCCGCCTGTTGTCCGAAACGGTGCATGGAATTTGTCTGGGTAATGTACCGTAACCTCGGGTTTACTATCTGCTTTACTCGTCTACTAATTTTACAGGGGCTCGTGAAACAACTCTAGTGAGAACTCGAAGGATTTCGGAGAAATTCTCTTAAATCGTTTGAGCGATGTGCCTTCAAGAGTGGGCCGTCCGCAGGTGCATCGTTGGCACGGTCCGTCGTTCTTGCGAGTTTCGTGTACGTGTTACACCGTCAACCCATCGCGGGATACAATGCCACGGTTGGTGGACTTTGTCCGGGTGTTCCACCGCGTTGGTTGCGAGCATCGACTACTGAACCTTCTCGCCTGACGTCACGCGGAATTTCGCGTGTCCACTTGAATGTGCCGCACGGAATTCCACCCCCGCCGAGTGGCCTGCGCCGTAGACACCTCCGATTGCAAGAGGAACGAGAACGAATGTCGCGTCGAATCACCGTGTTGTCGCGTGGACCGAATGAAGTTTCGGTACCGAATACGACAATTGCTGCTCGACGTGCAGACGCGTGGTCAGATTGTTGAATTGCAACATTACAGGTGTGTCTACAACGTGAATTCCTATAAAACGCTCAAAGATATTCCTTATATCTATTATTATCGATTTATATAATACTTTGTATTTTTATTTACGTATTAATTTAACAATACGATTTTTTTTAACAATAGCCTACGTATGTGACTTATTTTTAAAATACTGTCCTACTTGACAAAACGTAGGAATAAACCTCGACGATAATAATTCAAACGCGTTGTTTTGGATTATCAGCGTCATACGAGAACAAATTTTGTACCTACAGCACAATTTTCTACAAGCATCCTACGCGTGACATATTATCAGCGTTACACGGCAGTCCACTGTGTTTGTCATTTGATAATTGAAACTTAAGTTCGAAGCTTTAATAAACACCTTGCATCCACTTCGTGCCATCCACCGAACGAAGAAGCAAGCGACTCGCGACAATGCAGGGTGTCATTAACATACCTTTACGAAATTCTGGCACGCACCCGTGGCAGCGCATCATTTTTAGCCCGAAATAAATTAAATTCTTTTTCTACCGTTCCGTCACGTCGTGTGGGTACGCGAGCGCCTTGTCACGCTGTTATTTCGAGCGACGGTTACGTGGCGTCAGGCTCATTACGTGATACAACGTCGCGGTTTCAGCTCAAAGTGTTCTCCCCTCGGAACCAGCAATAATATCAACTGTCGCTGTGTGCATGCTAAAATAGACACAAGTACAAATATAACACGCTGCCTCCACGTCCATTCAATATTCAACGGAAGTCACATGCTATTCACGGAGTTCCGCGTGAAATCTAACTTTACGAATTAACTAGACTTAGGAATGAAATTGTAAATGTATCCGATCGACCGAACTTCTCAATACAACCTGAAATAAGCGCTTACGTATTACGTACAGTAGACCTTACGAGCATTCATTCTTGGCATTTACCGATCACCCATTTGTACGACAAGCTCTTACATTCACAAAAAACACCGCAAACCTCCCTCCAATGCTAAAAATAATCACGTTGACACGAAGTTTGCGGTATCAAAGACGCCGCTGGTTTACAAAGGCATCTTTCGATATCGCGATCCGAAATCCCACGGGTGCGAGCGTACGACTTCATGAAAGCAGAGGTCCACACGAGGATCAGGGAATCGAACTCGGCTACCAATTAACGCGCCGCCGGGATTCGCAACGGGCGCCAGATAATCAACAATCTCTTAAACTGGCGCGTCCATTGTTCCGCTTTATCGGCTCTACCCACGTCCCATTTGCATCGTGAGCGTTGTGCTGCTCCCGCGTCGTTCCTAAGCTTCTCGAGTTCCATCCCGTATGCGAGCCGTTCCCCGCACAAGCCCACGTACGGCGTACAATGGCGAGGAGAGGAGAGCCTGACGATTTTACTGTCGAGTGCTGTGAGCGTCCCGACGCCCGCGTTACGCTCTCGCCAATCACAAGGACGACAACGACTCGCGGCCCGCTCGTAAAACATCCCCCGAAGCCTAACAGCTCGGCTCGCAACATAGTGGTGGTGACGCAGATTGTCGACGTGGATGAGGCAAGGGTCGGAAGGCTAGAAGAGAACGATGCCTCGTGGGCATCCCGATCGACTACGACGATTGGGACCATCCGAAGGGTCTGTAAAATTTCCAAGTGCTTATTTGCGAACGATGATAGCGGCCGTGTTGTCGTTGCGATCGTCGCGTGACTGGGACCGATGATGGCTCCACGCGAGGATCAAGAAAAAGGGGGTGGAGAAGGAATAGTGGTGAGTGTAGTTTGCCGCGACGAGAGACGACCCGGTGATTGATATGGCATCGCGCAAGTGGCAGCTTGTGATCTTTCAGTGCTCGTAAATTTCTACGGAGAGAATGTTATTGGGCCTCGCGGCTGTTTTAGGAATTGAGAAGAATGAGGATTTCATTAGGCAGGTGGAGGAAACGATTTCGGTGCTTTATCCTGTCCCGTTATCCGAGCTGGCTACGCCCAACGGCTAAAACCAAAGGACAAGGAGCGTTCGAGAAGGATAGAAAGGAGGACGAGGGTAGAAGAGGTCCGAAGGATCGCATTTTCCGGCCTTTCTTATTCCATGCATGCGCTCGACCGTGCTTCTCGCTTGACACATGCAGGAACTCTCCGACGATCCTTCTCCCTCATGCCTCCCCGGCCTTACGGCGTAGCTTCGTTCCTCCACCGTCTCTCACCCACGTGTGACGCCACTGCGCGATTTACCGGCGTGCCATATTTGGCTCCCGCATTATATCGTTCTTCTAAGCTCCCACGTACGTGTCTCCAACCGGGGTATCGCGCCACGGCACGACTGGTGATTTTATTGTAGCGCCAGGTTTGTTGTCACGCGTTTCGAAATGGTCAATACCACTGTGGTTTTTAAAAGATGAATTGGCGTTCTACGAGAAGCGAATCGAGAAACTGCGGTAATCCCATGTATCGATCATCGATGAAATATGCGAGTGAACCGAGGAGCAACAGTTGACCGCGAGGTGAGATGCAAACTGTGAGTCACTGGATTCTTTTTTTTAATAATAACAGCGAATCGAGAGACCTGAAAACATTCTCGGTGGTGTCGGCTTAAGGGAATTGGCGAACCGATACGTAGCGAGAGATAGGAATGGCAAAGGAGAGCACAATGCTGCAAACACGGAGTGCCCAGTTTTGCCTCACTCCTCGGAGAAATATTAGCTTGGAGGATCGATGCCGATTGTCCATGCCATATGGGATTTTGCGTATTTCACCGCACAGTGCTATCGCTAAAGGCATAAATCCGGGTTTCCAATGCACTCGAGCTAAATAACGATGTGCGGTCACATTCGACAGAAGAGTATAGTTGGTCAAGCCGCGTTTGCTAATTACGAAAAACTGAATGTTCATTGGCTGATCTAACGATCCAATTGACATTCGAATCCTTCGCCCTACATTAACGCACAGGTATCCACGGTCAAACGCAGAAGCCACTACTACGCAAAACCCAAGCCATCGAAGTCACGTAACATCGACATCGGAAAATAGCAGTGCTTGGAGAATCGACCTGCGAGTCGAAGGCGTCGAAGAACGAGGCGAGAGGAAGACGCGCACCACCACCGCACCGTGTTGACGCGCCGGGGTTTATTTCGCTCGGCGCGGCGGCATTTAAGCGTCGAGGGTGAAACGGTATGCAATTTTTCCTTCCACCCTTCTCATTCCTCCACAGCCAGGCGCCACTCGGAGGATTTCACGTTTCGCTCGACGCTTCCGGGGGCCTCGCAAGCAGACACTCTCGTGTCTCAGAAATTCCTCGCCACGCTGAATGACGTGACGTTATAAAGCCACCTCCGCGCGCGCGCGCGCGCGTTCTACCCCTCTCCACCTTCTTCGTCTCTTACCATTCTCACAACCTCCAGAGCTCTCTTCTCTTTCGCGCGTACACCAGAGTGCCACGGCATCTACACGCCAGGCCAGACAATCGGCACGGTTTCCGACCGTACGAGCGAGGAGGGCGAAGAGGCGCCCACCTTACTTGCAGACTTTAGCAGTTACCTACCCTCCCTCCTCCCCTTTGCGCGTTGCACGGTGAAGCGAACGAGAGGGGTGGCAGGAGGAGAGGTGGCACGGAGAAGATCGTGAAACCAGATGATGCGATAAGTGCCGGTGGTGGTGGCGGCTCTGTCACCCCAACGCCATCACCGACCTGCGATTCTGACGCCTCGTGCGATCCTTACAATGGCGATGGCGTTCCGACCCCCGACATCTGCCTCGCTCCACCACGTGCCATCCTCTCAAAAACGATGTCGCGCGACGCACTCGTTGCATTTGGTGGCCCTCGTCGTAGCTATGGACCCACCCTTATTCCACGCGAATGAATGCCCGATGAAAATACGGAAATCCAGTAAATCCCCCGCCCCCCATCTCTCTCTCTCTTCCCCGCTAGAGAATCTTCAAGAGAGAATTAGGAGAGGTAGGTGGAAATGACGAGATAGGTTCTGTCGTGAGTGCGAAGGTGAGCCTGTCGATTGTACGAAGCTCAGAACTACGAAATAGGTTCCGATCCCATTATACTTGCAATCAAATTGACGGAGTCCGTGGACTGGTGAACATTGCTGATAATACTCTCAGATAATAGTCTCAGAGATAGAACTACCCCCCCCCCCCCACACAGATCTTCACGGACGTTACACTCCTCGATAAATTCGAGCACCCTCGCGCAAGTGTAAATTCTCAAGTTCAACGAGTAATTTTCCATAATCAAGATGGAGAAATCACTGGCGGATGTTTAGCCGCAGTTGGCGCTAGCGGCGCGCGGTTCCCACGCTGCCAGCCAAGATTTTTGGCGGAGTGCGGGCCGAGGTCGCCGAGGGTTAAAGTTCGCACACGGAAACAGAATATACAGATTTCGTCTAAACACACGGGGGTTTCCGCGTGTATTCATGGTCACGTTTCTCGCGTAAAGCACGTCCCGGCCGCGAGGTCGACGGATACTTGGAACTGGTGGAGGAGTCAAGGGACCTGCCACGGGCTAGAAGCTCAACACCGGAGGCAGTTATATCGAGTTTAGCATTTGTTTGGCACTGTTGTTAAGGCGATCTTATCCGGCCTAGTAAGAGACGAGCGGATAAAGGCGGTGGTGTCGGTGACGTCGCAGGCGTCGAGGCGCCTTCTTCGCCTCGAATGAAACGCAAGTTTCGGCTCCGCCGCGGCTTCGCGAGATTTATGCACCGGCTGTGACGAACTTTCTCGTCTAACGGGGCGAAGATCCATAAAACTCGGCCCGGTGCCAGGGCCGCCGCGCCATTCAGGACTCTCCGGGCCCGGGCACTCGGAAAATACGGAATTTCTGATCGCGCGTCCCGCTCGGGTCATCCGCTCGCGCTCTGACGTAATCGACGCTCGATCTAATTTATATGTCTATCCGCCTCGGCCCCCGTTCTCCACCACCTCTTGGGAAATCCTTAGTTAGGAGAGTGGAGCGTAAGACGGGGTGGAATTAAACGCGCGCGCGCGCGCGCGTGGGATGAGGAGGGTGTGTGCGTGTGTGAGTATGGCAAGAGGGGGTGAGACCGTAAGGGTGGATTTCCTCCAACTCCTGAGCTATTCGCAACAAACGTTACGTCTATCCTCGCGGAGTAATTATACGGCGAACGAGGTAGGAGATAATTGCACGTTGAAGAAGAAGCGAAGAGACGTAGGTTCGGGGCTTGCTACAACGGACGTGCCAGGAAGCTTCCTGTATTTTTACGGTTACGGGGTAGCGTTAAGTAGTTGCAAGAACGTGAGGCTCACCAGTCGTTTCCGGTCTTGGTCACATTCTGACGCTTCCGTCCGGTCTGGTGCGGCTTCGGCTCAGCCACCATGTTGACGTCTGAAACAGAAAGGAAAGTTCGACGGTTAGATTCGCGGCCGAATGGAATGGACACCGGGAACTCTGCTCTGCGCACCGCGAGTGAATAATTTGTTGGAAAATGTTAACGTAACGTTGGTCGAGCTCGGGCCTGCGAGGGTCGTTGACACATTTGAGAAATGAACACTCTAATGGGTATATAACAGCTATTTATCAAATTAACAGGCATTTGGCAAATTAAAAAATACAAAGTGCAGTCTTAAGTACAGGATTTCCATCGAAACCCTACTTTTAATAATATTACATCTTAACGTCTACTTCACACTCGATGTACAATAGTTCCTTCTAGCTAGTAAAGTGATCCGCGACAAGCAGATCCGATCAAAAATTTTTCTCGAATTTTCGTAAACCCCAAGTCGAGCCTCGCACCTGACACAATTACTACCTCAAACTCGCAGATCTTCCATCTAGGTATCGCAGGCGCATGGGTGTTCGGGCACATCGCAAAACCAATTTCATTTACATCGTCCCCTTTACATCGTTGTCTAACTTTTAACAGGGAACTTCACCGGTCCGCCGTGTACGAACTCCGGCCTTAACTCTCTCTCTCCTTATCGCGTTAGCCGGTTACGCCGGTGCAGTTCGTACAATTAGTGCCCGACTATCGGACGTCACGTAACGCCGGCGAATTGCGTTATTTAACTTTGCGCGAATGGGACGGGGACGACAACAAATAGAGCTGGTACCGAGGAGCGGACGCCATCGGTGTTGGTGGAACGAGGAATCGATGCTGGCCACGAGGAACGCCGACGAGACATCCTCGCGAAGAAGAGGACGTGAGAGAAGAATGAGGAGTGGAACGGAGAAGAGAAGGTGATTAGGTAAGGATGGAATAAATGGAAGCTCGGCGGACGTCCGTTAAGGGCTAATCGTCGAGGCGATTTAATTTCCAAGAAGCAAGTCGTCCCATCTTTCGCCCGTCCTCTCTCACCTCTGCCACCGGAGGTTACCACCTTCGCACGCTATATTCTCTCGTCTCATCGGCACACATGGGTACTCCACGTAGCGCCGTGATAACGTGGAAATTCCATCCAGCCTTCGTCCTGGCTCCCTTCCTCTCTCACAGTCTCGTTCTTCCGTTCTACGGCGCGCGGGGGTGGGATAGCCCCGGCGCAAATTAATAAAGTGTAAGACGACGGGGGACCGCCGAGAGTTTCAGCAAACAGTTATTAATTTCGTCCCTTTGAGACGCGATTGTGCGCTCCGCCGCTGCGCTGCCTTCGTGGATAGCAGATACCGCGCCGCTAAGGTGGATAATGGATGCGTTCGAGTGATCAGATCGGCTCAGCTGTTGTGTCAGCGGAATATCCTTTTTTATGGTCCCGCAGGGAATCGACCGGGAAAAAAGTACCCTACGAGACAGGCACAGAGAGAGAGAGAGAGAGACGCAGAGAGGTCGCTTTTGCTACCGGAAAATCGGAGGAAGGGAAAGAAGAAGGAAGGCATTCACCCCGTAGGATCCACGCGCGCCCCGACTTTTCCATCGTTGTCTTCTTCATTCGAGGAGCTTTCGCCTCCGACACGGAAGAAGCGCAAATTCACGGCTGACGAGAAGGATCTATTGAAAATTCCGCTCGTCCTCTTATTTTCTCGGTTTCTCGAAAAATTTCCTTTATTCACGGAAATACGAAAAAATACCCCCAATACCTGTGACGATGATCAAAACGCTATGTACAGCGACGAGAAAGAATCGTTATTACGCGAAAAAACATTTTGTACTGTACTTTTCCGGTTAATAAATTACACATTTAGTAATTTAGCAGCTCGCAGGATGTTGAAGCTAAATATATTCTCCTTCGTGATGTTGGACAGAATTTGGAAACAGAACGTTCTAGCGATCGTGGTTAAAATCTACTAACAGGACCGAACTAATAAACACCATCGAACTTGGTCGTTCGCGTCGAACCGACTACCCGACGGATTTCACCGACCTGTTGTAAGAAGCCCATGCGGGACGGTCTCGAAGAGAGCAGGCCGCCTGCGCTCGCACGACGCGAACCCTCCACGGGTTGGAACTCTCCGGCAACTACGAGAATGATAATTTCCAGCTGAGAGGCAGCACAAACATAATCACAGACTAATATAGGAGGTAGCTGACTTCGCTGGGTACGCCACCGTTGCGAAACACAACCCCACGTCGGTCACCATTCTGCTTCCCTCCCACCACCGCGTGTGCTCCGCGGCAACGTCCTTTGTGTAACCTAACCAAACAGCTCGTACATGTGAAACTTCGTGAGTGTATACACAGCATCCCCGTGCGCTCTCCTCAGGTTAGGGGTCAGCTCGATTATCGTGGCTACTTGTGCGCACGGGGGTAGGGCATATCGAGGAAATTGTTTACACGCGAGCCGCGGAAAGCTGCGTGCGCGTTTAAATCGACGAGTAGGTAGGACGAAGATCGGTCGAGAGGACGTGCCGTTCAAACTCACGTTTCTGCGGCGATCTAAGCGACGTTACTTCAACGATAAAAACACCCTCAATGCAGAGGAACGTACTCGATGGAAGCGAAGAACGAAGAAAAGAGACTAAAAACGGAATATTTTCAGTTTTAAGTTTTAGAATTATTGATTAACACGTGCGTAATAATGAGAAGGTCTTCGGTGACCAAATACAGAGAGAGAGAGAGAGAGAGAGAGAGAGAGAGGAAGAGCAGATAATTGTCGAAAGGATAAAAACCAACAGAGAGAATCATTTTCGTCTACTTTCTCGTATTTCGTTATTCTTAAGGTCCTTGCCACCACGTAGTACTCTCCACCGTCTTTCCACCCCATCGTCGACTCAGCGTTTGAGAAACATTAACGAGAGGAATACTTACGACTGCGGGGAAACGCGCATATTATGCACTGTTACGTGCCATCACGCGGTCGGGATATCGTTAACTAAAGTCCTCTTTATTCGGCATGACCGCCATCCTTGCAGTCGTCCTCTCCACGACGACGTCTCATCGACTTCTCTCACCATCCTCTCGACTACCACAGACCAGATGGCCGTTTCTATTTCGCGGTATTCTCACGGTGTGAGAGAGCGCCGAGGATTTTCACCATGGAGGAAAAGTTGGCGGGCGCTCACGAGCCTGTGTCGTTCGTGGGCACGGCCAAAGAAATCAGAGTCACCTCGCTTAATAGCATTAGCCTCTTCCTCTTCGTCTCTCGTTTCCAACTCCTCTCTCTTTCTCTCTCTCATTCTTCCTAGCAACGTGCACACGTGCGTTTACACACACGCGCGCGTGGCACGGAACGATAAGAATTATCCACAGACACACCTTGCCGCGCCGGAAACGCACGAATGGGCGCCGCAACACGGAGCAGGCCACGGAAGTAGGAGGGCGCTTAACTCGCACAAATGTTTTACCAAACGAGCTGCTATCATCCCAGTTTAAATATCCAACCGTTTTCCCCTAGTCTCCTATCCTTCCGCGCGCAAGCAAGGCTTCGTTATTGCTCAACGGCCCGTTGACTTTTCGCGGTGGCGACGGACCCGCACGTTGATACGCACACCTCTCGAATTAGCCGCTCGCATTACGAAATCTCTCACTGATAGGGCGTCCAATTTCAATTTTCTATCCCTTCTTAATCCGCGGGATCGCAGGCCACGTTGTCCCGTCTCTTACAATTACATTTGGCGGAGTTTCTCTTCTTCGAAGAGATTATTTCAATTCGGCGCCTCGTCGTTTATCGAAACGACAAATTGCAAGAAGATTCGTTAATTTAGGTGCGCGCGTGTTAACGCAACGGTGGACGCAGTTGTTTTTTCGTGTGGAATTTCGAATGGCAGAAAATTTTAAATTGTCGATAGCATTGTATTTTACGCCCCCGTGAATTTTCATCGGTGAACAAAATGTTTATTTACATTTGGGCACGAACGAATGCAAAGCTCATCCGCCGGAATTTTTGAAATGCTCTTTCGATGAAATGCGGAATATTCGTTGAAAGCACGAGAATGGCGAAATTACAGGGGATGTAAATTTGTCCACGTACTTTTTACTGCTCCGCGATAATAATCAATATGAATTTCAGTCCCGGAGTGTGATATTCAATGTTGCCTAGAGATAACAGGCCATCGTGAATACTTGTGTTCCGACCTACGTTCATTTATGTAGGTACATACGTACCTTTCACCGGTGACTCGATTAATGAGGCAAATTCATCTCGGATGTGTATACGATGCGTGAAATAAGTCTGAAAAATCGTCGATTGATCTGCCTGGGTGGAATATCCCAATAAAGAAACATAATTAAACTTGGAAGCGTAATATAAACAAAATAAATTAAATAATTAAACACTCTGTACCCCAACAAAAGGAGAAAATAATTCCTTCTCGTATTTATTCTACCTTTTGTCCGTCCACTATCCCGAGTTAACCTTCTCCCATCCACTCCTCTCTCTTCTCCAATCCTTTGTCCCGCGTTTCTCAAATCCCATTACATCTCCGTTACATCGTTCCATTGTCAAATCCACAAGACATAAGTCTATACGCGAAAACCATAGGTAATCAGGGACACAAGCTATCCGGAGCCTGTTGATTCACCGCGATCTAATGACTAGGGTGACTTCCACGCGTAACATTCGTCGACGAAACCTTAGGACGGAGTGGCACGTGCGAGGTAGTATAAGGACGAGAGACTGGACGAGGTATCCTCGGAATTGTACTCTGTTGCGGATGTTGAGCGGGGACCCTCGCGCTCGTCAAGGGCGGACGTTGTCGACAGTGATGGTGGACGGTAGGTACCAAGCTAGTCGGGAAAGTTTAACTGATACCGGATCGCTTGGTGGAGCAGGCTCGAATCACCGAGTACCCCTCGCGAGAATGAAACAAGAGGATACGCAAGGGACGAAGATCGCGAGAGTACGCGCGCGCGCACGGAATGGTGGAGGAAGTTGGGAGTATCGATGTCATCTCCAGCCCGGTTGAAGGGCGATGCCGGTTCCTATACCGCATTGTGAATTGTTCCTCGAACTAACCGCGCCAGCTCCGCATCTGTAACCGGCAGCGACGGTAATGGAATATGACAACGCGAGGTGCATAATAATCAGCGACTTCCCTCCAGTCGTCCTCCCTCCACTGCCTCTTATCCGTATCCATCCTTTTCACCCATCCACCATCGCCCAACCGCGTCTTCTCGCTCCCCAAAGTTTGCAATAACACGAGAGCATTGTCGCTGACGTTCCTGGCCCGTCGTCGGCGTCTTCTCCTCATTCTGGATTTACTTCTTCGATGGGTCCTAAAACGATTTTCACTTGCCGCCGAAATCTGGTGGATGATGCAGCGAGGTGAATTGGTGGAAGGGAGACGCGAGCCAATACGAGGAAACTCATATCGCGATAATGCGAACACGATGCGTTGTTCCGACGCTTTTCCAAAAGCGCGGGCGCTCAATTAGAAAGTCTACCAATTAGCGCGCTCTGTCCATGCGAATCGGCAAGCTCGAGGTTGACGCAACGATCGCTTCCCCTCTCACCCCATAGTCCTTTATTATGACGAGTTCGTTATTGTTATTGTCTTTGTTATCGCGGTCGTTGTCGCGACTCTAGTCGTTCTCGCATCCACGAAACGGGGGTAGGTGTGCGCTTGGAATGCGCGCACGTGCCCTCCGCGATGAAAGAGGCAGCGGCACACCGCATTATAACTTTGCCAATTAGGGGCGCTTCGCGGGGTGCCGAGTGGGACGGGGGACTCCTTGTAAATCGATACTCGCGAGAGTACACCACGATGGTACTGAAAGGACGAAAGTTCGTAGCGAAGCGTGTGCTACTCGCCTTATTTCGGCGAAACGTGCCGCGGTCGCGACTAAATTATCAGGAGGAGTAAATCGAGGAGGTTAAAGAGTCGGCATCGATTCAAGAGACCTGCATTCTGTTTTAGGATTTCAGCTGAGAACGATGGATGGGTTATCGATTGAATTACTTCTTGGTAGGCTCTTGACACTTTATCGTTCGGGAAAAATTCAAATTTCCATGCGTTTCTCATCAGATCTGGCCGGGCACCGGCTCTGTTTCGGCTGACTGTCGCGTGGTACATTTTTTTTATCCATGCTGAACATTAAGTTTTTCTAATGGTATAAAAATATAAGAGCTTACGGAACAAAACAACTATTATCTCAATACTAAATAATAAATGCTTGGGTGCCATCGCAAAAGATTAATCAGGTACCGTAACCATTGGGGACAAAAAGTCGATTAATCGACGAGCGGTCGATGCGCGTTGAGGACCAAATGACGATTAATTGATGACCAGTCAAGTAAACTGTCAAGAATGTCTCCGAGCCCTCGTTGACACTTTCACCTCGTGAAGAAACTTTGTTTCCCTAGCTTCAAACCATCGCCAATTTAACGATACCTCGACATTTTACTTGCGACTATACGCGGTGCATTCGACGATTGGAAGCTAGGGGCCTGGGAGGACGAAGGCCTTAGGGTCGCTCGATTCGTCAATTTTATCGGCAAGGGTGAACAGGTCGGGAGACGAATTACTCCTGCGAGAGTTCGCGGATGAAAATTTGTGGATATATCCGAGCGATTCGGCCGAACGAATCGAAAATCGTCCGTTAAATTGTCGGCCAGAGTTGGTCGGGGATTGGGACCGTAGGAAGCTTCGTACGAGGTCGAAAAAAATAATGGACGGGGTCATCCCCCGACGAGGGGATGAGCTGGAAAAAATGCTTAACGCGAAACCAGGTGAAATGGTTAGGGTGGCTCTCGCAAATGTCCAACCCGCGGCACCGCCTGGAGAGAGAGTGCGTCCAATTATAACTCCGTCAATTAACGCCTCACCTATCGTTCTAAATTGACGTCTCTCCTGAGGCAGGGAAGGATCGTCGCGTTGCAACGTCCCACTTCATTGCGCGGAGAATGCGTGTCTACGCGGAATCGCGCCAGTTTCCAAATGAAACCTCCTCTCCCCGTGCCTTGTTACATCGGTTTAGAATGACCGTGGCTTTCGAGTCCTCCTAGTGCCAAAGGAAACGCGAAATTCGAGCGACAGGAGAGGTCGCTGATTGGCTCGCTGCATCGAACGCGGTATCCACGTTACCTAGCCGTCAAAGCTAAAGCGAAATTCGAGAGATCGAGAGACAATCGACTGCACCAACGGTGATCAACGACGCGATCAGTACTAGAGATTTTTCATTGGTGAAACTAGGAGGAAATTGTTATTTCGGTGGTTCGATGAAATCGCTTGAAGCTTCTCGATACTCTTGGTACGGAACTGGAAAAATTCTAGAAATTTGAGGATTGCGAGACATCCTAATCCCGTATCATTGATTTGTTTGATTTCGAAATACGCATCTTATTTTGTATCTCACGAATATTGCCTTCGGTCGTTATTCGATATGCTGCACCGCGCGTTATCTCACAAATATTACCTTCGGTCGTTATTCATCGTGTGCTGCCGATTTCTGTTTGCCGTGAAAAAAATCGTGGCGTGGATCGACGTAAAATTGGTGGTAAAAGATACCTGTATTTGCGCGCCGCGAGTTCTTTGGCTAACAAATACACGGGCGCGCTTGCGAAGCTGGGTAGCGCGGAAAGTGAAGTTTTTCGAAAAACTAAAAAATGAAAGGAAAAATATTTCATGCGACATTCGACTCGAGCCGGTTGCCGTCGTATTTAACGGGCGTTCTATAAAGGCGTATTTATAGAGGGTAGCGGAGACTGGAGTATCGGTGGATGGGAACGATGATATTTGATATGCGGAGTGATCGAACACGCGTGCGAATCGCATACGAATGTTAACGGAAAAGCGATATGGTGCGCGGCAAGTCGTTAGCGGTCCGTGGGCGTAAAAGTTGCTTTCCATGGGCGCGAGTGTTCCGTTTTTTCGAATAAGAGTTGCGATTGGATTGGTAACGAACGCGAAACATTTCGTACCTGCGTTTTCCATGCTCACTGCCGGACTGTTTCATTCGTCTCGATGAGGTCCATTATTTAAATACGACCATAATGCCGGATTTATCCTGCTGCTGGATATCTAAAATTCATCGTAGCTTTCGTACCCATGGTTACTATTCCATAAACAATTCTTAGGATTTCCAAAAGCGCGTGCAACACGTTAGCTAAAAGGAACTCTAGCGGGGTTGTGTACATTTAAGATTATATCCATCGAAAAAATATTCCTATACCTTTTATGGACCATCTTGCGGCGTGCGCTTTTAAAGTTGAATCTCGCGTAAAGCCTGCTGCGAGGATATAATCCTAAAATCCATGCATATTCGATAATGGGACCACGCGGTCTCGCGCTGCGTTTCTTCTACAGACCGGCTTCGCATTAGTTTTCCGGCGAAACAACTTATGCTCCGGATGAAAGACATAATTCACCGTAAATTTTGTCCGCTGGAGTGAACTCGATTATGCGAAGTACTTTCCACTTCCTTCCGTTTCCATCGTCGAACAATGAATATCATCGGCAAAGCCTCCGCTTAGACTCACCGAAGCCAAGACGTCGTCAGCGATTTATCGCGTGCATACGAGGGGAGGAGGATGAATGTGTATGCGTGTATGCAAGAGAGAGAGAGAGAGAGAGAGAGAGTGTGTGTGAGAGTGAGAGAGAGAGAGAGAGTAAAAGGGTCACCTTAGCTCTACGGAAAGCACTCCGAAGCTATTTCAGGGGTTCCTGCGATCCGCCAATTAGCACTTTCCTTCCCGTCGTCGTAGTTGCAGGCCGATCGTTTCTCGGAGAATAATCTTCGTTGTTATGCGGCTATAAAATTAGAAACTAGCTCGAGGCGCGTCGACTCTGCGCCATCTCCTCTTAGACTTCCGCGACACCTCTCGCCCACTCCCTCCTTCAACCTTCCCTTTCCTTTTCCGCCAGCTTCATCGACTTCCACGTGGCCCGCCGCGCCGCTTCCTACGTGCGCATTATGCTGCACCGGGCGTTATCGTACGGCGAATGGAGAAGGCAAAGTTGTACGGGCCCGGTACTCACTGCGAGTGAGAAGATTTAACGAGGAAACTGAACAGACGGCTGGTGTTGCTAGCGTTGCTATTGGCGGGCTTGCTGCTGCGTGGAATATCGCGAGGTCTCGCCATTCCGTTTCGTCACCTCGTAGCAATAGCCGAAAGGGAGTGAAAAATCGCATCCCTCTTGTTTCCTTTTTAGGAGGCAGTCAAAGTGACAAGAGGTCGACGCACCTTACGTTGGAACGAGCCGCGTAAAGGTAAAGTAACGAGGCAGGAATTCTCCTTTAGAACGAGATTTGGTGATTCTTTTGTGCTCTTTTTAAGAAATTTAATCGAGAATGGAATGGACGACGATAATGCGCAGAGTTGGCAAATGATTCCATTTTATTACTCGAGAGTGATATAGGAAAATTTAATGGACCTCGAACGAGGAGGAATTACGAAGAGTGATGGAGAGTCGCGAGGGTAGGGTGCCCCTGAGGATTGTAAAATCCCAACTACAGAGTTCGCGAGAAGGTTTGATTTATATGCCTGGGGGACACTTGCGCGTGGCTTTTGTTTTCAGCGTCGTCGTGCCGAAAATCTTGCG
This sequence comes from Tiphia femorata, assembly GCA_944319695.1. NCBI lineage: Eukaryota > Metazoa > Arthropoda > Insecta > Hymenoptera > Tiphiidae > Tiphia > Tiphia femorata. The sequence continues at coordinate 5,328,296 of OX090904.1, forward strand.
CCCCTTTCTACGTGTCTGTGTATAATGAAATTTCGAGTGTACAGATTGCGATCGTACAGTGCATCGATTTTAAATCGTAGACCTAGAATCATTTACGATCAGTCACCTTAAACAAGTACCGTCGAACTTCGAACGAAACTGAAAATTGTGGTCACTCCGTCCAAGCAGACTTTCTTCCTCGCTTCCTTCGTCGTTGGAGTCCCTTTTATCCGTACTCAGTGTCCTAGGAATGAAGCATAGGGAAAGGAAGAACGAACCTAGAGGAGAATAGGAGCTCGTCTTTCCAGGTTTGCATGTCGGTGGCGTAAAATCTAAAATGTAAATCGAGCTTACGAGTCGCGCGCAACCATCCGGCCATTATTCCGTCGCGGCGTAATTGGAGATGTCGGAGATTCGAAAGCTTCTCGCATTAGTCGCGAGAGACGCGGCGCGCCGCGTATCAGCAGGTAAAGAGGGAAGGTTTGTTCCGTCGCGGAGCAGTCGGTGGAAGAAACCGCTGAGAAGGGCAAAGCTAGAGGGAAGGGTATACGTCAATTAGCCTCAAAGGAAATATCTTCGTAGAGTTAACGCAATAATGGTTCTAGGTACGTTAGTCTCTCCACTCCGAACAAATCGCATTTCCCGCGCCAGCCAGGCCGCACAAGAAATATATAATAAGGCGGCTGGAGACTATCGTCTCTCGTTAGAGACGGGACGTCGAGGTCGTTGATAGAGGGGGAAGAGGGCAGGTACCTCTTAACGTTTGCATCTTTGGTTACGTTCAATAATTGGCTCGGCAAGTTTGCGCGAGGAGTTGGGTGGCACGACGGAAGGGTGAAAAGTATCATTGCGGTTGAGAATTCCTTATGAAAATTGTACTAGGCAGGTATCGTTGATTGTCGGAGGAGTCGAATGTCGATCTGTTTCCGACCTGCATTGCTCCTCGTTTAATGTTAAGAATAACGAAAGAGTGAAACATTGAAATATTGTCCAACCCGTAGAAAAGTCTTCCTCGTAAAACGCCTATAATCTACACGAGCGTGGCCCCACGATTGTCATATGAAATTGAAATGATCTCGAAATGATACGGCGACTCTTTTCCACGAAGTATCTACTTTACATTAAAGATATAACGAAACACGAGCTTCCTCCCGTTCTTACGATTTCGTCGTAACTTTGCGATTCGACTCGACCGCTCGATCGTAACGGCACACCTCCCCACTGGTTATTCGAAGTGGCTCCCTTATGAGAATATGCAAAACTTTATGATTCTCGTCCTCTTCGCCGCGGCCCGTGCTAACGCCATGCGCGCGCAAACTTCGTTTTCGGGCTTAAGCACGCGCGGAACGACGGGCGTTGAATTTTACGAAGGTGCGATCGAACCACCCCGTCCGTCGTCGTCGTCGTAGCAGTGACCCGATTATGCTGATTAGAAAGAGGGCCGAGAACGATGCCGTGAAGAGGAAGAGAGAGAGAGAGAGAGAAAAGGAGTGGAAAGGAAATGGAAAGTGGTGCTAGCGAATAGCGTGGGTGTCTCTAAACGTCTCCCCTCCTCCTCACCTTGCCATTGAGCTTTTCGAGCTTTAGTGGTCCGTGTCTCACGTGGTCGATGCAGCGCGATCGTGCTTCGCGAGAATAAAAGGAGAAAGGTCAGTTCTCGTGTAAAAAGAATCCCGTGAATACCATGCAGATTCTTCTGCACGAATACCTCTCAGTTTTAAATGTTACTTACGTCCACCTAACCGCGACAATACCGACAGTGGACGTTATTCCAATAGTAGTTCCGTTTCTACTCCACAAACTCATCTTCGTCAGATCATCGATGTCCATTATGGTACTTAACTCGTCGAGCTGTAACAATTGGATACCATGATCCAACAATGGAATTCAGACTATCACTAATTCCACTAGCGGGCATACGTCTTTCTTCAAATTTCCATACAAACCTAATGCAAGGAGAAAAGAGATTTCTTACTCGTTTCACTCTACCGGACCTTTCTCAGTTCCTTCTCAATTACCTTCGTGTTAATTGTCGAATTCCGCCACCTGTACCATTTCAGCGGATGTGGTAACGGCACCCGGGTCAACAAGTCGCTCCCCGTGGACACGATCCTGGCAGAGGAAGAGGGTCGACGCGGAAGGAGATGCGTGAAGACCACATTGTTAAGCCGCAACCGCAGCCGCGCGTACATCAAAAACGTCGTTTCCACGAGGCGACGAACTACGTGCCGGTTGGCGCACGCACGTGCCCATTGCCCGTATCGATTCACATCGTCCCCTCTAAGTCGAGTCCGCCAATATCGATAATATCGGTGGGCAGGTGTATCGATTTCTAGGGAGGGTCAGAGCTTCGAATGAGATTAGAATCGAGTTTGGAGGTGCACGCGCAGGCTAGAACGTTTCACGGCGAACAATTGAAGGAACCTTGTAGGAAGGACGAAGAACTTAAGAAATACTCAAACCCAAAAAAAATGTCTTGATGCAATCGAAAGAATGACTCCTAAGAGCATCTGTCTTGCTTTAATAAATGGAACACTTTCGATTGTCAGTGATCACAGAGTATCACCTACTTCAAGAAAAAAAGAAAAAAAAATCAGAGACACCCTTATTTCTGCAAGCTTGCTCATCGCCGTAGACACAATTCTACAAAATTGCAACGCGCCAGCGCCGGCCGCCGCCAGGGGAATTCGCGTCTGGCCAAACTTACGGCATGTCAACGGGAGTATCGAACCGGCTCGAGCCCTCGTGTTTCGCGACACATGCTTCAGGATGCCTGTAACCAAGTTACCACCAGCAGGTTCGTCAGTCAACGGCATTCGCGATTTCAACTCTCGTGCACGATGAACATTGCCAGATGGTGGAGGTCCGGTCTTCGACCCCAAAATCCACCATGCTCTCTCGCTCAAGCGGAAGAAGCGCAAAGCTCAGCCCGTTCTCGCTTCAACCACACGTCCGACCTCTCTTCCACCACTTTGCCAAGCATCAAGGACCTGGCGCCAGGAACGCGTGTCCCTACGATCGAAAAACTCATTTGGAAGTAGCGAAACACTTGGCCGAGGCCGCATGCGAGATAGATTCCAACCGGAGAGTTCTCGTGACTCCTCTCCACCGTGAGAAAACAGCCGCGAGTTCCATGCCGACTAAACGCCCCACGCCTTTTAACTTCGAGCGATCACGAAACCACTGCCCGTCTTCTTGGTATCGCGACGCGCTCCACCGGCTGGGGTGTCTCGGGAAAGAAGAACGAAGCCGGCAACCACTGGCGCAACACAACTTCTAACTGCTGCTACAAATAATGACGGTGCAATTAAAGGGCGCAGCGAGCGTCGGGGCGAACTTCAACGATGAAACGAACGAATCGTGGGAAGAGATAGGGAGGTAAGAGGAGAAGGTGGAGAGGAAAGTGGAGGTAGGACGAAGGCAGGAAACCGAGGCGAGGAGAAAGAGTGTAACGAAACGATGGAAATGATGCCGTGTCGCGAGCTAATAGCGTTGTGCGTGCGTGCAGCCTCGTTGGTTGCCTTCATCGTTGGTGTGTGTTCCACGAGAGTGTGGGCGCCGTGTTGATCGAAGAAGAGACTCGGACAGGCTGGTACGAGACCGTACGAAGCCTGCGCGCGCGCTCGTCTCGGTCCGAAAGGCACCGACGTGTGCTGGTGAGCGTGGCGTCACGTGAGCCCAACTTTCGAGGATCCGCAACGGCGAAACGCGCCGCGCCGTTTTGCAATAGATAAAGAGTCGTGAGCTCGTTAGCTCGATTCATGCGGAGACCGGGTGAGCCGGTTCACCAACCTCCAGGACGCGATATATATATTTTTTGTTTGCCCCGAGGAAGCAGGAAGGTATCGATGAAGGGGTAGGGATACCGAGGCACGCTCGCGGATGGACGTGCCACTGCGCACGTACGGAGAAGCGCCCGTGGGCTCTGTCGAATTTTAAGCAAGGCCAACCAACCTAATCTCTTTCTCGACTCTCGTGACGTTTGCGAGAGTGAGAGAGAGAAAGGGATGGATAGAGATGGAAGGTCTTCGAGGATGCCGAGGATTCTAGTTTCGCTATAGTTGGTTTGTTCGATTGTCTTTGCGTGGAATGAGATGTGGTGAATAAGATTAGAGATCGTGGGCGTGGTTACTGGTGTATGTCTTGCATCTGTGTACGAGACTCGAGGCAAAGGCCGCGTTTCGTGAATGATGAAGAGTCAAAGAAATTTGTTTGCCCAATTCGAGCGGAAGGGTGCGTTCCCAAGGAAGAGTTATATCGGTGGAGATATATCGTTTGGGATGAGGGAGAAGCAGAGAGAAAGGGAGAGAAAAAGAAATAGAGAGAGAGGACGCGAGCAAGAGTGGACACCAAAGCTTTTAATCAAGATGTACTTTCTATTTGGCGAAAGGATAAATGCGTCCGGTGCGCACGGGTGTCCGTACGATTGTACTTCATTTCCTTTTCAGAGGGTAGTTAATAGTCGCGCGAAATAATATTGCGATGAAACGCGCCTATGGATATTCCGTGGACAATAGTGGAAATGGGAGGAACGGTATAGAGGCGCAGCCAATTGATAAAATTGCTGAGAATAGAAAGGTTTACTTGGCCGTTGGATTGGCATATCGTGCACTAGCACCGATTATAACGTTTATCGCCGTCGGGTAGCGAACGAGAGGGCAAGGAAATAAATGATCGGACAAACGAGGGTGCGGATAATCAATGAACGATGGATACGCTAGTGAGTGCGTAAAGATACCACGGAATCAAGTAAAATATCAGTCCCGGAGAGGACCAATAAAATTAACGGGGATGGAATTAACGAAGTTAGTCAGGACAGAATAATGTTGCTACACGCCCACACAAATGAAATACGAATTAATAAAGTGTCCAATTACGGGAGCAATTTTTACATTCGTTTACGTTCCCATTACCTTGCTGGCACCATTGTTATAGTTTACTTACAATTATTCTCGTTACATTTAATTGTAACGATGTATTGATTACACCTCGCGCCATTTCGATGCAATAAAACGAAATCCTTGTTGTAACGAGGCAACAGATCGTAGAACTCTGCAACCTTTTTTTGTCCGCTCCTTTCTTTACCGATTGTTAAGAACGAGACATATCTGCATCTATCCTAAACTGTTTCATCGGTAAATCTAGTTTAACGGATATGCGCGCCCCTATGTCACTTACACGCGCAAAACGCGCGTCTCGTTTCATCGATCAGCGAGCACCTCGAACATTCAGGTAATGTCCACGCGAACGGGCAATCGCGGATGGATACAAAATATCAGGGGCAATCCACTTAGAACCACGCCTTCGAGCCAATATAGATAGGGCGTCCGCGCGTGACTCAATACTCTTCTCTTGTCCACTGCGACAAGTTTCTTCATCATTCCAAGGGTCAACGAGCTCTCGTTCGACCATGCTGTGCACGCCTTATTCGTTTCAATTCACTATTGTCTATACGCGGCCCCATCAGACCATCCTTACCTCCTTTGACCAGCGGCGTTCGAGCGTTCACCTCTTAACTCAGTGATGCATACCTTCTTCAGTCAGACAGGCAGCTAGTGGAGTCAGCCAGAAAGTTCTGCCTTTGTGGAGACCGCATCGCGGCCGTGCAGACCCGCCGAAATGCATTTTAACGGGGGTGCAAAGTGCATAGGGTGCAACTGCATAGCCAAAGGCTGTATACAGGAGGAGTCGGAAATAATTCTTCCTTCGCGAAACTCTTTTCTTTTCGCTCTTTACTTTTCTCTGTCCATTCTCTCCTCTTATCCTGTCTCTTTTCCACCGAAGTCCATCGTGGTCGGCGCACGCACAATTCGAGAGGGAAGAGAGCGTTGTTGTAGAGAAAGAAGGAAGCAGACGGAAGAGGGACAGAAAGAGAAACGTGGTGGAGCAACCGGTAGGAGGCATTGAAAGCGACGCATTCAAGCGGACCGTATTGAACGGCGGCCACATTTCGTGCTATTCCGACGGAGTGGAGTCCTTTTATATGCGTCGTGCTCGTTGGGTTCGTTGGTCAATCCGTCGGCAGATCGGATACACCGTTACCTGCGCAGGTTCGAGCAACAGCCTGATCTCTTGCAACGCGCCAACCTTTGAGTTCGCCGAAACATTAAAAAAATCTGACGCGAAGGTCTGGTGAACGGCTGACGAGGATCGAGCGATTGTTTACCAAGAGCTTGTAAAGCGTCTCTTGGAAGAATCACGAAACAGTATGAAGACTGGTAATAAGTCACTCCCTTTACGATCGTGCCTAAAAATTATTAGCCTCGATACGCCGGCTGTAAACAAGGTGTGCCGATGTATTTTAATGAGAAGAATAGAGACGAGATGAAACTCCGTCCTTGCTTATCCAGCATGACGACTTTTATCCTTAAAGCAGAATATGGAGCAGGATCGTTGGGAGATTTTAAAACCGCAATCCACCGATGTGAGATCAAAGGAAGCAGCTGGGCGCGCTCACCTCGACAATTACCAGCAAGAGGAGCCTCGAGAACAGAGTCAGACAGGAAAGAGTGGACATTCTTAGCCTGTTTCCGGAAGCGCGTGATGGTCCTTTTACATACCAGGGCGCATCGCGCGGGATATCTTGGACGACAATCCGCTTAGGGAAGAAGTAGACCAACCTAACCCACCAATCCTCTATAAACCGCACCCCTCGTACTTCACTCCTCCCTCAGAGTCCACGCCTATCTCCGCCTTATTCCATGGCTTTTCTTCTTTTGAGTGTCACTCGGCGAACCCCATCTCACCCCTCCATTACTATACCTTCTCTTTGTGCTCGTGGAATTTGAAATTGTCTCGCGACTCACCGTGTCAACGCCACTGTAGTCAATTTTTATGTACCTCGGACGATCTTATTTGCATTTCTCCACGGAAAAGGGAATTTTATCTTTCAGGTAGATTTTTCGAGATGCCAACTAAATTCACGTGTAACGTATGAATAGCGTCTACCGAGATCCAAGGAGAAGTAAATTTCTTTCGATTTAAACGAAAAATAATGCAGATTGTTGATAATGTTGAATGTAGTTACATGCCAATATCGCGGCTTACATCATTCTCACGTGTAAGTGCACGGGGGAAGATTGACGGTAGTATGGAATTTTGAAAAAAGAGCGAAACTTCGTGTTTAGTTTCCAAATATCACCGCAACCGAAATCATTTTTCCACAAGATTATTCTGTTCTGATGTCGCAGCCGCGAAATTAGATGGGCGTACACCGGGCTAGTTGCACGCGGGTAACGAGAGCTAGGACCGCAGGGAGGATCTGTAGAGGCGGTGCGTAGAAAACGCATAGAGACGGGTGGGCGCGGTGTTACGCACTCTAAAACCATCCTGGAAGGTTTTTACTAGCAACACCGACTGCTGCTCTCTCCTTCTCTCCTTCTCTCCTCCCAGCATGGCACTCTCTCTCGCGGCGCAGGGAGTTTTTAATTAGTCAGGTAATTCCAGAAAGCCTATTCCCGCATAGCGGGAGATTTGTTTCAAGAGAGACCGAGAAAAGGTATAGGTGGGTAGGGGTCGGGAAGAAATAAAGGGAGAACAAGAGGTCAGAGGTTGGAGGTGGATGCTGGGAGAGGGCAGATGGTATGGATAAGGAGAAAACGAAGGTACCGAAAGTTGGAGAAAGGCAGACGGACTCAGAAGCTAGCTACTGGAAAACGAGAAGAAGCAGAAAGGAGAGGGAGAGAGAGAGAGAGAACGTAGAAACGAAAGCGAAACACGTCGAGACGAGGAGGGGTCGGACACAGTGGAAGAGGCTGGAGAAGCCCAACAGAGAGGGCAAAGAAGAGGATAAAGGGGTTAGAAAGAGGGTAAGAGAGAGAAGAAACGAGGCTCAGTTGTCTGAATACCGCGACTAAAGGGCGGTTCTCAGCCTCTTAACCGCTGTAACGTGGAAAGGCACGACTCTACTTCGGCGCTACCTCGGCAAAGTTTACCTCGCTAATTCACCTCGCCTCCTGCTTCTCGCCCTCTCGCTTCTCCGCCAACCTCCTCCTCCTCGTCGTCCGCACGCGCGCCAGAGGAACCGAGTGAAAAAGAGCAAATTTGACCGTGGCGTGGAGAAGCGCGTGGCCGTCTCTGTCCGGTTCCTCTCATCGTGCACCTGCTCTACTCGCGCTCCATCTCGTACCTTCTTCCCATCCCTTCGTCGTCCACATCCTTTCGCCATACGCACACCTACTAAACTCCCGAGGAAGAGCGCCGACTGACTCGGCGCGCCCGTGCATAATTAGAGGGCTCGCGCCGCACCGTAGGTAGAGGAAGCAAATATTTTGTAAGCGCGGAGTATTATCGCCGGACTTTGATCCTCTCGCGAGGAGGGCAGAGGCGAACGAGGAGGGTGGAGTCGATCCTTCGCGTCTCGCCGAGCAGAATGAACGAGCTCAGGATGTGCTTAAAAAAGATGAGAAAAGATCCGATTTAGGGATCCTCAGCTGTTGCTTGCGCAAGGCTACGCATAAGTTCGAGGCTACGATTTTGTGACACAGACATTTTTCTACGTACTTTCTGCGTGTGATTCTGGGGAGAAAATATCCGATTGGTCGGTCCACAATCTAGTTCTTGAATTTTATCAGTAGCACTGACCAATCGGGATAAACGACGATTGTACGATGGCTTTCTACGGCGCGGTACAATACGGATCGTACGCGAATGAAATCTTACGGCTCGCAAAATTTAGACACTACTTCCAAGATCGTTATTCGCATATGTTCACGAAAGATCTGAGTTAGTTTTACTTATGCCCTAGACGCGCAAAAGAGTCTCCTCTTACTTCATCATCGACTACCTACGACCTTGAAAAACAGAAGAGCCCACTTGAAAATTCTGACGAATGCTCGCCAGTCACCGTCCCATCGTGATTCATCCTAGAAAAACGATCCGTCGACGATGACCACAAAGGATTGGAACGACGTGGCTAGCATTTCACGCAGTACCTCAACCCCTTCTAAGCCATTTCGTGCTCTTGCGAACCGGGCGCGCGAGGACCATCAACCGAGCGAATGAGTCGGCGAATGAGCCTCCTACTAGCGTCTCCCGTGTCGCATCCAGTCCAAGCAACGGCCTACGAACGAGTCTCCGGAGACGGCAATGATATTCTCTTTCTCGCGGATAGACTCCCGTAAAAGGAGCGCGTGGCGATGAAACGAGACGGTAGTAGTAGCAAACGAATCGGCGGCGCGTTCACACCCTCTCACACCCCCCTCGACAATTTTCTCCAGGCTATCGGGGCGTCTATTGGCGTCGCGGCGGAAGTCCTCTAACCGTCGTTTGTAATCGTTCTGTCGGCGCCACTAGCCAGAAGGGTAGAGCTTAGGTACGCCAGTGGGTCGAAGGAGGACGGCGCGCGGTCGCGATACGATTGTTCTTTTATCGCGTCGTAACGCGGTCCGCGCCCGAGGTCGTTTCCGAGGCACCGCACGTACTATTCCGCATTCGCGATAACGATCGCGAAAAACGGCCATCGGTATCGCCTTTATTTATACGAGCCCGGGTCCGCGCGCGAAACAAAAGCTCGGAGAGACGGTGGTGTGGCCAGGCGGAACGGGAGGGTGAGAAAGGATGGAGGACCGCATCGAGTCTACTCCACCGTTCACCGATAATATTCGCCCTCCAAGTCCCTCATTTTATTTTTTAATGCGGCTCCGAGCGAATCTCCACTTTTATATATACGACTACTCGACAGGATGGATTCTCGATGACGATCACCCTCTTGGATTCTCCAAGATCATCGTGACAAGTGCGCGCGAGAGATGCACGCGCATGCCGATGCCTCAGGCTCACAGCCTGCCGGCGCATAGCGCGCGGTACTTCTGCCCTGCGCGCCTTTTGTAACTGCCAGCGGGCCAATCTAAGTGACGTACGGGCTTTGCAGGACCTCGCGACCTCATACCGCAACCGCCATAATCATTTCATACACAATAGTCGCGCGCTAGTCGCGCGGCGCAAGGCTGCTTCGCGCCGGTCGCCGTGCCTGGCAGAAAGGGGTGGACCCAGCCAGACTGGTGGCGAGACCTGGCAAGACTAATGGCCGCAATTTGTACCTACGCCTACATTCCGTGTAGCGAGCGTCGGTGCACGCGTGATCGACGAATTTCCACACAGATTGCGAGCCGACTCTTCGACCCTGCCCGTAGATTAGCACTCCTCGAGGTGCCCATTCGACCGTTCCGAACGAAGAATTTCATCCGGGGTTCGCTCGTTCGTTAGTGTCCGGATTCGAGTGGCCGCGAGACGGGCTTGATTCGAAAGTTCCTCGATTCTCAGGAGACTGACTGTCCTCGACTTGGAAATGTCTCGAGCTGGGGTATTTCACGATTGTTAATAGACTGCTCGTGTCGAGCAAGCGTGCATCACCTCTGTTACGTGTTTAAAGTGAAAGCAGGATCGAATAATCGCGAGGTGCATGCCCTTCCACGCTAACTTCGATATAGCGTGCTAGATTAATGATTCGTCAAAAATAAGAGAAGGATGAGAGAAGAGAGGGAGAAGAAGAAATCACATTTACGGGACTTCGGTGAAATAATTGCCACGGGCTGCTCCAAGCATGTGTGTGTATAATTGACCACAATGAATGGCGATGATAATAATAATAATATATATGCCTGAACTAAAAGCATCCAAAAATTGCGAACAGGTGCCAGAGACGCGGGTCGGAGTGGTGAGAATAAGGCGAGAAAGAAAGGAATCGGGTGCAAAGAGTCAAAGTGGTGCGCGGTGGTTGGAAGAAGAGGGCAATGCACATTGGAAACGACAATGTGAGATATGAGGTATAGGACCTATAAAACTTCCGCGCGCGACGTCGGCCTGGGAAAGATAACACCGGCATAAGTTATGAGCCGAGTAAATAAATAGAATAACAGAATGGAAATGAAAGAGGTGAGAACGTGCGAGCAAGCGAACGAACGAACGAACCCCGCGGGTGGTGGCGCGCTCTCGAAATCTGATTGCGAATAGGGACGCATGCCGTGCACGGCGGATACGAGGGAAATTCCACGGACACAGTGCCAAATCGAATTAAGCCAAGGCTACCTTGGTGTGAGTGGAAAAAAATGCTTTTTTCATCCCCGGACCTGCGCGTGGTGCCCCGCGGCGACGAGACTTCTCTAATTTCGTAGAATTGTTTCCGATGAATGGAGCAACTCGCATTGTAATGGCAACGCGTTCATATCTAGGGGTGCGCGCCCCTCGCGCACGATGTTCCTAATTTTTTGCAGATTGAATTTGAAGGGAATTTATATTGCGCAGGGGTAGAATAAAAAAAAATGATACTCATCCGAGGACTTTCCAGGCAACGTAATACTCTCGAGCGAGTTAATGTTATTTTGTTTTCCTTTGTACATAATGCAATACTCTGTTCTTTTCGAAGCAGATAATGCCGACGTTTCGCTATTGCTCGTGAACAATGCGGCGTTTCATTACAATTAGAGCACTTTATTTGGCCGATAAAATTGCCCGTTGCGGTTAACTATCGATTAGTGTAAAATACGGTGGATATCGTTGACTCGATAGTCCACGTATCCAGGGAATAGCCGTAATGTTGATTCTCGTGTTGCTTCAAATTTCATTGCAACGCGCGCTAACCCACCCTAAACACGAAACATTCTGTTCTCAACGATACATATTACGTTACAAGGGAATAATATCGCCGTATTCTATTTGCCTTTTTGTCCGATTAGCGGGCGGTGAATGAATGTTGAGAGTAAACTACTTTCAAAAATGAAAGGTTAGTCGATAATGGGCTGGCAACTGAGTCGCGCGCAAAATATGTATTTGCGTTACGTAAAAATAAAATAAATTGTAACAAAAACATTTCGCGCTTATCGTGTCGCGTATTCACCTCATCGTCGTCGTCGGCAGTGGAGCGAGCAGTATATTAGTAGGCAACGAATAATATTGGCGCCCAGGGAAACTTCGGAATCTGAAAGTTTGCACGCGAAGCGCATCTCTCCCGCCTCCATTTTCTCAGGATGAAATATTAATGTCGAAGAGAGGTTTTAAAATACAAGCGGATTTGGTGTAAATAATTCACAGTCCTCGGCTTCGGCTTTCGTCATCGGACAGCGGTAGGGTTCTCTGATTTACCCAACCGAGTTCTTAATCTCTGTTCGCACAAAATTACGAGCACAGCACCTGTAATGTTGAACAAAGTGCGTGCTCGTGTGTCCTTGTCATCCGTATTACGACCCCACTTATTTTTATGTTTCAAATATTTACCTTTTTGAGGCTTCAAAAGTGTCGTAATTAAACAAATTAATTTAACCATTGCGCCAAAAGTACAAGATACCTCTTACTCGCGACAAGATACACTCTAGATTCGTTCTACACGTCACAACTCTCCCACCATCCACATTATCCATCGAAGCTCATTTTAAAAAACAAATAATCTACCCGTTGAATATGGATATATCGTCGATCGTTGCGAAAGAATAATATCGAGCGCTTGACGTTTGCCCCTAAGAGCAATCGAAAGGTCTTAAATCAGGAAGCATTCTCGGAAATAAATAACCGTCCGTTCGGGTGCTTTTTGTTAGTAGATCGAGACTCGAGTGCCGCCCTCCCGTTCGTTTGGGACGAGAGAAATGGGAACGAGTGGGTAGGAGTAGAGAAGGCTGAAACGTGTGTGCGTGCGTGTGTGAGGGAGAGAGAGACAGAGAGAGAGAGAGAGAGAGAGAGAAAGAGATATCGTGGTACAGGAGGGGAGAGACAGGATGGAAGAATGGTAGCAGGATACGTGGGAAGGTTTTCGAAAAGTTCGTAGCCGGTTGGCCGTTCGCGTAGCGAAAAGTTATTATTCCAATCAATTTCTCTGGAGCAGTAGCGCGCACACAACCTGTTTAAAGTTGGCCGGAAACGAGGTGAAGCTGCGAAAGCTCGATGGCGCGAGGAGCCCCTGCCCCTGCCTCCGTGGGCGGTACCGAGCGGCAGATCCTCGACAAATCTCGCCGTCTCTACGGCCCTGTCGCAACTTCTGATTTATCAGATCACCCCGTCGATTCTCTCCGTAGGTACGTTAGCCACGTCGTTTGCTGACCTTCGAATCGTGAGCACGGAGTCGGACATAAAAGTCGAGGAAAAGAAAGTCAAGGCTCGCTCCATCGCGAAGCACGTGATTCTCTTCTTGTTTTCTACTCCGTCTGTCTTTTACAAAGAAGGTTTTAATCGATTTCGAAAGATCGGATGTCGTTCTCGTTGACGTAGTAGATCTCTATCGTTTATATTATTGTGCTTCGGAGAGACGGCCGCCGAACAATTGAAATCCCACGGTGCACGCCCGTAATAAAGGTGTCCATCCTTTGGTCACCGCAAGTTCAGATTGATCAAATCGACCCGAATCAGTTCTCGATTGTATTTTCGCCACGTCGTCCGTTGTTTCTCGTATTGAAGTTATATTGAAAATATTAAAGTTGTATTAAAGTTTCAGACGTGCTCCGCGCGCGGGGCTAGTAGTCCTCCTTCGGTAGAAATATCCAGGAAGATCCAGGAAAAGCGTCAGAGAGGGAAGGGGGAGGGGCTAACGTAGAGAAACGAAAGTCTCTTTTATTCGATGGCAGGGCCTCTGTTTTATCTCTACTTGGAATAACTGTCGTAGAAAGTAGTTTTTCGGCGAAAGGAAGTGTCTATTTGTTGAATTCTCGATTAACAATAAATTCGCGCTATCTAGCATTCTAAATATCTAGCTTTAGTAGTATTTTATACGTGAGACAAAACAAGTAGCCGATTACTGGAACAATTATCGCATTTATGGTAAGTCAACGTGACACGTAAAATTACGAGATTCGCGAGTATTCCGATTGGTCCCATCGTGTGTTTTTCTCGGTACGCGTCGCATTCCATTTATATTACCGCTTTGAATGCAAGCGTATATTTTACCTCAGCTCGCAATTTTTTTCACGCGGCAATGTCACGAGGATATTTCGCGACTGTGTTGGTGCTATAATGAGTTAAGGCCAGTTAAGTACGGCGATGAATCATAGATGACGCAATAAGACTCATTAGCCCGTGGTCTCGCGTGCGCAATTTTTTCGCGTTAATTTTACTCCGCGAAGTCTCGAGCTGTCCGTGGAAAAGTTTATCACACCTAGGAAGTAACGGTCTCATCGCGAAAGGACCGTGGACCGTAATAATACACATGTATACTGGACGACAAATCCTGTTTCTTCTCTCACCATCGTTATAAAAGAACGATGGATGAAGTATACAATATCGGCCGAGCATCGAGATCGGATTTTCTCGCGCAGGGACGAAAATCAAATTTCAAATCTCTTCCGTCCTACAAAACCGACCGATCATCGGCCAGGATTGCTAATTGGATCAGCTGCAATAATGGTAACGGGCGGGCAGGATGTAGTAGTTGGGAGCTTACACGAGAAAAGCAGATATCGGAATTACTCCGACTCTGTGCCCGTGCACACACATCGCGAGGATGATTTAGTTCTGCCGGGTTGGATACCGGTGAGGTCGTGTCCTCTGGGGCAGGAGGGACGAGGCGTAGGGCGAGAAGGAAGGAAAAAGAGGGATGAGAGAGAGAGAAAGAGAAAGAAAAGGAGAGAAGGGTAGTGGATGTAATTACATGGAAAAAATTCCAGTCAGGCGAAGCTCGCGCGCGCGCGTTCTCGTTGTTGAGTTAGAGTCGCGTTGTGTAGCGTGCCTTGACTTAGAAATCGGCCGGGCAATCATCCAATCACGTGCCTCGCACTGCCGGGACTACCTTCCAATCAGATCCTATCGAAATCTCAGCGGGCCAATCAGCGACCATCGGGCACGCTCCATCCAAATTGCGCGCTATTTTTAAATATTAACCTTCAACGCTCTGTCCCTTGCGAACAAAAGAACCTGAAGCTGTAGACTCGAATAGGGTGTAGACTAAAACCAAAGAAGGGGGAGCATGAAACAAATGCGATGAGATTAGGTGCGATTAACGAGGTCGAAAGGGTGATTTAGAAATTAGAAAGCGTCTTGGGTTCCTTCTTTGCAGCGAATGCGATGGACAGTATGCACTTATCGTTGTCACAGGCACTTTTCATTCACTGCTGTGATCAGATTACATCACATCACTTCAGAAGTAGAGAAGAATCTCATTGGATTACCTAAAGTAGACGAGAATACGATTGGACGAATTGAACTGAACCGATCTGAATATTTCACTTGAGCTGGGAAACTATCTGGTGCAATTGAAACGAATGAGAAGAAAGTACGAGGGAAAATCTTATTGCTTCGTTAATGACGAGCACGGCTCGAATCCACGAGGTTCCAAAGGTTATGCGCACCAGTTCATTATTAATGATCGCTATATAACTAATTGTCCTGTCGACTGACGCGAATTGGGAATGAAGCGAATTAACATACTGCATAATCTATGCGAATTCTCGTATAGCGAGCGAATCTATGCGCGGACTCGTTAGCTCGAACGTGGATGCTCGCACTTTTCTCGATGTATTCAGGACGCGGAAGCGTGTAATGAAAATCTACTATTCAACGGATACTCGTTAATTATAACAGATTCGGTACGTTCAATGACCCGCTCTAAATTCACGTATGTAAATACCGAAGGAAGGCCCGTGACAGAAAATTGTGACGTGACTCCGGCGAGAAAGGCGAGCGAGGATGGACACGAGCGGAAGGATCCAGCGGGAGGAGTATGATTTTTTAAAGCAGCGTTTCGTGGACGGTCTGCTGAGAAAATTAGCTCCCACCGTAGCGAAAGGTAGCACGGAAGTAGCTAGCTAAATATAATTACCTACATCGTACGGCCATACAAGCCAGTTTACGTTTATAATTTCCTTTGAGCTCGTAAATTCCATTTATGAAGGCCCAGCGCTTTGAATACAGAACAACACATGCATTTAAAAGAGCTAGTTTATCTTCATTCGACGTTTCGCGAAAGGATTAAATCGCCTAAAAAGCGGACTTCCTTGCTACGGTTATTGCGCGTTCGCATCAGTCTGCCGGATGTTGAATGTGGGAGGGGAGAAGCAGCGTATATTTCCTTCTTCCGTTGTGTTTCTCCGTTTACAAAAATTTTACTGCAATCGTGTAAATAGATCGACAGAATCAACGAGATTAGGAAGCAGCTTCGGGACGTGCCTCGGTCTTTAATACGAATTACCAAATGCAATTGTCGAGTCGTACTTTTTTAGTTCGCGATGATAAATCGAATCTGCCGAAATATGTTCGGGACGAGATTTAAAAACGGACCGCGCGATTCGTGACTGGAAATAAATCGACGATAACATGAATAACGGAAACGTTATTTTTGAAGCAACATATTGATGACACATGCGCTTTATTTTTGGACGATAGCCTAGATGTGTAATGGACAGCTTAGCTCGTGAATATTTGATAATTGAGTCGAAGGCATATTTTCGGTACGAAAAGGTTTTTATAAATCGAATGGAGTTAATATTACATCGTGGCGTGTGGCTATTTAATCTATTCGTCCCATTAGTGCAAACCTCGTTCAGTGGTAAAAAAAAATTGTTTTAATCAAACTCAGGATTATCTTTAAATGCTCGTGGAAAATTCTCGTTAATATCGAACTACCACTTCACTTTATTCCGTGTCTCTTGTAACGAGCACTCGCGCCGGCGTCACAAAGCAGCTTCGGAAGCTATGCAGTTTGCTTTACGACGAACACCTTGAATTATATTTACGTGATGCACTGACGTCAGCACCGTCGTGAATATTTTAGTACCAATCGGCCACGCCCCAGTGATGCGAATCGATTTGGGCGCAACAGTTGCGGAAATATCTTTACAGGTCGCCCCAGTCTCGTGCGATTCGTTACATCGAATAGGCAAACAGTCCCCTAAAAATAATAATCACCTTGTTTCGTGGTTCGATGGAGTGAACGTGCCATTCGTGTTTTATTCTGTAGGGAGAATGGGTGTGGCAATTGAAGCTAAGCTGACTGTTTCATTACAAGTCTCTCGGAAAAGCGCGAGGCGGACAATAGAATGGCGAAGTATCAGAAAAATATCGGCAGCCGAGAGAAAGCTTAGGTATATCGTATTTAATTGGAAACCAGTGAATTATAGATAGTTTACAATGCGAGTGGTTAACAATAAATCCATATAATGCACATTTATTCGAGATCTTCTGTGTATCGCGAGTGCTTCGTTAGCGGGAGCTCGAATATTTCCACAAAATTCAATGGTGCAGTCTGGAAAGCCGGGAAATAAAATGGAAGGGCACGATTCGCACGAAGGTGCGCATTGTTCGTGGAACAAAGCGGATTTGCGTGCAATCGATATGCGTCGATGATTCGAAGGTCACCTCTCTTTTTTCATAATAATTTGCAATATTTTCTAGGTTATCGTAATCGAGGACGAAAAAGGAGCAGAATATTGTCCGTGGGATAATAACGAGCTGCCTCGATAACTCGTTAACGATACTATGCTTTATTAATGTTAGACGAAGTACGATTGCACTAACTATCTCGGGATAATGGACGGCAACGCATTGTTAATACAAACACGGTGAAAAGCGGGGGCATACGGAGAGCTTCAGTTGGCTGTAAATAGGAGACTTTAAAGATTCATCGACGTCAATGCACGCGAATTTAAACATTCACCGGTATGATCGGTCGTTCCAAGCTTGACATCGGAGCGTAGAGCTCCCGTGGTACGCCGTTTGTCCTCGTGCACTCGGCACAGGTAATTATAGACCAATCTAGGCCATGTAAAATTTAACTTTTAATTATTTAAAAACTTTGAATAGTCTGGCGATTATGATGCAATTCGAGCTCGAACAAGAATTAACTGTGGCAAGGATATCCAACGTGAGTTTCGTTTAACAATCGGGACACGGTTTCATGAGAACCTGACTGGCAGATTGGACAAGCGGAAAAATGTTAAGCGGCATCCGCGGACATAAAAAGAGGGTGGGAGTGAAATTATTCCGCAAAAGTGCACTTTATCCTCGATAGTTTCAACGCCAGAAAATTAAACGCGACCTCTCGTAAAAACAAAGAAACAGAATTAACGCGACCTTTCTAAAGGACCGTATCCGTGCACGTTACCCTCGTTCGATCTTCGATCTTCGACTCGCGTGCCGGAGCACTTCCGCGTTGCTCGAGATTAACAAACGATCTTCGACAACTGTGACATCATCGACGTCAAGCATTCCCCGAAGAAGCTTCTCGTGTAAAATTTTTCTCTAGCGCCTCGTCGCATCCTCGCACTGTGTCGTCGCGGCGCGTCTTCTCACCCAGCACGAACCACGACGGGAGACTACGTTGCCGGTGCTTCGACGCGCGCTCGCAGGATGCATCCCGACGTGCATCAAGGGGAAGTTGTCGCGGAGATTCTCCAATTTCAGGAAGTCGATAGCACGCCCGTGGTGGTGCGCGCCACCGAAGAAGAAGTCATATTTCATGCAACTGCCAGGCCGCAACACCCGGCCATATCGCCCCGACAAACTATTCCACGATGTCTCGCGTCAAGATGATTAGAAAACTTCGATTGCCAGATTACCCTCACCTACCGTCATGGCCGAGGCAATGATGGCGAGGGGGTGAGTCCGATCGTGGTGATTTATGAACTACCCCCGAGCTTTATTGACGTCGATTCTACGCACCCGTGGAATTTAAAACGTTTCGATGTCCCGCGCGGTCTTCCACATCCGTCTCCAACCATCTAGAGCCCCCTCCACCTTTTCATCCCCACCTCAAAGTTACTATCCCACCCTCGCCCGTTACACGCTCGACACGACAAATACGAAGATAAATTGCGTCGCGAGACAAACGCCGATATCGCGATAGCTCCTTCCTTTGTAAATTTTATGAATCCGAAGGATTCCCGTGTTTGGAAAAGTGACGTTCGGCATCGGGGTTGAGGATGCCCGTTCTGCGGCTGTTTCGAATGAAACAAGAAGAAGATTCATTGCTTTGCATTGTAAAATACGAGCGTGAGTTTGTCTTTTGGATAGGATAGGAATATTTTACAGTTGCATAAGCGTTCTGGAATAGCATGAAACAAGGTTTGTTAAGCTAATTGTTAGGTTATCTGCTGTAGTTTGTGCGAATAGCGTAGATATTTTTCATTTTTTTTTTGTTTCCAGAGTCAGGTTTCATGCAAGGGGGGAAAAAATACAAAACGAAGCTGTAAGGCTTCTTTTTTTACGTTCCAGTATCAACGCTTTCTCACGTTACGATATTCTACTTTTCGCTTCTGCTATTGCAGAAATCTTCGTTTCGAACGAGAAGATCTCCCCCGTGCGTCAAAGGGATTTAGATTGTCTCGATAGAATTGTTCTAGAAATTTTGCCCAGTGAAAATGCGAAACAGGATGAACCAAGATGCCCGAAATGAGAATTCTCGCAAGGCTGGCGAACCTTCTCGGGACGGGTCGAGAATACCGAGGGCATCTGGAGAAGGGTAAAAAATAGAAAATGAATTCGAAAAACGTCATTACGGAGGGATGCATTTGCCGCTTCTAATTACACCGTGAGGCACCTGCGAAATGCTGCGCGGTGGAACCTTCTACGCTTGAAAGGGCAACAGCGTCTCGTCTATTGCTCCTTCGAGAATGCGGGAGAAAAGATGGCGAGTAAAAGCGGAAAGGTACAGAAAGGAAGAATGAAACAAAGAGAGAAACGAGAGGAGGGTGAGAGAGAGAGAGAGAGAGAGAGAGAGAGAGAGAAAGAGGGAGTGAAGGAGAGAAAAAAAGAAGGAAGGGGCTCCAACAAACGTCATTACGAAGCTGCATTTTCTCTGCTAATTACACCGAAATACCCTCCAGGATCTCTGTCGTCTTCTCGGTTAATTGGTTAAATTCTCCACCTTCTTCTTTTCCGCCTTCCATGCCCTCGGCCGCACCGGAAGCCGACGACAAGCTGAGGGCATTTCATTCTTAACGACCTCCGCCTTAACCTTACCGCGAGAGATTCGACCCCGTTTTTCCTTCGAAGGACGTCGTTGCCTTCCGGGGTGGCTGCTGCTCCTGCGGGCGTCGCGGCGTCGACGTCTCCACCCAACTAAGGGCGCCCACGGGGATGCATTTGCGATGCAGTCATTGTTTCGACGATTCGAAAGGATTTCCGAATCAACGTACGCGCCTCCTCGTCTTTAATTGTCGTGGACCTCCCTGAAGAGAGGGTTTTCTTAAGGGCGATACACGAGGGGCGAAGCATGAATCCTGGAAAGGCACTGTGCTCTTGAATACTTTATTCTCCTGCCTCTTTTTCTTAGAACGAGCACAAAGAACGGGGTGGTTAACCTTTCATGTGAATTGTCGACGAATGCCATTGATTCGAGGAAAATTTGGATTTATCGAGCAGAAGGTAACTTTGTTACCACTGTACTTTGTTATTTTGGACGATCGTCGTAAATGGAAGAAATTGAAGTCAAAGTAAATTAGACTTGGCGATAATACGCGATGATTATCTTTAAATTGGACGGTGGGAATTAACGGTTGCTAAATGTAAGTATAGCGACTTATTTTCTGCACGCTGTTGTTCTCGTATCTTATCGAACTTTGGATTATTTTTACTTAAAAAGGAAAAAGCATATTCAGATTTCGTATGCTGTTGTTACTGTTTCTTCTTCCTATCTGTATACGAGAGAATCGGCACTCGTAGAGCTTGGTAGAAGCAAAACTAACCGTGCGGGTTATGCATGAATAATGGGGAAGGCGCAGTTGAAAAACGCTCGTGGACGTTGGCATTTGTCACTAAATAAATCACGGCACGACGCGGACGACATATAGAATGTAATCCAAATAAATTCCTCGGAGATAAAATCGTGGAGAGGCGCACGTAGCGCGGCACGCTAGTACTCCGGTAGTGCGTTTAGATGTTTTAAGTAATAGCGAGATAAGCGCAAAAGTGATGAGAGTGTTTCAAGCGACATAGAAGTGTGTAACAGTAGGATGGTATGAGTCGAGTAAATGACAAGCGAACGAATAAATAACTAAAACGCTGGAGAATAAGCACACAACGAGAGATATTTTCCCCGACGTGGAAAATGAAAAGCGTCAAGTGTCACTAACTTGTAAAGAGAGTTCTCTGCCAACAGATTCGTTTCGTCGGTTAATAAATCCAACGGTAATTTTCTTAATTAAAAGCACATCCAAATTACTCCGTGTTTATCACCCCTGTAATTTTAAACGATTCGATAGAGCCGTTCATTTCTCGTAAACTTTGATCCGAGACCTTAGAGAGAAAGAATTAGGATTGAATATAAAAACTGATTTTATCGGAACAGTGAGCTGCTTTTATTCTTCCGACAAGCGTAGCTTTTTATGAAACTCTGCATGGCTCGGTGGAACGATAAAATTTGTTCAACGATACCTCACCGTTTCGATTTTCATCAATTTGAAATACGCTTGTACGAGTACGAGGGTACTCCGATATCGTGAAAGAATTAGCGCAGGCTCTCGTGAAACTTAATTTAGCCGAACAAACGACTTTCGCGCGTCGTAGCGTCGCGAAGTGGCATGGAATGGCGCGAAGGAGAGCGCGTTAGGCGAAAGAAGGGTAGGGATACAGATTGTAGAGAGTCAACGAGGAGATTTCGACGAATTATTCCCTCTGGTGCTTCCTCCACAATTCCGTTTATATCGTCGCCCATAATATCCTTCGTTTTTAAATTTTCGCGCGACCCTCCTCCTCTTCGTTCTCCTTCACCGCTCGCCGTGCAAGCGGCACGAAATGCTGCAAGATTAAACTAGAGTTGAATCTTGCAAAATACGAGAAAGATCGAGAGATCGAAGACCGCTCATCGCGAGCAAGAGTTCCACGGAACTCTGTGGAGCATCTCGTGCGCTTTTCCATTCCTCCACCCTTTCTTCTTCCTTTCGTCATTCGATCGTAATGGAAACGGTGCAAATTCTCCGTAGACATTCGCGACGAATACCGGGCGAGGGTAGCACGCCTACGACCCCTCACCTCGAAGGTAATTTCCCGGCATTATAAAAACAGCAAGCGGTGGTACGTGTAAAGCGAATAAACCGTCGGTGAAATCCACCTGGGATTCGTTTACGACGGAAGACGGGATCGGTGACAGGGTGGCATGTGGTAGAGAGAGAGAGAGAGAGAGAGAGAGAGAGAGAGAGAGAGAGAGAGAGAGAGAGAGAGAGAGAGAGAGAGAGTAGAGGAGGAAGGAGGTCAAAGAGTAACGACCAATCGAACGACAACGATTAGCATGGGAATTTCCGCGGAATTCTCCGATCGCAGGCACCGGGAGAAAAGCACCGATAGCTCCAGGTTGCTCGAGGAAGGTGATAAAACAAGGGAACGATGAATCGAAAATACCGAAGATTTCAAGAGGTCCTCGGGAGTGTAGGACCTCGATTATCGTAGAAAGTCGAGGACGCGCGAGAAACGTTTCTCACGGTGGAAGATTACGCGAGAAGATGCGCCAGTAGCATGGGTATAAAGGAAAATCGGTTGGAGAATAAAATTGCAAGTGCCCTCTCTCGCATCTCGCAACCACGGTGCTGTCGGACAGTGCGTTTCGAAGAGAGGTATTCCTCGTTGCAATAAACCAGGACGAGGTGCTATCAAGATCTACGCATCCACGTGGCCAGAGCAGGATGTATCGGCCCGTACCGTCGAATGTCCGAAGGGGAGTGTGCTGGCATGCGTGCACTGATTTCCAGACACCTACGGAACGGGCACTTCGCCGAGGAAAGTAAACGGAGCCGTACAACGGGCCAGGTATACGTGCAAAACGAACGAATGGCTTCTGGAAATCAGCTGGGAGTCGTTTACGGTGGAAGAAACGCCACACCGCCGCCGGATGGCAGAGGATTCGAAGGGGTCGGACGCCGAGAGAAAGGAAGAGGAGAGAGAGAGAGAGAGGGTGGAGAAGGCGGGCCGGAGGGGCGTAAAACAATAATAGAACGTAATGGATCGGCAGTCGGCACTCTAACTTCACCTCCGTGGGTCGATGCCGCATCTCCTTCCTTCCTTCTCCCCTGAGGATTCTCGAGACGCCAAAAATGCATCGCGCAAGAAGCCCGTGGCGAGGGACGAGCGGTCGAGGGAAGTAAAAGTCCCAAGTGGAAGCCCAGGATCTTCCAAGCGAGCTTGTCGGTTCGAGGGTTGCTTTTTTAAATTACTCTCGTGTAATATTAATCCGGATAGAGAGTCTCGTAATAGAGCTCGCGAAGGTACGCGACGAGTGCACTGCGTTGTTTCAGCGAGGTCATTTTTACGCGCTGAAAGTGCTTTAGTCTTTCGAGCGTGGGTGAGCAAATTGAATGGATGCTGGGCTACCAACGATTTCGCTCTCAGGCTGACTATCGAGATGTTTTCATCCTATGCGAATCTCACTTTCGTATCACGTTACTTGCCTACGTGTTTCTCCGATTATATAATTTATATTGCCAATTCTAATAGCTTTCTCCTCTTATTGAAAATACACACGGGTGAAAAATTCTCTTTTTCTACTAACTTCAATTCATCCTGGAGATTCAATTATACCGGAGCTTGTCCTTTTTCGAGTGAACATTTGTTTACGGACGAGTCGGAGTATTACTGTTGCAATTTTGGCGCGCGGATCTCCGAGAGCGGTAATTTAAACCGCGTCAGTCAGACTCACTGCCTACGGGACGAAGAGACTCGGACGAGGAGGGAAAACGAACAAATGACTTCTGGAAATCAACTGGGATTTGGTTGCGAGTGCCAGGCGGAACAGGGGGCGAGGCGTCGGCGTCGGTCGGGGAAGAAGACGAAAAAGATGGGGCGAGAAGAGAGCAAAGGGTGGTAGGTGGGCAAGGGAGGATAGAATAGAAGTATTGGACGGAAAGGGCTGGAGTAAAGAAGTAAAGAGGAGGGTGGCTGCCTATTCGCGTGTCCTGCCTGCCCGACGCGAGATCCTAGCCAGAAAAGGAGCGAAGGACACGGAAGTGAAGAAAGAGAGAGAGCGACAGAGAGAGAGAGAGAGAGAGAGAGAGAGAGAGAGAGAGAGGAGGAAGTAGATTCAATAAGAGTGAGTGAACAAACCACTCGGTGAGTGAACGCAACGCCGACTCTCTCGTATCTAACCTCCCCTCCCCGCTGCCAGGCAGAAACTAATTTAAGTTGGAGAATCACTTTGGCTGTTTCGATTTATTCAGATACTCGACGTATTTCCCGCGAGAGGCCCGCCCCGTCTGACATTTGCCTCCTACCCCTCTGCCTACCCCAGTAGGTATCCACCTTTAGAGGTACATGACTCTCGACATGTTGCACCGGTCGAGCCCGGCACCCTTGAATATGTGGAATACGTTTAAAACGGGCCGCCACGACGTCTCCGACGACGAAACTTCGATTTCGGCTGGTGGTGGTGGTGGTGGGAGTCTCGAAGGATCGAGTTGAGGATTGGGGGGGTAGAGGATCGGCAGAGAAGCGCGCCGCCAACCCGAGTATTTTATTTTCCTCTCCGAAAGGGGGTTTGCCTGATGTACCTACCACGACGAATTTGAGCGCACCAGTATATTTTCCGGACTGACGTCTCTCGAATATTTTCATCCGAGTACTTCTTTCCGCGGTGCATGCCCCTTCTCAAACTTCCCACCAGTTCGACGTCGATTCTGGGCCAGTCGGTGCTATTGGGTACGCTGACAAGCATTTGCGCTTTTGATTGTGACGTGCAGCGAGTGAACGTGCTGCTAAATGTATGGTGAATGTAGTTTCAAGACAGGGTGCTGGGAATTGTGTGATATAGGCACTGTAGTTGTGTTTGATCGAGATGAGTTGTCGGGTACGTACAGCGGAGATGGGTTGGACAAATTGAGAGTGGCGTAACCCGAGATGCGGACAGTTTTCTTTACGTTTTTGATTTTATTTTAGTCTGTGGATTCTACGAACTGTTTTAATATTATTACAAGATTCGCTAAACCACCTGCTGTCCTACACGCTATGAATATTTGGACTAGCTCAACTATGTAAGTGCGGATGCTTACTTGGAAAAGTTAATTTACAATGCTAAATTTCGCAAGTTATAAACTTGTGCTATTTCAGACTACTGTCCCATCTTGAGTTACTTTCAACTACCTTCACATTTTCGTCAGTCGTTACGTAAAATCCACAGAACGGTCCATGCTCGGTGCCCTTTACTCTATCCCGTCGTTCTCATACTTTAAAATGTACATTGAAATAATCTGAGACGCGTATTGAAAATAGAATTTTGTATGAGACGTGTGACGATATCGTAATATCGTTTGCCTTAGAAATGCTTTTGGATAAAACAAATACACCGAGAGGAAGGAAGAGACGAGGACTACAGGTGCATTCATCAGATCACTTCACGTTCGATAAATAAGCAAGTGATTCCATCGTTGGCAACAAAAGTCCACCGTTCTGTGTTCGCATAAAGAAAGAAGCCCGTTTATTTCCCTGATTACACTCTAGTCGCACAAAGTCGAGTCTTCGCGTTCAGGGCGTAGCAAGGATCAGGAGGGGGTGGAACAGGGCCCAACGTTTTTCCTCGTAAAATGCCGATTGTGAATCGGCCTGTTAAGTACGCAGGGGGTAGAAACGCGGCCCGGTGGCAAAGGGTAAAGTGTACCTTGCACCGCCTGGCGCGGAACTCGAGAAATCGTTCGCCTGTTTCTCCTCCTCTTCCTTCTCCTACTTCGTCTACCACCTCGTCGAGCTAACCCTCTCTCACGTTTTTCAACCCTCTTTCCACCACACCCTTAGTCGAGCCATTCCTTCTTTCTTCTTTCTGCCGAGCCTCCGCCAGCCACCTGTACTCTACACCCCTTCCCAGTCAATGATATACAAGTAAACGAGAGTGCGCCACCCGTGCTCCTTCTTGCCTTTCGAATTTACGAATAATTGTGAAAGCGAAGGAAACGTTTCTTTAAGCTGTCCCGAAGTTGTTCGTGCGAAAGAATGTGCGGGGTATTTTTTTTTTAATGTTTCGTTTCGTGTGTTCGTGCAAGCGAGGATTTTATTAATTGTACATAATTGTAGGTGCATGCTATCGTTTCGATTTATCAATTCACAGCACGTGAATTTCTATCGACGGAACGAGTAGCATTAATTATGAAATAATTATGCTAAACTTGAGTTTTTGTCGATAATCTTCTAAATTCCTGTATCGACGTATTATTTTTGATCGCAGGAACGAGGACTCTTGATTTTTCCACGACTATCGACCTTTTCCATGCAATCGATTTTATCGAAAGATTCGTCTCCGCGTTCTTATTCCAAAATCACCGTTTTCTTCTGATCGTTATCGACGCGTCACGATCACGAGCCAAGAAAATTCGACGGGCGAAGGAATGCTCGATAAACAGAGATAAATAAAGCGTTCGAACTCTGAGAAGTGGATATATTCTCGACCGGATTCTACATAAATTTCAATGAGATTTACGCGGCGGACGTGCCCGCCACGGCCGTAAGTAGTGGATGTATAATTCCTCCGTTAATTGGAACCCCGAATACTTTATGACGAATTGTAAAGCAGCGACGCCGCGTCCAATTACCGCGGGCACAATGCGCCTGTCTCGTTCTCGCCCGACGTCGCTAATTAGAAAATATTAATTAATCGCTCGTCGAAGGATTTAATCGTTCGACGGTAGGTGTCGGCTTCTCGACTGCGCGCCTGCCAAGGACGGGAAGACCGCGCGCTCGCTCCTCGACCTATCTACCTTTCACGACTTTCTCATTGCACCAATCGATTTTACGCTTCTACAATGAGATTTCAAATTTTCACCGCTTCGGATCGGTCCCGAGACGAGTTGCTATGAGAAATCGAATAAATCGAAATCGCCTTCCGAATCTGTAAACATTATCGATCGTCGATTTGTCAGTTAATAAAATCTGTTCTCCTAAAGATGCGTATCTTAACGCACAGTCGGTCTGACGGCACTTACGAGTACCGGCACAGTTTCATTATTTATTCGTTTTATTAATTTCTTTATTAAACTCTAGTGATCCAAGAAGCTAACCTAAATGTCTGTAGGTACTTAACAGCGATCCTTCTAGTTGGCAATACTATATGGGTAAATATCTAGTTCCAAGTGACCATTGACACGGTGCTCCGGGTGACAAATCACATGGAAAAGTGCCGAAGCAATAAAGGGTTAAACTTTTAGTCAATCTTCTTCACTACTTTTTCTGTGCTCCTCCTGCGCTCTTCACTCCGTGCGATTTTACTCAAAATGGAAACACGTTTGAGAACCTTTGCTCCAAAGGACGAAAATTGTCAAGAAATTCGTCGCGATCCTATTTACGAATGCGAAAACTGGTTTCGTCGAGATAACTATTGGGAGGGGGGTGAAATGCTTTCTCGCTGTAGTCCCTAGCGCGGGGCTCGCCGCGCTCATTTGCGAAGGAGACGCGTAGCGTGGGAACGAAGACGAAGGGGATGAAAAAAGGTCGTGGCACCACAAAGGAGCCACCGTCGTCCACCGTCCCTTGGTTCATCTCAACATCTGTCTTCCCCTTCCCTCCTTCCCCCTTCTCGTCGGTTATTTCTTATTCAGGAGAAAAACACGACCTTTCTCCGTCGCCATTTAACCTTGCGGGAGAAACGCGCGTGCAGCGTCTGCCTCGCGCAATCTCGTACCGCGTACCCCGCCATTTAAATAGCTCGTCGAGATGGTTTCGCCTTTGAAATTTCTTGGGAAGCTGATTTGCACGGGCTGTAGAAGCACCGTGAGATGTTTTCGTCGTGCGAGCCGTCAAAACGCGTCGGAAGGTACAGTCGAAATCGGCTTCTACTCGAGATACACGGGGTACCTTCGTGCGTATCAAGGAAGATTGATCTGGCGCAAAAACGAAGGAGAAGGAATCTTTCGGTGAAATTCGAGGGGATCGTGCAAAATGAAAGGTGGAAAATGAGCGGTACGTAGGTGAAATGGTGGAACGAGTCAATAGAGAGAGAAAGAGAGGGAGGTAGGTGGAGGAGAGGAGTCGAGTGTTTTCGTACAAAATCACGCGCGGTTTCCGTGCGCTTCTGATGCTGCAGTTGGCATCGGCGCGGGTATTCTGCAAAGCCGCGATTATACTCTCGAGAGTTTCCCATCCACGGATTCCGTCGAGGTTAAGTTCTCTCGATCTCGTAGACCCGAGCACCACTTCTCGGTGCCTTACTAGGCGTCGAGGCTCGGCCGCGAGCCGCTTCTCTTCCGAGACAATTGAAATATCGGTACAAGTCTCCTTGGATCGTGCTTTCCACGCGTCGTAATCCCGGACAGGTGAGAAATTTCGACCTCGGTGAAACACGCACGTGGGGCACGACGCAAGCTCGTGCCAGTGGTGATTATTTTTCAAATCAGTTCCCCACGCTCGCGGCGCGCCCCCAATAAGGACGTAATTTCGTCGTGTCCCCGCTGACAATACGACCGCACGATTTCAGCCGAATATTATGCAGCTACGCGTGTGACAGCCCATCGCAGTGTTATCGGCATGCATGAAATTATAAATTATCACGATACCGCGACAAACCTCCCGATGCCATTCGTTATTCGTTCTGCAGTGAGCCGGGGCATCGTTTCCATGGAATCTCCAGACAGAAATGGTGAGGAGAAACGTTGATTACTGCCGACGAGAATTAATTTGCATGAATAAGCTGCTGCAAACGTTTCGTCGACTACTACCCCGGCGATCCTTCTACTATACGCGCTTTAATATCTCGCGCGGACGAGTGCGCCGGATTTCGTCATGAACCGTGAAGGAAAATTCTGGACTTACCGCGGAAGGACGACCGAGGATGTCGCGTGCCACGCTATTTTTCTCATCGGGATATATCTGGATCTCCGTGGAACCTTCTTCCTCGCCCGTGGGAGACTCTCGAGAATAATTCGCGAGGAAACGACATTGCGCTTCTTGCTGGTCGAGCGGTTACCGTGGCTCGTCGTAAGAACAATGATTTCGAATTTGAGAGAGAGAGAGAAAGGGGGAGAGGGAGAAGAATAAATTGTGCAAGACGCGCTTGGACTTTTTTGCGACGCACACGAACAGTCGAAAAGAACGCTTGAGCGACCCGGTGGAGGTGCATTATTAAATCCGTGAAGGGAGAAATGTGAAGGTTGAAAATTAGATGTGGACGAAGGGATTAAATACGAGGATAAAGAATGTTCGAAGAGATTGTGCACTGTCTGCGAAGGATAGGTTGTTTCATCTGTGGTTCTTCATTCCATTTCCGTTTCGTCTTTGCTGCAACTCTCTCTCTCTCTCTTTCTCTCTCTCTCTTTCTCTCTCTCTCTCATTGTCAGATGTTATATATTATAACATTTGTATATTTATATATAAGGCGTTGAAAGGATTACTACCTGACTACTTAAGAAGGAAAATAGAAATAAGGGGTCCGGAGGTCACCCGAGAAACGCGGAGTGCGAACAGTATTAAGATGGAATTTCGGCGGACAAGTAGTGCGCAAAAGAGCGTATTTTACGCAGGGATTAAGAAATATAATGAGCTGCCAGTAGAAGTTAGGGAATGTGAGAGAGTGGAGCAATTTAAGAGGAAAGTGAAAGAGTGGATACTAAATGTAAGACAATAATATGGTACAAAGCATGTATATTGATGTAGCACAAATAGCTGAGAAAGCTAAATAAACTTCATTCATTCATTCATTCAGTATATTCAAAGAGACGTGCCACTTCGATTTTCATGAAAATGATCCCCGGTGGCCCGTTGCTTGCGTAAAGAACGCTTCGATTATTCATGCGCCCGGTTAAGCAGGGAATGTGGAATGAAGATTTCGAGAGAAACTGAAATATCGAAATTAAGATCGCACCTCCAGATTATTAATCTTAATCGTTAATTGCTGCCTCGTAGTCGTCCTGTTGCGAACTCACCGCCTCAGGTCCATGGTACCGATAGAAATCGAACCACAGGGATGGCTCGAGCCTCGTCTTCGATGTCGATTAACGTGAGAAGTTCGAGCAAAGCCAATGCCCAAAGAAACATCCATGCCTGTAGTAACGCGGTTGGACAAGGAGGGTACTGACGAACAGCGCCGGCGACGAGAACGAAAGAGCGAGTGCGTAGGGTGCTCGTATAACTTCATGCGCGCAACCTCCTCTCGACTTTTGCCAGGTACAGGCAGGCACAGTGCTCCCCGAGAATCGAGAAAGCCGGGATTATATCCTCGAGAGTTTGCCAGCTTTCAACGCTCATTTGAAGATCGTGCTTTTGCAGAATGGAGGAGTAGGGGAGGAAGAGGAGAGGAGGGAAAGAGGGGCACGAAGACGAGGAAAGAAGAGGAAAAAGTAACAAGGAGAACGAGGGAGACGAGAGAAGAGAGAGAGAGAGGAACGGGGAGGGTACGACTACTTGGAGTTCGGAGGATGGGATTCGGGTTTATACGAGAGTAGAAGGGTAGGAGAAGCGAGGGTGAGAGAAGGGGCGGAAAGGTCGTAAAGCGGTAACGTCGTGCGATTCCTCTGCTCTGATCATCCTGCCGCTTCTCTCTCCCTCTCCCTCCCTCTCTCTCTCTCTCTCTCTATCTGTGTCTCTCTCTCTCTCTCTCTCTCTCTGGCCCATTCTACCAGTCCTGCCGGTGGCACCCCCGCGCAAATTCATCCCCACCGTCTCTCCAAGCAACCCCCGCGATACCACCCCCTTTCAACGTGATCCCTCGCCTCCCAGCATGCCACCGACTCTTCCAGCCGGATTAAATAGGCGACCGGTACACGCTAGTCCCCTCTTCATCCCTCACCCTCGACGTTCCGCGCTCTTTCGCGATATACTCGCATAAAAATAGAGATCGTAAAAAAATAACTGTACGTAGGCGGACGACCTCTCCCCTAGGACTCCTCTTCGCCACGTTCGTCTCCTCGCGTCCAACGTAGACGAACATCGCCCTTCCAAAAGAGGCGCTCTTTCGGTGAAACGTTTCAGCGAGGAAAATTCGTCCTTTTATTTCCACTTTAAGCGTCGCATAAGCCTCTTCCTCTCTCGCTCTCTCGCTCTCGCAGGTAGCACTCGTACCTTTTGAAAATTCGAAACTTGTCGAATTAGTTTTCAAGTGAACACGCTCGTAGGAAACGAAGGCTTGCGAATCCAAGTAATTGGGTATTTAGGGCGGGTCTGAGAGAAGGTGCAAAGATAAGCGTTCCAAGGGGCGAACGAGGAAATGAAAATGTTACGTGAGTCCTTGGAAGGGCTGTTTCTCGTGTCCTTCTCGTCGAGGGTCCTCCTGGAAACGTTCGACTTCCAGGGTGACGTGTAACGAGTATCTCGCTCTTGAGTTCGTTCGCTTGACGGTGGAGTAAGTAACGAAATTTTTCATGCGACAAAATTTTGGTGAAACCGCTGCGCCGAATCGATGCGAACCGATTGAGCGCGGCACTGGAAGGACCCGATGCTTATCCGCCGAAGGAACTGCCCTTTAAAAAAGGACGCAAGAAATTATAATGAAATGCGGATAATTATGAGAGCTGGTTTGACGCGGTTAACGCGATTTAAAGTTACGCGCTATGTTTCGCGCTTGGCGGATCAAAGCTGCCAGAACTTGGCGCGTAGAGAACCTTGGCGCGGGCTGCGCATTTGTATCTCGTTTTTACCAAGGCCCCAATCGGTCGCAGTTTCCAATTAAACGGTGTAAATCAACATAGCCAACGTTTATAAAAGCGCATCGGTTTCCCGAGGCCGCTCGAAATGCGCGCTATGATCGAAACACGAGGAGGGAACTAAATTGCCGCGTTTCGCCAATGTCCTACCCTATTCGTTAATACTCGCATCCCTGATATACGACGAATACGCGAAATACAATTCGAAATCGACACTGTGCGAATTTCCCGAGGAACGATAACCATTTACCTACGTGGATTCTCCATCGTCGCTTCGAATGACTAACCTATCTTGTCACTTGCAACACCTAAAAATATATCACTTATATTCTTCGCTGGTTAAATGTTAAATGGCAACGTTATCGTAATTATTCACTCGTACAGCCTTGTCAGCAGGTGAGCGAAGTTAATGCGGGAGAGAACAAAATACAGACTCGAAATAATTCATAGCCGAAATAATTCGCTGGTACGTATCGCGCTGAATAGGCAACTTCGTCTCGGTGCAGGAGAACGAAATCGTCAGGGGCGGGCACTTTCAATGAAAATGTCGGTTGTTTACGTAAGCCCGTAACAAGCGCGAGGATTTCGTTAGTAGCAAGCACAACGGGCAACGTAGCCCGCACGCGCGTGCGTCTCGAGCTACAAAAGGCTACTTTGAACTCGCGCGAGTCCCCTCGGCCCTCACCCGTTCCGAAACTCTCGTACATCGAGAGCACGCTCGAGTGTCGCGAGCGGTGATTATATTATGCGCTTTTCGTAATTAGCGAAATTTCTGGCGTGACGCGATGTACGCGTAGCTGACTGGATCGCGCGCGTGCCCGCGGATAAATGAATTTCAAATAACGAAACTGCGCGCGCGCTAAGGATCCCCGGATGTGGTACCGAGTAGCACGCGGCTCGTAATTACCCCGATGAACAAATGGAAGATGCGCTCGACTTCAGACAATGGAAAGATGTTTACCTTTCTCGGAGCTCAGACCGTAGGGACGTTTAAACCGCGACGTTCAAATGGTAAGTACAATCGCAACGCGGATACATTGTGAATAAGTCTAACTGGTAAGTGAAGATCTTTTTATTATATTGTACTAAACGTTGAAAAGCTTCAATTCACATTTACGTCCTACGAAGTATATCGAGAAATTCCCGACGACGAATTTATCCGGCGCACGTTTTTACAAGATATCACGCGTTACGTCAATTTCCACGACATATACGAATTTACCGTGTACGCCTGTGAAAATCTCATCCTGGCCAAAGCCCTTAACCTACCTTGGTCCAGTCCAAAAAAGATTTCATAGCGGTAAATCTCTTTCTCGAGCGCGCTGCCACGTAACATCGTCACTTCGTTCGCCAGTCGTATTCACGCATGGCTTTCACCCGCACTCTTTCCTCCTCTCTCCGAGTGATATGCCTCGCGACGTCCACGGGGGCCTCGTACACCCAAAAAAGCCGATGCGAACCCGGACCAGTCCGCTGCCGTAAATCAACACATTAATTCGTAACGAGATTAGCATAATAAATCATCGTTCCTTCCCTATTTGCGCGGGACGTGTTACGAGCGTTCCACGCGCAGGACGAAACTGGCCACGGATAGTGATTATCGTGAACCTTCTTGTCAAGGATTCCAGTCGAATTTTGCTCAATCAATAAATCTGACTTCGCCGCTGCTTTCGAGATTCTATTTAGAGAGTAGAAAGAGTATACCTACTGTATATCGTACGTGAAATATATTTTCGATGAAATTTTGAAAAGAATGAAACCCGAGCGAGAAGCTACCGGTTGCTGTGGTGTTTTTACCCGAGATCTGTACGTAACACCGAAAGATAAGCAAATGAATATGTAAACGAACGGATATTGGCCGCCAAGCGAGAATTTCGAAATTCACGTTCGAAAACATCCAGACGAAGCCGATGGCGCACGAATTATTAATATTTGAGAATGCGGAAAAAGGCTCTCTCTTTCCCTCCACTCTTCTCTCACGACTTCTCAATGCGATGCTTCGCGCATATCTCCGCACGATAACTCATCCAGGAAACTTTTCCTCTGCGAGGAGAGCCTTCGCATTCGAGTATATCGATGTCGTAGATAAACGTGGCTATCGCCCCGCGGAAATAAACGTGCCGCCCGAGCGTTCCGCGATAGCCTCCAGTAAAGTCTGTCGTCTGCGTGTGGGTGTGTAAAATGCGAGAGAGAGAGAGAGAGAGAGAGAAAGTAAAATAGGAACCGAAAGGACGAAGGCGCGGATGTCGCATAAACCGTGCAGCATGGGAGAGAACGGCGGTAAAATGTGTAATGGACTATAAGAGCTAATAAATGTGATCGGTGATCGTTCGTCCGACGATAATCGTAGGTAAATGTGATCGGTGCTGCCGTCGAATTCGTTGTATGTATATAATGAAATAAGTAGACTTGATGCTAGTTTTTCAGAAAAAAAAGAAGAAACCGGAAAGGGTCGTTGTCGAAATTACGTAGGGCGCGGTAAACAATGAGCGTGGATGTTAAACGATTATTGGCCGTGCCATATTTGGAGAGTAATTATTGTATCATTGCGTTTCAGCATTATTGCATCGAACGTAGTGTACGTCGTTTTATCGCTCGTTTGTTAATTCATGCGTTAACGTTGTTTGCCGTTTACCTTACCGATTACATTACGCCGCTATTCATTAGGTTACGTTGATCGGAGTGCATCCCGAATTTGCCTGTTTTTGCGGATAACTGGTACGCTTAACCGATGATGTAATTGACGATGCTTGGTTACTTTCAGCTTTCGATATGGAAATATGTAATCATGAGAAATACTCTGTTTTCGATTATGGATTCGCATGAAGAGGGTTGGCGAGTGCGTTCTGTCGTTTACGCCATTGGCTCGTGACATCCTCTTATCTTCAAATGTGTACGCGTTTCACCGACATCGAGGAAATAATAGGAAAATGATCGATTTTTCTCGCTCGTAGGAACACGAGGAGAATCAGGAAGGACTGATATCTCTGACGAGACGTTTCGTACCCAAGACTTTCATCGACGATAAGAAAAAGGGAGACTCTACTGTCATTCTTCTGACCGTCGTATTGAATCACGAAAATGAAGACACGCGTCATGTCGTAAAGGACGTCTGCGGGTGTACGGAGTATCAGCTTCCAGGATTCTGTCGTACGTTTAACGTGCAGAAGAATTCTTTTTTTTCAACGAATGTTACCTCCTGCACACCAACGTTAATTAATAGAGGTACCGATCATTATATTAATAAATTTGCTATTCTCTGCTTGCTTCAGAATTTTTTTTTAAAAGCATTGTCGTTCATTATTGTATAATAATATAGAAATATACAACGTTGTGCATATATCTATATCAATGACGTAACATTTCAGTGTCTTGTAAAACGGACGAGCTGGTTGCCGAACGTTCCACACGTTTCGTCGAGAGAGCCCACCAGACACGTTCAAGAGAAAACGTTTCTGGCAGATCATATGCAAATATTTTACACATTGCCACGACGAGTGTTACGCGCAAGTGGAAATTTCGAGGATGGAGCAAATACCATGGCAACGTTGACACAGATGAGCACGATAGCGGACGTTTCATAAGACACGTAAGTTCCTGGAGAACTGATGCTTCAGCGAAACTTCACTGAAAATTTCAAAGACTCTTTTGAGAGGAATCGGAACGAAATACTTTTTCCAATAAAGCTGGGCAAAGAGCGACTCGTTGGGATATTTTCAAAATACGTAAATAGCGGTTCTCGACATTTGCCGTAGTAATAAGAAAATCGGATAGAATCCTTTGATATTATTCGTGCGTGCGTGCAAACGCAAATTCGATGCACACGTAAGACTCGGAAGTGGGTAGATTTAAACGACGAAGTTGAGGAGATTTTCTGCCGACCTCTGCATTAGGTTCTGAATTTACTTAAAGTATCTCGGCATCTCGAGATATGTTTGGGGGTGCGCGATAACAGTGATGCGGCGTCCAGTTTAATCTAGAACTGTGAGGCAAAGTTGACCGCAGCTAATTTGGATAGGTAGGTCAAAGCTAGCAACCTAGATCTACCTGAGTTACCAACGAAGCTTAATTCGCGGTTGTTGCGAATTAAGGAAGATCCATTCCAGATTAAATCCTTCCTTCGATCTAATAAGCGACTCAGATGAAAAATTCACCCTCTCGTTTTATTCGAGAACAATTGTCATTTGCTTAGTCATACCTGAAATTAAGATTGGCCTCCCGCCTTGGTACCTTGTCTTTAAAATTCCCATCCGTCGATAACTGCGACGAGGGAAGGAGCATATTCTCCGTAGGCGTTTCGCGAGAAAAATCTGAAACTCGTTTCTTTTTCGCCACAGCCTTTCGCACGGCTGCTCGCATTTCGCAAGGTAATTCGTTTGGACGATAGCAGCGATCGCGGCGATCGCGTGTGTCAGCGCGACTCGTTTCACAGCTCCGGGCTGCTCGCGATGCCTTCGAGCGCTCGCCTCTGTTGTGAAAATGCTCTCGCGTTCCGCTGGAAAATGGAATGCGGGGACGGTATAGTTTCCGGTCCATGCGCGTTTCTCACGGGCCAATATACATATCGATAAAGAGCGCACGCGAACGGCAATCATTATGCCGGCCGTTCGAGCGTAGTACGGGATCGATAGAATCGTACGAGTTTCGGCCGAATGCCTGCTACGGAGGAATTGTCTGCGAGGTAATTAATTTCGCTAGAATTTCGCCGTTAATGAAAAAAAGGGCGTAGAACAATCTTTTGGTTAACGGAGAATCGTGGGTTTTCTTGATATATACTCGGAATTTTCGTTCTATTCGATTTTCTACAGACTCGGAATGAGTTATCAGTTGCTAACGATCGGGACACTCGCACGTAAGTATTACAGGCGCGCTTTAATTAAAGTTATTCTCTTTGGTGTTATTTTTAGTACTACATATCTCTTTTGCGCAACGAATAAAGTTCTACTTTACGTGGAACTATGGAAAATTCAATGACCGTATTTCTCGTGGTACACGATTATTTCACCATGAAAATACACTAGAGAGACGAAGCAGAGTCGGTTGGCGGACCTTCCGCGTTTTGATATTTTCCTTTGTTTGAAATAAAATAATACAATGCTAATAATCAAGTCAACGTATGCGCGCACGCTTTTGTCTCCTAATTATAACGAATCGCGGCACTCTGCACTCAACGAAAGTTCTTGCACAAACGTGTGCTCCATTATATACTTTGCTCATTCACGCTCAATTAACTTTTCCTTATAAAAGGAGAAATGCAGAGTTGTCCACTACCTGAAGCGTAGCGCTAAAGAATTATTTGACCAAGCCTGACTCATCGATGGAAACTTCTTAAACGTTGCGAGCAAAAGAAAAAAGAAAAATACCAAACGCAGAAAATTCTCGAGTATTATTTTACTTACCAAATAATAACGTTCCGATAAAACGGTATTTTAAAATTCTCCAATTTACATTTGTCCAATTTACGTATTACTTACGAACTTACATAAATTAGTTTAATTAGATACTCGATCTTTTCCTTCCTTGTTCTCTACAAATGCTCACATTTCAAGACTCCCTTCTCTTTCGATCTCGAATCTTTACCACATTCATGGGCCGAAGGCGCATTCGTAGAGTTTTTACAGTCGCCCTGTAAAAACGGCATGTGAAATCAATCATTCCTCTTTTTTCTCTCCAGTTTTGCCTCGCCACGTGAAACGATTTCTGGGATGGCGCTCGAGGGATACTCTCCTTGCCTTACACCACCTGCATCCCTACACGTTCACGCGTTCCACTGGCATTGCTGCTCGATATAGAAAAGCGGCGAACAAACGCGCTCGCGCGGCCAGTTTATTTCATTTTCGATATACCGTCCGGCGGCGACGCGGTGGGCCGATTCGTCCGGATGCCTCGAGGCCATCCCCTTCGATGGCAAACGAGCCGATGAAAACGATCGCTCGAGAACGATGCGGAGGTCCTCTACACGCCGCCGTCCACGGATCACTCGAGCGACGAGAATATAACGTTTTAAAAGCGCCCTTTTTTTGATAACAAGCATCACCGACGCACGACACACGAACGGCTTGTATCGCACACGCCGATGATCGGACGGGTGATAATCGCGAGGAGCGAAGGACTCGCGAAAACACAACCCTCGATAAACGGCGCCCTCTCGTCTCTCCGATTTTTCGTTCATTCTTTCCACTTTCCAATTGCAATTTGAATTCCATCGAAGCTCAGTCTCCACGTTTCACCGATATTATCATTCGACGTTTGGTCGTTCACCTCCCGCGATTTGGATTCGATTAAGAATCCGCCACTGAGTGGTCTCAGTGAATCGTGATTTAAAAACGAAAATCGGGCGTCGGACAAATATAAGTAATTTAGCAGGTGGCAATTAAGTATCTTGATGTGTTATCGCGACAGGAATACGATAAGTACCTATATAACGATTATTCTCGTTCGAGTTTCGCCAGCTAGGGTGCCGGAGGAAAAATTCCAAGAGCGATGGCAAAACGATTGTAAAATTTGTGTAGAGAAATAAAACCGAAATGGCATCTGAAAACGTGCGATTATGTGGAGGCACGATATACCGTAGGTTCTAACGATACGTGGATAACTCTTTTGAATTATATTAATTCACCCATTTCGATTTCTTATCTCTTACTTTCTCAGTATACACACGTCGGTGGGACGCGACGCGTCGCGACGCCTGGAAGGTTTCGGCTGGCATATACAGGACGGTAAAGTGATTGCTTTTCGGTGCGAGAGGAACGTTGCCGTACAGTTTTATTCGAGTGTTTCTCACGAGGGTGGTATCAGTGCCGGTGTGTGAGTAGGGGACGCCTGAGAATTATGCAGGAAAGTGTGCGACGACTGGTAGCGAAAGGGTGTCTGGCCGACTAAATCGGAGAAGGACAGTGGAGAGTGAGGGAGGGGCTGGTAGGCGAGAAGCTTCGTTGGTCTCCCTGTGGCGAGTTCCAGTTGTAAATGCGCGTATCCTGCACACGACTCGCCATCTCACTGTCTCTGGGTCTCTCCCTCGCTCGCTCTCCGTTCCCTTATTCGCTTTATTTCTCTATCCTCGTCTACTTCTCCGTTACTCCTTGTTCACGTCACTCGTGCTACTCCTGTCTTCTCTTTGCTCTCTGTCTCTCTCTCTCTCTCTCTCTCTCTCTCTCTGCTCTCTTCTCCATGCCTCCAGCCCAGCCACGAGTACACGTACATCGAGTACATGCTCGCCGGAAGGTAGGCGGCTGCGAGGTACGGCGGAAACACAGTTCTTGCATTAGCCAAAGAAAGATTTCTGGCGAAACCCGTGCGCGCGGTTAGAAGGAAAGAGGGAGAGAAGAGAAGAAGGAGGACGAGACCGGAGAAGGGCGTATGCCAGACTGGCGAACGAGGTGGAAAGAAGGGTGTGGACCGAAAAGGGAACGAGGAAGGAAAGAACGGAGAAGGGGATCGGAGAGAAAGAAGAGAGATAAAAGAGAGAGAGAAGGAGAGAAGGTGGGAGACAGGAAGAAGAAAGAAAGGATTTTGCCAGGACGACCAGCGGTTTTACCATACAAGCGTACTCTACACCCGGACGATTTTTAGCGTACGTGTGGAGTGTACTATGGAACGGTGTTAATACTGACAACGAAACTCGTTCTGGAGGACGCGGCCCGCGTTCCATTTACCGGGGTTAAACTAATCGAAACGGGACGGAGAGGGAGAGGGAGAGGGAGAGAGAGAGAGAGAGAGAGAGAGAGAACGAAAAGTGGTCAAAAATAGAAAGAGTATCCGTGAGAGAGTATCGATAAATTTCCATCGAAGACGAACGCATGGAAATATTTACACTCGAGGGTAACAAAGGAAAACGAGGTTATCTTAAATATAATCTCGATTACTCGTCTTCGGAAGGACCTGAAAAATACGTCCGTGGATTCGATTGGTCTCAAGATCTCGATAATATTGGAACACTTTCGATATTGACAGGCGCAAAGTCAGCGTCGGTTGGGCGTAAAAATTCTACAATAAACGGCGAACCAGTGGACCCCGCGAAGGATGCACCGGGTCAGAAAAATATGCGTGCCGATGCTCGCGAGTGAAACGCGTCGATGCGCGCGACGCGCTCAATTCGCCGGAACCTATGATTTCCCCTTAACGAGTCGGTCATACGCAATTTTCCATTCAATGCTCGAGCCAAGCCGGCTTATCCAGCAGTTTCAAGCGACCCCAAACGACGTCAATTTGGCGCGACGCGTACCCACGGAAAGTTCACCGCGGTGACCGACGAAAAAGGAATAATGGCGGCACGATTTTCCATCAAATTGATATTCTTCGTATTTTCTTAACCCTGTAAAGCGAGCTTTTTCTAAAACTAATAAAAAAATATATAATATAGATTCTTTCTAACAGATGCTAGTCTATAGTGCACAGGAATGAGAGAGTAATATTAAAGAAATATCTCACCGTGCATTAAATGTTTGCCATTACACAGATCCTACTAATAAGAGGGATAATTCGCAATGTTTTATTTCTACAACAGTATGTATGTATTAAAGGATTGCTACAACACGCTTCTAATAATCTTAAAACTTTTGCAATAATTTATGGTGCGCTCGAAGTGATCGACGATACCAGTCTCGAGCGCTCTCAACCGCGGAACTGTTTACAATCGGTTCGATCCAGACGTGGGTGGTCGCATTGCGAGAAGGACGCTGCATCGGTGATGTTACAATATTCCTACAACTAATTGAGAGCGCACCGACATACGTGCTCGAGGATCGAGACAAATTTCGAATACGAACTCGCCGTTCTACGAAATTTCCCACCGCGGAACGGTCCTGTTCTACTTTCGAAGTTAAATTATCCAAAAGCTCGGGGAATCGGAGCAGA
Source organism: Tiphia femorata (assembly GCA_944319695.1). Classification (NCBI taxonomy): domain Eukaryota; kingdom Metazoa; phylum Arthropoda; class Insecta; order Hymenoptera; family Tiphiidae; genus Tiphia; species Tiphia femorata. Next base: position 5,368,582 of record OX090904.1, read on the forward strand.
TCGGGGAGAAAGAGAAAAGTAGAGAGAGAGAGAGAGAAGTGAAATGAGCAATGGGAGAGGGTGGCATTACCATCGGCAACCACCGCTACCACCATCACGGCCACGGCTACAACTCGATGAACTTTCCAATATGCCTGATTCTAATTTCAAGCGCGACCAGTAATCCAGCGGACGTTTTAATCTCGATTGTCATTCTCGTTTCGTGACGTGCACTGCGATTTTGAATAACAACAGTAATATTACTCTTATGCCCGGGAAAAATAACACGCGCGCAGAAGTTATCGACAGAGAGGAGAGAGAAAGAGAGAGATCGGTTGGCGAAACACATCCTCGAATAATTTATCCGCACTATCTCGCGAAACATTTCGGTGTTGGACGAATGGAGGATCGAAAGGGGTAGTTCGCTCCTGTTTCAAGGAATGCACGACCTCATCCAACGTGGGTGAGCTTCCGTGTTTGTCTTACCGAGCACCCATGTACCATAGCCACGGTTACACGCCCGTCCGTGTTTCACGAGGAAGCCGAACAGATGCAGACCACCAGGATCAGATATCAATTTCGAGAATTAATCTCGAGGGATATAGGTCTCCGGAGGGAACGAAATCGGCTGCGGAATTGATGCAAATGTCGTGAATTGTATACCTAAGCGTGTATTAAGGAGAGCGTTCGATACGAATTTTAGAAAGTCCACCTTTTTCCCGTATCGCAAAAAAGCCTTCGATCATTCTTCTAAATCGTCTAAAGTGAAGCTTGAGAAACTTTCTGCACACATTTGCTTTAACGAGGCGCGCCTGCATTTACTTTTGGATGCCGGTAGAAGTGCGTAAGGGCGGTTCCATATGAAATTTCTACTGTAAATTAACCGTAGCCAGTTCGCAGTTCAAAACTCACCGCGAAGCTGGTTTACGCGATACACAACGAGCTGTAGAATCCGTTGAAAGAATAGCAGCGGTGAGCATAGCTACGGAAGCAAGGCCAAGAGCTTAACCCACGTTCATCGTCTTGCGTGTCTTACTAGTAAATTCTAATTGAAGGCGAAGCTCCCCTGAAACGGCGTATCCCAACCCTCCGAAATATGTACACCTTCGTGTTCCTACTCCGTGTACCTCGACCTCGAACACCCGGTAACCCTCGTCTTCCTTCGAGCGAGCCTGGAAAGAGGAATTGTGCTTCGCCGAAAGATCCATCCACGTCAATTAACGAGATCCAGAATTGCCACTTTTTGATCGACACTTTTACCCAAACGCTCAATTCCTTTTACGTCGTTTCCAACGAACAGGAGGGAGACCCTGTGAAGAAAAGCAGTAAGAGCGCAAAAGAAACCAGGGAGAACGAGGGCCCGACGAGTGAGAGCATTTGCGCGAAGCGGAAGAATTGGAGGGACGAGCAGAGGCTGCGCTCGCGCTCGCGTAGGTAAAGAGCAAAAAAGATAAAGAGGCGCGCTGCCGAAGCTTCCTGGCGAAAGCGTTTCTACCGTTTCTTGCACCCTCGTGAATTCTAATTGAAGGAACATCCAGGGTGTATCGCGCAATCGCCCTACGGAGTCCCAGCGCTCCATGCCGTGTGTTTGTCTTACCGACCACTACCGCAGTGTTACCCTCGGCACCGAGAATACACCAGCGTGGGAGGGTGAAGGAGTGGGTGAGCGAATGAGATGGAGAAGGAAGCCAGTCGTCTTGTGGAGGGCGCGGAGAGCGAGGGTGGGCCACGGACCGCGTTCCAATTTTGAGAGTTAAACCATTCTCGTCTGAACGGTCACGGATTCCAAGCCCAATTCCGCATCGCGTCTTGGTAAGCGTGCTGGGTGAGAGAGGAGAGAGAAAGAGAGAGAAGAGAGAGAAGATAGGAAAAGAGGAGAGGAAGTTGCGGGTGAGAAGGAAAGAAAGAAGGAGGGAGGGTGCGTGAGCGAGGGTGCAGGCTTATCGAGAGCAAAGCGAAGATGAATAGTGAGAGAAAACGAGACAGGGAGAGGATGTAAGAAAGTGAGTGAATGAACATGCGAAACAGAGAAAGAGAGAGAGAAAGAAGAGAGGACCTGGTTCGTGACTGGCGAGCGTGTGCGAAGGTGCAAATTTCCAGTCACTCGACCCTTCTTCTCAAAGATGGCTCCCCGGGGAACGCTCGAGTTTATTAAATGCCTTCGAGTAGGTAGAGCCCAGCCACGGCTCGTGCTCGCGGGTAAGTTTTAAACTAATGGCCCAACGTCGATGATGCTTTGCTTTTAAAGGTGCCTTCACCCTCTTGGCCCTTCGCTTTTTCTTCCCCCTCTTTCCTACCTTCGCGTCTCTCTTCCCATCTCGCAATCTTTCCTATATCTACCACCACCTTCTTCTCCCAAACTCCATTCCACGACCGACACTCCGTTCCACCCTCCCGCCCCTTTCTTTCTCGAGCTGCCTTCGCGATCTTCAAAGGCCGCGAAAAACGGGCTGGCTCCTCCACCCCTTGCGCGTACTCGCGCGCCCTGGAAACGACATTCGGTTACGGTCGATCGTAATATTCGTCTTTGGAATTCTCTTGTACTTAATTTAATCTCGCGAGCAAGCGAGCGAACGAGGGAGGACACAACGGGCATATCCTCCTGGAATTGTATTAATCGAGCGGAACTTGGGTCGTCTCGGCGACCGAGTTAGAGTCGTAGAAGAGGAGAGGAGAGTGGAGAATCGAGATAGTAAGAAATATCGTCTGGATGTTATTCGATTATTCGACCTCTCAAAAGCTCTCCTTTCTTCTACAATTGGCTATTGGACACTGAGAGAAGATTGCGCGTCACGTACAGAGCGGAGCTCCTTAAATAAATAAAGTTGGCCCACCTCGAGACAGCTTTCTACAATAACGATCTGTTATCATTGTCGCGAAGAAGGCGAGAGATTCACTTGCCCGTAAAAGCGCCTCTTCACGTCGTCGGAGAGTCTCGTCGGTTCAAGAGGCGCGTGACGCCCTCGTTTATATTTCACAGGTCCTGTTAATGTTTCATTCGTGGAACGTCGAGTGGGTATCGTTCGTTAGTCGAGAGATCGATACGGTGGCCCCGGTTTACGCGCTCGAAATTTATATTCGACCGCGCGTATATCGTAACCGTGCCGGACGAATAAAGCGGGCGAGAGGTAATTTTCAAGGTTTTTCTCTGGTCCACCGACCGATTGCGGCTCGCGCAGTGGCAAATATTTAGCATTCCGGGACGGTGGCACAATGGAAGGTGGGCTTGGCGTCGAGAAAAAAAAAAAAAAATTCGCCTCAGACCTGCCCTCCACCTGCGTGGCTCCTGCATTTGAGCAGAGAATTGTATTGAGTTTATCGCGAGCAAACTCGATGTAGAAAGAACTTGTTCGACGAGGTCGATCGGATTGATTTTCCATAGGCGGGACCGTAAAAAGTGATATTAAACGTTACACGGGCCAGGCGTATTTCGTGGTAACCCAGTAGTTCTATCTAAATCTCGGAGGTTCCGGGACCTTCGAGCGACGGATAAGGATCTTCTGCGTTGAATAAGCTCTGATATTGAATGCAACCGTGGCGTTTCTTACGTCGCGTCGCGCCCCAAACGTACGAATAAAATTTGCATACAATTACCGAGTGGGACGGTGCTTGGTCGCACGACAACGCGCAGGAACCGGCTTCGGAGACGGCATTTTATTCTTCTTATACGGCGCGCTGCTCCCGTGCACACGCGAAAGAATCGGCCACGCGTGCAAAACGTCTTCCACGATACTTTCTCTCAGACGGATCCTCGACTTTTGGGCAGGAGGCAACCGGCGTGCGCGCATACATTCGAAGAAGCGCGTGTGCGCACGTCTCGAGACATTGGACGGAGGGTTACCAAGGCAAACACGGTATGCGAATCTTCCTGCGAGGGAAACCCTCTACCCCTGTCCTATTCAAGAATGTAAACAGCGCGCACCTACAAAAGCTGGCTAAACTCGAGCGCGTTGTTAACGGACTGAACTCCGCGCGCACGCGTTGTACCCTTTAATGCCGGCGTTAGTATAGCACTGGAAAATACATCTACATTACCTTTACATTAACCTTCCACCGCTTTCCAACAATTCTCCATTACTTCGATCTCGCTTTTCTCGCGGATCGAAGCAAACGCGTGCTCCACGCCCGTTCCGCAAAACGCTCGAGAACATTCGACAGAGATTTAGCCTTGCCTTGATAATACCTATCCATTAAGTCTCTCTACCCACGATCCAATTTCAATCTTCCTCCTGGCATGACGAACAAAGTGCCATGTTCAGCGGAAACTGAATCGGGCAAGTCGCTTTCTCGATAAAGAGATTCCTCCCTCTCTCTCTCTCTTTTGTCGTAAGCTTCTAAAGGACGAACGAGAGAGCGCCCCGCGGAAGGACTAGTCATTTCGAATTAGCACAAATCCTAGGGTAGAATAAGAGGATGGTTATTATCGAGTGGAGATATAATTACTCACCGAGTATCTGGCTAAGAACAGTGCGTCCATCCTCGCCGAGGCAGGCGCTGCGAGCGTCGAACGGATTTGTAAACTGCACGAACGCATAGCCCTTGTGCATCGAGATCCCTGAAACAATGGATAATTGTGACTGCCGCGTAATTGTTCGGTCTAATTATCGAGGATCGTGGCACGGAAGCGGGAGAGATTGGATGACGGACGAAGTGAAGGGTAAGCCGAATCGAAGGCGTCTTTAAACGCTCGTGGGACTCGAAACTGTCGTCTAAGTGGCGCCGCGAGAAGGCTCGTCGTTTGTTTGCCATTACTCGTATTATTATCATCGTCGTCAGTATTATTATTATTGTGGTCGTTATCGTTTTCGAGTTACGAGAACGTCGCGCGTACCGCCTCCCACCCCCACCCTCCAAGACAAGGGAGGAGCACTCGCGTCGCGTCTTAACGCTCGTCGTTTCAACGACGTTCGGTGCAATTAAAATGCAAATGTAGATGCGGCAAGACTCGTTCTCTCGCCTCCTCCTCCCTTTCCTCCTTACGTCGCGGCATCGTCCTCCGTTTAATTAATAGGAGTTCACGAAATAGTAGATATTCCGCTCATGTGCCCTCAGTGGGGTACTCCACCCTCCTCTTCACTCTCCCTCACTCACTCTCTTCGGCTATAAGAGTAATAACACGCAAATACTCGCGTCGGATGTTTTCGCGAAAGAATCCCGAATATTCGGCTTTTCAAAATTCTCGTGGACGCGGCGCGCGAGCCGGGTAATTAAATCGCAGGATGTTATCGGGATGATTCATTCCGCACTCTTCTTTCGTTCTCTTTTTTTTTCTGATGTGCTTTCCAAATAGCGCGCATTCCCTGGCCATTCAGGCCCGATCATCGAACGGTCGACTGTTTAATTATCCCTCGAAACATCGATGATTACGTATTATCCTTGTTTAGCGCGAAATTCGCTGGACGTGCTCTCGCGTAACAAAGTACGTTTTACTTCTATCGTCGTTTCTTACCCATCTCATGTCCCACCGTCTAATAACACGCCCCTTCGAGCTCCTCTCATGCGCGTACGGATACGAGGAGGTACTCGTGGCTCCAATGTACACAGAGATTTATATATTTGTTTTGGCTTAATGAATTCCGTGCATGGTCAGCTGTTAACCGCGGCAAAGTTACAACGGACGGTTGGGGAATTACGTGGTCTCCTCTAGTGCGCTACGTGGCTCTCTTCTTTTAGCACCCTTTGCCCGAACCTTCGTGCCTCGTGTGTGGTGTAATAGTCGAAAAATGTACGCGATTCGCGAATGTACGTATCGCGAAACTGACACGAAACGCGAGCAGGGAGCTCGATCGATGCGACGTCGAATGCGAGAAACTGCGAGAGCTGGCGGGACCCCATAAATGTGTTTTTTTTTTTTTAGAAAGAAGCTTCAAACTCATGGGAATATCCACGTCGAATCGACGTGGGGCTCGCGCAAATTTCTGCCAGTTCTTTCCTCTCGTTCTCCTCTTCTCTTCCTTTTTCCTTTTTTTTTTCACCGAACAGTTACGGGTGAGCGCGAGGATTTCAAACGGGTCCGGTTTCGCGCTAGAGCGAAGCGCGCTTCACGTGCGTTCCTTTTTACGTTGGAAATCTCTTTCTCGCCGCTCGATGTTCACCGAGAGAAAATAAAAAGGAGCGAGGAGGAAGTCGTCCGCGATCGTGTGTGAGCCCGGAATAACGATAAAACAATTTCGCGAAAAGGTTATTCTCCGTGAGGGTGAAACGTTGGACTCGTGGCTCCCGTTTCGCGAGGCTCGAAATCTCACGGATCGTCGGTTTAAGAAACGCTGTGCCCGTGGACGAAGGCTCGGGCAGATTGCCAAACTATCTGGACTGTCTTTCCCTGGCTCGTGAAATAATGTCGACGGCAGTCGCGTGGCATAACTCGCCCCATCGGCGTTTCATCGTTCCACCGTCGCGCCACCAGTACCCGGGATCCTCTCGGTTATCCCTGAATTTAAATTGTACACGTCCGCAAGTGTACCCGAGGTTCGCGCGCGCACGAGTGAGGAGATAAAGGTGGGCGAGAGGATAGTGTTTCGAGAGAAAGAGGAGTGTATACGCGCGCAGATCTGGCTTTATGGATCGAGTGTGAGCACACAAGTCGTAGATTTGATATCTGAGCTTTTACAACGGTAGATCGGCTTTTCTCGCTGGATCGGAGTGTGCCTAGAGAGAGTATCCGAGCAAGGAACGTACGATACCACTCTTACCCGTCTACCTTTCGTATGCTCGCGCACAGTTATAATATCCGCGCATAAAAATTGATTTACGGCGCGCGAGCTAGCTTATCTCGGCCCTCGCAGAAATGTCGATTTAGCCGGTCGTCCGTTAGGAAACATCCTGCGCGATTCACGACGAATTTCATATTTTCTCTCTCTCTCTCTCTCTCTCTCTCTTTTTTTGCGACGTCGAAGCTTCGAGTGTAGTGAAGATAAAAAGGGAACCTCGATCGGTCGTCTTGTATACCACTTCGTGAGAACGGTTCCACTTATCGAGACGATTCGACGAATTTTCACCGCGTTTTGCTTGTTTCGTTGCCGCGCAATGTACACAAAATGGTGGATGTAGTTGTAGGGTTTGTGTATGCATATCTCTAAGGGCATTGAGCGTCACGTTTTCGACGACTGTCACACGACTGTTTAAGCTTAAGCTTATTGGTAGGTCCGTTTAGGATTAAGTTAGAATGCGCTAGGTCCAAGCGCATGATCAGTGTTAAGTAAATTGCAATTAACCTTCTCTTGACGAATTAACCACCATCATAATTTCTACATAATTTATTAGAAACTGTATGAACTTGGTTCGTTCATGTGAACTGAAGATGCGAGTGAAAAGAGTAATGTTTACGTGCAATTACACCTAACATCTGATATAGGATCCAATACGTCCCCGCATAATTGAGCCGTCGAAATGCGATCCAGGAGATCATTGATTTTTCTCTCGGCGCATCGGTCAGAATTTCACAAAGTTGCATTTTCACTTTATACGCGGCAATATTGAATTACTATCAGCTTGTTTCAAACTCCTCTGTGCGTTCCGGCCTACTTTTACCGCGCGCATGAAATTACGGGAAAATATAATCGCATACTCTTGGACCTCGTATAACTGTCCAGCAGGGACGCAACACGAGCAAACGTAATTTTAATAGCGACGGTAGTCGTTAACGTGGATAATCAATTTTTCTTCTTGCCAAGAAAAAAGAAAAAAAGAGAGACTGCCGATCGCCGAGCCGCACATAGTAAAAAGTTATCGTTGCATCGATGCCGTCGATAGACCACGGGAGACGACAAATAGTCGAACGAGAAGACAAATTTGCCGTGAAATACGTATAACCGGGCAAATCCACTTATCCGGGCGCAGGCGCGCAACGTGCACACGCGTGAGTACGCGGGTATCGCCGTATAGCCAACATTTATCCATAATATAAGCTCATTACACTTCAAATATTTGCTACCCCGCTGGACAAACGCGCGCGTACCCACACCAGCGCGACAATACGGCCGCGTCCGAATTTATAACATTTGTCAGGAGCGCCGCGCGCGTAGCATACGCACGGTCAAACGCGCCCTACGTATCAAAACTGGAATATTTTTGTAATGCGATTTCGAGCACCGGTCGTGCGTCTCGGCCTCTCGCTGTTCGTGAATAAAAGCGAGAGAGAGAAAGAGAAATTGTAAAGGAGAAAATAACCAGGGAATGGATAACGCGGGATGCGATTTTATAAAAGAATAACGGAGGACGCGCGTGCGCGGAAACGATGGACGGAGAAAGTGGCGCGTTGGAAACGGTAGGTCAAAAGCGGAGTATATGAAGTTACTGTCTACGCTCCTCGCGTCTCTCTTTAAAAATTGCACGGCGAAAAATATCATGTCAAACGTCAGGAATTATTACGTTCCGCGCGCTCGCGCACACGTACGGTCTACTGGTACACCGGAAGCGAGAGTGTAGCCGGTGCAGGCAAGCAAGCAGCCACCCGCCGAATGCGCGTGTACGTTTTAATACAATCCCCGTGGCGTTTGTTGTACGGCCCACTCGTGCAATCTGGCCTGGTGCAGCTGTCACCGTTAGTCCGATCCCTCGCAGCCGACCGGTAGCCCGCAAATTCTGGCAACCATACTCCATCAGGCAGAGATCGAAACCCTACCGATTTCCACTGTCCTCCTGAACTCGAATAATCATATTTTCGGTGAGATCCGGGATTAGGCGTACGTACGTCACGTCAGAGCGCAGAACGGGCGGAGCTAAAGAATTTACTCGCGAATCAGATTGCCGGTGGGTTAAATTCGGAAGATTGAAAGGGGTAGCTGGAAATTTTAATAATTCGCGCGACCCACAGTGGCGGGATTTTGTCCAAAAAATTAGACACGCAATGTGAAAGTTCTTCGTTCTCTTGCACTGAGAGAAAAAAATGGTTGGGTTTACTATAATCTCACTATATTTTATAGTTAGATTTGGCGTCAAACATATTTTTATAGTTCACTTAACCATACAAAATATAGTAGAATGAACGATTTGTAGAAATGGTTATACTATTAACCGTTACCTTTGTTCTTGGTACCATACGTATAGTAAAATGTGCTATGTGAATATAGTTAGTTCTATCACTATGTATGAAATATTCTGGTAACATTAACTGTATAAAATAGTTACTTTTCTTACCATTATATATTTTCAACCATACTATATTTTTAGTTGAAATAACCACAATTTTGAGTAAAAACATAATATAGTTGGTTGCACTATGCCTCTATCGTAATTATTACCGACATTATGGTAACATTTACCATAAAAACGATATTTCCAACCATAATTTTGTTACTATGCCATTATAGTTAGATATATTATATACTTTTCTCTCAGTGTGGAAATTCGAAAATATCGAAACGCGGAAGTATCGACGATCCTTCACTCGGTAACGAGAGGTATAAATTTTAATCGCCCGTGGTGATGGCATCCAATGTAGTTCTCCATCGTAAAATTACACCTAGCATCTCGAATTTCCGCAAGAGTCGGACTCTGGCAGAAAATTTCGCCAATTTTCTCTTCCGACCCATATACCGCGTGGAGAATTGCCATCGGGATCGGACCCGCATTTTTCACGACGTTCCCGAGCACCTCTCTAATAATCCCGGATAAAGAGGGCTCGTTGTTGATAAAAATAAATTCCAAGCTCCGCGAGTCGAAAGGTATTCCACGCAATAGCCACGAATTATTCCGAGTGTCCGCGAACGACTTTCGAACGATATTTATTGCCGAAAGAATTCCGAGGCGCTCCAATCGGGATAATATAATCCAGCGTTGCGCATGGCGCATATTCGCGAGTGCGCGCACAGCTTTACCATTCGAAAGAATAAAATGTATCATGCTAAATCCAGGTCGGCTTCGCATTTTAATGCGATTTCGAGGGTCGATTTCGATTCGAGCAATCTGTTACGCGCCCGGCCAAGCTCTCGTTTGCCCGGTCTCGCTTACTCACCATCATCCTTTCGAGTTTTCATGCACGACCGGTATTTCACTACAAATCCTTGTCGTTTGACGAACGCCATTTCGAGCCTCGCGTAATTCCCTCCGATTATCGTCCTTTAGAAAATACGGCGAGGAGGGATTAACCAATGGGAGAGTTTGGACTCGTGTAACGATGAAAAAGTCTGTCCCATCTCGTACGCGGATAATTTGAAATTAGAAGCTGCTTTAACCAAAAGGTTCAACGGCCCACTTGTGAAATGAGCGCCTTTCAGCCGTGCCAACCGATACGAGGAATGCGAGAGACCAATGAAAATCGAGATTAATACCCACGTATTCTAGGTTGCGAGTGCGCGCGAAAAACGTGGACAAGGATGAGTGGAATGCAAATTCAGGATGACGGGAGTAAGAAGGAGATGTGATCGTTATCAGATCTCTCGATCCCACAATTAATCGGAGACTAGAGTGCACCGTGCCCGAAAGGCGGGTCGAGGCCCGCGTTTTAATGCGATTTCAAGAGACTTCGAGGAGTGAGACTCCGGTGGAAAGAACGAGCAGGTTATATGGAGAAAGAGAGAGAGAGCGGTTTCGGTCTTCCTCTTCCGCTTTCTCTCTTTCTCACTTCTCGCTCGGAGTGGAGAAGAACGAATAGAAGAGGCAAGGGAGCCAACCCCCGTAGTCCGTCCCGTCCATTCTATCCCGTGCAATCTGCTCCGTACAGCTGTCACCGTTTCGCGATTCCACGGTGAACCGGAATTCCGCAATGGCGAATACCGTCCTATTCCACCGGTTCTCTCCACTTTCGTGCCCCTACCCGCCGCGGACACCGTACCACCGATCGAACCCCCTTCTAATTCCATGGGATTCTCTTTAACTCGCCAGCTACTCCCGAGATAGAGGATTCGCCGAGGGAAGGGAGGACCGGAGGAAGAAGGGGTTGAGACCAGAGGCGGTGGACGAGGAAGACAGTTGACATGAGAAGGTGGACAATGAAACGAGTTGAAACGAGAGAGGATGCACGAAGAAGCGAGTTGAAACTTGAGGGTGCAAGAGGCAGCAGGTTGAGACGAGAAGGTGGACGAAGCGGGTTGAGACAGGAAAGTGGAAGACCAAGAGAGTTGAAACGAGAGAGAGAGTAGAAGCGGGTTGGGACGAGAGGGTGGACGAGGCAGCAAGTTGAGAGGAGAGGGTGAAGGAGAAAGGGGTTGGTATAAGCCAAGTTCCACGCAGCCGTATTGTGCCAACCAGAAGGGGGTGGGCCAGTGGCTCTTATTGTCTTTGCACTTTATTGAGAAAGCTCGCGGAAAGTAAGCTGTTTATCGGCGCTACCCAGTCGTCCTCCTGGCGCAGTCCTCTCTCGGCCCCAGATCGTACCAGTAGGGTCGTACTCGTGGCACTAGGAAAGGCACAGAAGGTTTTCGTACGTACCCTACGACCTTTTCCAGCTTCGTGGAGGATGATGCGAGCGGCCGTACGATGTCCCCGAATTACGATTGGCCGACGGAGAGAACGTCTGGATGAAGGGAGCGCCGAGTGGAAAACGAGAGACGACGAAGAAGAGTAGCGACTCTTCCGGCTTAAGCTTCTCCCAACTCGACGACGATAAACGTCTTCTCGCGCATTGTAACGTAATTGTACTAAGAAGCGAGCTCGCGACAGTCCCACTGGGGATATCGGGGATGAAGTTTGTTTTCAGGGGAGAGCCTTCCCCTCGTTTGCTGCTTGCCCTCGTTTAAGCCGCCGCTACGTACCCAAGGGTATATTCAGGCGGGTTCGCGACATTTTTAATTTAATGCGGCTTTCCTTCGTGAGAATTTCGAGGGATTGTCTTAAATTGTTTACGACTTGAGTAGGCACGTGTTCGAATAGCTAGGGGCTCTGAGAATCGCTCGGATTTTAATTAATCGGGCCAATCGTCCTGGTCGAGAGTTTTTTATTTGACAAAATAAATACTTGTTAATAAATTTTGTTTGGTAACTGTCAAATAATCGTGATGTATGATCGAATTGGACTGACCGGTCGATTAAAAATACACGATTTTCCCTCTCGGTCTGTAAATTCGTCGGCGAATCGATGTATTCTCGATGGATTGATTATTAGTCGAAATGCTGTCGCGCAATTGTTTCCAAGGCATTAGCGAATATCGCGTTGAACCGTGCGCATTGAATAAGCTCGCCATTTAGCTCGCCCCTGTTCGAGCAACAATCTCGTTTAACGATTGCCCCACGCCGAGTAATATTTCACGTGAGAAAAACAACGCGTTAGTATCAGGTAGGATTTCTTTCACCTGTTAATTGTCACGGAGCCTGGTAATAAATGAACATAATAAATAACGGACTATCGAACGCCCACAATTCTACGCTCTAAGAACATTGCGACGGACTGCACGTAGATAAATCGAAAAGAAGAAACTAGGGGGCAGAGCCCCCTGCGCTTTCGCTTCGCTCAAGTGCCAACCCTCTCAAGATCCCCTTCGCGCTCGCCCACGAATTTCAAAAGGTTTCGAAATTGTGGAAAATTCAAGTATTGAGATATTAAACTATGCTACAGAGTCCTCTGCGCTTTCGCTTCGCTCAAGAGCCATACCCCCCGATGTCGTCGGGTGCTTGCGCTTCGCGCTCGCCCACGAAATGCAGCATTTCTGCAATAGGCCCAAGTGATCACAACCGGACAATTAAATGCATTCGAACCAAAATTTGACATGTACATAGAGTGTATACACCTTTGCTGCGGTGAAACTTTATGCATGGTTATCTTTAACCATTCAGAAATTGCGACAAATTGAAATCTTTAATCCAGTATTCCGGCGAGACGCTTGCGCGGATTCAAACACAATTTGGCATATAGTTTAAAACTATACCCATTTGGTGCCACAAAACTTTATGCATGGTCATCTTCAACCGTTTCGAAAATACGGGATTTTCAAACTATAATTATAAAATAGTGAATTAAAGATTTGTAACTATAGTTAAGACTAATCAATCGTTTTGCTGGAATAGTGGATAAAAAATTTAAATTTGCCGCCATTTCGAAACGGTTGAAGATGGCCATACATAAAGTTTCCTGGCACCAAATGGATATATACTCGATGTGCGTGCCAAATTTTGTCCGAATCCGTTCAGCCGTTTTGCCGGAATACTGGACTAATGGATTAATGAATTTTTCACTATTTCCATTAGTCCAGTATTCCGGCCAAACAGCTGAACGGATCGCATCGAAATTTGGCATGTGCTTTGAGTATATATCCATTTGGTGCCAGGAAACTTTATGTATCGCTATCTTCAGCCGTTTAGAAATGGCGGCAATATTAAATTTAAATTACATTTTTTTCAAATTTTGAATCTCCCGCCATTTTGTGTTGGTTCAAGATGGCAACTCACAAACCTTATTGTCAACTCACAGTAGTGTACTTGATTTTTGTGCCAAATTTCGTCCCGATCAACGACATATATACATAGACCAAGCATTCGTATACTTTTACCATAGCGACGAGTGAAGCCGAAAGTTGGCAGTTTGTGAGTGAGAGAGAAAGTTGATTTGCGTCTACTGCTTTCTCACTCTTGACCTACCTAGTATTTTCGCTCTTAACAGAGAAAGAAAATATACGAATAATGACGAGTTAGTGTTAATAAAACTCTTCATCTCTATTTTTAATTATTTTATACATTCCTTTCATAAATTTTACATTTTTCTTTGATATATTTTTATAGAAATATACACTTAATTTGACAACTGTAATTACCCTAATATGACAGCACGCGCGTATTCATACACCATATTGACATAACGTTTTCGTCAAAAGTAGAAATACTGAAATAAAAGAGAAAAGAGAAGAAAAAATTAATCAACATGGTTTTTTGTTGCGTTTGCGGTGTACATTTAAGACATAAATCTGACGGAATCCGATTTCACAGGTACTGAAACATACAGTTAATGTAGAATAATTAATACATACAATCGTTTGTAATGTAAGCAAAGTGAAATCCTATAAATATATTGTATTGTATAATACTATCATATATTATAATAGACTGTATTGTAACTATTATGTAAAAACAAAACTACGCGATTGTTTAAAAAATACTAAGTTCCTTGGAAATGTCATATGTTTACAAGAGGATTGTATATATTTCCAGATTGCCAAAAAACATAATAAAAAGAAAACAATGGCTTGCAGCAATAGAAATGAAAATAAAGAATTTTAGATGTACCAAAAACTCTGTTATATGTAGTCAGCATTTCGGAAAAGATAGTTTTATTATAACGAGTTGTGGCAAATTATATCTAAAAACAAATACAATACCAACTGTATTTGATATGCCGTTAAGAAAGGGACATAATAGCACTGAAATAGTACGTAAAACTTAACATTTAACATTGTTTTGTAACTTTGTTGCAATGTATATACAGGGTGTTTGACATAAGGTGACGAAGGCGAAAGTTGAAGATAGATTGGGTAAAATTGAGAAGAAAAGTCATATACAATAATGTAAAATTTGCTATAGTTATCGTGATATTAATTAAAAGGCGTGTGCCAATGAGCGGTAAGACGGCCACGGTAGGCACGTAGCAACTAGAGGCGTAGGCACGTAGAGGCGAGAGCGCAGTCCCTCGTCGCTCACTGTCTCCGCCCCCACCAAGTTGCTACGTGCCTACCGTGGCCGTCTTACCGCTCATTGGCACACGCCTTTTAATTAATATCACGATAACTATAGCAAATTTTACATTATGGTATATGACTTTTTTTCTCAATTTTACCAAATCTATCTCCAACTTTCGGCTTCGTCACCTTACGTCAAACACCCTGTATATAGTCATGAGGAAATATATATTCATGAAATAAAATTTAACTGTATGTAGAATCAGCAGACACAAGAACAATATACGTGCAATACAAATGCAAGTACTACAGAGGAATCAGAAATGAAATATATTAACGAACAATGTCCAGAACCGCGGGAACAATCTTTACTAGAGATAAATATACAAACAACAGAGAATATGACGAATTCAGAAGCACATGTATCGATTCCAAAAGTACAGCGAACAACAAAGTTTGGTTTCGCTAACAGGTAAAATAATAAAAAATAATTTATTTTTAATAATGTGGTTTTGGCTAACTGTAAAATCATATATATGTATGAATATTTGTTACATAGCACAAATGTGGATATGTCTAATCCATACAAAGAACCACTGTATAAGTTAAAAATACAAGAGGATGAAAACAAAATGCTGAAAGCAAAATTAAAGATATTTCAGCAGAAATGCAGAAGATTGCAAAAAAAAGTATCATCATTGACGTCACTGCTAAAGCATTTAAAAGATAAGAAATTATTATCTGACGATGCTGCAGAATTGTTACAAGTAAGCAACGGTTAATGGGGCATAAATGCCAAATATACAGGGTGTGCCAGACCACCCTGACAATCTCTCGTGAGGACGTAGGGCGGCTTAAGATAAATACAAAAGTCCTGTGCCGTTATTCGAAATTCGCAATAGTTTTCGACAAATTAATTGTGGAAGATCAAAGAAAAGGGCGTCTGCCAAAATAGTAGCGAGAGGAGCGCTGGACCCTCTGCGAGCTGTAGGATGGCCTAGTTTACCAACAAACAAATGCGGGGCGCGGTAAGGGGAAGGATTATACGCCGCTGGACGCGGCCAGCTTTTTTTGCGTTATGCTTCCTCTCACCACACCCAGCATTTGTTTATAGGTAAACTGGGCCGTCCTACACCTCGTAGAGGCTCCAGCGCTCCTCCCGCTGCTGCTTTGACCAACGCCTTTTCCTTTGACCTTTAACAGTTAATATCTCGATCAATACTACGAATTTTGAATAATGGTCCAGGACTTTTGTGTTTGTTTTAAGCCACTCTATGGACATGTTTGCTATAATAAACTTACAAGCGACCACCCTGTATAGCTCAGGATGAATTGGAATTTGTAAAGAAAGTACGCAATCATGTTATTAATAATTAAATTAATTAAATAGTCTAGCATCTCACAAACCGAAGCAGAAATATTAAGTAGACATTTGGCAAAGAAAAGAAAAGGAGTATTTTCGGATACAATAAAAACATTTGCAGCAACATTACAGTTTTATTCCACAAAAGCATACGAATATGTTCGTACAACATTTTTAAATGTGTTACCACATCCTCAAACAATTAGAAGATGGTATGCATCCGTAGACGGCAAACCTGGTATAACAACTGAGGCTATAAAGACAATAGAGGCAAAAATTAATGAAGCAACCTCGAAAGAAAAGATATTATATTTTAGCTTAACTATCGATGATATGTCAATACGAGAATTTATAGAACTTAAGAATGACACATATTATGGATATGTTGATTATGGGATAAGTGCGGAACACAATCTACTAGAAGCAAGATATGCATGTGTATTTCTAATTGTTTGTATTAATGGCAGTTGGAAAATCCCGATTGCATATTATTTAATAAGATCTTTGAATGGTGCAGAAAGAGCAAATATAATTAAAATAATACTTTCTTCGCTACATGAAATAGGTGCCAACATTGTTAATATTACCATGGATGGTTGTGCAAGCAATATTGCAACAATGCAATGTCTAGGTGCAAATATATCTGCAGCTAATATAAGACCTTACTTTATGCACCCACAAACTAAGGAAAAAGTTTATGTAATGTTAGATGCTTGCCATATGATTAAACTGATTCGAAATACGCTTGCCACCTGTAAACACATGCATGATGGTAATGAAAATAAAATAGAGTGGCAATATATAATTAATTTAGTAGAACTTCAAGAAAAAGAAGGTCTTTACGCTGCAACAAAAATAACCAAACGTCATGTCAATTGGCAACAAGAAAAAATGAACGTAAAACTGGCAGCTCAAACTTTAAGTACCAGTGTGGCCAATGCAATTGATTTCTGTGCTATAGATTTGCAATTGCAGCAGTTCAATAATTCAGCAGCAACATCGTTATTTATTCGAAATATTAATAACATGTTTGACATACTCAACAGTCGAAATTTTCTATGTAAAAATAAGAGTCAAGAACCAATATCATTGTCCACTATTGATCGTATCAAAGAAGATATTCAGAAATATATTGACTATTTAAATAATTTGTATATCGATAGAGTGAACATTATGAATACAAAGAAAAAGACTGGCTTTTTAGGCATGTTAACTTGTTTAGTATGTGTTCGTGAAATAGCAAATGAATTGATTGCTACAAAGAAAATTAATTTTTTACTAACGTATAAAATGTCTCAAGATCACATTGAAATGTTCTTCTCAGCTATTAGAAGTAAAGGTGGACATAATAATAATCCATCAGCGAGGCAATTTAGTTTTGCTTACAGACGACTCTTGCATCATACAACAATTACAATATTACCGCATGGTAACGCTAGTGCGCAAGATGATACCGATATATTAAATATAACACATCCCAATAAAGGAATAGATAACATCGTCAATGATGTCAGAGAATTAGAGGAAAGAAATGAAGACGAAATTTTTTATGAAACATTTATTACTGAAAAATGGTGTACATCAAATTATATTAAAGATGTTGTTGCCTATATCTCTGGTTTCGTTGCTCGAAAAGTTAGAAGGAAGATTAAATGTGCCATTTGCAAAAACTTGTTAATTGGAACTGATAATGTATCTGCATTACAAGAAAGAAAATGTCGAGGAGGATTAATAAATGGCTCAAATGATGTTATAACATTATGTTATATTGGAGAAAAAATAATAAGAGAACATCCAAACGTCATAAATAAACAACATCCGATAGAAAGATTAATAATAATTGCTGTTTCACGTGTACCGTCCACAGTGTTCGATAACGTATTGCATATGCTTGAGCAGGCTCCACTCCAAGACCACAGAACAGAATTGATAAAACTTGTACTATATGCATATTTACAATTACGATTGCGGCATATATGCGCGTCAAAAAATTTTCAAATACAAAGGATTAGAAGTAAATTCACAAAATTGATAACTTTTAAAAACCAATAAATAAAGAACTTGTATCATTTCTGCCTTGTATGTTACTTATAAAACCCCTGATCCTATCTCCTATTAATAAATTTTTATAAAACCTATTCTATATTAATCATTTATTATACTCCAGTTTTATTTTTATATATTTCTTTCACATATTTTACATTTTTCCTATAAATATTGTTTATTTATTCCTATACATGCACTTAACGTATATACGTTAACAGCTGTAGTCTGCAGGTGTAGTCAGCTGTAGTACAAATATGGCGATTCTCGACAGTCGTTCTAAGCTAGAGTGAGAAAGCAGTAGTCGCAAAACAGCTTTCTCACTCTATCTCAATCTGCCAACTTCTGGCTTCACTTTTTAGAGAGAATGCTTGGTCTATATATATATGTCGTTGGTCCCGATCGGTTCAGCCGTTTTTCCGAAATCGAGGATACACACGGACACACACACATACATACGAACGGTTTTCGCGATGGCGATTGCATAAGTCACTCCCTTTACGGTCGTGCCTAAAAACATTGCTAAACATCTCTTCTCCCATTTTACCATCGCATCGTCGTAACAGCCGAGAAAAATTTGACACGATCGGAAACACGAACGTTTACGCATTCCAGATATCGGATTATAAAATTTAGAAACGAAATAGAACAATAATTTTATTTGCCACCGCCGCCTGCTGCTCCTCGTAATAAGCAATGAGATACGATCCGCGGACAGAGTTAAGGTCCCTTTCCAAAAGGAGAACGCCGAGGAGAGTCGCTCCGTAATCCCCAGGCCACGGACGGATATCCAATCGGGATATCGAAGGTTAAGGAACTATCGTCGCACAAATTGGGTTACCTGAGAACGAAGAGGGAGAGAGAGAGAGAGGGAGAGAGAGTAAAAGAGAGAAGGAAAGAAGGAAGGAGAAGACCGAAGGGACGAAGCAAGGGGTAGAAGGATCGAACGAAATCCTATTTTCCAACTTCCTATTTTTCTCCGAATGTAACCGAGATTCCTCGTTTTGTCAGGGTGCGGGCGCACCGAGTACGACGGACCTTTGCCATTTCTCTTCCCATTCAATGCTCGTTCCTCGAGCCTCGCGAGTCCTCGAATAACGTGACCCCGTGAGTTTCGAATGAAATCTTTCTCTCTCTCTCTCTCTCTCTCTCTGCACTTCCAACCCCTTCTTTTTACCCCGTTCCCAGCGTGGCTGGCGATACACGAGTGTCGCATTAAAAATCGCCCGCAGCGATAAGCAGGCTCGGTGCCTCCGCGAAAAGTATTTAACGTTAACCCGTTCGCTTTTGAAATTCCCCACTAGTAAAGGGACGACGAGTCCGCGAAACGAGTGGTATACTCGAAAAGGGGTAGAAATGGCATCGACATTTCATCCGGCCATTCGAGCGCAATCCTCCTTCCAACCCATTCGAATGTAGGCAATCGTCTGGAAGTAGTAAGGTCGTTTACCGTGACTCGCTAATCCAAACCGAACGATGAAAAAGCTCACTGCTGCCCGCTTGGCTCGGTATCTTCAATTGCTACTTGAACCATCCACCCCACCACTCGTGGCGATTACCCGTCCCGTTATAATTCGGTGGCCATTCTCGGCGCGACTAACCGTTTAATTTCAACTCACAGCCTCGTTTTCGCGTCCGAAGGGAAATCTTCCACTTTTCTCTCGCGAGCCTTTCCAAGTGGTCCTCCACTTGGCTCTTAGAGGACGCGAGAGGACCAGGTCGGGACGGCAGAGGTTAAGCGGGACGAGATACTCGAAGAGTAGGTAAAGGAAAACATGTTGGAAATGTGCTTGCGCTAAATCCGTGAATTACTCTGGCGAGCCTCGTCTTTATTTCCATACTTCGTAATTTTGTTTGGCTGCTCGGTGAAGCGTTGACTGGACGAGGACACGGTGGTGGACGAGTGAGAGGGCGAGCCAAGACCTAGATGGGATATGGACAAGCGAAGGATGCCGAAAGCTTCGGAACGAGCACTGATCCCGTGGATTTCATTTATGTGATTTTTCCCCGAGCTAAAACTTACCGGCCAGACGCCCGTAGCGCTGGAACATTCGTTCCACATCGGTCTTACTGCACTGAAACGTGTTTAGATTCCCGACGAAAACCCGGGAATTCACTGCCTGTGGGTCCTGCGAATTCGTCTGGTTGCCCACTTTGCTCATCTTCATCGCCTGCAACAGAAAGAGTCAGGGTGATTTACCGTCGTACGTGGCTCACCACTCGAACGTGATTCAGTTGGAAATATATTAACGGACGACTTCGGACCCTTTCGTCCGTCTCGCAACTTTTCCCTTTCGACCTCGCGTCCTCCCGCGATGGGCAGAAAATTTTGACGTGTGCACTTGCGACCACGCGTTTCGACAGAAAGTTTCGAAGTGTGCTCGTAGATTGGAGCAAAAAGGTAGGCTCTCGGTAAATTAATTGATTGAAAGTAGTGCTCGCACCTGGACATTCTTAATTATTTGTTCGATTAGGTACAGTGACAGACGTCGATGTTTGACCTGAGGTTAAATCTGCTTTCACTCGATACAAACAAGAGTTCCAAAGTAAAAAACTATTGAATGGTGGTCCGTGCACGATAATCCAGAACAAGAATTTGTGTAAGTTGTAAGTTGTAGGTAGAATTAAGAACCAAGTTTTCATAAATTTTATATGGCCCGGCGGGTTGCAATAAAAAATCAAGCTTTGCGATCTACGAGGTTTCAACCGCTCTTTCGAATTTCCACTTAAACCACTCGTTTCAAGATCTCTTAAGAGTACTCTACAGATCAATTTGAAGTTTCCAACGAAGTTCTTCATGCCGGCTCGTGCCAACGACAACTTGAATTCTCGAAAATCCTGCTGTTAAGCGCATCTCCTCGGAACACGCTGCAATCTACACGTGGCACGGTACTTCGGTCCGCTCTACGAAGTTTGCAACGTGACGAATGTTTGCCGAGCGTACCTGCGCAATTACGATGTACAGATTGTTGTGTTGGAAGGTCGATCGAACATCGTGGCTTGTTCAAAGCATTTAACGTCCTTGTCTTACGAAAGTTATTTCAATAAAGGGCTCTAAACATTTCTCACCGATCAGCCGCACAAGAATGCACGCTTTCACTTCTCGTCGATTCGTTTCGTACAGCTTCCACCCTGTGATACGTTATGTCATTTAAACAAAACGAACACCTTGACTTTAACAGCTTTGTTTGCCAAAGACCATAGAAATTTTCGCGGAATTAGAAGACCTTGATTCGTACATCTCTACGAAATATTAAAAATTACCATCAACATTTTCATCTCCACGAGAGAGAGAAAGATGAACGTTAGTAAAGTAAAGGAAGGTATCGAGTCAGAATTACTCGGCGTGCCGTTGCAGACTAATTATTTATCATCCCACGTTCGTCTAATTATCACGCAGCACCCGCGAATTTTGGATCCCTTTACTGTACTCCCTAGGCAAGCTTGAGCGCGCGAAACGCGCTATCTGCCGATTAGGTTTTTGCCATGAACGCGAAATTAATTAACGCGACGCAATTTCGCGTTCGCGCGTCTCGCGTGAGAAATTCGCTGGAGTCACGCGAGCGGAGACATTAGGTCGCGAAGGATATTTCCCTTTTCGCTTCGAGGCAATCGAGACGACTTCGTCGAGGATGCGAAAGGAGCGGTAACCTTGCGGAATAAGCAATTCTCCGTGTGATCGAATGAAAAATCATGAATTGCGTAACCGATCGGGCTCGCGGTCCTCTCAATTATAACTCACGTTGCGATTTTTGTCCCATTTACAAACCCCACCCGTGCGTTACCGCGCGTCCTCCAATCCCACACCGTCTGTGCAATTTTCAGCCTCCACCTCCAGGCCAATTCCATCCCCCCCGGCTAACTAAGTGTTTTCCATGCGCGGAGCAGAAAATTAATTAACGCATCGCATTCTCATTGTCGAACCGTTCGTTATGGACGCACGCGCTCGCCACCCCTCCCGCGTATTCTTTCTCCCGTGAAATAATGAGGCGCCGCGCTAAAACTCGACGGTAGGAGGACGCGATTGGAATAGCGGAGAACGGGAAGAAGAGACGGAAATGAGGAAATCGTTAACGTTATCCGTCGACCGATCCAAAACGAATACGGCTGCGTAAGGCGTGCTACGAAATTAATAGATTTCGTGAGTGGGTGAGAAATTAATGCTTCACCTGCAAAATAATCCCCGCGAATCTCCGGATTACTCTGCTTCCTCGTCGAAAGTCTGACCGTTTCCATCGATTGGAAATCGCTCGAGGAAAAATCGGAAATATCGACAGGACGCGCGAGAACAGTCTCATTTCTCTCTAGCCTGTCGAACGATCGGCGGAACACAAGCAAAGTATTTCTGCGCATTACAACGCTCTATCCACGAATCGTCACAACTTTGTAACACGACTATCGCCTCGAGTAAAGTGTCAGCACACTAATGTTTATCGTCGTTCGCGAGGACATCGGATGCGGCCATTAACCATTCAAATATGTAATACACTTGTAACGGCACGCGAGAAGTAGCGCACTAAATTTAGCGAGTTTAGAGCCTTTGGAAAGGCAGGTTTAATGTACCCGCGTCGTCGAAGTACCCCCCGGAATATGGCCCTTAACATTCGCCTTACGGGTGAATTGAATATTCATTCGCCAACACGTGTGAGCTCCTCTCCTCCTCACCCCTTTCATCCCTTTCCACCCTCCATCTCGCATCTAACTCGCTTACTCTCGTCTTCTCTCCTGCGAACGCTCCACAAGCGGCAGGCAACGCACCCTCGCTTTACGGTGGCGCATTGTTCCGAGAGCGAGCCCAACGAGCATTAACCGTCTCCCGATAGCGTTCGCAAAAGAATAATAACACTCGAAGTTCGCGCGAGAAGTCGCGTGTTGGTGAATAAAAATACAAAGAAAGAAAGAAAAGGGTAAAGGAGAAAGAGCGAGAGAGGGAACGTCGTGGCTAATGGGAGAAGATCGACGAGGCAGGAAGAACAAACTGTAACAATTCCAATTTCCGATAACGATACATTGTTCGCGAGTTTGCAGCTAACCTCGTGTTCGAGTAACGGGCGCCGAGCCCCTGCTTCGTAGGAAGTGGAAATTTTTCCACGCAATTCTTCTCCGCGCGCCGGCCTTGCTACGGGGAATTAATTTCGCATCATCCCAGCCCCCAACCCTGCTACGTTCTCGTCTCGAATTATTGTTCACCGACGAAGGGACGGAGGCGAACCGGCACGCCGACGAATTATGTAGACCGTTAACGGCACGGATACCGGTTAATGGATTGCACGCGTCGAATTAACGTTCGACCCCCGTGCTTTTCCAGATTGCGCATATTTTACGAGTATGTTTCTTTCCACCCTCGTTACGACGAGCACCAGTGCCGCGAGGAGACTCGTGAGAAATGGCGTTCGCGATTTTCCAATCTTTTTGCCCGTTCTCCGGTATCATCGTCTCGAAACGATTTGTATCTCGTTATTAAAAGCGTCGAAGGGACGGGTTAGACGAGCGACGTGGATACTTTGTTCAATGCGTTGAGTTACGTCAAACCTGGGAAAGAGATTGATAAGCGTCGATTCGTGGCTGCGCACGCGCGATAACCGCGAGCTTATTGGTCATGGCGAGATAATTCTACTGGCGAATCGCAGAAATGTTTCACCTTATGCCCGCGGTATTTCCCAATGAAATTCGTTTAAATTATCGCCGTGCTGAATATTCCGCGCGCTCTTGCCCCTCTCCGGCCGTCCTTTCCGTTCCGATTCATTCCTCTCTCCTCGCTCGATTTGTTCGCCAACTCGATTCACTCGATATCCCGGCTGTCCAAAGCGCAGAAACGAAATTCGTAGATTTATCCCATGGGGTCTAAGCCATCTGAAAATATTCGAGACAAAATGGCGATCAGTGGTTATTCCACTGTTCTCGCGTTGTTCATCTTTTGTTCATTCTTATATTTCAACAATTTCCCACTTTCTACTCCTGCTCTCCATTCTCCATTTCTGACTTAACTCTTACAAGGTTGATGACACGGTGGTATTTAAATTATACCATCAAAAACATATCTCTCCCGTGCTGCGTGAGTGCTTAAGAAACGTGTTTTGTATAGTTTTTCTTAAACTTATAAGAAATATGAGAACTTTTCAAGTTTCATTTCGCGTGCAGGTTGGGTCGAAAAATAAGTGGATTTGCTGTGCCTTTAAGAGTTAACCGTAACATTATCCATCCAACGCGCGAATCGAGTCTCGAGCTCGTAGAGTCCAACGAAATTCTAAGATATCACTCAAATATAGTCGCACAAGTTGAAATATTATATCGCTTCGTTCGCACGCACGCGTTAATTAAACACTTTTGGATATAGAGGTATTGGTTTCAAGGTAGTTAGACGTTAACCGATCTCAGATCGCTAAAGAAAGAACTTTTATTAGCTCATAGACTCAAGGTAATTGCATTAACGCTACACGCGGGAAATGTTGACGTGCACGTCTCGTCCGCGGTGCTAAAGTCGGAATCGAAGCAAGAGCGACATTTCTAGAGAGAAGATTAAATTTTATGATTCACCTATATTCGGAATGAAACCCATTCTATTCGCGCAACTCTCGACATTCACCGAGGGTAATCTGCGTATCGAACATTTGTCTCAATGTACGAATGCACTAAAAGTCATGGAAGCTGAGAGAGAGAGAGAGAGAGAGAGAGAGAGAGAGAGAGAGAGAGAGAAATCGATATCGATCATTCAAAATTACGCATCCTTCACCTATTATTTATAGAATAGTTTAGCACGAAGAATGCAAAGAGGAGATCGCGAGAGTGAAAGAGGACATCTGAGAAACGAGTGATGTCTAACGAGCACTCAATGATGATCGGAAGGAGCTGAGATCGAACAAAAACTTACGAGACAATGAAGCGACAGAGAGTTATGTAGTGTATCCGACGAAAAACAAAACAGCCTTTGTATTTTTTCTTTTCAACATACATTTATTTTATCGTTCATCCTACTGTGCTTTGGCAATCCACCGATCCTACATGTTTAATAACTCCGTAAAAGGACAGAATATTTGCGTTTCTTCTTCATTTTGTATTCCAAGATCCGCCGTAGACTGTTCCTAGGGAAGAATGGATCGTTTGGTCAATTCGATGAAAAAGAGGAAGGCTCTAACACAAGTTGTTTTTCGTATTCGACGCTGTTTTTGCGCGGGAGGGGTCGCATAGTTTCACCGGCACGCTCGCGCGCGCGTGTGCGAAGAGAGGTTGCAACATAAATAACGACAGCGGACGAGAACGCGCCGCGGAATTCTAGTCCACAGAGACGCGCGGAGTGCAATTAGAAATTTGCGCGGCCGGAATCGTTGCCAAAAGACGCGAAGAACGTTCACGAAGGAGAGACGAGGATGCCAAGGATATGAGATCGATTTTCCTAAATCTGGATGCAAGATGGCCCGTGTCCTCCAGCCTTTTCGAGCTCGAATGCTCGGACGATCCTGTAGCTGGATAAACTGTAAATTTCAATCGAGAAGAGGATAACGGACAAATAGTCCTGTTAACGGATGGAGCATGTTCGGTGAAATATTGAGGTGGTTTTTTGTAGAACTGTCGCGACAGTATCGCGCCGACAATGCTGGCTGATAAAATAATTAGGGGGCAGAACCCCCTGCGGTTTCGCTTCGCTCAACCCCCTCCAGATCGCCGGTTGCTCGCGCTTCGCGCTCGCCCACGAAGTGCAACATTTCTGTGATAGGTGCAAATAAAGTTCAGAATTCGTGCTCGCGCAAGGGGTTCCAAGATAAAACTAGTGGTGGTTAGTGGTAGGCACGATCAGTGGGTGCTCGCGCTTCGCGCTCGCCTTACCGAGTGCAGAAAAGCTTCACTTTCTGCAATAGGCACGACCGCGTAACTCACATTGCCATACTTGAATTTCCCACAATTTCGAAACGGTTGAAGATGGGGGTACATAAAGTTTCGTGGCACCAAATGGGTATATACTCGATGTACATGCCAAATTTTGCTCGGATCCGTTCAGTCGTTTTGCTGGAATACTGGACTACAGATTTGAATTAACCGCTATTATTGATTCGGCCAATCAAAAAATTTGAAACTTTCCAATAATTGTCACGGTGTACGTGCACATGTATATGTCAAATTTTATCGGGTTCCAACAAGTAATTCCAAAGATATGAATGTTTCGATATTTGAATTTGCGCCATTTTGTACCGATTCAAGATGGCGGCTTACAAATGTTAATGTCAACTCACAGTAGTACAATTGATTTTTGTGCAAAAATTGATCCTGATCGGTTCAGCTGTTTTTCCGAAATCGAGAATATACACGGACACACACACACACACACACCAACCTAAAAATGAGGTAATTAAATTCTTATGGTGCCACGGCTCGGACTAGAGACATTCTCAATCATCCTTGCATAGCTCCAAGCGTCGGAACAGAAACGTTTCCAAAGATCCTTTTAAATTTCTGTATCTCCGAGTAGGAATCAGTCTAAAAATCCAATACATACTTCGTTCTACAAGAGGTTAATTGTATGCGCCGCACGAGGATTCTGTGAAATTCTGTGGCTTTCGAAATTACACGTCCTACCCGTGGCCACGTTAGAAGCCGAATTTTCATATCGTGAAAAACGCCTCGTTAATTTGTAACAGGAGCAGAACGAGCGGCAAACTTTTGATTGTCACTGCGAAATCCGTCTGGCGCAGTGTTAAACTATGTATCAGCGTACGTAGAAGGTGGGAGAATTAAAAGATCCGTGGAAGATAATCGATGCCGGGCGCCAAACTCTCGAAAGAACGAACTTACTCCGGGCGCAGTCCGACTTAACAATTTTCATCGCACGATCGAAAGGCGGAAGTTAGCGTCGAACTCGTCGCGCGCGCGCGCGCGCCTAGGGGGGATATGAAACTAAGAAGATTATCCATAATTTATGTAAGAAGTGAAACAAAGACGGTAGCGCCGGGCGCCGTAGACGGTGCCGCATAATTCGTGGTTTCGTCACGCGGACCGTCCTACCCCCTTCCACCCCTACGGAGTTTCGAAATCTCGTTAACTTTCTTCCTCGACGACTTAGTGCCACCTCCTTCCCTCCCACTTCTTATAGACAGCGTACTACGTTCGACACTCGCCGTCGTTGCATCTTCTCCATCCATGTTGGAGAAAACATCGCATAATCCTATCTGTTACGAAAATTATATAAAATCTCAATTGCATTGTTGCTGCACGAAAAACACACGATCGTAAATTCGCGTGTAGAGCAGTCTAAAGCCGGCCACTCACTACGCGGCACTTGGCAAGTAGTTTTACTTTAACAAGTATTCGCACTAGTACAAATAAATCGTGCACCTTATACGGACGAGAATCAATCATGTGCGTCCTCTTGATTCGTGCCAACTGAGAAGATTCAGATAAGGTAGAGTCGTAAAGGAAGAAACGCGCATTACTCCAAACGTGTATTATATCTGCTAGAGACTAGACGACTTTAGGAGAAGAGCATATCAAATATACTTCTTTCATTATTTCTTTTGTTTGTTTGTTGGGGGCATCTCTACATAACTAAACCGTTTGCGGACCGGACATGCTGACGCACGAGTGTCATATTGATCCTATTCCTGAATGATGAAAATACATGGGCTGCTGTCCGCAGACAGCGGTCCGCAAAGGGTTAATCTAACACGAGACTCCTGACGTCATTGGTGCAAGACAGAAGGAGAATGGTGACAATTCTTGGAACGATGTCTCAAAGAAGTCCAAGCTACGATTTAAGATTCGGCTCGTGGACATTAGGTCGATCACGGAGCGTAGAATCAGGGGAAAATTGCAGTGTACATAGTTTAAACCACGCGCGGTAGTGGAAATTCGACAAATCTCGACTTGGACGACGAGGTCAGATGCCGATCAGGTATCCCCGGCTAATTAGTGATTTAGGGAAGCGGGTGATTATCGGGAATTGGGAGGGTTCTGAGTCATGGGAGGGTGTAGCATGCGCATAGGGACGGGCCTATGTACACACGCGCACCCACAGAAGCTTCGCTCTTGCAACCAACCAGCGGAGAGAGGACAGACAGGAGAAACCGGAAAGCAACAAGGCGTAGTGCGAGCATACCAATTCTCTGGAACAGTCTCCTATCCTGAATCAGCTTCTCCGATCACGAATCACCTCAGTCCTTTCTTTCCGTGCTCCCTCGAGCACACGTGAAGGGCATGGGAAACTATTGCTAAGTTGTGCCCTGGCAGCAGTCTCCGAAGATACACCGAAATTATGCTCAATGACTTTTAACCGAATATCATCGATGATAATGTGGAAGCGCGATTGCCGTTATTATTCGAGATTTCGTTAAATGCACATTCATCTGTCATAGCTACATTTTCTAAAATGGATTTTTAAATCACACCTCGCGAGTTTTATTTGCAGTTGATTTGTGTTTAAAAGCAGAGTGGAAATTTACAGATGGAGTGATGCTCGATAACTCTGTTAATTAAGATCGAAAAATAGAAGTGACGGTATATCGAAAAAGGGTATGAAGAAACGTTTATAAGATGCACCAGAAGCAACAAGAATATACGATTGGGGGCAGTATCCATGCTCCCTAGGCGTTCGATATATCGTTTAATATCGATTTAGGGCAACGACGAAGGGAAACACGCTGATTACCATTTCGCATCGATTCGCCAAATGCGATGCGTTATTTACATTCGCATTTCATCGTCGTTAGCCCCGGTGCGTGGCTAATGCAACGTTAAAGGCAATCGTGGCGCTTCTACGCGCATCTATAGCTCAAATACGCGTGAATATATCACCTAGCGCCTGCATTCGACATATCTGTCCAACGACCGAACAATCCTAAAATTACCATTCTTTTTACCCGGCACTTTCGTCCGACAAACGCGCTCCTCACTTTGCCAAATGTCATTCTCTTAATATACCAAATCTTACAATTAGAAAAGCTGTCTGCTGTAAGGAGGTACTCTCTCGTCCCAATTTCATAAAGTACTTGTCAAATGGCCCCTGAAGCTATCAAGATAATTGTCACTGTAAAATTTGAATCCTCAATCTACGTACCCTTACACTTTGATTACTGTCAAGGAACGTAGATTGAAGATTGAAATTTTATAATGATTTTACTGTAATTACAGTACTCCATAATGTGATCTGGCAGGTGTTAGCATTGCTTTCATCCGACCCAATACTGCCCTAGGTTGGCGTATAAACAAAATTACACTCTCAGCCTCGACTTCGATTTACGAACCATAGCATGCGACTAAACTGCGCTTCGACAAACAGTAACGTTTGCGATGTCTGTTGGTCGATAAAGTACTCTCATCGAGCTCTATCGACCGATTGGATTAGACAGCAGATTAACATCCCTCGAATGCAGTTGATTTAATACCTTCGTACCGTTACCTACGCTAGAATTGACTTCTGCTGAACTCGATATTCCACCCAGGCCTAATAATCGCGTGAGATCTTTTTTCTCCGCGGATTACCAGCGTGCCGATGCTAAGCTCGCAACGTTCTATTCCACTTCCTTAAGCATAATGAGCGAGCAACAATTGGCTCCGGAACGGCGCGAAACGGTAATCCCTCGTTCGGCTTTGAATGCGCTCGTTACGTACCTGGCCGGCAGATAGGCGCCGGTCTGCGCGCGCTCTTAAATGCGGAATTTGGTACCAATTGTACGATATTGCGATTTCGAAGTCACCGTTGAATTGCGGTCAGTAATGCCAGTAGGAATAGCAATTCGAACGGCCGGTTCTCTCGGGGTGGTCGGCCCGTCTGCCAACCCTCGAGCCACTGGCCTCCACTACCACCCCATTTTACCACCCCCTTTTGTCCATCCTTGCCGGCTAATTTTAAACGCCCGCTTGGCGCATCGATTATGATAATTACCGAATTACAATGAAGCGGCTCTTAATTATAGTAGTTATAGCGCGCCGGTCGGTTCAATAATGGCCGGTTCCCTTGAAACCTTCCTTCGATTACGAGACAAGGAAGCCAGCTGGAATATCTTCTTTTTTCGAGATTTTGCCACGAGACTGCCAAAGGAAGGATCGCCGAGGCAGAAGGTCCGCATTAACAATTTATGCCTTCGAATTCCGCTCGAATTCCACGACCCACAAACTCCTCGGCTTTCGGCCTCCGCGACTCGCAAATTTAATTTACCCCAATTTGCGAGCTAATTAAATTTCCACGGTTTATGAAATTTGGATTCAATTCTTTTTAACGCACACACGTGGACGACGAAGTGGAGCGCGGCAGAAGCGGGAGAGAGTCACTAGCACGAATATACGTACGTTCCATTCTGGAAAAATTTCTCAGTGCTCAAACTCGGGTAATGAATTTTTGGGAAGCGGTTCTTCATCTTTCCACCTCTTTCACCCCTTACTTTCACCCTCGGGGCCACTCGCTCGCGCATTCTCGTTCTCTCCCGCCCATTTCCCCGCAAGCCGCCGCACTCCATCCCTGTTACTCATTTTATTTCCCAGGGTACTCTTCCTTTTTGCTCGTTCCTGCCAAGAACGGAAAGAAACGTAGTAAAAGGAGCTAGAAGAATAAATATTGCCCACCTTGCGAGCTGCAATATTCTCGCTCAAAAGTCTACCGCATGCATTTCACATAATCGCAACGGCGAGTGCCAGTGGTGGTGGAGCGGTGGCTGGGTGTATCGGTGCCGTTGGGGGTAGGGTCTATCTCTCATATTTCTTTTTCCTCGCGCGCGAGCACCGGCAGAAGCGCAAAATCGTAAAAGAAGCGCATACGACGTGCGCGAGACAATTCGGTTTTCCACGTAGGACGGCCTGTGTACGTGGAGGTATTATGCGGCCGTGTTAACCCACCCTCCTCGTCCACCCCGTGTGCCACACATTCTCTCGCGCTCTCTATCTGTCTCTCTCGCTTGCACCCACGGCTGCGCCAAGCTAGCATATATGGTAATTCACTTATTGTTTCACAGAGTGCGACACTAATGAATCATACAAGTATAATTCAACTGGACCAATTCAGGCTGCTGCTGCGATTCGTACTGTTCTCTCTCTCTCTCTCTCTCTCTCTCTCTCTCTCTTGTTCTTCTCCCACCCTTCTCACCCTTTCTGCGTTTGTGTGCAGGATACACAAGTGGCTCCTTTCTCGTGCTTCTGTCTCTCTCTCTCTTTTCCGTCCTTCGACTCTCTCCGTCTCTCCTTTCATCTCCTTCCTCCTCCTGCCCGCGCAAAACCCGCTGCTCCACCCCTCTCATCGTCCTCGTTCACCGCCCTCTCGGTCTCCGCGTTCATCTCGCGCGCGCACGCATTCACCCACGTTCTTCCTACACCGTGTCCCCCGTGGCGCAACGAGCGTGAATTTCACTGCACCATTGCGCAATCCTCGTTTGTAACGTAGAGTTTACATTTTTTTGTCGACCTTTCTCCCTACCTCACCCAACACCACCCAGGGCGACCTTCCGCCGCATACTAATCGTCGCGAAAATCCATGATTAACATCCGGCTGAAGTGCCGACACCAAAAACTGCTCGCTCGAGGGTTCCTACATAGCGAATTAAATGATTTCATTCGCCGAGACCGGGCCAGGCGAGCTTCGAGGATGCAAATTTCTCGGGTATGTTTGGAGCGTGCAAACGGCCACCACAGTGACGGTACTTACACGCCCATGGATCGTCGCAACAATAAACGCGATAAAACGGAACGAGGAGAGGAAAAAAATGTTTGCTCTTTTGCAGTTTTTGCCAGAGAGTGGGTTAGACGCGTGAACGAAAGCTTTCTAAGAGCTCGCGAGTGAGTGGACGAGCTTAGGCGCGACTTCGAATCAGCTGTGAGCGAAGCATAACGCGTGGGAGCGTAAAGCAGTCGCCATTTATGTATAAATTTCCATAGATGTAAATGTGCGCGCCGTCGGTCTCGAGGAAACTCGACGGTGGGCGTCGCAACGTGGCCGACTCTGCTCCACTGCAACATTTCCGTGCAGGCGCGAGAGACGAGTAATTAACAAAGAATTTACAAAGTGATTCTACGAGCGCGTAGAAGAGAGCTTTTAGCCACTCTCGCTTTATTAATTCGACGTGTTAAGGGGTGTCCGATTTCTCGAGCAATTGCACGGACTATTACTCCCGGCGACAATTCGGTGCAATCAACAGCGATCCCCTCGTGTCCTCCGGCCGTTACATCGATTACACGAAGAAGGCTACGTGGATGTGCGACATGCACACACGGTGGTAGAGCGGCCGAATTTGCGCAAGGATGAATCGGCCTGGAGTGCGATCGTCGCGTCGGTAGAACGCTCGAGGGATTCGACGAGACGTTACGTTCGAAAAATTCCCACGTAATTTCGGACAATTTTCCTGCGACATTAATATTCCTTAGCAAGAGAAATGAATTGAAATGATTTCATGTTAGAGATATTTCACGTAGAAAAAAAGAAAATTGCAAATCAACATGAATTACTCTTTCATAATTTATCGGATGCACCGAATAAGACTGCATGTATCCGTCGTATAAAGTGTTCCTGAAGCGCTGAAAAATCTGCGGGTAGCCCGTTAACCGAGCAGAGTGCCGTACCCAATGTGTTAATGGCGCACTATTGATCTAACACAGACAATCGACAATGTATATTCACAATGATTCTACAAAATGTGCAAGCAGAATTTTAAGTCCACGCACTTCTTTTCTTGCCAGAGAAATCCATACTATCGTCGAGCTTTTTCGTACACCCAAGTGTAAAGTCGGTGTTCCTGTGAGATACTTGAACTGGCCTTCCACTGTTCTGAGCAGGCCGCTGTATATGATAGATTTTTGTCAAAAATCTTTAAAAATCCTTTTATGCGTAATAAGATAGATCGAAATGATCATTTCTGATCAAAAAATGGCAAAAATTGGTCATATTACAAGGCCCTGGTAAGAACGGGAGAAGACCGGGAGTGTACATACGTTTAGTTAGACAGTACATCCGTGATTCACTTGTCTACGTCGCGAATGCAAAGTCCGGCGTTCTCGGTCGTTGGTGGGTTAAGAGGTGCATGAACGCACTGTGCGCCCGAAAGCACGCTCGTTGCTTATACAGGGTGGTCCGTTATAAGTTTACCATAGCAAGCATGCCCATAGAGCGGCTTAAAACAAACACAAAAGGCCTGCGCCATTATTCAAAATTCGCAATAATTATCGAGAAATTAATTGTTGAAGATTAAAGAAAAGAGCGTCCGCCAAAATAGCAGCGGGAAGAGCATTGGAGCCACTGCGAACTGTAGGACGGCCCAGTTTACCTACAAACAAATGCGGGGCGGGGTAAAGGGAAGAATAACGCAAAAGAAGCCGGTCGTGCAAGCGGCGTCTTATCCTTCCCCTTACCGCGCCCCGCATTTGTTTGTTGGCAACCTGGGCCATCCTACAGCTCGCAGAGGCTCCATCGTTCCTCCCGACGCTGTTTTGATCAACGCCTTTTCCTTTGATCTTTAACAGTTAATATCTCGATCAATATTGCGAATTTTGAATAATGGTCCAGGACTTTTGTGTTTGTTTTAAGCCGCTCTATGGGCATGTTTGCTATGGTAAACTTATAACGGACCACCCTGTATAGCGAAATCGGCGGTGTGTGCCTCGTGCGAACGGAGCAGAGGGTCGAAGTAGTTACAGAAGAATTTACGAAGTGATTTAACAACGGGGCGAAAGCCCCGACGTACTTAATCCGAGATATTAATCCGCGAAGCAAAGCCATAAACTCCCGGACAACGTGCGTGTACGTGTAAGAGGTGGTTGTCGTGTGCTTCTCTACGCGCACGCGCGTGTTCCAACGGGTCCTGGTGTGTAAGCGTACGAGCTCAAATTTGGTATGCCGCACCGTGGAACGGACGAGTAAACCACGCGGAGGTCACTCGCGCGTTAACTTCCCTGGATGTAAACGCACCCCTGGGAGCCTGGCGTGTCCCTCGGTTTTCGCCTAACGACCAGCCACAATCGTACGTGGGAATAATCGGCGAAGAATTCGCAAATTAATCGCCTAACACCAAATAAAATGACGAGGAGAACATTTCCGGATGTCCCAACTCTGAGAACTTTTCTTTCTCTGTTCTTCGCGATGATTTCGCGATCATTTCATAGTACCACGTTTCCCGGCATTCCATACGATTTCAAACTTGCTTCTACATTGATCCAGCAATGAGCTTACCGTTCCATCTCTCGAATGGCAAGCTCGTGGCTATAACAATTAGCACGCTGAATTACAATGTGAATAGAACAAAGCGGCTTTTCATAATTCTCGTTCCTCGTCAAATATGTTGATTGAACAATTTCCCGATTGACCTACTGCGCTTCACGTGGAAACGAGAGATAGGAGGAGGTACGATTGCCTATGGGGGAAGAGTGTAAAGAATCATTTCTTACCCTCTTTGTCGCAATAAGTCATCCTCGATAAATGTTTTAAAGGCGACGAATAGCAGCGAGATATTTCACGAAATGTTACGCTCGAGGCGAAATTTTCAGCGTAGTAATTAAATGGACGGGTAAAAGACGATGAAAATAATTTCGCACAATCTTCTCCTTCTCGTAAAATCTTATTTCACTCGATTATCTTCCTATAATGTGAAATTCTTCGTATTGGATCTTGCGAGGTGTGCACCCGTCACTGGCTATCCGCGGCCAAAATATCAAATCGTTCCTCCGATAACGGGGCGAAGGTCTCTCTAGTTATAGATATGACAAAACTGAATTTGCGCTGAATGTCTGATCGATATTAATTGAAGCCACGCGTAAGAATCTCCTACTACGTATAAACGGATCCGAAGTGTCGCGATAGTGAAAGAATTCGTGGAACTATCAGAGGCTGTTAATGATCTATAAAAACAAGATGCACATGATAATAATACATTGATCCAAAGAACAATGAAAATATCGATTTAATGAAATAGTTTAAACACGCATGAGGATCCCAAGCCACCAAACCATGACCAACCGCAGTCCGCTAGCATTCGAACAAATCAAAGGCATCAATTTCTGTCTACATCCTGCCATAACTCGTTGCTACAAGCATCACTTTTCACGAAACGTTTCACATCAAGTGCAAAACAGTTGATTCATTCGTACGTGACTCTCGGCTCTTTATTTCTCATCTGACAAATAATCCATGAGACATCTCATTTAACACTATTTCTACCGGAATTTTGTATATGTATATCCATTTCGATCAACAGGTGTCTTTTTAGGTCCACGATGAGCTGCAGGAAAATTATACCTCTAAATTAATTTAACAACTAATGTATGAATATTGAAAGAAGTAATTAAAGAAAGATGACTGAACTTGGAAAATAATTTCAAAATACAATTTGAGAAGGTGTCTTTTCACACCTGTGGTAGAAATAGTGTTAAATCTTGCGCACGCCGGTTATCGCTATCACGCTCTATCTAAGCAAGTCTATCTTTTCTAGAGATTAAAGTAATTAGCAGTAATCGCGGAGAATTGCCTCGAAGGTTTGGTCTCGTGGACCACGGCTGCACCTCTGCCTCTCGTCGCTCGGGGGTGGATAGAACGAGAGCAGGCTGAAGGAGGCGGGACAGCGGAGGACCGATATGCGTGTAAATTCTTGGGCGGTAAGTGCAGGGTAAACAATTACGCCGTTTACTCCGTAGGTGAACTACTCGCGGTCGAGATAGGGGGCGCGCATGTGAAGCGAGGCGAAAGTTGTGCAAATGTTTACAGTAGAAGTGAACCGCTCTAGAGGAATCTCTCGCGGAGGCGGAACCAACGCGTGGTGAGGGTAAAAGCGAGAACGTGGAGAACGGTAGGAGGTTGGAAGAAAGGGCTAGGAGAGCGGAGGATCATAGAGGGTTAAATGATCCCTCGAATTATTCACAGGTGAGGGGTACAGCAGAAGTAGCATTCGTGCTCCAACGATCTACAACTGATAACCTTAAACTTAGATGCGATTGTGTAGTTGCACAGCGATTTTTTCGTCGCATATGTGCGCGGATCTTCATTGAAAATTGTATCTTCTACTTATACATAATCGCATACATAGATAAGATGGAAAATCGCAAGTGCGCGTCTAGCTTAATTTCCACGATTTTTCCCGTTAACAAGTAACAATCAGTAGCCTATGCATTTTTCTTCCCTCACTCTCAAGCTAAAGTTTTTTAAAGTAAAGGTTTTTAAATCGTTCTTCTAATTGAATGTAAGTCTTTAAAGAAAGTAGAAATTGCGTAAATGAAATTGTCTTTAATGAAATTTGCGTAAAAATTCTCAATGCACGTTTAACAATCGTATCTAACTCGATGAAATTAGAAAAGAAAGAAGCGAATGTATGGTTTGCGTGACGATAATCGATCTAGCTTCGATATATCGAAATGTCGAAAACACGCCGGCGAGGGTGATCGAGAGCCTTACCGATGCACACCTGTTGATTTTTATTTACAAGCTCGATGAAACGTGTCCGAGCCCGATCATCGTTAACGATTTCATCTCCGGTAACGCGATGTATGGGGCCGGCAATTGGAGCATTATCGATGACGAGATTCATCGCATTACAAGGGCTGTTACACGCTCCCAAAGTGATGGACCGTCAGATAACGCGTCATGACGCTCTCGGAAAATTATGTTCTGGCTTCGTTAGCGAGCAATCTCTAATTATCTCGGCTTACACATTCTGGACACGAGTTACGCCGGTTAATCGCACTATTCTTAGATCCTCCAAGGTGTCGTGCAGCAGGGATAATTTTGTTCGGCGAAAGGTTTACAGAAGAGAAGTGCGTGGCCTGCTTTACGCCGAACGTACGAGCCTCTCGGGACGTCTCACGAATTTTCGTTTTTCTCCGAATTTCACCGACCGTACTACAAAGCTACGTTTAAATTCGAGTAAATTTCACTTTACGAGTACTCGTATTACCACGAGCTCTTGCGTTTGTTAAGAATATCCGTTCCTCTCGAATTAAACTTGCACTCGATTTCGCTCTCCTTATTTTTAAGATTATCCTTCGAGCAATTTCGCGAGCCGCTAAACACCACTGAAGGGAGGATGGATCGCGTCGACCATCGTCCATTTTGCAAAACGTCGATAACTACCAATATGTAGTTACGCCCTAGTAGTACAAATCCCAGATCGCGGCCAAGTTCGCCTAAACTTAGTGGCAACTCGTACTTCGCATCGGTATAAACTCTCGGATCGTCCTTCTCATCCCTGCACCTGCTTCTCTCGCACTTCGGATCTCCCGGTGCACGATTTATACGACTATCCCGCACTCCCTACCAACGTCCTTCCTCCTGGCATTATCCATTCCTTCATATCTCCGAGCATCCTCTTCTCTCGCTCTTCCACGTAGCCGAGCTCGTTGGATTATTCGCTGGGATAAACTGCGCAGAAATATAGGTATCCTTTGGGAAGTAGCCAACAATAAAGATGCCTCGGAAAGACGTTCGGTTACCGCAATCTCTGACATTATCTCGTCCCATCTCGAGACTCCAGATGAGAAAATATTTTTGGATCGAGGGTACCCGTAGAGTTTCGCGAGCGCAACGAGAAAGTGAGTGGAAACGATCGCGGAAATTTGCCCAAGGAGTGGAAATCGTCTAGATCTTCGCGAAAACCTCTCCACGGTTTACAACTCGTGTCCGCGAGCAAGCTCCTGCTTACATTCGCCCACGCGGTGAGCGCATGAAATCGGTACGCGTTTCGAGAGCTTCCCGCTCGCGCGTAAATCACTTTGAATTGATCTTTGCGTGGGAAGAAAGATGCCGCGGATGTTGCGCGGCGCTGCTTTGAACCGAGGTAAGTTTGTTTGGCCATCCGTGCAAGGTGCAGGTGATGCGCGTGATATTGTCCTCGCGCGTAGACGCTTCAAGAAATAATAATCGTGAGCGCGCGCGTCTTCTTTGAAAGTTTAATATTGCGCCGGTGTCTTCTGCGTGGAAGCAGGGCGTCAGTTGCGTCAAGATATAATAATCGTAGAAGCGACGCGCGACGTCTCGTAGAGGTACCTCGAGAATGCGACGCGCAGAGGTTGCGATGGAAAATAACAATCTTATATCGTTGCGTCATGGTGTTCCTCGAAACAGTTGTCTTTTTATACAATAATTCGCATGGATTAATTTTCCAACCACGAGCCGATTAATTAAAAATATTACTGGAAACGAGGGCGCTGCTCGATATGAAAACTCTGATTTTTGTACGATTTTAGAAATGTAAATTAAGTGTAGTTGATTTGTGGGTCTTCTCTGCCCGATATTAGAAGCTCCGCTTGGAAACATTTAAAATATAATAATAGAACGTTTGAGAGCAGTCCCGTTTGTAAATAATAGGAATGAACTCGCGCGATATTTCGCACGGAAGCAGTCGCTTACGACCGCCTTTACGGAAATAGTCGCTACGCGCTTGCGAGAAATTACGATAAGTTACGGTTTACCCGTAACGAAACGGACGTAATTTATCCGCGTTCGCCTGCCCTACTTCCGTAATTTCTTTAACTTCCATTCATTCTTTTGATATTTCCCAGGGAGAAACATTTAGCCTTCTGCATTCTCGCGAAAAACGTGCATTCTCATCTCCGTGGCTACGTTTCTCCCCTTTCTCTCGTCTCTTTCCACTCGCTCTCTCTTCCCCTTAATATCTTTCTCTCTGCTACTCCAGCCGCCACTCATCTCTTAAGGATGGGCGGTGTTAATCGCGAGCGCGGCGAGTTAATTGGCCCGATGCAACGTTTAATTTTCTTATTGAACCCTGCGGGGCCCCTTCATCCCGCCGTCCTTTCCGTTACTCCTTCGTACCTCGTGCCACTCCGACGCGGACTCGACCGCCGACCGAGGGTCGTAAAGTTTACGGTTGAAATTAAGAAAGCTTATAAAGAAATGGCCGGGCTAGCGCGCGACCGAAAGCGCGGTGTCAGAAACTTTTCCTACTCCTTGAACGAGCGTGTCTTTCCGCCATTAAAAACTTTCGGCCCACGGACGTATGGATGAAGTTTTTAAATTCCGTCTCGCTCCTTATCGCGACCACTTCGAATCGAAGGTGAACTCTATTTCGAAACTATTCTGTTTAAGGTGGCTTGCACAGGGTAGACTGATCTCGGCGAGGACAAGCCTAGTCTCTCTCAAACGTAACGGCAGAACCTGCCAAAGAATATTCATAATTTACATCATTTTCCGTCTAACCCTTTTTCAAATAACAACAAGGCACTCTCGAACGTGAATTTTACCAAGTCAGATCAGGATCTATCTATATCTCTATCGTGACAAAATTCTCGGCTAGCTCTAGAATTCTCAACCTGTAAGATCAACTGGAATTTCGGCAGACGTGTTCAACTGGTGAGTGTCGCGGGAGACCTACGAGCATGTCGCTTTGGCAAAGTAAAAGATCAGATTCGACGTAATTGGGAAGGGATTAACACTAGATTGACCGAAACCAGTCAACTTGACTGGTTCAAATGGGAAATCGTGTTTATAAAAAATGTTCGGTCAATCTTCAGTGTTAAACACGGATGGCGCTTTAGGATGATAATTCAGGTTGACGCAATTGCCATCTTACCCTTTGACGAACGAGCGAACGAGGGACAAAACCAGCGGCCTAGCTCGTAGATAGAATCGACGCGGTGGTAAGGGAAAATTGACAAAAAATGGCCTTCTCGCGCACAGGTAGGGAACAATGCATTTTAAAGCGCGTCCCGCCGTCGCTGGTCTGGCAATCTAGTAATCCAGTGCTGGAGCGTGGCAACGAACCCTCGCCGGTCCAACGAATCGAGATTCAGAGGGATGTAGAAAATGTTGGCGATCTCTTTACGAGGCGACGTGATTGCAATCATCCTCCATTTTCGCCGCTACACCCAGGGCCCTCCGACTACTTGGAAATCCACCGAGCGAACTTTTAATAATTCAGCCGAATCCGACGCCGACGTGGTGGGACACGAGCGCCACCCAAGAAACGTGTATTGGTCGAAGGGAAAAAAAATTAGGCCCGTAAGCATCCGACGCGTGCGGAGAATTCGCGATAGCTGAGAAAAGCAACGATTCTCGTACCTGCCCGGTGTGTTTCGACAAAGGAGCCACGCGGTCGTTCGAGAGAGTTCGATTCTTGGACTCGAATGCACTCGGGATTCGGGGTCGCCCAATGGAGCCTGTATTTTCCTTTCACGAATAGTTTACACCCAGATTGTTTTCAGACTTTCTACGTGGCCTCGGAATTAACCGGCGTGCAAGGGAGTAGAATGAAATTTCCTTTGCGAAAGAATCGCATGCGCGATTGAAAATTCAGCTTTTGTATAATCTCGATTAAATTGATAATAAGCGCATGTCGAACGAAAGTCTGCGTTCAGTTATAATTTCAAGATTTCAAATATTACAACGCCATTGGTGAGCAAGAGTCGATAATTTCTCTCGCTCGTGGATCGTAAAATTTGTCGAGAGAATTGCTTGTCGAAAGAATCGGAAGAATTCTTCCTTTAATTAAAAGCGTCGGAGCTAGGCGTCGGTGGGACGCTGTTTGCTCGATAATAATTATCGCTCGCACCCCGTCACGACGTCACCCAAAGGCACGGGAGCGTGCGCTATTTCGATCGTCGACTAACTCCAGTAGTTGCACCTTGAAACGACTTGCCAGTTTCCAAGAGGCCACTCGGCAAATCCAGTGGGCGAGGAGAAGAAGGAGCAATGCCAAGGAGAGGAAGACGCTTCAAAATTAAACTTTCCTATATCTAGTGCGAAATAAACAAGTCTCAGGAGGTGAGATTCTGGAATTCTTTGATTTTCCGTACTTCTCGGAGAGATTCACCGGGATTCGAGAAAATTCGTTGCACTCAATCACAAGCACAATTTGGCAGGAGTGAGAAAAAGCAGCGCGTTTCAAGCGCAGCTTAAATATCCCTCGTGCCAATAATAACGTCCAATTACGTTTATTCCTCTTTCTCACCTTCTCTTCCTTCGCCGTTTATCCTAAAAAATTCAGCTCACTCTGCTACTCGAAAATCATTATTTCTCTCGGTTATCGTGGCCCATTCCTCATTTCCACGTTTCGTCCTCGTCTGCCTCTCCACCGTGTTTCAATCTCGAGTTCTATCGCTCCACGATCCCTCCTCTTTCTCTCTATACCGCCATTCTCTTTCTCCTTTCCTGCGCACTCCCTTTCACCATTCGCTCCTCCTTTACCTACCCCTACCTAACAATGTTTATTTTTTTCTCTCCTTTCTCAGCTTCACCCTCGCCAATCCGCGCATTCAGCCAGACGCTGAAAACGTTGGCGATCGCTTTACGATGCGACGTGATTGCAATTGCCACCACCATCAACAACCCCTCCCCTGGCATCCTTCCTGGTAACGTTTCTTAACCCTTCACCTTCTCTCTCTTTACTCCCGAGCCTACGGCTGCTGTTTCATCCGTTACTCCTTTCCAATTCTTTCTTATTTCGTTACCTCATCTAGTTTCCACCATCCGCTTTTCTTAGTGATTATAGAACGCGAACATCAGCTACGAATATCCGTGGTGGCCTCTGATTCCCCTTCGCATACCCCTTCGACCATTTGCATTCTCTCTTAACACTCCCATTAAACTAGCCAGGCCGGTAGGAAGCGATAAAACACGAGGTGCAGTGCCTCCGGTATCGGACCGATTCGGTTTTGCACTCCCATGCTCCACTCGCGTCTCGCGACACCGGCCAACTCCAGTTTCGTCCCTTCGGAACAAATAGTTGGAGGGTGCTCGGAGCAAGAGTTGCGGGCACGTATGAATAGCGAGGATTATCTCGCGCCAACTACGAGAGGTCGGCAGTTGGCCGGCATGCCTCCCGGCTACAGTTTAGCTCGAGGAAGTTCCCCGTAAAAAAACAGATACCTCGGATCTTTCGTACGGGTAGAATCCTTATCTGGTGATAAATCTTATTTTAGTGAATTTTCAGGAAAAGATTATCGACGACCGAAACGTGGGATTGATTTTTCCTACACTCTTCTCCACACGAGAAGGTAATATTCTTCTCCTCTGCTCGTTGAAGTCCAACGAATTCCTCTCTGGAACGATTCCGTTACACCTAACCCTTTATCGAATGAAGTTTTTACCGCGGTTAACCCGTAGATTATTAAAAATTTCAACCCCACTGAGGCACCTAACGCGACAGAAGCTAAAGTTGTATGTTTCGAGGCTGTTCGATCTGTAAGAAGGGGCCTCCGACGGTGTTTGACTCCCTTGCACGATTTATTATCCAAAAAGTCAATGAGCATGCGTAGAAAGACGTGAATGCACGGTGAAGGAAAGTTTGCCACGGTAGTGGGGAGGCAATGGGGGCCGTAATTGAACGGACTCCTCTTTGGTAGCCAGAGCGAGCATCTTGCCTCTAACGGTAAACGAATTTTGTCGTCCGAAGATCATGGGGCGAAGCTCACGAGGCCGGAACGCGCTGAAAGCCGAAAGGCATTTGGGCGAACTTAGCCCGACATTTCGGAAATTGGATACCGATCTCGTGCACCGAGCGGCAAAGGTCGTATCGCGTACGTGTAGGTTCCGTCCGATCTCGGTGCTACCCCCTATCACCCCTTTCTCGCTTCCTTCGACGAACTCACTCCTCTCTGCAACACACCGTGAAAACCGTTCGTTCAAAACAATTTTCCGGAAGAGCGATGAACGCGAGGCAAATTAATTTTCCAGATGCATTAGTCTCGTTTCATTTGCCGGAACTTGGGTGCCTCGCGCTCACTTCCGCGTCTCTCTTTCGCTTTGTCTCTCCCGTCCCATCGTACGCTTCCTTCCTATACGCTCGTGCCTCTCCCTCGAGGCTCGCGAAGGTGCACGCCACCACCGTGCTACCTCTTCGCTCACCGAATATAACGCGAAAGTAACGCGTTCGTGCGGCCATCCTCCGCTCATACTCTCGGAGAACGTGGCGAGAGACGAGAGAAGTCAGTTCGAACTCGACGATAACGGGTCAGTATGTCCCGCGACATATTTCAAGAAATATTCTCTCCTCGTCATCGTTCTTTTTCCTTTTCCTGCTTCTCACCGCTCCTCTCCTTCGTCTCCCCTAGCCGAAATTCGAAAGTAACCATAACAAGTCGTCGGTACACTTCCAGACTGAGGGACGTGGGCGGTGGAGGAGAAGTAGAAGCAGATAGAAAGATAGATATACCAAGGAGAGGAGAAATGGAGGAAGAGGTGGGGAAGAGACCTCGAGGAAACTCCACGAAACTTTCGACCGGACGAAAAAGTTTCGGAAACACTGCAGGGACGAGTAGCGAAAAGTACCGTGAGTACCGTAACATCGTATTCGATCCTTCCTCGTACCGCGATCGAGAATCTTTCTCTTGCTTCTTTGGAGAGGGTCCACCCTCCTCTTACCTCATCCTTCGATCCTTCTTGCCACGCGCCGAAAGAAGGACGAGTCAATTTGCTCTCTCGAGAATATCGCGCCCTGGAATTTCCTTTTTCTCGTTGGCTTTGCGCGAAAGCTCGATGTTCCAATATTTTATTTGTAGTTTGAGCGCAAGATGCTTAAAACGCGGTGATTCATGGCGAACTCGATAGTCGAATGCGAAAGGGTGGACGCGTCCAGAACTCCCACATTCTCGAAGCTCTCTCGGTACTTTGCCATTTCAGATTTTCAGCAGAGCGAAAGTTGCCGGCGGTGGCTTTTCTTCGCGACGTCACGCCAAAGAAAGAGTTGCTTCTTACGGTCTCCCTCTCACGGGTTAGCTCCTTCGTGGAAGATTACCACGATCTTGGGCGACACGCGCATTGTACTTGACCCACATCGAGAAAGTGCATTTTTCCACGAAACTGTGCGTAGACGAGGGAAGAAATCCCGTAAGTCTCGAAAGCACGTGGAATGGAAAAGTTAGAAGCACGACATCGGTCCCCGGACAATAATCTCGCGCTTATTTAAAACGGAAGAACAATGAGTTTGGAATAGAGCGCGAATATCATCGAGCTCGAGCTTCCGATATAACGGGAATAACTGTTGGAAATTAATTATTGTCAAAATTGTTTTCGTTCGAACGTTGGCGCGAGAACACGTCGATCAATAAATCCATTAATCAGCGTTGAGTAATTTCATGGTGGTCAGACGACGGTACTCGGGCGAAATTCGACGGCGTCTCTTCCTTCGACTATTCGACGTTACCACGATCAATTCGGAGCTAGCGATGCCGTCGAGGCTACCGAAATTACAATAATTATTACATCATCCGCGCGAGAGCGATATTAATATGTCGTACCTTCGATTGTAATTAATTCCATGCAGGCAGGGAGTTCATTATGGTCGCATAGTTGTTCAACTAATAGAGTGGCGCGGCATGCCTCATATTGA
Source organism: Tiphia femorata (assembly GCA_944319695.1). NCBI lineage: Eukaryota > Metazoa > Arthropoda > Insecta > Hymenoptera > Tiphiidae > Tiphia > Tiphia femorata. The sequence continues at coordinate 5,412,740 of OX090904.1, forward strand.
CCCAGATAATGCGCCGCAGGAGATACCGTGTTTCGAAATCCCCTAACCCAAGAACGCTTCCTTCGCGCGGCCTAAATATTAACAAGAGGCGTTCCTCCCCGTCCACGGAAATTTGGCAGCAAGGATCTTCGGCGAAGAAACTCTCTGCGGACGAATAATAATCCCTTCGTCCGTGTCCCGCGCGCATAGATCGTTGTATCTTAAAAAATATAAAAAAAAAACCTTTCTCCTTGCTAAAAGGCGCACGATTATTTATTCGATTCCGGATAAATTTCACCGGTTCAAGTATACGTGCACGAAATTGGAACGAGCGTGCAACCAGCTGGAAGAGTTTATCCTTGGAGAGAGGGACTCTTGAAACTCTCGCGATTCTCCTGCGAGATCAACTCTAATCCGGAAGTAGCGAGAAAGGATAGATTCGCGACTCCTTCGAGTGTGATTTATGTCGCAGCGAGCAATTGTTAAACTAACGAGGGGTATTAAACTGAACAACGCTAATGCCTCGAGCCGAGGATCGTCCTCTGGCAAAGTAATAGAGCTTGTTAAGTGCGCTCTCTCTCTCTCTCTCTCCCTCTCTCTCTCTCTCTCTCTCTCTCCCGTCGCAATGGATCTTTTATCTGCAATAAGCTGCTTTATTTATCAACCTCTCGTGGACTATGCGAAACATTCCTGAACGCGGAGCAGCGCGTGCGACCGAGGAGGAAAAAAGCACTTGGTCCCCAGTCGAGCTCCGGATACTCCCCTAATTACGAGAGATTATGGAGGTAGGAGCTTTATCTCCCGTTAATGTTATCGAATATTAAAATACGGGGATTATTACGGCCGAGGAGAAGGAGGAACGAAGGAAAACCTCGGTCTCCTGGAAAAGAATCGATTCTCTCGTGGAACTTTAATTTTTCCAAATTTCGACGCAGGTTTAAAAAACCCTCGGTTTGGATTTGAAATTGGGAGTGGAACCATTTCGATGCTTCTGACGGTTTCCGTCGATTTCCAAGTGAAAATATTTCGCGTCCGGCTTGACAGCGGAGTTAGGGTTTTGGAAGTAAATCGAAGCAAAATTGTCCGTCGAAAGTGGAGAAAATGGAGGATGATTGGAGCCAAAATTAAATCGGCTTTTTAAGTCTCCATTAAACTCGTCAGATGCAGGCTTTCACCGCGTCGTAGTTGTCGTGTAAAAACGCAAGCTTCGACGTCGGGACTTCGTGTCCGCGGGAGACTATTACGAAGTTAACATATGGCAATTAAAATTTTACGTAATGGCGGCATTACGGCGCAGAGATTGGGCACACGTGCGCCCATACAAACGGGTTACTGGTTAGAGGGACGGATGCAACCAGCAGCGCCATGCTCGGCCACGGTCGCATTGCACGGCGAAATACAATTACGGAGGTAACAGCTGTCCATCAGAGCCAATTTATCTATGAAATCTGTCGATAACCAGTGATTATCATCATTCATCGCTGACGAGGCCTTGTTGCACGCGACTACCCCTCGCTATCGATCGACAGGTTTCCACGAAATTCATTCCACTGTGAAACATTTTTCTCGTACTCTCTCGTGGATCGGTTCTACGCAGGAACAAGCGCTATACGAGAGAGAGTGCGCGCTTGAATTCCGTGCATTGTTCCAGGCTGGTTCGCTGCCTAGGTTAAATTAAGTCCGAAGGGTTACTTAAGCTCTTGCGATTACCTTCTATTTTACTTCCTGCCGTAATAAAGAGTTTTGTCCGTTGATACAGAAATAAATCGCATTACCGATCTTCTCTTGCGTTTCTGAATTCGTTCCGATCAACGTCTATCGTCACTATCGGGTTCACGATGAGTTTCCAGTGTACACATTTTACAACATCGCGGTCGCTTGGGACCGTTGGTTTCCGTTACGCGTCCAAGAAAAACTAAATACTCGATAATCCTGCGACAAACTGTCAAGCGTGGACTCGCGACTAAGCGGAGTGAATAAAACGTCGAAACGTGGGAGGGAGAAGAAGCAACCCCTGGGACAAGAAAAACTGCATCTCCTTTCCACCAGACTCGCGTTATTCGCGATACAACGAAAAAACACCTCGTCGAGTTTTCCCGTTGAAACGTCCCGATAACTCGTCGAGAGAGTTTGGGCTCGAGTGGGTATCGCTATTGCTCGGCCGACGAGTGTCTGGAAACGAGCAGCCCCTCGACTTGCGACGAAGCAGGCGAAGGGGACACGGAAAACTTTCATCCGTCTCTTTCGACGAGCCCGAAGCTGGACGAGGACGAGGATTGGGACGACGCGCGACGAGTAAGAAGAAGCGAGTAGAAGAAGGTCGAAGGCGACGAAGAGGCCCGAGGACGAGTGGCACGGGCCAGACGAGCTTTTACATCCCCTGGAATCGATCGTCATCGAATTATCCCTAACGGAAGTTTTCAGACTCCAAGGCGTGTCGGGCAAACGGTGAAATCGACAATCGACAGGGGCTCGCGCTCTTGCTCTCCAATTCTGTTAAGGGACGAATGAAGATTGGAGAGAGAAACGAGAGAGAGAGAGAGAGAGAGAGAGAGAGAGAGAGAGAGAGAAGGAGAGGGGAAGTGAGGTGAGGAGAGGCAACGGAAGAGCGACCAACAAATCTCTTCCGCACCGTTAACCGCTCGCAAGTTGGGCGAAATTAAGTTCAGATTTAATTTAATTAGAGTCGACTAGGAGGGGTGGAACTACGGGGGTTGACTGCCAGTGGGTAAGGTAAGGCTTTTGTCGGAGGAACGCGAGAGACGCGACCCTTCTCTTCCACAAATTTTTCTCACCTCGTCCTCCCTCTCTCACCGCCTCGTCGCGCCGATCCTCCCGCGCCACACTCGAACCTGCTACCACCCGTTGGCCCACGTGGCACGTCCGCCGCGAATATTGAATTCCCTCCGTTCTCGGCGTTCTCTCGCGCCGCCACTACCTTACGCTCCTCTTCCTCTTTCGTCCCTTCTCACTCCACCGTCCACTCGTCCTTATCCGCACGCCCCTTTTCCTCTCCTTCTCACAACTGTCCTCCACCCTCTCGTCCCCTGTCTCACCCCTTCGCGATCCAGCAGCTTTTTTCAACAGTTCCTTAATCAAACGGAAATTACTCCCGCGGAGTTGTCACCGGATACTCCCGGCTCGTTCTTTTTCTCACTCTTGCCGTAACCGTTTCTCGCACCGACCGCGCCGCCCTTCACCCCTCCTAAGAAAAAGTTTAAATCGGAATGCGCTAAATCGAATCACGTTCGCAACGAAGTGCGACACCACCCGGACGCGGCCGAACGTCCCCGTAACACGCTCCGAGGACAAAGCAAGGGAGAAAACAGTTGGAAGGAGGTGGTGAAAAAGGCAGAGGGGTCGGTCCATACTCGTGCCGACCGAATGAATTATTCTGGTAGTGAGATCGTGGATGTGAGATTAAATATACCACCGCCTGGACATGGGTTATGGCTTGCGCTTTGGTTTTTTATCGTGGACTGTATGTTAGATATTAGACACCACTCTGGATCCTTTATTCGGCAAGCTGAACTGCTCAACTGATCCTTCTCCAACATTTGCTCGCTTGCACTATCGCCAATTTAAATTTTCTCTCTCGATATTAGCATATAAAACCAATTACTAAATTATCCAGGACCCATTCTGAGCAGCCACTGTACCGATTGCCACAGAATTAGAGAAGAGTGGGAAATATCGTGCGGATGCCAAAGCTTCGAGTTGAAAAATTATGACGATTCCTCGGTGGAAGACTATCTCGATCTTGGTAATGTGTAGGTACCTGTTTCACCCACTCGTCGGATGACGGAATAAAGTTTCACGACGTTCAGTCTCGCCCAGCCTGAGCTACCCGTGGCTGAGTTAGTGGCACCTTTTAGCTGGAAGCACGGCTACGTGAAAAAAGATAACGAATCGGGTGGTACATATGTGAACACGATGAAGGGAGATACGCTCGTTAGGGGCAAACTGGATCCAGAGAGAATCGAGTGCGTACGAAATGAGGGAAGTTCGTAGCTGAGATTGCGTCGAGCGTGTGGAGCCAGGCAGTCGCCAGCGCGGAACACCGTGGAACGTCCGTCGTGAAGAAAAGTGGCGAAAAAACGGAGCAAACCGGGCGAGCGGAGGACGGCTCATTTTAAGGTTGGAAGCCGTACACGAATTCTAATCTACTGGCGAGGCAGTCGAAGTCACTCACTTTCTGAAGCTGGCGTGCAGGATGGTCGGAATATGTTACCCTCTTTCTTTTTAATTGCAGGATAAAAGAGAATTAAAAAAAGGAAAAGGGTGGCTCGTTACTTGAAAACAGATGTCCCAAAAGTTGTGAACTACAAATTGTGTATCGATTTTAATACAGCATGCTATCCAATGCAGGATTATTTATCGAATAGAAAAAGAAGGCTTAGAAGTATAGCAAAAGTAGAAGAATTCTATCGTTCGACCACGCCAAAATCGAAAGTTATTATTAAAAAAGAAAGGAACCTGGAAGTTCGCCCTGTCCGGTGTACGTTATTCGGTGCCAGTGGATTTTTAACCGAGAAACGTTCTGAGTCTTCGTCTTCGAGCGAAATGAATAATTTCCTACTGTGACTACCTCTCTCGCTTTGTTATTTGACATTAGTATCGCGTCCTGGATAAATTTCAATTTTATGCGCGACGGGATTGGAATTAAGAGAAGCGGCCGACGGTGGAGCACCGGGAGAGTATTTCAAGGATTTGAAAAAAGGAGAGAATCGGGACGGAGAAAGGTGGTGGTGCTGGCTCTCACTCGAAGTGGAAAAGGAACGAGAGAGAAGAGAGAAGGAGGAAAGAACTAAAAGAAGAGAAGAAGGGGAGTAGGAGGATAACACTTCCCGGTAAAGAATAGGCAGCCAGTGGGTCGTGCCGAACATGTCGAATCGGCCACCTGGAAGCGAAGTCTCGAAAAAAAAGGGAGAGAGGAAGGAGTAGCAGAAAAGAGGGAGAAAAGGCGAATGGAGGAGGCGGTGGCTGCTGGATTCTCGAACATCGAATCAATTACCCCGAATTGTGCCTCGCCGTGGAATCTGCAAAGTGTTTCCAACTACCTGCTGCTGCTCCTTCTCCTTCTGTTGGTGGTGTTGGTGAAGCCGCTGCCATTGGCACTGCCACTGTAGTTATCGAGGAGAAAGCAAATCCGCGAAAGGTTTGTGCCGGATACCGTGCAATTTCGAAGGCGTAAGATCGCAAACTGTCCGAATCGAATCTAAAAGAGGATCCCTCTCGAGTGGTAATCTTTCTGGAAAGTAGAAAGAAATGCGGAAGCGAGATTCGTCGAAATTCTTCGAAAGTGCTCGAAACTGGTGAAGGTGTTATTATTATATTTTCTGCCATCGAAATCTTGGACCATGTAAGATATCTACTCTTGCAGTTCATTGTAATTCAGTTCCGTATCCGTCAACTTCATTTTTCTTGTTATATCTTGTATTCTGGACTGTAAAATTACATTACGCTTAGTAGTTCGGTCTTACCCGGAACTTCCAGTTCGAGTTGCCACACCGCGCATGAATTTCTTACCTCTTACTAGCTCCTTTTTCGGGTTCCTTTCAATCCTACTAGACCACTTGCTAAAAACGTCCAAGCGGACTTCCGACTTCAGTTACTGACCTCGTTTCGACTTCGCTTCACGTATTTACCGTTTACTTCGATGCTCACATATCGGGTCCATTCGGCAAGCAGATCTTCAAAAAGTTTCATACCACTTTTTTCCAAAGATAACATTTACCTTGTACACGCTTTCAACTCTCTCAGGATTTATAAGATTTTCGGTCAACGACGACCAACAACGTTGCTCACGTATACGTAATGGATTACGACGTAACCATCTTCACGTTTGGATTTACTACTTCGAGAATTTGCAATCAATCGCGACGAGGGGTGCACAACCGTAATTACGGACTACCATTTCCACGAGAAATTTATTACGAAGTTTTAGAATCCATATTGACGGCGATGAAAGTAAAATCGGCAAATTCGTTGAAGCACAAAAGATGGAATGGATTTTCTCTCGGCTCCAACCTCGTCCTCTCCCTGCTTTCGTTCTTCTGGGGGCAGCCACCCTTGAAGGCTGACGAAAGGCCGAGAAAGACGGAGGGTTGTCAGAGAAGGTGAAAGAGAAAGGGAGAAGAGAATAGCGAAGAAGCAAAGGGCGCGGAAACGTGAGAAGGGTGGCGCGAACGAGAAGCCGAGGTGGGGTTCTTAGCGAATCGAATTAATTACTCGAACTGTGCTCCCGAAACGGGACTTCAAAGTGGCCCGAACTGCGCTTGAGCTCCCAAAAAAGAAACTTTCCGAATCCGAGCGCCCCTGCTGCTCTCGCTCCCACCTTCCAAAGCTTCAGCCGCTTTGGAAATTAAAGGATTTCAAAGCGGAAAGAAGCGAAAACTTTCCCTTAGTCTCGGCTCTTTTTTCTCAACCTGCCCCCTTCCTTTTTGTTTAAGAACCCGAAACTCCGCTTGCCAGGGTGTTTACGCTTTATGTTCGCCACGAGTGGTTGCAGAGATCGAGAAGTTACGCTCGTGCTTAGTACAGTCTCAGTAGACGATTTTCAATTTTAACTCCAGAAAGACTCTGGGACTTGGGTTTCCTCGTCGCGTACAAGATCATTTCTTAATAAATCAAGTCCCTTTACGGTCGTGCCTAAAAATGCTCGCACTCGAGAAATTGAAGTATCGCGCATCGACGTGAGATTGAGCGCGCAAAGGCTCTGAATTCAGGGATTCGGATAGACCAGGAAATTTGAAAAGCCAGCAGTTGGCAATAGAAGTTACTGAAAATGATCAACGAAGTTTGATTACAAACGCGAATGAACGGACCGGTGCCCGCAGGGGAAACTTATTTTACTCCCTGCTCCGTGAATACCCGTCGCAACTATAAATTAATCGTGAATCACGATCGTCACCGATAAAAAGCGCGACGTACATGTGAAAATAAACGCACGAAGAGGGCCACGACGTCCAATTAAACAAATTCACCGGATTATCGACATAAGTATCGAGTCTCATTTTCCCAGGAGAGAGGCAGAGTTTCATCCAGGCGAATAATCCCATCCGTCGGTGCTCTGGAAAAATTTTCTCTCCAATGGCGCTTCTCCCTTCTCACCGTTGCCCTCGGTCGCGTTTTATCTGCTCTCAAACGCATCCCTTCTCCCGCAAAACACATTCGCCGCTCGAAGATTCTACAGATTTCTCAGAATCCACGTGCCCTCTCGATCCTTTCGTCTCACTCTCTCGAACTCTTTTTCTCCTCGGATTTCGTCGAGCCTGTGACGGCGACGAAGGATCCCTGGACCGAAGAATCTGTCTGCGGGGGCTTTCGACGCCTTCCAGAAGCAAGCGGGCCGCGACATCGAAAAGCAGCGAGAGCCTTCTCCCGCCGTGACGCGAGACAAGATGATTCGGATTTAATTAAGTCAGCCATAGCCAATTTGGCAAGATGCTTCGCTCCGTATTATAGAAGCCCCACCCCGGTTAATCGGATGAAGTCTGCGGTCTGCGACGGGTGGAAAGGAGTTACGGGAGTGGTGAAGAAGGGTGGAGAGGTCGGTGGTGGTGGAAGCGGTGAATATCAGGGCCGCTATGAAATGTCTTGAGCTCTCATGGGGGTTCGTCCGCTCTTCTCTCTCTCTCTCTTCGTATCTCATTCTCTCTTTTCTCACCCCTTCCACCTTCTTCCTTCTACCTCTCGTCAAGGCGGCCCAGCACTTTCCGTTTCCAGGCCGTACCTTCCTTTCCTCTCGCCAACCTCCAAATACCCCCCTCCACCATTCTCCTTCGCAAGTATTTGACTTTCAAATGGCACCCCGCGCGTACGTACCCACGTAGCCACCGTCGTACAGTCCGTTATAACCGAGCGCACTCCATCTCGAGAAGCAATTCCGCTTGCTGACGAATAGCCGCTGCCTCGGACTAACGATAACTCGATTCCACGGGCTGCGAGGAAGGAAGGAAGGAGAAGGAGTAGGAGAATGCACGGAATTGTCCGACACGCGCGAGAGAGGCGCAAAAAGACAGCCTGCCCGCTTCTACGTTCAAACACGAGGCTGGTACAGCAGCCACGCGTATCTCCGCGCCAGTAGTCTCTTCCTCGCAGCCTTACCCACGAAACTTTTCTCTTCCAAGTACCTTCGTTCCTCGCATAAGGTACGTATCGGGTAGCAGTGCTCTTTCCAACGTGGAGTCCGAAAGAAGATGGTAGACACCAGAGTCAGGGTGGAGGAGACGGGAGAGAAATTTCGGGGAGAATTTAAGGGCTCTGGTATCTCTGGTGACACGCTGCGGCGCGCGAGACATTCTCGTGTACGATATCGGAATAAGGAGGAAGCTGGCGCGCGGTGGGCCTCGTAAAGATGGCGGGATAATTGAAATTCGATACGTTGGGAGTAGACCTAAAGGGGCGCCGCGTTTATTTCGTACGTTTCGCGCGAACGCTTATTTCGCGTTTTTAAGGACGGTGGATGGTGCGAGCAGACGTTTCCAAAAGATGTTCACACGAGGTTGGTGCTACCTCTCGGATGAAAGGAGAGAAGAATGTTAAGGGAAGGAGAGAAAGAGAGAGTGAGAGAGCGCACGCACAATTGAAGCGAATCTGCGAGGGAAGTTTTCGCCACCGCGTTTCCGCAAGTCCATATTTTAGATGCACGCCTATGGGAAAGTTTCTCTTTCCCGTCGTCCATCGTCTAAGATATTCTCGAAGTTGACGCTACCGACCCTTCCACCCTCGCCAGCCATCCTTACCCCGTTGCTCTCTCAGAGTGTTTCTACATCAAAGGGTTTCCTGATTTAAGTATCCGTGGACTGATTTAAAATACGCGCAGGCCCGACTATTACGTGAGTTATTTCCTTCCTACCTCCCACCGCCCCGTCCTTCTCCCGTACCTCTCGCGGTGCTGACAGTGATTTATAGAGCCAATAAAAATTCTCTACCGGCACACCGAGAGCTCAAAGATTAAGCAGGAACGACTAACTGTTTTCGATTATGCATAGCTATTCCCTCCTCCTTACGTCATCCAACACCTCCCGTCGTGCTTTAAGTAAAAATCCACCTGACGCTCACCCGGTATGCCGAATATTTCCTTAATCCTCGTCCTTCAATAATTAACGGCGATCCTCGAGATCTTGGGTGACGTGTATCCGATTCGTTTGCGGTTCGAAGATAGACGCGTTGCGCTCGAATTAGATTCACAGGACGAGCGCATTTAGCACGTGTCCTAAAGGTAGCTTCGTGCACCTATTTCCTAGGGATACTATTATACATAGTGAGATCAAACGATATGCTTCGGTGGTTGGTAAAAGAGAGCGGGATCAAAAGATTTCATAATATCGCCCGCGCACCTTTAGTCAATTGCGTTAGAATCGTTTCGCGGCAGGAATTAAATCTGCCGCTCTCTCATTGTTATCGTTAATTACACTCTTAATTAAAAACTCTCTCCCCCCCACCCCCACCCCTGGACGACGGCAAAGCTGCATCCCCTTTTGCGTTAGAAAACAATTATACCGTGGAACGAAGAGTGTATGGGCTTCAAAAGAGGGGTTGCGCGCAAAACGGTAGAAAAGTGGAGATAACAAGGGACGATGGAGGGTGAGAGAGAAAGAGAAATAGAGAATGGTGAGGGACAAAAGAGGTAACGCAAAAAATGGCAGAGGAGTTGGGAGAAAGGAGAAAGGTAGAGGATCGTAGTAGGGATACAGATTCTCCGCGGAAAGAAAGAGTTGCTTTCCAGAATGAAAGGGCAAAAGTTTCTCGACATCAGCGTTTCGCTTTCTCATTGACGAAGCGACTTCTGGCAGGGATGAATCTCCGACTGGAAAAAAAGAAATTAGGTTACGCAAATGCACTCGGGGGCGCGAAAACGCTTTGTAAGCGAGCTCGGTCACTGAGCGGCACTCCTTTCACGGGAAAGACGCGTAATCGTAATTAAGGCTTCGAATTAAGACGACGGCCGTGCGGCTCTAATTACCTCGCGCATTCGTCCATACGTGACCTAACGAAGTAACCGAGAAAATTGCCTGTTGCCACCATCGGCGGCGCATCAGAGAGCGAAATACTCGAACCGAGAACCCTCTAGGCGAAAAATGAAAGACCGGAAGGGTATTAATAGTGTGCGAATTACGAGTAAAAGAGGAAACGTGCGTAATGTGACAGCATTGTCACGGATAGCAGGTGCGTGTGAGCTAAACTTAACTTACTAAGGATTACATTGGATTATTGTGGTGTATCGTGAAACGTATATGTGAGAAAAAGTTGAGAATCTTAAGAAGGTTCTTTCGTCTTACAATTAGCTGAGAAAATTCGAAGGTTACTTGATAATTTCGTTCTTCGTAAATTTTTCTTAGAATGCATTTAGTGAATGTTTAAAAAAAGGATCTTGTCGCTTGTACGACGACAGAATTTTGATGAGAAGAGTCGAGATTATTGTTGTAGTTCGAAGAAAAGTAATTTAGAACGTAGCTGCAGTTCGATTTGCAAGATAAAGTAGAGAAGCCAAGTGCTATGAAACGTAATTGATATCAACGGTGACTCATTAGTCAGTGCGATTGGTTCGCGACGAACAGATGGCTAGAACGGATTGATACGTCGAACGATCGATCGAATAACCATTACGCGCTATTAGTATCAGATTCGGCGCTAAAGTAATTAATTCGCATATTAGGGATTATTAACTCGTTCGTGCATATTGATTATAATATTTCGTCCTGTCGCATTAAGCCTTCATAGAGTTTCGCGAAAATCTATATATCAATGATTACATTATTTCCATCCATTAGTATCGAAAGAATCTCGCGGTCGGGTGTCCTCGTTTTAAATCGTGACTGCTTCCCGCTGCTACAGTTGCACGGTTGATTTTGACAAGAAGCGCTCGAAAATATTCTTCAAGGTAAAGTAACCGGAACCGAAGCGTCGAACGTTCCAGGACAAATAGACAGGCTCGCGTTCTAATCTTACCGAGGAAAACACACCGAATACTTCCACGTTCATCTCACTTTACGACCCGAGAGAGGCGTAGCTCGGTACGTGACCTCCACTCCCTTATCTCCATATATTTCCTCTTTATCCGCGATTTATTCGCGTTTAGATAGAACGTTTTACTTCACTTTAATATTTTTCCTGAACTCGGCTTACGAACGACGTTTCTATCTTAGATTATTTGCCTTCGAGAGTTTAGGCGATCGTGAGCGGAACAACCAATTACTGAAAAATTTCCTACCGCAATGAGTGGCAAAAAAATCTCGTTTAATGGCAAAGTAACTTTGCCTTTGTTCACGGGAATCGGAACGTACCTTTCGGATCGATGTAATTTTAAACATGCGTGCCGCATTGGATACCATCCAGATGTACTTTACAGTTGTCGTCTCGTCGGTCACTGCATTCGAAATAGAATTATTCATAGACAAAGACCTTGTTCTAATTCGAAACGAAACACGGAAAAGTCCGGTGAGCTACGAGATGCCGTGAGTCACGATACATATTGAAAATTAACGTGTCGCCGCGTGGGGTCGCCCGCAGGAGAGCGCAGTGAGGGAAGCTCGCGCGTGTGAGACGAATTGTTTATTCTTATGAATTTTCATGCGTCCACGCTCATGTACAATGCCCGTTGATTCTTCGCGCGGAATACGTTTCGATGTTTTTTTTCCAATCCAATTTACAAGCTCTATAAAACCAATTAATAGAAATTCTCCAAACATCGGGCATGTAAATTCGAATATCCTCGGAGTGAAAAAAAAAAAAACGTTCTCCACTGTCACATCCACGAACACTTGGCACGCGCACGCGCAAATAAATGCTCGTGGTCCGCGAAACGGTGACTAGACAACGAATATGTTCGGACAGTGGTCCGTGACGTTTTTACCGCGTCTCAGAGAACCATCGCGTCTGACGGACGTAACAAATCTGCAGGCGACTCACCGTGATGAAATCACCACCGTGATTCATGCTTTTCAACTTCTCGACATTCTCTACCTTCTCCATTGGATGTGCTCGTGTGAAAGGTGACGATCGATTCCTTCTCATTTCAAGTTTCTACGTTAATCGTCGACTCTTTGATAAGTTCACCATTACGTTTCGTATCTTCCGTATCGGCATTAACGATTTCAGGAATTGGCCGCAAATGAGCTGTCTTAGCGACATTTTGGCGTCAGGCGCTGACAGGAAGGAATGATTAGCGCGTGATCAATTGCTTAATGTGGGAAACGGAGAAGCGAGCGCAAGTGGTCCGTGGCGAAAAGCAACATCGCAGTAATCTTCCATTTTATGGACCAAGACAGCGGGACAGTGGAACCGTTGCCAAAGCTATTTCCAGTTGCCACTGAATCTCTACGCGTACTCCTCCGGTTTCGCCTCAGCTGTTGCTCACGGAATTTTCGCGAATCGTTCGCTGACGTGGTCGATGACGGTACCGATGACCATAATAGTGCAAATGACGATAATGGTGACAACGAAGTTATGCCAAACGGATGGTATTCAATATTAAAAACGCAACACGCGGTCGGTCAGTTAGTTCTACCTATGATTCGTTGTTTCTCTACGAGGCGCAGCCTCACGTGCGGTAATAAATTTTCGAAAAGAGTCTCAGTTATTGATATTAAATAAAAAAGAAATAAACACTCGACCGAACGACTCTGCGGGACTTTTCGGAACGAAGTAGCCTGGAATGGGATCCTCGAACCACTGCCCAGTCAATCGATTTTATACTGTTCTTCCTTGGCCTACTAAAATCTTCTTTCATTGTCGCCTTATGCAAGATATCACGATACGCGCGCCGAGCTGTATTCCTATAGACGTGTTCGATCTGTTGTTATTTCTTGTTTAGAATTAATTTTGCATCTTACCGCTCTTTATGTACGGTTCGAGCCATACGGTGAGATATGTCTCATTCGAAATCGATTATTACGTGAACGTAATTTTTGTCTATCTCTTCTCGAGCGAATCCTCTACGGATCAACGCACTATTCCCCCCAGCCTGCTGAACCATCTCCATTTGACTATGCCAATGGTTTTGCGCGACGAAGATAAGATACGCCGATTGACTTACATAATTCATGATTAATTTCCAGTAGTTCCAGTTTAATTTCCAGTTTAATTTCCAGATTCGCAAAGGGAATCGCCAAGTATTCGTTACGCTTGATAAAATATTTTCAGTGTTTGTGGAAGATCTTGTCAAAGTTTACGGAATCGTTCAACGTCGGTTCTTCTTACCCACCTTTCTCCATCCCTTCCACCCACTCCAAGCTTCCTTTCTCCACGCCCGAGGATTGTCGAGGCGATGCGGTGGCCTGACGAATGAATTAATTAAATCAAAGATATTCGAAAATTGGCTCGCCCTTTTCCATCGACTTATGCAAAGGAAGGAGCACGACGGTAAAGATAGTTTCGCGCTGTACAGGTGGAGAGGGGGTAGGGGTCAAGAGGCTCATCTGCTAATTGTCACTTTAGGAAATTACCGAGGTTCTTCATTGGAAGGACCGTCCGCGAGGAACAGATCAAACAGAATCAAGATTTCTGCTCAAATAAGACAAAATTTCTGCTCACGGCTACAAAGTGGTTTGCAAATATTCGTCGAACATTTCTATGGATTTGAGTAATTTGGAAGGAACGTAACCGAGAGTGACCGAGTGGGTTTGAACGATTGGCAGATTCAGAGAGTGTCGTTTCAATTTTCGTAAGAATAATTCCGCGTGGCTGTGGCGTAGGCACGTGGTACTTATCGAGAGTGTCCAAGATAAGGCATCCTGGACTAAAATTTCGAATATACGAAGGCTAACAGATGCGCAGTAGTTCACGCGCGAGATCGTATAAAAGTTAATTAAACTTTGCTCCTTCGTTGTTGCGCGCTCCGACAGTACCTAGACCGTGGTTCAGCGAAGAGTAAGCACAAAGTACCAATGAAAATTCGTCTGTACATTTTTATTCAATTTCGGCGACGTAATGCATGAAATCTCACTGCTTCTCTTATCGTTCGATTCAGCTCAGATCTTAGAACTCAAGACTTAGGACTCAGTTCACCAATATGTCACGGACATGTCAATCACACGTCAGCAATCAATATCCAACGAATTTCCAATGCATGCGCTAATTACAATCCTAAGTAGAATTCGTGAAAATCAGTGAGACACCTACAGCAGTAAATTAATACTCAACTATTTCTTTATAAAACTGCTACGAGCATCAGCAACGAGAACGATCTCTGCGAAAACGGAAGCCAAAGGAAAAATATGCCAACTTTCCACGCACAGATAGAAAGAGTGTGCTTTGTTCAGGAGCGTCTTTCCGAGACACATTGAACATCTCCTCCTCCACTCGTCACTCTTTTCCTTCCCTTCCAACTTTTTGTCCTCCCCGTGTTGCGCAGCCGAACAAAACGTCTCGGTCTTTCGGATGGAGAATGCAGGAGCTGCGCGTTCTCCGTGTGGAAGCACTCTCCGCGAGCTTTCCTCACTGGAAGCTTCGCCTAGGCGGAAGCTCGCGCTAATCTTAATGCAAAGCGCATCGGCGGTATCCGCGTTACGAGCGCCTGCGACTAAAGAATTAATGCGCGGAAAGGGAGGGGCGGGGGTGGCAGACGAAACTCGGGGCCGCTGCTAGTGGCGCGATCAGTAGCTTAACCGAAAGTAAGTTTGAAGGAGATTACAACGACGTCCGTCTAATTGGTATTCCGAAGCGAAGGGCCTACGTGTAGTGCACCCTTCTCTTCCACCCTCACGGCCATCTAGCCGATGACATCTTTTATTTACGCGTTCGCTTTTATTTACACGCTACCCACCCCCCTGCGGCGCGACACCGTCCCTTAATTTCGAGCGGACTCTCGGGGACGATAAGCGATCGCGAGTTACGTACGAGCGAGTTGCAGGTGACGTTGTCAGAGGAGTCGGTGACCTCGACGTGTGTGTCCTTCGTGGGAGCCGTGATAACGAATGAAAAGGGATGTCGTGATAGCGCGTTCTAAACCGGCCAAGGAAACTTTATATGCGACGCATTATTCGTGACCGAGGATTTTTGCCCTCTTTCTGTTCCCAATTCGCCATTTCCGTCGGATCGATCGCGATCCATCGGCAAAATTGAGAATTCTGTGAATAATCCGGAACAAGTCGCGAATCTTTCACCTGTATCGCGAAATTGGAGCCGAGCGTGAAGCTTCGATTGAGGATATTTATAAATTGGGACACGGTGACGAGCGAAACGCGCCAAGGCGCTAATGGATTATCGTAAATCCAAAAGGATACTGTGATTCTGGGGTACGTTAATTCTATATTATCGCGGCCATTTCTCGACGGATGCATTGAAATAGTACATTTTCGATATATCTCTTCGCGACAATTACGCACACTTTTGCTTTGCATCCTGGCCTCGTGGGACAGCTGTTCAGTCCGGATTTTCCTCCCACGAGAAGAAAATTAGCGAATCGGGGCATGCATAGATTACGCGAGATTGTCAAACGCATCGCGAATAGTAATGATAATAATAATAACATCAGCAACATTAGCGATCGTAAATTATTATTACCCATAACGATGTCATTTCGTATAATTAATAAACAAGCCATATTCCGGCGTAATAAATACTGAAATAGAAACGCGCTCGATAGCCCAGCGCCGCGTGCCTGTGTAAAATCGCAATTTAAAGTAATCCACGATTGCATTTGATTAATAAATTTCCCAACAGAAACTAAAATTCCTATTGACCGAGATAGTAATTTCGAAATGTGTTCGCAACATTGTCGTGCTCTCTCGTGTAATCTTGAAAGACACGTGCTGAAATTTATGACTCGTATTCGAAGCGGGCTTCTCGCATTTTCTGCGATCTCGGTTCCAGTAAAGCGGCGTAAAATGTGCTACGAGAAATGGAGCCGCGTCCGAATTGGTAACTGTGGAAGAAAAACGTCACCGTCTCTACGGGTTGGCTCAAACGAGGCCCTAATTTGGGCGGAACGCGCAGCACGAAAAGCACGAGAAGGATAGAGAAAACTGAGCGGATGATCCAGCTCATAGGGAATGACGAGGTTCGCCTAAGGGTCGACGTAGGCTCGCAAGGGTAACTACAGAGAAACGAGAAAATATCGTGCTTCCAAAACTCCCCGCGTGTCCAAAGGTACGCGGCAACGATGTGCTAGCCCTGTTCGTTCTCGGATTTCCTTCACTCGTGTCCACCCCTCGCGCCATCCGATTCATCGCGCATACGTGGCCCGAACTTTAATCTATACATCGGACCGCGGGATTTCGGTGCGTCCAGTTAGCGTCCTGGGAGGAAGTTTCGAGACAGAGAGAAACACGAGGCAGAAAGAAGATAAAGGCGAACGAATGTGTTGAAAGGAGAGAGAAGCTTGGTGGATGTTGCTGAAGCAACGAAAGCGAGGATGCGTGAGATGAAGGAAAGTGAGAAAGCGAGTGTTCGCGAAGCACGAGAGAAAATGCGAGAGGAGAATGAGGAGGCGCGGATCGGCGAGGAGAAGCGAAAAGGAGAATTCGGAGCCCAGAAATTGCGTCACGCGGCTCCAGTGAGCGGTCCAGTCTAGGAAACAAATGAACAATCGCTCGTTCGAAGAGGGTGAGACCAGTCTGCGAAACACCGAGTCCAACGTCGAGCGTCGCGATGCCAGGACAAGGAGAGAGCATCGCTCGAACGACGCTCCTTTTCTTCCCGGCCCCGTGAAAGTTTCTGCTCCGTTGTAGTTTCCCCTTATTGGAGACACTTCTCCTTTCGCCTTCTATCTCCTGCTGGCTGAGAAACGACGAGACTATAATTGGCCAGCGACGATGTTCGTCCAATGAGCTCGTAATTTTCTGGGGGCTCTTTTGTGCCATGGAAAATAAATTCTGGCAGTCGAGGTGGCGCCGCGTTGGCCATGCAATTTTGTGTAAAATAACGCGAATCCGCAGTTATTGGGGGTGGGATTGAATTATTGCCGTTTCGTTTTCGCAACTCTACGTTGCGCAGTTTTGGAAAGTTCGAAAAGGATTTGCGTGGAAAATTGACGGATTTGGCTTGCTTTAGGTAGGAGAAACGTAGTTTTTTCGAGGATTTCTGAGGGACTGGGGCCTCTAGTATGAAAGAATACCGATGTTAGGAGGAGTCTCGATAAATCTCGCATCGTTACGCGGAGAAATGAGAATGGGATGCACAAGGGAGGTGAGCCTCGCGAGGCAACGGCGAAATTCAATGCATTCGCATGCAGATTATCTCACTTGGCCACCCCTCGTTCTCCACCTACTTTCCGCGTGCCCCTTGACAGCGAAACGGCCATAAAATCGGCCGAAATAAATGGAAATAACTCTGATTAATAGCGCGCGAGCTCCCGGTAAAAGCGGTTAAATGCAGCCTAGAAGATATTATTAATGGTTACTTTACAATGGATCCTGGGAGCTGAATAGAATTAAAACCACCGGCGACGCCGACGCCGCGGCAACTGGCTCCACCGACGCGGTATACAAAGAGAAAACAATTGGGCCGTGGTGTACAACGGGGAAGGAAGAACAAGGCCCAAGACGAGAGGACGAGAATCGTTGTTAAATATTGAGACGCGATGTATCACTGTGTACATCGAAGATTTTCTTTCGATAGGCAGAAGATACGTGCATTTTGAAATTAATATATTTTTCAGGACCCTTAACAGTCACCAATTAAGTGTCTATCGCGATTGGATGCAAGAGGAAGTTCGTTTAAAGTGCGGTTCGATGCTGTTGGCGTGGATGTAACGAAGAAAGGCTACCAGCGAAGATTAACTCAAGCAGACCGTGGGAGCGAGCGTAACACTCATTTGCGTTAAATTCACCAAACCGATTCAGAATTCCACTCCTTTCGACTGTTACCAGAAATATTAGGCCCGCGTGGAACGTCCTTGCGTTTCCTCATTCTTCTACCTTTCTCCTTTTCTTCCTTCCTTCGTATCGAATCTACTCGCTCTCCTTCTCCAACCACCCTTCTTTCTTTCCTGGCTCATAGAAAATTCCATTCCGTGCTTCTCGATGGCCAGGATCGAATACCTCGTGTCCTGCGTGCCCTGGATTACACAGATCACGTAGAACGGCCCCTCCTACTACCACTTTCTTCTCGAGCGTGTTCTCTACCACCCTTTCTCTCTCTCTCTCTCTCTCTCTCTCTCTTTCAGCCCTAATAACTCGAATCCTATCAGTGCCATTAAAATTCGCGATTTAAATTCAAATGCAGGGGCCAGGAGGTTTCCCTCGCTCGATGGGTCTCGCTCGAGCTCTCTCATTCCCATTGGTTCGCGTCGAAGAAGGGTGGAAGGTCGATACCTAATTGCCATTCCTTGTTTCTCCTCGTAGCGTGCGCTCGCCGGAATCGGATAGGAAGGAGGGAAAAAATAGAAGGATCCTCGAACGCGCGAGCGGAGGGAGAGAAGGAGTGGTGGACAAAACGGAGAACGAAGGACTCGTGCCGCGACGAAGGGGACGAGGGAATGAGGGAATGCGCTCGTGCGAGAAAAGGAGAGAAAGAAGTGAGAAACCGTGGGGATGGAATAAGGGGGTGAGAGAAAGGAGAACGGGAGCAGTTTCATGATCCGTCACGGTGGAGCGGTGTAAGCTGCAGGAAACGTCCGTGACAAAATCCCAGGGGACCGATGTAATTTGCCACTCTGTACCGGGTGTCCCCTAATTCGCGCTCGCGCATCACACACCGGTGCAAGCTGCTCACACAGACAGACGCGTGCCCTGCTTTCGACGAGTACGTGCGAGTGACACGCCTCCTTCAGAAGTATGCGCGCAAGGTGTTTTCCTCGGCGAAAGCACGATGCGTAGAATTTCATTACCCCTGGCTGGGACGAATAGACAAGGAGCGCGTGAGCACGCTCCAACCCTCGTGTCGAGTTTTGTTTGCTGCGAAAATTTCACAGTGAGAATATTTGGCGGCTTCGCGTACCTTGGTTGACGCGAAACGTGCACACGACCTTCGCGTCCCACCGGTAGATCTTACCCCGTGCTTAATTGAAATAGTCGCCCGGTAGAATTCACCACGAGTAATTCTGTATTAGCGCCGTCTCCCAGAAAGATTCCTAGGGTCTGGACCAAGACTACGAGATTTCTATCTTGTAATTTATTTTAACGTGTCTCGTTATACCGCGCATGGGCCTTTAAGGCGCTCCGTTTCAAAATTCAGGTGAATCAATGTATTCTACAAAGTTCAGATATAGCGTCCTTCATTCGAAAATCTCGCGTGGAAAGTCCTTCTACCACTGTCCATTCTCTTGGAATATCGACAGCCTGGAAATGAGAGCGATCGATTGGGAAAAATATCAGAGCGCATTCAGGATTGAAATAACCGACGATAAATTTTCAAGCAGCACTCCACGAGGAATCGCCTATACCTGTACCTATAGTAATTACACATTTACGAAAGACGTTATATCACGGACCATTGCCGATCGTATTTCGAAAATTTCTAATGCCAATCGTTCGCAGGAACGACGCCTAGCCAGCTCCGATTAGTTTATTAAAATTGACGCCGCCTACTCGCCTGTGTGCGATAAATTCACGATAAACGAAGAACGCGGATGGTGAAAGTAGCACGGAGATGTCGCGTAACTGTGGAAGGAAGGAGAAGAGACTCGCTTGGGAGCCCTTCGAGCTGCCGTCCAAAAGGCAATCTTAGGCAGAATCGTCCCCCGACGAAGATCTTCGACGCGCGACGGGAGCGATTCATTTTTCCTTCGCCCAACTACTTCTCCTCGTCCCAGTCCTCGCTCCTCATCGGGTGGAAGCTCCCAATTCGCGGCGAATGAACCTGGTCGGAAACGAGGTACTAGGACGGTATAAATTCGCGTAATTTTCCACGATGGGATTCTACGCGTCGACGGGAAAGCGCAGTCACTCACTCGCTCTAGCAGTCTACGAGTCTGGCTCTAGCCCTAGGTTCATCTCTAGTTCGAGCCGAAGCTCTAACACTCTCGCTCCTGTCCCTCACAACCCCTCCAAATCCTTCTTCTCTCACCCTTTCTCTTTCTCCCAGCTGCAACTCACTTTATCTCAGCTTCTCTCTCTTTCTCTCGCTCTCTCTCTCTCTCTAGAACGTGCCGCTAGCACACCCACACCAACAGCCACTCACCACACACGAAAGCCTAGCACATACTCGACGCAGTGACAATTACCGTGGCAGCTACCCTACTCGCTTCTATCTCATACATTAAAGATGTCCTCGGTTTCCTGACAATACCTGCCAAGATTGCGTCATATGTTACCTCGGTGGTGAGAGGAGCGACGAGAAGTGAGGGACGAGCGAAGGGAGCCGGAGGAGTTCGCAAAGGGCTGAGCTATCTACGGCGCGTAGAAGCTGCGATCCTGAAGCCACCGTCTCGAGGATGAAGAGGGTAGCGCGGGTGGTGGTAACATTCACGGTGGTGAGATCGGCGGTGGTATTAGTGGTAGGATCGGTGGTGGTGGATGGTGGTTGAGGCCGATGGGACGGTGGCGTCGGTGACGGCTCCAGGACGATTTGAATTTTGCATTAAACATCAATGCGTATATTCCGCATGTTTGGGCTTTTGCAATTTCACCTTTATTGGATATCCGCCTCCACCAGGATGATATTTCGGGGAGCGAGATTACGCTGCTTTCCGCTCAAGAGAATGTACGCGTGCTAGGTAGCTGACTGCTTCTCGATCCTTACGCGCTTCCGCGTAGAAGAAGCGTGGGGCGTCGAGAAGACGACGATGAGAAAGTGTAAAGCCGGATACAGACTTGAGCACGAACGCGCATGAGGCAAGCTGAGGCCACACCGAATGCTCATGCGCGTTCGTGCTCAAGTCTGTACCCGGCTTTATACGTGTACACGAGTACGCGTGTGCACGTGTATTTAATTCTTTTTTTTTTAAACACGTGTATCGGGTACCCGCGTGTAATACACGAATACACGTACTACACGTGTATTTATTTCACGAACACTTCAAAAATTATGAGAACATTTTTTTTCTAAGAAATATAAAAAATGTGTCGTAGAGATCCAAGAAATATATATATATGCAAATACATACAATTTGGCACAAGATGTAAGATGCTGCGATAAAAATTTCTTATAGTTACCCGTGTACACGTGTATCTACGGATATCCGTGTTAGATATAACGTGTAGCACGACAACACGTGTCACGTGTACCCGTGTATTTTAAAACACGGTTCTGACCGGGAGCTCTAGTCTGTACCCGGCTTAAGGTAGGCTCTGGCGCGCGATAATTGAGCTTTGCCAATGGCAGCAAGCGTGCACACGCGCGAACGATTCTCCTTTGCTCCTTGACGATTACTACTACCTCGTTGCTGCTACACTCGACGTCCAAACCACCTCCGGCGACGAATCCTTTTTCCTAGGCTTTCTCTCGCACAAGACTCGTTTCAATTCTCGCGCGGCTGAAAGAGGCGAATGCAGGCTCGTTTGAAGCGTGGCACCACGACGTCGAGAGGGAAAGAGCTGGGGAAGAGAGTGAGAGGTAAGTGAGAACGGGACGGAAGAGGGAAAGCTCGCACGCGAAAGGCGCGTAAAGCTTAAAGACGATGATAAAGCTAATATCGCCTAATACGCGTGCATGCTTGCTCTCACCTCCTTCCATTCCAACCGTATATGCTTCTACGAGGAAGTAAAAGCGTTCCGTGAGGGTAGGCGACCCGTCGCGCGCATTTTCACCGCGCGTAAATCGAGTTCCAAGGTTCGCGCAAGACCTGGTCGGGACGAGGAGTGGAGTGCGCTCGTACGCGAAAATTCGTCGGAAGGCGCAGACACGTGGGTGTCCGAGAGTAAAGACGCCAGGTGAGGTGCGAGAGATTGACCACGAGAGTGAATATATTTCTGTTCGGTGATACGGATCCCGGGTTGAAGGAAGACAGGAGGAGGGAGGGAGAGGGAACGTTAAAACGAATAAAACTAACGATTGAGCGCGCGCTCGCTCTCTGCCTGGCTCTGGTCCAATCCTGCGTGATTGCGAACGATACGCGCGGTAATTTATTTCGCGAGACGCGCATTAAGACGCCTCGTTAATTGTGTCCTTTAGCCCAGGGGTGGAGCTCGGAAGAGAATGCGATCGAGCCACGAGTGCGTCCGTCACGGTCGAGCGACACGGAGAAATAAAGGATTCGTGGGTGCTTGGAACCGGGTGACTGTCGTGAACGTTTCTTCGAATGCGAGCTCATTGTCAGGTAAACATGCTTACTTTTAGCATGTCGCTGAATCGCTGGGTGTATTTGAGATAGATCACGGACGTCGAGCCTTTTGGGCACAACGAGCTATCGAAATAAATACACATACATATATACACATATTAGGACAGACATATTATCCTGGATTTTTAATCAAATGCGTCAGACTCGTGAAGATACGTTGCACGAGACTAGGAGTGATCGATGAAATTTTAGGGACACTCCGTGAGAGAATAATGGATTGGGATTTTTCGTGTCCTTCCAGCGCCCGCACGAGGATCGGCTGATCGAGCGCCAAGATCGGTGTCGCGCGGTTAATTAGCCACGAAGGAAATATCGTCGTGATAATGACGTATCACCCCAATTTCTCAATCGTGATCTATCGGCTGTTAAAGCGTAAGAATGCGTCGCGATTAGTACCGCTGGCGAACGGCCCAGTCTCGCGCCTATTGCCATCCTAATCCTCTTAGCTATTCTTCCTCTCCTTCTACTTCGTATACCCTCATTTCTTTCTTTTCCCTTCCTTCGACCTTACGTCTCTCTTCTCCTCTCCAATTCTCCTCACTCCGTCTCTTTCTTTCCCTTTGTCTTTCCTCGGTCCATCCCTCTTCTACCTCGCGCGTGGACCGATACTCGTCGCGGATCTTCTCGATTGGTCTTAGAACGGTGTCTGCGCGGTATTGCGAAATTTCGATTTTTCACGACGACTTACTCAGTTTCGAATACCGGGGTTGTTCGACGTGGGTCTTGTAGTTTAAGGATAAATAAATTCGTGGTAATTCTATGATCACCATCCTGCCGCTTTATTCCGAGCGTAGGGATGGCGAGTGTTCGTAAAGGGCGAAGGGAACGTGTAGTAACCCGTGAGAAATTCTTTGGAAAATAAATCAACGTTGCAGTTCCATACCTCCACTTCTCCAACTATTTCTTCCGTTTCTCCTCACGCATACCTGTGCCACACAGGCTCACCTCCGACATATGCATGCGATGTTACGTCGACCCGCGGTCTCTGCTAGCAAAAGCCCCCGTCTCAATTTAGCACGCACTTCGGTGACTCATTCCGCGAGGCACACACGCCGCATTCCAACTTTACACACAGCTGTGCCCGTGCTCCGCAAATAAGTCTCGAAAGTACTTTGATCAATTGTCACCACGTAATCGCGCATTCTTCTTGGCAGGCTGCACGGTGCTCGCTGCCACCGCACTGCACGCGAAGCGGATCTTAATTGACGGATTGGATTACCAACTTTCTACCCTTGGGCTCTCTCCACCTTAGAAGAAGAAGATTGATATCGATCACGGTTTAATAACGGCTCGCTCGTTGGATACGGAGAAGGATTGCGATTAAGAGATCGTATATCTGCGACCGTAGAATAGGCCATTGATAAAATTCAAAGTGGCAATGAAAACAGGGTAACATCTTAGTTATCCGTTTTTCATTTTGCGTATAGACTTTTACTCTGCTAGAAGAAAAAAAAGTAAATCGATTGTAAATTCTGGCTTTGAATTTTAGGAATGGTTCCGGTCGATTTGAAAATTAAATAATTATTTGGTAATGTTTACTAAGTTCCCTGTGGTCGAAGGCCTCTTGTGGATGAAAGAGGAAAAGAACGCGAGCACTTTTGCATATGTTCCTTCTTGTGGATGAAATAATACTGGCACACTTTCCTCGCATCGTGGCGAAGGTTGCGCCCGCAAGCATGGTGCGAATCATTCTTCTTCCCTACATCTTACTCTCCCTCCAACCCACGAGCCGAATCTCGATGCAACTTTAATCAACGAATTTACTTCCGTACTCGGCTCACGTCTCGGTTCGAACGCCTCGTGATCTACACGCGTATTTCTTACCTTGATTTAGCCTAAGGTCGCAAGGCGGTAGGAAAGATTACAGGCTCCTCCGCAGCTATCGGTCTCCTTCGAATTTCACGCTGACAAATCGAGTTGTGGTCAAAAGGCTTCCTCCGGAGCCCGAGGCGATTCTTGTTTCCTAAAGAAGAAGTCCGTTCGAATATCCTGAACGATCTCACCCGATTCTCACCATCAACGGAGAGTAGCGGATTTTTTTTAATAAAACGTAGTTTTTTTATTTCGAAACAGTGTATCACAATTGGCGCGCGATTATTGTGTCGGACGATTCGAATTTCGCACTAAAGCAAATCATCGTCTATGGAAACATTTATACTTGTCTTCTTCTTTTTCTGGACGTACAATCTTCCCAGTCAAAGTTCCATGGATTTTTTCATCCACATAAATTTCACGAGCAGCGTCACGTTACTCTTCGTTCGGAAATTCTTTCCAAAGATTCTAATTCCAACAGTCGAAGCGCGAACGACTGAACAGTGAGTAAAATTGCGATCCTAAGCTAATGACATAACTTCACCTCCATTTGCAGATTCGACGATGCAGTTACGCAACACTCGCATTTCCGAAAGCCTCCCGCATAAACAACGATGAAGCACGAAGAGAGCGAAACGATACGCGCGACCTATAGATAATTCGAACACTCGTTCTAATTACTTTGCCCTCGACAGTGGAGTCTCGCGAATTACATCTCTCCCTCCGCTTCGAAGAGCGCCATACGGTGGTAGCAAGTCACGCAAAAAGGGACATTTGGCTCTTCGCTTTCCATCTCTCTTTCTCTCTCCCTCTCTCTCGAGCCATTCTCCGTGCACTTTGCCACTATCCGACTGATAGCGGAAAGCGACTTTTCCCGCGTCGAGTAGTATCGCTTTCGAATAAACTCGCGGGTAACCGCCACCACCTTGTTTACCAACTTTCGCCCCACCCTCCGCACCAAGTAATATGAATATTTATGCGTAATTTAACGTACGCGCGAACACGAGCGGACGTCGGTTAATTATATCCGAAAGCGAGTCCGCGTCCCGGACATTTCGCAAATATTGTACCGGCGCATAGAGAGGGGCAGTTGACGGGGAGGAGGAGAAATTGTCGCGTGGGTGTCAATAGGCGCGTGACCCACGCAATGACCTCTAAAATGGCGGTTTTCGTTCCTCGTTGCGGCTTTTCCGCTTCCCGCGAAATGCGAAAACGTTTCGGTATTTGCAGTTGAAGCTAACAATAAACCACCCGCGGACGTTTTAAGAGACGAAGATGTAAAGAGAACACGAGAAGGAGACGGAGAGCACGAAAGAGAGAAACGGAGCAAAAGACAAAGGAAGCACGCGTTGTCCAAATATAAACTTCGATCGCGAAACTATTGTCACGTGGATAATTGGCGCACACCGAGGCACATTTTTACCAATTATTAGCCTACTCCAACGGCCCAATGGAAAACCTCTCCGTTTGTTTATCTCCGCGACGAGTATCAGACACCCGATCTTTCGGCCAATTTGTCAATACAAATCGACACACTGGACTTTTGACCAATCTGGGACGAGCGGCGGGGGAACAAAGCCCGGGAGAAAGACTAGGATGGAAGGAAGGGCTTGGCGGAATGAGAGAGCGAGAGGGAGAGAGAACGAGAGAGACGGAGAGAAATGGAAAGAGAGAAGAGGAAACGAAAGTGCAGACCGATAACACGATCAACGCGGAACACGCGGTATCGCGCGAAGCGATCCGTCCGGTGTTTTAGCTGGAGCGACAGGACATTTCGGTGAGCACGGGAGTAGACTCGCTTGCGGGCGGCGAACAATGACGTCATAACAGCAACCGGAAGTAAACGCGTCGGTGAATTGCATTCGGCGGATAATATGGCGAAATGGCGGGAACAAACACAGCGGCCATACGCGAGAATGGGGCCGTGCGCGAGGAAGAGGAGCTTATTTGCGTGGAGCGTGCAGAACCCTGGCGGTCGAGCATGCGTACGGCGAGTGGTAGCGAAAAGCCAAGGGAAACAGAGACGGGAACGGTCACAGTCTGTAAAACGTCCACGTGTGCGTGTTCTATGAGGTATCGACGCTTGTATCGGGAACACGCGTACACTCGTATAATATTGAGCGAGTGAGAGATGGAGAGATAGATAGATGGACTGAGAGGGAGAAAGAGGGAGAGAGAGAAGGAATCGAGTGTATCGTCCGTATAGCGTTGTTCCGCTACGATTTACAATTCCATTTTACACGCTGGATAGCAGCCACTTCATTGGCTTCGCACGGGTTCCGCATTGCACCCCGAGCCAAACTTCAACTACGAAACGAACCCCCCACTCGTTGTGTCAACGACGATCATGCGGATTAATTCTATCCTCGGAACTCTCGTCCCACTCGTTACTCTTACGCTCTCTCTGCTTCCCTCTCTCTCTCTCTCTCTCTCTCTCTCTCTCTCTCTCGGCTTTTCCGCCAACATCCGCACCCGCCTCGATCGCAACAGCTGATCCTCGCGCCGTGGTGTCATCGACAAATAATAATTAATATTATTCCGTAATCTGGGATTGTGTCCTCGGCGTGTCCCTGTTTGTGAGTGCAACATCATCTCGATGTTGTAAAATTTGAGAACCTGTCCGGAACAATACGCGAAGAGCGTTTCGCGCGCGCAATGTCAAACCACTGGGCTTTACCGCGGCTACTTAATGCGCCATCCCGTATTGACCTAACGCGCTTGCGCTTTCAGCGCCGTCTCATTTTTCATATTATCGTCCGCTCGACGTCTCTCTACTTGCTACCGATCTCGCGTTTCCTGCCACCAAAATACTCGACGCATCGCGAAATATGATACAGAAAAAGAATTCTCCAAGTTAGCCCATGTAGCCCGTGCACGTATGATACACGAAGCACGATTCTGAAAAATCTTGCTCGCCCAGAGTGTGAATGTCTGACAGTACGATTTTAGTAATTGCCGTCGATTATCACCGGTGTCATAATACCCCACTGCCATTTAAATTGTACGCCACCTTAACACTATTTCTACCAAATGTGTCAAAAGACACCTTTTCAAATTATATTGTAAATTTATTTTCCGAATATAATATTTTGAATCATTTTTCCTCAATCGCTTCCTTCACCAATCGTATATTGGTTGTTAAATTAATTTAGAGGTATGATTTTCCTGCAACTTATCCTCGACCCAAGAAGACATCTCTTGGTCGAAATAGGTATATACAAAATCCCGGTAGAAATAGTGTTAAATGAAATACAGCACCCACCAGATTTAATTCTCGGCGAGGGCGCACTTAATTTCAAATCGGTCACCAGGAACGGCACTCGCGTATGATCGTTCCACGGGATTTATTAATAAGTCATCCTTACGAAGATATGTAGGAGGATGATCCTTCTCGCGGGCAAAGTGCCTTGCCGTGTACGTCTCCGCCTATATCTCCCTTTCACCTCTCGCGCTTCCTTCTTTCTCCATTCTGTCCCTTCGGCGAACTCAATGGAATCTCAGCGGCGCGACGACTCAATAAGGAATTCATTTCTCCGAGAAAATCTCCAATTTTCATTATACAAAGTGGACGACGCTTGAGAGGGCCTCGAGTGACGTGGAGAAAGAGGGAAGGATATAAAAGGTGAGAAAGAGAGAGAGTATCTCGCGTTAGAACATTTCGCGTCGCGGTGGATTTTCCTTCCTTCCTTCCTTCCTTCCTTCCTTCCTCCTTTCCCTTTTTTTCTCTCTGGATACCTTCTCGACTTGTGGAAGCGGACTCTCGCGAGCTAAGAGAGATGAAGTGGAGGAAACGTTGAAGTCGACAGATGAGAGGAAGGGAGAAAGGAGCTCGGCGACAGACTGGAAAGGGAGCGACATAATATCCGTGGGTATAAACGCGAAGCTTAATTAACTTTCTCGTACGCCTTAGCAACGCGTTATCCGCATTTACGTGGCTCAACGTGGCCGTCTGGCATAATACATTGTTTACCTCAATAAGGAATTAAATGTCTCGTGAGAAAAGCTCGTGGTGCTTTCATTCGCGAGAACGCATAGAAGCGGCGGAAGATGGGGGTGCAAGGAAGGGTGTGGAGGATGTGTAAGGGGACAGGAGAGTAGAATGGAGAGAGAGAAAGAGAGAAAGAGAGAGAGAGAGAGGGAGAGAAAGTAGAAAAAGAAACGGCCTTTAAAATTTAAATGAATCGCTACGCGCTGTATCCGCGCTCGCTTATTTTTTCTCTTCTTCCTTCGCTTTTTTCCCCTGAAACGTCTTACGTTAAGCCAACGTTTGAGGGCGCCCTGCCTTTTCGTCTCGGTCTCTCTGATCTTTCAGCCTACGAATAATCCCGGAGAAAAACATGATCCTCCCGGTTTCCCGCCGCTTATCCTTCTCCGTCTCTATCCCTCGCTCCCTCATCCGCGTCCACGCTACCTTCCACCCTCTTCTCGTGTTCGCCGTTACGGCTAAAAGTATACGGAGAAGGGTGGAACGAGAAAGAGAGAGGGACGCGAATTTAATTAACTTTCACGTACAAACCGCGCTTGATATAGCTCAAAACTCCTATTGTATTCCCTACGTTCGTCGTAGCCGTAGTCTTTGCCAAGGCAAAACACCACCCCGTACGTTTCTCAATGCGAGATTCAATTAATTTTTTTCTCCTCCTCTCGCTCCTTCTCCATCCTACCAGTTACTACGTTCGCCGTGAAGAGAAAGAAGGAGAGAGAGATAGAGCCGACATAAGGGATGATCATTGCCGTTGCCATTTACTCCTAAACAATCTACCTCATCTCGTAGGACCAAGCATTACGCGCTCGGTGACGATTGAGTTGTTCTTTCCATCGATTCGCCCTAAAGCTTTTTTCACTGGTTTTTCATCCTCTTTTACTGTAAAACAGTTTACCTTATCTCGTAGGGCCAAGTTTACGCGCTCATTCAAAATTCAGTTGTTCCTTTCCGACGATTTATATTTAAGCTTCCACGAGTGATTTTTCTACTTCTCTTCCGCTTACTC
Organism: Tiphia femorata; assembly: GCA_944319695.1. Lineage (NCBI taxonomy): Eukaryota > Metazoa > Arthropoda > Insecta > Hymenoptera > Tiphiidae > Tiphia > Tiphia femorata. The sequence continues at coordinate 5,441,690 of OX090904.1, forward strand.
GACGATTAAAGCAGGTGGTTTATAAAGTTCGTTATTAATATTTGAGTCGCCGGACGCGGAAGAATTACACGCAAACTGTGCAGGATATTACGGAAGAGCGTGTTACCGGAACGTGATTCGCGGACGCTCACTCTCGTGTTTGTCTAATATATCTATAGCACGGCAGATCGATGCCTCTCGTGGACGCGTTAACGCATACCGTAGATCATCGAATCTGCCTTTATTGGAAGAGTGGATAATCTGTTGCCATTAATCAGCTTGTTCGGATAATTAAGGTTTTACGTGTATGCGAATCGCATCGTGAATTATCCGTGGAGTGTCGCGGCAATTTACAGGAATAAAGCAAGAACATAAATTCGGAATACTTGTTGCAGTGTAAATCGTCTGTTAATGTAATTCTCTCTAACCCACATTGAAGCACCCAACGCAGTTACAAGGCATAAGTTCTCCAGCATGATACTCGATTACTGGTAGGAATTTGCTCTGGTGCGATACTCTTTGGAATTCGAATGGTAGAAATAAGGAAACTTATATTTACGATATTTAATTACGAATTCATTTGATTATTTCAGTGCTTCTCCTGAGTACGGCGATTAAGTGACAAACGAGTGGCTCGTTTGCCAAATCGATTAAATCCTTGCGAAAGAGAAATACTAAAAATTCCTAAATTCGGAAATTTTATCGTCAATCGTAAATGCACTTTGGCCGATAAATAAAGCAAACCTTATCCGAAATACAATTCGATTGATTTGCTCCCGTAAAACTCCACCTACCCACACACATCGCTCTTATCGATTTCAAACGAATCCAAGTTTGAATGTAATCGATTTTCCAGAATGCCGTGCAACGAAACAAATCTCCATCGGGCCGATCCTTCGTCCGAAGTTGGCGCGAAAGTTTATCCAAAACAAACTCCAATGAAAAATGACCTCGCTCTAGCTGCACCGATTCGTAACGCAACTTTTTCTTCGTGCACGGAGACTTTTCTCGCGGTTACGTCCCCGCTCCTGGGCGTTCGCCTTCTCTCTCCTCTCGCTCTAACGAACGAAAGGAGAGAATCTTCGAAGGGAAAACGGAGGAGAGGTTGCCGTAGCTAAGAACGAAGTTACGAGCGCGATAAGGCGACAAATGAGTCGCCGGCGAATCATCCTCGGCGGCAAACTATTTTGATAAAGGAATACGTATGCGAGACGCGTGATACTCACGAGCATGCCGCTCTGCCAAGATGCACCTGCACCGAGCTCCTCTGCTCGATAAGAAAGCAGCACACCTCGGAATATTTGAAAAATTACGGAGAAACTACACGGCCTTCTCCGGCATCCTGGAAAGAAGCGAAATGCATACCGAATCTCACGATTTAATTTCACGATCGATCGATCGATCGACGTCTGGATTTCTTTTTGATATTGCGCTTCGACGGGATTATTTTTAACGATCGTCGCAAATCACGGTATCGGAGGTGGCTCTGCGCTTAAACGCATCGATCATTAATTGCGCACATGCTGATACCGAACATGATCAACTCGCGGCATCACGTGAGCGCTACGTAACGGGGATGGTTAATTGGCTCGTCACCTTTCGCCGCAAAATAAAGTTCCGTTTAATGCCCCGCGTGGAGTAAATCACGCGTCCGATTTGGCCGTCGCGCAAATATCCCGCGGGGCAGGTGACCTTATGATATCGGCAGGATGGCGAGTAATAATTAAAGCGAGGATACAGAGAGTCTGACTGGCCGCGAATAAATCCGTAAGCGCCCAACGGAATTTCCGCGAATTTAAGCTCCAGCGCAAAAGTTGAATTTTTCGTAGGGACGCGCGTCGAATACAATCTCGGGGTTAAAATTAAATCGCGTCGGCTCTCCGTTGCAGAAGTCACGTACACAGCGTACTTCGACGCACGGCCGGAAGTGGTCGAGTAATAAAAATGTCGAAGGATAGATACGTTCGCGTGCGGTCCTTGGCACGAGACTTGACATTAATAACGGAGCTATCCGCGACACTCGCCACTCCCTGGAAATTGTTATTGTTGGCACGAAGAAGCGGACTACTCTTGCACGCTCGTGTAACCCGCGCGGCGATGCTGACGCGCTTCACGCCTCGCGCTTAAGAACGAGTCATGCCTTGCCTGCCTTCTCACCGGACACAAATATTCCGCTCTTCGGAATACAAGCGGAGGAGAATTCTAATATTTGGATGAAAGCGAGCAGACGTCGAAGTAATTTCTTCAACGAAAAAATAAAGTAGTTTATCGTAACGTTGAAATTCACAAGCATGTAGAAAATGTCGGTCTACTAACAAGTTTGTTTCGGTCCTGGACAAACGTAATGGAGAAAATCGAGTTGATTTGGCCGGATCCACCACCGTCCGGCATACAAAAGGTTCGTGTCCGGTCGAAAGTGTGCCGCGCCGGGGAAATGAAAACGCATCGGACGATAATGCATACCGTTAACCGGACGCGCGGGTAAATATCAGCGAATTCGGCGTTACGTACGAGCAAATATTTGAAATGTGTTTATAACCGACGCGGCGCCCTGTGGGAGTGAAATCAGCGGTAAGATCGATTTCACCCTGCCTCGTCAAATTTGTCGCGCTCGGTGACGAGCGTGCTCGCTCACCGGATGCGGCCGATACAAAAGAGTGTACAACCGAACCGTCGGTGATCCTCACGTGTCCGGAAAGTTGTTGGCCAACCAGTTGCGCATATTCCCACTTCTCTCTCTCTCTCGTTCTCCCTCGTTCTCTGTACTTCTCTCTCCTCCTTTCGCCACTACTTTCTCTCTCTCTGTCCCTCTCTCTCACTCTTTCCTTCTCCATCTCCTCCCTTCGTCTTCTTCGCCACCCGTCCCTTTATCTCGCTCTTTGCCTCCTGGGTCAAGGTAAAAGTTTACGGAAAGTAAACTTGGGAGCGACGACGACGGTAACGGAGAAGTTGCGCAGAAATGTTCGCAGCTTTCCTTAAGTCCCGAGAAAAGAAAAGCGCGAGTCTTCTCCACCCTATTTCCACGCCCGCTCGTCTTTCTTCGGCGCGCTCACCTCGGTGCGTCGATTCTCACGGCTAGATGCAACCGACGCCCGCAGGCACGCTGAATTTAAGGAAAAGAATCAGAAGCTTTTTAAAATCCACCTCTCGTTCCGCGCTCCCTGTATTCAAGCCTTATCCAACACCTTCGCCGCGTAGACCTCTCGATTCTCCGGTTTATCGACCAAGAATTCTCCAGTTGGCAGAACTCCCGTTACTCTCGTCTCTTATTTTTTTTTTCTTCCTGCTGGAAACGACATTTACTTTCTCTTCGAGTTTCTTCCAGAAAGAATACAAGTTTCCTCGATATTCATTCGATTGTACTCCACGCTTAAATTCCTTCTCCTCCGCGTCGGCTCCATTGAATTGTTAATCAATTATCGGTTGTATAGCTCCGTCGATCATATATAATCCGAGTGTTCCATTTTCTACAGAGACATTTCGAAATTATTCTTTCCTTTTTTTTTTATCAACCTAATAGGAAATTTAAATCGGTTTTGGTGAATCAGAGGCGAACGAGGAGTAGGATAGGATTGACGTCGTGAATTCCACGATCGAGCTAGTCGCCACTAGCCACGAGTAACGCGCGTCCTCTCCAATTCCATTCCTCGAGTGAAAAATGGCGAGTGAAGCGAGTGGGTGGCGGAGGGGAATTCATTAAGTACGAGGAAGGGTAGCAATTAGTTTTTGCGAACGCAAAAGAATGCGGTGGTTACGAATCCGTCGCTGGAGAATTTAATTTTGTTACGCACCGCGCACGGCAGAGGAGATGGGAGAATGGAGAGGAGCAAAAGAGAGACTTCTCTCTCTGTGACCGCAGGAGAAAACTAAACTCGTGGAGGCGGCTCCATTTCAAAGTAGAATTTCGAAATGAAGCCGGACGGTCGTCCGGAGCCGACAATCGAAATCCGGATATTACCAGTCCACATTCCCATTCAGAAGTCTCGCGAATGCGGAAGCGGAGCTTGCGAGCATGCACGAGAGTCTGAGGACGTCGACGGCAAAGCGATAGAGGATATCGAGAATTCATTGAAATTAAGTTTATATCTACCCCTTCCACCGCTGTCCGATGCGCCTCCACCTCCTTTCTCACTGTCAATTTACTTCCGGAAGGATTTCAGTTCTCCTCTCGAATATCTTGAAATCGTTTCGCCGAGGGTTCCTCCATCGGCGTCGAACAATTTGTGGAAAAGCGAGCGATTACGCGACGCTCGGGAATGGAGAGAACGCCGCGTAGAGAAAGCGAGAGTGGAGAAGCGCGCGAGACGAGGAAGAGAGTAGAGTAGGATAAGAATTAGGAGAGACGAGAAGCGGAGCGCCAGGTCGATCGTATAAAAGGCGAACGCGCGAAGATTTCATTCCGGGGACGAGAGCGCCGACACTTCCGGGAGCCGCACGAATCACGAGGACGAACGAGCGCCGGGTACCGACCTTAACTTTATCCCCGATAATTTTACGGTGGTCGAGCCACCGAGGAGGACCTCTTCGAGCGCTAGGTACCCACCGGCGACGATCTTTCACGTGAAATCCACTTTTGGTCCCGTTCTTCCCTCCTTCTCCCCTTCCTCACTTCCATCCTTCGATCGTGTACATGCACTTCGCTGCTCTCTCCATCCTTCTTCCATTTCCTTCCTTCCTTCCTTCCCTCTCCAACATATCGCTCCCGATGCCTACTCAGCTGCGGTCAGTTTCAGTCCGAAAAGAAGAAGTTGTCCCTCGAAAGAGTCCAGAGCAGCGAAAGGATCGCCATTTTCCCTTGCGATAGCCAAACCCGTGGAATGAGAGAAAGGGCGGGAATAGGGTGGTGAGGGTGGGTGAGAGCCCAAGTGGGGTGGCACCCGCAGACGCTATTCACCCGTAACAAAAGGCAATCACCATAGAAGTGGTGGAACTGGAACCAGCAGCGGTCATAAGTTATCGGAATCACGTCGATATTTTGCTGAGAATTTCGAAGCGAACCGGAGGAGCCCAGGGCTCTCGCTCAATCCTGCTCGATTTCACGTTCCACCATGCTCTACCACCGCGTCCTCCTTCCTTCATTTCTCTCGTTTACGCGACTTCCCTTTTCCTCATTGGCGAGGAAACCTTTTCTTCCCGGATATTGTCGTTGCGTCCACGAAACGAGACTGGTTGTACCACCGCGCGCCAGCAGGTTCAGAGAAGGATCGTCGTGGAAGGATAGCATCTTGGTTTTTCTTTCCTGTTTTTCTTTTTTTTTCCTTTTCTCTTTCTTTTTGCGTGTATGGGGATGCAGCGAAAGTAGGGTTGGTATTGTCAATTTGGATGATTCTCCTAATAATCTTCATCTCGTTTACGTTCGTCCGCGCGAGGCTGGGTGTCTCCATGAATGTTTCATTTCATAATGGACTGCCATTTAAATAATGTTACCAATATTTGATCAGAGAAGATTGGAAATTAACGGAACTGCCTTGAAAATACATTATGCACGGGTTGCGATATGGCGCTCGCGCGATTATACGTGTCGCGAAATTGCGCATGGATAATTGAAATTCTTTCCTTCACCTAAACCAATGATCGTACGAATGTGGCGCGTAGACGTTACCTAGGTATACGATAAAGTTAATTTCGTAGTGGGGGGTCGAATTGAATTTCCCCGATATTAAGCGCAAGTAAAGTGGAAAATAATTCGATACGAGCTTTTCATAATGACATTCCCACTGGAGGCGGGCCGATTCACGCTTAGACATTTATTAATATCCAAACGGCGAGAAAGCGACACGTTATCGGATCGATTCGTTAACGAGCTCCCTAATCGGCCTCGAGCAATGATCGTTGCACACACTCCCACGTCGAGTTAGTCGTTTTGAACATACCTTACCGTCGCTATAATTATTTATCGGATTTCCATTCACATCCACTCTCCATCCGACAGCAGGTCGCGAGACGAAAGGAGAAGGACCGATCACTCGTTACAGAACGAGGCACTAGCTAGGACGAATTACCATTCGAGTTTCTTCCTCTTAACTTGGCAACATTAAGTCGGCCTCTTGGGCTTTGCGAGTGTGACGCGATTTCGCGGCTATCCTTTCTCGTTTCGAGCTCGCGATCCTCGATCGGATCCGCACCAAGACGAGAACGTCGCTCCTAACGACGGATCTACCGGTCTCATGAATTACTCATGTCAATTGATTTGGCGTCGAGCAAACGAGGGAGAACTGTCAAGATCCAGGCAGAAGCTTGCCATCTCCATTCTCTTCTCAGCACGACGCAGAGTCGTCTTTATCAATTTTATTTCCATTAATAATAGCCGAGGCGTATCCATACCCCTGACCTGCGGCCCACCTGCGCAATCTCGGACAAATTTACCGGTCCACTCGAGGAAGATAAAGTGCAGCCCGTCTCGCGAGACCCTCTTCTCTCGCCTCCCGCCAATCGAAGACGCCACGGATAATGAACGAGGCATCTTCCTCCACCGTCCTTAACAATTTCCTTAAAGCGCGGCTTGAATCAACATCATCAGGGACGAGTAGGAGGAGAGATCGATGTAATTGCTGTGACTACAGATTTAATGGTCCACTTTTGTCTCGCGGCCCAATCTCGCGTTCGTCATTCTCGGATTCGCCCGCTTCCTCGATCCAATTCCTTCGTCCCTCTCAACCTCAACTTTTCTCTTCTCGATTTGTGCTTCCCTCCTCTCCCGCGACTTCGTCTTTCTCCCTCCGCGCTCTTTTTCTCTTTCCTCCAATCTTTGATCCTTCCACGTAACTACCACTCGTTCTTACTCGCGACTCTACGATTCTCCACACATTTCTCTCTGATTCCTTCCCTCTCTCTTTCTCGCTCTTTTAGCTCAATCTCTCCACCTTTCGCTACTCCGAACTCCCAAGGATACTCTGTCTCCATTTCTCTCCTTCCGTCTTTGCCGCCCGATAAAAACCACCCGGTTCCGTTCATCATCCCCGCGAGTTTTCCAGCTGTGCGCCGCCCGGCCGATTCCTCGTCCTCACTTGGCTTCGCTCACGGAGTCGGCCGATAGCGCGGCGATAGTTCTCTTTCTCTCACTTGCCAATTCTACGCTCCTCCTCGGTTTTCGTGAAAATTGAACGTACAATTTGTAAGCCGGCTCGAGACGATGGACATTAAGGCGAATCGATAGAGCGATTCTCCGTTATTTCGTAGCGGAATAATGATGGGTCTTCGCGCGGCTCACGGTGCTACGTATGCCGCGGGCTCTTCCGTTTGGAATTCGTGGCTCGGAAGAAGCGGGAGGGCCTAGGGGTGGGAATGAAAGTATATTTCACCGTGGTGCAAATAACCGACGAAACTGGAGTGAGCGGCGTCGTAACGCCGCGCCGGTCAGACGCGAAGCTTCGAGGCACTGATATCGGCGACCATCGCGTGTCCCGATACTACTCCACCGCGAATTTTCCATTCGTTTTGGATCCTCGCGAGTTTACAGAAAGCGAGAAGTGAAGATCGTTCGTTATTAACGAGGTATCGGAAAGTGTATTTATAGTTCGTGGTCTGCGGTCCGAAGTAAGAAATACTCGGTAATTATTCATAGCATGGAAGATTGACGACAATGTTTTTTCATTGAAACTGACGATACGGTGATGCTTTTGCATTTGTAAGCGCTCCGATACACTGAGAGGAAAAAATGGTTGGGTTTACCATAATCTCACCATATTTTCTAGTTAAATTTGGCGTCAAGCATATTTTTATAGATTACTTCGAGGCTTGTACAAATATGCTAAGTAATGCTTTCCGTTTGACCGATTCAGTGGTGTGACACTTTGCGCGTACCTGTGATATTAAGGCGGGTTATTACGAGTACTAAAAGAGAGACAATCGCGCTAGATGCTGCCCATAATGCGGCAGCCTCTTTGCAACCAGTTGTAATGCCAGAAATTACTTGCGCAAGGATTATACACCGAGTCTCGCGTAGCCCCGTCCGTAATAAACGATGGAAATAGCTTTCTCGAGTATTTATCTTACGAGTATGCCATGCTGCACCTAATTAATGTTTCACGGACGAGCTTACATAGTTGAAGAAGAAAAGAGAGAAGAGAAAAAGAGCAGAGAAGCTAAAAGAAGAGGAAAATGGGCGAAAAAGAAAGGAAAAAGAGAATTAAAGAAAGCAGGCTTTATGCGCCTTCGCACGTGCATTTAATCCGTTCGCCTACTTTATCGCAAATGGTGGATATCTACCTTAACACTATTCCTACCACGATCGGTCAAATGACCGTTTTTAAAATTCCGATTAGGATTTCCTATATACAACATAATTGCATCACCTTTAAATTTCACGACTTTCCCTAAAATATTGAAAAGTGCATTATACTATTTTTGGAAAAAACTCGTAAAATTTAAAGACGATGCAATTACGTTGTATATAGGAAATTCTAACCGAAATTTTAAAAACCGTCATTTGACCCGTCGGTAGGAATAGTGTTAAAAAATCAATTATTTCCTTCTCGTGGAAAATGTTACCGAAGTAACGTACGATATCGTGAAACTGATCGATAGAAACCGCAATCGGTCGGCCAAACGGAAATAATGATTTTCCCGTAAATTAGAATCGATAAGCGGGCACCGATATACGGTACTACGAGAATACGCTAACGATCTTTTTACCGTTGACCAAGAGAACCGGTGCACGGCACGAAATAAAAAGCTGAACGGGGTCGAAAGCAGGGAACAAAAAGCGAGCTCACCATGATGTAACGTCTACGGAAAATTCTATATTGTTTGTGAATCCTATAAAGGGAAAAATATTTCTGATAAATCATTCTCCCAGGGCATCCACACTCGCACTATTTGCAATAGATAACCCTAAACGGAAAGGTGTGCCGCGTGACGAGGCGTCTTATTAATTTTATTAATATTCATTTGCCGATGGCCTTATAAATCGCGCTTCGGAGTCGTGTCACGTGACTTTCACGGCAGCAGGGGAAACTTTCGCGAAAAGAAAAAGCACTTTCTCTCTCTCTCTCTCTCTCTCTCTCTCTCCCACTCTCGCTTCCTCTCTTAGCCGCACAGCATAGCGGCTAGCCGTGCCCTACAACGATGGTCGGTAATTACTCTGATTAAGTACGAAATAAGATTCACGGTCGACCGTACTCCAGGATGTAGCTCTTAGTGGACTAACTGTAAGAACTAAACTTCAACTACGAGAAGTTGGAAGTTGCTGTCCTATAATTAGATGGGTTGATTATAGAGGAGCACCTTGGACTTCAAATTGAGTCTCTGTAATGTGTAAATCTTTGGATCGTCTTCGTCGGATCGCAAGTGACTGACTTTCGATCGAAATTTCCCAAAGAATGTTAGAAGGATAAAGTACAGCGAGTCGCGGACTACAAAATCGAATATCCTCAAGCAAGAAATGCTTATGAATGGAACTACCCGCCGAATCACGAAGAAATGCACGAAATTGTGTAACTTAGTTTTACCATAATGGCGAAACTTTGAGTGCACACCTGAACTACCTATTTCCGCGTGTCAAAGGTACCGCATAAAATAATCGCGAGAGGGATTAAATCAAAGGCAGAAGCGAAATTTCTAAACTTCACGTCGCAATTTAGTTACGCATAAAACCTATTAAATGCTCCATTGCGATCCGCTCGTTTCACTTGAGTTCGAAGAGTCGTTGGCTGCGTGCATGCGCAGTTTAAGGGCTCTCGAAGTAATTCAGCGCAAATAAAAGTGTCAGAAAGCTTTAAAGACACAGAAAAATGTAGGTCACTCACTCTTAATGTTACTTGCGCTGTCATGCTAAAGATTTGGGCTCACCGTTATCTGAAACAAAGAGAAGACCACTCGTTACTGAAAATCCATATTGACAATATTCACACCGTACCTAACATAAAGTAAAATAAAATCATTCTCATGTTGTCTTCCCAGACGATGTTTCGCACAGTTTCAGCGACGTACACCCACTCAAATAAAAAGTTCTCAACTAAAAGGTCCCAACCTAATATAACATTGAACATTTACCAACAGTTTTCCTCCTTTCTCACCCTCGTCCATCGGCAAATAATTTACATCCGCGGGATGCCACGACGGGGCCTTCGATCGTCAAATACCCGAAGAAGACCTTCCGCCATGGCTTTCCAATAGGATGCAGACATGGAGCTCGTCAAAGAATTTCACCTCGGTTTCGTGCATCCATCCATCCAGCAATGGCATTCTCCCACCTCGCCCCTGCCCACGGAAATACATCGTAAAAGTATCAATATGCGCATTTCGCTTTTCATCCTCATCGAGGGAAGTGCATCATATTTTATCTCATGTTATTTACCTATAACACGTGCGCACACTAAGGTGTCGAGCATCTGTACACGTACGGGACACGCCGGTACCACACTGCGTATATGTATAAGAAGTTATTATGGACATATAAAAGTGTCAATATACTGAGTGTATCGGGATATCGGGACGGTCTTGCGACATAGAGCTCGCTCTCTCTCTCTCTCTCTCTCTCTCTCTCTCTCTCTCTCTCACTCACTCCCCAGTGAGATAGGAGGAAGAGAACAAGCTTGAGAGACGAGTTCGGAAAGGATGGACGGAAAGACGAAAAAGGACGATGTAAAATAAAAATTCGTCGCGAGAAGGTCCCACGGAGGACGAAATGTCGGCTGTAAGGCGAGCAGCCAATACTTTATCCATCCACGCGTCCCCAAGGACGAGTGCTTGACGACTGGTGGCCTCCTTCTTACCCGAGACACCAGTTCCATCCTCATCCCCCTGTTAACGCCCGCTGAGCCCTTCCAAGCGAAATATGCGCCTCTTCAAAAATCGTTTCCACCCTCGCACGCAGCCTCGCTCACTCTCTCACGCCTCCTTAGACGAATGACGAAAAAGAAGACCCTATCCTCGTCCACCCGGTATCCCCATTTTACGATCGTCGACGATACCCTCTACCGCGCAACTTTTATATTCATAAATCCAAAGTGGTGGAAACGAGCATCGTGTCGTGATGCTATCCGGGGCTCGCCGAGGTGACGCGTTCGAAGGAATACAGGGTGTCCCAGAATACCCTAATAATCTCCCGCGGGGACTTAAAACAAACACAAAAGTCCTGGGCCATTATTCAGTATTCGCAATAATTATCGAGAAATTAATTGTTGAAGATTAAAGAAAAGAGCGTTCGCCAAAATAGCAGCGGGAAGAGCGTTGGAGCCACTGCGAACTGTAGGACGGCCCAATTAACCAAGAAACAAATGCGAGGCGCGATAAGGGGAGGGGTAACGCAAAAGAAGCCGAACATGCAGCACCAATCTAAGAATGTACGAATATACGAATTCTACGATTCTGCCAATTGACAACGCGAACAAGATACTTGTTACGTGTGCTTAAATAAACAATGAAAACCGAGTGTACGTGTTCAAATTTTCTGTTGCGTTTAAACTAATACACTACAGGACAAGAGACATGAGTGATATTCGGCTCATGATTCCTTTACTTCCTGGAGGCCTAATCGACCAATCAGGAACTATGACCCGATACTATAAAGGAACAAAGTAGGTTTGCATCGTAGCCCTGGGTGCTGGAAAGAAATAACATTTCGGTGGAGACTTGTGTTGATGCAGCATTGTACCATTGAAAATACAAAACCAACTTAAAATCATAGTTCATCATTGCCTCAGTGCCGCGTTACATTCCCTTACATTGCACTTCGTGGACTCGAGCCATGAAGCAGACGAAGTTTTCGGGCGTCGAAGAGAAATGAGACGATTGGCAAAGATGAAAGGGGAGAGGATGATGCGTGCTGCCTTTCATCATGGACTCTTTTCTCTTGGACTAGCGCAGGTTGGATGTCAGCAACGTGTACGCATTGTCGGACGGTAGCTGGCCGCTTTGCGATTCGGTCGGTCCGCGATGACGCGCGACGCGGCGCGCGGAGGCGTTCAATGGCAGAAAATCAATTTCGTGCCTGAGGACTCTCCGTTCTCTCCCTCCCCCCCCCTCTCTCTCTCTCTCTCTCTGTCGCGAGGACAGGAAAGGCAGGATGCGCGCGAATGGAACGCGAGCTGGTATGCGGCCGTTCGCGGCACCGGTGATTGTTTCATGAAAAGTTGAACAACGATCGGCCATGTCGCGCGGATAACCAAAGCGCGCGGGCGCTCTTCGAAAATATTTAATAACTCTGTATCTATCTTTGCTCACGGCCGGTGCCGGTGCCGGCGTCGAACGGCGTGGACCGGCTCCAATTAATTCCTTTGTCTCCCGTTCCTTCTTTGATCACCCGCCTTTGTCCGTCTCGTTTCGATCGTCAGCCCACGCGCACCGGCAGAATGGAATTTTCAAATGCGCAATGCACGAGTAAATTGAGATTATGTACTCTCGGGGCTTGGTTCTGCGCGTGACGTCCATGCGAGTTCCTGGAAATTCGGTAACTACGTGGAACAGGGCTCGCGTAATTCCGCTGGTGGATCATTACTCGATAAGCATGAACTTTACGGGCCTCGCGTACAAAGATACAAGCCTTCCTGGTAATTCATCCGGTCGACGTTTATCCCATCGTTGCAACATTGCTTATAATTACATATCCACACGGCACCGCCCGTCCATCGATCGCAAAGCGCACGTTTTCATTATCCGCCCCGTCTCCCCCGTGCTCGTCCTTTTCTCAGTAATTTTTGTCCTGGGGGATCCTCCACCACGAGTATGTCGGAATGCGGAAATGCTCAGGCCGGACGCGAGTAAATTGTCTTTGTGTGCTGGGTCTCTTGCGCGGAACGCGCCTGTGGACCCTCGTCCGTGAGCCTCGATAGTCTTCCTTTCTTACGGCCGTGGCTTCTTACCGCGGAAAGCAGTCACGTTCGACTCGAGCCTCCTGCATTGCACATCGAACTGGAAAATTCTACAGGATCGGTGTCTGTACTCCGTAGAGATGTTTTCGGTCGAGTGGACGAAACAAAAGGCCACGGGTCGAATTGGATGGAGCAGAGAAATAATAATAATAAAGAAGGGTGCCCTTATATTGGCATCTTTTCATCCACCCAATCGCACCTGCTATCTAAACGGAACGATATAATTTCTGTTCAATGTCCTCTTTGTCACTTTACCCACGACGTAATCGCCATTAACGAAGCCGGTGAACAGTTGTCAAACGAAAAAAGCTCGCTCAGTCTGTCTCGTTCGACCCTTCTGGACGAAGAACACAAATCTTTTGAATGGTCATTCTTCGACGCGACTACCACTACCTCGCTATAAACCAATTAAAAGGCAACAGTAACGCGAAGCAGAGCACCTTCGCGTGCGCTCCTTTGTAGAGGCACCGGGATCTATTTAATCTGTCTAATGGCCGCGCGTAAAAGTAGTTCATACGCGTAAATTACTCGTCACGAAAATGTTCCGCGCCTCCTCGCGAACAGCGAGCAACGGGGGTTGGAACGGAGAGACGCGGGCACCCCAGCAGCGTGTGCGCCCAGAAGTGAATAATAACTCCATTTTCGGGATTAATATTTCCCCCGTGCTCTTTTGTAATTGATCAATTCGATTCGAGCTTCGGTTCTGTCACGTTTACAACGGTTCGATTCGCAGAGACGGTAGGAGAGGGAGTGTCGAAGGGAGGGAGGATGAGAGAGCGGTAACTGAACGTGGCGGATGAATTGTGAGAGAGAAGGGGGAGGTGGGTTGTGTGAAAGGGAAGAGAAGCGCTAGAGGGGTGAATATGGCGTAATACTACTGTCCCATGTTGGCAACCTGCTTTTGTTCAGCCGAGAGGAGATTTGGTTACAATTACAATCGATCAGGCGACCCATCTAATTATCTACTCGTAACGCGATGTTAATATCGACGAACCACAATGATGTTCGGTTCGCGGTGAATGGGTGCCGCGAAACGATCCCTCGGCATCGGCAGTGGCAACCGAGGACGCGCCGATGAATACGCCCATTTCGAGTTACGAGCCGCGCGCCTCGTCGTAACGGGGAATAATAATTACAAGATTTACAGATCGCGACGCGTAGATGCGCCTTGATGGGCGACCCAATGACGAGAAAATTCCGAGCGAGGCGCCGATTCGCGAAGTGAAACGGCGCTGTACTTTCGAACTTTACGGCCACTAAGAGATTTCAACATCTTTCACGTGCCTCGCTTAAAGAACATTTCCACGAGGCGCTACTTACTATCGAATTCGCTATACTCTTCCTCTATCGAAGAAATCCCACGGATGCATTCTTAAAGCCCGCTTAAAAATAAGATTAACAAAACGTGTCGAACGCGAACTACGAAGATTTCCTCTCGCGAGCATAAACGGATACTTTTCGGTCGCAACCTTGCACTCGATCGTCGTGTCACGCTCCATTTTCAGTTAGAAGAGATTTCTTTCCGACGAGGGAGAAAGCCAGCGGACGAAGAAAAGGAGGAGACGGACGGCCACGGGGAGAGCACCTCAATTACACCAAATGGCGGTTAAATTCCGTCGGATCAACAGTCTTCGAGTCTGGCAAGACGCCATAGAAAGTTAATTCGCCTGGGCGCCGAATTAATTCCCGCGTATAAATATATCGTGGGGCTCTAGGAAGGAGCCGCGGGCGCACGGTAGGTTCCACGACGTTTTCAACGCTCTCTTTCTACCCCACCTGCAACCGAGATGAAGAGACGGAGATGGTAAAAAGAAAGATGAAACGAGCTCGAGGTGAAGAATGGAAGGAGGCCGAATGAGAAGGAGAAGAAAGAGCGAAGAAGCCGCGTGGATGCAGTTGCCCAATGCCCGTGTATATCTCGGAATTCTTAATCGCCTACCATCCACTCCGTCCCCGTCTAAATCCCAGACACGCTAACGATTACGGCTTAGGTATATATCCTTTAACGCATCCGCTCTTCTCTCACCTATTCATCCATCGTACCTTGTGCCAAGGAGCCATATAAGCGCGTATCACGGAAATAGCGCCACTGAGTTCACGGCAATTATGAAATTCGCTCAACACCATTTCAGAAAATACAAGTAGCGACGGGGTGGTGCGGCGAAATACCGGCAGCGGATGCGATCGAACTCAGAACTAGAAACGACATTCAGGTAGCCATCGAATAAGCTGAGAACTAATTGCAAACTGACTTCTACCGATTTTAAACCGGATACCGCCATTGCGATACAAGAAGCCTGCCTTGAGAAAAATGCGAACCCTAGGAAAGAAAGAATCTCTTAAAAGTCAACCGCGAAAGAGGACAACGGAGTTGCACGTAGAAGATAATTATTATCCGTAGCCCATGGGGGATTTGGTTTTGAATCCCGGCCCGATTCCCCGAGCGAGAAGGGTTTGCGCAGGCGCGCACACCGTTGGAGCTGAGTCCTCACGGACGAGATGGAAACGGTAGTGTGGACGACTGTGGATTGGCGTCTGGCCGAGATGCCGTGGCTCGCCTAAAAAGGGAGGAGGCGAAAGGCCTCGTATTAAAATTCCGCCGGAGCCGTGAAATAGTGATAGCGAGAGGTGAAGGGTGGAAGGTGAGACGCGGGGGTTGAAAGCGAGGGCAGGGGGCCACCCTTCGCGTAAAGGTGGTAAGTGTAGGCCAAGCAGGTACTGGAGTGTAGCAGGTCGATAGAGAAGGGGTTCGAGGGGGTGAACGGTCCGCGATGTGGTAGTAGTGGGGTGAAAAGTAGCGAGAGAACGGCGCAGAGGTTGAAGGTGGTGAGATGCACCGTGGTACTGCCAGCTCGTGCCCCGAGGGATTAATCACGGGGCATTATGGCGGTGCCGAGTCAAAAGCGCCCAAGGAACGAGGAGCTGGTTGCGCGGCTGAATCATAACTCAACCTCCTCAATCTCCAACCCTATCTGCTAGGACTCGCATTAATAAGGGCATAAACGCTGTATAATTTCAAAGTAGGCAGGAGGCGAGACGAAGATCACTTTGCCTCCTCGCTCTCTCCTCTCCGTAATGCTTCTTCCGGACAGCAGTTGCGTGCCGTGCGTGAACACGAGGCAGGCTCCTGCCTACGTGGGCCAGCGAGTAAGGCTCTTTCGAATTTTCCGTACTTTTCTACTTCTAGGGTTCTTTGTTCGTGAGCTTTGTACAAATCCGTGGAAGAATATCCCGAGAACAAAAGTCACTAGCCTTTCCTCCTACGCAGAACGTAAATCCGCAATAAAGAGAAGAGTTTAATTAACTTGGAGCCTTGTTCGAGCCCGAAGGCTAAATCTTTGATTTCTTCCCGTGTCCTTCTTCAAGGCTGAACATTTGTATTTTAATTATCTCTTGTAATCACTTGTTGGGATACGTTTCGAGATAATAATAAAAAGATTGTTAATTCTGTTAATTTACGCGCTCCCGTTCCTAACTAATTCACCCGTTCACGGTACACACGATACATTTATTGTTCGCGAACACCTTTAGCCAGGGCTTGCCCTGTATTACACATCCTTAGCTCCTCGACCCTCTTCCGCACGTAACTTTCTACCCATCTCCTTCCGTTCTCCCTTCTTCCACCCCTTTTCTTCCTTCTGCTCGTACTCACTTCCTCTTCTCCCTACTTCTTCCATCTCGTGTGCTTTCTGGACGGCTCCCACGCAATCTCATACCCGCGGCACATACTCCGCGCCTCATCCTCTCCATCTTTCCGACCACCACCGGCGCTAGCAAGACCACACCGCCATGCCCACCATCACCACTGCTACCTCCAGGATCGCTACACCACCACCACCAACCGACCACCCCTATGGACGCTTGAATGCCTGCAATGCCGATGCGTGCACCTGCCGAGAGAAGGAGCTACCGAAATTCTACCGCGGAACACACCGTTATGGTCTCCGTGTCGAGTTCAAACTGGCGGATTAGAGATAGGATCGATATCGGGCCACGGAGATTGTCGTAAAGATTGGAGCGAGAGCGGCGAGATATTTAAGGCGAGATGCTCCTTAACTGTCGAGCGCGTTCGAAATTTCGTTCGATTGGTGCCGCAAGCTACCGTTCCATTTCACGTCCACCGTACCATATCTGCACCCCCCGTGTAGAACATAGAACGCGATTAATTAAACAATTCTAGAATAGCAACCACGGGAAACAGTCGATCCATGAAATGCAATAGCTCAGACCCGTCACGCGTTATTTTCGAGACGAAGAAAGATCATTTTCGTGTGGAGAAAATATGATGCGTCTGGCAAAGAGGGCACAAGGCTAAACATAGAATTCGATACTCTTGATGGATGTAGCGACGTAAAAGGAATGGGAGCTAAAACCGTCGGGTGGCGCATCGAAAATGAAATTGCATCCGGGAAGTGGGTGATTTATTTAACGACATAACCGCGCTGCACAAATACTGCTAGAGCGGCGGGCAGTGGGTCCTTTTGGAATCGAAAAAAGCTTCAAGAAGCTTTTATAACGGCCCATCGATTACCGCTTTGGTGCCGCGGATACTCGAGAATACCGAACTCCATGGAGCGACGGGAAAAAGTTCACTAAAGATTAAAATCCTGGTGGCTCCAGGCTTCGAGGATCGCACGCTTTTCTCGTTCCACGGATTGTCGGGAGCGAGTCGGCTTTTTCTTCTTATACGCCGTGCACCACCGCACGACGTTCTACGCGCTGTCTCTCTCTCTCTCTCTCTCTCTCCTTCGACCATTCACCCAGGGTCCCGACATTTACGGTAATGTATTTACTAATAGCCAACGACCTCAGCTCGATACAGGCTTCTCGCTACCTCCGAGCACCCGCAACTTTTACCGCGAACGACTTCTTCGATACCGGGCGCTCCTATCCACGTTTATACGCCGTCGATACTTAAGTCCTAAGAAGCGAACCGGGAGGGGTAGTTATCGTTGCGAGAACAAACTCGATTGGAAAGCCGCGGTAGTTTAATCGCGCCCACTCCCGTTTCAGTTAATATAGCAGAGAGAAAGGATGCGGAACATAAAACGGATACATTGAAAAGTATCGGGCGATTTTGAGGTCGAATCGTTAACGCGACCCCGAAGATAGCTCTCCCGAGTAATTCTATAATCGCTCACAGTTGATAAGACGATTTCGTGCAGGGCACCTGGTCACGCGCGAAACTCATCGATCTAATCGAACAAGCTGGATGCTACACGAGAAGCGGACAGGGCGAGAGAAGCGAGTAAAGGATCGATACAACATCGGCTCGTCAGGGCTCGTTTACCGCGTCGCGTGGTTCGTTTACGGAGAAAAATCTGAGGTGGCTTCGACACGGATAATAACATCGGTCGACGTTTAATCGTAACCTACTTGCATTCTCCGAGTGGCAAATTCGAGCGGCGACCACAAATTACCGCGTAGGCACGCGGTGACCGATAAATCTAAAATCACAGTTTCCAATCCCTCATCCCCTTAGATCGCGGACTCGTCGCTCCCTCGGAATTTCAATTTTCTCGCACCGAGAAATTCTCGCCGTCGAGTTTCTTTATTTTCCCCTTAATCGTTCGGGCCCCGCCTCGTTCGACGTTCCTACGGCAAACACGTAGCGGAAGAAGGGAGTTCTCGTTCTCTCTCCACTCACCCGTCTCCGCGCACCCTTCTCAACCACCTTCCATCCTCGTTCTCGAAGTACTCGAGAGAACGGTGCGCGTGACCCAGACTTCTTCGAAAGATTCGATCCCATCGCGAATTTCACTCGGATCGTGTCAAATCGCGCATTATTTCGTCCTCGGTTCCGCGCGTCGGCCGGTGGCGCGTGTATCACGGGATCTTAATAGAAAGCGAAAGCAAGTTTCGCGACTGGGAGATCAAACCGATTCGGGCCGTGTAAAGACTTGTAAAGCAGCCGTTTATAGGCGGGCAGCCCGTGCCGCGGCACACGCGCGTACTCGTAGCGTGTCGGATGACTCATCTGTGTGTGTGTGTGTGTGTGTATTTCTCCGTGCGTGTTCACTACGTGGCACGGGGCGGCACCCTTAAGACGAAAGCAGGCCTCGAGAGTGGAGCTGACTATACTTGAGGCTGGAACGAGGAGGAGGAGGGGGCTTCTTCTTATCGTCGGAGAAATATATTGAGTTCCGGTTCGCGTTACGTACGATCTGAGACCTCATATAGTAGGCGTGTTCGCGTAATTAAGCCGCAAGAGATTTGCATACGATCCGACAGATACCACCCCTAGGCTTCCATTCCTCGCTTCGCTTCTACCTTCACGCTCGCGGCCCCTCACCCCTCCAACGGAGAAGTCTCGGCCGCGTTGTAAACGCTTGGGAGGAAGAAACCTCCGGCGCGTCGGCACCGGTTAAGGAAGAAACCGTCGGGGGTGGTTGTAGGGGCGGCAACGGGGGTGCTGTAACTTGCCGCCGCCGGCAGACGACTGTTTAATGCGTTTTTGCCACCGACTTATCTCCCCCTTCTCCTTCTTCTCATCCTCTACCTCGGACCCTGATTCCACCCTTCTCAACTACCCTTATACTCTCGGACACACCTTCCTTCTCCTACCGCCCTTAATCTCCTTCCGACCTTTTCTTTCCTCCACCACATTAACTCCGTTTCTTTTCCCCTCCGTCTTTCTCCGTCCCTTTATTAATTTCATTCTCTTACGCATCCTACTTTTCTCTCTCTCTCTCTCTCTCTCTCTCTCTCTCTCTCTCTCTCTGTTTTTCGTGCAGAACATTTTCTTTCTCTTTCCTCCCCTGCTTTCTTCCTTTCTCTCGACTCACAACATTATGCATATGTCCCTCGTCGCGTCCACGTTTTCCTCTTTCCCGTAGCTCCCTTCTCTCCCTCTCTTTCTCTCTCTCTCTCTCTCTCTCTCCCTATCTCTCTTCCTCTCTTCCTCCTACATTCTATTCTTCGGCAAATAGGAACGACGACGTTACGCCGGCAAAAAATATTCGACGCTCGAGTACGCCAGGAATTTCGTAAGGGGATCTCAAATTCTATGGGACGCGCTTGCCGCGGCCGAGACGCGATAAGAGCGCGAGATTCCAACGTATGATTTAATGAAGTTTTCACGCAACGCCCGTGCCGTTGAAATCATATGCGCGCGGATAGTTCCTCGTTGAATTACAGTGCCTCGCGGATCTGCAATTTCGTGCTTTAATTCCGGCTCGATGTACCGCCTACGCGTGCTTCGACAAAAATATGAGGCTTCTCTCGAAGATTAAATTCTCTGGTCTGAGCTTCGTCCACGAGGAAACCCGATAAAGCGAGGGTGCGTCATAATGTCAAACTTTCAATTCTAGCACTTTACGCACTCTCGCACGGTACTTCGTTCATAGCGTGTACGAATGATTCTGAAATTCGTTGAAAAAGGCACGACGATTCGGCTCGACCCGGTTTACCTTTCGCGATTACGGCATTACGCATTAATCGCGCAATTAAATTCGTCGACCTAATTCTCCAGCAGCGAGATTCTCACTTCAAAGCTTTATTAGATACACGGCCCCTACGTCACGCGCAATTAACTAAAATCAACTGACGATTTATACGGGGCAGAAGCGAATCGATATCTTCCAGAGGCTAATGGCTACGTTATGGTATTAAAATATGCAGTACTCGATCGTCCTGAAATTCTCATTGGAGCCTGCTCGTCGAGGCGAAGATGCCGTTTGGACAGTTTAACCGTTTGATGCATGATGTTTTAAAACTAATAAAAAAAAATATATAATATGAATTTCTATTGTGTTCATTATTAAAAAATAACAAGCATTCGTTCCAAATTCAACAACAAAGAAAGGATCCCTGATTCAGCAAAGAAGATTGCATAATGTTGTACTTCCACAACATACATATTTTACTACACAATGACGTAAAATAGTAAAACATAGTGTTTCCAGGTCGTAGAGCATTATCTACTCACCTTATATTATTCACCGAAATTTGTGTCCAACTCGTAATACCACTGAACAGAGTTGAAATTAAAAGTCAAACTTCTCACTGTGCATCGAATGATTCTCATTGCACTAATACTATTAATAAGAGGGAAAATTCGCAGTGTTGTATTTCCGCAACCGTATGGATTAAAGGGTTTAACGCACCGCCTTTGCGCGTACGAACGTAAAAGCGAAGCGAGTGACGGGAATAAAGAGGCGAATATACGAGCGAACTTTGTTGCTGTCATAGGCGGGGCGCGGTATCGCATTTAATGTGTTAGCTACGAGGATCGGGCCGACGTTACAACGTCGAGGAGGGTCGTATTCGAAAATTCGTTGCCGCCGCCGAAATTCAACCGCCGCGGCATTAAAGTTTGACGTCTGTTGGTACTTTAACGGGAAGCAATTCGGTGGAGGATGCGCGCGATACCGGGAATCGCATCGGAAGGGATTAATATCGAGAGTATAAAATATTTCTCGTGACGGCGACAGAAGCGACGGGGTTTTACCGATTAATTTATGAGCGACGTGTCCAACTTACTCGGCTGGCTTATTTGCAGCCTACGTTTTCGTTCCTTTCGCTCCAGAGTGTACCATGCTCGGAGTATCACGATAAAGGTAACATAGGGGAAAAAAGAGATACTTTTGAAGTGTCCAAATTTAAAGAAACACGTTGCGCTTTAACGCGGGGACATATACAGACAATAATCGTTAAATAGCGGGCAGCGACCTGCTAATACAGGGGCCCGCCGAAAATGTCAAAGTAATACAATGCTCGACTAATAGAGCGTAATGCGCTAACGTCGGCATAATAATGGAACGGCGCGCCGTGTCTGTGCATTAACGGCACTGAATATTTCCGTGATTTCTGTCTTCCCAAAACGAAACCGAAAAAAAAGGGCCAGACTAAATGGCTAATTTGAAATTTACACGACCAGCGGCACCACGGGCGCGCCGGCAATTAACAGGAGAGTAAAACGAAGCACAGTGGCCGTATAGCCACGACAACATATCGAGAAATTTCGAGAAAATGGCGAAAGCTGCGAATCCTCGTCGAAAGGAAGCATTTACTTTTAAGTCGAACCTGCATTTAAGGTATAATTACGGAACGAACTTTAGCCGGCAGGATCCCGTGAGAAATATACGATCGGTCGTAGATTCGAATTAATCGTTACGGTCGATCCGACGGAAAACAACGAGCGTCAACAACGTCAAAGCAGAGGGTGGTTAAAGCGACAAGTGCGTAACGCGACACGTCGATCGCATAATAACGACGCACTTTATACCAGGAGGGTAGCGATCACCCCACCCGGGGACTCCGGAAAAACACATTAATAGATGGATTTAAAATTTACAGACAGTACGCAACCGATAGGCGCGCACGGGCTTGTAATTAGCGCGAGCCTAAACGTAAATACGCCCCCTCGGAAGAGCGGCGTCATCTGCCGTATCCATTAACTCGTGATATCACGTAATCATTACCGGTCCAACATGTAGAATTTACTACCTCGTTAGTGCAACGCCTGGTATACGTATGCACACCGGGCACCCGCTCTCTCACGTCGAGAGGAGAGTACGCGCGCGCGCTCTCTCCCTCGCCTACAGACGGACGCAAACTGCGAACATTTGCAAGCGCAAACGTCGCACTGCACCACCACCCCGGTGTGGTGCGCGCATTCGCTCGACCGACTGGCGACGATAAAATTCTGCGAATGTCAGTCGTTAGTAGCGACGATCGCGTTCTCGAAGTGCGAAGGGTGCTCGGATGAGAGGGAAAAAAAAGAAGAAGAAAACAGCGAGTTGGGAAAAATCGAGATGAGAAAAATGCTCGAGAGAAGGGCGGACGACCGAGGATCGATCAGTGAAAAGGAATTGGAATCCGCGTATTCTAAAATCGCTTGCCACTTTCCTTCGATAAAAGTGTTCCTTTCTCGAATTACTTTTTAAATGGATACAGTCGGTGTCTTCGCGTAAAGAAATTCGAGACTGGAGACTTGCAAAGCTCCTTTCGTACGAATCGTTCGTAAGTCAAATAGCTCGTGCTAGGCTCATTAATCAACGTTACCAATGATACATAGGTATCATGCAGGTACTGGGCGTTTGTCTTCTCACTTATGTCAGCCATCAAGACAGTTCTCGACTTTTCCAATTATGTCAAAGTTAACATTTACTCTAACGTCGTTCGCAGTGTACCACGGTTCTTCCCGTACATGGAATACCTCGGTCTCTTGAATTCGTCGCTTCATACGACGACTATGAATTCAAAATTACTTCTCGAGGCTACATTCGTCCCTTGCAGTTCTCGTCGTTCACCCAGTCACCCCCTCTTTTGAAGCTGCCGCGTTGTGACGCCAGTGGGACACCGACGGTTACGTACAAAAGAAAGGACTCCGTAAAAACTTCGACCCTTCGCGTACGTTCCCACACTCCGTTTTGTGGACGAAAACAGGGCGGTGTGTATCGAGAAAATACGCCACTAGCCTCGGTTTTAATTTGAACGCGCGTCGTGGAAGCGCACGAGTGGTGAAAAAGAGAACGGAAGGACAAAGCGTGTCGATGACTTTTATTTCCTCCATTCGCGTCCAATTTCTTCGTCATTGCGTGCTGCTTTATCTCTCTTATTCCACTGCCTCGTGTCTTGACACGGTGGACGCGAAAATTTGAATAACGTTGCGGGATGAGCTTCGAGAGCCGCGCTCCCTTCGAATAGACCAGAGAAGATTAGTCGAACCGCGGAGGAAGATAAATGCAAGGTTCGCATGTAGACCGAACTCCTAGGTTCCGTAACAACGTGAATGTATACGAGAAAAAGGTCGATCGGGTGAAATCCCACGTCGGAGATAAGGACGGCACGCTTTGTAATTAAGATAAACCGGCGCATTGAGATTCATTGGCTTAATGCTTTGGCGATGCGCGGATTTACGTGCCTCTCTGTATTTTCGCTTTTTCTCCTCTCTTCCATTGACCATCGCCTTTCACTATTTACCGGTGAAATAAAAACCATTGTGTAGAAGCGGACGTTCCGCCATGTAAAGTTAGCAAAAGACTCCTTGTTCCGCGAATATTCCATCCTCGCGTTTAATTATCACCTCTCCGCGTACAACCGTCCCTTCACCGAGGAAGCGATAGAAATTCTTCGATACCATTTACATTCTACCTACCACCACCCTATTCTCGAGGGATTCGAAGACGCGGGCGTTGGCCGGTTTCTTCTTCGAATAATTACGTTAAGGTGGAGGAAGCCGCTCGTTAGTTGCAAATTGTTTTCGATTTCTATGGCGGCCGTGACGCGAAAGGGGATAAGAGAGGAGAATGGGGTAGACGAAACGTCCAGAATCTCTCCCCTTTCTCGCGATAAAGCGGCCACGAAAAATCAAAGCGAAACAGGAAATTTCCTGTAATTTATCTCGCCACGATAATCTGACCGTGAGCTACGGCCGGAGTTTCGAAATTGCGGGGGTGGAAATTCCCTGGCCGTGGCGCGCGCTCTCTCGGCACTTGCCAAGCCCCAGAAGATAATCGAGCGCATTAAACTCTTGCCAATTGCACTTCGGCGCGTTGTAACCAAAGTTGGGATTATCGCCGACGAGTCTGGCCGCCCAGCCAGGCCAATTCCACCGGAATTGCAAGAAATACGCGTGCCTTTTTCCGTTCCGTTAATTTCCTGGCGTAAGGAGCCCCTCACGCTTTACGCGATCGCCTAACGGGCTCTTCTAACCTCTTGGACAGAGAAATATTTTACGAATCGGAACTGCGCTGTGTATCCGAATGACAGTATGTCGCGATTCGTGCTACCGTCGAGCGAGATAAAAATTTAATTCAATCGAATTATCGAAATGAAAGGAGCTTTAGCTTCGAAATATTTCTCATCTCGCGCCGTGCTAATTTTGACAATGGAAATATGCTTTTCACCCCTGCCCTTTTGACACACTAGTCTTTCGGCCCAGATTACTATATCGTAAATTCCGACTGGCGTCTCGCGTATATGTAATAGCGAAGTCGCGCTTGGAATATTGTTTTGCCAAATGGGTTTTGCAGGTTTCTCGGGACGAGGCACGAAGCGTTACCCTAATTCCACTCCGTCGCCTCAGCCCCTTAACAATCCAAGGCTTCCTACTACTTCCCTCTGATAATTTCCTTCTCGCGGCGGGCGCGGCCAGATCTTAATCTAATAAATGTACCGCGAACGTATAACCGCTATGTCGCGTAATTATCCGCCATGGCTGTAATTCCAATCCCATTGTCGAAAAGAGAATTTCCTCTCGCGTTGTCACCTCGGAACAACGAACTCGTAAAATCGTGCTTACGGTCTCGCACCCTTTTTACCAAACTACTTTCTTCGGATTTCACCGCGCCCCTTTACCCTCGTTATCGATTTTCCCCTGCCGCTTTACTATCACGCTAATTACAAACATACCCTAGTGAGTTCTAAGCCTCGAGCGAGTCAGTAATCGGTGGAAATTTAATTCCTCGCGATAAAGTATAAACTCCATTTAACGTTCCTCAGTCTCCTTAGCCGTGAACAATTAAAAATCAAATAATCGTTGAACAGCTTTTTCGAGCAACGACCGCGAGCTGAGCGACGTGCGCGCACGCAGAAGGACACGCGCTTCCATTCAAAAGTTATAATCGCCCGTGAATCTACGTTATCGCGGAAAATCGTGCAGACAATAGGACGGTAATTGTCCGCTCGGACGGGCAGGCGCGACGGACGCGGCTTTGGAAAGCGTGAGAAGAGGCTCCGAACTACCCCCTCGACGATTTAACAACCAAACCGCCACTAACCGTCGTCATCCCTCTGCAACTCTCGGTTAGTTCTTCCTCGATGATGAGCAAGAGAAAGATAAAAAAAAAATACGCAGACAGGAGGACGACTACTCGAGGACACGGCTCGAACTTCGTGCCGAATGGAGCGCGTTACATCCCCTTACATAATTATTTTTCATAATTATCCTGGCCGGGGTAAGCACGGTAACGATGCCATTATACTGTCGAAATGCGAAAGTATAATGGCCCGTTGCTTGACTGCCGTCCTCACCCTTTGCCCAGACCTCTGCCCCACGAGGTCGTTTTATCGCTTCGTTAAAAAGTTCAGCGCGCATTCTCGTTGTTTGTACTGGCCCGGGCTAACTCCTCGCGTGTCGGGGTAAAACAGCGTTTTCCGGTCGCCCCCTCATTTAACACGCCAACAATGACATTGCCGGCCGAGCCCTCTCTATCCGTGACCTGACCGAATGGCGCGGTCACCCGTTAGATTATTCCCCGCTACACTCTTATATTTATCACGTATCCTCGTATCAGTGTTTCGTCAAACCGGAAGGACGAGCGCGCTAACTGCAATTGCAATTTTCGAGTGGCAACAGAACTCTCGACGTTTAGCTCTCTAGTCACTGGAAAGAAAGGCAAGCGCGGATTTATGCGGAAATCATTTCGCTCGAAGAAAGACATTACAATGTAAATAATCGAATTACTCGATTGGACAGCAGGTCGCGTTGAAATGTGGAAAATTGAAAGAGAAATACACACGGAGGAGATGGAATAATGTATATGAAAAGGAATATCGACGCAAAGAGAAAAGGGCAACGGGGTGGAGTGAGTGGTTGACTGCAGCAGCAGCAGCCTGTATTATTTAGCGGATATTTAAAATCCAAATGATGCCGTCTCTGCCTTTCCGTTTGACGCTATTCGAGGGGAGCGGGAAATATTGCCCCGTTGCTTGGCAGCCACGAATTATTAAGCCACAAATGAAAGGGGAGCGAAGAGAAGCTTTGGGTACGTTGTTACTGGAAGGGGATGAAAGCAGGCCAGTGACGGAGGGAGGCGGGAGGAAAGTCGACGGTACGGATTTAGAGGGAGTGGCGGGCAGGGATGATCGAAATAATTTCGAATCTCGTGGGTCAAACGCGAATAGAAGGGTCGGCCTCCGCATTCGTTAGGAAAAGAGGCTAAAGGTGATTCGATCGGGCGAGAGGAGGAAGAAAATAGAAAGAGAAGCGGAAGAAAATAAGAGAATCGAAAAGTGGTGGGCGGTAGGGATATTGTAGAGGAGAGCGACAAGAGCGAAGAAGAGCAAAGAGACGGGACTGGAGAGTGTGCAGAGAAGGGTTGGCGAAGAGCAAAGAAGTCCGACACAAAGAAGTGGATTTTACGTGTCTGGTTCCGGGACGGACGCGGCGGAGACGTAAATTTTGCATCGACGATATCGTCGCGGTGGTGCCACCGAGGAGAAAACTCGCGTCACGAGAAGAGGACGTCGCGACGTCCCGGATCTTCTCCTTCCCGCGTCTCGTTCAGCCACTCCACTCCCTTCGGTTTTACTCCACACGTTCGTGTAATGTATAGTTTATGGCCGTTTAGAATTTCAATGCGGGCTGCGCGGACTCTCGAGCTAGCGGCGTCTGCGACCTTTCGCTCTCTTGCGGCTTATCTCCACGCCAGAGTCCTCACCGACGACGCAAACGGTAGAATCCAACGAAAGATGGAGTATTTCGAAAATGATCTGCACCGGTATGCATTATATTAAAACAAGAATCTGCAAGGATGCGATGCACGTGAAAACAAATTCCTCTTCTACCTTACTCTTCGTTGATCGAATACACCGTGCGAATTTTGTATTTTCCACGGTAAAAACTCGACAGAGGGAAGCTATTGACGAAGGAACGCCTGGTGTTCGTCAATTACGAGTCACGTAAAAAGAGGCTCTCGCAAGCGCGTATTTTGTCAGTTTCGATTAAAGTCCCATTCCTGCTGTTCAATTGTTTGAAACGCGGGCAGCTCCCGTGCGGTACGCAGAGTAAAAAGCAAAAACTAATAATCGCCCGTATGGAGAGTGGTTAATCCAGTTTCGAATTTCCGATGCGCGTAATTCGAAAGTAGCGCAACAGTGACGTATAATTGGCAATATGGCCCGACTGATGCACGCTGGCGCGCCCATCAAAGTCGCGAGGCGACGCTTCGTTACGACGTTCCCGTAAAAGGGGGAAACTTTACATGCCAGTAATTAAACCGAGGCCGATCTAATTTACTCGCGACAAACAGGGAGGCTGCGCGTTAGCATCGACTTTCGTCACAATTTTCCGCAAACTCCATGGAACCGATTAAACCGCACGATCTAACGTGGATTAACTCACTTAATCGACCGATCTTTGAATCCTTGTAACAATTTCGATGAATTCCTCGGCCGATTCTTTCTTAGCTAATTACAGGCTCGAACTTCCAGACTGGTATAATCTTATTTAAAGAGTGTTTCTCGTTCACTCGAGTGCCTGGCCGAACATTTTTGCTTCGAGATGCGACAAAATAAGCTCCATCGGCATATCTACATATTTCGTTGTACATACCGTCGAGTGCCTAATTCGGATGACAAATTTTCGTTGAGCATGGAACCCAACGACGATTCTGACGTGGAAAGTCAACCAGTCAGAGCGGAGGATCGTGAAATAGTGAGCGTCACTTGGCACGACGCATGCCTTCCTTTAATCGGGCCAAATCGAATTCCGCGGGCGAACTCTCGCACGAAATTCACGTCTCGCGCGTTTCCGGTTTGACGAATCCGCGCAATCCTACTCCCCTCGCTACTACCCCAACAGGAACGTGTAAAACCGAATGTTCCCGAAATTCAAATGGCCGTACCCCAGTCTCGGGTATTCGTAGAAGCGAAATTCGCCTTTCGCCCGTGTCGAGTGGTAAAATTCGAAGAGAATTTTATTTTACTCGTAGCGTACGTCGTTACGTACAATAGGGAATTCTCGAAAATATCCGACGACTGTCAGTCGACTTTCTTCCTAGAAAAACAGAAGAATAATTGATGTCTCTTTAAATCTTTTAATACACTTCTGGCGCACCTTTCCGCAGGAATGTAAAACACATTAGTCGCGATGCATCATTAACTTCGCTCTGCTAACCGCGCCAGATTATTCAACGAAACGAGTAAACGGAGTTAATAATCAATAAATCCACCGAGAATAATTATCTCGAGATCTTTCGATTAAGAGAGCAGAGACACGAAAAGTTGCGAAAGTGCGAAACGGCTAACGCACGCTCGACCCCATCGAAACCACGATACCAGTTTCGCATGGTCAAACCTAAAGGCAACCGAAGCAAGACCGAGGATGGGGTTTCCTTTCATCTGGAGAAACGCCGATATAATCACGGAAATCCCTTACACCGAAAGAACGGGCATTCGTAGAATTAGCGGACGCGGCACTCCTCTCGTTACTTAAACGCGACCATTCGAGAAGAGTTTGCGACCGATTAAGAAACAAGCCTGGAGGAGGCTGGTACTCGACGAGAACGAAAAGAGAGAAGAAATTTTATCTCGCGGTAACACGCAGTGAAAATCGGAGTTAAAGGAGTCGAAAGGAGCCGTAAAGAGAGGCGAGTGCAAGGAGCAGGTCTCTCGCGAGAGCACCACCGGCTAGTGCGACATTCGGGCAGGTCGGACAGTCGAATGAATTGTTTTAAAGGAGATTTATGCCGCGACGAGGTGGAGATCCAAACGGAATTTCTCCGCGCCACACCGCTACGCCATGGCAGTGGGAAACTCACACCGGCGCCGGGCAACGGGCGACGCTTTATCCTCCCACTTGCTCACTGCCACGATACTTTCGTCGGATTGAAAACGCCAATCTCGAAAGTCTGATGGCCGCCATTCGGTACGAAGGAGGTCAGCCCAGCACTGACGAATGGCGGCTCCATTTCGACGATAATGCATGTTCTCATATCGGCCAAGAGACCGCGATGCCTTTCCAAAGTGTCACCGGGAAAGAGGGAGGTCCTCGATCACTCCATGCCGAGAAATTCTCGGCATTCGACTGTCTCGACGGATTTTCCACGCGGAAGCTGGTTGATAGAGAAAGGAAGGGCAGAAAGAGAGAGGAAGAGAGGAAGAGGTGGCTGCAACGACGTGGTCGAGGTATGGCGAAGAAAGGAAATTGCGACGCACCAAGATAACATGTGCACGCGACTACGAAACAGTTTGGAGCCTTAAAATACCGCGATAGGAGCGAAAAACGGAATTTTTAGGCACGACCGTAAAGGGTGACTTATTCTTGCTATTCGGCGTTATTAAAAATTCAAGATTGAATATCTCAGGACCCAGAACAGCTAGCAAGATCTTTCAAAAAGCATTTTAAAGATTCGCATTCTGACTTTTTGAAATTCTATGTCGCAATTGTGGGCGACATTTTTTCTCAAAATGGCAATTGATACAGCGAAAATATGCAAAATTGCAAAATTATCGTCCAAGTTTTTGACGAACCTAAGCAAAGTTAAGTGTCGCAACTCAATTAGGATAAAATGCACGTAATAGTGCAGAGTGCTCTTTAAAATGGTTTGTGGAATGCTCTAACACGATGAACTTTTAGGGAGCCTTTTTCTTTTAATGCGAATAACTCGGCAAAAAATCATCATATTGGGACGATCTACAAAGAGTTTTTAAGAGGAAACTCTATACTATCAAACTCCTTTTATCATGTTCCGTTGCGACACTTGACTCTTGTTATATGCCATGACAAACTCAACCAATATTTTTCAATTTCGCATCCTCTCTTTTTGTCATCTGCCATTTTAAGTAAATTCATCTCAACGTTTCTCAGCATTTTTCAAACACATTTTTCGCTTCATTATTTACGAAGTTGTCGTCAGTTGAAATTCAGTGATTTTTCGGTAACGTTCAATTTTACCGACTAGACACGGTTTCTCGCAGTTTCACGAACAAACTCCATCCCGACACGATTTCTTCTCTCCGCACATATCGAAATTTCAAATTAAAAAGTGCACCTTCAACGCGCGCAAAGCTAATTCTCCCAAGCGAGACTTACTTATAAGCCAGGAAAGTAGAAGCTTGGAAAATGCAAATCGCAGTAACAATTTTTCTACCCGCGCAATAAAGAAACTTTATCCGCCCTGACCGTGGGCGGCACAGCCGACCAACCACGACCCTTTCTTTGCCACGGAAACCGTTAAAGTTCACCCTTCGATTTTTAGCAGCAGCTCCGATTAGCGAGCGTCGAATAAACGGGAGGCGTCGACCGTTCGAACGATGCGGGGCTTGCACCTGGGCGCCGCGCATTAGGTGCTACAAAAACTAACCGTGGGCTGCATCGGTGCTCGCATATCAATGAATCTCGCGCGGCCGAATCGGCGATAATTAAATTAAATAGCCCCGTGGTGAAAGAAGCGACGGGTCGAGGCAGGGGGCGCAAAAATATTGGGAGGAAAAACGGTGGTGGTGAGGAATGGCGTACTCGAGCGTATATCGCGGAACCGGAAACGCTCGAAGCGCGCAACGAGTTCCGATGGTGGAGTATTGGTGTAGGAGTACGAGCTTTCGTTCGCGAAGGGTGGCAGGACGTAGCGAGAGAAGAACGTCATACGCACTTCGCGTGCAGGCCAAACGTGACCGGAGTGGCCCCAGAGCGGAGCGAGGTGCCGCCAGCGGTGGTGGCACCCACGCCGACGGTCCGATTCAAAAGAATTGCGAGTCCATCCACGTAACATAAAATATAGTAAATCGGGCAGAGAGTAATGCCCCGCTCGTAAATAACATGACATATGTTCGTAGGAGGCACGGCTGGCATGCACGCGGTAAATCTCTCGGCCGAAACGATCGATATAATGGCGCGGCGCGCAGCTCGCGCACTCCAAGGCTTCGCAGCAGGCAGCAGCAGCAGCGCCTGCGAAACGCGCTCGCTTCGATCGATCGAACCGGAGAGCACCGGAACGCGGGCAAAGCATGGAATGCGCCGAGAGCGCGCGGAGAAAAATCATGGAAAATCATAAACATAATATACCTAGACTGCGCGTTCTCCCAAACTTCAGGACTGGGGGGTAGAGCTCGCGTAGAAAAGGATGCACTCTGCTTTGGACGTTCTCTCTCGCTCTCACGCGAACGGGAATACGGGAAAACAGCTGCTGATCTAAACGTTTCCAAAAGCACAGTGCATCCTTTTCTACGTGAACTCTACCCCCACTCCGTCAACGCGCAGTCTAGATATATTATGTCTATGTGGAAAATCAACGTTGTCCATTTTTATTGTGTGACTATTCGTTTGTCTTCGAGACGAGGACCAAAGGAAACTAGAAAAGTACGTTAACCTCTTGTGCGCTATGAACACATATACGCGTTCGGCAAAATCGTTCACCATGGGCTACGAACGCACGTATGAGACTGACTATAATTTTCTATTTTTCTGGTATTTTATTTTTGTTAACATATGATCTTTTAAACTACTGTAAATTGTGGACAGCGTAATCACTTTTTTAATGATTTTTGTGGAGGTCACCGGTGACGCCATTGGAAAAGCAAGTTGTGGTCACATGTGACCACCGTAGCATTCAAAGTGTTAACCGAGTAGTCGAGCAGTTTTTGAGATTGCGAAGAAGTTTTACCGATGATCATTATCCCGCTGGGCTTATCCGTTCTCTCGAATTATCAGTCGACCACACGGTGTGGCGCGCGTCTCCATAAATCTTGGGAAGGCACGCGGGACGTCTGGTGGCCACTAGACTGCCGCACGTCCCCGCCACGAGTTTTCACGCGACTATCATTACTCACATGGTTCGTCTAAATTTATTCGACGCGTCCCCTCCACTCGTGCGTTGGAATATACCTTGCCATTAATTACGTTAGCCGTGCTCTGCTCGTGCAATCGGCTACGACTCGTCTTACAAGGTCAGCATCCTTGGATCACGCGCTCGTCGGTGGCACAAGGCTCTACGAAGTCACGTTCGGGAAACTCTGATAGTACGCGCCACCTAGCCCCGATTGTCGGCGTGTAAACACCGCAAGATTAGCGCAACGTGGCCCTTAGTTTATCCTGAAAATGCACACTGGCCTTCGAAACGAATGGACGTCTATCGAGGAAGACTAGAACGCGCATTGAAATTCGTACGATTCAATTTCATAAAGGAAGCTATAAAAAAAAAGTAGAGAGCGCTAATCGAACTCTCCTTTATCTTTACAATTTTTCTTACTCCAGAGAATGACGTATTGACCTGCGAATTAATTGTCCCCGAAATATTTGTGCAACCGTGCGCAACGGTAAGAGAAAAAAAAGGCAAGGTCCTCCGTTCTCGCGAGGGTGGGATAAATGCAGGAATTAGCAAAATCCTCGAAACGGCCGACTCTCCTAAGCAACGAGCACGATAAGCGGCTAGATGCGAAGGAACCGCAGCCGTCTCGCAAGGGGAAAAATGTAACGTCGGTGGATAAAGGCGGAAGAAGGTCAAACAGGATCCTTGTCTCCGGACAACGGGAGATAACGAGTGTATTGCTCGTCCAGCGGAAGAATGCAAATTCTTTGCGAGAGATAAAATTACGTACTTACTCCGCGGTGGGTATCGCGGAAAGGAAGTGGGAGCGAGAGGGAGGGTCCACCTCATCAAATCAGAGATACAATCGCTTTACCCCTCGGTGGTTCGGGGTAAACCTTATTTAATTTTACGCCGTTCTCGTCCTCCGTTCCCGGTCGTCGAATCACGCGAGACTACCCTCTTCGACGAGACCGCGATTAAACCTTCATTCCTTCCAATGAGATAGATTAAAGATGAAATTTAAATTGCAGATCGCGCGAGCACAACTAGAAATCTTTCGAAGAGATTAACGGAACTAAGAGGAAAAATTTGCAAGATGTCTTGATCGCGGTGAAACGGCGCGACAGGTGTTCGAGACATAGTCACTTTTTTCGGAAATAGGAGAGCCGTTTTTAGAGCATTAAAGTGTTTTCGGAATTCGAGCCCTTTTATGGAGAAGGTCGATCTCCGATGATCCTAAATGGGAAACCTTTAACAGCATTATTATGTTTCGAGCCTGTCCCCGCCAATACACCGGTCGTCGATCGTCTCGCTCGACAATCAACTACTCCCTCTTTAACGAGAATGCAAGAACGGCTGTGGGACGGGGCAGGCGGTAGGCGGGGACGAATTCGAATTCCACGCGTACCGAGCTTCATCGTCCGATTTCGCAATTATCGAAGAAATAAGGGGACAATTGCATTTGGCCGCGACGACAAATCGCCGGCGCGCCGAGGCCCGCCGACAGGCACTGCATCGTCGGAAACGGTAGGAGTGGAAGGGAGGAGGAAACAAACAAGCCCGGAAACGTAATATGAAGTTCGTAACACGCCGCCGGTAATCTAACCTGAAGCGCCCAGACGATCCAGTAATTTTCGTCAGTGTAATTGGATTGATGTATGCCTCGCGCGGCGTCACGTGTGCTCAGGTTAATGGTTGAATAAAAAAGGACAAAGCTTTCCACGAAGAAAAAAAGAAAAAGAACGAGAGAGAATAATTTAACGCCTCGGCTCGAGCGCTATTCGTCTAAACGAAAGATATTTGTGTATATCAAATTTCGTACCCACCTGGCATCGGGTTTCGTTGGCATCTTTTACGTGCGTATTTTTTGAAAGCCTAGAAAAAATATAGCGATTTTCTGCTCGCTCGCAAATCAAATCGACGTTCTTTTAATTTAATTCTCGACACTTTTCGATTGGCGTCAGACCGCGATCTCACGCCCGGTCTAGTTCTAATCGCGCTTTTCGAACCTCTCATACGCGAATGGCCTCGCCGAATTTCGTCGGGGATCGCGGAAAAAGACGGACGTGGATTTATGGCGCGGACGAAGCACTCGAAAAGAGAGCCACTCGTGTTCCGACTGCCACGACGACGAATTACCCCCTTCCACTTCTACTTTCCCACCCTTTCTCCCCTTCGCTTCTAACACCAGCGCGTCGCGCAATTTCTCTCGTTCGTCCCGCTTTCGCGTAATGGATCCGCGATTCCCGCGTCATCAGAAAACCATTAACGCGTAATATCTGTTATACGTATGTCGTAATACAATGCACCGAGACGACGGACGCGACGAAGGACATTACAATCCCGGTGCGAGAAGGTGTACCCGGACGATTGTCTTGGAACTTCTCAGCCTCCAGAGGCTTCGCTGCAAATGGCTCGTCTCTTCCGTCGTAGAAGAAATCAACAAAGACAGTCATCTTTGTTTTGCTTGTTGCTGAGCCCATCACCTGCCATTTTTAAAAGACAAAGTAGTTCCACAAAGAAAAAAAGAAGAAAAACGAGAGAGAAGAATCTACCGTATCGGTTCGAGCGCTATTCTTAACGATACCTGCACATTTCGATAATCGACTCGATGTAAAACTACCATTTTATTCGCGAAATAATAAAACATGGCGGCGCACCGAAAAGCGAAGCAGTTAAGGTTGGAATGAGCTGACGAGGTTAGAAGACTGTTCAGATGCTCGTGTGGGCTGAAGGGTCGGGAGGAAGGCCTAAAACGAAGGGACGGGATAGAAGGAGAGTAATACACAGAAATTCTAAGTGAAACGAATGTACGTAGTTTCTCGAGGCAGTTTCGGAAGCGCGAGGCGGGGAGGGATGTTGTAATGGTGTCAACTTTGTCCATTAACCATCGATTTCTCTCGGTGTGTCAGCCAACTAGGCTAAAGCATTTACCCTTTTCACCAATAGGGCTAAGTTCGACCGCCCACCCATGCTCGTCAGGCCTTGCGCCACGACACATTGTCCGTCCATCTTTGCGATTCCATGTCCATCTCTTTTCATTATATTCTCGTTGGTTTTGCAAGAGAATTCTCATACGGACCGCTTTCGAGTCGAACACTTACTCATCGACAAAACGAAACACATACATATGTTTATCAATGACAATTATCGTTATTGGTAAATTATACAGATGAAAATATTATGTATTCTGAGAGTTATAGGGTGTTCCCACCTTATACAACCGCTAATTTATAAATGATTTATAAATAGAGGAAACGATACGATGTAAATGAGTGAATTAATTTTGATAGGAAAAATGTTTGTGGAAAATTTTCGACTACTTTCTTCCGCTCTATTTTTTTTGTGGACTTCTTGATGGAGTTCTGGATCCGTGCTAATAATTGTACTATTGGTTTTGAATTCTAGAATGAAATTTAATGAAACAATAGAACAAAGAAAATGATAAGCAGCCTGCACAAAGGCGTGGCATTTTATCTTTCGTGTTCACTCACCTTGCCCACGAAGACCAAAAATAATGCTGAAGGAACAATATTTCAGAACTTTCCGAGAAGGGAGATGGCGAGAGCCGCGATTGGAGTACATGAAATTTTCAAAGCTTCCCCTTTTTAAATATTAAATTCAAACTGAGTGCACGAGGAACCGCGGACTAGACTTGTACCGCAACCATGTCAGATAAGCAGAGTACGAACGGACAGACGGACGGACACCTTGGGACTCATGTGTTTTTCATTACAGCGATGATGAAGAGGAAGGAAGGGGATCCGTGCTTCATCATTGTACATTACGCGCGCGAGGCCCCAGGGGAGATGAATATAAATAAGAACGTTAATAAAGTGATAGCTCCACGCCCCCGTCTGGCCTATCACATTAACTCGTATTACGTGGCGCAAAGTGTTGCCCAACAAATTAGATTTTAGGCCGACGATAACCACTGGGGCTTCTCTTCTTTACCTCTAAATACCGCGCGTGAAAGCTGTGGATAATGATGCTCGAGTAACTAGTAACGAGACGCGCGTGCGTCCTGATTTCATCGTATAAACAAATTTCAAAAGTAAATCTTAAACAATGGTTGCGTTCTTCCGAGGCAATAGTTGGACGTCGTGCTTTGAACTCGTGTACCGCAAAATTGATTGCACACTAAAAAAAAAGTGTTTGTACACAGGTAGACAAACGACACGCCATTAATTTCAGGCTCTGTCACCTTGTGACGTCAGGCCAAATGTGACCCAACGAAACTGTAAGCCTCATTCATTCGATTAAGTCCCTCAACGAAGACACTGGCGCTATTCTCCCCTTTTTCCTCACCCTTTCTGTGCCCCTTTTAATTAAGAGTGCAATCATTCCATCGTAATTCAATAGCTTGCTCCCTTCCTTCCTGTTCTTCCTCTCTCGTCCGAACGGTTCGCCGTTCAATTTCTCATAGGCGTAACAACGATGCGCGAGCTCAAATTAGAAAGAAATTTGCCATAGAAGAAAAACACTGACTGCTTCCTATCTGGCGTGAGCTCAGCTAGCTAAATTTGTACCATGTTAGGAATTGCAACTGTTAGGCATAGGCAACTTACAATTAGCGTGAATATTTTATTTCAACTCACCCGTGCTGTCGCTATGTATACGGTCACTGAAATCTGTTTTCATGCGGTCCTTTTTGTGCGATTTTCTCATTTATCGCATAAAAGCAGTTTGCTAGTAACGTGTTGTAAACAAAAAACTCATGAAGTTACAGGATATTTTTTATGCGCTTCCTTTTAAGCGGTCCCTTACCCTGCACAAACACAGATTCGACCGTAGGTTCGTTCGAACTCGGATTTCTAGTCACTTTGCTCGTTCGCCAACCGTCTCTCACCCTCTCTCTCTCTCTCTCTCTCTCTCTCTCTCTCTGTCACACACACACCACACACTCTCTCTTACATGCTGTTCCTCTCTCGCACGCAGTCTGTCGCACACTCTTTCTCTTTCATCAAAACGCACCGCAAACTTTCGGCCGTGCCACACTCATTCCTTCATCTACACCGCCACTCGCGCAGCATCTCACAGAGTTACACTTACTCACACATACACGCACATACATTTCTGCACGCCTATATTAGAGATGGAAAATGAAGAAGGAATGGACGAGGCAAATCTTCGACCCTTTTGTTTCGTTCGAATCACTCCGCTAATTCGATTATACATTCGCGTAACTGGTTTCTACGTGTACTACCCTTTCCTGGGGAGATAATCGAGTTACGAATCGTCGGGCACGATTTTCCAGCCGAATGTGAAATGGCGAACGTGTGACATTTAACGGAACGAGGGTCGATATCCTCGGAATATTCTAAATTATCCAGAAAGTGTAAGAAAGATAACGAGAGCAAATAACAAAGAGACAGATCTTCGTCAACGTCATCGTCGAACCGTGTCATTCACGCGCTTTCTCTTCCCTCCCCTTTTTCTCCACATTCTCCAAAACATCATCTTACATTAAACACACCTCACTCCCCAGACAAAATGAGCCTTCTAATCCTTCAAGATCGACCGACGAGTAAATAATTACAACGGTGCGGAATCCGTAGGCCGTAGGCGTTCAATTTCGTAAACATTGCCTCTCACGCGCCAATAAAACGTTCATCGCTCTACGTGCCTCCATCAAATACGGCATAAAGTCCCCGCTTCACGCTCTCCAAAGCGTCCTCCTCTCTTTCTCTCCCATGTTCCGTCGACCTCGCGTCCTGTCGTTCGCGCGATCATCATTCACGCGCCCGTGGAGATTCGTCAGTCGACGTTTGTATGGGGGAGGTGGTGGCGCGTCGGCGTCGTCACTCGACACTCCGTCCGCAACTTTAGCGTACCGCGTACCCGCGCCCTCCACTTTTTACGCTTCATTCGAATTTTTCTGACCATTGAGCTCGCATGCAACTTCGAGGACCCTCCCGCGTGGCCCCTTAACCGCACGTTGCTTTAGAATCCGGGTGAAGGTGAGTGGCGTGACGCGCTCTGCTTCGGTTCAACGGAGATGGAAAGCGCGAGAGTAGCGTGGACTCGAACTTGTAACTCAAAAATTAACCGCTCTTTGCTGTTTAATTACGCGCGTCGCCGAACTGGCAAATTCCATCGTCTCTCGATTCCGCGCGAACGCTTATCGGAGTTTTATTGTTGAAAGCACGGGGGTTGGGCACTTTCCTTTCGCTCCTCCTCTACCCCTCGACTCTCGAAACTTCGTTCGCCGGCTCGTTGATATTCATAAGCGCGAGAGCTCGATACGCGCGACGCTCTGCATCGCACGAATAATGAACGTTTGTGTAGCGGTGCTTTTTTTTTCCTTTTTTTTTTTTTGGCGCCCCCGCGAGAAGATACGCTATAATAGACGCGCGAGAACCTCGAATTAATAGGACGGCCCGAGCTACGAGCTCGTACGTGCACAGGGTTACCGTGTTTCGAACTTTGCACGTGCGAAATGGTTTATATTAGTGAGTCACTTTACGAACTTCGTATCTGCACTGCGAATTTGCGATTAATGCGAATGGGAAGATTTTAACCATTATTTGCGAAATCCTCACTTTCGTTGTTCTTCGTCGAGTGTCCATTGTGTTGTTAGTATTTAATTGTTTTACATCGTAACACTTTTCGAATGTGCTATTTATCAAGTGAATCCCACGGAGATTCCTGTATGCGCGTAACTTCCGGTCATTCGCTTGGCTTCATCACTCGGACGATGAAGTTCTCTACACGCTTCGCAAATTCACTCGAGATCTTAAAGAGAATCCTTAATGTAGTGAGAAAACTGGATCCCTCGATCGGCAATGAGAGAGATGAAATCTAATCGGTGCACTAGTAGTCCCTTATTAGATTTGTACCAAGCTGCTGATTATCCGAAGGATGACGTGCCTGCTTCCAAACTCAACCATTGTTCTTCTCCTCGTAAAATTCGCGTTAACGTAATGTTTCCTAGAATGTCAAGCTGCATTATGTAGTCTTCGAGGAAAATATTCGCAAAAGTATAGCAGCATGTGCGAACCCGACGGAAAAAGATGTTTCAGCATTTAAATACGGCTTTTCGCGCTTCAGCCTGCTCGTAGAGTACATCCTATTAGCGGCCTAGGCTTCTTGCGGCGCACCGCTCAAGCCGCTTAAAATTAATAGCTCAAAAGTTAAGCTTAATGTAAGATGTTACTATATGTTTCTCTAGTACGGTGTTAGACGTCGTAAACACTACTGCGGTCTGCTTATCAGTGGAAAGAAGAGTAAAAAACAGTGCCTATCTCGTGTTACGCGATGGCCTCCCTCAGCTAATTAGGAGTATAACTCAACGTAGAAGAGGATAACCGTAGTAACATATCTTCTCAGTGAAAAAGAATGAATCGCAATCGTATTTACGCCGAACGGAACAACACGTGACTTCGTTGCCACGCTCCGTAACTCGCTTTTTCTATTTCTGCAAAATGAACCGCCCTCATCAACTCCAAACATTCTTTTAATTACGCAGTAACGAAACGAGACCGAAAACTGTTGTTGTGGTAATTAAAAAGTCATCGGAAGACCGGTAAAACCAGTTACGGATAAAAATTAAAATCGTAATACGATTCCGTAGCAACGCCGGATCCAAAATTATTCATGGGAATGTCTAACGAGTGTAGTGAAATATTTCAAAAAATGTTTGGCCATATGTCGCGACCGCGCATACAAGGAGAATTGTATTTTAAAATTTATAGTCGGGGTGGGTTAATACGCGCCACCGGCGAACCTATTTTAACGAAATGCTTCGCAAATATTCTGGATGTCAGTGACTTTGTTATACATGTACACGCCCGCATACACGTAACCGTCGTAGATCTCTACGCTTTTTGCAAGCTAAGCTGTTTACCAAAAGTTATTTACCAAGCATTCGGTAGAAAGGACGCACAGTTTACCGATGTAAAGTACGTGGCGCATCCTCCATCCACAAAATTCACTATCCATACACACACGGCACCCGAATAATAAATTCTCCACCGTCTGAATTTTACACGAGGAGCACGGCATTGCACGCACGAAAATATTACGCCACTCTGCCCCGAGTGTTTCGCATTAACTGCGAAAATCACGGAATACGAGTCTCGGTTCGCGAGATTCCGTTCACCGTTGTTACCCCGCGCCGTCCTACGACGATGCTTTCCACCAGAGAACATCGTATTAACAGCCTACTCGCGAATAGTTCTTGCGCGTGAATACTCATCGAGCGAGCGCGGTATCCTTCCTGCTCTCGAGACATTCTCCTTCTCCAACAAGTTCTCTCGAAACCCGTGAATCCTTGCCGGATAGTTTCGATGCTTCGAATAATTCAAGACCATTGGGAGACGCATTCGAAGAACTTTCTCCGTTGAAGAGAAAGTTGGCTTGATAAAAAAATCCACTTGACCGGGGGTCGAGCACGCACGCGCACGTGCCGACTCCGAGATGGTACGGAAGCGCACGAGTTTCGGTTAGCGCACTATATCTCCGCGGAGACTCCTCTATTCTCGGTATCACGCGAGAGTTATTAAGGTCCGTGCGCGAGAGGGAAGCGCGAGCCGCCTCGCACGTTGCATTTAACCAACAGCCCATAAAACTGTAAACACGCCGTCGGCATCGGTTTTATCGCGCACTCATCGTCCACCCTGGCCCTGGCCACCCGTGCGAGCCGCCTCCGTTCTGTCTGACTCGTGCTAGACTCATTTACCACCCTTTTCCTCTCCACCCTCACTGGCCACTGCCACTGGCCACCATGGCGCGCGAGGACGATTGACTTTCCGCTCGGTTACGAAGAGAGCGAGAGAGGAGCATTGAGAGGGTGGAAGAACGTGAAGAGGGGCCAGCGCCCTTTTGTCCGACGGATTGACGCGTAAGAGAAATGCATTGAGGGACGGGCACGGTATCTATTGATACGCCGTGGCGCGTCTGCCTATCGATAAAAGCACCGAGTGAAGTGACGCGGGGACGTCATCGCCGTCGCGGATTCGAATTCAAAAGGTTTTATTCCTACGGCAATATTTACACGTTACCCCTCGTCCCGGCAGCATCGACGAGGGACTTTCCCAAGTTAAGTATCCGTGGGGAGAAGCGGGTTCGAGTGGGCTTTAAATACTCGTAGCCCCGGACAAACTGTGCCAGACATGGTCCAACTACGGCTTCTCACCGCGATTACTGCTTTCGTTAATTATTCCAACGACTGGAGAGAATCGCGGGGATATTTACGAAAAAGAGTCTGAGAAAGCGGTGCTCGCGTGCCTTACTATTCACAATGCTACTTTCGTATTCATAGTGGCCCGCTTGATAGCTGTCGATACCCACTCGTGAAGGTAAATCAATGCGGCAAGCGATACCGATACTTCAATGTTATCGAATCGATCCAAATTGGACAGAGGACGTAAATGGTAAGTGAACGGAGAAAAGCTCGTGCCAACCAGAGGCTCGTGCTCCTGGCTAGATTGGCGCGGGAGCGCACTAATTCCTAAACCCAGCCGATCATTAATTTTCGCTCACTCGAACGGTAACGGTGGTGCATCAGCTACAGGTGCCTCTTCAGCGTTTGCGCAAACAAGTGGTGCTTATGGATGCTGCAAAAGCGTCCTATACATATATAGTAAGAGCTTCGCGACTGTTTGCTACAACAAATGGATGAGGGCAATGCGGGGCTGACGGGGGTTAAGGATGGCAAGTGAGTTTGTCGAAAGGAAAAATTCGCGGTCGATGCTCGCGGCTGTGGTCGGAGGAGCGTGGAATTGCCAACGAAAAGTCGCTAATCTCGAGCTACCTTGGAAGACCGCGCGTGCCGTAGATGGATGGCCGAAGAAATTCCAATCCTGGTCTCGTCGGCAACGAGAAAGTTTCACGGATTCGTAAGCTTGGATTATACGAGCGCGGAAAAAGATTGCAAAGAGCGCGTCCACCTTTTCCCCTCAAAAAGAGAAATTATCCATCCTCCGACGTTGTCTCCGCCTCGAGCTTCGTCCCCTCGCCTTTCTCCTTAATGTCGGGCTCCTTGTGACGATCTTCAACATCGCTTGCTTTTATTTCACGCACCGCGCGCAACGTCGTCTCATCGCGTGGGACGCCGAGAAGCGAGCGGAGAGACAGAGATGTATATATATCTCCTTTGCGCATCTCGATTATATTCACGGTGAGTCAACCGCTCGATTCTGCATAACACGACCCGCTGCACCGTAGGGTAACAACGTCTCACTGCCGGGTGCATCAGCCACAGGTGCCTCCTCCTCGTTGT
This sequence comes from Tiphia femorata, assembly GCA_944319695.1. Taxonomy (NCBI): domain Eukaryota; kingdom Metazoa; phylum Arthropoda; class Insecta; order Hymenoptera; family Tiphiidae; genus Tiphia; species Tiphia femorata. The sequence goes on from OX090904.1 coordinate 5,484,178, forward strand.
TGCGCAAACAAGAGGCGTTTATGGACGGTGTAAAAGCACGGCCGCCTCTCACTCTCTCTCTCTCTCTCTTCCTCTCACCCTTCCTCTCTCTCTCTCTCTCTCTCTCTCTCTCTCGTCCTCTCGTTCTCCCTTAGAAGCATCACCGGCGCCGCTTCCGCCGCCGCCGTCGTCGTCGTCTCCGTCATCGTTCGTCGTCGTCGGCGTCGTCGTCCTTCAACGCTCGGGCCTTTGTGACGGCGGGCTCTCCCCGGGCAGCCTACCACACAGGCACACCTCAAGCTCATCTCGAACGCGCGCCACGGCTGCACCGAGGATGTGCGTCCGCAACCATCACCACCTTCAGCAGTTTCACGTTCGAAGTAACGAGCTTGTTTTCCTGGGTGACCATCCACCGTGCCCAGCTCTCTTGACTGCCTCCCTCTTCTCCTTTATCTCTTGCGTTCTCTCTCTCTCTCACACACACACACACACACACACGCACCATCTCTCGGTGTCTCCTTCCATCGTCCACCCCCTCGCACCAGCAAGAGAAGAGACCGTTTGCCTCACACCGTAGATATTAAAATCAATACGGTATGCGTTTGACTGGCACACCGTATCTACCGCTATTACCGCATGCGAGAAGCACGCCAGGATACACCCATACACAAGCGCACACACGGAAACGCCACACCTACGTCCCTCGCCTCCTTCCACCAGCATCACCTCATCCTACTTGCCTATCTAGCTACCGACCTCCACTCCCCCTCGTTCGCCTGCTCATCGTGCCTTCCTCTCTCCGTCTCACCACCTTCAACCCCTACCAACCTCCTCGCTGCCCGATGCACATGGGAACTGCAGCTGCAACTGCGGCAGCGCCTTGCACCGGACAAGCAGGCGCTCACCTAGACTCCGTACTCGGTGGCCCGAAGGGGTGAGTGAATGGATAGTCAGACTATGGGGTGTGAAACTGTTACGAGACTATGCGAAGGGGGATGGGAAGAGAACGGAAGACGGAGGATGGGCCGTAGCGGAAGGTGGCAGGGTGGGCCGTTGGCGAGGGGTGCTGGCGGATAATTTCATACCAAGTTAATCAGACGCCCGTGGAGCCTCCAGGGATGCACGCAATGCCGACGAAGGAGGGACGAGGGTTCTCGCCAAGTGTGGAACTATCGAGAGGGATGGGTTAGACCTGGTCGAAGCGAGAAGGTGCCTTTGCGAGGTGAAGGAACGTCGGCGTGAGTAGGGATAGGGTGGAAGGACAGACGGAGGTCGTAACCCGGGATATCAAATACTGCCCGAGACGCGTCGATGTCACGTAACAGCTGTTGCTAATGGCCTGCTTAACGGACAGCTCCGAACCTCTCGCCCTACCCCCTTGGTGACCCACCGGCTAATTATAGATTCGTATCTTAGACCTCTTCGAGCCCGTGGCGCGTTGCTCTGGCCAGACGAAACCCCGATTTTAATCACTTTTCACGATCGAGTGTCGTCCGACACGCCTAATCCCTCACCTGGGTCTAGAATATTTCACGTAGCTACTGTTCGAAGGGTAAGCCTTAAGAGGGATTAATGAAAATCAATTCTTTTATATTTCCTCGTGCAGCATAAGGACTTTTTTTTTGTTTGTTTTTTTCTTTTTTTTTTGTATGGGATTCTTGATGTTCTTAGGAAATTTCGAGAAAGACTCCCTCAAAGCCTGGAGAATTTGAGAATGTAGGATAATTTCTTTAGTGGAACCGTTCGCTCCAAATAGCCATAATTAATCTTCATTTCGATGCTCGTCCCACGAGACACACCGCAGATCCCGGAAGGGCATTCAAGCTCTACCTCGAGAAACCCCTCGTCTCGAGACACTCGCGATGTTTGCTCACCCCTGGATATCAAATGCCGTATACAGGAACGAGCTGGCACGGGCGGGGTAGGTCACAGTCGGGGAGGAAGGGAGTTACATTTGATGCTAATTAATTAGCTACTGTCACTCCCCATTAGTGCGTTCGTCATCCGCCAAGGTAGGCGCACGCGCGTTAGTAAATCACCAATCACACGCGAATCACTGTAAATGCGTTTCCACGAGCGGCAATTAATACGAGGTTAAGCGCGACTCGGAGGTCGCAGACGCGCTCCTGACATGCTGTCGAATCATATTTTTTATTCTGCCCTTTTTTCCGAGATTCGTACCCATCGATTTACGCAAACATTTCCAAGCCCCGACTCCACCCACATCCGACAATTTTGCATTTCACGAAATTTCACCCGCTAACGCCGATCTCCGTGAAACGATTAAAATCTACCCGGGGGGGGGGGGGGGGGGGAGGAAATATCAGTTCGCGAATCCCTTCAATTACGATTACCGTAATTACAACGGTTGAGGGGGGAAGGGCACTCGTCACGCGATAAAGCCACGATGCCGCGTCCGCTCGCGCTAGCCATTTTCCTCTAACGTTAATGCGCGACGTGGAATTTATTACCGTTGATGCTACTCGCGAAGCGACTGAATCATCATAAAACGTTAATGGGGAAGCGAGCTTCGCGCCGATGGGGCCTCGCATATGGAACCGAGGTGGGGCCACGAGGTTGTATAGAAACGATGGGCTGCCGTGAGAAAGGGTGAAAAAGACAGGAGAAAGGAGAAAAAGGTGCGAGGCCAGAAGCGTAGTGGAAACCGCTAAACTTCGAGTCTTTGGAAATGTGTCGAGGTGCGTCTGCCGGCAGGGAGGGTGAGACTCACGCGCTCTATCGAAGGGGCGTATCGGTCGTTAGATTTTACTGCCTCTTCATTGCTTGTACTCGGAAAGTCCCGAGCGATCGTCGAGAAGACAATTTCAGTGAATGTCCGCGTTTATGCGGAATCGTTCCCCTTGTAAAAGCTCGTTGCTTTAGCCTCGGCGCTGGATTAAGGTGCCGCGAAGGGAGGAAGAGGTATGAATTGCGCTTAGAAAAGAGAGAAATTCGTGTTTTGAGAACACGAATGAACGGACATTTGTCCATTGGAGAATCAGCCGCGCCGTCTGTCCAATCGCGTTCTCCCTCTCGGGCGGAGTCCCCCCGGAGCCCGAAAAACTCGGATCTTAATAAGCCGCGCCATTCAAACGATCTCAACGTTCAAACGGTCTGCCGAGGGATTACGAGCCGGACGAAGAGTGAAATTCTACAGATATTCCGGACCCTCCTGCCACCCTCGCCGTTGGAGAACCCGGACGGACATAGGCGCACTTTCTGCTTGTTTAGCTCTCCATGTTGGATTAATCCGTCTGTCGATGAAACGCGAAGGGCGCAGGGGGTGAGAGACAGGTGGATGAAGCCGAATGGGAAAGAAAGGTCGACGAGGGAAGAAGCGAGAGGATGGATCGGAGGGACGAGGAGACTGAAAGGGTTGAGTGCGAAACGGACGGAGGAGAAGAAGCGTGGGGGAGAGAAGGTGGATGAAAAGAAAGGGAGAAAGAGGAAGCTGAAAACCGAAGAGTCGGTTGTGGAGGGGAGAGGGAAGGCGCGCAAGCTCGACCGATGGAAAAAAGGGAAACTGTGCGAGTGAACAGGGTTTATGTGCCGAAGGCAAGGAGAGTAGGTTCGCGCGCGCTACCGTGGAGGTAGTAGTGGCGAAGTGGGCGCGCAGGGCACCGAAGAAGCCTGGGTGAAGGGAGTAGGAAAAGGGGCGAGTGTATATACGGGGCAACAGCGCGGGCCTCTCCCAACTGACGAAGGCGCGCCGGGATTTGTGGCCTTGATTTATGCCAAAACTGGCGCCGTTTATTATCGGTACCCGCTGGATGTGTGCATGCGTGAAATTGGAAACGCAGACAAGCGCCCATGCAAATTTAACCCGTCCGTCTGCCTGCGCACGCTATTCACCGGGCGGCTTGCTCGCCAGCCGTCCCGTCCGACAAAGAAGGAACTTTACTGTCTAGCTCACCTCCGCTACACCCTCCTCCGCGTGCCTAACCCTTTCCTTCTCTCTTAACCCCACCGAACGTTAGACCACCACCACCGCCGTGCCTGCCACCGTCGAGCAACCGTTTCTACCTTGGCCTGAGCCCTTTCTCGCTTACGCGAGGGGGTGAATTTCAAGCCCCGATCCCGGAAGGGCCGAGGGCTTTCAACGTCGTTTCCTCTGTGAACTTCTAATCGCCTCGAGGAAAAACCTCGCCGCGACCGCTGGCTCCGGAAGGGAGAGACCGGCCAAAGGTCGGCCTCCTGGCGTAACCTCGCGATACGTTTAAGCTACCTCGAGCGAGAAGATCGGGTGATTCGAGTGGAATGCGATTACACGGAATGTGATTATATGTATCGTTAATTTGGCTGCCAGGTTATCAAGGATTTCCAGTCACCGGGAGTACACGATTCTTCGTGTTTTGCATCTCGATGCTCTTGATTCTGTACTACATCTCGAAGTGAAACTCTCGTGATACTGAGACGTCGCGAAATCCGAGCTCCAAATTTACTCGCCAATCCAGACGGAATTGAATAAGATTTCGGAAGCACGAGCATTTTTCGTGGCGTAATTCGTGATGCGACCCTCCCGGCAGATCCGCCAGTTAATTAATTTCGATTATACGGAGACATAATCGCGAGCGCATAGTATCGGCCGCAATGCGATCCCTCGGATCCGAAAGATTAATTATAAACTCTATTTGTTCGAGTTCGATTACTCGCACGAACGACCATCCAGTTTGTTCGTTCTTTCCCTCGTTCACCAGCCTCACCCCTTCTTCTCGCAATTAGTAAAATTAATGATAGATCGGTATGAGACAAATCTCGCAAATCGGATCTGCTTGAAAAATAAATCTTCTCTCGTGGTACGTGCATAGTGAACGCTTTTGGGGAATGGCAGCGACGAACAGGAAACGGGATTCGATTCACGAGGACCTCAGTTCGAAACTTGCATCTATGACCGGCCCGCGTCGCCTCCTCTCAAAGCTTCACTTTTACTGCGTTTAAGCCCTCGTGGGTGAATTCGATCGAATCCTATTGAATTTAATGCGCTCGAGCTGACCTCAAAATGTTAGTTCGACGATATAAGCATTGTGCATGGTCGCCAGGAGGCGAGGCGCGTGGAGAGAAGGATGAAGAAACGCACGGTAGAGGTGTAGGTTGAACTGGCAAGACTCGAATCAACAATACGAGAGCATTTATCATTGTCTTCGTAATTGATGTCGGCCGTGAGAGTGGTCTCGGTGGCTAAGTAATGTCATCCAGTGTCGTCGACGAGTAAAAGTAATGTCGCGCCCGAAGAACGGGAAGGGAGAGAGAGCCCGTAGCGACATTTACATGCCCGCTCCGACGAATACGAACTGGTGCTCCACCACATTCACCCTGCTGCTCCGATCGCTCAGAGTTGGCCCCTAGTGGCGTTGCTTCCATACCTTCGAGAGCTTCGAAAGCGCGAAGCTGAATTTTGACGAACCGAGAATTTTTCACGGATCGACGCACGAGGAACAAGCTGTTTGCACATTACACGTCGCTTCACTTTTCTCGTCCTCTTGCTTCTTCTCCCTTTTCGTTCTTCTCCTTTGAGCTCTTTTCTCTCTTTCAAGAAATCTCATCCCCGTGTCTCTCTCCCATTCTTCTTACACTTTCGCGAATATTCTCAGCCTTAAGATTCTTTCACCTCGCGCGTTCTCTCTCGTCCGTCTCCCCAAGCACGACGACGACTCCTCGCGAGTTTCATTTCTGCGATAGGGGAGCTAGCGCGCCTAACGTTTTGTCGCACGCGCGGTATCCATTCTTTCCAGCAGATTTCCGTTTTATTGTGTGCCCAAGCGGAGAAACCAGCCGCCCGAGATAAGGGGAATGTCTAGAGCGCGTAGAACGAAGAAGAGACGTGTTCGGCGGTAGCAGGGCTGCGAATCAAGAAACCGCAGAGTCGAGAATCGCAACTCTTACGTGTCGATTCGCCTATGTTTGAGATATCCGTGTGTCGTACTTACTAGGAATAGAAAGCTGGAAGAAAGCGAGGTTTTGCTCTGAACGAGTGTCGCAAGGCACAAATTCTCCAAGAGAATAGAATCGAATCGAAATGATTTTTTCCATCGGTGGTTCGTGGCAATAATTCTGTCGCTTGGAGTAATTCATCCGTGGATCTTTTAACGAACGAGCAATTAACCGACCTACGCCTGTTTATACATTCCGGCTACAGCGTGGAGCGCGAGCGCGCGAGAGAGAGGCGGGGCGGAATATACACGGAAGTGACACGTCCAAGCTTTTCGGCCATTCCCATAAATCTTTTAGAGGCGCCACCGAAAGCACGGGAACATGAGCGGCACACGCCTGTCCGCCTCCGTCCTCCGCCTCCGCCTTTCCCCTCAGCCACGCCATACCCAGTCGATCGTCGTGCACGTAAAGCCATAAATCATGAGCAGACGTATTGCTCCGTTTCTGCATTGTACTTCGTTTCGGACCTCGAAATGTTTGAATATTCCATTGCTCCGCGGGGGTAAATAAAATAACAATGCCGCTTCCATCCTGCGTGTTGTGACCTTCTCTGACCTCTCATTCTCACTCTCTCTCTCTCTCTCTCTCTCTCTCTCTCTCTCTCTCTCTCCCTCTCTCTCTCTCACACACACGCGCGCACCCTATCTCTATTTCTCTGTCTTTGTTTTCCTTCTCTAAACTCTCATCCCCCTTTGAATTTCATGCCAATTGCCACACAGTTCAGAATTCACGCTTAGCCGACCTTCGCATCACCGTTTGCCATTTGTTCCCTCGTTTTTACCTAGCGCAAACGCATGCACACACACACACGTACGCCATGCTAATTCCGCGTTTAAATTGGATAATTATTCATAATAAATTTCGGGACCAAAGTCACCGGAGTGATATAATAGGAGTAATGCGTGCGCGTCTAAGAGATAACAATGCCATGGCTAATCTAATTATGGCGAAGTGAATACTGTGTTATAATTGAAATAGCTCAATATCCAAAAGCGTATTACGACCCAGCAATTTGGAACACAAAGAAATGAAATGTCTGTTGTGCATGGACACTTTTTACCGAAAGGTCATCTTTTGTAAATCCACCCGACAAGCGACGATCGAACATTATCGATTAACAGTTCCCGATGACGCGCATCTGGTAACCTCGGGGACCAACGCGACACGTCATTGGTTAATATGTATCCACGACGCCTCGCAGCTCGCCACCGTTCTTCTCCGAAGCTAGTATTCGGTTAATCGATTTATTTATATTGACAAACGATCACCACGCACAGCATCGCCAGAAGTGAGAACGCTTTGTTTGACTTTCATTTATCACCGTTTTCATATTTACCCTAGCTCTTCGCGCACGCGCGATACGATCTCGCGCCGATACACCGAACGATATTTGTTCCTGGTAACAAAGTGCGACAACTACGCCTTGATTAACGCTGCTCGCGGGTGGCGAAGGCAACTGCGAAGCTCCAGGGATAGCAACAAAATTGCGCACCTGGGGTAGCCCAGCAAGCAACAAGATAATCTTCAACAACGGTAACAAACAAGTTGAACCGTGCCTATTGCCTTGCACGGTGAATAAAACATTCGTCTGGCGAGTTTCGTCCTCCGGCATTGTGTCATACATTCATCCGGATCAACGAGACAAATTCGATACGTTTCTCCAAAACGTGTCGCGGTCGTTCACCTTATTCCCGAGCGTACGAAACGATGGGTCGTTTGTAATAGAGGGAATACCGCTTGAGACAGATTTCTCTCGTGTATAAAGAAAATTAGAGTAGAGAGGACGGGGTGGAATAAGAGCGCGTATCGGACTACGAGAGATAGAGAAGGTTGAAGAGGAATAGGATGGAACGACCCGAGTGACGAGACGGTGCGAGGAGACATAAAATTCTGGAGTGCGCGACGAAAAATAAGGGGAGGGTAGGCAAGGTGAGAGAATGGAAAGTGCGACCGACTACAAACTCGTAATCTTCCTACACGTTCGCGTGGCGAGGAGAAGTGAATGCGTGCTGAGAAAATCATATCTGCCGGACTGATATTTTCCGGTGGTTACGAAATGCGCGCCGACTTTACGAGCGCGTCGCAGTCGCGCGAGTGAATGCTTTTTTTTCCACCGGAGAAAATTAGACAGCCAGACTGAATGCGCAAGTGTTGAGACTAGTCGGCAACTCACCGAGCACCTGACGTAGCTAATGTTTCAATTTACCAGTAGAGTCACCGATCCGCGATTCGTTGTCGAGAATGGTTATGCGGAGAAGGTCGCTTGGCTGATAGTATTTTTTTTTTGAAAGAATGTTCTTTCGCAAATACACGCGTTTTCGCTTCTAAATTTAACTTCAACGATTTCGCACGAACAATTATTCTCACCGTTGATGCTCAAACGTTATTAGTATCTACGATCGTGAAATTAAATTTTTTTAGAAAAGCCTACGATCGAGCAAATCTCGAAACGTGGGGTTCGTGCCGAAGCGCCCCTATTCGCTTCGCAGTCTCGTCTCAACGGAATAAAAAGCACGGATGCACGCGCCAGCGCGCTTCGGGTACACGCGGATGGCAAAGTGAATTTGGTACCTGTTGATTAGATAAAACGCCACGAAGCGTCAAGGAACGTTTTAATCCCGCTGAATATTTAATTCGGCTTATGAAAAATTATACCGCACGGTTAGAGCTCGCGATGGTCCGCGGCTACCAGCGCCCTGCCGGCTGGATGACGAGGAGGACAAGGAAAAGGGAGGAGAGGAGAAAAAGAACGCGTGAGAAAGAGATGGAAGGAGAGAATGGGAAAAAAGAAATGCACCGCCCGCGGCTGTTCCATCGCTTTCTACGAATTGTTATACCCTCGCGCCGCCGGTTAAGTGAATTACGATGTAAACGCCCGGAAACTACAGCGTTCCCTCGGCGCGCGAGCGAGGTCCTACTGTGTGCCCGAGGTATCCGCAGACGGTCGAGTTCGCTTTTGATTTTGCGTACCCTTACGTTCGCCGTCTCCTTTCAAGCGTAATTTACTCACCCGAACGAACCCGCCATTTCCATGCTCGCCTTGCCAAAAATTTTCCACGAGCTACGAGAACCCTTTAAAACTTTCTCCAATGCCGAAGAAGATCCCGGCAGAGAAGAAATAGAGATTTCGTTAAAATGGCGCCAGATGAGCATTCATTCGTTCTTCCCGTTACGAATGTTTCTAACGCGAAACGATGAGATGTCGAACCGAAGGCAGTGAAAACGGAGATTCGCTCCGCGACCGGGTTTACCGGCGTTCACGTTCACTGGCCACGGAACCGATTCCAAACATGCAGTAAAATCGTCAGAAATTTCCGACGATAATTCTATTTCGAGAACTGCCAATTTGCTGGGGAATCGTGCACCGCATATTCCATTCGGCTCGCGAGCATCGCCGAATTTTCGTCCATCGTGACACGCGGTCGCATCCATCCACAATGTTTAATGCCGATGGCATCGCGCACATTGATTTTTAATGCCGGCGCGTTTTGTCGCCTCGCTGTTTTTACCTCTTTAACATTGTTTGGCCCAGACAGGACGAATCGCGCGTCGCTTATAAGTATTCGATCGAGTTACCTCGCATCTTTCCCCGTGGCATTATGTTTGCGTTCGGAGCGCGAGTAAAGGTCTCGTGCATCGAGGGTCAAGGCCAATTGCCGGCTCGTAAGTTCGCCTTCTCAGCTGGGAACGCATGAATTTTTCATCGCTCCGTTTAAATCTCCGTTCCACCTTCTCTTTTTTTCCTCTCCTCGCGAAACCACTCCTACTTCCAGGTGGAATATCGCGGTGTGAAAATGCCCGCGCGTCGTTCTTCAGTCCTCCTCGCGCTCCAACATCGGTTCAAGCGCCCTATTAATTCCATTTGATCCTCGATTCTTCGTTTTGCCTCTCTCATTTTTCGATCGTCTCAATTTTAGAATCACGATCGAAAGTATTACAACAGTTTCCGGGCCCACGGGTGATTTTCATCGCGAGTTATCCTGAATGGCGCCAGACGAGGTTTCCGTGTCAACTCTCCCTTCTCTCGCGAGGATCCCTCGTGACGCGTGACAGAAGGCAAGAAGGAAGGGTAAGTCCTCGGAGCGCGTTTGCACAGTCCACTCCTCGTGAGAGCCGAAACGAACGGATTACAATCGTTTTAGTACCCTTACGGGTTTCCACGAGGGTTGCGCGCAAGCGCATCTCATTTCGGACCACGGGCTCTACCACCTTCGCTTGGGGGCGTAATAAACAGGCGTTTACCTTGATCTAACGTTATTTTAGTTTGAACGTGGCCGCGGGCGTCCACTGGCCGCTGTCGTGAGCGCACACGTTCACTTCTCGCTTGCAAAAACGCACGTGTGAGTGCCAGACCGTGTGTGTACGCGCGCTTACGTCGACCTTAACGAGTGGGATGAGTACGGTGCATTACGTTCTCGCATACGCGCAAGCATAAATACCCGACGACGTATGTAGCTTCCCACGTCACACATCTCGCGCGAGCTCCGGCTTCCTACGATTATAAAGCTTTTGGCGCTGGGATTCCGGCAGTCATTTATTACGGAAACAGAAGTGGGCGAGGAAGGAAGGAGGATGCGGACGAAGGAAACCGGATGGGGGATAGAGTACGCGCCTGTAGGGACACCGCCGAGATGGAAAATTTACGAGTGCCCGCGTCCGCGTTCGCGTCCGCGCCCGCAACACTAAATGAGATTTTCATAATATTTCCATATTTTGCGCCCTGGAAACGTCGTCGAGAGTGCCGGGCGTGTAAAGTAATATATTTCAATTTCAGACGAACTCGCCTCGTTTGCCGAACCCACCGCTCCACGAGAGCAAGTCCCCACTCGTCCGCGGTTATTCTGCCGTGTTCGCGCTACAAGCTCCGAGATGCGTCCCGACATTCAACCGGCATACTTGCCGCTAGTAATCGACGCTTATGCGCTCCGCCAGCCGGTAGAAACGTTCTGGCCGAAGTCGTGGAACTGTCCCGGTACGGTCGACCAGGCGTCGAGAAAAGAAAATTGCAAGTACTTGTGCAAAAAGGTATGTTGCGGCGTTTCATGGGAAGTTGAGATGGTTACTTTGCTCCACCGTGGCTAAAGTTCCGCGCGTACATTACGAGGCACCGTTTTCTCATTCTTTTGAGAATGTCCGTGAAAGTGAGAGAGGTTCATTTTGGTTGTGGTAGCTTGTCGAAGTATCTCACAGCATGCATATTAATTCGGCTAATTTTCAAATCATCGAGCTTATCGTGTAAATAAAGAATAACGACTTTTACGCGCCTTTGAGGATCACTCAAAACGATTTTTGAGCCTAATTCTTTCCGCACAGGGTTAGGACATGCCGATGCTATTTCTAGAATGTGGAATGTAGCTAATAACTGGACGGTTGGCTCAGACAATAATTTCTTCTACGTAAGCCGTTCGTCCGTGCCCGGTAATTTGATCTGTAATTTTTCTTTTTGGTACTGTTTCCAGTTGCAAATGTCCTCGCAGTTGGACTTTCGCACGAAAGTTCCTGTCGGTCGAAGCCATGCATCGGTAACGAAGCAGGAAGGTGAGTGCTACCGGTAATCGTACGACAAATTTTTTGTCGTAAAAGGGCCGTGGATGAGAGAGGTGTCTAAAAAAAGAAAATGCTAGAGCGCTGAAAAGAGAGAGAGAGAGAGAGAGAGAGAGGGCCCGAAGCAATGAAACGGAATAATATTTTCAGCGTGGCGCGCAACGGAAGGCCTCGTGAGCTGTAAGCCGTACGAAGTGCGAGGTTAAAAACAACGTGAACCGTAAGCTGGAAAATTTTTTTTTCACCCCTGCCCTCTCTCTGCCTTTCTCCGGTGAGGGTTGCGCGCCCGCCTACTGGTAGGTACCTTCGGCTCGTAAAAACGGCACGGCCACCGGGCCCGATACGGACGGACATTCTTTTTCGCCGGAACGAACCAAAGGTATTATTCAAAAGCGTAAGTTGGTTATGAATATGGAGCCTGGTGACTCGTGGAGCACCGTTGGTGCCGTCTCTCGTGTTGGTCCTCGTCATCCCCTCGGTGAGCGCACGTGCGCCGAAACGATCGAGGCGCATCGACCGTCGGAACGAGAACGAGGAATGGGACGTCGGTGATCATTCCGTCTGCAGTTTCGCGTACCCCTGTGCCACTGAACACAGCTCCACCGTATGCGACCTTTCGCACACCCCTACGGGCCGACTTTCCCTCTTGTTCCACTCGCCCAGTATCACCAACGCGCAGAATGCACGGGCGAGCTTGCATTTATGCTAAACTCAATTTACATTCGTATTTTTTTCTTCCTTCTGTATATTTTTAAGAAGAACGTTAGAGCCAATTCGCGGAGGTGATGGGATACGACTTAGAGATGTGTGAATCAAAGTTTCCTAATTCGAATCGAATCGAATATCTAAAAAGAAAATCGAATCGAATTGACGTGGAATATCGCCGAATCGAATCCTCCGCATTTCGAATTCGAATAATTCACGCATCTCTAGTAGGACTGAGAAACGGCGAACGTGTTTTGGATCACGATATTACAAAAGGACGTTGAGAATCAACTGAGAGTTTCGACGATTCGTAAAGTCTATCGAGAATCGAAAATGCCTTTTCTTAAATTGATTGTTAAGTATTTGCGTTACACGGAAGGATCGTGTAGAGTTTCGCGAATGTGGATGCTCCGCAAACGCAACCGCGTCGCCGCGCGTACATTTTACTCAGGTCCTCGTCGGCAAAGGAAAGCTCCATTCCGCGATTATGTTCGGAATTTCTTCGCGGCTCGAATTGGCCAGTACTAGACTCGGCCAGATATCGCAGCTCGCGCAACCGGAGAATCCGACGAGAGACACACGGGCGTGCGCGCGATGTCGGCTCTGACGGCCGAAAATATAATGCGACCGGCACTCGACGGCTGTCGCGTCGCGCGAATTCCATCGTGCGGACAGAGACACGGGAGGCTCGTCCGTAGGAGCATGGCTCGCGAACAATAGCCTCGAGTGGTGGGTGCGCATGCTCGCACGAGACGCGCTGACGTATTCTTCGTCGACGCGAGGCAAAGGAGAAGAAGGGATGAGAAAACGAGAAAAGCTCGAGGACAGTAAAAATGGATTCATGAATCAAATATCGTCCCCCACCGCGTGGCTCGTCTCACAGTTTCTACTTTCGGTTGGAAGCCAACTAAGCGTGGGGGATGATTACGTCCCGCTGCGCTTGAGACGTCGACCAAACGTCACCAGCTCACTCCAAGCATTCCGTATGAAAATTATAATTGGACGAGGAACACGCGTCGCGAAGGTGCCTGTACCTAGGAATTTTAACGTACGAAGGTGAAGTCTTGTCAAATGACAACCTACGAGCTTTCCTACACGTGTTCTTAACCCATTATCCGTCAATGTCCCATTATTGGGACACATTTTCAAATTTGTTTACCTGACTGCAACCTCCAAATGATATACAGCCGTTAAGCTAATGAGATGAATTTTTTGTTTATATTTTGTTTTAATTGCGGCGGGTAATCGATTAACGAAACCAGTAAACTAAGCTATCGGCTAGACTCTCGCGTCGGGTAATAAATATGTAAGAATTCGACACAGCGTGAGACAACACTTCCTACTAAAACCGAAAACAAATTCTGAAAATCGTTTCCAAATCACATGTTCTTTTGCACGAAAGAACTCTCGCAGAGAACATCGCGTGCGCGAGCCTCGCGTTCGGAAAATTCTATTGAGCATTCGGTGATGCGACGACACCAAGTGCAAAAGCTCGCGCAGGAGGCCCGTTAGCTGCGTTACAGTGTTCCATGGTTCCCTCATATCCCACGGGGTGACATCCGCTGCGCGACTCCGCGCGAAGTCTGTCGAGAGTTTAGATAACTATTATCGCGCGTTTATGTGTAACGTATTTCGTTGAAGGGAAGTGTAACGCGTGTGGGAGGAGGTGTCGTCGACGGCGGCGCCGGCGTCGGAAATATTCCACGTTGGACGGACGTGAGGAGACGTGGACCAGAAACAATAGCCTTCATCCACGGTGGAACGAGAACGGAATGAGGAAGAGAAAGGTCGACCGCGCGAAACGGACACGGAGGAAATGGTGGAAGAGGGAGGAAGAGAGAGAGAGAGAACGAGAGAAAAAGATGTGAAAGGAAGTGGAGAGAGAGATAGAGTGAAAGAGAAGAAGAGATGGGGTGGTTTGTGTGCTAAAGGGTGGAGGGTGACGCGCGAGAGCCGCGACAAGACAGCAAAAGTGGGAGAGCTTATGAATCAAATATTATGCAGCCACTCTACCTGCTTCCCTTTCTCTCTCTCTCTCTCTTTCTCTCTCTCTCTCTCTCTCTCTCTCCCTTTCTCTCTTTCTCGAGCCGTCCAGCTCTGTCTCATTGCCGAACGAATGCAAAAGCGAGATTACCGCGTTCCACGGGCGTGTATTAACGCGCGCACGTGCGAGGGCTTGCGGACGTACGGATTATCCACCTCTCTTCGCGCGCAAAACTCCGCGCGCACGTGTGCGCTCGACGTGCGCGAATTTGACGGACGTTAATGCCCGGAGAACGTAACACAAGCCCCCCGCATCCCTATCGCTGCACCGTGGTCCGATGGAATCTAATAAAATGAACGTACGACAACGGTAACGGACTCGTGACTCGTAAGATAGAAAACACGAAGAGATATTTATGATTCATTGTGTTGTCCGAGGTAGGTACCTGGTAAGATTTAAAAGGGGAATTTAACAGGAAAGAGAATCCACCAACGAAATAAGCTTCTGCATCGACGATGATTTTCAAGACAGAAGCCTTCTTCTGTGTTCTATTATGCTTCACATGCTGCTAATTTTACTCGTACATTGTGTAAAGTCGAGAAGATTCGAAACTACCGAATGATCGTCAGACGGTTCTTCTTTTTCACGTTGAGTAATTCTCGAAAATCGGCGACGTTCGCTCATCCGTTGGGACAATTTTTCGGTCCTGAGGTAGAGCGGTCTGGCATCCTCCGTTATTACAGGGTCCGCGAAGTCCAAATGGAATTTAATACTCCCACGGCACCCTTGGTCCTACCCTTTACCAGCTAGAAATAAAAAAAGGTGGAAGGCAAAGGGCTACGAAATCCACCAGCCACATCGTCGACGCCTTCTCTTCCCACCTAATTACATTCGGCCGGGGCTTATTACGCGCGACACACTTGGCTAAGGAAACATAATAACGAGCACTTCGCAAATAGACGCCACTCTCGTGCGCAAAAGAGTAGACGGGCGTAGAGAAAGAGGAGAAGGAAGAACGCCAAAGAGAGGCGTGGAGAGAGAATGACAAAGGGAGGTAAACATAGTGGAGTAACGAATAGAGAAAGCCTGAGGACGAGGGTGAGACCGAGAACGCGATAAACGAGTGAAGGTGACAAAAATGATGTTACGAATTAAATAGCCCCCGCGCCGCGCCGTGTGTGTGCGTTTTCTTCTCACCTTCTGTGACAACGAAACATCAGATGAGATTGTATCTTGCGTTATCGCGTTACCAATGCCACGGCGCTCCCCGTTAATGCTTCGTGTTGCAATGTTCTGTGTCTTCTTGGTGAATACTGGTCGTGCATTTGCGTATATCCAATTCAAAGGGCTTCACAAATATTCCTACAGTGGGAAAAGCTGAGTAGCACAGAGGAGCTTCTAAACTCGGATAGGATGAATTTATATCCCCACTGTCCTCTCATACGCATGTCGAATCTTCTTGTATTATATCATCGAATGCTGGAATCCAGACATGGTCAGGATCGTCGTGTGAACGAATCAGATCTGATGAAGTCGTTAGACATATTGGCTGATCTTCCGTATCTGATCCTTGTCCGATCTTAATAAAATTTTACAAGTAGCATTTACTAAATCTAGTCGAACGTCATAAGGGCGAATTTAAGCAAACGCCTGGTTTAAATACTAATTTATCAAAGTATCATTAGGATACATATTAAAAATAAGAAATATAGAAAACAATTTTGTTTTTTTGGTAATTATTCACATATGGGGAGCTACTTCGGATTTCAATGTCCTTCACATATGTTATCAAGGTCATCACCCTGAGTAATGTTGTTAAGGTTTTAACAACATTAAGGCTTCGCTCGTCATTTATTAAAATGTTATTAACAGAAATAAGAAAAAGATTTTCTCTTCGCCAAAAAAAGATATTGAATGTTAAAGTTGAAATATAAATGTGACAAATGGAGATTGATCTAACCAGAAAGGCCTACCACCCTCTCAAGTTTAAATAATTTTTATATTCCGCGTTCCTTGCCTAACCATTGCACCTGCCTTTCCTGACATTTTCTGAAACTTCAGTCTTCCTCCTATGTAAAAATTTCAAAAATTGTTGATTTAATCGTGTAATTTTAAAATTTAATATCTCGGAAACCAGGCGTTTCCTTAAATTCGCACTTATGGCGTTCGACTGCATTTAGTAAGTGCTACGTACCAGTAAAATTTTATTAAGATCGGACGAGGGTCGAATACGGAAGTCTTGCCGAGATATTTTGTAAACACTCGAACAGTAAAAAAAACAACAACGCTTAAAAAAGAATGAACAAAATTTGGCCCAATTCTCGAAAAGGTTCGCCTTCCCTGATCGCCCTAGACTATGCGTTAACGACGCTATCGGCCCACGACCTGCTAAAGTGTTCTATGGAGAGTTGCCAACTCAACAAGAAGGAATGTGTCGCTTATATTGAATGTTCCTCCTCCGCATTTCAAGTGGATTCGTATCGCTTATAAATTATGCTTACACGTAGATTAACCTCCAATGAACAAACTGGCAGAAAAGCGGAGAGCGTGCAAAGCTAGCCAAGCTTTTACCGTAATTAATTGCGTCACCTTTATTTATTTGAGCACACGTCGAAACGGTAAACACGGAAAATGGAACGTTGCATAGAAAATTTGTGTCGCCATAGTGGAGAAGTGGCCTCGAGAGGATGCCAGTCCGAAAGAGTTCCACGAGGAACAAAAAGTAGGAGTGGCCAGGACGAAGAAGCGAAGCTGCAGGATACTACGAGAAGGTAAGAGAAAATTCTGCTCGGCAGACGTGAAATTTGTTAGGAATGGGAAGGAGAAATACAAAAACGTTTGCGAGAATGTGGCGTTTACCTTTCATCAGATGACATTTCTGCATCGAGATCATATTTCATTTGTGTAACCGAAAGCATCCTTTGGTCATACGATAGTAGATCCTTGACACCGATCGTAAGTCATGTTACGATCGGTATATAATAGAATTATATTATAATAAAAAAGTGGACTAGAACACGGGTGAAGTATTTTATGCATCGAGGATCCTATTACCCTGCTCATTCTATTTTGCACAACGGCATATTAAATGGATAATTAACGGTAACGCGGACACATAAATCCACCGAGTGCATTCCTTCGGTGGCACGATATTTATTCGCTTCCAGGCATGACGTTCACCACGCACCAAGTAATGCATGTTCATTAGCCTACGAGAGCGCGTCCTTTCAACGCTACTCATTGTCAGAGATAATGCCTCGTCAAATCGGAACTTCGTCGCGAGATCTTTGCGAGTCGATTAGCTGGGAGCGACATGGGAAGGTCAGTTGTGTCCAAAGGGAAATGTCGCTCGCGTGACATTAAATTCGCTCGATAAAAATTGCGAGCACCGGGTGATCGTGATGTTTCACATGAAACGTGGAAGCGAGGGACAACGGTAAAGTAGCTATGACGAAGATATAGAAGGGCCGGCAGATGAAAATGGGCAGAAAAACTATAACGAAAACCACATTCGAAGTATTCGTAAGGTCAAATTCGTGGCGGTAAATTATTTTCCTCGCATTCGCTATTACTCCCGGGTGAACTTGCGCTGCCTTTGCACGCCGGACGACATAAATCACGCAAGTAGCTGTCGCAATTTTGTTCGGCTACGGAGCGGAATAACTGCGTGGAGGAGTAGGAGGGCGCGTTTACAGTCTTTAAAAACGCTATCTCGTGGACGGTGGAAAATCAGGCACTAATGCCACTGCGACAAGCGCGTGGAAAATACGGTATTCAAAAAGGGACAAGAGGGAGAGGAGGTGGGAAAAGAAATTACGGTGGATGAAATTTGGAACGCGTTAAAAAATTTGCGAATAGGGCGCAGACCCACACTGAAATACCATTGAATTTAAAATTTAGAATTGCGTGCAACCACCCACGTGGAAGGTTTGCTTCGTGCAACTTTTCCCTCGGAATAATAAGAGGATTGCTTAATTAAATGAATTTTCTTTTCGGTGTCTCACGTTCGATGCAAAATAGAAGCCCTTTGCCGTTGCAGTGTTGTTCCGTCCTTTCCCTTCGCTCACCCACGCTCCGACATTACAAATAACAAACGACCTCTCACGCGCTTTCCTCGTTTCTCTCTTTTACGAGCCTCGTCGAGATCCGTCGAGTTCTCGAAATGTTCTCTCAATGATGCAAGCAGAGCCGAGCAAAGGAGAACGGGGTGGAAAAAGTCAGCGGTGACTTGTTCGCCTATTTGTGAAAACTTCTTGTTTTTTATTATTCTCCTGTTTCGCGAACCAACCGCCTCTTTGGGCCTCCTTCTCGTCCTACCCGTGATTTCCACGGGTGGATTTCCGTGTGTGGAGGGCCCAGATGAGAGAATGTAAAGCGTTTTATTGCGTGGTAAATCTTTCACGCAAACCAACCCTGTCCGGGACGCCTTGAAATTACGAATGCGATTTGCATAGACATTAAAAAACTAATTAAAATCCTCCCACCATACCGTGTTCGTCCTCTCTGTCCCCTTTCCTCCCTTTTCCACTGCCTTTCCAGGCCGCAGTCCCTCGCGCCTCCGACATCGCCACCGCCTCCGACGCGCCCGCTGCTAGAGGCGACACTTCGGAGGTCTCCGAGTGCCAGAGACTCGTTACTTTTATTTCCTTCGCAGTAACGGCGTATAACGCTCTTTGCCGTTGAGAGAGAACGAAAGGAGAATATGGAAAGGTAAAGAAGAAAGATAGAGAGAAAAGGAAAGAGAGAGAGAGAGAAAGAGAGAGAGAAAGTGAGAAAAAGAAAGAGAGTCGTGGAACCCCATGCCATCACCGGTGGGACCCCAAGCCCTGCTTCGCACCAAGAGAGGAAAGCAAATGATGTCTTATGAGGCCTTAACGATTTCCACGGAGGAAAGTGAACCTCCTGGACAGGCGTCTCGTTTGCATAACTCCGCGTCCCGTGGTTGACCGTATCCCGTACATTATATATATATATATATATATATATATATATATATATATATATATATCACGGTGTAACGTATAAAGAGCATTACGGTTTTATGCTTTACACCGTTTCACGCTACGCCGAGCGAGGAGGCTTCGTCGTTGAGTAGTGACGAAGAAGGTAGGGATGGGACGAGGTGGTGAAGCGAGAAGAGTTTGAGAGCAATGACGCCCTGTCAGCACGCTGCGTGTCGGTGCGGATAGAAGAAGAAGAGAAAAGAGAGAAGATGAGCTGAAAAAAAGCGCGCTCGCGTTTAACCACGGTGCAATTGCGTTTCACGGCGCAACGGACGCGCGTAACTTTATCGATACTAAATATTAATACGCTCTTAATTGCGTGCGCGAGCTACGTGTTTCGCAGAACACCGTGGATACGACACGCGGGGTGCCTCTATTAATAGCGAATCGTGAACTCCGAGTGTCTCGCGGTTCCTCGTATCGCTCGCCAATTTTACCAGCTTCGCGGTCCGATTTACGCCGCTTAATGGCCTTTTTCCAAAAGCCATTAGGCGAGAGGAGACTTTCATCGAGATCACCTTCTCGAGTGCCTCTCGATACGATTCAAGAGGTAAGAATAAAAAAGTAGTCCGTTAACGAGAATGAGAGATAGGGGTCCGCGCGTAGAGCGTCGCGCAATTTTGTATCGTCGAGCTTTCGGAGCGCGACGTTCGCTTCGGTGCCTTTCAATTCGTCCACGGAAGAATGCGCCCGCCGTTAACGAATATTATTGCATCTCGCCTGCGCGCGCGCGTTCTCATATTTAATCCGGGGTTTGAAAATTGTCACGATATTCTGGTGGATCGGGGAGGAGGGCACAGTCGTTCTCCGGTATGCCGGTTCCTCGTTAACGTGCGTGGCCGCACTCTAGCGCGGTCTCAAAAAGCCCAATAGTTTCGTATCAATATTTGCACGATGAAATCGTGCCTTCCAATTTGGAGGAGCATTCGGAGGGTCTAGCTATAGGGAGGACGGCGCCGGCTAGCGAATCGTGGACCACCGTAATTACTAATTAGCATGAAGAAGTCTTTGTTGCCACGTACGGGCGATATTCTAAACTTGGTAAGCGAGCGCGCGGCCCGCGCCACGGGAAAGTGTACTTTCTCGAGTGCAAATTTGCATAGCTTCTTGTTGAAGGAGGAACGGAGAGGGCAATAAGTAGCGTACCACCACCATCGGCGCGGCGGGTCTACGCGCGACCGTGCGTTACGCTTCGAAATGGGCTCCGCTCGCGATATTTAACAGCGAGAAGCTTCGAAACCGAGCTCCATTATATTCCTTCTCGCCGCACCGTCGCCGGCAATCCTCCTGCCTTATTTGTTCTCGCTTCCGGTTAAGTGCTTCCTCTTTCTTTTTTTTTCACCGCGAAATTTTACTTTTCCTCTGTTGCGTGCGATTTCCTCGTGGCACGCCGAAGCTCGTTGCCTCCGTCGTTTCGCCGAATTAATCGTAAGTGCTTTCGCACTTTATTCGCGTGCTGCTTTCATCCGTCGATTATTCTCCTGAAATAATCACCGAGATTAATAACTACTTATCCACGGATAAAGCGCAAGATTCATCGCGCGAGGGAAAAATCGCTCGCGAAGCTCCCATCTCGAGAATCGAAATTCAGGACGTGAGATTCTCGAATCGAGTGCGCGGCGAATTTCGCAAAATATTTCTTTAGCGGGCGCGGGTACGGCTTTATTATGCAGGCATTTATCCGGACTTTCCAGAAACAGAATCCAATCCGTCAAGACAGTACGTGAAACTTTAGCCGATGTTACCAGCCGGGGGGCTTCGAAGGTGCGGCGCGAATGGAAATTTAAAGTCGTATACTCGGCCTGCATATTCAGCGGGGAGAAGAGGAACGAAAGAGGGTAAGCAGCGAGGAAGAGGAAAAGGAAAGGAAACGATAGAAGAAGCGAGTTCCGGGGAAAATTCTAAAACGTAGAATCGGCGTCAATCAAACGGTTTGGGATCGTCGATTCTATTCGTGGAAGAAGCGTCGCGCGGTAGACATTAAAACGCCCCCGATAATTAAGGAAACAGTCAGGTCAATGCGCCTCGACGAATCACTTATTAATATCTCGATATTTCCTCTCGATGGTAAAAGCATTATCGATAGTATCGCGAAATCAAAAAAATACTTGACCGTCATGTTGCCTCGGCCGTCCCTCGCCGAGATTTCGTGCTCGGGCGCCGGAGAAATAATAGAATTTCCATAAAGAGGCCGCGGACGAGTTATCGGTATCGATTCGGAAATTCCGGCGGAAAACAAAAAAGGCAGCAAACAAACGAACGAGCTCGGTGCACCGGGTCGCGCCGGACCGCGTGTAGCTTTGCACCCCTCCCGCGTCCTCGTGTCATCCCTGGCGAACCACTGGGTGACCCACAGTCAAACAATCGATACCAAACTGCGACTCCCCTTCCTTTCGTACACGCTTATTTTTGTCATCTCGCGTCCGTTTTCCGCTTCTCTCCTCTCCACGCTTCCAATCATCTTTCTTCCTATTTCTTCCTCTCCATTCCTCTCACGCCTTCGATCTTCTCATCTTCGGCACTTTCGGCGAGTGTCTTGAATGTGTGCTTTCAAAAACTGGCCAATGATCTGCCGTTGTCCGTATCGATTAGCTCCTCTACATCCTGAGACGTGTCCTGTACGGTTTGCGTTTGTTCAGAATTGCTCAGATTGAGTTATTTCTCCTTGCGATTCTCTCGCTTTACAAGATCGCTTTTCTGTAACGACGTTAGGTTCTCGCAAGAACATTGGTTCTTCATTGGATTTGCAATTCGTTTACCGAGTGACTTAAACGTTCACAGGAAGAATTATCAAGAATATGCTCTCCCCTCTCCGCTTCTTCCGAGTATTTCTCACGGAAACCTTTCAGATTGGCGGTTCACTCGAGGGTCTCGATTTTCACGTACTCACAATCCCTCGGTCCAGCAGGTATCCACAGCACGTCGCGCCCTGCGCCATCGATTTATTCACAGCATGACGCTTCTAACGGAACGCCTTTACCTCAAAGCCATCCTGTCGACTTTGCATCTCTCACCACTCCTCCTGCCTGCTCTTCCCTCTTGTTTATAAATTATTACACACCAGTGAAAATACAATCTGATCCGAACTCGTACGCGGTACACTTACCTTCTTAAGACTCTGTCTCACCCTTCCTCCTCCGAGAAGAAGATCTTGAAAATAGGATGAACTGGAAACAAAGAGGATAGCCTACCATTGAGCGCATCCTCCACCGGCTCGAACTTTCTCGCGCATTCATATTTCAAGAGACAAAGTAACAATCTAAAAGCTCGACGGCGGCATCGCGTGTAAACTGCCGCAACGAATGAATTTTCACCGCGATTAAAGCATCTGCGAACGTAGCGCCGGCATGGAAAATGCACGGGTACCCTAGGACGATTATAACACGGGGTACGCCGTAGGAGATGCGCGATTATAATGCATGCGGACAGAAGCGTGAATGCTCACGCGGAGTCGCGGCAAGTTTCGCAAAACCGAATCTGCGAGGCGAACGAGAGGATGGGAGGAGAGGAGAAACGGATGGAAGGAGAGTTTTGCGGGAACGACGAGCGTCCGTGTGACAGTCGCGTGACAACGCTAATCGCTCGAAAACCTACGGCCTCGTGAAAGAGCGAGCCGTTGAAGTCGTGCGCGCCGACCAAACCGAGGACTTTTCCTAGGACAACTATTGTCCATTCTAATTCCAACGGAAAGAGAAAAAGAGAAGCGACCCATCGTTCCACGTAAATTGCGATACCCATGAAACAAACAATGTGGACGAAGTGATCGCGCGCCGCTAGAAGCCGTGCGCGTGTACGGTGCTCGTGTGAAAAACGCATCCGATATAAAAAATGTAAAAAAGAAAAACAAAAAGTGAAAAAAAAAAACCGGAAAAGGGAATATATCCAGAATAGAGGAAAATATCGTATGAAGCGCAAATAAATATGGTACGAGACGGGTGGGGAAAGCGAGCGGAAAAAACATAATAATAAAAAACCAAAAGAAAGGAAACGAATGAGTGACAAAAAAAAACAACCCAACGCGCATAGGTTGCCGCCGACTGGGCGCTATTCTCTCGTTCGGCCAAAGCGGAAGTGAATCCCCTACCGGCAAGTCGAAAAACTGTAATCCCGTCATCGATCTCGATATTACAACGGGCTGGAGCGCATGTAGACGTTAACAATGCGCAGGCAAACGGATCTGTCTCCCTCTCTCTCTCTCTCTCTCTCACTTTCTCTCATTCTCTCATTTTCTCTTCCTCTCTCTCTCTTTTCCTCATGCTCTCACCCTCAGCCCCTATAAATATCCGAAACGCTTGGCCGACGATAAGTCACGATAGATGTAATTCCGGCGGCGCCGGGGTACAGGGTACACATAACGACGGTGTGCACACACACGTAAGTGACGAGGGTGGGAGGGTGCTTTAGTCACTTGACGTAAGACACAAATCCGATACTTTATCACGCGAGCGCGAGCTGGGCGAACGAGCGGGCGGGCGGGCGGGAGCGGACCACCGCGCTTGTTCATGAGCTGTTAAGGATTGTCGCGATAAGGTAAATGGTGAAAACCGAGATGTACGTGCCCCGACGACGTGAGCCCATCTTACGACCCGTCGGGGCTCGCGAACCATTTTGCTTCAACGGCGCGATAACGTCGGATCGTACGCCGAATTTCTCCTGTGGACAGGGTAATGGTAGAGAGCTAGAGAGAGAGAGAGGGAGAGAGAGAGAGAGAGAGAGAGAGAGAGAGAGAGAGAGAACGGTTACGGAAGGTGATGGTCGGAGCGAAGAGATCGTTGGATCAAGGCCGTTATTTTATCTCGTGTACAAAGGAGGAGCGAGTGATGTGCGCGTTTTTGAATTCACCGCATGCTCCGCGCCGTGCATCTTGCCAAAGCTAGAGGTTTGCCGAGCTATTTCCTTTGGAGTAATAATATTTTATATGTGTGCGCGTCGCTTCAACGGCTCCAGACTGTACATGCACATTAATATCACGAGCGAGCTTTCCAAGGGGTGGGCGCCTCTTCCGAAGAAGTTACCGCTCGCCGGCACAAAGCATTGCGGTGAATTTAATTCCTGCTCCGGCGATCGAGCGACCCATGAAAAATGATCCGAGTAAGTGAGTAACGACTTTGGAAAATTCAACGATCGCATTCCTTCGAGGCTGGTGAGTAGAATGAAGAATTCGGACCAAGTTCATTCGTCTTATACGATTATTCGATAATTGCGAGCCACCCGCGTCTTCATGGCGTCCTTATTCTTCTCACGTTGAAATTTTACCTCTCTGCTTAACTATTCTTCGATGACCGAAGGGACGACGCGAGGGTTTTCGGGCGAAACTCCCAGGAAATGAAAAGGAGAGAGAGAGAGAGAGAGAGAGAGAGAGAGAGAGAGAGAGAGAGCTCTCGGGATTCTCGGTGACTCTTTGGGAATACGTGTTCCACGGCGCGAATAACTACCGGATCCTGGGGCACCTGGTATAAGTGAGAGGAAGTATAGTGCATCTCGCAAGCAGGGAGACGTTAATATTATTGGCAAATAAACTTTGCGACAGCGCCCGGCATCGGACGGATTTCGGAAGCAACTGGGTCCCCCGTACGAACGAGCGCCGCGGATGTTTCCAACTTTTAGGAAAGTTTCATGCAAATGGCGTATACCAAGGACGTATCGAATGAATTTTCAAATTACCGATGGCAGTCGCGTCGCATTCGAGCGGCACGTACGCTTGGATTAATCGTAGCCAAGTGAATATCGCTGTCTAGCTTCATCTACGATTTAAGCGATCTTTAGTAATAAACCACCGATTCGAATCGCGCGTGGGGTCTCGTCGAGTGGGGCTAAATTCATAATCGGCCGTTGGTCCACGATTGTTGTCCTTTCCCGACACCTTTGCATCCTTCGGCACGTTAAAAGTTTCCATTCACCTCGAATTCCGGGGTTACGCGCGAGAATAGGATCGATGTGAAAATTTGAATTCTCCGACGATCAACGCCTTTCCGATACAGTCCGAAGACGGAGAATAATAAAACGGGGCGCGCGTTAACACCGGTAAATTAAAGACATTAAACGAAGGATCCTGGTAGTAGGAGCGTGGAATGGCTAGACAGGATAGGCAACTGAGTAGGGGGTCTCCTGAAGGCGAAGTAGCAGCGGAGGAGCCACAAGGGAGAGACGAACGAGTGCAGAGAGAAAGGAGGATGGAAGAGGAGAGGGAGAAGAAGAAAGACAGGAAAACGAAAATCGTACAACGAATCTCGAACATCAAAGAGCCGAGAGACTGCCCTCGCGTCTGGAGCTTAAGATGCGATAACTCCCGTACGTAATTGAATTCAGCTTTATGGCACTCCGACTGCTTTCAGAAGAGAGGGATACCAATGGTGGAGAAGGCATGGGGAGGAAAAAGGACGACGAGCGAGAAGAGGCGGATAAAGACTAGACTAAGGACTGAAGGATATCGCGGGGGTAGGATTCGGTATAGCTTAAACTCGGCGACAAAGTATCGCGAGGAGCAACGGGTAACGGTTTATTAAAATTAGAGTGCTGCCTCGCTAATGATTAGTTTCGCAAGGCCGTTTGCCAGCGACGGTGTGGACTTGTTGAGCCCCGAAGGGTACACCTGCATTTACCGGATAATGAAAACTTTAATTATCCTTAAGCAGACGACACGGCGGATTCGTTCTCTTCTTGCCCGCGGCGTCCCATGGCCAGACGGTTGCCGAAGTGGAGGGATGACGAAGAAGAGGTTGGACGAGGGGTAAAAGCAAGAAGGCATTGGAGGAGGCGAACGTTGCAGAGGAGAAGAAGAAGAAGGAGGAGAGGAGGGGACATTAAGAGGACGACGGAGGTCGAAGGAGGGAAAATTGTATTTCCAGCTTTGTATAAGACAACTTCTTACGAGATTTTCGCATAAACGAGGGTATTCTGGACAGGGCGATAGGGGTGAGAGAGAAAGACAGACAGACAGACAGAGAGAGAGAGAGAGAGAGAGAGAAAGAGAGAGAGAGAGAACTTCAAAGTCCGTCTTCAGTCTCTGTTCTCTCGTCCGTAACGATGGGGTACTTCCTGGCCCCTTTCACCTCTCTCCTACAATAATTGAATTCACTTCTGTGCCCTCCAACCTCCCACCGTGCCGTCGCCCAGTCGAGAAACGTATTCCCTAGGAAAGTATAATTGACTGTCCCGCTAACGAGGGCCGGAAACACCACGCTATAATCGCTCTCGCGAGGGATAACCGGCGCACGATCCTTCGTACAAGTTCCTTGCTCAACGTAATCGGAGCTAACGTGATTCCAGAATAGAAGCCGAGAATTTGTGTTAATCGATGGGTGGGATGCTTACGTGAATATTGCGTGGACGAAAATGGATAATTAATTCTCTTCCATGTATGAGCGATTTTGGAATGATATTTTCGAACTTGTGGCGCACCGCACGCGCGACTAGGAATTGAGCTAGGAATCGTGTATGAAGGGATTGAAAAGGGAATAGCTGACTCGAGGATGTGGGAAGAGTGTTCGTGATATTCGACGGTGTTCGCTCGTAAAGGTGTTAATATACATATTTAGTATTTTTGAAAACGGTGCACGTAGCTGGACGAAAATCCCTTTTTCAGAAACACTTTACGTCGTTTTTACCAGTCTATTTAATAATAGATGATACAACAGGGATGCTTCAATAAAGACTGAAAAAGTTTAGTAACGGTAGAGATTATTACTAACCTTAGAACAGTCTCCATTCATTTAACCAAAAAGAAACTAAAGAGAGTAACACAGATAGACTGTGAAAAATTTCATCAACGAGAAGGAAAAAATCGAAAATTGTTCATACGCGTAAATTTGACGAACATGACAGGATCTCAGGGATGATGGTGCGACAAATACCGTCAGTCACTCGCAGGCGTATGATCACCGGGCCCCTCTCTCGACAGTCTTCCTGACCGCGAAAGGAAGGGAGAGAAGAAGAAGACAGCGGAGAGAGCATGCTTTCTCGCGACGTGCCCCTCCGAAAAAGGAGGGACGACAAAGGGGTGGCATTTAAAAGCGCAGCGGAGAAAAAACAAAGAGCCCGCGCGGGCGGCGCCCGCCGTGACGGCCTTTTTGGTTGGCATTACGGTGCCGCCACCACCGTCGCTCGTGTGTCAGCTCCCTCAAAAGATACGCGAATCCCGCACCCACGTTACTCCGAAACAATGGACCGGCAAGCCGACGGAAATAATTACCCCCGGTGCATTACGGATACGAAATAATTCCCGGGAGCGGAGAACACGGCACTACTGTCGAGTGATAACTGGTCGAATTCATCCTCGACCAACCACCCCTTCCGCGTCATCCGCTCGAGCTTAATGCGAGCTTTCATTATCTTCGATTCACGGCTGCAGCTTTCGTCGAGTCGTCGTTTGATATGCCGAAACGTTCAACGCACGGGCGCACCACCCCGTTGTCTCGATCTCCTAAACCTTTCACTCCAAAGAGCGCACGAGGAAGAAAAGAGGCACGAGCTTGAAAGCGGAAAGACGTCCCTCTCCGTACATTTGTATCCATCGTGGATCGAGTCGTCGTTTCTTACTCTCGTGCTCCTCGTCGAGGATTCTTGCCACTTAAGTTCACGTTTCTCTTCTTTGTTATTGTAATTCTTTTGCGCCTATATGTATATGGACCGAAAGTCATGCTTTTTAAAAAAAATAAAATGTCGCATAATTTATGATTAATTTAGTGTAATCTTTTTATTTGTAACTAGTTAATTTTTTTTTTAAATGGACTTACATCAGTTTGAAAATAAACGATCGATATTTAGAAACACACGTATATCTGTCTGGCATAAAGCTACATGTAATATTACTACACAAAAAACCAACGCATATACACATATGCGTCCATCGTCCCTGCTGGTGACATTCACCAAATGCGCTCACAGTCCACACTGATCACTTTCGCCGGACGAATATAGATACGCGTCCGTATCACTCTAAGGGTTAATCGTAGAAGGTTAAACGATCCGGGAAATCCGATAATGGAGAATCGAGGATCGGATGTGTCTCTCTTGGTTTCGACGTCACGATCTAGTTTATTCTTTATTCACCTTCCTTGCGTCAGAAGGATCGAAGAGACCGGTGATATCTCCCTTAGTTTCGAGGTCACGACCTTCTCTCTCTTTGCATCTTTCTTGCATCATCTCCCGTGGCGAATCAATCGCGAGAGAATCGAAACGAGAGCGTGCGTCGTTAAAATCGCATCGTGTCCTCGATCGAAGGCGGAGGAGCCTGAAGAAGCGAAATAATCGAGGACGTCTGCTAACCGAAGATCTGCTCAATTTGCAGGAGTAGCTCGTCCATCTCTTACCGCATTTCACGTCGTCCGACTCCTGCGATAGGAGCAGGCAAACGATGACACTCGCAATAATCGCGTGCCGTCGCGATATTTCTCGTCGACGAGAGATAGTAGCGAGAGAAGAATTCGCAGTCGACTCGACTAGGGTGTGTAAGAGGAGAGGGAAGTGAGAGCGGAAAATGAGAGAGGGGTGGCCGCAGGCGGCTGACGATGGAAAGAAACGGGAGGCTGAATCCGATGGAAGAAGTTTACATGCGGCGCGCGGCGCTTTTAAAAGAGTGCATTACGAACGGCCGCGGTAATGCGTTGCTGCACTTTCGACCACGTAGTCGATATTTTAGTACGATGTGTATGAGAGAGAGAGAGAGAGAAAGAGAGAGAGGAAGAGAGAGAAATGAAGAAGAAAGAGAAGGTAGACTCAGAGGAAGATATCGATAGCGCGAGTCGGTAACCGTAAGCCCATAATGGAAAAGCGGAATCTTATGAAACTTCGCTTCTATCCTCTATCCGCCATCGACAGGAGTTTTTTCGTTTCTCGTTAAAATTTCCAGCAGACCTGCAGACTGTATTTACCTATAACAGGTCATTCGAATAAAAAATGATCCCGTGCCTCACTTAGAAACAGAAATTCATCGATTTTCCACGATGCTCGTCGGACCACGAAGATGTGTTGCGGTCGAAGGGAGGAAAATTCGAGATGAGAGCGAACGTTCGATCGTTTCTTACAGACGAGGCGTAAGGCGACACGAGTGAACGATGCGACGCGTGGTACAGGGCGCAAAGGACGCCGGCGTCGCCCGGTAAACCATCGGCCCCTTTCCACCTCCCAGCCCCGAGCGACGCGTTCGTCGACCGGCGCGTCAATTCACATGCTAATAGGGTGCCATTAATACATTCCAAGCGGTACGGGGGTGGGCCGTCCGAACGTCGGTCGCTCCGGCGAAGACTTTAAGCGGCGTCGATCGGCTACATCCAATTTTCCACCCTTTACCCCAACTCCCTTTCTCCACGTTGGACAGGAAGTGCACCGCCACGGAAGAAACATGTTTCCGAGATTAATAGCCGAGGCACACGTTACCCATCGCGATAATTAACATACCGTATTTACATAGACATTAGACAAACAGTTGATTAGAAAGATATAGGCGCGCCCCGTGGCCGTATAGTAAAGCCCGCCGTCACCGTGCGCCACCGACGGCCGACGCCACCGAGCGCCGCCACCACCCCCAACCGCGTCCGACGTTGTATAAGGGAGGGTTAGCGTGCCGTTGTAAATACAGCCCGTATTCCAGCAGATAGGGGTGTGATTCATGGGGGACAGCTGCCACGATCTATAGATCCACCCTGATACCGAGACATCCCCACTCGGGCCCACCCTCCCGTCTCCCCGTTCCTTCGAGCCCCCTACCTACCCCGAAGGCACCACCGAAGCACCGTTCTGCCTACCGTAGTCGGAGCCCCTGGCTTTTCGAACCCATGCACGCAAACAGTCCATACGTTTCACCTGGATAAGGCGCGTCCGTAATGTATGGAATCTCTTAGAGGAGTTAATGAAGGAGCCGATGGAAAAAAAAGCTTCAACCACCAGCTCTGCCACAAGTTTCGACCGCCGACATTATTTCCGGTCTCGTGGTTAAGGAGAGGACTGAAGGAGTCGAAGAGACAGAGAAAGAGAAAAGTCTACGAAATTTCGCGCCCTCTTCGAAGAGATCCTCTTTTAGCTCGCGTGTTTACAATCGCTCCGGATCGTTGTAACTTCGTGTTACGATTTAACGGGTTTCAAACTCGTTAAATTAGTCGTGGGTCCGTGTCAAACTGGTCGAAGTGAAAGTGATTTGAGATATTTCGACGGCAAGTGTCGCGAGGATTTCGAGGTCGATTTTGTGGGATGTTTCGAGCGTGTCTTTTTTTCGGAGCTTCGTCTACGCGCACTTTGCAGTAAACTACAGTTTCCGATGATTCTTTTGACGAGATTATTTCTAGCCGCGCAAATTTTTCTCTACAGATTTCGCTTTTTTATTCACCAAGGCACTTTCTATTCTTGATTTAGATCCCGAGTCAAATGTACATTTCTCACTTTTGTGTATTTAGTAATAGCGCTTATTTTCTTAAGACGTCCAACCGCGATTCAACGATTTTCGTTATTCATCAGTCGTATTTCGGTAGCTTCGTCATAACATTACCGTTCTCACGGTTGTTCGTTCGTATCTGACAAACGGGTTTTGTACATACAGGGTGTTGGGAAATGATACAGGGCAGTTGAATGGGTTGCCTATCCATAGATCTGCAGGCGCTCGCTCTGCTGACCGGCAAGACAGCGTAGAGGGAGACGGGTCTACTGGTGCTGAATGGCATTGGAAAAAAAACCGATTAATAGGCTACCAGTCGGTAAAGTGCATTTAAAATAATTGAAGTGTAGTTGTGTACGTATTAACCTACTCCATTTGTTCTTGAAACTACTGTCTCCTGGAAAACAGTAGTGCAAAAAGTACGACTCTCATACCTACCTTGCTAATACTGCATAATTAAGATGACAACTAAAATTTACCCATATAAGAAGAAAAGTTGATTCGAAGTGCAAGTGAAGAAAAAATGAATGCAAATCTAATTCGACTATGTAACAAGTGGAACGTTTATATCGACACGACCTGTGACCATACCCAACGCACTTTTCATACACGTTCACCGAAACACCGACTACCCTTATTCCCTGCCTGTCAATCGCGCTCTACCCCCGCCCGCGTTTTTCCCTTTCTTTCTCCAGCTCTAAAAAAAATCTCAGCTTTTTCCAACCGTGCACGTCTCTCTCTCTCTCTCTCTCTCTTCTCTCCTCTCTCGCATCTCTACCACCCAAAGACTGACCCCCGCCTCCCTGTCTGAACGTAATATGATAAATCGCGCTATAAAACATGACCTAGGTAACGCGCGTGGCGCCTTGTTGTTGAGGTGATGATGCATCGGCCGTTTCAGATTCCTATTCGATTGGTCGCCGGGAGTCATTTGTCAGTGGGGAAAAAAAATTGAAACTCCATTCTTCCTTACGTTTCACCGATCGGCGTGGTGGCAAAGGGAACGGGGCAGGTATCCTCTCATCGATCATGGCCGTTAACAATGGGAGCAACGTGATTCGAAACGTCAGCCGGCCTGACCAACACTTTGTACGCGTGACGGAAGTCTTTGATGCAAATCATTTTTACACCGAGGTCGACGTGGATCCCGGGGATCGCGAGATTTCCCTCGAGGGGCCGGCCGCGCGACGAGTGCGCGTCCTTTTCCTCTTCCTTTTATTACTTGCGTTCCATTTTTTCGGGAAGCGCGCCGCTGCCGAACGAGGGACGCACGGAGAACGAAAAATCGTCCAGCGACAAAAGAATAACGGGGTCGGGCTATGACGCAGGTCGTGATTCCGTTTCGTCCGTTAATCACCGGCCCGTTTCGTTCCATTTTTACAGAAATCAGTGAATTATGCAACGAAAGAGTTCTTAAATTTCGGGGTAGGAACCGTCACTGCTAGAGAATGTCAATCGATCCGTTTTAACGCTTAACGCTTGTCTGGCTATTAATATCGTGGAATAGGATCGAAGGAATATTTGATCGTGGAATAAAACCAATATTACGCGATCGCGTCGAACCGCAAAGCAGACGCGTCGATATAGCGGGGCATTAATTCCCAAATAACTCTGCAGGCACGTGTAATAACATCGGAACGCAAAAATAGACCAATACAAATAATCCGAAAGCTACTCTGTAGCTGGCGAAGGTTCTTTTTCAATGTGGATACCAGCTCGCGGCTCTCAGTTGTTGCTAGTCTCCTAGCGATTCTTCGATTATCGGAAAATTCCCAGGGAATCGGTTGCGACGATTTCGTTGGAGGGCGCATGAAATATTTGCCGAGCTAACTTTTCCCGTCGAGCCTTCCTGTTTCGGTAATTATTCGTTCGGATCATCGCGAGGGATGAATTTCCAGCGAGAGCATATCCATCCGGAGCTTTCTCCACGCTGAGATTTTCACCGTCGACGAGAATCGGGGAAAGAAGTCGAGCGATCGGTTCAACGAATGTTCCGAAGCAGCTCGGGCGTGCCTTCGCGAGATTTGCCGACGTTGACTGGCGAAGGCTTCGTCCGCTCGATGCATACGCCACGGGATTTCAATGCTCCGCGGTTTGGCGATTCGCCGCCACGGTAATTAATCCGAATCCGTCTCTCTGTGGTGGTGAAAGGTGTGTGTAACTTTGGTTTTCCGAAGTTTAAAACGAAGGTGGGCGGGTTGCACGAGGCGAGGAGCAAAACTGGAAAGAGAGAGATAGAAGGCGCGGAATTACTTCGTCGTTGGCTCTTATGCACGGAGTCGTTCGAGCGTACGAGAAACTCGGCGCTCGCATTTGGTAAAGTGTACCTTTTATTATGTAACTCTCTAGCGCGGTAAACGTGACAATTATCGCACAAATTTACACTTCGTTCCACGCGAATTCACGAACGAAGTAAAGCGATCTCGCGTGCGCGCTCCGATACCAATTCGGGCGTTCCTAACGCCGGTAAAACAATACGCAAAGCAGACGTGCGAGTGCAAACCGCGAAACAATTACAATTTCCACGGGGCCCCTCGTCGATATTCAGGGATCGCCGAACGACGGCACCGGTGGTGGACGAAGAGTCGACCACGAATTCGCGTATCGTTAAATCGCCGACAACGGTGCGCTCTCGCCTGTGGCCATCGCGTCGGAGGGTAGAAATTTTTCGATTAATTTCCACGCTCGAACTCCACCACGAGAAAGCTCGACGAAGACGAACCGTTATTCGAACGAACGAATAATTGTTTACAAGGGAGCAAGTTTATAAAAACCTTCTCCTTGAAAATTGATTTCATTATGTAGATGCGTTAAAATTGTCATACTTTTATGCGTCTTCCTTGCTTTGTTCGGATTCTTTCTAATCTAAAATGGGCCACCCGTCTAAGTAAATAAATTAATCAATAAATAAAAGATCCGGTGCTTTTCTCGTACTGACAATTGGCGAGCGACGAACGCTCGGAAACGAAACGACGCAGAACGATTTTTCCAAAATTCGAACGACACCACGAGAAAAGTCGACGAAGACGAACCGACACCAAGTGATTTTTCGGAAATGGCGGGAACTCCTATCCGCGGGGAGTTAAATACCGTATTTCGCCCGTTTATCACGCCAAATCGACAGTGTTGGGCCGCGCGCGCTACTGTTCGAGCAATTGGGCAAATTTTTCGTATAACCTCAACCGCCGCGGCACAAAAGGATTTCATGGCGCCTGGCATCCTCCCACTGCGTCCGTCCATTGAAAGCCAGGAGTTTGCGCCTCGCGCCTCCTCCTCGCCGCGCGGCAACGCATTTGCATATTTATCTGCACCGGACAGGACTCGTTAAAACAGTTTCTGTTTTCGCTGGGGAACAATGATTTTTGCGGGCCGCATTAGTATTAACGTCGGACGGCCACCCACCACCCCTTGGGTCTCACCCCCAAAGCGCGCGCGCGCGCGCGCGGACGCTTCGGACTTTTAATTCATTGCCCCAGGAAAGATTTTCGGCCGCGCGATCACCGCGCTCAATCCCACCCCACCATTGGCGCGGATGATTCGATTAGCTCTCATCCGATTTTTCTCCGCCAGCTAAATGAAACGAATTCGAGTCGCGCGAACCGTTTTCGCGAGCACATTGACGGAGTAAACGAGATTTGATAAGCGATACGAGAAACATCGTGATTCCACAACGTCGAAACTTCGAGGACACCAGATCCTCCAAACCTCTCTTCACCCCAGCTTCATCCTACGTTTTATTTGCGACTTTATGTTTTTGTGTAGGTACTTCTGTTTTTCAGTGGACGTGTCAATTTTGAAAACAAAACCGCAGTGGCTTGTCCCCTCCGAGTGATTTCTCACACTTTCGTAGAAAATTTCATCGTGCATTCGTCTCTCTTCGACAAGTCCATCAACCGCGAACGAAATTAGAACACTCGCGAATTACTTCGGCCATCGAGCCTGGGCCCCTCTAATCCTCGCAAGAAATCCTCGTCATTTGTAATTCCATTGTAGCGGCGCTTCCTCCCGTTTCAATTCTCCGCTCTTGCCCGAGAACGAGCGACGGGCGACGATTCCTGCCTCGTCGGGGAATCGTGACGAAGATAAATGATTTTCCGCGACGTCGTTCGTCCTCGTCCGCGTCACCGTCGTCGTCGTGGTCGTCGAATCGTCTTGGAATCGTCCTACGGAAACGATCAGAAATTCCGAGTTCCATTACGTAATCGAATTTCTCGCGTGGACGCCTTCTTCCTTGCTGATAGTTCATTTATGCTCGAGAGCGACAATGAGACCGTAAGCCATGTTTCTCTATCATCCGTCTAATTGTGAGGCGTAGTTGTTACAAAGCGGTCGGTAAAGAGTGTTCGTTGCTTGCATTTCGTCCTCGTTCACTCTCTCCCTCTTCTTCTTCTTCTTCTTCTTCTCTCTCTCTCTCTCTCTCTCCCTCTCTCTCTCACTATTCTTCCTTTACTCACTATCTTTCGGTCTCTCTCACTTTACCCTCCCGTTTGTCTCCGACCTCTGTCTCACGCTCCGTCTCGCCCTCTTCGCGTTACTCGCGCGCCCCACTGCCTCACCCCCTCGACGCCGAGGGTTCAGTCCAAAGTCATTCATCGCGTGTGCTCGGTGTGTTGCCAACTGCTTGTTACACAATCCCGGAAGATACACAAAGGGCCAATTTATGCGCCGGCTATGGCCGCCGCTCCGTACCCACGAAATTCGAGACTGCCCTCGCGAATCTACACGCGAGGGACGCAGCGTGTTGTCTTTCAGTGTCGACTTCGATCGGTAAAATTATCGACCGAACGAAATACAAAAAAGGTCCTCTTCTCGAGCTTCCGCAGGTTGACTCGTTCCTCGATCGTCCACAGTGGCTCTTAATACTCAACTATGCTAGGAGGTGCGGATGTAATAATTTCATATTCGATTTCTACCTTAACACTTTAACTGCCACGATGATGATACGTGACCTCTGGAATAATCATTCAAAAAATGATTATACTAACCGCAATTTTCAGCAGTTTAAAAGATCGTATATCAACAGAAAAAAAATGCAGTATAACATCTCGAGTAATAGAAAATCAGCGTGGCGGACAAAGTGCTAAGAAAACGTCTCGCGAACGTCTCAATTAAAAATGCTCCTGTAGTAAGCTTCTTTTCCTTATTCGTGGTCCAGGCGATCTGTACCCTCACCCAGGTACGAATACATTTCACAAGGACAGTTAACGTGGCGCAGCAGAAACGACACATTCTCTTGAAATTCGTTCGCGTGCTCGAGACGTCCCTTTTTCATCGCGATCCTTCGTCTCGCGAGTGACGAGGTAAAGTCGATATCGCGCGGCTCTGTCCGTGCAGTGAAAACGTAACGATCGTGGTGGGACGTCGTGCGTGCGAGTGGAGGCGCGAAGAAAAGAGACGGGACGTGGGAGAGGCAGCGTGGTGAAGGAAGAAGGACCGGTCCTCGTTTTCCGATTTGGAGAAGGCATCGTCCGCACGAGCGGCG
This sequence comes from Tiphia femorata, assembly GCA_944319695.1. NCBI lineage: Eukaryota > Metazoa > Arthropoda > Insecta > Hymenoptera > Tiphiidae > Tiphia > Tiphia femorata. The sequence goes on from OX090904.1 coordinate 5,520,174, forward strand.
CGAAATCGCGTCGTATTCGTCCCGCGAATAACGCCGACGACGACGTTATTCGCGGATAGTGAAATCAGAATTTCGCGCACGCGTGTACGCGCTTGCTCGCACGCGCGTACTGCACGTGCGATATGCGCGATTTACGGCGGTGTCGCGCTTCGGTCGTTGAAATATTCATAGGCTCTTTGCAGGGAAAAGCCGCGCGGGAACGAGCGTCAACGAGAGGAGGAGAGTGGTGACGGGAGCAGCGGCGAAGAGGCAGCCGGAGAAAGAGAGAGAAATGGGAAAAAAGGACGACGGAGGTGAGTAGAGCCGGAGACAGTGAGAAGAATCGACGGGGAGTGAAAAAAGACAGGAGCTCGTGTGGGTGCGCGTCGGTGAGAGAGAAAAGGACGGCGAGAAGGAGGCGGAGGCTCGTGAAAAGGGTGGAAAAAAGGAAGCCGAGGGTGGTTAGCGGAGCTTTCTCACGCGCTCTGTTATAAACATGAGAAAAAGGAGAAAGAGGCTCGGCCCGACGAAACGGTAAGTTGGATTCTCGCGTTAAGCGACGCGCGCCGTAGGAATGTGCGCTCTTATTCCGCGTCGTTTGCATCCTACTCGTGAAATCAGTTACTTAAGCCGCATGGTGTACGGCAGCCTATTGTACGCACAAAGAGAAGATCAGTATCGTAAGAAATATCGAGGTGAAATTTATATTTTGGAATGAAGAGCTAAATCAGACTTAAGTATATTGATGGGAAATTCTGCTTGAAAATAAGTAAGGTACGTAGATATCCAGAGGTATCCAATGAAAGTTCCAGTTTTATCGTGGCCGTTCTTAAATCTCTATGTATCTCCAATCAAATCTAATTTACTACAGATTTAGGTATTTTATATCAGACCTGGGAACCCTGCAACTTTTATTAACAATCCTCGACCCTGATCCAAGCGTTTTATAAGCGTCTATAATTCATTTTCGGGACGATTCTCACGATTCTGTGTCGGTACATACTTTTCTCGAATCGTTTCCATTTCTCTCGGTCCTTTCCACATATGCTCGCCCTCTTATTCCTTCTCTCACTCGCGCAAAGCCATTTGCCATCGTTCCACCGTTCACCGTATCTTCTGCTGCTCTCTCGCTTCTTCGCTCTCCTGTTTCGGCAATTTCCGAGCTGCTCTCTTGCCTCTCTTACCACTTCTCCCTTTTCGGCTCCTTCGCGCGCTACCCTCCACTATCACTCCCTAAACTTAAATGGCTCTAACGTCTCTAACGAGGTGCGGCGCCGAATGGTTCGCCCGATTAAACTTCGGCCGTTACTAGTTCGACGGCCGAAATCAGGACTGACATTTCTTCAAGGTTCCGACACCGTGTCCAACTTAACATTCCCCGCCACCTCCGCTTATTAACATTCCACCTTAAGCGGGGCAAGATTTAACGACCCAAGTTTCCGCGCCGGTTTAGTCGCTTACGTGCTGCGAAACAATATCTGGCAGGACGCTTTCTATCCTTGATTTATGCGAATGGAACAATCTTTTTTCTTTTACTCACTCTATTTGCAACACGTGTGCTCGATGCTCTCGGTGATATCGTAGTCGGAACTTACCTGAAAAGAAAGTAAGTCGTTAGTTCTACGATTAAAAGTAATTTCATCGTTGCTATTGAAACAATATAAACATTATCGATTCTTCGACGCAATTTGTCGAAGAGTCAATTTTGTCCGCGCAATGATTATTGCCGTCGGTGGAGCCCGTTATTCAATATTGCGCAAATGTATGTGCATTATTATGCATTTAATAAACACCGCCATTATAATCGATGGAGCTATTCGTCCAGTATCAATTTACCGGGCAGAGTACGGGACGAAGGGTAACGAGCAATTTATTCAAAGTCAGCCTACCACCGTCACCGATGTGCAGTCGATAGGCGGCGTCAATTGAAAGCGAGGATTTTCATTTTGATTTTACACGAACGCTTTCCTCTCTTCGCCGCTAATAAAGTCCTCTCTCCACAACAACTTCGTAAAACCTGCGTTCTCGCGGCCGATTTAGCACGTAATTTCGATCGTCCGCGATCTCTCGAAGCGCGCTAACTTCGACGTATAAATTGTTCGAAAATTCAAATTCACTCTGAGCCCTCGAGCTAATGCGAATAGTCGAGATGGACGAGAGAGAGAGAGAGAGAGACGAGTTGACGCGGAGGATGAGAGGCGAGGCACGGATTTATTTTCTGCGTTACATAAAAGTCCATTTACCCGTTAAATCTGAAGCGCGGCGGCGCATTCTTTGCGAGCGTGATAAAAGATACTCGTTAAAAATTTGCATGAGTATTAATGGGCGGAGGAGAGACGTTAGCGAGAGGACAAGGGCGAGAAAGGAGCGTGAGAGAAAAAAAAGGCCTCGTAAAAGTTTACAGGAGACTCGATGATGCTCGCCCGGGCGCGAAATCGCGTTGGTTAATTAACATTGTTCTTCGACTGGGTACCGGAAGAGTGGATTTTAGCGGTGAACTCAGTAGAGTGTTCCAGCAGGAGCACCATCGTCGAGAGCAATTAATTATCCTTACTATCTTCCGCCCCGCACTACTCTCTTCTATCATTTACGGCCCCTATAATCATGTCATTCTCACCGACTGCTATTTAACGCCATTGGCTCCACGTCTCGAAGACACCTGGACGAGTAAAGAGCGAGACTACAAACCAAAGAGATTCACACGGCGAGAGGAATAGTTTTAAATCCGGCTATCGTCCATAATTTCAGCTTACTCGCCGATCCGCAGTCTGCTAATCTGTGCGAATTTTCCGCCGTGCCGGCCGCGCGATCCTTAAGTGGGGAAAATATTCGCGTCGGAATTGTTCTCGCACGAATTGAAACTGGGTAGAAAATCTTTCCGTGATTATACGAGAGGCTAGTCATTTATTTCAGCCATTTATTCCGATATCTACGTATTATTTGCTGCGTCGCTTAGTATGGCATTCGTGTTATGCACCCTAGTTTGGGCTATTCTCAACCTGACCAGCACAAACCTTATGAAACATTAAATATATTGTGTAAAGCATGTGTCAAATACCGTCCGACATAGAATATTTTTTTTCATATCGCGTGACTTCTCCGAATGACAAAAGGGGAAGACTGTAAAACGAACATTGTTAACCAATGCTCTGTAAAGATAATGAAAGGTTCTTTAAAACTCATTTTCTATCCTTTCGGAACAAATCTCGAATGTAACTTCTGTCCTACCGAGAACGCATCTAAACTAACAATGCCACGGTAATTGAAATTATACATGGTAACACGTCGACGCATTCAAAAGAACGGGGTCATTCTTCATAGTGTCATCCACGAAGCGAGAAAGCTGCGAAGAAAGTAAGCTTCACTCTCCGTGAATGGATTCTTTCAGAATGAATTCTCTCGTCTCGGTTACACATCGAATGAAGACGCGTAACGCCATTGACGAGTGCCAGAGTAGAAAAGGAAAGGACGGCTGGAGAGTTTCTGAATGTAATCGCGTGTCCGTCAGTTCGTCGTGTAATGGAAAAAAATCTCGGCTGGAGAACGGCGCGCGTGGGCTTTACTACGTGGCTGGCTCAAATCGAATCCCATTGGTGGTAAAGTTTCGCAAAAAAGCCGGTCTACATATTACACGCGGCTTGGTTCCTCTCTCTCCTCCAGCTCACCGATGCGCGCGGCGCCTGCACTCGCGAACATAATGAACCCGCGTTGCGGGCGCATTGCAGATGCAATAATAAGCGCAACGTTCGACGTACACGCCATTCAACGGTGCGCAGGTGCCCACCATGGTGGGCCGGAACGGTTATTGAAATTCAATAACTATTTCGAACCGAATTCGAACGGTCCTTTTCGAGGATTCGATAGACACACACTCTCTCTTCCCCTCTCTCTCTCTCTCTCTCTCTTACTTCGTCTTTGTTTCTCTCTCTCTCTCTCGTTCACGCTCACGTCTCTCTCAACAGCCGTACGTAAGGTCGCGGAACTCAATCTGCAGTCCGCAAACTACTTATCATTCAACGTCATTCGCACGTCATCGTCAGATATACAGCACCCTCGCTCACCTCACCCTTCGTGCCTTCCTCCGGCGCCCTCGCATCCCCCAGCTCCGAGCAACGACGCGCGCGTAACCAATTTCTCGGGATATTCCTCGGCCCGCGAGGCTCATTGTTCTCGAATCACGGAAATATCCATCATGCGACGTAGCGCCCCACGACCGCTCGCGACTTTCCACAAGGGACTATCTGAGGCGTAAGCAGACAGGGTTGGAGCCTGCCTGCGGGCCAACGTCCTCGCGGGCAAGCGTTCGTATTTCGAAAGCAGGAAGTCCGACGATATGGACACACGTGAGGCCTAACGTACGAGCGTTTCGCGGGATTCGTCGCTCGCCAACTAGCCGGAAGTTTGTTTTCGTCGTTATCGAGGCCCGTCTGCCCGTCCCGAGAACTCCACGGGCTCGACGTTTCTAGTAGTACTCCTCCGAGCTCCCTGCGTCAATGTCCTTGCGCCTGATCGTCTCCGTGGCGCGAATCGAATGTCAATTTTCTCAGGATAATGCAGGCGAGCGAAAGCGGCAAAATCAAATTGACAATACAATCGGTGATAATAACTTCTTGGCTCTCAGAGACGTCTGCCTCGTCGGCGCTATTCCGCTGGTGCCGTTAATGAAACAGTGCTCAAAGGTAACGAGTCCATTGTATTTCGAGAGGTCACAGTCCATCGAGGTATTTCGTGAGTTTTTTATCGTGGTTTATCGTTTATCATTCTTCTAGTAACATTTTTCGTTTTTCGAAAATGTCCTAGTCAAACGAAGCGGAATGCGACCTCACCGGAGTAGGTATGCGAATGCCTTGTTTGCTTTTCCGCATTTCCTTAGCAACGTGCCCTCGTTTCCGTTTAAAGAAAAAGTGAAACGGCGCCAGTCAAACGATTCTCTTCTTCGCGGAACGTTCTAAAACGTGAAGCTATAGACAATTAGACGACCTTGCTCGACCGTTTACAATTCTACCTGCATACTCCAAGATCGCCGATAGCCACATAAATATTATACGTAGATGGGTGTACTTTTTTCAAGAATTTGCGCGCAGAGCGATAAAAGTGACACGTTAATAAAGCTCAGCGAGAAGTACGAGTGAGTAAATTTTTTCTGGCCAAGAGAGAAGAGGTACGAAGAGATAAGTAGCAATAACCGAGGAAAATAACGAGCGAGAGAAAGAGAGAGAACGAAGAAACGAGATCGGCAGGAAGATTGAGAGACGGAGAAGGAGCGAGATGACGACAAGGAAAGAATGTTTTATGTCTGACATGGTAATTTTTATTTCCCCGGGGTAAAAAGACGTGCTTTTATGAGGGTAGCCGCTTTCATACCTTTTCTGAGAGGCGCGATGATAAAGACCGAAGGGCAGCGCGAGAAACAAGGAGGAAGAAGTGGATAGAAACGTAGGTGGAAGAATGATAAGAGGGAAACGTGCAGGAGAAAGGCGCCGAATGGAAAGGTGAAGTTAGAAGGGGTAGAAGAAGCGGAAAAGCCGAGAAGGTGGGAAGACGGGAGAGCGAGGAGAACGTGGAAGAAGGATGGGGAGGAGAAAGTAAAAACGTTAGAATTATGGGTTGCGCTTTTGGTGGAGACTCGCACGCGTGGAAATAGAAAACAATGGCCACCAACCCTGGAGGACGGTCCACCTTAGCCTGGCGGCATCCACGGCGGTCACGGCTTCTAGCACTGGTGCTATCCTCGTTCCTCCAACTCTGTCTGGTACCGTTACCACTGCTGCTTCCAACCCACCCCTTTCTCCTTCCGCAGTCAGCGCACTGTACCAGCAACTGTTACCTCGACCTTTTAATACGAACTCGGCGAGCGCGAGCACGGGATTATCAACATAGAGATTCTAGGATTCCACGGGGTACGCGTCCGAGGGTAACGCGATATAAAACAAGCTCCAGGGTCTCTAAGTACTCGTAGATGGTGGCCGGTGGTGATGGTAGCAACGTTGTCCCAGCCAGTCTACCATTTCCTCTCCCTTTGTTTTACTTTTATCCGACCTTTCTCTTCTCCAATCCCGACCTCTTGTCATCCTCTTTTTTCTCCTCTCCGCTTCTTCTTCCTCACCTTCACCGCATTGCCGTTCCTCTTGCTCCTTTCCACCCTAGACGATGCTCTAGGCGCGAGCTTAATTAAGCTCCTCCTCGAGCGCGTTTTACGTGCCCGCTGTGCGTGAACGTCGAAGCGTCGCTTAGTTTATCGCGACACCAGTAACCCGGCGAGTTTAACGGCTACCCCCACGCACCGTTGCGATTTCGTATTAATTAGAGCTAATGTGCCTGCACAGCGCGCGCAGCTCTTATCCGCAGGGTTCCTAGGTGCTCATGATAGCTACGCGGAGCACTGTACAATTTCAATCGCGATCGTCTACTGTAAGAACGTAAGATTTGTTTAATATTCACGAAACTGTCGATTGCTACGTATGATCGTTGATTAGGAAATTGATCGTGGGCTGATTGAATTAATCGAGCAAGGATCGTCGTCAAATTCGGTCCAAGATAAATTCTGTGCCGCGATTACGACAATGGTATTGTAAATCTAAAATGTTACATTAATCGGTAAGTAACGGAAGTAGCTACGTTGACTTAACGACAGTCCCAGATATGACGTTGACCGCAGAATTTCTGGACAGAACTGAGGAACGAGGAGAAAGTGAAAAATTTCCATCCGGGTAGAGAGGAAAGAACGAGACTCGCGAGGATAACGACGGTGAGCGGTTAACAAGGGCTGACGAAGATAGACAAGCTCGGTCGAGCAAGTTTTCGTATGAATCTCGAAACTCACGGGTTGGAGGGCAGGATGGAGGAGAGTGTGCGCTTGTCGTCATCGCTCTCGTGCCGTCGCCCAAATGCAATGTAAGCCTCAACTCGACATTAACAGCTGTTGAACTTTGGAACCCGCGGACGAATTGCCGCGTTCGCCGCACATCGATTTGTTCGTCATTTCGAACGTTACCGCCATTAATGACGTAGGCGCCCGCGTTGGTGCGCGCTCGTTATACGAGTGCAATTATCGGTAAACCAGATTAACCGGATCGGGAAAGTCGTTTGTTAAATCCTCGATTTATTTTATAAGCGGTCTGCTTCACCGGTGCATCCAAAAGGGGGCCGTCGCGTTTCCTTTCAACGCGCGCGAAGGAATTTTCCGCGAGATTCAAGAACACGCCGTCACACGCTTACTCACAATCGACAGTCGCCTTTATATTTAACTTACTAATTAGTCGATGAAAATTTCAAAGCTTAAATTCTTCAACGAAACTCTCCCGTCGGTTCTCCTCGAAAATTCTGCGGTACTTCTTTCACTGCATAATTTGGTCTAATTTCAATAAGCGGAATTTCCATTCGACTCGACGATAATCGAAAACAGCCGCGCGCGAGTAAACGAGGCAGAAGGGGAGAAACGAATACTGACAAATTTGTGAGAGATAAAAGGACCCGATTGTACATGAAGGAGAATCAAGTGGGATAGGAGATAATCTTTGTGACAGTCGGAAGTTAAATTCAACGTTAATACAATAATTTGTTATCGAACGTGGTTGGGCCACGTTTGAAATCCATTTAGCGAGCTGGAGTCCTCCGCCTCCCCGGTCCATTAGAAATCGATCAACCGTCGTCGTGGGCCGACAGTCGGAGGAAACAGAGACGGGAAGACGAGGAGGCTTGGGACAGGTTCCCGGTGCGGCACGGCGCTGCTTTTTCCACGGATGTCGTTTTTCTCTCCATTCACCTCCCTCATCGTCGACGTCTCTTTCTCCTCCACCTCCTCGCTATCCTCTGGGAGTAGACACGCGGGTGTTTGCCTCGCGACGAAACGTTAAGAGAAGAGGGGGATGGAGAACATCGGAGGAGAGCACGCTCCGATAAAGAGGAGAAAGATACCCTCTGCGAGAGGAAGACGAGAGGATGAAGAAGAGCGACGCGTCTCGATAGATGTACGCGCGATTTCGGCTTGACGTAGGTGGGCGCCGAGACGTGGACGAGGAGTATGGCGGTGGAGAGGCAAGAGTAAGGGAGGGTGAGCGAGAGGGACTGCGCCTGCCAAGCGCAGCCACTTTAAATGCAGATGCAGCTCGCGCACATCGAACCACCACCAACCAGCACGAGGCAGCAGAGCCACCCACCACCCGGCACCTTCCGTTTACCGTCGCTACCGTTTCACCTTCGTCCACCGTTGGCTTTCCACGTTCCACCCTCCTTGCAACCCCTTCGAAAGCCTCGCCAACCGCCTCGGCGCCGATCGTCTAAAGTTTATGGTTCTCCGATGCTCTTCTTCTAAGTACCAATAACTGTCCGGTTGTTTGAAGTATCGGAAGGCATTCCGTATACTATATATAAAATTCCAATGGTCGCGGCGCGGTGGCCGGGTACGGTTGCGCGGGTGAGGTGAACGCGAGTGAGATCGGAGTAGGAGAAGCGAGGTGGAGAAAAGGGAAAGAGTAGCCACCATTCTCGATATCTCGAGTACGCTTAAGCAAACGGTGTATCTCTTTGCCGCGGTGTGTACCCCCTTCGAAGCTTCTTTCTACTTCCGCTTGCTCCACTCCTCTTCTCCCCTCGCCGTCCTTCTTCCGCTCCTTCACAATCTCCATCGTGCATCGAGGCATTCTTCCCTCTCCGTTGCCGCAAACCACCCTCCGGCATTCGCCTACCTGTCCGTCGAGTCACTCGAGACCACCCGCTCCTCCTCTTCTTTCCGTTTCTCTCCTTTTCTATCCTTTCCTTACCTACGCTCATCGAGCTTCCCTTCGAGTCGTTCCTTTCTTGGAGCCGCAGATAATTTTGCACGCCATCTGTCATCGTAAACGTCGCAGCCGCCGGCGCTGATTCGACGACGTTACGAGACTACGTGGCACTGATTTATTGTCAGCCGCGGTTGACTCACAAGACGACGACGCGTCGGTGCGCGAGGTAGGTAGAGGGCTCAGCCGCGTGGAGTACTCTCGCCAGGAATAGATTTCTTTTTCTTTCTCCTCTCTCTCTCTCTCGCTCTCTTTCTCTCTCTCTTTCTCTCTTTCTCCGTTCGTTTCTCTTGATTTCGCAGTTTGTGCCTCTGTTCTTCCGCGTTTACTCGCCTCGCGCACTCGCCGCGAATCACTGCGCACTGTTGTATTAATGTCGACGAGTAGGAGCGACGTTTCGGGAATCTACGGATAATTCTCACCAGCACGTATATGCGGTTTCGTGGTAAATCGAGGTGGTACTACGGGCTGACGGTTGAATTAATTTCCGTTCTTTAACTGTGTATTACCTATCTCCGTATTTTTTTTGTTATTAATTGATTTCCGCAATGAGCATGAGATCTGATTTTACGAACGATGGGCGCGCGAGTAGTTTTCAAAATAATGTTCATCTCATCCGGCCTTCTCTACAAATTATCCGCTTTAATCGAGGAACCGACAATCCACCGATTACTTCGCGTAATTATTCGTCGATGGATTCACTTTTGAACATTGCTTTCGCCGGGATTTGTTCGTTCATCGGGACAATTTTTAGAACGGAATTTAATATTGTATCCGAGCTCCTGCTGACGCTCCCCGGCCGCGTGCATTAAGGATTAAACGTGCGAAGGACATTCAATAAAGGACGAAGAACTTGCGTGCAGGGTTTATAAACTACGATGTTGCGTGATAAATCGCGATATTCCTCGAGTCCCCTGCGTACGTGGCAATTGTAGAGCGTCCCAACACGCGCGTTCGCATCTCCCCTCATTCGGTGTGCGTGTGTGTGCGCGAGAACCCTCGTAAACTTACTTTCCGTGTGGAACGAGAATTGAATAATAAAGTCAAACAGAAATTAAATGCCATGGCGGATTCGCGGAAGTGTCGTCGTTTCGAGATTGTTCGCGATATGGAGAAATCTAGAGGCGGTGACTTCCGGTAAATTTAATGCTCACTCGACGACGGAGATGAGACGTTAGGCGGTTACTCGAAGTATAAAGCGCGAGAGGCAAGAAACAGTGTTCGTAAGGGGAGTAAAGAAGAAATTTTTTGCTTCGCGCGCAACGCTTAACAGTCTTTAACGTTTAACAGAGCTTAAATCATTCGTCAATGAGCATTCAGTTTTTTCACCGCAAATTTTTCTCACTACACGCTCCAAAGCGGCCCCGATCCCACGGCAAAGGTTAACTAACGACGATGATGCGCGTATGTCCCACGAAATTTAATCAGTCGTGTAAAATTTAATTACGTAAGTGAGAAATTTAATTTTTAAAAGGGAATTTTATGCGAATCGTTTATCGTACCGTCGTGTTAATACTGAATCAGTGAGTATGGACGGTCGATTTAAGAGAAAAATATCTATTCGTATAATAGAATAGTTCTTAGGAGATAATAATATGAAAGATACCTTTCACCTTTCTATCGTGACACGGCGAAAATATACGGATGATCTAATGGCATGATACTATTTTTGTTTACGTTATATTACAATAATGAGTACACGATGTCTGAGATCTTACTTACAGACTAAACGTCACAACAGCGCTTGCTCTCTCTACCTTATTTCCTCTACGAACTCCCTCGGCCACTTCTGTCACGCGATTTACTTGTCACGTGACAGACTTAGGTAATAACGATAATACGTGTGCCTGGAGACGGTGCGGCTAATTTGATTCGTCGGTAAGTTACGAGCTCTGCATAGAACGTATCACATTAACCTTTTCCACATTGCATTCGTTCCATCCTTGTATCGTATCACCAGATATGCATGGAACGTGGCTCAACCTCAGGTGAAAGAGGTCAACGAGTATTTAGAAAATTTTCCAGTACATTTTAATGAAAGCTGCTCGAAGATAAGGTGGAAAAAGCAGCGGAAGGAACGTCGCGCTATCGATCGAAACTTTGACGAACGGGAAGCGACTCTCCGTCCGCGTGTATATTATCTCGTACTAAACCACTGAGAGGAAACTTCAAAACTACCGCCTTAAAAACTCCCGCAAAACTCCTGTCTTCCATAAAACCTCGCACAAGATGACCGTAATTAATCCCCGTAAGAAGTGGAGGAAGATTATTTAGAGGCACTTACTAAAACCGCGATCCGATTCTTCCACCGTCCTAGAATCGTTAAACGGGACTCATCGATTATCAAATTATCGGAAGACGCGCGCGTGAACATGAAATAATTCGTTCCTTGTAATCTCTTCCTCTTAAGGATCGCAATGGGGAATATTTCCAATCTGTCGTGAAACTTTGCTTGTGATGGTTGCACTGGGTTGTGGATAGGAAAGGAGGATGATAAATTAAAGAACCGATCGTGAAAGCGAGGAGCAGCGGAAGTGAAAAATTATCCTCCTTTTTCAGGAGTTAAAAAAAAGCGAAAAGCGGAGCAATGCAGCAAGACAACCCGAAAAATTTTCGGTCCAGGTCGGAAATCCTCTTTGCGCAAGAAGTAACAAGCCACTCGCTCGATTTTCTCTATATCCACAATCAGGAGTTTCTTAGGGAGAGAAATGATTCTCGTGATTAAGGCGATTAATTGATTATCTACAGTTCTGGGTTTAATCGGCCCCACCACCGAGGCGTTACGTCGCACGTTGCGTCGAGCAACTCTCGCAATTAGGACGCGCTCACGTGACGAGAAGCGCGTTAATTGTCCGAAGGGCATCTGTCAATGCGTCTATCCGTCGATCCATCGACGGAATCGCATCGTTCGGAACGCTTTAGCTGCAGACTGAAACGACGCAACCACTCCAATGACCCAAATATCTCTTTTCGCCTCGGCGCGAGTAGCTGTCGACAGAGAACGAAATTGCGAGCGACATCAGCGTCCATTGATTTTTTTTCTTTCATCTTCGTAGAATAATTTCCGCACCTGCGGTACGCGATTATTAAGCGCGAGATATATTTACGTGGCCGCCCGACCATGATATCAAGCGCAGACAGAGAATTAAAATAAATTACGATTATCTTCGAATCGTCGGATCAGCTCAAAGATCCGCGAAACTTTCGCCGAGCTTTTTAACAAAGTTCTTACCCCGATTGAGTTCGGGAAGAGCGAAACTTCTCGAGAGATAGCTTCGTTAATAAGGCAACTAATGGAATTTTCATAGAAAAAGGAAATGCTGAAGGAGAAATGTGCTTTGGCCTAAGATCGAGGGATCTTCTTCTCGGAAAAAGGTTCGCGAAATTATCGAGAACGCGTTAACCACCTGGCGAGACTCATCGACATTCAGACCTTCGAAACCCTTCCGCGTATGCTAACTACGAGCTTGTAAACCACCCGCGTGGCCTCCTAGCCGAAGATAGGACAATTACAAGGGGAGCGAGGCTTGTTACTGGCGGCGAAAAAACTTTTTACGAGGTGCCTTTTGCTCGCTCCACCCTAGCACGGATGGATGGTCGGCGAGACTGAGGCAGGACGGGGTTGCTCGGCGTTTCCCATAAATAATTAGCTTGTCGGCGCAAAGCCACCCCAGGCGTAGGTGTATTAGCCTCTAGCGAACCTTCCGCGTCCTCTCGCGCGCCCTCCGATCCAGAAACGTCGACTAGGGTGAACGCACCGCCTACGCGATTGCACACAATAACGCGGATAAATGCGGCAGGTGGAGGTAACGTAAATCCACTACTCTAATTACTCCGACAATTTCGAAACGAACCACCGTCGACATCCTGCGTCCAACCCTCTTGGCGCCTCGTGTTTGTTCGATTCGTTCCGTCGCGGACCCTTTCACCCTGCCACTTGCTAACGAACTACGAAAACGTTACGCCATCACTGGCGTGCCCTCTCCGGTAATACGAGTAGTACGGATAATTGAAGTTTCGTAGGAGTCAAATAGACCGTGCCAACCTTCGTCAACCACTTCCTTGATCCACCCTTAATAGGGAGTTGCCATAACAAAATGGTATTACAGGGTGCGTTTGCATGTTGGATTCGACCACGACGAGTTCATCTCGAACAACGACGAGGCAAGCACAATCGGGATCGAAATTTCGCTCGCTTTAGTCAGAGAGAGAGAGAGAGAGAGAGAGAGAGAGAGAGAGAGAGAGGGGGAGAAGGAGGAAGATGCTTCGATATCGAGAACCGTGGAGCGTCTGCTTACACGCCAATCGTATCACCGATCGCGTCACTAGACCGCTCCAGAAGCGTCTACGAAGCTACGAGGCGAATCAAATTTGCGTCACGATAGACGCGCACCGTGCCGCATCCGTGCCAATGGCAGGGGTAACTATAGAGGAGAAAGGGATGGGTTAAAGGCGCCACTGCCGATGCCGACGTCGCTGCTCTCCAATATCGAGTCCAGTGGTGGTCTCTATCCATGTGCAAAATATGCCAACTTCGCCGTATTCCTTGGCTAAAGCTAAACGACTCGCGATTGGGCCGCGATCGAAATATCTAAGCAAGCCGATTCACGTCACGCAGAATTATGGATCTTTTTTGAAATGTAACCCTCCTCATTTATTCTCGCTTTCTTCTTTTTTATTAGCGTGCTCGGTTAACCCTTTGACTGCTAAAGGCGTTTATTTACGCCTCCACAAGTCCATCAATATATACGAAAGGCGTAAATATACGCCCTCTGTATTTTTTTACTTTTTTTTATAGTAAAAAAAAGAGTATAAGTAAAAAATAAAAGTAAAAGTATAACACCTTTGCATTTAATTACCGATTATCTATTATTGAAGGAATGCACAAATTGAGTTAAGTAAATTAAAATAGCTTAAAAAGTTACTTACGATAAATAAAAAAAAATAGATATTTTTAATTTATTTGTCATTACTATTTTTTAAACCCTAAGACTGGTATCAAATTTCCGGGTACTGTTTTGGTCATTAGACAACTAGTCAGTGGACAACCAGTCGCAGCGACTGACATGCGAGAAACGCGCCGTTCATATTGATGGATCCGTCCGAGAGCGCGCCGCAGTCAAAGGGTTAAACTATGTACATTTGAGGTTCTACATGTAAAATATCTACGCTCTACCGCACGTGAAAATTAAAGTCCATTTTGCTCTGATTTTTAGCAGAACTAATCACTTGTAGAATGTATTCGTAAGTTCCTATGCGAATTTTTAAGATAAGGTTTAGTCCGAAGAGCGAATTAAAGAGTTTTCTATGAAATTACAGCTGGTCGCTTTTAAGCCGGATTGCTGTCTGATTTTTATTTATTTTGATGCGGTACCTGTGGCTGTTTTTCACAACTCGGTAGTATCTCGTAGAAGTACATACAAGGGAGAAAAATGGAGAAAAGGGAAACGCGAGGTGCGGAGTGGATCTCTCACCACGGGACTTGTAATACGTCAATGGTGGTCGGCTAATGACTTCTACTCGAGATCCAAAAGCATCGTAATCGGAACCATCGTTAGTATTAGCGATATTGTTCGAGCCGGGTTTCGAGTTTCAATCGGCCGACCGGCCAGCACCATACGAGATAGAGCAACTCAAAGAGCAAAGATAAGCCTATTCAAGGTTTACAGTAATTAGCGCCCTTTGTGCGTTCGTTACGCATTGACGAATAGAACATAGTGGTTATCGGTGGCTTCAATCGAGATTCTCGATCAGCTGATTCCATCCAAGCCGGGCTGCTACTCGGTGTTCCTCGGAATACGCACTAGATTATCTTACGCTCTATGTACTCTCCTGGACAGAATCCTACAATTCAGAACTTCGTAAGGTACGCTTCTATTAAAGCACTTCTCTTGTAACCTTCCATTAACACTATTGACCGCAACGTCTGCATCGTCTAGTACAGAGATATTCGACAGAAGGCGTTTTATAGAGAAACGTTTCGATGTTATTTTATCGTTGTAGGTAGCACTCCTTCCGGCAAATTTATTCTGTTGTCAATTACTACCGAGAAATCGACGGCATTGAAAATGTTACTGGCGTAATTATCTGCGATGTCGACTGTTGAAAGAGTTGCACGTAGCCCACTGTATTTAAAATAAACAGAATGTAGCTATATCGCGCATCATACTTTTAGAGACAACTATCGATTTCAAATGACCCACTTGGCTGGCGCTCGCCGTTGTCCACGTTTCGCGCGATTATTAAAATCGACAAGTTAATTATATTGTATCCTTCAATTTCAACACGGTGCGAGCTATCTACTCTTGTGTATAATTCTGGTTCTCGGTACGCCTTCTACCGTGCGGGGATGCCCCGGCGCGTCGTCTCCCCAGCTCGAAGTTCGTTGCACGGATCATAATTCTCCAAGTTTCCGGGAAAACGTGTTTCCACGAGAAACGTATAGCTAAAAAGCAACCGCGTGGCACGAGGCCGTAGAAAAGCGCGAGGAAGAGAGGTGAGAAGGAAGGGGAAGCCAGAGTGGGGCCCGAGAATATTCATCAGACTGGTTGAGCAAATTCATTGGCAACTCGTATATGTATACACCCGGTTATTAAGGCTCTCGCGAGAGACCACATTAAATGCCATAACTGAAATTCTCCATTAAAACTGTGGTTTACGATATCAGGGATTGTAATGGCAGTACCTGGTCCGATACTTCTTCGCGGCGTCTCCCGTTACTCCAATTGGAAATCGAATTCGCCGGCGCTGAAGAGATATTCGCGCGTTTCTCTCGTTTCTATTTGGTTTCGTTTATTCCATTCGTACACAGTGACATCAAAATCCCTCGCACAGTCGTCGAAACCATATCGGGCAGACGATT
Organism: Tiphia femorata; assembly: GCA_944319695.1. NCBI lineage: Eukaryota > Metazoa > Arthropoda > Insecta > Hymenoptera > Tiphiidae > Tiphia > Tiphia femorata. The sequence goes on from OX090904.1 coordinate 5,535,792, forward strand.
AAATTTATAAAGAACGTCCAAACATAGTTCATCGCCTTTTACAAGAGAGCTTCTTGAATGAATCGTGCGGGGTGTACAGTTCTAAATCGATCGACAATTTTCACTCCTTCACCACTAGACATATCTATAAATTTACGATCTACGGACTAATCTCTAAATCTCGATTTCGCGACGACGATTAATATAAGAGATTTAAACTTGAAGCCTCGCAGATTCCACGTGAACAAACTGTAGACAGTTCCTCGTGTATTATGCGGACGATTCCATCCTGCCAAGCTTTTCAATGCTTCCATTGGGTTACACCAAGCAGTAGAAATAATTTATTGGGCGTCTCGCGTGTTACATATCCTCTCATCGGGTATCGACACATCGTCGCGTTAGCAGCGCTGTACCGACCCGCTAGTCCGTTTCTCATTGGAATATGCGATGACTCGCCAAGAATGGATCCTGCATCGTCCTGTGTCGGTACCTCGAAATAACGTGGGGATAGGCGTGTAAAATCGATACGTTACGGACGAGCGACTGTTTTCAAACTGCGCGCCGGAACGCGCGACGTTCGCGTTAAGTGCACAGGACGCGACGTTGGTGAGCCTGCTATTATCCATCGGCGCACGGTACGTCAAGATTCTCCGTTAACGATCGATAATTCACTGATACGATCGCGCCCCTATCGCGTGAACATACCCGTGGAGGGCGCGTAATTCCATTCATCGTCCTTCGCGCCAAAACAATCTTCGCATTTCCCTTCCCTTCCGCCGTTTTCTTAGACTACGGTTATCACATTGAACGCGCGCTCGAACTATTGGACAAAATAGTCGTGGGAAGAAAAATAGTTGCTGCAACTTTTTGCAGTTTTTGATAAGTTAGGGGAATACGTATATACGGAAAAATCGTGATGTATTGGAAAGTCATTCATTTGTCAATTCGTTTGTTACTGAGAATGATTAAGACAAAAGGCAGTATGACCATTTCTACAGTAAATGACCTCAGAACAGCTCGACACAACCATAGCCTTAGTCTCACTCCCGGTATTCGTTTTGTCCCATTGTCTCTCATCTTTCTTCACACACTCCTTTATATCTTCCACCCTGGCGCGATGCTCTGTTTGTAGCTGCTTAATTAGCGAGAATATCCAGTAATTTTCAAGGCTCCTTCACTCGCCGCGTATTCTTTCGTTTATTATTTTCTCGCTCGACTTGCCTCCCACTCTCTACCTAATCCACGTTTCATCTTGTTTTCGCTCACCACTCCTCTCGCATTCCGCCCCCTCCTCATCGCACGCTTTGTCAGTCTTCTCTCTCTCTTCCTCATTTCGCATCAACACTCCGCTATTATATTAAAAATAATAATAACAATAATAGTGATCGGAGATATCAGGTCGGGAGGCTTTGATATGTGCGCGGGACAGCTCTTGACGAACGAAAAAGAGAATTTATTCGGAGCGTTATCGAAAGCGCAGTGAAAACGCTCCTCTGCGGTCTGCCTCCTCCTTCTTCCCCTCCTTCTTTACCTCTGCCCTACCACGGCTCCCATAATCGCTCGAACGTGCGATCTTAAATACTTTTGAACTCGAGCCACGGCGAACGTAATCGTTCGCGGAAATTAGGTATTCCACCGGGGATGGCAGCTCGGGTGGATGGCAGAGAGTGGAGGTGGTGGAAGAAGGGTGGAGCTTGGTTCGCGAAGGGACGAGGAGAAGAAGGTAACGTGGTGCTCCAGGAGAGAACGGTCTGCTGAACTAGCGTAAGCGAGCCCTTGTAAGTGGAATAACTATAATCTGGCGTAATGAGACTTCGTCGAGAATTTCGTCGCGGACTCTCGTCTCGTAGGGCGTAAAAAAAAAGGAGAGAAGAGAAAAAGTAGATCGTCGGGCGATGCGGTAATCAGTGACGTGCGGTGACTCATCTGGCGAGAGAAGATACGCCAAGTTTTTCACACGGAGTGCCCACCTATCGTACCTCGCGCGCTTGCCTCGTAAGAGTTAAGAACAGCAAGGATAACGGAGAACGGAGAGGAAGGAGCGAGCAACGTATTCTTATCAGAAAGGACTCTTGTTCACAATGACAATTCCAAGGAACTTCCGTCAGCTTCCAATATATCGAAGACCCTCACCTTCCTCCCTCTCAGCCTTCTTTCATTCCTCTCCTCGTCTTACCCCACCCCAAGTTACCAAACTCTCGACCGTGCCTCATTCTTGTCCACGGCGTGCTTCATCGACGCGATTTCTATAAATTGGTTCACGCCCCCCCCCCCCCCCGGGAACGTGCAGCCCGGTGCAATTCTCAGCGCAGGACGTCTGACATTTGAGCGTTCCACTTGCGGCACCCACGCGATTCTCGAGTCTACCCCGGCAATGCTCTCGCGCTCCAAATAAAACTGGATAATTGCTAATCTTTCGGACGGAGTTCCGGCCGAACTCCGTGAGGTCTCGGTGGGGCGCGTCGGTAATCGCCCCAAACGCGCTAGCCTTAAAATACTTTGGAGGAAAGTTGCCGAAGATCGAGCCACGTCGGAAGTAATCGTTCGCGGAAATTAGGTATTCTGCCGTGGGACGAGGCGAACGGGGCGATGGGTGGAGCGAGGAACACGCGGTAGTCACGAGGGATGAAAGGTGGGAAGGGTGGGTGGATGCGCGCAACCCGATGTAACAAAATTGGCGGAGGCCAGAGGTGAGAATCTTGTAGAAGGCACCACTAAACTGTGTAACGTAGCTGGTGGAGGTGAGCGCATAGCCACTAACACCGCCCCGCTAATACCCATCGGCCACATCGACACGAGCGAACTTACCCCTGCTTTCCAACGCCGCTTCCACCACCGCCACGCCATCACCGACCCTCCGCTGGAATTCTGTAACTGGAAGAACTACGACGGCGAGCAATAAAGTCTCCCGTAAAATTTCTGCGTTAACCGGCAAGCGGATCCACGCGCGCACGCGCGCGAGTGAAAAAAAATCTACGTGGAAGAAAGGAGGAGAGAGAAGGTGGGACGAAGGGACTGGACCGCTCGCGGAAATTAGATATCCCGCGTTAAAGCGAATCTTCGTTCCGCGCCGCAAGCGCGAGAAATGGAAGGGATGGAGACAGGAGGGAAGGTTAAGGGATGGAGCCGCGTATAATGGAGTGCATCGAGTGTGACATTCCTGCCGGTCAGAGCCTCGAGAATCTTCCGGAATGCGCTAAACTATGTAATTGCTTCGTATAACTTCGCGCTCCCGCGGGTACTTCGCGCGGAACGTACTGCGTTGCATATAAATAGCCAAATGGAAGCGTGGAGTGCCAAAGGATTTCACTCGGGCCACGTCTTCGTAATAACGTTCTATGAAAAATTAGCTCGGGTCAGGCGCTTCTTCTCGCTGTCGCAGTGATAGTACACGACGAGGACGAGGATCCTCGTTACAGGTGACGCTTCAGATTTCGAGAAATAGAAAGATACAAGAATGAAGATGAAACCGGCGAGACGTTCCTACCGATGAGCTTACGAGCGTGGCAACGATAGCTTTACGACAGAGGTATAAAGGCGGAGAATCTATCTATTGTGTTGACCACCACCTTCTTTCATTTTTCACTATCGTCCTTTCGCATCATCGAGGAATCGCGCGAATATAGTTCTCGTCACAAAAGTTTATAAGTGCATCGTGAATTTTAATAACTCTGAGAGCCTTATCGCCTACTTCACTGACCGTTACAGGCGATAATAGAATGTGATGGACAAACACTGCGATTGCAGCTCACTTTTGCTAGGGCCGCATGAAGACAGACTACAACTTGAAGAAACAACATCCTCGATCAAGGAAAAACAAACTTTTCTCGTCCACGGCTATCCTCTCTCACAAAAACGAAATAAAGATCAGAATTCTACAAACCCGCATGATACACACAAAAAGAAACACGGAATTTAGTACACACCCTAATCTCTCACCTACAATAACCATGCAGGGTACTTCGTTCCTGTGCGAGGAAGCAAACGTAAGGACTAGAATCTAAGCGTAGGCGCTAAAATGTGCAGGTAAGTGATGACTCGCCGAAATGAGTTATCCTGGGCGGTATATTAACGGAGCGCGCTCGCTAAAATTGCTTATCACAACCGAAAATGAAGGTTAAGGCGAGCCGTGGAAAGGCAGAGGGTCTGCGGTTGTTACGTAGCCTCGCATCCGGGGTGACATTCCCGGAACTGCGTCTGGGGTACGCAGCGAGGAGAAGAGAGGCGGAGATCGCGCCACTGCTCGTGCAGCATACCGCAATAGCTGCGGTCATTTTGAGTATGCCGGGTTAGCCAGGAATGTTAATAGAAAATACTCGGTGTCTCCAGACTTTAATTATGAGGTGCGAATGGAGAAGCACGCGCGCTCACGCGCGCGTGCGTTGGAAGGTACGACGACTCGCGGTGAGGTACGAAAGGAGAAAGGGTCGAGGTGTGTGAGAAATAAGGTGAGAAGGTGAGAGGATCTGGCGGGGTCGCAAAGACGTCAGGTGGTTGCTGGTCGAAGAGTAGGGCGAAAAAAGGGGAATGCGAAGAGGGAAAAGTTTTGGAGGTGGGTCGAGCGAGTTCGAATCAAAGGACGAAAGTCGCATGGCCTCGAACCTATCGGGCGACGAATAAAGCTTTCCTTCCACTCAGGGCACAGGACGAGGTCGATTTTCGAAACGACCGCCGGTCCAGGAGAGCCCCGTAACGTTAAACCCGCGATTAAAATGCATTGCGTAAAATCGAGTGGAACCCAGCCCGCTTGCCATCGTCGACCCTCTTCCTCTTTCCAACTTCCGTCGTCCCTCGTTCCTCCTCGTCCTGGCACCACCGCTATCGCCCTCCCTCCGAAATTCGCTCGATCGTTCCCTGCCGGAGAATAAGTTACACGGTTGGCTCGAGGGTTGAAGAGAGGAAGGGAGGTTACTTACTTCCCGCAATAGCCCCGTATCAATCCAACTCGTGCCGTCGACGACGAGTGCATGTATAATCAACGGGAGTGCGTCGTCGTGAGGGACAATGGCGTTATCGGGCAGCCGGTATCGATGCTATCGTCACGAGAGTTCCACCCGATTGTGTGTGCCCTCGTGTATGTCCCGAGGGTTTCGGCCAATGACTCCGCGCGATCGCGTGCGCTCCCGTAATGAGAGCGTAAAACGGAAATTTTACGAGACCTTCGACTTTTCGCGATTGATCCCTCGTTTCGCGAATTAGAGCTGAAGATTCGTAGGCGGTCGCACTTTGTACATCGAGAATGTGAGGGTGGGTGGATTATTTATTCGCTACTTCGATGGAACTGTTACGCGAAGGATGTTCAAGTTCGCGATTCAGATAATAACGGATCCGGTTTGAGAAAAGTAAGGTGTTTTATTGAGAGTGGTGTTCTTTTTTTTTATGTAAGACTGTTCTGTGTCAGTGCTGTAGTAATTTTGTTTTTGAGCCCTTGGTGGACCTCTATTTAAGGACTTTGCTGCTCCTCGGGAGCAGCCAATAAGAGGAGGGGATCTGAAGGCGGCCGAATGTCGCGTGCAAAAGAAGAAAACAAAAGGGAAAGCGATTTATGATCGTTTTTCGGTCGGAATGGCGCGCATGGAGGACACTCGTCTATTCCATGTTCTTAAATTTAGAAACGATGGCATAACAGCGCGTCAAAAGTAAGAGTAAAAGAGTGTCGCAGAAGGGACAGTTGGGTTTTGAAAAGCGCACGGTAATCCTTTTCACGAAATTATGTAAAATTAAATTTTATTCCATTCGAGTCGCGCTCCTAGTAAGATAATTTATACGAGCCTCGTTCTACGTACACTTCGTTCCACCCTGGTAAAAATTCTCACCTGGGTCATAGCGTTCAACGATCGCTCACAAAAACGCGAACGTGCAAAGAATAGCTTCATACGTTCCCGCGCGATCCTTTCCCGCCGCTTTCAACGAAACTGTTTCACTCTAATGCCATAATCTTCGCTGTAAAGGGAGAAAGGATTTTTCCCCGAAACAATAAGACGTCGATAAAACCCGATTACAGAGGCGCCTGACGAAATTCCTTCCGCCTCGAAGCACCGCGCGCGTGCCATGAGAAATGCGCAACGACCAACATTTGGCCGCGAGGACTTTGGCCAGTACAGCAAAAGCGATGCGACAAGCGCGAAACAGCCCAATGTTCCATCGATATGAACTTCGTCCAAGCGCTTCACCGCGTAGCGATGAAAATCTCGCGAGCTTAATTATATTCCCAACTGACAATAATTCATCCCCGTTTCCACTGCTCGCGTGACGTACAATTCAAAGGGCGAACCTTTTAAATGACCAAAACGCGCGGGGAACAAAGTCGGGGGGGGGGGGAGGGGCGACCGTGTGCTCGCATGTGATGCTTTCGAGGGTGGCACGTGCGCGTTCGCATGCGCATAACGCTCTCTTCCCCCTGTTACCGTGTATACAACGTATTTACAAAACGTATCTTTGATTTAACAGGCCGAGGCTATAATCGGTTTAACGAAATCGGGTTATCGAGTCGATTTATCCTGGAATCGGGAAGCTTTTTCTTTGATTACTACGATGTGGCGACTATCACCGTCCCACCCTCCCACGCGTTCCTGCGAACCCTCCAGTTTCATCTCTCGGTTTTTTTTTCAGTGTTTTTTAACATTTTTTTTCTCTCTCTCCCCTGTTACCATCATTGTCCACGTCCTCGATCCCTCTGCACGCTTCCTCTCGCTCTCGAAACCCTTACGCCCTACCCCACTTTTGCACCCTCCGTGTTCGCGTCGCGTTGCGGAAGGGCCATTAATAACAGCGCTAACAATTTCGATCGTCAACGCCGGTAATAATCTTGTTCCATTTAATACCGCATCAAAAAGCTAGCTATAGAGGGGATTAAAATTTTACGGGCCCGCGATTCGTATTTATTCCCCCGGATCCATAGCGCCGAAGCGCCAAAATTCTTCGGCGTCCAATTAATCGTCACGAGCGACCGAGTGCAAGCGTGTGCAAACGCACGCGAGTGGGTGGAGCGCGTTTTAATTAACGGCCTACGTCGCCGTACCTTCGCCATCCCCGCGTGCTACGCGAAGGAATGATCTTTGTAGTTGGCGTTTCGAAATCGTTTGAAATCTTAGCTTCCGGAGACATGACAAGAGCAATAGTGAAAGGAGTAGGTTGCAATTTTTTGACTCGCGAATTGAGAAGTGTATGTAAGAGGGTAAACATCGTATGGCAACAGGACAACGAAGAATACATGGATGATAAATATTCGAAGCTATCTAGAATTTTACGAACCACGCGTATCACATCGGACGCACCCATTAGGATCCATGTGAAACTTCACGATAATGCACTTAACGAAGATTATCTCGCGACGAACAGTACGCCAGGCGAGCTGAGGGTGTGACGAGCGAGCGGGGAACGAGGTGAGCGCGATCGGCGTTTGGCCCGTTTAATGTACCGAATGTCCCTGGTTAGCAGTTAAAAAGCCAATTGGCCGATATGATTTTTCGTACTCGTTCTCGACGCGCCAACTACACCCAACCGAGTCAGCCTTTCGGTGCAGGCGTACGCGAACGTGCCACCACTACCACCGGGACTCTCTCCCGATTATCCCCCGGACTTTTGCCCACCGTTGTGTTATGCGGGATATGTCGGTAATGTCGCTCGTAACTTGGAAATGGTAAGAGGGCTCTGGAGCCCTATTTTTCGCGCTACCACCAGGAAATTCCACTGGGTGTTGGGATATCTCCTTTCTACCCGTCTCCTTCCCTCTTGTTCCTTTCTTCTCCATTCTTCTCTCGTTCTCTCTCTCTCTCTCTCTCTCTCTCTCTCTCTCTATCCATCCCTTTCTCACCGTCTCACCTCTCCATTCTACTTCCTTCTCTTTCCACCCTTTTCACCTTTTCCATGTCCTCTTCTCCCTCTTCGACCCTCGTCCCTCCTTCTCTCCCTCGACGCATCTCCCCACGTTCTTCTTCTATCTCCAACCATTGGCATGCGCACAGCCTCCGCGAGACGATACCCAGAGCTCGCTCTTTTTCGCTTCTCTTGCCTCATCCTTCTCTCTCATACCTCATCCTCGCTCCACTACATCCTCTCTTTCTCGTGCTTCATCCCAATCCTCTTCCACCGGACCACCCCCTCTATCCATGGACTCCTGGCGCGCGACACCACCGATCCCACCCCATGGGCCAGCGCATTTACACATATGTTTATCGCAACTTTCCGCAGTCCGGCGGATCGGGACCGATAATGTATGTAACGTGGCAAATCGCGACCATAAAACTACCGTGGCTCGACTACCTCCCTCCTCTCCCGTTCGCACGATCCACCGGGGAACCGTCAGCGCGCCAACCCATTATATCATTGTATCCCCCATCGAACGATTCTCCTCGATTTACATATCGTCCCAACCGCTCTCTCGCGCGCGCGCGCTCACTCACTACATTCTCTGCTTACCGAAGTCGCGCGTTCATATTTTCTGAGTATCTTCTGGATACCTTCATCCCTTCGAGCGTGCGGAGAGCGCATTTACGTAACAGGTGGAAGAGAAACTTATCGTTCCACGCTGCGTACTATCGTCGGAGACTTCACTTTGACATCCAAACTACACGCAGGCACACCTTTCTATTAACCCTTTCGCAACCAGCTTGGGTTAGAACCGGAATTTACAAAATACTTCACAGTTGCTAGCTCCGGTTATATCCGACACACAATAATTTCCAATAAACAACGCAAAAGGAACATTCCCTTTTTCGATACATTCTTAAATCATCCTTGATTCGATTCATCCTGCAGTTCCGACGAAATCCTCTTAGGTTTTAGACGGATACGTTGTGAGCTGAAAAACCACGAGGCACTCTTAATGCGTACGGTGCGCACTAATGGCAGGAGGGCTTGCCCGGTAGATGCGCACTGATGCCCAGTGCGAAAGGGTTAATTCGATGTTGCAAACGCCCGTTGAGCTCTTTGCTTTTCCTTTTTCTCGTTCTCGCCGGCGCGCTTCTTATCGGGCACCGCGTGCCGGCTATCGTGAAACTAGTACGGACAAGGGTACTATCGTGTTAAGTAAGTGTGGTTATTAGCGCGTGTAAGTCCCCGTGTAAGCCGCGTTATTGAATAACGCGAGGGAGCTTGTTCCACGCTTGCTTATCGTATCGTCCGACGAGATCTCGATCGTGCTCGCGTTAAATTTACTCGTTCCTTCGCTAATTGGTCATGCCTGAGACTTATTTCTATGGGGATTGTATACAATAAGAATTCGGGAGAATGCGTCGCTTTACTTCGGTTGCTTGCAGGTTTTAGGCACGACTGTAAAAGGAGTGACTTATTTTAGAATTTTATTCACGAGCAGAAGCATTCCGCTTCAGCATTTTCATCGTCGAGTTCCCCCACCTGATTCCTCTTTCCATTCCACGACACTCTCGACGTAGTGAGGAAAAGAAGAAAAGACAACGGCAATGTGAACGTGTAGTCCTGCGGGGCAAACCAAGAGCATCCATTGATGTTTGTTTATCCGCGCCCTAGAACCCAAGTAGAAACGTAGCACGCTATTCGCGCGAGAGATGAGGATATTGCGAGCCGTTTAGTTCAATTTCTTCTGACCACGAAAGAAAGAAAGAATTGAGATTCATTCGAGGCAAGAGATGCGGACGTAAAAGCGCATCTTTCTTCTGGCATTGTTTGCCTAATTAAAAGTCCGCGGTAACGAAGCTCCATGTTATTCGAGAAATTACACGTGGAATGGAGAAACGAGAGCAACCTATTCCTTCTGTCTCATATCTTGAATGCACCGAAGCAAAGTAAGAGGTATATTTAGATCGGTCGACTTCTATGATATCCGGAATACCATTTGATTAACCGCATAACAGAAAAGGAGCAGCGTAGTTTTAACGATGATGATCAGTTCACCGATAAGCTTCGTATGCACACGCTCCAGAACCGTCTACTTAGAAATGAAGAGCGCATGTTTTGACGGCATTAAATGACAGCCACTCAACTGACAAGACCAGTGCTGTTGATTTCTGATCGTCATGTAGAATCGCTCGTGTGTGCAGCTGCATGCACACCTTTCCCATAGTAGCCGGCGACAGCGACAAAAATGAAAACGACGTTTGAATGAAATATTATCAATACGATTTTTAATCAAAAACTGTCATGAACGGTAACGCTCATTAATGCGGAAAAACGCGCGGGGATACGAATGACCGAAGCAACGTCGGTCACTTGGCACATCAGTTATCATTAATTGGAACTCAATGACCGCATTTCAAAGAAACCGCCGAAGCGTTTCCCAATGAGAACATCGATCCTGCTGCTTTTTCGAAACGCATACGGAGTATTGCCCAATTTCGTTGGAAAGTATTATCGACATTTCTCGTAACGTCCCTCTACAATCTCCACATTATCCGACGCGATCGTAAAGAGAAAATACGACGGAAAGTGAACGAGCGAGCGTAAAAAAGTATCGCTTTCACTCGTTTATCGCGGCTTACCGCGTGAACACGCGCTTTCGCATCCTATGAGTGCGGCGCTTCCTCCACAGCTAAGGGAAGAACGGGATTAAGAGAGAAAAAGTGTAGAGAGGAGAGCCACTTGCTATTCCTTTGTAAACATCTCGAGCACCTCGCAGATCCCCCTGGCGAGGTACGGCGCACTCTGTTGACGTTAAGGTCGTACCGTAAAATACTACTATTTGTCTGTGTATATTCGGTGAACCGAGAATAGATACCGATTCACGTCCCAGGAATTTCACCTGAAAACCTAGAATCCAGAGTTACCGGGGTTCTATATCACGAATGCGGCGCCGACGTCCCGACGCGCCTCTTCCCTTATTAACTCTTACAAAAGGATTCCTCGACGAGACACCAATGAGACTCCCTTGTAAGAGGGTGCCACGTTACATCGAGTCTATCGAAATAATATCTTTCATTTCGCGGCGCTTATTGCGAGAGCGCACCTACCGACGTGAGAATAAATGCGCACGGCTAAAAGGAAGCACGAATAAACTATTGCAAGATTTAGGCATAGAGATTAGGCGATTGACACACCTAAAAACATTTCCTTTTCAAACGAAGCAACTCTTGGCTCGAAACAGAGCACGAGGCATTAAATGCGCTTCTCTTCTCGATTCGACGAGGGAGACTCGATGTGTAAAAGATAATATTCATAAACACTGCTCTCCTGGAATGGGATGAAATCAACGTAGCAAAGGACTGGTCGTAAGTCCAAAATATTGCAGCATTCCGTTTTCCAGAATGAATGCATTGAAATGTCCATTGAACTTCTTTAGCTCCTTTTAAAGAGCGTCGATTCGAAATTCGCGATCAAAGGCGCGCATACTCGCCCGCCCTGACGCTTGACACGGAACGATCGTTTCCTCGAATGTTTTAATTAGAAGAATTATAAAACTGCTAACCGTTGCCGGTCATAAGCGGGCCGTAGAACACGCGCGGTTCCGCTCTCGCGGATATATGCACGCGTCCCGGCATCCACGTCAAAATCTCGCGACCGAGCAAGATTTAATGCGAAAAATAAATTGCCGGGGATACACTGGCGCGGACGCAAATTGCGAGCCGGCGCGTCGCATATATCTGCCGCACTCTCTAATAACATTCAACAAACGCACATTTCAAACGCGCCGCGCGCGACGCGGTTCCGGGCTGCGCGTCCTCCTCTTCAGCCGCGCGCGGAATATTCATGAAATATTTGTTATAGGTTAATAAGCGATTAATCTAATGCCCACCTCCGTTCCCTACGTGGGACAGTGGACCCACGTACACCCCGTGAATTCTGAATCATATTTCCCATTATACATACGCGCATGGTTATCAATGTTTTCGTTCCATTATCACCGACCGCGCGCACGATAAGGCCGTTCCACGTTTACGGAGCACAGAAGGTTGCGCAACCGAGCTTTCGAATATTCACGGGCTTTCCGACTGTTACGGACCCCATCCGTTTCACTCGCTCTTTTTCCTCATTAACGTTAATTGGATATATACCATAGACGCGTTAAAAAATCATATAAACGCCCGGTGAATCCTAGCGTGAGAGCGCGTGCGGAATCCTGGAAAGCGTGTCGTGGAAAGGGATAGGAACACTTTCCGAATTTATGATGCCCACGTGGACGCTCGAATTTTCGATATCAGGTTTAAGTGGTGTCTCTTACAGCTGAGAGATATTGAGAATCGAATGGTTGGTAATTTTAACCCACCGGTCGCTTAGAAATCATCATTTTACAATGTAACTATTACCTTGGTAACGCTTCGGATGTGCTCGAGAAATTCGATTCTCGGGCATTTCGAATCGAAAAATCTTCATAGGACAATCCATGCTCTCGTAAATATCTATAATCCACGAAGATTCCGCGTTTCCATGGGCAATCGGCATCTCGGGAAATCGTAAGATGATATCCCAATTTAGATTCGATTATCGAAAGGGCGAGTCAGCTTCTTCCGCGCAGCCGAGAGCGCAAATATATTTTTCATACCCTTGAATTTTCCTTTTTCTTTTTTTTTTTTTGTTAACATATGATCTTTTAAATTGCGATAAATTTCTGATGATTTTACTGAGAGTCATCGCTGACCACCATGGCAGTCAACGTGTTAACACAGTTTCAAATCTTGTGGAAGCTAAATAATCGAGCCGGCGCTTTCGGGAAGAACAGCTTGCGACCAGGTGAAGTTCTCACAGAAGTTTTCACCGCGTCTTTGCCACTCTTCACGATAACCGCATAAGTTATGATTGGACGAACGAACCCGTTTCGCGCAAACCTAAAAAAGCGTACCATTTACTAAGTTTCTCCTTTTTTCTATCCTTCGTCCATTTGCAGGTCGTAGTCCATTAGAATAGAAGAGGTAAGAGCACAAGGAGGAGAAGAAGAAGAAGAAGAAAGAAAACTCGATAAGAAGCAAACCAATTTCCGCGAAACTTTGTACACGCCTATAAAATTCTAATGAGATCGACCGTCAAATCGCGGCCCTCTTCTTTTCTACCGTGCCCCTCTTGCTCGTCGTCTCCCTCAGCTTCTTCCCTCTCAGCTCGTAGAACTAGCCCGAGGAAGATTCTAATTACCCTCGCAATCTCTCACGATAATCTGTGCGTAGCGTGGAATTTCTCGAGGAAATCTCGTTTCGGCAGACTTTCTCGCTTCCCGTGGTCCTTCGTCGAGAGAGCCTTCCTTTCCTCGCCTTTTTATTTCACAAGGATACGCGTCCTCGCTCTCGATCCGCGCGCCGAGCGGAGGAAGATGGTTTACGAAAAATTGCAAAAGACACGTCGAACCTTGAAATTAGCTCTTGAAATGAAATCTCGAGAAGCGGGACGGCGCGTAACGAGAGAAAAGGTTACTGCACCGACGAAAATATAACGATCGTCTCTTCATTCGAATACGCCACGTAATATCGTTCACGAAGCTGTGCAATTACAGAGGACGCGCGCTCTCGATAAAAACAATAGGAGATAACGACGGAAGCAAATTCACTTCGTGCTTACCACCCCAAAGCGACAGTCCCGTCGATTCAATTACATCGCGATTCGCGGAACGATCTCGACTACGCGTATCTCCGTTCCCCTTTCGGTTCAATTTTCGTCTCCCTCTTGGGCAACGCTAGGACGCGATCGAAATCGGTTTCGTGCGGCTTCCTTCGCCATTCTTTTTAGGAACGTGTGCGCGAACGAAGGTCTCCTCTCTTGGCTCACATCTATGCATCTCTCTACTCGGAGCGCAGTCGAGAAGCATAAATTCACAAGTTGCGAGATACACAGTTTACGTGTGCGGTACTCGAAACTAAGCACTGTTTTCAGCCCCGCGTACCTACTACTAATTTACTCGAAAGCGGAATATATACACGGGAGGGCCATCCTCGAGTTTAATGTTAACTTTCGCCCTTCCTCGGCGCGCCGAGATTTGCCCAAGGAAATGCGTTCTCTTAAAAGAGACTTAATATCCACTGTCCCGGCCTGCGCGCGAACGTCAGCGCGAATTAAGTTTGGAAATTCGCGCACCCGCGCGAATTTCTTGTGTAAACGAGTCGCGGGTGCAGTCTCGGTCGCTTCTTCGCCGTGCGGATGCGAGAAGGCACGGAGAGAAGGAGAAGAAATGCGCGCGAGAAGGACGCGGTTCCTTATGGTGATGCACTGACGAGAAAATGTGTCCATTGGGCTTTAAGGGATGCTGGAAAGAGAGAAACGCGTTTCACGATGCTCGAGAGTTACGTTTGATCGTCGAGAGATGCGAAGGAGCGCGGTGGCTCCGTTATTTCTCCCGCGCGGTATGTCGCCGATGCACGGTAAATAAGCAAATATTGATCATTTCTCGAAAGAGTATGCGAGCGAGAGTCGACCTAAAAAGTGAATATTCTCGTCAACGTGATATTTCCAAGGAATAAAAATCAAACAAAGACGCGATCTTAACCCTCGTCGAGCGAATACAAAGGGCGGTTGGGGTACTTTTTTATAACATTGAAACTTAGTGGATCTGTGAAGTCCTCACCCTGAAGATAATCCAACATATTGGATGTAAATAATTTATATAAATAATTGAAAAATTGTAATAGACTGAAATTTATTATACAGTCAAACCTGTCTTTATGCGGTTCTTTTTTGTGCGATCTTTCCATTTACCGCGTAAAAAAGGGCTCTTTGAAATGCGTTACAAACGAAAAAAAACTTGTGAAGTTACGCGATATGTTCCTTTATGCGATTTCTTTTACACGGTCCCTATTCCTCGCGCAAAAACAGGTTTCCAAATTCGAATTTAACTTACTGCTACGTTCAAAGGATGAATATCGTGTCGCATTTCCGCCCGATTAATATCCGACGAAAGCACAAGCTCGATCCTATCGAGAGGAGATAGCAAGACCTTAGAATTTGGTATTATGAAACAGCCAGTATCTCGAGGCGCACAGTTAACGTCATTTCTATGGTCCTAACCCAAACTTTACTGCGAGGACTCTGATCGGGCCGGCTGGTGGCACCGCAGCCATCCCCTGCTCAGCTTTATCGCCACCCTCTCACGCCCGAAGCGTATCCTAACAATGTCCGTGCCCGCTATTAGCGGTATAAGCCACGCCACCTCGTCCTCCTCCAAACCGTCGGCACTCCGCCTCGCAACGTCTTTCACCGAGCGGCACGCTGCCAAAAAGACACCAAAGGGAAGACTCGTCGATTATCTACGGCCAGCCTCCTCGCACACGCGCGAAAATCGACCGCGTAAGCTCGGAATCCAACGTGATCAGGACTAAGTGTAAAAGCCTTGTGTTACCATGAAAGAGACCACCTGCCGAATCTTCCACGGACTTCACGTGCTGGAAAATCAAACGACGCGCAAGATAACCAGACAGATATCTTCCACAATCGGCATCATAAATTCGGCTTTCCGAATTACTCCACTCCGTGGATAAATCTTAATTCTCTGTTCTCCACTCGCATCCGAATTCAGCGCGCGACTCGAAAGGTGCACCGAGCGAATTTAACTACAATTTCTGGGAGTATTTTTTATGCCATGCAAAAACTTCCTTTTATGAGATATTTAGCAAAAAAGTTAAAAAAAAGGATACTTATTTAGTTTAATGTCTTTACGTTCGATTGACTTGATATTGACATATGTATATTATGAAGATTATTGCGCTGAACAGTATGGATCGGCATAATGTTTTGTTGTCGTAATCGTGCCGAATCTTCTCCACCGATTCAAAATTCCCGCGCGTTCTTCTCGGCTCTCGTTCGTTGATAGCGCGCTCCTTTCCGACGATCGCGAGCAAACCGACGAGGACTCTCGAATTCACGAAAGCGAGAACGCACGGCGCACCGATGAATTTTGATTTCCCGCGTGTTTCTCTCGGCAAACGGTGCCGCGCCATCCGCTGGCATCTGCCGTATGTTTTATTAATGCGGCCGATTTCGCGCGCGGAGTGGAGGGCTTGGGGCAAGAGGAGATGGCGGCTCGTAACGTACCGCGAATCGTCATCGATGCAGATAAGTTGAATCGCGCGGTTAATTTATGGACAAAGCTGGCTGCATCGATGAGCGCTTTTTCGAATTAACCATCCGTGCGCGACCCTCGTCCCCTACGGCTCTCACCTCCTCTCCTACTCTCGAATCCCCAACCGCGTGGGCATTATCGTTTATCGGTAGCGATATGTAATTTTACGAACGGATCCTCCCTTGCCCCGGCCAAATTTGCAGGCTGTTCATTACGCGACACAATATTACAGCGAAGCTTTCGAAAATTTAAACCGTCCACATCCTCGAGCCACCGTGGAAGCTAGTATTACAAAAGGAGAAGGCACGGAATGCGTACCTCGGCTACATTCCTCTCTGCGCGATTACCGCGCATACCCCCGTGCAAATTTAAATATTATTCGTAGGGGTGGTAGGAGAATTCGAAGTGCCTGCGCCAGTCATTAGGGCGGAAAGAATTTAATTACGGCTGTTCGAAGACCTTCCACCCAGGCGCACCAGCACCCAGAATGGGAAAAGATGTCGACACTCCCACGGCTTAAAATTAATCCCGCGAAAATCTTTTCCACCGGAAAATCCTCACATACTTGACTAACATTCCGCGCACAGTTTCACGAAGTAATCACGAGCAAGATTTTTTAAAGCTCGCCTGGCCTACTACGTCCGTGCCATAATCCGGTGCTCGATTGAAGGTAATTCGTTGAGCGATTCTTTCGAATTTGCGCGACTAGTAGTGGAACTAATTCTATTGGACTTCGTGAGAGCACCCAAGCATTACCAAGCGTAATTTTACAACGTGGTCCACAAGATGTCGCAAAAGTTTCGTTCTTTTCTACGAAAACGCAAAACGTCGACGAAGATAAGAACAGACTGAAAAGTGCTAACACCGATGCCAATAAGAATCCAACGGATCTCGTTATTACTTACCGGACAGTGAAAGCAGCTCGGGTTATGTCAGCAGGTCCAATATCAAAGCAGCCGATCCATCTACCGTCGAAGGACGAGCTGACCCTCTGCTTGCTTGGTGCTCCGAGTGCGAGAGACTCCGGAAGGAAAAAGGTGAACTCGATACGAGATACGCGGACCCGCTCGAGTCGGCTTTCTAGCGAGCTTCGAGACTACCGACAATTCTCAGCTTTTCGCGCGAAGACGGCACGAAGAAGCGGCAGAAGGTGAGTCGGAACTTCTCTCCGAGCTTCTCAAAAAGAAACTAGTGACGACCGTGTTCTATCAAGACGCGTGGTGGTCACCCACGCGAACTCACTACCATCGAACCCTCTTAACAGGTAGATCGAGATTGATTTTGACTAACCGACGGCACTCGAAAAAGTCTTCGTCCCAGAAGCGTGGGGAGCGGTACCGCTTAGAAAATCGTTTCTATTCGCTTACCGCACGCGCGGCGTGCGCGCCTGCTAATTACCACGAGCTTTTATCCGATCTCTCTCCGAACTTTCTTCCCTCTTCCTCGCTCAATTTACGCTCGAGAGCTCGTCGTCTGATCGCGAATTACAATCAGTTGCGATCAGGAGAGCTTTATCGCGATCGGCACGACGTCACTGAGTAACGCTGTTAAATAAATAGACGCCGGGATACTCTGAGTATAGACGAACGTGAACGAAGAAACTGGATAGATCGTACAGGTCTCCGCGTTACGACGACGTCGCGACGACTGGCGGACGCAGACTGACTCGGCCGTTGTACTCCGCAGCCCCGGTACACTCGGCGTGAGCGCCGCGACGCTGGACGTCCCGACGTCGTGCGTCGGGGGCGCTCACGCTCGCTTGCCTCTCTCTCTCTCTCTCTCCCTCTCTCTCTCTCTCCCTCTCTCTATCGTAGAGTTTCGGCGCGCGCGAGCCACCCACCCCGGCTTTCTCACCACCGTGGTTTTCGACGGCGCACGATGTACTCGTCGTCGTCATGGGTATCCCGCGGGCGTCCACTAGCACACCGAGACGGACACAAACGCAAACACGTAATACACAGAGAGAAGAACTCAACATCGGGCGTCGCGTCGCCTTCTTTACCTCGCGCAACCCTTTTCGTCCGTCTACCAGCGAAGATGAAAGATAGCACGGACCATCGTCGAGTCTGCGAGCGAGTGGATAGGGCAGAGGAGAAGAAGGAGAAGGCGAGCTGGTGCACGACAATTCTGTAAGGTGTGTGTGTATGTTTGTTTGTGTGTGTGTGTGTGTGTGTCGAAGTGGGAGGATTGAAGAGCCCGAACAAAGGGGTGGGTGCCGAAAGCGGTGGCAGGAGGATGTCAAAGCGTAGGGGGTGAGACGGTGAAGGTGGAGGACCCTGGGATGGAATGTACGAGCGTGAAGCGCGCAAGGGATGCAACAGTTGCTCGTCTCGCGCCTCCTCTCCGTACTATCCGACGTCGGCGACGATCTTCGTGTTTCTCGGCGCCCCCGTTGCCCTCCGCTTCCACCTCTTTCTCATCCTCCCAACTTCTTCACCCCCTTCCGCAAATACACGGGAATATCTCTTCTCGATGTAACCCGAAGGATGCGCTTTCGGCTTACTATCCGCGATGAGATAAAACACGCTCCATAGAGCTTTCACGGGATTCGCGTGCCTCCTCGTGGTCTGTGCTTAAGAAGAAGGTTTCGAGAGCACTCCGCTGCTTTGGTTAAGTGACGTGGAAAGCGCTCGTCGTTACGAGGAAGCCCCTATAAGGAGAGCCTTACGTTATGTGCCATTTCAATCCGTAACTCCGTGTAATTAGTTTCCTCGAGTTATCTTTCGTCGCTTAAGCTCACTCTCGGTGCCTCTTCTACTTCTTAGTTTTTTCTTTTCTTCGTCCAGCTAGCTCGTGCCTTCAACGGTCTACGAGTCATTTTGCTCTCTTCTCGTTCGACCGTTCTCCTTCTCCGCCTTCTGCCATCTTCCAGCTTCTCCCATTGTTTCCTTCGTTTTGTCCACCGCGTTCCGTTAGAAACGCGAATTCATTCCGTCGTACGCTTCGCACCTTTGCTTAATAACAGCCTCGCGCTTTTTCCCCGTGTTTATCATTATTCCGCTCTCTTCTCATTCATTAGCTCCACCTTTCAGATCGAGATAGAACTTGTATCGTACCATTAATTCTCTCCGCGCAGCTCTTCTCGCAGTTTACGCGAAGCTTGTTCGTTATGCTTGTACTTGCGATCGAAAGCTTGAGGGAGGAGGAGAAAAGAAGAAGTGAGAAAGTTCTTAAGCGCGGAGGCATGCGAAAAGTCGGGAAAAATTATTCTCGAGGTTGAAACGTCACCCTGGGTTTAACCGCGTCCACAGAGACAGACGAATATTTGCCAAAGGAAGCCATCCTATTCTGTAAAGAAGAGATTAAAGAGCGTGTAAACAACCGCAGTATTTAAATACGCGAATCCGCCGAAGAATACGAGAAGACGCCACGTTTTACTGTACATTCGAATTGCCAGTGCTCCTCGATTCTTCCACTAATCCCTAGTTCTCAAGTATCCCGTTCGTCGAACGAAAACCACTCACCAAGATCTTGACCGATGCCGAATCACCGAATATCAAAACGCCTTACTCTCCTTTCTCGTAATTTATCCAACACGCGCGATCAATCGAGAAACGAGAACTTCATACGAAAGTTAAAAGCACGGTACCGAACGAAGCAAAGTGCAACAGTTCCGCGTGCAAAGTATCTTCTCATAGTTTCGGTCTACCCTTACGTAAACCCAGAAATCGATATAGGCCCGTCCCCTAGTCTCTCACCGAGTATCGATTAAATATCACGACCACCGTCAGGACAGGGCACGAGCGTTTCAACGGGGGTGGTCGGAGAAGAAGTTTGCGGCGAATAGGTGAAAGGAGTAGGGAAACAAGAGGTGGAGAAGACAAAGAGCTGGTAATGCGATCCCGTGGCGAGGGGCGCGACGATTACTCATCCCGCGTCGTCCTCCCTTGTCGTTCCTCAAAGTCGTTGGCGACGTTTGCATCCATCTTGCACCCCCACCCCTTCTCGCCTCACCACTCATAGCCAACCCTTATATGAGAAAACCCAGCGAAATGTCGAAAGGGGTGTTACGTCATATCGTTGACCTTGACGAGTACGCGAGCCTCGTCGCGATGCTTTCACTCGGCTCATGGGCTATCTTCGCGAGAAATGACACGTCGCGAATGTCGGAGATGGAGATAGGATTGTGTGAGTGGAA
This sequence comes from Tiphia femorata, assembly GCA_944319695.1. Taxonomy (NCBI): domain Eukaryota; kingdom Metazoa; phylum Arthropoda; class Insecta; order Hymenoptera; family Tiphiidae; genus Tiphia; species Tiphia femorata. Next base: position 5,555,858 of record OX090904.1, read on the forward strand.
ACTCGACGAAGGAGGATGAAACAAGCGGAGAGAAAGAGACGCGACAAGTACGGCCCATGGCTCCTTTGTCTTCCAAGCTGAGAAAGTTTTATGGATATTGCACGCCTATGTGAAATTGTCGCGAATAATGACGCGGAAGGGTCGTTATCAGAAACTAGTCGGGCTATCCTGTGAACACTGGATGTGTGGTATTTTATTTCTCTTGCGATTAATGCAAGACAGAATGTTCATCGGTCTTGGAATGTTATTGCAGAAGAGTGTTGGGTCGATTGGAGAATTCTTGCCGGTTTTCCAGTAGCCTGGTATTCAGTACGTAGTCAATAATCATTTTGTGGATAATTAGAGTGCTGATGTCTGAATACGTGGTCACCGTTCGAGACCGTATTTAGCTGTATACGCGAAGAACTTTGGAAACGTGATTGGCTGATATTATCTGACTTTGGCTTAACCTACCGTATATATATGTCAAAGGTAAGGCAAGATATATGTGATGCCGATACAAAACTGTTTTACTTAGTTCTTGTAACACGGTCTCCGATCTTAACACGTTGGCTGCTCGAAGTTTACATGTATTGCCCGTGACACCGCGTCATTCATTTTTTTTCTTTTTTTTTCTTAACTTAAAATAGTATCTAGTACACGTAAATTGAGGCGTACAACCATTTTTTAAGGATTTTACTGAGGGCCACCGATAACCCCCACGGCGGTGTCGCAAAATTGAGTGCCGGTCACCGGTGACCCCCACGGCAGACAACGTGTTAAACTGAGAAGATCATAATGTAGGATTGAGGAAATTATGCGTAAGCCACGAATGCACGCGTAGATGTGATAAGTACGGCGTGTAGAATCAGGAAATATATTTAACCTTTTTTTCTCCGTTCTCTTTTCCACTAAACACTTCGAATTATTACACCCAGCCAAAATTCGTACAATAATATTTCGTAAGTTTAGCTTCTTGCGGTAATTCGAGATATTCACGAACAATTAACAGTCTTATAAGCGGATATGGTCGCGGCCACACATATAGAGCCTGTATTTGGTAACAACAGCTTCCGCTCAATACCACCAAAAGACGAGCGACACTCGATTCTCTCGCGACGCGGTTCGTTTGCGCGAAACAAGTGCATTCTCCGGCACGCATCCACTTGCTCACTCTACCTATGTAGGTACGCACTTTGGCCGCAATTAGAGACCAAGCCTCAGGATCTTTGTGGTTAAGGTAGCATGGATCCGCAGTGCAAACAAACAAACGTTCGGAAGCAGATCGAGTTTCTCCACTCGGAGAGTAAAGGGAGCGCCAACCAACGATAGCTCCGGGAGATTTTGGAGGCAAGTGTAATACGCGTGCTAAATTGCAGAATGTCCGAACAGCTTTCGGAACAGTTACCACTGCCTCGAGTGTAAAACTAAGGAAGGTCTTCGGGCGGATGAAGTTGCTCCAAATCAAAATACTTTTCAATAAAGCGATGATTCGTTCTTGCAGATCCTACCAAATTTAGTCTGGTCTGCAAACGAAGTTCCTCAGCCGTGAGAGAAGGGCTTGTTCGAAGAGTCTCTGACGTTTCTATGGTTACGTACAACGTCGTTGACCTTGGCACAATGCAACGAGGCATTCTCCAGAGCCTCCTCCTCGCGAGTGGCCGAAACAAGAGGAGAAGGATTGCATGTTCGATCCTAAGGTCTCGAGGTATCTCAGAGGGGTGAGAAGGGTGGATGGAAAAGATTGTGAGGTGGCGGAGAAGCATCGGTGCGCGAATAAGAGCGGATAGCTCGATGTAACAGGATAGGAAGCATGCTGGATGCAACAGTTTTTGCTTATCCGGCGTGTCTACCCTCCACATTCGAGAAGCTCCACGACGTCTGCTCCACCGCCCCATGGACACGTAGGCACGAGAGAGAATCTCGCGAAAGAGAAGAGAAGATGAGAAGGAGAGGAAGACAAAAGGGAGAAAAACTGATCGACGACATCGTCTGCTCGCCCACGCCTGCCACGGTATTTGGACCAGCAGAGAAACGAAAGATGACTGGGAGAAAAGTGGAATGGAAGGACGGAGAGGGAAATATTGTTCTCGAGCATTTCTCTCCCAAGGGCACGCATTCTTCCAATGGAGAATTCGATTTGAGCACGTATCAGGCAGCTTTTTATGGACGCGACGGGTAGCAAGGGAGCTTTCGAATTTTTACGATGACTCATTTGCACGCGGCGTTGCCAGTGTCAGTACATTCGTAGTAGATCTAAACTAAATCTAAACTAGATCTAGTACTAAATTGTATCTTTTAGTACGTAAGTACGCAGCTTAAGAATCTAGTACCTTTATACCGAAGAGGATCGGTATAGATCAACCCTAGGTGCATATGGTTTTGAGCACCACGCGCACTAACCGTACCCCAGAACATCTTTTGTATTAAAAATATTGAGCAACGAAGAACTAAAAATATTACTTTAAATAATTTCCACTTCAGCTATTGGATTTGATTAAAACAGAGATTTCTTACTCTTCAGTGCTGAATCTGAAAATTGAGTACGAATCGACATCCTGGTGTAGTGCGAAAAAAATTGTTTGCACGACAGCTATTCCTCTATTTGAAACAAGGTCAAAGGAAGTCCAAGGAAGTTTTGTTCGCAAGAGTCACTTTCTCTTTAACGCTATTTCTACCAAAGGTGTCAAAAGACACCTTCTCAAATTGTATCTTAAATTTATTTTCCAAGTTGAATCATCTTTCCTCAATCACTTCTTTCACTATTCGTATATTATAATAGTTGTTAAATTAATTTACAGGTATCATTTTCCTGCAGTTCATCCTGAACACATAAAGACGCCTCTTGGTCGAAATAGGTATATACAAAATCCCGGTAGAAACAGTGTTAATCTGATTACAATCCCTGATCAAATTAGTCCGAAGATATTAGAGCGCGTGTCTAACTTCACGATTCAACGAGCAATCTGACGATGAAATATGTGGCAAGACATCCCATCGAAAGCTTCATAAACGCGAGGCAGTCGGCTGACTCGTTAGCACCATCGACCATATACGATCCGCTGCTAAATAAAGCAATGATTAATTCAACGAGACGGCACACCATGTACGCAACCCAGTATCCACCGCGCTAACGCCCTCGACGCGCCTCCCGCAGTTAAATCGTCAACATCGAACCGTCCGTCTCTCGTTTCGAGGTATCGACAATGCAATTTTCCCGCGCGTGGAAAAAGAGCCATAGCCGTGGCGGATGCAACAGTTGCTCATCCGACTCGTCACGCCGCACAGTGGGCAAAATGACTGATTTTTTGGACAAAAATCTACCGACAGTGCAATTCTCAACCGATTTCAAAATTTTTTTTTTTAAATTACTCGTGAAACATTGCTCTATAAGGTACTACTGCGCCATTTTAAGAAAGAAGCTGAAATTCAATATGGCGGACAAAAAATGAGCGACGATAGTATTGAATCCCTATCTAATGATACTTTCTTCTTATAATATTAAATATATTTACACTCAAATTGTTTTTCCGGTCGCTAAGCATGAATTTGAGATCAAACTTAAAGTTAAAAAATTAAAATAACATTTATTATAGAAGTTAGAAATGCTGAAACTTTACAAAATTTATTTTTACAACTTTACGCACAATTATTTTAAAATTTATCATATTTTAACATTAAATTTGTACAAAATAGCAGAATTTTGTTAGCTTGCTTCATAAATGTTTAAGTAATAAAACAATATTTAAGCCCTTATACCGCGTGAAGGTATCTGCTATTACAAGGGTACGGGTTTTTTTTTGTTTGCTTTGTTGTTGATTTTTAAATCTTTTTTTTTTCATTTTTTAAATGTTTATATTTTTTAACTGTTATATTTGTTATATTATGTGAAATTTGTTTCTATTTACATTAATTATATAATTTAAAATTTTTAGATTTTAAACTCCGTGTGTGTGTGTGTGTGTGTGTGTGTGTGTGTCGTGTACGTGTACGTGTCGAATGACTGCGTTTAACATTAAAATCAGGCATATGACTCAACTAAAAAATCTCTTATGTCGATAAGCATTTGGCAAACCTAGTGGTAAGCTGAGTACTGTATGTATTCTATCCTCCAGAAAGTTCATGCCGATTTCCGAAATCATTTAAAAAAGTGTTTCGCAGAAAAATGCAAGGGGTTCCGGTAGGACGGAATTTTTAAACTGCCTGAAAAATCTAGAAAGGTTGTGGAACAGAATGACACCTATCGAATTTAAAAAATGTATATCAAAATTTAAATGGGCTGCCCTTTAATAACCTTCAAAATCGGTACGAACTTTCCGAAAGACTCAATAGATATTTTGTACAAATTTAATGTTAATATATGATAAATTTTAATTAATTGTGCGTAAAGTTGTAAAAATAAATTTTGTAAAGTTTCAGCATTTCTAACTTCTATAATAAATGTTATTTTAATTTTTAACTTTAAGTTTGATCTCAAATTCATGCTTAGCGACCGGAAAAACAATTTGAGTGTAAATATATTTAATATTATAAGAAGAAAGTATCATTAGATAGGGATTCAATACTATCGTCGCTCATTTTTTGTCCGCCATATTGAATTTCAGCTTCTTTCTTAAAATGGCGCAGTAGTACCTTATAGAGCAATGTTTCACGAGTAATTTAAAAAAAAAATTTTTGAAATCGGTTGAGAATTGCACTGTCGGTAGATTTTTGTCCAAAAAATCAGTCATTTTGCCCACTGTGCGCCGTAGTCGTCGAGAGGGTCGCCGGACTCCACAGTCGTTGCCTTCGTGATCCTTGTCGCACGTATACAATGTAATGCGAGTTTCGATTCAGGACAGAAACCTCTCTACGCTTCTCCTGAAAATTCCATTCTCACGCGGGACCAGGGCCATCTTTAGTTACGTGGTGGCTCGTAGCACATTTGGTTTTGAGGGCCTCTTCACGAAAGTTACTGGTACTTCTTAACTCGATCAATGAATGGTTATTTCCCTTACACCATTGTTCATTATTGTACTAAAAATTGTAAGAAATTTAAGGATTTCATGATATATATAACTCTCCTTTGGCGTTCCAAGTGTTCGTCAGTCGGGGCCCCCTGGAACCCGGGGCCTTTGGCCCGAGCCCAGCAGACCTATGCGTAAAGATGGCCCTGCGCGGGCCATTGGTGCGGCTATTCGAGTGAGCTAAACCTAATCCTAAACCTAAACCTGCACTCACTCTTGTGCGCGACAGAAATATACGAGAAAGCTGTAAGATCTAAGGGAGTTTTCTCGTGGAAATATGGTGAAAGAAGTACGAGTCTTTTTTGAGGAAGATATGAAAGTAATCGCTGTCGCATTCCGAAGTGATAATTTTTAGATCGATGAAATAAAGAGAAGTGTAAACCGTGGTCGCGTGATACTAGGTGCTTTCCTTTTACAAGTGATCTGATATGATTTGATATTTTGTGATCTGAAATATTCACACCACTTCAGTAAGTGAATGGAACAAGCATGTATCAGATCGATCAGATCTGGCATTCATATTTCTCTTCTCCTCGTAATTGTTTCGTGGATTTAGGTTCGCGCCAGTTCGTACCAAAATATAAGTAACCTCAAAATTTGTATGTACCCTCACATTAGTTTGTATGATTGATAAGTCACTTCTTTGTTACAATCTGTGTTTATTAATTGCGCTGAAATTGCACAAGTGCAACGCGAAAATAAGCATCTCATAATTTTGAAAATAATTCCCTAGATGGACCAATAGGAAGCGAGTAACCGCAAGTGATACAAAAATGTCACCTACTGATCTTATTGTTAGTCCGTCGGAAGATCAGCAGCGGTAAGGGGGGAAGTGATCTGATCACTTCAGTTTAGCTAAAGGAACATGCTAGTTTCTGAACTCATGTGATCTGATCTGATCTGATCAAAGCGGTAAAAGGAAAGCACCTACAGTCGCACCTTTGCCAAGATAAATTTCTTCTACGAGGTATATTCCGCTATTAAAAAGAAAAAGAGAAAGAAAAATTCGATCTTACTAAACCGCAACGAACGACGTCTTTTTTTTATATATGTAAAAAAACATATTCACGTTTATTTGCATGCTGTTCCCACCGATTGCGTCGTTGGGGTGTTTCGTATTTCCGAGGATTACTCGCCTTGCGGGTGCAACTTTGGCGCGCAAATAGTTTTCCTTCCGCCGACGTGAAATCTCTTCCGGGTGGCGCCGTGCCATTTCCGAAATCCTACGGGAATGCGCGTGCGGCATCTTAGGATTCAACTTCGGACGGAGACGGTGCACAACGCTGAATATCGTCGTTGCAGACACAAAACGACGCCGACACACCGGAAGCCCATGTTTCCGGCGAGGACAGTAATTGTAGGTCGGTACTCGATCATTCCCTAAAATTCCTTGGTTTCAATGTTCCGTAGCCAATCATACTATCTCATCATTTCCTTCGACAATGTACAAACAGCTTACTACACGTTGGAAACGAATTGTTTCACGCGTCCAAGTTCCACCTCGCTTCGTCCTCAATGGAAATCGTCCAATTTACTCAACTACATTTTTCCCCATCTTATCAACGGAAAGGTCGTCCACTCACAAAAATATACCTTTCGCAAAATGGAAACTCTTCGGAAGATCCTCCAGTGACCTGACATTAAAACCCACTTTCGAATCGCGAACTATTCTCGAACGGGCCGAAATAAGGGCAGTTTCGAAAACGAGCCCCGAGAGAGCGGAGGACGTTTCTACGTTCTAGCGCACCAGCTACCCAGCACCGAGCTCGCCGAGCGTATCTTCACCAACATTGACTCTAGCGAACTGTGAGCACCTCGGGACGTAGTCCCAAGGGATCGATTTGTAAACGAGTTGTACTCGTTAATGCGCCCGTAATGCATCGCGCACCTGGCAAAACGCGCGAATTACGTGGCCCGTAGTAGTGCATCGGCGAAAAAAAAGGGGAGTCGCGCGCGTGTTTCAACGACGTGGGGTGTAGAAGTTAAAAAGGTGGAAGGTGAAATGAGCACGGTAGATTCGGAAGATAGAGCTGGATGGAAGAAAGTGGAGGTGTGTGGCGTTTGGAACATGCGTAGTCAACTGATTGTGCGAAGATTACTTACGTGGGCGGCGGTGGTTCGATCGATATACGCGAAACGCGCCGGAAACTGACCCCATAACGCTAATGCGATTCTCTCTGCCCGCCACCAACGCCACCACCGCCCACCACGTCGACGTCTCGTGCCCTTCGAATTTCTCTGCGACCACAACTGCCGCAACCATTCCCCGCTGGATTTATGTTCATTAGACGTTGCCCAGGCGCAAGGTTCGCGCGATTGATCGCGAATCGGCACAAGAAGGCGTTTGATAAGCGGATAGGATTGATAGATGGAATTTGGAGGGTGGAACGTGTCTACGACGCATGCCGAAATTTCGTGGATATAAGATAAAGATAATAGAAAGACTAAAGCATGAGATCTGAAGATTCGATAAAAAATATTACCGAGATAAGAAGTTTGCGTTTGGTTAATACGAATCACGGAGTTATTGACGCTGATTTGAATAAGAAAGTAATCGGTTACTTGTGGAAAGTTGATTGCCAAGAAAAAGGAAATAATAGAAATGCGAAGACTATGAAAAGAAAATTAATTAAACCATCTCAATTATTATGGAATTCGCTGGGAGGCAATGTGACTGGTAATTGGAAAACTCGACGCGAAGAAATCACTTTCGTAATTTGCACAAGCGTATTCAGCTTATTTCTCGCTGTTGCTAAGGGTTAATCGGCGAGATCATCGAACGTACTTGGGAATGTGTCTCTCCGTTATCTCGGGGATTTCACGTATAATGGATTGTAATTCGAGTAATTGTGGATGGATGCCCTCACAGGAATATTTCTGTTCAAGAATACCTCCAGACATTGGCACCTTGTCTACGAGATAATCAAGCGCAGAGAAGCGACACGAGGATTGGCGACGAATGATAAAATTCTCTTGAATCGAGAAAATCTCTGGAGTATTCGTACTTCTTTCTCGTACTCTTTCGTTGCCATTTTCGAACGTCGATGCCCGTAAAAATAACACGTACATTTGCCCAATATCGATATGATAAATTGAACGGATCGTCGAGGGTTGTGTCGCGTAGACATCGATAGGCCCCTTTCAATCGGCGGGTGATATACGTAACAGCAAGAGCTAATCCAAATTAGTGGCATCTACCCGCTACGTCCTGGATTACACGGGCAAGCGTTCAACCTATCTACAAGATATTCACGCGTAACTGGTGACCAAAGAATAGACGTTGCCCTGTTTCCACCATCGTTGCGCAACCCACCACCAATTTCTAACACAAACTAGCGGACCTGTCTCCACCTACTCCACCACACGTGGCTAGATTACATTACAAGCTCTTGAATAATAATCCACCGTGGCGTTGTCCAACGTTGTCCTCGCTCCCGGTGAAAATGGCATTCGCGAAATGGCGGAAACAATTTCGCGCGTCCGCCTGAATTTTCCGCGGCCCCGAAAGATTTTCATCCTCGCCGCGCCCATCGAATTTCCGTGCCGCTAACGGAGTTTTATGCGGCTCCACAGTTTACGGCTCGTTCGTCGCCCATTTCGGCCACGATGCACATTCGTCCTCAGAATTAAATAGCAGACGCGTGTGCTCGTTTCGTCGCGACAGGGATGGGTTGTCACTGTCGATGGGCAATTTTCTATTTCGTATTCCGATATTTATCGTTCCTCCATTTAGGAGATTTTTCGACGAAGCGTCTCAAGTTCGATTTATAATTGAATAAAATTGCGTCAAGTCTGCGCGAGAGTTTTTTTTGTCGAATAAGTTGGCATCCCGTTGTTCGTCCAACTGTGTTCCGTTCAATTAATAGATATCACCGTCGCACGTTGGCAAACAGTTACCCAAGTGAAGACCGTACTAATTGTTACGAAGTCTGTGGCCACGGAGTGGCCATTGGAAATTTGTCAAATTCAGGTAACTTAGTGCCCGTTAGTGTACCAAGGAAGGCAGATGTTTCTGAGCGTCCAAAGTTACGATCCACGTTCAAGATGTGGCTTCTGTCTTGCGCCGTTTCACAGTACCTGCTAGAAGCTTTTTTTTCCGAATGACACGGGGTAGTCAGCGTCGACTGAAATACGCCCAGGTGTGCCCTTTTACGAGTCTGAAAATACTTCGTATTAAAATTCCTATTTAACGCAGCCACTGAATTGAGATTCTCCTAGAACCATTTTGTCATTAACAAATTCTCTTACTGCGACGTAATTCGCAACATACTCTCTTCAATATCCAGTCCACGCACATCGTATGTACGCTTAATCGAATTGCTCGTATGAACGAGCCAAACTCCATCAAAGCATCCCATTTATGTGCGTCAAAGGAAAGTACCTGTCGTGCATTTCGTTTCGTTTCAGAAGCATCGATAACGTCCACTACAGAATATCGAAGTTCCATGGACTTTCACCGACTTCCTACGATATTAATGCTCACCATCTTTCCATTATAAATATCGTCAATTTACTTTCACGACGGGCAACATTAATCGGCCGATAGGCGGATAGGCGATTCTAAAGAAAATTTCTCGAATTCTCGAGCATTTTGGTAAATCGATTAACCCGCCCCATGACGTATCTAACGAACGGACCGCTATAAATAAAATTTCTCGAATCCTCGAGCATTTTGATAAATCGATTAACCCGCCACACGACGTAGCTCACGCGAAGTTACTCTAAAGAAAGTTTCTCGAATCCTCGAGCATTTTGGTAAATCGATTAACCCGCCCCACGACGTATCTGACGTCGCCGTTCGGGAGCCGCATCTTAGCTTGGGCTAAACACGACTGCGTCACGAGACGGCATCGCAGCAGATTAGGCGATGAGGGCTTAGTGACACAGTCCAACTTGCCGTTCTATCGGCGAACGTAGATGAGGGCGTACCACCCCTTCTCCCTACCCCTAGTGATTTATGCCCACTGCCGTGTTCTAATGGGAATTAGCAAACGGAGGTCAGGGTGATTTATACGCCTGGACGTGGAGGCGCGTATAGGGCGCACGGCCTCGCGTCGAAGGAAGGACACTCGAAGGAACAGGAACTAGAGCAAGATCGATGCTCACCCGGGGTGCGACAAAAATCCAGTGCCTGTCCAAGGCCATGTCCAAAAGTGTTCGAGCCTCGTGCGTGGATTCCACGGAGCGCTCGAACCGTTAAACGGAAAATAACGACGAAAGTTGAGCAAACGGTTAGAATAGAGAATGCACGGGAAGAGGACAACGCAACACCAGAATTCTCGAGCAAAAGTCTTTTTAAGGCTTAATCGTTACCAAGCGAGCGTAGTTCTTTTTATTCCGCGCAATATCGTATTTGCCATTCGGTGGGATCGACGCTCGCGATGCGTTTTCTCCGGCTGTTCGTCTCTCGTCATGGTCCGTCTGCTCTTCCTCCTACCCTCACTTTTTCCTTCATCTTCTCTTTCCCTCGTGCGTCCTCTTCCGCGCCGCCACTTTTCCACCTCTCGTTCTCATCCTCCTCTGAATGCGATCACGAAGTTATGCCACCGATTCCGCGTTATTGCGTATTCTGAATTTTCCCTTTTTACGTCGCAGGCGCTCGCTCTCTCTCTCTCTCTCTCTCTCTCTCTCTCGTTTTTTTTTATCAGTCTAACCCGCGCGGCTCGAAGAGATGGAACGACCGACGACGGTAGCGGACGAAAAGAGCAGACTGTCGCGTCTGGTAGGTTAATCAGAATTTTTACGGGACACCCCCACCGACGAAATCCTCCCGCTCCGTGCAATCAACATTAACCTTTACAGCCGGCTACTAATGCGCCGACATTGCCATCCATCAGTATGTGGGCTGCATTTTATTAGGTTTACTGTCCTGTGGATGAAGGAGAGCCCGCGGCACCTTTAAATTTTTGCCCGCTCCCCGCGTCGTAACTCGCTATCAGTCAGTTCATCGTTACGACGTTAACCTTTAATTAAATGTGTCCGATGTTTTATTAGAACGCGCCACGGTATCGCAATAACGTACGACGTATCTTCCAGGGAATGGTCGAGGTCCCTTTAGAGTTTCGCGACGTATGGCCCACTTCTAACAGCGAACCCCCTGCGCACCGACTAGTACGAACTTATTCGAGAACGTTGGATAAAGATAAGAGCCGATGCAAGAGAGAGGTAAATTTCGAGGAGACAAGCATGCAGGCAGCTCGCGATTTTGTTGTAGGACTTTGTTGTATATTGTAACGAGTCAGGATAAATGCATCTAAGAGGTACAGCACTTCTCTCGATTTATTCAACTCACCGAGTAAAATGCTTTGGAAAATGCCGACGTTAAAAGGCATTAACTGCAGTTCTGCGCGCGTCGGTTTCAGAACGGCACAAAGGACGTTCGATTTACACTATTGAAATATTACAAAGTAGGATAACTGTCTGGATAATGGACCGGTTAACGAAAATAATGCTTTTTCACAAATGGAAGTTGATTAAAACAGTTGTGTTTACCGATGACTTTTTTATTGCCAGTTCAGCAGTATCCTATGTCTACGTTCGACTAAATAGAATTTCAAGTGTCACATACTTGGCAATAAAGATCCAACTAAAAATTCCCAAAACTGTCAAATCTCCCAAAGTACGAAATCGCAGCTCTTCGCACTCTGGTGGTGATTCCTCGGTACGTAATGTTTACGAGAGAAGATAGAACAACGCCTTAGAGGGTCCACCCTCCGCATCCTCGGATATCGTGCATTAACTTCCAAGGACAACTAACGTGAACTATACGCGCTGCCACAAGGAACATCGAGGAGAATGAGGAGATCCTGTCGACGACTACATCGTCCGCGTGCAGTCGTAAGGGTGCGAGGGGTAGAAGAGAAGAGAAGGTGGGCGAAGGAGCGTAAAGGTAGCGGTGGAGGGTGTAGAGAAGTGGGTAGGGAGAGTGCGAGGCAGCGTATAATACATAATGTTCTTGCCGCCCCTCGTAGAATGTACAAGGTTTCGGTTCGTACATCCATCTCCCGTGTCATAAGCACGCCAGCCTCTCCTCCACTTGGGGGTAGAGCTAAAACATTGTCGATTTTTCTTGCATAGGTGTTATGTGTTTTTGATAAATGGTAGGTCGGCCAGGGTGCGGCAGGGAAGGCACACGGAGGCAGCCACGAAGGCAGAAAAGACGAGCTGCGAGGAGCAGGTGGATGGTAAAGGCTTAGTCTGGCAAGCCAGAGATGAGCACCGTCGAACTGTTCCGCAATGTTGCAAAGCCTGTATTGTTTTCTTCTCCTCTCTCTCTCTCTCTCTCTCTCTCTCTCTCTCTCTCTCTCTCTCTCTCTCTCTCTCTTGCTTCTTCCTTCCGCCACTCCACCAACCCCTTTTTTCTCTCGTTAACCCCTGCTCTCTACACTATCCGTCTATCCCTCTTCCGGCCTCCCGTCGGGAATTTTGCGTTAACAGTACGCTGCCGGTTAATGCGCCGGCTTAATATGCACTTTAACGCCCATTCGTTCCAACCGTACCCCTCTCTCCAATGCCGCCGTGTCCCACGATAAACTGATTTGCGGAGGTTACATCCTCTTTACTCGGCTGGCTGCATCTCTCCTCCTTAAGTCAACTTTAATTTCGAAAATACGTGTAATGCTGAACCATAGTTAGATTTCTAGGTCCACGCAGTCGAATGGACAAAATGAATAGGGCAGAAGGTGCTAGGGGCGGTTCGGTGAACGCGTGACGGATTCTGGTTATGGAGTCTACAAACAATTGAACGGGTAAGTGGATGCAGGTGTTATGTCGCTAATCTGAAGTTTCGAGTAAATCACAGTGAACGATATTCATTTCGCAACAGTGCTAACTGTGACATCGCTATCTTCATCGACTCGTTTTTTATTTAGTGTTTCATTTTAGATATTTTTGGTTATTAAAGTAAACCTAAAACAGTCGATAAAATTACTTTCCAAACTAATTCGTCCGCTTGCCCCTTCAATTGTAAGAATACCCTAGGCAAATGCCGCAATATTTACTTCTGTTGCGAATCTATCTTCCAGGCCTAATGAACATCGGAAGGATGCCTTTTCGGAAGCCAAAGTTTCGTTCGTATAACGAGCTTAAGACGGATGGCTTAGCCGCAAAAATCGTTACTTCAAACTTTGACGAAGCGCCAAATCTTCAGATTTGCTTCTTCTGGATAAATATTCGCGCGTACGAATCCGTGGAACTTCGAGCGAGCGATGCAGAGAACACAATTGGAAAAAGTTCGAGTAAGTATACATGCTTTCTCTGCGAAAACTGATTTCCTTCTACTTTAAGGAGTATCGATCGGCAATTTCCTATCGGCCGTGATCGTGGCTGCGAGAAAAAGGGAAGGGCCAATCGAACACATCTTGGAACCTGAAACTGATCGTTTCCTCGAAAGGTGCGTCGCATTAATATCGATCAGGTTCCTCGAAAGGAACGTCACATCAATATCAATTAATGCGGTAAGTAATAAAGGATCGCGTGCTGCGAGCGGTGGAAGTCATTTCATCCCTCCAGGTTTCAACCCCTTCTCCATCTTCACCTCGCCCTTCTCGCTACCTACTCCGTCGGCCATTCAACCGACGCATCTCTCATATTTTCCCAGCTATTCGGACCCTCCGCAACTCCACACCCCTCGTCCTTCATTCTGGCACCCGTAATAGTACGATCGCAAACTCGTTACTGCAACAGCCATAACAATATTAATATATGCGTAATATTATAGTCGTGGGGCGAATTATCACCCATCGAGAACAAGCAAAATTCGATACTCGGTTGAAGGTATCTCATTGGATTAATTACTTATTTTCATAAATCGATAATTTAATATTAATCGATCGATTAATACTATGGTTCGAATTTCGAATTTCACGTTGCCGAGGAATATGCCGCCCAAAAGTCTCGACACGGTTAAGGATCACGATGGCCACTTGGATCATCGAGGTCCTTCGATGTCCTTTGCCGGTGACATTTTATGCTAAAACGTGCCACGGTGAAGTGACCCCTGCTTCTCTCTCCACGTCCTCGCCCTTCTTCCCTTTGCTCGACCAATCTATCCACGAAGTGCATCGTGAGCCGCATATACTTAATGAAAATGTTGGCGTACACCGACGTGACCAGAGGATCGCTCGCTCGAACGTTATCCGCGATCGATTAATTGCCCCATCGTTAATCATCTTTGGATATCTCGTTACCACGCGAACTCTTCTCCCGTCTCAGACGATGCCACGTTTGACATGTTAATCCTTTGCACTCCTTGATCAAATTTAAACATTTTAAGCTATTTTGAAAATTCCGTTGTATAATGTCGACTCCAACTCGTCATTGGAATTGGTGTAAGAGTGGTGATGTCAAAGCAGAAGTGCAAAGGGTTGCCGACCCAGTTACACTAACAATAACTTCCCTAGAAATCAGTGACTATCGCGAGATGCACTTTAAAAAAAAGATTGCTGAGATGATTTAACTGTGGCAATCGTGTAACATTAGCATTGTTGATATGCCAAAGGTAAGAAGATCTAGGAAACTTCGGAACATCGGGGTTGTATACAAAGATTGCCGACGGTTTATCATTTATCTTTCAAATTTTTTCAATGGATTTCCCCGTCTCCAAGAGTCAAAAGAATCCATTGAGACTCGACAATCGAGTTCCTTAACTCGTTTACAACCCGACGCAATAATACAAATGTTGAAAAGCAAATTGTCCGATATACGAAGTTCACTGTAAACGTCCGCCGATTTATTACAACAAAAGCCAATGTCATCGAGCCGGCAGAAAGAAGCAAGAACCATTTTCCGTTCTCCACTTTTTTTTATACGGTGCCCTTTTCCTCTCTCCTTCCACCTTCGTTCCACCCCTTTTCCACGATACCGTGCCCAACGACACTCTTGCGCCAAAATACACTGGGAAAATTTACTCCCACGGTGGCACCCGCGCGATGAAAAGGGCGAGCAACGCAGGCCCCACGCGGAGGGGAAAAGCAGAATTTATGTATTTTCAAAGTTTCGCGGATTTTAGTATCGCAATTATATCGAGGCGCGGAGCTGTAGGTAGAGAGAAGGGAAGGGAGACCCGGAGATTGAGTTGAGGCTCATAACTCTTGCCGGTCGTAACGTTCAGCTGCAGACTGCCGCTCGGCCCTGCATTTCATAGGCCGCCAGATGTTACGTACCTACATATCAGCAGGTACCACTTCACGTGCGCATACGTATTCATTACTAAATTACACCCGGGCGTGAGTGTATGGCGCGCGAGTGCGAGCTGGTTCGGTGAAGAGGAGAAAGAGGAGGGCAGTGGTGGAGTATGGAAGCGGTGGTGACGCTGATGGCAAAAGCCAGGGGCAAAGAGGAGAGCGCGGAAAAGGCCTGGCATCGCTCGTCCGTGGGTCCACGGGATGCGTTTCGACCACGAATCGCCGATGGCACGTAAAACAAGCCGGTTAATTTGTGTTCGTTCGAGCAGCGCGAACGAAGCATGGAACGGGCCGCGCGTTTATAAGGAACGCCTTCTGTCCCAAACGAGGCCAACCGGAGGATATTAATCGTTTCATCTTCCTGGCGCGCCGAGAGCCCGAAATAATTGTCAAGAGCAACCTCCGGACACCGGGACAAGCGTTTTTGCTTTTTTCTTTTTTTAACGACATCACCGTTGTTTGCAATTTTATCGCACTCTCGCGAGAGAATGATTGTCGCGGTTGCTTCGTTTCATCCGAACCCGGAAGAGTTTGGTCTGCTCGTAATACAGGATAGCCCAGAACGTGACTTTTGGAAAATGATGAAGAATTTTGGATCTTTCTTATAGATCGAACGCCACTTTCGAATTTGTCCACGAGAACGAGACTGTTCTTTGGGTGAAAAAATTCGAAGGAGAACGTGCAAAGAGTTAAGGTTCAGAGAAAGTGAGGGGTATTAAGAGTTAGTAGGTGGAGAGGAATGAATGCGGAGAGTGAGAGGAAAGAGGATGGGAGACGACACGAGGGTAACCATGAAAGCATCCGCGATGACACCTAATTAAATTCTGCATTATGCTGGGATCGTCGATTGTCTGGCATCCCTCCACTTCCTAGTTCAAGCCGAAATGCCGGATAAGGCGGCATGAGGTTAAGGGCGGGAAATTACAGGCTACCCTCTTGGGGCTCTACACACGCAGCTAAACGAGATTCTCTCCTTCGAATTTCCGTCGCATCCATACGGTACACCGCGAAGCTGCTTAGATCCACCAACGCTTTCGTAACGCCAGAATTTTCCTCTTAATTAAAGGGAGGTGGCCTGTTCGTTAACGGCCACGGTGCGCAAGAGCAAACGAGGAAGGATAAAGATAACGCGCGCGAGCTCTCGGAGTAAAAACGTCGTCGACGTACTGGATCGTTGCAATTTTATTTCGTCAATGCATCAAGATTGCGTATCCTTTCTCCTACAGGATCATTGCAATCTTCATCCGTCAATACACCAGGACGGTGTATCCTTTCATCAAATATGAATTTCTTACTACACGTGTCTACCTCGCAAACGAATAAACTCGAGCGAAGATCTACACCTGTCTACTCCACGAGTTATCGCACAGCATCAATTAAACAAACGAGACTCAAACCAAGAAGTCGATCTTCTCTGAGAAATTGTTACGTCGCCCGAGGACCCAAGCGCTATTATTTTCTTCGGTAGTGGCTATGGACTTTGGAAAAGATTAGTTTCTGGAATGACGGCGCGAATCTCGGCGGCCGTGGCGAATTTAATTTGAAACGAATATGGGGGAGAAGGAAGAGGGGGAGAAAAGAAGACTAAGAGTAGTTGGAGCCCTGGAGCCAGTTGGTGGACGCGATCAGGAAACGATAGAAAGAGGAATGGAAGTCCTTAGTAGCCTTTCGAGGGTTGCTGCCTCCCGGCCTCTCGAACATCAATATCGGGGAAGATCAGAACTTAAGGCAATTGCGCACTGATACAACAAAGGGCATCGTCTAACGCGGTTATACCTCCTCGTAAGCGAAACTCTATTGCTACATCCCATCTTACTTGTCTATATTGGCTTCCTTCCCTCGCGCACGAGAACACAACCGTCCTCGTTTTGTCTTCTTCGCTCTACACGCCCTTCTCTCTCTCTCTCTCTCTCCCCCCATCAATACCAGCCTAATCTATTTTCCCAGCAAATAGTGTTCACGTTCCCTAGACAATGCTCGTCTCTCGACTATCGCCGCCGACTGTCTTCCTTCTCGATCCTAGAGGACAGTCTACTATTTTAGGTTTTACATCAGTGCAACACGGGTGATCTATCTGCAGGGGCAAAATCAGCGAAAAGACTACGGTCAAACCTGTTTTTGTGCGGGGGATAGAGGCCGCATAAAAGAAATCGCATAAAAAAGAATATCGTGTAAGCTCGTAAGTTTTTCGTTTGCAACACATTTAAAAAGTACCTTTTTTTATGGCGATAAATGAATCGCACAAAAAAACTGCAGAAAAACAGGCTCGACCGTATTTTGTTGAGGTCGTAAGTAGGTCTATTACTGCTATGTGCATATTATGTAACTTAATCTTCTATTATATCTAATTTTGGTTATAATGTTAATAATTGGAATATAGGTAAAAGTAACGTAAGTGAATTATGACATAGTAAATCATATGAATTCGTTCTCCAGTGGAAAGTGAAATACAATGCACAGTGAAGTATGTTTTACATTTATGTAGAAGAATTCCACAGATTTCGATAATTCGTTTGAAATTTTGCAAAAATTAGATGTCATACGTTCATAGTTGACATTGCGCTTTCGGCACTACTCTCTCACGAGCACGAGTCTGGTTTCTGCAACGATGCAAATACTGGGTCCATCTGGCGATAGAAATCAGATGCTTGTACCAACTTATTAAAGTACCCATGATAAGGGCTGTAAGCATGCAAGGTTCTGAATAATATCTGCGTGGAAATAAAACTTTTCTTTTACATTGCCCAAGAGTGCAGGCACGATTACAAGATTTACTGTAGGTTTGAAAGTAAATAAAACTGTCGCTAGCCACTCCAACGAGGAGAGATTGTTAGAGTATCAAAGCAACCCACGTTTTGGCGGGTTCTAGAGATAATTGCAGTGTCCTGTTCGATCAACGGTAGTTATAGAGTTCTAATTTAATTATGTTGATTTACTATGTAGTTGTGCCGAAGTTGCGCTCGACATAACGAAATTTTACGGCCCTCCTATATCCATAAACGCTGACCCTCTTTGAGAATTTCTTCCTCGGTGGGTATGCCAAAGTGACGGTAGCCAATCGCAAAATGTTTCGGCTCTCTATCCATAAGCACTGACCTTATTGGACCTTATACTCTCTTTGAGAATCTCTCTTCAACGACGCTTCCCCCCAATACACTACGATAATTATACGAAAATTATTTACGTCCTTGAACCGATATTGAAAAAATCTATGCAACGTACATCCATGTATAAAGGTAGAAATATGTCATAGGGTACACTTGAAAAATAATGTGCCCCGATCCCTCTTCCGTTTCTAATGTCAATGGTGTATTCTGAAATGAAAGAGGGAGAACTGCGCGCGACGCGACCACGTATCGTGCAAATTGACTCGTACCACTACCTGCCACTACCAAGTGTAACCAAGTGTAACTGATCGTACTATGCCGATGGAGTAAAGTGGAGTAAAGTTTTTGTGCATCGGTGTAGGAATAGTTAACGAAAGCTCTGTTATTAACAAAAGATCTCCTTCACTTGGAGTGAATAAGATGCAGAAAGTAGGAAAGTTAAATGCCTCGATTGACATCATCCCTTTGCAGGGATCAAGCGGGGAAAAGTCAAAAGTTGTGGACAGTAGGCATAAAGTTGATTTACCTTCTCAAAGGCTTCTCAGAGATCAGTTATTAATTTCACGCGTACAAACGGTAATATATAATTATGTTTACCCGTAATTCTCACTTTTAACAATTCAATAATGATAATACAGTGTTCTCCCAATTCTCTAATTGGCATGTCGATGTTAACACGTATATTGTGACATCAAATTACTATAGGTTATTATTGGTTATTATTATCAATGAGCACAATATACAACCGAATAGGACATTCACAAATAATGAATATTTATATACATAATCTTACATGTATTTACCACAGAATAATTTACAATTATAATAAAATTACCTATACTTCCTTCATTTAGCTTTCCGTAAATTATATACGAATATATCTTCTATATAGAATAGTTAGAGATATGAAAATGTAACTGTACGAATAGGAATGATGTGGAGATGTTTTAGCAGTACTTAATATTGTGTATTATTGTTAAATTACTTGTAATTTCAGTATATGCATGAAAATGAGAACAAAGTATACATCGACGTCAATGAAATGGCTGATTCCTTACAAAGAAGGTATCGAGACTATCGTGGAAAAAAACGTGGCCCCTTTAGAGCATTAGTGCGCAAAGCATATGATGAACTTACAGAAATCTTTTCCAAAAAACCTCCAACGCGCGATTGGTGTGTTATTGATGATGACGAGGATGACGGTGAAGAAGAGGAAGAAGAAGAAGAAGAAGAAGACGAGGAAGTTGTTCTTGAGGTACACCGTATGATTGATATGTATAGACAGTGTTAGACTCTAAACATTTGCTGAATAATAACTATAAAACTAAGTATTTAATTGTAGTCAGACTCCCAAGGTGCTGTAATGAGTGACATACTACTTAAAATGTATCAGAAATCGCACATCAAGGAAAATGGAAATTCCAAAGACAAAGAATTAATAGACATCAGTAGCGACGACGATGTTGCTAAGATTGATGCTTCAAAATTATGCAAAGAAGAAAAAAATACAGAGCCTTCAAATAAAGTAGCACAACAACCTTCAAATACTGTTTCTACCACGACAACATCAATTGCACCGCAAGCATCAGTTCCACAAGAGCGTGCAGTAAGTCCTTCTCAATTGTATCCAGCTGAATATTTCCATATACTGCTTTCTGAACTTCTTGCGCCCTTGTACGAGAATAAATCTTTTTGGAAACTTACTATAATTAACATTACAAATATTCCTTTATTTGAACATATTAGACAAAACCTGATGTGCAATCATCAACAGCTCCTGCAGAAGTGTCTTCAAGAAAAAGGCAGAGGGAAAAAGAAAATGATGTTGGGCCATTACCTGCAGCCAAAAAGGCCAAAGGTATTGCTATTACTGAACCTAAAGTTACATTTGCAGACGTAGGTGGGAATGATAAAGTGCTGAAGTCTATTTGCAAGTTACTTGCACATATGAAACACCCAGAGATTTTTAAACAACTTGGCATATCGCCACCAAGAGGTTTTTTACTGCATGGACCACCTGGATGCGGAAAAACATTACTAGCACATGCTATTGCTGGGGTAAGAATGCCTTGAAAATAAAAATTAACTTCTAAAGTGAAGATTAAAGCATTTAGCATAATGGATATAATTTAAAAATAACTCAACATAAATTATATCTATTACAGTTAGATTTCAAAGATCTCATTCTACAAATTAAAGCCATTTCATATTTATCGTGTACATTTAATAATGCTGCGAAACTTATATATGCATTAATATTGCTTTGTACTAGAGTGCAATATTTTATTTTATCTTCTTTAGGAATTGGGAATGCCATTATTGAAAGTGGCAGCTCCTGAACTTATAGCAGGAGTATCTGGAGAAAGTGAAGCACGTATCAGGGAATTATTTGATCAAGCATTAGCTATTTCTCCATGCATACTATTCCTAGATGAAATCGATGCAATAGCACCACATAGAGCAACAGCCCAGAGAGAAATGGAAAGGAGGATTGTGTCACAATTATTATCGTGTTTGGATGGTGTGTTGAAACATAGTAGTTCCGATCAGCCATTATTCATTTACAATTTCATGTTGACGTCATTTTTTAATTCTTATGAACATTTTCGATCTTGGTTATACATACTAGCTGCTTTTTCCTTTTCCCGTTGTAGATTTAAATTTAAAAGAAAATGGCGAGAGAGTCCTTATGATAGGTGCAACCAATAGACCAGATTCACTTGATCCAGCTTTAAGAAGAGCAGGACGCTTTGATCGTGAGGTATCCCTTGGTATCCCCGACAGAGATGCGAGAGCCAAAATTTTAGCAGTTCACACTGAAAAAGTAGCACTCGCAGCAAATGTTAGCTTATCTACAATAGCCTCACTTACACCTGGTTTTGTTGGTGCAGATCTAGTTGCCTTAATCAGAGAATCAGCTATGGCTGCTGTTGATAGGTATGTTCAGAGAGTGGTTACAATATAGTTATTATACAATACAAAATCAGTAAATCTCGGGGAGATAATGATTTTCATACGTTTGATATTAGGTTTGTTTTTTATTTCTGCACTGGGATTGAAGAGTGTAGAATACATGTTTATATAATGTGTATGTACGTACACATACATATACGTTCTGCATATTTCTGGGGAATTCAGGAATAAAAAACAAACTGATTAAATGCACTGTAGAGAATAGAAAAGATTATTATATTTAGACAATATAATGTTTTATTGTTTTCATATAACCTGAGAAATTATTAGTATATTGCATAGATATATATTTTCAGAGTTTTCGAAGATGTGAATAGATCACTACTAAGCGTTAAATCTCCAGAAATTAATGAAATTGAAAATCAAATTGTTAAGGAAGTACAAACATTTGAAAATTCTGAGAATCTGGTCGAGGATAGTGCAACTCCAAAGGGAACACCTGCAGAAGAAACCAGTGCACCTGCTTTGAATAAATCACAGACTGATGTTCCGCAAAATCCAGTATTAGAAATGGATGTAATACAAGAGCCAGACTTATCAGGATTACTTACTTGGATTAGGAATGAACCTCCACTGACGCCAGAACGTTTGAGTCATTTATGTATTGAACATAACGACTTCGAGAATGCTCTCCGTATTGTCCAGCCATCTGCAAAACGGGAAGGCTTTGCAACAGTACCTGATGTTACTTGGGATGATGTGGGTTCTCTTCAAGACATACGACAAGAACTACAGATGGCTATACTTGTAAGAAATTACTTAATTCCTTAACTAAAAAATAAATATGTGACTTGACCAAAATATGTAAAAGTATCATACTTATAAATGATTAATTCGTTAAAAAAGGTTCGAACTTCTGCTCACATCTAAATTTAATATTTCAGGCCCCCGTTCGCCATGCTGAGCAGTTTGCTGCGTTAGGTCTAACATCAGCTACAGGTGTAATGTTATGTGGTCCACCAGGCTGTGGCAAGACATTATTAGCCAAGGCAATTGCTAATGAAGCTGGAATTAATTTTATTTCTGTTAAAGGGCCAGAACTTTTGAATATGGTAATTAAATCATCACATGTATACTTCCGCATTATGGTAGAATGAGGAAAAACAATAAAATAATTTTAACTGTCTGTCATAGTACGTTGGTGAGAGCGAAAAGGCAGTCCGACAATGCTTTATTCGAGCAAGAAATTCTGCACCATGTGTAATATTTTTTGACGAACTAGATGCATTATGTCCAAGGCGGTCAGATGGTGATAATTCAGCGACTTCACGAGTTGTCAATCAAATGCTTACAGAAATGGATGGAGTTGAAGGTCGGCAAGGAGTATTCCTGATGGCTGCGAGTAATCGCCCCGATATCATCGATCCTGCTGTATTAAGACCTGGAAGGTTAGATAAAATTGTATATGTTGGGTTGCCTAGTGCTTCGGATCGAGTGGATATTTTGAGAGCAGTAACAAAGGTATGTGGTTTACTAATATGCTATGTGGTCTTGTATTGAGAAAAATGAATATTAATATCAGCTTTTTTCCACTTGCGTATTATCATGGTTAGAACGGGACAAAACCGAAATTATCATCAGATGTAAATCTAGAAGAAATTGGATACAATAATAAATGCGATGGGTATACTGGAGCTGATTTAGCAGCCTTAATTAGAGAGGCTGGAATAGAAGCCATTAGAGAATTAATGGCAGGTTATTCGGGTCAACCTGAAATTTGCATGCGCCATATTTTAATCGCATTCGACAAAATTCGACCATCTGTGCAAGAAAAAGTGAGTATAAAGTACAATCAATAAAAACCCTGAGAGCAATATAACAATTTTATGTACATTATATAAATTCTTACTTCCTAGGACATGAAACATTACGAAAAAATGAGTAAATTATATTCAACCAAAAAAAGTTCTGATGTTACTCCTATGGAAACACCAATAGATGCACCAATAGTTGATGTAGTAATGGAACCCATGGAAACCTAAAGAGATCTGTTAATATACTAATATTTGGCAAAAACCAGAAAATGCAGAATTTCTTCCAAACTATATAAATTTATATAATCGTAAGTTGAAAGGTGTAATTATATATGAAAGTACTGTATTTTTGCAGACCCTTATTCTCACCTTGATATTAGCTGGATGTCTAGTTTTGTAAAAAGTGGACTGGAAACATCTCAAAAACACTGTGAGCATTTATTGCTACACAATATCAGCATAGCAGCTTTATACCGAATTCACCATTAGATATGAAGTAATCAATCCATACTTATCTTATAGCAATTTAATCTGATACAGTTCTTGTATTTCATACGTAATTTATTAATTTGTTACCTCGTGCGTGAGAAACATTAGAGAAGTAAAACTACTTGTCATTTAACCTGCATAATTGGCTTTTTGCATTTATCATATTGTAAGTATAGCGTAAAAGTTTCACATAGTGCATGTTAGAGGAACTTTCTGTTTTTGCAATGTTACTACATCCACTTGTATAAAACTGTACATTTAATTAACAACAGGATGTAAACAAGGGCCAGGGAATTTGTCTTTCAAATATATAATTATAAGATATGGATGGACTTGTAAAGCAGTATTTTTGACTTCATGTTGAAGTGAAGAAATAACGTTTTGCTGTCCATAAGTGGGATATGCATAGTGTAATTTGTTTAATCTGTGTATTGAAAGAAAGACGTTTTTATATACACAAATAAAAATTTAACATTAGAAATATATTTCTGGAGTTTATGTGCACTTTATTAACTACAGTATTCACACAAAGGTACAAGAATAATTCTATAAAACCACAACCAGTAACAACTTCGTTGTGCAATCCATACTCTAATTTATCTTTAATTTAATGTATTAGTCTTCATGTCTTTAATCAAATAGATTACTTAAATCATTATTAGCATGTGAGAGCGTATTATAAAATTATATCTTCATGTAATAGAACGAATTTAAAATTTTATATAAAAAGTTGAGCAGAAATTTCAGTAAACCTATAAGATTATTAATATTTAGAAATACCAATAATTACATCACTTAACGTCTCAATACTGTGACTGACTTTTGATTTTCTGACATCTATTTTAACATACTACTAAGCGAAATATAGAAGATATTGAAATAATGATACAATAGTATTTATATGAAAAGGCTATTAGATGTTATATCTTGAATTAACTATGTATTGACAAGTTACATCTTCACAACAGTTGTTACATCTTGACAATTAGCATAAAATCAAGCATCCACCACGTAAGAAATATAATTTGTTCTATGCCTTATATTTTATGTTGTCAGTTCATTGTATATGAGGTTCTGTTGTGCGATTCTCCACAACCCAAGGATGTGTTAACACACTCTCTAATGGAAGTCTTCTATCTGGATCGGTTACTAACAGCTGTAAAATAAAACGCGTCTTTTGATTAAAAAAGAAGACCTTGATTACAGTAATTGTAGTGATTGCAATCTGAGAACATATTGTAACTATAAGAATCTCAAACAGTAATTACAGAAAGTTATATTAACAATACTACTTTAGGAGTGCATTTTTTTACCTTTGAAATTAAATCTCTAGCTCCTTCGCTAACAAAATCTGGAAACTTGTATTGAGCCTTCTTAATTTTCACGTAAGTTTCTTCGTAGGTCTTTGCTAAGAAAGGAGGATTTCCCACCAAACATTCATAACATAATACACCAACACCCCACAAATCTACAGTATGATTGTGTGTTTTTCCAGTAACCATTTCTGGCGGTAAGTAATCTAAGGTGCCGCACAAGGTATCTCTACGTGATGAAGGAGCATGTACCGACCACCCAAAATCTGCCATTTTTAATTCTCCTTGCACTCCAATAAGCAAATTTTCAGGTTTGATGTCACGATGTATCACTTTCTTACTGTGACAATATTTTAATGCATCTGCCAACTGTGAGACGTATGTAGCAGTCCTGTAATAGATTTAGATAAGATTATTTTAATAGAAGTAAATTAAAAAGTAGACTGATATTCTTTTCATCTCACCTGACTTCGTCAAAACGTTTGTTTGGTTGTGCCTTTAATTCTTTAAAAAGTTCTCCTTGTGGAGCATATTCCAATATTAAGTACACCCTTCTGTCGTCGTGGAAATAACCATACATTCTTAATATGTTTGGGTGTCTAAGAAAACATGAGCAAATTTAAATATTATAATACAATTTAACTTTTAGACAACATTTACGATGTTAGCATCGGTAAGTATAAGTTGCACACTGATATATTACGTAGAACTGACCTTAAATGCGTTTGTATTTCTATTTCTCTTCTCACTTGATGTTCAACATCCGCCTCTTTAATTTGTGCTTTAAACAGTACCTTCATAGCTATAATGTACTTTGACTTTTTCTCCCTTGCCAAATAAACATTACCAAACTTTCCCTTTCCCAAAGGTCTTCCTATGTCAAAATCAGTAAGTACCCATTTCTTTTCTTTTTCACCAGTGTTATTTGCCTTTGCTTGTTCAACGGTCTTTGCGGTTTCTCCTTTTGTAGTGTTTTCACTTTTAATGTCAATGTTATTTGGTGGCCCAGATTCTGCTGTTTTAGTTGAAGAACAAACTACGGGTGGTGGCATCAATTCCGATGAATTTTTAGTATTATTGCTAACATCTCTTCCTTTATCATTTGTCACGTAAGTTTGCGATGATGCATTTACATTATTAGAATCAACAGTTTTTACTTCATTAGTGTTTTTATCTGTTAATGCAGCTGGCGATTTACATATGCGTAATTGTCTAAAATTCTTCACCTTCAAATTGGTATCTGTATGTGCAGGTTTCGGAAGACTGTTTTCTTTTCCTTTTAGCATAGTTATTTGGATGTTTAACACTTCTCTGAAATAAATGTATTGTATTTATGAATTTACGTTATTTATCCATATATCAAGCATGTATTTAGTATGTCCTTATATGAGGGCCCCGCGATCGAAAGGGTTTATATAAATTAATTGTAATAACAACATAAAGTCAAAGAGTTGCACTTACTGATACAACAATTCAAAATATTTTACTCAAGAGCTGTTGAGACTGTAATGTATGTTTTTAAATTGGTTTTAGTAGGAAAAGTCTCTTCGATCTAAACTTCTTTAATGAAACATTCTTATCCGATTGTACACTAATCGGTACTCACAACAAAAGATTTTCAAAACCGAATTAACGAAAATATACTTACATATTAACGGTCACTAAAAAGGAATGCTTATTATTGAACTCCGTAGACTCGCTTTTGAACAAGATTGAATGTAAGAAACTTATATTATGCTTGCAGAAAGTACCGAATCTCACGGAAATTTTCACATAAACAGACTGGCATTTGAAAATAACGTATTCCGTAGGTACGCTCGAGATTGGTCCATTCAAATCTACCTAGGAGTACAAAGCTCTTGTGAAAGGAGTTTAGCAGTTGTCTCGTTGTCTCCTCGGTGGTTCTTCCATGCCAGCTTTGACCGATAGATAGCGTCGTATACACTAAAAAATGAATCCTTTCAAGGAAAATTGCAATTACACAAATAACATGGAAATGAATTATCGCTCGAGATACTTGTTCTTGATTTCATATTTTTATTATACAATGTATACATAAATACTATAACTTAAAACTATATGAAAAAGCTTCAAAACACATCTAGTTTTACTAACTTTAAAGAAAAAATTTGTACACTTTAATGTACACACGAACAAATGTAAATGCAAAAACCAGTTCAAAAAAATATTTATTCATATACTCATTGATAGTGATATATTTATTATAGATTAACAAACACTGTAAACATTTGACATTCCTACAATATATAAGGCCATACTTAGAAAACTATATCACACAAAATGCAATGAAAATCTTGTACCCTACGATGAAATTCTTAAACACTATTGTGACATTTAAAAAACCAAGTGATGTAGAATTGACGGTTTATTTAACATTTTGGTACGTTTTGTTCTAACCATGGCCATACTCTTAATATATATTGTATTACAGTAAGATCATTTTGGTCATAAAATACCAATTAAAGTTCACTATGCAAAAGTTTCTTATCAAATAAGAACTCTCCTAATGAGCCTTGTGAAGTCATCATCTTGCCCAATGTTGAAATTTTTCCAGCAATATCCCGTTGTCCTCTGTATTGTTCATCCAAGAAGTCAGACGTGAGGTAGTCCACCAACTTTAATTAAAACAAATATGATGGCATCGATTAATTTTAAGTTTCCACCGATTTCTTTTATATTTGCAGCAATATTAACAAATCTATTAGCGTATTTCTGCTTGTAAATTTTCCTTACATGATAATCGTTAAAAGTGCTGGTTTTTGGAGTTTCGCAAGTTTGTATAATGTCACGAATACTGCGTGTGACTTGAGCTTCCAAGTTAAGAGCATCTGACAAAGCTTCAACACCGCTTACCCATTCTTCACGTATCGGTTTCTAAAAATAATATGCACATAAAAAAATGCTCCATAAGAATTTATATATTTCGATATGTAGATTAATACGCACCAAGGGGAATTTCAAAAGTTTGCTAACATCAGAAGTGAGCTGCCCTCGCATTAAGAGATACTCAATAATTTTGAGAGCATGCTGCCTTTCTTCACTAGCACTTTCAAAGAAGAGCTTGCTAAATCCAGGACGATTTATATTGTCACGTGCAAAGTGAGCACCCTAAAACAATATTCTCTCAAATAAAAATGATATAATAATGATAAAATACACAATAACAACGATCAGTATGATTAATAGGAAAGCTGCCAATTTTGGAAATACTGGGTCAAAAAACGTATCAGTACACATGCTCGGACTAAGAGGTTACCATTGCTAAATAAGTCATTGCTGCTTCAATTTCAGTTTTCACTTGAGACTGCAGGATCTTAATACATGGGTCCACCATATCCAGCCATAAAGTTGGGATATCCGCAGGCTTGAGACTACCTGAAGACAAAATAGTTTATTATTTATACACCATCAAAGTAATTAGAAATTCGTAAATTAATTTGAATGATGTTTTCCCAATTTAATATTTATGTTCTCATATTTTGGTATGACAATCAATCGTAACAACTTATTTAAGTACCACATTTTATTATAATAAATAAAAAAAAAGGTTTGCTTATAGGGTAGAGAAAATCCTTTCACGAAGTTGCACAATACTATCTAAAAAGTGAATTTGATCGATAAAATATATGCTTGTACCATTTTGTTAAAACAATCATATTTACAAGAGATCATGATATGTGACATGAGATGGGAATGGACTTTGAAGCACGAATAATCAATACGTGTACATCTTCATGCACAGCTTATCTAAACAACTGTTATCATTGTGCAAACAGGATGGTCAGCGATGTGGGTAGTTAAATCTCTTCAAAATTTATCAAATGTCACAAGAGCATGCAATACATTCCATTACTATTTTTCAGCCACACATACAAAATAAAAAAAAGAATTTTGTTTACATCCTTTATGATGTAAATGTTTCCGCAGTAAACTATTCCTGCAAGGTAACATTAAAGATACGTACAAAGGCAACATGTGTTACTAAACATATTAATACACTTAACAGTAACTGAATGCAAACTATATAAAAGCTGAAAGATTTTTCTCCAGTTACTTGGAAAGGGCAAACAGGAAGTTTGCTTTACCACATAAGCACCGCCCATTGTCTGTGATTCATAGAATTATGAAAATAATTTGTTGTTACATCTAGTTTAGTCTAGTTTATATTTTGTGGTATGCTATTTCCCAATGGGGTCATCGATAAGATCATGTCATACATAATAAAAAATGAATGAGATAGGAATATTGCAAAGAACCTAAGAATTGACACAAAGATAACTCTTCGGAAATTTAAATGGAACTTCCTTGAATACAAATATGTTTTACAATAAAAAATTTAATTATTGCTAAATTGAAGAGAAGTTTAAAAGTTTGAATTCTGAAAACAAAGTACTGTGAAAGCATGATAATAACTGGTGGTGAATATGTCTATGACTCATGTTTACAGTGGTGTACGAATCTCTATATGTATGCATGTGTGCATATTCTCAGCTATAGAGACTGAGGAAATCATTAGATAATAAAGTCACAATATTCCTCTACCACGTCACTTTCCACTAAGGTTGGAATGAGACATTATTGCAGAATGTTTCATCAGCTCATAGGATTGCATGTCAGCTTCCTTTTTGAAATAACATTAGATATATAGTAGACATATTTTACACTTATAGAAGTAAAATATGTACAATGACCTTGAAGCTTCTGGTCTGTATACTTTTACTTTGGTGGTATATAGTCTCATGTATCAACTCTATAGAAACCTCTGTTATCCGGATTATAATATTTACTCCTTAAAGTCCTCTAATAACTAGAATTGTAAATAATGTATTGCGCAAGGTCAAAATATGTTGATAAATCAGTCAATAAGTAAAGAGTGATTTCTCCGTACAAGAGGTGTCAACAGTTACCATGCTAAATAATGCAATTGACACTCGTGTTTCTATTCGTAATATCTAATACTATGCGCATTCTATAAAAGCATGGAAAGAATTTCGGAGTAGGCAACGTTGTTACGATATAACACATTTAAAGTACATAGAAGGTTCAGTCACTTTTACTATCGACGGATATAATTGAAAAACTAATATGAAATGAAAAAAATTGAGCTTCTTATAATGTTTAAGTATAAAATTTAAAGTGGATAAAGTCTTATGTTCGAATAATTTTAAACCTACATCAATAAGGTAGCGGTAAATTTAGAGGGTACATATAACACACTGGCATATCGCGTTTAGACTGTCGCTAATATTGAACGCTCCTACGTTCATACACACACTCTATAAATGTCAATAAATTTTTTTACCGTTGCACAGTCTTGCATAGTCATTACACACACACCCACACGCTTTGTTTTCAATAAATAATAATTAACAAAAGTACGTTTGAGCATATGCCCTTATGCGTATAAGAAATGTCTTAACATTAGGTCTACAGAAACCTGTCAATTTGACGAATTTAAATGGAAAACTGCTTATAAAAAAAATCCTGCAAATCTACTATAACAATAAAGAAAATTCGTCTGCATGGTTTATCCTTCTTAAGTACAGAAGGATTCGTGAAATCCATGCAAATCAACTGACTTATGTGAATAGAATGGAAACGTACTAATTGAATTAAGGAATAAACTTACATTTAAGTCCATCTCCCAAGGAGCCAGTGGAGCACGCTAATGCAATAAGGAGAACACAAAGTACCTTCATTGTTGATCGTTCGGGAAAGGTTACAATTTGAAAATCACGAGTGGAGGACTTTCGATTGTCTCGGAAGCAACCTTTATACGCACTGGTATAGAAGGCTGTCTTCGGTGAATACTAGATAAGAGAATACGTGAGCGAACTAAACGCGATACACGGCCATCGATCATCTAACAATCAGCGCACAAATGCGTATCATTCGTATTATAATCGACGGGGAGTAACTGGAATTTTTCTGTTCGCTAATGTACTGCGCATGCGCCACGGATATCAGCTGACTATGACTGCGTGAAAACCCTTATCCGCGATACGCAGTGTTCATTGTTGGAAGAACGTCG
The DNA here is from genome assembly GCA_944319695.1 of Tiphia femorata. Taxonomy (NCBI): domain Eukaryota; kingdom Metazoa; phylum Arthropoda; class Insecta; order Hymenoptera; family Tiphiidae; genus Tiphia; species Tiphia femorata. The sequence goes on from OX090904.1 coordinate 5,586,715, forward strand.
AAGCGAGAGTATTCACGTTACTTCCCACTGAACTGGTTCACCGTTCAAAAAGGTACGTGTATTTGAGATTTTACAAGGAAGAACGCTTAAATCTATACTTGGTATCTTCACTTTGTACAACGTGTATTTTACGACCCAATTCTCTGGTATTTCTTTACCACGAGCGAGTCAATTGCGCATTAGTACGTGTGCCAAGTACGCCATGCTGTGATAACTATAGGGAGCGTGAATTTTCTGCATAACGGTCATGTGACATTCAAAGTACAAGCATCGTCCAAGTGTAAAGCGGTGTTCAGATAACCAGTGAGGCGTGACGTTGCTCGTGGCGTATTGCAACGTGCGGTGTAACGCGTTGCTAGAGCGTTCACATAGCGTGCAGTGTTGTCGATTTCATCTCTTTATGCTTCTTTTATTATATTATATTATTTTAATCGCTTCCTTATGTGCCTTGATACGTCTTTGTATTCGTTGTGACTTGTGACTGGCAGTGACTGGCAACGGTCCTTGTTTACGAGATTTTCGAACTTGTATTTTGATTACAGTCTCTCCTCATTGGTCGTTGCATCTGCGATTGCTCGCGTCTGATTAGCGTGTTGCTTTCGTGTGTTGCATTGCAGCGTAGAAGCTTAGACTTTCCAAGCTTTTGGTTACTAGCAACGACCACTGCACCAGCGCTAAGTCGAATGTGAACGCTCTCATTTGATTCAATGGTGCCAAGCTCCCTGCAATGCAACGCACCACGAGCAACGTCACGCCTCACTGGTTATCTGAACGCCGCTTTATTAATCATTATCAAACGCGCAACGCAACACACGCATTAGGTTATAGTCCATTTGTATTGAATCAGGTTCAAACGAGCACGCTATACTTTCGGAGAATTTTTATTGACACGATTGTTGTAAGCGACTCGATGGAAAGATAACTTCCTTTAGTAGATCTCCTAGAAATTTGAAGCTGTATAACCGAAATCAATTTATTTCTCTACAATAAAATTCTGCATACAATATAAAAGCAATACGTTATCCTTTGTGCAATACCGTTTTTATAAATTAAGCGAGCCAAATGGTTTAATTGTTGAATTAATAAAGAAAATTATGTTTATATGAGTTATATATTATTGTTTTTTTTTTTTTTTTATTTTATTAAATGCAAGTTATTATATTGTTTATGGCGCTAATTTAAACGCCTTGCACATAAAGTAGAGAAATTGATGTTTTGTGAACCTAATGTTATCTTAAATTACAGGAAAAATGTTTCTATTCGCATTGTTATCTGCCTTCTTGGTAATTGCGTCAGGGGAGTATTGTTACAGCGATGTTGAATCAGCTTGCAGTACTAGACCTTCGACAAATGGTATGTACTCCGACGTATTAGATTTGAATTGATATATTTTAATACAGTTTTCTCTATCCTAATTACGAATGTGTACAAATATCTTCTTTTATTTACTTGTATAATATAATTTTATTTTCCCTAATTCATTGAATTGCAGATGGTCCACTGATAGCAAATTGTAATGCCAAGTATGGAGGTTTCGAAGCACTTCAGGTCGATTTGCAAGCATACGCAAATGCCAATATTGAATCTAGTTTTGAATATTTATTGATGTCAACACACTTTGGAAACTACGAAGCTAATCGCGAAGGATTTAAGAAGTTATATCGTAAACTTTCAGACGATGCATGGGATGATGCAATAGATGTAATTAAATATATTGCTAAACGAGGAGGCAAAATGGACTTTAACCAGTGGCCACATTTCAAGAAAGCTGTAAGAATAACTGCAATTAAATATATTCCCTTTTTTACTCTTTTTCATAAGATAATTATACATATTTGTCTATTTCCAGGAACGAAACTCTAAAGCCAATAGAGTATTAGAATTGAATGAAATTAATAGTTTGGCTAAAGCACTCGATACTCAGAAACAATTGGCTGAGGAAGCACAGCGTATACATTCTCAGGCACAACACCATACCAAGCAGGATGCCTATGTTGCTCATTACCTTGAAGAACAATTTATGGAGTCACAAGCAGATCGTGTAAGAACTTTGGCCGGTCATACTAATGACCTGAAGAACTTATTGGGTGAACGCGATTCATCCGTTTCCATATTCTTATTTGATGAATTTCTTCAAAAATCATTGTAAGTTTTCCTTCTAATGGAAAAAGATATCCATAACTGCTACTAATATGTTGTTTTTTTATTATTTTCATTATCCTAATGAACTTTACTGTACAGATCGAACAAAATGTATAAGAATTTACTCCTTTGATATAATTTAGTTAGATCTAGAGAGTTATTTGTCATTTGATATCTGCAATTAAATAAAGTGTATGCTATTGTAAATACTTATGTTGCCTTTCTCCACCTTGCTTTATATGTAAACTATAGTATGCCCGTGCAGTCTTATGAAGCATATGAAAGAAATAAAACTACACTTATGTCAACTACAAGAATGTGAAACTGTTTTTATGTAGTTTACAAGGCTGTTTGTCGAAATCTCATGTGCAATATGTTTGCACATTACATTTGAATTGGGCGCCTGACCCGAGTATTAAATATTTATTATTGACAAATAACAAGTAATTATAACCCTTATTTTCTATTGGAAAAGCTTCATATTCAATATAATGTATGCTGAAATTTTGTTTCGATTACACATTCATATGTTCGAAGAAAATGCTCTTACGTCTATCTAGCTATAAAAATTTACAAAATTTTGACTTAACAAAATTTTATATTATATACATTCTTCAATGAAGTACATGTTGTTGAAATCGATTTTTATAAACTAAAATAACAATTTGTTATAGTTAAACGTGTTCAATAGTAATAAAAAGTTCTACCGCGCAATTCATAAATTTAATTTGTCATACAAAGCAATAAATCTGTGAAGTAGACATCTATCTGCTTTCCTGTTTCTAACATGCTTTCATCAGTGTATAGCAATATCTGAATATATGACTACCATTGTTAACTGTGCCTGGCCATATATCCATTGAGGTAAATTTGGGTGAAGTGGCCATAGTTATCTGACTTTAACTCACTACCATAAGTTCATCCAAAATTAGAGTGTGCAGTGGACAGTGCAAGTGAAATAAAACTTTTTCACGTGAGTCTTCTGTGACATGATCACCTTTATCGAATGAACAGAAGGATCCTGGAGCCAACAGTTCCAAAAATTGATGAAGACATCACTATTTTGTTGCCTGTACTTTACAAAAATGGGAATATAAACATACAGGGTCTACTTGCAAGTTACTGTAGGTAATAAGAAAAGTGTATACTCTTTATCTTACTATGATATGTCAAGTATTCATACGAGAATGTTCAATAAAATAAAATTATATTGAATAATACATTTATACAAATTAACTGTATACCATAAAAGCGTGAGGCTATCATAAATTAATGTATTACAAATCGAGATAACTTCTTCGATTCTTATACCTAGTACTAAATCACGATTAGATATTGTCACTTGCACTTAAATCGAAAACTCCTACATTTAAAAATACCATACATACTACATAATTTCATTGAATAGTATGGGTAATGCTATTTGCATAGTTGCAAATGGATTTTCCGGATCAATTAGTTTGTATGTATAATTCAACAATTTCAACCTTTCATACGTTGACTCAATGCAATATCTCATGTAGCTGATATGATGTAATTTCCTTTGTAGGCTGATAATTGTACATAAGATCCTTCCACTGATATATTAGAGTAATTCATTTACATAATGATATGATTACATATTTTATTGTTCGTAGCAATTACCTGGGATAAAAAGAGTAAATCTCAAAGAAATTATTCAGTTTGCTGATATTAATGTGGAAATAATAAAGAAAATCACTAGTTTAAGAAGTGCACTTACTTGTTTGTTGATACCTTTGCGAGGTTCTAAACATCATTGAAGATAATAAATATTTGTTTTTGTAATGTCTACAAATTGTGTGTGTGCACCTATGTAAAAGAATAGAATAAAGGAAAACATTTACACTTAGAAACAATATACAATACTTATATGTAGATTGATTCTAATATACTTACTGTGCTTACAAACGAATTTGTAACCTTAATATGTACCAAAAGGGATGCCAATTCAAGATCTTCACTATAACTATTCTTTACAGGAACGCTTCTATAGCCTGACCGTAAGCATCGCACCTGTGAACAAACCAAAGCATAAGTAAACAGTTGTATTAAAAATACCACAAAACAATGTTTAATTTTGTTTGTAAAATACATACTGGATAAGTAGTTTGTCCTATAAAGTTACTATCGCCAAACATATCTTCGTCTTGCACTACAAACCGTATAAGTGCAAAATACGGATTTATTACTTCAAAATCACATGATTCATTCCACATTGGATTGAACCCATTGTCTTCTGCAAGTCAAATACATTTACTTTAAATGTGTAGATTGAATGTTGGAATATATTACTGTATAAACGCCACTATTTGAACTATGCATGACATGAGAGTATATAGACAGTACTCACGGATGGCTTTTGTTGTTAACTTTATTCCAGAATCAAAATCAGCGCCAACTATTTCAACTTCAACAAATGGGCTAGCTGTACCTCGACCTGATCTAATTAGATGTCTAGCACCGATAATTTTTAAAGTAATCCTAAGGGAATCTATGCCATGTAAACTATTTTTTTCATATGGGTTAAAGTCATCTCTGAACATAAATTCTGGTTTCAGGAGGAAACCACAATTACCATTTTCTTTAAATTTAGCTTGATTTAATTGCATCGCTTTGTCACCAGTTTGATAATTTAATGCCACCATTTGGCAGCCAGAATTCCACATTGGCACAGGATTATAATTTGATGAATCAATACGCTGACCTTTTGGGTATACTCTACTAAATTGTACCTATTAGATAAGATAATAGTATATTTGGCAAAACTCGTAGTATAAGCTTATTAATTAATTTTGTAGGAATTTTACCTGATGATATTTTAAGAAAAACTTATTTTCTTGCTGACACATTAATTTCTCAGCTTTTGTTTCAGGGAAACTACTCATCTCATTAAAGGTAAAACCTTTCGTCCTGAGTCTATCTACATTAAATGCAACTGACCTACAATATACTATGAGATTTGACATCTCTTTTGCTATTCTCCATGCACGTTCCATTTCTTTGTGTTGATTTTCCTATAAATAATCAGAATATAAATAGCTAGTTAAAGTTGTACAAATAAATAATCAGTGTAAACTGAAATGTACAAAATACATCTTACCCTAACACTAGCATTTTGTGCAGTTTCTTGAATGCTAGACATCCATTCTAATGCTATATCTTTTGTTGGTGTTGCAACTTCAAATACCGAACACATACTAGGATTTTGTATTCTTAAAATCCACTCTAATCCAGGTCTCTCACTCACTGTTAATTCAACTACAGCTCCCATAATATCTAATGAGCCTTTCTGTAAGCTACCAAGCATCATAGAATCCGTAGACTAAAAATAATGATAGAAATGAGAGAGCATATTTTAAAATTCTTTCTGTAGACACATATACATGTATACGCATAATTATATTAAAAAAAACAAAGTACGCACATCTCCTTGGTTATCTTGATGATCTATTTCTTCCACATAATTAGCTGGAAACCAATGCTGTTTCTTACCACCGTAATCTCCTCTCCACCATCCTCCTGTTTGTTGATTTACATTTGTTATTATAGCATGTTTTACTAGTGTGAGTTCATCCTCTCTTCGTGCCTTGTAATCATAAATTGCTTTCACAGTAACCTACAGCATAGATGATTGCATAATATAAACATTTAAGATCTAACTTTAAGCTACACAATGCAGGTAAAGAAATATTACTTTTGAAACAAAACTTGTAGGATCCATATACCCTGGAATACCATAAACAGATCCATCATCTGTATCCTAGAAAACAATTTAAGTATCAAGCCAATGTATATTTAAATATATCATACTGTTCTTAAATATTATCAAAAGCTGTTACATACTAAACCTATTCTCCTGATGATGTCTTGATTGACAGGATGGTTCAGCTTTATTTTTTTATAAAGTGGATGTCTTTCATAATAATTTACTAACTCTACCAAACTTTCAAATTGCACAGTTCCAATAGTATATAAGCGTCCTTCAAGTTTTATTCTGCAGTGTTTAATTTTTTTCTCTGCCCTATAAGAGAAGCGAAGATTGGACAGAATGTGTATATAAAATACCCTGTTTCAATGAAGGACATTTTTACATGTGGGATACATTAAATAAATTGTACCTGAATGAAATAGCATAAGAATTGCTCTCTTTTTCACTGGGTCTTACTAAAAATGCACCATCAGAAGGTATTCGTTTCAACATTTCTTCTGCAAGACTTCGTGTACATTCTGCATGCCACCACTCTTTTTCTTCATGCTTGTTTGGTTGAGGAACAGGTTCTTGTAAAGTAATCAAAAACTCCTAGAAAATATTTACTTTTGTTACATGGTTAAGACTATTAATCTGTCAGTACCATCAGTACCAAAAATAAACTTCTAAGTATAGCGCATTAGATAAATAAATGCACACTTACTTGACTCCGTAGAGGATGATTTCGATAATGTGTTATTAAGCTATATAGGCTATCAAAGCATGTTGTATCTATCAGATAATACTGAGTTTGACCCATCTCTTGCTTAAGTTTTATACGACAGTGATTAACTTTGCCCTTACGCCAGAAGGACAGACAATAATCGCCTACAAATGTCACACATTGCCGCACTAAAAAGGTACCATCACCTAGGTGCGAATAACGTCTTAACAATTCTTCAGCTTCTTCCCGCCCTCTTGCCAATTTACCATGAAACCATTTTTCTCCAAAATGCAGTTCGTCATTTGGTACACCCTTTAGTAAATATCCAATATTAATAGAAAAGTAATATTGAAATTTAAGCAATGCATGAACCATATTGAAAGTCTGTTTCATGTCACTTGAAAATACATATACATACATCCGTAGGTCGTCTCACATTTCCTTCTTCATCATCGTCATGCTCCATTTCCTGAGCTCTTGAAAACGTATCAGTGTAAAATAATTTTTGTTGCGTCAAAACAAAGAAATGCGGGTTCCATTCTCTATCCACAGGATCTTCTAAATAAAGAATACCATTTTTTATAGTATTTCTGAGATCCATTTCTTGTCTGCTTTCATCATTGCGAATAAGAAATGATGTTTCGTCAACCCCGTCAGGAAGTTTTTTATGTTTTAATAAAAATTTTTTCCGCAGGGCATATGGAGAAGGCAAACACGCTTCATTCTTATCTACAGGTTGCACCAATAGCATATCACCAAACACTTCTTGCATAGTTACGGCCATTTTACGTTGTTGAGGTAATGTACAATTGTCTTCGATAGATAAAATAACGGGGTACCTAACACAAAGGAGTCACATGTAGGTAATTAACAAAAATATATAAAATCAGAATACATACAAATATTGCATAATAAATGTATAATGATTATTAATATAAATCATCTCCAAGGTATACGCCAAAATATTATATATGGAGATTTAGCAATCTAAATATACTCACTCAGAAGTAACAAATGCATGTTCTTTAATAGTCTTAATGACATCCAAGAATTTTATTTTAGTAGTTAATGTATGCCCATGAAAAATAAATGGCATTCCATCAGGACCATCCCAGCAATCAAGTTCTATACATCTACATCCTGCACGTAAAGCTCGCACGTATGCTTGACAACTACTTTCACTACTAATTTGATCGCCCATTAGATATCTAAAGTTGATTTTGCATAGTTAACGTTATTATAGTATGCTCTTATAACATTTGTCATAATGTATTATCAGTTGTATATCTTACGTATTGTGTGAAGAGGCAATCCAATAATGTGCTAACGGTTTTGTCATGTCTTGCGTAACCTGATTATATTTTTGATCCCAAATATCATTTTGCTTAGAAAATAGAAAATCAATAAATTCAGGGAATGTAAAGTAAGGTTCTTGTATATCTCTTTGTGGATCTTGTAAATATTCTCTAATGAATCGAGAAACTTCTAACTCGTTATTCCCAATGGTATCTTGCTGCTCAGTAATCAAAAAATTCTGAAAGTCTTGAAGAGTAATACTGTGTCCTGATGTCGAATAAGTAAGTAATTTATTCCAGTCTGAAACACTCTAGAATAAGGCATGATAAATTGTTAAATTGATTAGAATTGCAAAACTATTACTCACAAACTAATAATATACTATGATAATGTTTATAATACTTACATTTTGATCAAACATAAGTTTATGATAAAGTGTAACAAAATCATCAAAGCCCAGTTCGCTGCGATTTCTTGCATCTACTTCTTGAAATACCTCTCTAAGTCTGTTTGTTGCAATTTTACAATTTACTCTTGGCAGGAATGTTTTAACATCTTTGAGTGTCACACTGTAAATAGATATGCACTCAAAGAATAAGTGATGTTACCTATCAGTTGCTAATGTTAAAATGTAGCAGTGAAATATTTATGATTTTACTCCTTTTAAGTACAATTACCAATAATGCTTAGTACAATAATATGACTACTTTAAAGACTTATTTATAAAGAAAGAGACTTGTTTGATCTAAGGATTAATATTGGGGCCTTATATTTACGTTTCTCTGGAATTTTCCATTGCGTAAAATTCTTTTCGGAGCCATCTTTCAACTTGTAATGGATACGGGGCATTTATTGTGTCTTGTACTAAATGCCGTAACCCTTTAACCCACAGCTCACATTCCTTTTCACTGAGAGCTAAAATGTATGTGAATATATGTAAATATTCAAAAGTGATAACCAAACTAATTAAATAGTATATAAATTTTCCATTAAATGTTATTCAGTATTCTATAGCAGCCAACAATTTCAGCAGTTTACCTGATATTGACAAAGTTTTTAGTCTAAACTCGGACCCATAGTATATAACAAAACATCTTAAGTTTTCGATCCTTTTAGCATCTTCTGGCCATTTTTCAAAATCTTTGGAGTGTTTTCCCACTCTTATTTCCTTGACTTCTCTTATCTCGACTGTAAATTTAAATTTACCTATGTAATCTTTGTGCATATTTAGTGAGATCGAAAAATAATAATATATATAAAAAGAAAAATGAAGTCCATAATGTTTTTGAAGTTATAACATTACGCCAATGTTTAATAGAATGCTTAACTCTTTGCAATCTAAGTCATATCTCAATATACGTTATCTCATATCTCAAAAATATTAAAATAGGTATATACTCTTTATATTATATAAAAGTTGTACACCTATGACACCCAACAGGTCTTATCCAATATATCAACAGTATCAATGGGCAGAATTGTTTGTAGACCAAAAAAGAAGGAAAAGTACAATTGTTTTGCACTAAAATTAAGAGCTATTATTGTTCTAGTAATATTCACTGCAAATTATTGTATGACCCCATTGAGGCCATATATACGTTAGTTTGGTTGAAAAAATATCACAAAAGCAAAGAAGCTAAAAAATATAACTGTGACATGTTTATACATTATTGGATGAGATCCATTAATTGGCATAGGTTTTATTTTTTATATAAACTCACCCATACACAAAATGCACAATGACCTTTCCTTCGGGTTTTTGGCCTATAACTAGTATTCCCAGATATTATTTTGCCCATTTTTGCTGTAGATATATCTGCGTAACCATGCAAGATGTGCCTAAAATATTGATGGAAGTTGATTACATTAGTTTTCTTAAGTATTAATTAATGGTCACACAATAAAGGAAAAGAACATATAAAGTTATTCAACAATGTGGTGCCTCGATAATGATGCTTTTACAATGATCTGAAATTCTTATTACAAGTAAGAATTATTGATTACAAGAAATTGCAAAAAGTGCACCAGAAGTGTACCATAATAAAACCATAAGTTTCTGAAATAGGTCTCTCTCAATGTAGTAGTTTCACAATGTTAGACAACATAATCTTACCTGAACCATCAAATGGTCTAAATGTAGCACTTCTTGACCAAACTATTTGCCTAGTTTCTCTCCGTATCATGAGAGTTTTCCTTTCTGGTCGTTTTCTTGGAAAAAACTTTGTGACAACTGTACCCCTTTCAAGTTGACTAATAATCTGTTCCATCTCTGGTATAATTCCATTCATTTTGCAAAAATTGTATTACTTTTACTGGAACTACAATTATATCATGTCAAATTTATACTTTCATAGACTATTATTAATTTTAATTCTTGTAGAAGCTTTGAATGAACTAATTTTAAATAAGGCATAAAAAGTAGAAGACATCTTCATTATTTTTGGTGTAACATTATTTGGTTCCAATACCAACATTCCTACAGTATAACTCCGTTAAATAAAAAAATACTTTCTTACATTACAGTCTGTAATTTTCAAGCAATATGTAATAATTAATTTCCACTTTGTACATAGATATTCAATATGCTATAAATAGGTGCTCTAATTTGGAATTTATAAAGTTCTGAATAAAATCTTCAATTTTTAAATTCAAGGTCAACAAAAAGGGTCCATGCTTTGTGAATGTATGATTAAAACAAATATTAGAACAAATATGTAATAATTAACAGAATATGTAGCATACAGGAAAATTTATCATTCAGCCATTCAATATGTGTTGCATGACTTTTATTACATGGTTTGCAATTATAAATGGTAAAACATTAATCCACATGCCCCAATATGCGTTATAAAAGTTAATAAAAAAAGTAAAATAATATTGGATTATCAACATACATAGATATACCAATTATATGCATTACACATAAAATAAGTAAATGCATAGAATCGCTTACAGGATACACGTATTTAATTTCTTAATTTTTATATTATATTATGGATATCACGAAATTATATGTGAAATATCAAAGCATTCAAAGATAACATAAAATTTAAAGACTATGTGTGAATCTACTAATAATATTTAGCATGCATTTTAAAAACATCTATCATAAACATAACCTAGTACAAATTCTTATTCTGGTATTATGTATAAAGTAAAAAACCATCTTGTATTGCAAAATTTGTATTATTGTGGTTAACATATATATTTGTGTACAGAACACGCCGTGCAAAAATTTGCGATAGACGTTACTTTGTCAAGAACACTGTGATTATGGACTATAATGTTTTATGCAATTTAATCTAATTCAGTTTGCATTGACCGATTTTACCGGGGTTGTCTTATATGTGACATAATTTAGGGCGAAATATACTTGCCTTGAAATCTTGCTGCCTATTTCGTTGGGTTTTTTCTCTCTTCTTTACAATGGAACATATGTGCGATACTGCCAGACTGCCACTGCTGAGCTTATCCTCCTGCAAAACTGAATTATCGGTAAAGATTGAATCAGGACACTAGCGCATGAAGTACGTGCACTACTACAAATGCAAACCCTTTCCTACAGTTACGATTGATACGATTGATACGATTGATATGTGCAGTAATCTTTTAATTATTTAATTTTAATTACATAGGTAGAATTTTTCGCATTCAATAATGAACTAAATAAATGTTCGAAATGATGGGAAATAAGTAAATTTGTACATAAATTTGTATTAAATTACACAGAAATTCAAGATGCGGTCATCGGTTTTTCGAAAAATTAGGAGGGATATGTACAGCTTTTGATTTATCATTAGTACACATATAATTATAAATGACAATGACTAATCTTACTCGTGTAAATATGTAAAAAGCAGAGTAGTATATTGAAGGAAACAAATCCATAATTATAAACGCATTTACATAAAATGTGATGTACGTAACATTAAAATAACATGTTTGTTATTTTAGCGCTTTACTATACAGGTGAAATAAATACTTACAATGCTAAAATAAATACAAAGTGGTAAGTGCTGAAATGTTATCTAGACCAAAATAAATTTTTTATAGATGTTCCAATGGCTACAAAGAAGTTGTTGATATATTTAAATGTGGGTCGTAATTCGTTCTCATTATTTAAATGAATAGAGTGTGTATTTGATTGGGTATGATTTATTCCATTTCTGGACTGCCAGAAAACCTGTGTAAAATAATTTATGCGTATGAAATAGCTTTTATAGGTGTAAAAATATTAAAACTTTTATTGTTTTTCTTACAAACTCAAACTTAATATATCTCATACGATTCTCAAGCATTTGAGCAAGAAAACCTGTTAGAGTCGTTTGAAGTAAACTACAAAAAATTTGATACAATTACACTTACTTCGGAATTACTATTTATTTCCAGTGTACTGCCACATGTAGAATTATTCCTGCCTCTTGTTTTACCTTGTTCATTGCTGTTTAATTTTTTAAATTTCTTAAACAACGTGAAATACCTGTTTTGCCCTTGCAGATCTCTTTCCATTTCGTTATCACATTTTAAGTACATTATATCAGATGAATTTAAGGGAATCTAATTGTACAAATTCCAATAAAATGTTAATAGGTGTAATTCTCTACTTTATAGTTTTTTAAGAATTATGTTAAAGCTACACCAGTATGTATATGCACATAAATGTTCCTATTGTCTTTTTTAGCGTTGTGTGGGCACATTTATGTAAATAAATAAATCAAGCTTACTTCTTCTTTATCGAGTGACCTTTTTCTTTTTCCAACACTATTTGCTACACCTTCAGATGGAAACAGATGTATATTATTATGTCTAAGTGGTTTCCTTGAACTGCTATCCTTCCGTAACGTTTGCCTGCATTCAGTGTACTAAAATAAGAAACTTACATTAGCAATCAAGTTTGTACTATATATTATCATTCACATAAATTCGTAGTAGCTATTATTCATACTTAAAATATATGTGTAATTATTTTAAATTAAGTAACATTACCTTTTTAATCGCACTTTCAATAGACAGTATCCATGAATTACTGTCCTCTTTTTCTGAATATAATAGTAATGTTTCATCGATGCACGTAACACGAAAAAGACCGCCACTTAGTACACACTCCACTTTACATTTATTTATGGGTAAGACGCAACATACTGTTAATGCACTCTCTGGATCTCCTTTACAATACAACAGAATATCATTTAAGAGAATAAAATATCTTTTGTAAGTAGAATTTCCTCGTCTAGAAACTCTCATCAGTGATCCTTGTTTAATTAGTCTTCTACCGGGCTTTACTAGATTAATTCTGTTTACAATACACTTTTGGAGCATAAGCAATTTTTGAGATTCCTCATTTTGCTCTACCAAATTATTAATATGTTTTGCAGCTTTTTCAATTTCTACTAGGGATGCTGGAAGCAAAATGGAAGTTAGTCACATTTGTTTATATAAATATCATAGGCTTACATGCTTTATATTTATCTCATTGTAATTACCTTGCAATAAACTGTATTCCTCATCTTTAATTGAAGTATGTTGCAGAACTTCTTTTAAAAGCAACCTATACCTGGGTACTCTTTGTATTGGAGTGATTAATAGAGCTGGAAGTTTTTGATTAACTTCAGGTCTTGTTTCCTGTTGGCTTATAAAATTCTTCAAGATAAAATTACTCTCTTGCTGGTTCTAAAATATAATTGGTTTGTTTAAAATATATAAGTAATCTCTGCTTAAAATAATTGATCATAGAACTTGCCTGGAATAACATTAATACTTGTCCATAATCATAAGCGTATACAGAATATAACTTAAAGAACGGGGCTAATTTGTGAAAAGGTCGGGCAACACTTGCAGGGTTTTGTCGTAGTTCTTGAATTAATTCACCACTAATATTATACAATGTCTTGATATTCTCGGATAATGTAGATAATAGTGTATGCCTTAATAAGTTTTTATCAAATATGGGTTGTATAAAAAACTGTAATGAATCATCAACATTAATTAGTTAATCACATTGACGAATCATACTACGAACATGTGGTAATCAAACCTCCATTAGAATTTCTAATTGTTTCAAATATGTTAGCTCTGTTGTTAAAATCTCTTGAATGGATTGTGCTCTTAGTATTTTCTGTTTTTCAAGTGCGCAGTGCCGATTTGTTTCCTCCAGTGATTGAAGAACTGGAAGCAATGTTTTTATGTAATGACAGTATACATCAGTTAATATAATGATTTCTTCCTATAATTACATTTACCTTTCATGCGACTACGTATACTCAACATATTTCTGTCAGTAATAATTTTTCGTAGTTCGGAACTGAGATTAGTTTGTGGTGATATTGGCGAATTCATTTTTTATAATGTTTTCAGGTAGGCAAAGGGAATATTCTGTATTTAACGATGCATAAAAGTATATTCTGTTAGACTTACATTACCATATGCAATGAATCATTTTTTCCCGAGAGTACTCTAATAAGCAGTGACTTGATGCAACAAATGAGCAACAGTTACATATTAGTATAAATAGCTAATTTTTATAACAGAACTACAATATTTTTCGAATGAAAGGTCACATGGAGTAAACACTTGGCGTACCACGCACGCTCTAGTGAGCTGGGGATTCACTACAATTACAAGATGGATATGAAATTGCTTGTCTTCTGAGATTGTTATTTCTTGACGAATCCTTCGTAAATCTCTGCGCTTTATACAATGAAGTTGGCGCGCTTTCCGTGAACATGTGACTTTCAAATGCATAAACAATACGCAACCAAAGTTTCTGTAAAAATGTGTTAACATGTGCAATAGAATATTTCAACCTACGTAATCTGATATTAGATATATTTTCTATTAACGCAGTAGAATGAAATCTAAAGAAAGTGCAGAATAAATGTATACGGTAGTGTACATACACAACAAACTACATATTAAGCTTATATTTGACACCGAGGAGAGATTGTCAAAGAGGGTCAGCGCTTATGCGTTATGGCAGTCTAGGGGGACCGAAAATTTTCACTGCGTTGAGCGCCAATTTCGAGGAACTCCATAGCAAAGCAACATAGCTTACATTACAACTCCATAAGTACGGTTGATCGAATAGAGCACTACAATTATCTCTGGGACCCGTCGGGACCCGGCAAAACGGCCCCTTCAAATATACGGGCGCTGATCCTCTTTAACAATCTCTCCTCGGTGTATTTGATAATTTATGCATTGTAAATTGGAGCTGTTAACATCTGAGCATCCTTTTAGAATTTATATTGTAAGTATAAGTCTGGAAAATAACTTGTTTGTAGCATTATCAGGTATTAGACTATGTACATCATAATTTGAACGGCCCGCAGAAAAACTGCTTTCAAAATGGCTGCCACGTTCAAAGCCCTACCGCCCAACAATTCAACATCACAGGTGCCAACACAGAGTGACGCTACTGTTCTCTCTACACTATGCTGGCGTTGACCCTCTTTGACACTCTCTCCTCTGTGGTATTTATTATTGACCATTATTGACTGCAGGGAGTGCAAACTCCCATATACAGGGTGTCTCAGACCACCCATACAATCTCTCGTGGGGACATAGAGCGGCTTGCGCTGAACATAAAAGTCCTGTACCGTTTTGCGATAATCGCAATATTTATTGAGTTATTAATTGTTAAAGATCAAAGGAAAGGGCGTCCGCCAAAATAGCAGCGGGGGGAGCGCTGGTGCCTCTGCGAGCTGTAGGACGGCCCAGTTTACCTACAAACAAATGCGGGGTGCGGTAAGGGGAAGAATAACGAAAAAGAAGCCGGCCGTGCAGCAGTGTCTTAGCCTTCCCCTTACCGCGTCCCGCGTTTGTTTGTAGGTAAACTGGGCCGTCCTACAGCTCGCAGAGACTCCATCGCTTCTCCCGCTGCTATTTTGGCGGACGCCCTTTCCTTTGATCTTTAACAATTAATAACTCGATAAATATTGCGAATATTGAATAATGGTCCAGGACTTTTATGTTCAGCGCAAGCCGCTCTACGTCCCCACGAGAGATTGTATGGGTGGTCTGAGACACCCTGTATAATTTGCGGACTAATTTTAGTACGTATAAATCTCGGAACTGTTATAGATGGCAGCACAAAAAGAAAATTTGTCAGAAAGGGTGGTTACCGCAGAGTGCAGGGGGGGAAGAACCACAGGGGCTTTCCTAACCTGCCCAAACTTTAATATTAATATCATTTAATATGGACGATTAAGAGATAAAACATTATAAAGTGTTAATATACTTTATTATAAATTGTGCGAATAATGGCTGCAGAATTTTATACATCGCATTCGCACAAGGCGTAGGAAAAGTGCAGAAATCCTACGCCCGTGTATCACGTAAATATAAATATAAAATATAAATAAAAATAGAAATATATACATATAGAAATGCACTATATCACTATGTTTATGCGAACGTTCTATAACAGTTCCGACTAAATAGAGTACTGTTCCGAGTCCAAATTCCTATATAAGAGTTGTCTCCCCCGGGTGTGCCCTGGTGGTAACGTGGTTCTACCCATACAAATCGGAGGGATGAAGAACTAATTTTAAAAAGGATAGGGAGTCAAATAGTAGAGGCTGAGTATGCCAATTCAAATTGTTACCAAAAGATCACAGATTCTATTAACTAGAAACTATCGCTAAGCGCGTGCAGCTCTTGGCCTGAGGTGATCCTCGATGCAAAAGCATACAATTTTGTATCGAGGATAACCTGAGTTACCAGGTCTCACCACGCGGAGGTGGCTGCTTTGAGACCCGACCCGGTGGTCCCTGCTTAGCAGGATTAAAAAGTAAACTACTCTAAAGCCTTGTATAGGCTCAATCAAACAAAGAAATGAATATCCACGTGAAATATATTTGGACGACTTTATGAAAAAGTCGTCCAAACATAAATCCAAATGGATGATGAAGCTACCTTCCCGAAAGGAGAATAGACAGAATAAGAAGTCTGTCGATTCACCTCTGTACAATATTTTACATCGATCTTTACAGTGTCGCTTGGCACATGTTCACTGTTTTAACTAAGCTTAAAACTATAATCTTAACTTTTATCTTAATTAATTACAACTAATCTTAATAGTTAATCTTATTTAATTATAACTATAATCTTAACTAATCTTCAGTGTTGATTCTTAATGTGTCCCACGATGAAACGTTATCCTTATAACTAATCTTAACTTATCTTAATTATTAATTACAACTAATCTTAATAGCTAAATCTTATTTAATTACAACTATAATCTTAAGTATAATCTTAACTAATCTTCAGTGTTGATTCTTAATGTGTTCCACGATGAAACCTTTCTTATACTACATGAAGAAACCAATAGAAATTGTGAAAAATTTGAATTGATATTTTAAAAAAATAATTGACTTGTAAAAGAGAAAGTGAAATGAAACTGGAACAAAAGACCGTAAAATTAGGAAACTGAAAAGAAAATCAAAACATCATTTGATGTTCAATAAAATTTAAAAATATGCAAAGTCGTGTTGTGTGATTGAAAACAAGTTTTAAAAATAAATTTTAAGCGGAACATGCAAAAATTTGATGTAGCAGTGTCATAATATAGCATGCAATATGTATGTACGATACATAACCGGCTCACCAGTGTTGCACCATTTCTGAAAAAAAAAGAAAAAAAAAATATTAACATAAATAATTTTTGGGAGATCAACGCGATAATATTCGATATTCAAACTTGTTTAAACACTTACTGTAAATGGCGTTGTCGAATGCCCGACAACCGGAACCCCCGGATCCCCCTCAACAGTAATACATAGATTGGGTTGACACTTTAAACAGAAGGCGAAAAGAAATGTAATCCAAGTTAACGAAACGTAATAATTAATCGTAGAAGTTATCAAAACACTTACTGTAAACGATGTAGTCCTGCGCATGAAATCGCGAACACTGGATCCCCCATGGTAGGATAGGGCGCGCACACACACACACACACACACACACACACACACACACACACACACACACACACACACACACACACACACACACACACACACACACACACACACACACACACACACTTGATACAACACTGAAAATCAAAAAGAAAAAAAAAATGTAACCGACTGTTTCAATTGGTAGAGGGTAGTAATACAGTGTAGAAAATATCGAAATACTCACTGGAAATGTTTGTATGTAGTGCTATAACACTTGGGACCCACACGTGTGGTAGCCCATGGCAAGTGACAGTGCCCGCGACCTCGGATAACCGAGAAGTTTACACACGCGACCTGTTCGCTCGACGCCCGAGGAGCGAAGTGATTAAATGTCGCGCGCCGCGTGCGTGTGACCCCCCACCACTCATCGCTCAGTCCGATTAGTCCCGATCAGTTCCGATGTCAAGTTCGGGCGCGCTCGGCTGTAAGCTCGAGTGCTCTCGGCAGCTCTCGGTTCGCAACGACCGGAGAACTGTTTATATTTACTATAACATATAATTATACGCTTCTTAACTGTTTCTTTCAAATTAACGCCGAAACTTCTATTTTTTAAAGGTACGTTTATTATTCTCTGTCTTCTCTATCTATATTTACTGTATTATCTATCTCGAAATGAGAAGTCTAATAGATTTTATATTTCATATTACGTGATGAGGATATTTTGTATCTATGCCAAATATACCCGCTTTACAATTATCGGGAAGTCCGATAATTATCCCCGTTTTAAAATGTCTCCTCCAGAGATTGCAAAACTCTCGTATATAATTTGCAGACCTAATTTTATGTGTATGTATAAACGTAAAATATATAAATATAAAATATAAAAAATATAAATAGAAATAGAAGTCGAAATATATATAGAAATGCACTGTATTACTATGTTTATGCGAATTTAGTGCCTATATACGTTGCACTGTCTAAATTAACTGCTTATAGTTATGCTATGCCACAGTACTTTTGTGTCTGTGTGATGTACACACTTGCAGCACCGCCATGCTGTGAACTGTGGGGAGTTTCTTCTCCCATCTAGGGACTTTCATTGTCCGCGCCCAAGCGAGAGTGGGGAGCTATGGTGGGGAGCAGAAAGGCTCCGCCATCTTCTCTAGTATAGTCTGGCACGAGCTTCCGTACTGGGCGCATGGAGTTGTATAGAGAAAATATATTTATACGTGGAGGAGATAAAGGCCTTCTGATTTCTAATATCATATCTTCACCACACTGGGTATCCTTACCCATTAGGCACATCGGTGGCCTCTCCATTTATTCCCACAGAACTCGTCTACGTGCTGCTATCTATAATAATTCCGAGTAAAAAGAGTACTATTACGGGTCCAAATTCCTACATAAGAGTTGTCTCCCTCTGATTGACTGTTTCATATGGTTTCATAGAAAACCCGTGTCAGTTGCAACCATAGACATAATATACCTAGACTGCGCGTTCTCCCAAATTTCAGGAGTGGGAGTAGAACTCACGTAGAAAAGGATGCACTCTGTTTTGATGTCTGTGCGTTCTCTCTCGCTCTCGCGCGAAGGGGAAACGTTTAGATTGGCAACTGTTTTCCCGTATCTCCGTCGCGCGAGAGCGAAAGAGAACGCACAGACATCAAAACAGAGTGCATCCTTTTCTACGTGAGCTCTACCCCCACTCCGTCAACGCGCAGTCTAGGTATATTATGTCTATGGTTGCAACTGGTTGCAACTTTGTTGGTATCAGCGAACAAACGAGAAAAAGGTTGGAGTCGGAGTAGAGAGTCGGGCAATTATCTCCAAGAATGCCTAAATGCGGTTACAATCTTGACCTGCTTTACGGATGGTACCAGCTTCGTTATAATTGTTTATCACTGGTGAGTCATACTATTTATAGTTTTTTTGAAATTCGGGCACATGTAAGACGATAGGTCCCATGGAATATGTATTATACCTTTTGCTAAACTCAGCAAAAATTGACAAGCATTCCTATGACAATGATTTATCTTATGAAAGGTAAATTAGTGCAGTATACAGCGGTACTTCTCTACTTTGATTTGTTATGACCTATTATCTTCGATGTCTTCAATGTTCACGGGAGGATTCAGTGGCCTTTTTTCTATTCTTACAGTGCAAATTTTAATATACCGTTGCCTATAAATTTTGGTTCTTAACATTTAAGAAAGTGTTTTTTTTTTTAACTTGGGACAATTGAATATATCGAAGAATAAATTAAATCGTAGATAAAATTTCCATGAATGTTCTATTCTACAAATACTATATCATTCTATACATATTCTTAATCAGCACACCAGTCTTTAATATAATTAGTTTTTGTAATAATAAGTAATAGTTTGTGAATAGTTCCGTGTTATTATGTGTAATTTCGTTTGCCAATCGTACCATCGTTCCTTACTTCAGAGAGTACAATGCCATGAGGTAAGCTATGCATTTCTGCATAATCTTGAATTGTTTAAAATACCTTAGATTATATATTGATGTCATGTTTGAAGGAACTTTAGTATTAGTGCCACTCACCAGGGCGTATGTTTCGTAAGATAACGGGCAAAGTTTCCCCAATACAATGGAAGAGGGTGTGAGACAACCTCGCATTAGTATAATGAGTAGTTTTTGCCACTTTGGTGCAGCGTTATACCAGGGCGTGGAGTACCTGAAATTCGTAACGGTAAAATAATCCGTCCTGGCAAAAAAGATTAGGTATGCGTATATCGAAATATGTTATATACCCACGCTTTATGTAATAACAGCGAACTATTAACTGTTAACTCTTCTCCTGGATGTATAAGCACAAACAGTATACCCATTTCAACCACACCAAGCATGCCATAACACATTACGACGTACCATTTTAAAAGGGACATACTCTATAAGAACAATTTATTTCACTTTTATTGCATTAACGATTGTACGTTGTTATACGTATCTTCCTCCAAAGGGTAAAGTTCGACAAAGTAATTACACGAGAGAAGCGCCCATTAATTAGATCTTTGTGAAAATATTGCTACATTACACTGTACTCATCAGATTGTTGTGCGCCGTTATAACCCGGTGCGATGGGTCCGAGTTCCGCGATAACAATACTGGCATATTAAATTATTAAAACGTTGTTGTGGTATAACATAAGTTTAACATTAATGTTCGGTACGAAATGTAATAAACATTGAAAATTCTTATCTACAGAATGTAGGTACAGGTGTGATAATGGTCTCAGTAACCGGTAGAAAAAGAAAGATTAGCTGGGAGAGAACTTAAGAGAATCTGTAATCGTGGAATTTCTGATGCCACCAAAAGGTTTTTTTTTTCCAAATTTGCGAAATGTGGGGGAAAAAAACTGATGAATATTTCTGAATTAATATCATAGTTAACGATAGTTTATAATTCACATGAAATAACGATAGGCTGATGCTGGCCGTGATGAGCAGTATAGTGGCAAGCAGAGGCCATTCGTATACAGCAGTAATATTATCGATGAACCTAAGTGTAGAAACCTATATCAATAAATTGCATAAAAACGAGTTATTCGTATACGCAGAGAAATGTTATAATGAAATAATTAATATCACAAATCTGATAATATGTAAATCAATATTTACGAATACTGGTTCAGGTAAACCTTATTGTTCTGTGATGATATTCAACGCTACTGGCTAGGATGGAAAGATAATATCTGCCGGAGGAAGAGACATCCTTTGAATTATTATCATGTAAATGTTCTAGTCGATATCTATGTACATTGTAATGAACTAGATAAAATCCGATAACATGTATATGCTTTTCCAAAAGAATCACTGCATATAGATATACGTTACCCGGTAATTCTCAACATTCCCGACGCATGTTGCATGCTTGTTATGTACATAGAAATACTCGCCAACATAATGCAAATAGTTACAAATATCGCAATTTCCAAATGTAACGTAATGAGATAAAAGTACGATTCTTGATCGATGAAATATTCTCCCGCTATAATCTGTCTACGTTGATAAGTGCTATTAGTCAGTGCACATTGTTGCAGAATGTAAGTCCCAGTAGGAAAACTTATAAGACACACCATTGTGATTGTGTATGCGATACCTGTAAAGGTATTATTCAATAATTTGAGATATAGCGATTTGTCTTCAGTGTAAAGCATTCGTATAAAATGTATAAGGAACATAAAACAAATAAGGCTATTTACATGTAGTACGATAAATATATGTGTCGCCTTCCTCGGCTGATTTTCGCAGAATGTCCAACTCTGCTCTCGAAGTCAGTAGGTTCCATTCGTTTTGTATGTGCCCAAGAAGTTTTTCTATCTGTTGAAATCATTTGGCTTATTGCTCATATACATCCGTTAACATATTACGATTGTTCAGAACAGTGACTGCAAACATAATCTTCTGCTACGTAATTTTATTGAGTTCTTCAAGAATGTTTAAGATTATTAAGGTAAATTACGTAATGTATTAAAATATATCTATAGTTCGGTGCTAACATTACTTAAATAGAACAATAGCTATTAATGAAAAATACCACTTAGTTTATCTACAATCTTTAACTGTAGGATTATAGTGATTTTCACAGTCTACGTTGTAATAAGTAAAGAACCCGTAGGAGCATAAATTATTAAAAAATAAATACATGTGGTAGCTATTAATGAAAAATACCACTTAGTTTATCTACAATCTTTAACTGTAGGATTATAGTGATTTTCACAGTCTACATTGTAATAAGTAAAGAACCCGTAAGAGCATAAATTATTAAAAAATGAATACATGTGGTAATGGTTAAGTACTAACATTTTTAGGACTATGTAATATAATAGTACATTACTTTTGCAGTTTCGAAATGGAGAAAATAATGTATAAGCGTTATGGTACCAACTAATTGAACAGATATAAGTTCCACAAATACATCTATATCCCAATCCCACATGAAAATTGCTGACATCTACAAAAGAGTAGTATTATTTTTTTCATTGCTACCTGTTCTTGGGTACTCTGTTTACTGTCTCTTAAATTAGTTGCAAAAATGTGCAAAGGGGCATTACTATGACAATGAGCATGTTTTCATTTACCAGCACAAAGAATATAGTAACAGCTAAAAAAAGCGCAGCAAATCGTAGTACTAATTTACATAGTGAGCTTTGATATGGCCATACCCCAACCATGCACATTAGTTTTCGTGTCAGCCGATAATGTGGAGTGTCAAAGATGTCCATTTCTCTAAAGTAGCTAAAAGACTAATAACTGACAAAGTCGACTCGTTTCCGCCGAGCAAGTAATTTTCCGTATATTTAAGCTCTCTTAGTTTCTTTTTCTATGAACTCGCCAGTGGAATTGAATAATTGCGTTTATAGATGCAAAACAACTTGGACATTAAGCGCAATTGTAGATATACTTCATAATTCATACTTGCCTTGTAAAAAGAATAAAGTAACTTTAAATGGGTAGGTTAAGAATTCAACCGATGGGAATACTTGACGCGTATATTTGACGATACTGTTTATACATGAAGATCTTTGCATAGGTAAGAAAGGTTGAGTGATGTATGCTAATTGCTCATGCTATAGGCCTCATTCATATGATTCGCAGTAGGTACTACTTTCACTTCCCTTTCTCTGTTGGTTGACATGCGCATGCGGGGTTTGAACTTCTCCACTATCAGTTTCTTGCTATTTGTCGCTCATAGCAAATCGCGTTAGTCATTGGCAGACTTGGGCAGACTTTAATGGTATACACAGGTAACTACATTTAGGCATATACATTAAACCAACATGTCATAAGACTGGGACCAGTTCGGAATTTGGCGGAAAGCAACATACAGTTACTATTCCTTATAGTTCTAACAATTGAGTTTAGAAAGTTTTTTAAAGGGATACTGTTTTTTCCGTTGTATAGTTTACCAAATCTACTTTTCATCGTAATTGACTTACAATGATCGTGAGTTTGAACTATATAGCACTGGTCGATTACTCCTTCTCGACGAAAATTGTCTGAGTTATGAGTTATCTACATCTTTGAAAGCTCATAACTCAGACAATTTTCATCGAAAAGGAGTAATTGGCCTGTGGCTATAGAAAGGTCTCGTTACCAACTTTAACGGTATGTACTAAAAAATTGACGATTCAAATATCGACCTAACGTAACACGGCGTATCATCGTCAAAATTCGTTGTAACATAATAAAATGGTTACGCGACGTAGTTGCATTACGATGTTCTGTTGCATGCTGTACCCACCTTAACAAAACATCTTCGTGCACGTTTAGCTAGTAAACTTACTTTCAATTCCATCCTTTTTATATGAGAAACGTGGGAGGGAGGGGGGGGGGAATTGTTCCGAATACGGACTGCCTTGACATTAAAATTATATTTGCGTAGTATAAACGAAATAAATTATAGGCGCTATTAATCCTAGTACGAAGATTGTTAACTTTCTATGCATGTTCGTAGTCAGTACTATATGTATAAATTTGCATAGTCTTTCATATAGTTAGTTTTGTAACGTTCAGAAACAATTTGTTGACAATTCCACGTTACCACGTGTAATTTCGTTTGCTGGTTGTACTATGATTCCTTACTTCAGGGAAGACAATGCCATGATGTATGCTGTACATTTCTGAGTAACCTTCATTTTTTTTAGATTTCCTTAGATTATTGATTATATGTTTCAAAAAAGCTCATTGATAGTAGTACTCACCAGGGCGTATGTTTTGCAAGATAGCGGGCAAATTTTTCCCAATACAATAGAAGAGGGTGTGAGGCAACGTCGCATCACTATGATTAGTGATTTTTGCAACTTTGGTGGAGCGTCATACCAGGAGGCGCAATATCTGCAAAGTGTATAATGGTAAAACAATCTCTCCACGCGAAAAACGTTAAGTGTACATATACCTATACCTATATGTTGTGTACCTACGCTTTATGTAGTAATAGCGAACTATTCAATATCAGATTCTCTGCTGGATATACAAACACATACACCAGACCCATTTCAATCACGCCAAACATGGCATAAGACATTACGAGATACCATTGTAGGGGAAACATACTCTATAAGAACAATTTATTTTACTTTTACTGCGTTCACGATTTTACGTCATTACGCGTATTTTTCCCCTTAAGGTAAATTTGGATAAAGTAATCAAACGAGAAAGCCGGCAGTTGGTTGGATTTTTATGAAAATATTGCTATAATATACCGTATGTTTCAAATTGTTTGTGCGCCGTTAAATAATTTAGTGCAGGGAATTTGAATTCCGCTTTAGCAATACTAGGTAATTAAATCATTAAAACGGTATTGTGATATAAGTTCAACGTTAATGTAGATTATAAAGTGTAATAAACGTTCAAAATTCTCAACTAAGGAATACAAGTGTGACAACGGTCTCAGTAATCGGTAGAAAAAGAAAGCTGGGAGAGACCTTAAGAGAACCTGTAATTGTGGGATTTCTGATTTCACGGAAAGGGTTTCTGTTTTTTAAACACTTGCGAAATGTGGGGAAAAAACTGATGAATGTTTCTGAATTCATATCATAGTTATGATAGTTTATAATTCACATGAAATAACGTAAGGCTGATGTTAGCCATGGCTAGCAGTAGAGAAGCAAGCAGAGGCCATTCGTATACAGCGGTAATATTATCGATGAACCTAAATGTAGAAACCTATGTTAATAAGTCGCATAAAAACAACGAGTTATTCGTATATTCAGAGAAATGTTACAACGAAATAATTAATATCACAAATCTGATAATATGTAAATCAATATTCACAAATACTGGTTCAGGTAAACCTTATTGTTCTGTGATGATATTCAACGCTACTGGCTAGGATGGAAAGATAATGTCTGCCGGAGGAAGAGACATCCTTTGGATTATTATCATGTAAATGTTCTAGTCGATATCTATGTACATTGTAATGAACTAGATAAAATCCGATAACATGTATATGCTTTTTCAAAAGAATCACTGCATATAGATATACGTTACCCGGTAATTCTCAACATTCCCGACGCATGTTGCATGCTTGTTATGTACATAGAAATACTCGCCAACATAATGGAAATAGTTACAAATATCGCAATTTCCAAATGTAACGTAATGAGATAAAAGTACGATTCTTGATCGATGAAATATTCTCCCGCTATAATCTGTCTACGTTGATAAGTGCTATTAGTCAGTGCACATTGTTGCAGAATGTAAGTCCCAGTAGGAAAACTTATAAGACACACCATTGTGATTGTGTATGCGATACCTGTAAAGGTATTATTCAATAATTTGAGATATAGCGATTTGTCTTCAGTGTAAAGCATTCACGTAAAGTGTATAAGGAACTAAAAATAAAGTATGTTGCTTACACGTAGTGCGATAAATATAAGATTCTCCCTCCTCGGTTGATTTTCGCAGAATATCCAACTCTGCTCCCGAAGTCAATATATTCCATTCGCTTCGTATGTGCTCCAAAAGTTTTATTATCTGTAGAAATCTTTGGGCTTATCGCTCATATATGTATATCCATCAATATATTGCAATTGTTTGAAAAAATGATCGACAACATAATCGTGTACTACGTAATTTCATTAAGTTTATCGAGAAAGTTTAAGATTATAAAGACGAATTACGCAATGTGTTAAAATATATCTATAGTTCACTGCTCATATTAGGAAAATAGGACAATTGCTATTAATAAATAATACCACTTAGTTCTTTTATAATATTTAACTGTACGGTTATAGTAATTTTCACAGTCTACATTATAATAAGTAAATAACCCATGAGAATGTAAGCTACTAAAAAATTAACACATATGCTAATGGTTAAGTACTAATATGTTTAGGACTATATAGTATAATAGGGCATTACTTTTGCAGTTTCGAAATGCAGAAGGTAATTTATAGTCGTTATTGTACCAGCTATTTCAACAGATAAAATTTCTACCAGCACATCCATATCAGAATCACTCCTGAGAATTTCTGACATCTACAAAAAATGTATTATTATTTTTTCAAATGCGTACCTACTTTGAGATACTGTGTGCGCTGTCCTTTTAATTTGCAGCAAAAATGTGCAAAGAGGTGTGACTCTGTGAAATATTTTATTTACCAGGGCAAAGAATACAGTAACGGCTAAAAAAACTATAGCAAATCGGACTACTAATTTACTTAGTAAGCTTTGATATGGCCATATCCCAACCATGCACATGAGTCTTCGTGTCAGCTGATAATGTGGAGTATCAAAGATGTCCATTTCTCTAAAGTAGCTAAAAGACTGTAGTAATTGAAAAAGTCGACCTGCATCTGCCGTGCGACTAAGTTTTCTGCAAAAGGAAGCTCATTTAGTTTCGTTTCCTATGACCTGGCAAATTGACTTGGATTAGGGTGCTTATAGATGCAATAAACTTTTTATATTAAATGGAAATGTACATTGTTGATAACTCCTGGTCGTGTACACGTTGTATCAGAAAAAAATGTTACATCTAACGAATCGGTTAATAATTCATTCGACAGGAATAGCTGTGGCGAATGTTCATTAGTACCTATACCTATAAATGAAGAATTTTCTGACAATGAGGTGAAGATCGTTGCGCGGTGTATAATAATTTATGAAGGTATAGGCCACAATTGCAGTAATCGATGTAATTACAATCCCCATTCCAGGGAAGTCTTATTCGGCCGACACGCTCATGTACGTTTCGAACTTCCTCAGACAGTTCATTGCTTGTATAGACATTGACATTGCCTTCGTTGTTTTGTGGGTTGTAGCGGATCACGGAATACGAAAATCGCGAAAGGACTTTGACAGTATACGAAGGTATCTTTTGATGGGTTAACTTCTCGACAATATTATTTTTAAACAAGTGGAATCCAGGGTGGAATCAAAATATTCGGCCAGGTGATAAAAGAATACTTTTTTTCGCATGATTCTAGTTACGTAAATTTTTTATTACCGTTTGAAGTTCGGGTCACTCTATTCACCACTGGAGGCGCCCATAAGTGGTCGTATGTGCGTACAGTAGTTACTAAAAAAGCAAATATCTTCTTTTAAATTATCTTCACAAAGTTTTCAAACACCCGTATTTGTTTGATAGCCCTTTCCGGTGCGATTTACTTCGGAATAATCATGCATAAAAAAAGCATTTTATTTTTCTTTAAAAAAAAACATGTTTCAGTTCATAATTCATATATATTACCAATGACGAATTCGGTCCGTCATTTTACCGCAGGGGCTAACAAATCGTACTTGTTAAATACGTATGTTGTGTGTGTGTGTAAGAGAGGGATGAAGTACTAATGCATTTTTAGCTTCATTATTTCCGAAGTTATCGTTATTTGAAGTTCGGTGATTTTTTTCCAAATAAATTATTAAGTGTTTTATTTATATCGGTTTTATATCGGAATTATATCGGTTTTTCCTTCCCTGAGTGTATATGTTTATATTATTATATATAATTTATTAGTCATTATAATAAACTGCAGGCCTTTTCCCGCAAGATAATACACCCTTCTTGCTTTTTTCCCTGTAGTTTACAGTATAACGAACGTGGTGTTTATACGAATTGACAGTAAGCCTTTCATATTGCACACAAGTGGTAACCGATAAACCAGAATTAAAAGGCGTAGAGCGTGCTTATCGAGTATTTACGTTTGCATATCATTTACTTATCGCCGGTTAATTAGTTTGCTCATTGTTAGCAAAATATTCTACACGTGTACGCAAATTTCAATTGAGCCATGTTTTTGTGCCATTTCTAAGAATATATAACTGTTCTTCGCAAGACCTAAAAATACTAGATAGGCGAAGAAGCTTTTTTTCAGTAATATATTCCCTCCAGTATGAAAGTTTGTAATATTAGAAATTCTTTATTCAAATCGGTACAGCAGTGCTATGCCCCCTCAGTTATTCATGTTTGATCATGTCAGTGCATTTCGGCTGTATAATGTTACAAATTCGAGAAATATTCTTCCATAAACTGTTGGTGCTCTCTTTAAAACAACATATCGGAATATTGAGTATTTTCCCACGTCATATGCATCACGAAGCTTACACGTTAGTGTTTGCTAGTGACAATTGCAATATTTAGCTTTCGTACATCGTTACTTCGAGTTCCTTATTGAGTACAATGCCATGAAGTATGATATACATAATTGTAAGACCTTAAAAAAGAAAGTAAATTATTCACGAACATAATCAGGTGAGAGAGATTCCACGATAGTTCGCATTCACATTTACCGCCGTGTAGTTCTGCAGCGAACATGTGTGCACCTTGCCTAGAACAATGGCCGATGGCTTCGCGCTTCGTTGCATTATCAACAGAGTTAATTTTTGCATAGCTGACGGTGCATTGTACCATCGAGCACAAAATCTGAAAATCGACAAATAAGTTCTTTGTTGCATACTAAATTCAATGAAAGAATTCCCTTTGTCCGCGTACTATGCAACGCATCATGACTTACACATTGTGGAACACCATCGAACTGGTTTGCATTAATTTCTCAGCAGGATATGCTATAAGTAATACGTGAAGTACGTCGCCGAGAGTAAAGATCGCGCGTGGCACGGCGAGACTCCATGAATCCTTGAGCGTTGTCAACTACTTTGAGACACGAATTTTAGCCCGACAAAATCTCATTGCGCAAATCACTTTAATGCGCAATGCGAGTACGGAGTAACTTACATAGTAAATATCGATACTGATATGAATTACGACGAGCATCAGAGAAATGCAAAAGTGTCTTCCGTAAAGGGCAGTTATGTGTTCGCTAAACCTTTATAAGCAACACAATTGTAATACGTCTGTGTATTTAGATGGCGTATGCGCTGCACGCATACGCATATACAGAAATAAGAATTTGTCGCATACGTAATAATAGGTATTCACCAACATTATGGCTCTTCTGTGAATTCGCACGCTATTAACTAATCTTGCGCACATCCCGTTTCCCCCCTCGCTCTTATAAACGCCGACAACAGCATCGTCAAATGAATGCTTCAGGTAATAACTGAAAAAATTACCTTTTGTAACACGTATCTAATCCTATTGTGCGATCTATCAAAACTGCATTATGCAGTTTATTATATGAATGGTAAAACTGGTGTTAGAATATTACAGACTTTGCATACTAATCGTGCGCATGAATAATAATTATTTTTCCGTTCGATTGATCGTAGCTTACCTAGTAACATTAAATAACCCACAAGCGTGCAGAGTAGATGCTACGAACATACCATCGCAAGCCATAACTATAGTTAATCCGAAAAGAAAGCTGCCCATTATGTGCATCGTAATGGGGTACCAGTATTTGTTTTGATCAACAAAGTACTCAACGGCAAACGGTAGGTTGTGTGTAACAGTCTGATTGGTATCCAGTAGTATGTCCGACAGAAATGCCCAGCTTACGATCAGTATGACGTAACCAATAGAGAGTACAAAGGTACCTGAAACAATGAACAATGTAAGTTTCGTTATTGCATACGTGCGTTTAGATTAATAGCGCGTGAGCGTTGTAAAACTGGACTGATCTCCAAGAATTTACGTATTACGTACCGATACAGTAACAAATGTAGAATATTCCTTCCCAAGCACTACTTCGTAATATATCAAGCTCCTTTTGCGTTGTTAAAACGTTGAAATCGGATTGCATGTAATTGAGGAGTTTCATAAACTATAATTGAATAACATTGCTAGTATGTCGTTCTTATACGTATTTACGTCAAAGTTCGAGGAAATAATATTCACACCCACGTTCTTCGAATGTTACTTGCCTTTTTAGTTTGAAGATGCGTGATAAATTTTATTAAAACGATTATGATCATCACTTCTACTGTAACCGTATCGGCAAGTAAGTCGGTATTAAAATTCCATATCAGAAAGGCCGACATCTGAACAAATTAATGTTTCTTTAATCTTTCATACATTCACTTTACTCGTACATTCGTAAGCGCTTTAAACCATTGAATGATAACTCGAGTAGAACGTTCCTTACTTGGACAGTTACTAATGAAAGTACCAAAATACTTGCGATGCAAATTATCGAGTTCCTAAGTGATGTACTCTGACTAGGCCACTGTCCAATTAAGGACAAGAGTATTCGACAAGGTTTGTAGAACCCAGTCTCGAACGCGTCCATGCTTCGTCGCTGCTCGAGTGGTTCTGCGTTGCGAAAAATAAACTGGCCCTTCACTTCGTTCCCTCAACTCAAACCTTCATTACGTATTCTCTACAGTTTTCCACGTAACATTATAATGGGGTTGTATGGCCAATTTTGTCAAATGATCGCAGAAGCACGCAATTTTATTGCATCAAAGACTGATGTAGACGCGGCACACGGCGGGTCATGGATCGATGAAATTAGTATTTATGGGTGCAAATGACAGACCAGCGTTATCAATGCAAATAAAAATTGATCTCGGGTTGTATCAGCAAATTCGAATAATAATGTGTAAGTTATGCATGATACACTTCTCGGAGTGGAATAAGTCTACCATTTTTTTTCTCTACAGAGAAAAATTTACTTTTACAGTTCTCTCTCTTGGTTCCCTTATAAACTCTCCTTACTTCAAACATATAAATTTTCCAAATTTGCGCACGCAGTTTTTTTATTAACACAGAAGAAGGAATACATGAGGAAATTTGAAATTCCTTCGTTTCGCTTACATTTTTTTTTTTTTTTTTTTGTTAAGAGAACGATGCAACTTTGATTGGAGAAGCATTTGTAATTTTTATTACCGTTTAGAAATTTTCGAACGAAACTTTATGGAGTTTGCTTATGAAGACTCGTGGGTAGTACGGTGTGTTCCATTACTGTTAAAATTAATTTCTGCTCATCGTTAAAAAGATTTGCTATGCTAACATTGTGTACGATAATGTCGGGCTAATGTTAGTTAATTTTTGTAAAGGGACTGCTAATAGAAATATCTCGATCATCTGTGAATCGACAATTCCAGTTCGCAAAATGAATAAGCGCCACATGCCAATAATTCCCGCCACCTGTAAGAAAAGCTTTTATGATGTGGCTAAAAAGTCTTTGTTAGATATTTTCATTGAGGTAAGGCCTTTGCACACTTACATTATTATTTAGATATTTTATATTGACAGTGATAAGTGTATAACAATGTATAATACGTGAATGCGAACTCACGTAGTACAGAGCAACGCTTGTGTCGGCCATTATATGAAAGCAACCATTTGTTTGGTGTAATTTCTGTTTATAATATCATCGAATGCATGCTCGAATCTGTAACTGAAGAAATTTTTGAAAAAATCGTTTCTTTGCCTTCCTCGTGTACCACCTTTGCACGTTAAGTCCTTTTTCGTCCGGTTTCTGCAAGTTTGTCTCTTTAAATTACCGCAAAATTTAATTAATTGCTATACATTAAGGATGTTCTACACGGCCAAACGAATAGCATGATTCATTCGGAATGAACGGAAGAAAGCTTGTGCAGATTAATCTTTCTCTTGTCCGCTATACAGTTTGACAAGAATAGTGCAACCTTGAATGTGTAGACCCGGCTTTATAGTAAAACAGCTGACTACTCGCCTGCACGAGACGGCACGGAAACGGAGTCGATAACCCAGGTTGGCGTGCGTACTCGTCTACGTGTGTAGGGGAAGGTCAGTTACACTATTCTGTTGAATGACCGAGTCTGCAAGCGGTAATTCAAGCGGAACTACGCGATGCTCTATATACGAAGCCTTCTTTCTGCATTATAAATTGTTATTGATCAACCCTACGCAAAAAATGTATGTCGCTTACGTTGACTTGATGTTAGTATTTGAACTCTTTATTTAAGGTACTTACAACAGGAACTTCATTTATACGTTACATTCTTTTAGTGAATCATAATGCTGTTTCATGAGTAGACAAGAATATAAAACGAATAGTAGTGTATTTTATAAATACCTTTAAGCAAACGTTTGCGTTACGTTACATATTACGTGGCAATACTAAAATCACTTTATGACATGTAGTTGTGGATTGTTATATTGATACAATTTAATTTGACACACACCATCGAGGCTAGTCTTACTTTCATTTCTTGAGAGAGTACAATGCCATGAAATATGATATACACGTTCGTACGACCTTAAAAGTGCAGATATATTGCGTTAGATATAAGACAAAAATGAGCAACGACGTGTATATTTCAAGCATTGCTTACTATTGAGTAATTTTCTAATGAAACCGTGTGGAATTTAGTAAGCATAATGGACGATGGTATCATCCAGCGTTGCATTGCCAGCAAAAGTACCTTTTGTGTGCGCAACGGTGCCGTATACCAGGAGCCACAGTATCTAAAAAATTATATCGGAAATGGAAAATTGTGGGTATCATTTCTTGAACGATCTTTAATGAATCTGTACTTACGCCTTTTCAAGTAACATGGAACTCGTATTTGTCAATACTTGGGCAGGATATACTAGGAAGAATATTTGGAACAGTTCACCAATGGCGAATACTAAACGAAGTATTGTCATACCCAATGAGTTCAACACTGTCGAAATCTAGACAGTAAAATGTATTGAAAAATGGCCATCCATATATCAGTGAAATAAAATTAGCAAACCTGCGTAATGAGTTAATTACAAAATTAAATTACAGGTAATTTGGAGGTAAATTATAGAGAATGATTAATCTAGCGTAACAACTTCAATTTATTCGCAAGTTATTGGCAGTATGAAAAACTTCTTGCATAAAAAAGTGGATAGCATAGCTCTTTTGTTTAAGCTATTTTTCTCAGAAGGCAGTATTTTGCGAGTAAAGTGAGGTCTCCACGTTAGATAAATTAACCTGTGTACAAATGAATTATTTACAATACAGTTCGTTTGTGGCACTCGACGCTATTAGCCAATCTTCGATGAATTTCGATTCTTCCTGGAGGCGTAGTGATTCCCATTTTGACAATACCGTCAAACACGTGCTCCATTTGATAGCTATCAAAATTTACAATTACACGTTCAATCGATATTATTGTACGATTCGATTTCAATCGAATGTAAGGCAGTAGACGATTAAACTTTTCCTCCAAAGGAATGACAACTGGCGACTATATTGTTAATTTGCTGTTTAATATAAATAGAGGATACGCTAAATGAGGTGTGCACTGGCATCTTCAAACGTACCCTACAACTTCAAACATTCCGCATGCGTGTATCACCGAGATAACGTACATGGCGTCGAACGCCAGTATAGTGCTAAAGCACACTGTGATACAGAAATCGATGTGTATCATAATGATATAAAAATTTGCTTCCGGATCGATGAAATATTCGGCTACCAAGATTTGACTATGAACGCGTGTTCCATTTGCAGGAGTTAATGCGTCCAGAACGAAGGATGAGAAAAAGTGCATTCCCAGAGACGAGCATATTAGACCATAACTGATCACTGAAAAATTCAAAACGGTTTCCTTCGGTAGTTGACGGAAAGTATTACGCTAATTTATATAAATGATTTCGCTCACTTATGGCATAATAAGTATACACTCCTCCCCATTCCGCAGAGTTTCGTAGAATGTTGCGTTCTTCGTGTTGCGTGATTATCTCCCAATCGTTTCTTATGCAATTTAAGAGTTTTTTCATCTACAAGGTAAGAATGTTTCTGAGCATATTTAAAACAGTTTTACAAACTAGTGAATCGGCGAACCGCGCGAATAGAATTTATTTCTCATATTTTACATGTCGGAAAACAAGTCTTACTTGTTACGGCTACAAATCTGCAGGTAAATGTTAATTATAGCTTACTTTTGCAGTTTGGAAGGTGACGGTATAATTTATGCACATAATTGCGTAGAGAATCAGAACAGATAAGGTCTCGGCTAATAGACCAATGTCAAACTCCCACGTGAACAACACCGAGACCTATAAAAAATGATTCTACACCACAACGTCCGTATTACGGAATGTTCTATGCGATTTGGTTTTGTGGTTACATTTATATAGATAATGAACGTAGCGCTTATATATTAAAAACATCGGCCAGCATGCACTTTCAATGATGTTTTATGATAATTAAACAGCAGTGCAAGCCATCGTATGTCGATTTTACCTGAGGTATCCAACTCGTTATTGCGCACATAATCACCACGATTCTGCGAAGAATCTTTGATTTCATACTCTGGTAAGGCCATTGTCCTGTGAGTATTAATAACTTTTGAATAAGTCTATAGTAGCGGTTCTGAAACACGTCCATTCCAGAATGAGTGTTCTACCTTTTCTGGACGATTGAAATATAGCGACCCTCGCAACGATAGTTCATCAAGTATTCAGAACAGTCCTCTTAAGCAACGATCAATAATGGACGATGTGTATCGTTGAAAGCGGTTCAGAACATTTTGTTCAACAGAATTTTTTCCACCCTCGATGATAATGTGTATTAATGGATAAATTCATGAAAATGGGATGGATGGTGCTGTGACTCTATCTGCATCGATGTTTCACAAACTCTGTATTCTACATATACATTAGTTTTACCAGAGGTCTCTCATGTAATAATAAAACAAATAGGTATAGTCCAGAATGTATCATTTTTAAACATAAAGGATCGTAATATTCTCTCACAATCAGTCAAAACCAGGTGCGCTGTATTATATGGCCGCACGTTTCGCGGTAACAGACGGTTTTCATTTGGTGAAAATACGTGAAGTTGAGCTTTTACCAATGAATTTTGTAATGACTAGATTATTCCATACCATGTATACCATATTCGTGTAATTAAGGAACATACATTTAAGATAGTAAATACAATTATCGTAAATATGCAATAATGATCACATTTACATATGTATGCACATAATAATTTGAAAACAATGAATAACTTAATGTATACAAGCTAATGCAATTCAAAGCCTTTCTTCATATTGTAAGATGCGTGCTATGGCATCCGCATGGAGTCACTTTACACAGGTGTTATTTGTATCTCACTTCTCTGTTAATTCAACGAGTGTAAAGTCATAAAGAAAGATAAACATGCTTGCAAAATCTATGAAAATAAATGAAAACTCTATAAAACCTATTGGTGACAAAAGTGAGTTTTTCTAACGTTAACTTACCCCTGTACAACTCTCTAAGGAACTAGTGCACACTTTACATAGAACTATGCTACACGGTGTTGAAGTTCGTAACATCATAATAATAATTATTTTTTGCACGTGATGTGGAAACATGTACCATGACCCTAGATATCTGAGAATTTACGTCGAATATGTTAATTAATGAAAGCTGCCTTTATGTAAATTTTTATAAATTGCACGTGTGTTCGTTTTGTTTTAAGGACAAACAAGATTAAGATATTAGGCATTGATAAGTAGAAAATTACTTCAATAAAAAAATTATAAATTATTTTGCACGGCTGTATTGTAACCGCCTTGGGTCCTGGTTTTGAATTAACTTTATACTTACACTTTCACGAACAATTCTGAACTTGCATCTATCAGCCTTTGTCCGCAATTCATGAGCATGACGAATTGCAATACTTGGCCAAGGTTAAAGAGAAAACGCGTAATTGTATAGTGCCATGTGGTGACAATTAACAGGTTCTGCAATAGAAGAGGCCGAATTGACGATATACATATATCTACTTAAATTTAAGTTACTACGCAATGACATACTTCATACAAAAAAATGGCGATGTTAACCACAAGTAGGAAAACACTAATCCCATACGGATATTCATAAACTGCTGTAATGCGGTTAAGTAACCTACGCGTAAAACATAATTTATCATCAGTCGTATTTCTCCAAACAAAATCGCTTAATTTATATTTCATATTTCGCAAAGTGCTCGAATACAATCATTTCAATACAAAAGATAGATTCATGTGAGCAAACCTTAATGCCCGCATATGATAGTCAATGATGCTAGCGAGTTTTTTATAAATCATGTTCCTCTCCGGAGAGACACTAATATCGTCTGCATCGTCATCGAACATATGCTCCAGTTGATACCTGCACACATTTTGCAAAGTATGGAATTATAATACCAAAAACCACGAATGGGCCATAAACTATTAAATTACAATTTGGAAGACTGTGCGGTTATTAATCGTTCTGATTATAGCTTTCGATTCAGGTTGTAGTAAGGACTGTCGAAGAAGTCCATATCGTTGAGGATGCCAAAACACTTCTGCCAAAGCTGTTCGGTAAGTCCACGACCTCTCATATTCATAAAATATAACTTTTAATGTGATATTTCGTCCAAGTACGGGTTGTTTGCAGAATTTAGAAAATAGCATATTAAAGTCTCATTGTACGGAAAAGCGAGAAAAGTTAGTTCCATTTTTCTAGTTTATTAATGATCAATTGTAATAAGAGGACGGGATATTTGCTTTAGGGTGCATATTTAATGATGAGACATATACTATAGCCCGCGTGAGCATGATCGATACGAGTTGAGTAGTATAATATCGTAGGGTTCATTCGAAAATCTAACAGCACATTGACGCGGAGTGCAGAAAATGACGAGAGTGAATAACATAGAAATGATCGCAGAAGCATCGGTCATTTTAAGCTTGCAATTCAATTTTGTTAGTAAAAAGAAAAGTTCTTCCTCAGTGCGAATTAATTTTGTACACCACGGTTATTACGTTTGCATACATTTAAATAAGTTTAGTTCTGCGGATACACTTAAAATATGTACAGACCACATAGCACACCGTGTGCTATAGAACGTTATGGAACACGTAAAGTTTCCTTTGTACATAAAGTTGAATGGCAATACGATGGATTTTCTTTTCATTTTTATTTTTGCCATTATACTTAGGAACTATTGTAATTTTATGCTGACTATATGGTCGCTCACTGTATCGTTCAATTTAATGACTGTAATGCCATAAAGAACGATAAACAAGTTTGGAAAATCTGAAAAGCAAGGGGAGGTAACGGAAAGTTTATCGACGTAAAACGTAATTTCGTTATAATTGCATCTTACCGCGGTACTACTCTGTAACGAACAGATGTACATTTTACCTAAGACTAACGTACACGGTGTCGACGTACGTAACATTACTATAATAACTATTTTCTGGACATTTGGTGGGAACAGGTACCATAATCCTAAGTAGCTGCAAAATTTGTACCATTCCGTTACTATCACAAAGTTATTCTTAAAATACACATTCGACGTAGATAATTCCTGCAGATAAATATTTTACATACACTTTGACGAATAATGCTGAGCTACTATCTATTAATTTTTGCCCACAATTCATCAGCAGGAAGAAGTGTGTTATTTGTACGAGGGAGAAGAAAATGCGAGTCATCGTGTAATACCATGTCGATGTGAGTATCGTACACTGTAATTGCATAAATTGAAATATATATTTCACTTATTGAGAGATCTGGTACTTACGTAGTATAAGATGATCCCGATATTAATTACGACCAGAGAAACGGTAATAAAATAAGGATACTCGTAAAGTGCCGTAACGTGCCCAAGTAATCTATTCATATACAAATATAGTTTTATGGAGCATCTGGTTAGAATATTTACATATCTTATAATTATTGCTTAATCTATACACATTTCTACACCATAAAGTAATTTTCTTTTACGAACTTCAAAGTCCTTGTATGATAATCAATGATATTAGCAAGTTTTCTGTAAATATCTTGCTTTTTGACGTAATCATTTACAGAATCTGCGTCTAGATCGAACATATGTTCCAGCTGAAATCTGCAAGCATTTTCATCGTACGAGTAGATCAAAAATTTAGGCAGCATATTCACGACATATTTTCATGAACCATTCTCGTGATTTCTTTGTGTAATTAATCACTTATAGTTACTAGATAAGAATGCATAATGAGCTTGCTTACCCAATAACGTCGAACATTCCGCAAATGTGTAGCACAGATATCATAAACATACCATCGTTAGCTACAACCACAGTGGCCGATAATGCAACCGAGATGTATTCGTGTAATAGAATTAAATAGTAATTCTTTTGCGGGTCAATAAAATAGTTAGCTGATATCAACTGCATACGTAGATTTTTTGTTGGTATCAGGTCATCGAGTACAACCGTGGTGAAAGTGAATATTGTCAAACCAACGACCAGTTGCGCGTAAATGTTCACTAAAGTGCATGCAAAAATTAGATGCCGAGACAGTAGCAATGATCTCATAGTATACTAACTTGTACACCGATAAATGTAGAGTCTACTTTGTTCCAGGGAACTTTGTAAGACATCCAGCTCCTCTTTCGTTTTCAGGGCATCCCAAGACAACGCGATCTCCTTCACAAGACTTTTAACCTGGCGTTTTGTGAAACGAAATGGTAGTAGTAGTAATGGTAGTAGTTTGGTTGGATTTGAGCTATGTGCCCTACCCACGGATTTGATTTGAAACATATGGGCATAGAGTGTATACAGATTATCCGATTTTAATCTAATGTAGCTCGTTATTTAATACCTGATTCTGATCCCCTCAAAATCATTCCCTTCCATCTGAAGATTTTTAATATAACAAGTAGTTTCATTTTATTAATAATTCACATTTAGTGGCTAAAATCGGACATCCTGTATAACAAACATGATATGATTATCAATAATTTTATGATATACATTATTTTTGTCATAAACCAGTGTACCGATAGAAATCTATTGTGCCGTTCGTCGAGCAACAAATATTTTAGAGAAAGACATACTATGTATGGAAAGATTATAACATCCACTCTACGCGAGTAGTGGAAAAAGTATAAGGATAATAAAGGAATTACTGTAAAAACAAGAATATATAACAATTTGAAATTACAATTCCTTGTGAGATTTTATTTATACCTTGTTCGGTCTGACGAGTGTGAAATATTTCACGATGAGGATTAGGATAGATACTTGTACAAAAACAGTTTCCGCAAGTAAATCCACAGTAAACGGTTTGGTGAAAGCCTCTGCAGTCTAAATACGATAGCAAATAAGCAACGCCTTTGTTAATTTAATGTGAGTCGACATGTTTTGATTTTAATTTTATTACTACTCATCGCCAGTTAAGTTAATCGTCAGCTAATTAATTCATGTTTATTGGTTTCATTCCCAATGCCTACCAGAGCAGCTATCATTGGCGTTGCAATAATATATACAGTGACTTTACGTAAGATTCTAATCTTTAAAGATTCGTATGGCCATTGTCCGAGCAGCTGTAGCAACTTTCGATTTAAGCTGTAGTAGCGACTGTTGAATACGTCCATTTCGTAATAGATGTAGGCACGTTTCTGGCTGATACAAGACTGACCCTTCTGAACTATTTTCATCTCTTACGTTCATTAAATATTCTCCTTACTTGCAGTGTAATATGCCACTTGAACATAATGTAGCTGCAATTTGTTTAGTTTTCTACTTATATGGCTGGCAAATTAAGATTATGCGTTAAATAAAATACTAAGTGCCTATAGATATATTCTTTTCTCTGCTAGAACCCGGAAACGGAGCAGCTGAGTAAATATTTAATGATATTGCGCGCTAGGAAAATGATCAGCTTCGCGTGGCACGCGAAGTCTCGATGCCAACGTGGGCCGGCACAGTAGGGTAGCGGATGCGATCAGTTCTTTAGCATGAAACCAATCATCATGATTCTTCGCATGTTAATCAATTGGTCATATTTGTCACCGTTCCTGTGCTGTGTCACAATAACGGCCGTATAAAAAGTTACAAAATATCACAAAGAAAGAGATGCACGTATTATTGCGACAAGAAGTAAAAGCGAAATGTAATAAATGAAACTCTAATATTCTAGTATGGTTTAATGTGAAATCATCGTATTATTGTTACATTATTCAGAGTAACGGTCCAAAATAAATGTTAACCCACGTAGCAAAATACTCATTCGTAAAAGTATTTTTACATTGTAAGATATATGTTGGTAATTAATTTGCGCTTTCTTACTTCAATAAGTCACTGTCCTTTGAGATTATGTTTAGAAAATTATCCCACAGAAAGTAACGCCATGAAGAAAGACATACAAGTTTGCAAAATCTAGAAAAGTGTACATTCGTGAGGCAGTTGTTTACGATAAAAATATGGGATGCAATGAAGTAATATCTTACCGAGGAATACGTCTCTAAAGAGGAAACAAACAGATTACCTAGACAAAGCACGCACGGTGTCGAAGTACGTGCCATTATAATTATTATCATTTTTTGTATGTTTGGCGGCATCGTGTACCATGGCCCCAAGTATCTAAAAGTATGCATCCCCATGCTCCAGATTAGAGATTTTCCCAACTTCGCACTGCACAAGACTTTTTTCACATTATTACACAGATATACGTACACTTTAATAAATAACATGGAACTGCAGTCTACTAATTTCTGTCCACAGTGTATAATTAAATATAGTTGAAGCAATTGAGAAATGATAAACATACTACGAATTAGCAAATAATGCCACCTTCCTATTAACATAGCACACTATAATTCAGAAAATTATTTAACATTGTAAAAAATAATACATACATTCATCTATTGACTTAATTGCAAAGTAGATTGTGAAGACAATTACTCACGTGATACAGTGTCGTGCTGATGCTAACGATAAGGAGAAAAAGACTAACGAAAAAAGGTACCTCATAAACCGCCGTAATGTGATCGACCAACCTTCCGAACGAACAGAATGCAATAGAATTTTCTTTTTCAAGCGTATATATAATATTGAGAAAAGTAACATATATATGTTAAATAGACTTGTTTATATTAACCTTATCGCGCTATTATGATATTCTAGGACGTGGTTAAACCTCTTGTGAATTTTTTTATTTTCCATATACTCCAGAGTTGAATCTGAAGCATAGTCGAAGATATGTTCCAAATCATACCTGCAACGGTATTCGTAAGAAGCAAATGGTCTAGTTAATTTGAATGTTTTTCTATTTGCCTTTTCTGACTTACCCGATCACTTCAAACATTCCACAAGCATGTCGAGTTGACATCATGAACATACTATCGCTGGCCATAGTAACAGTTACACCGAGTAAAATGCAATAGCAGGTGTGTAGCATAGTGGGATAATAATATTTTTGTGGGTCGACGAAGTACTCGGCTATGATAAGCTGAACACATGCACGCGTTTCATTCATCGGCCTGAGGAAATCGAGTATCAGCGATGATGAAATGAAAAGTGCAAGGGCACCAGATGACACTATGTATATGGAAGCTGAGCAAAACAGATTTGAGCAACATTATAAATGAATCAAAGGAAATGGATTTTAAGTGTCCAAGACAAACGTGGTGAAACGTACAACATTCATCCATTTTACATGAACAGTCAACGAAGTTTCTATAAATTCTATTTGAATGAAACCATTTTCATTTTTATTGTAAATAAGTACTTCATGTACTCTCATGTATAGATGCATAACAAAATATCTGTAAAAACAGTCTATTAAATAAGTGGAAATAGGCGATTGTAGGTTCGCGCGTTTACTTATATTATCATTGGAGATTATTTTTTTATTCAGCTCATAAACTTGTGTGCCATCCTAATGTAAATTTGTAGAAAAAATTAAATTTTTTATCAGTGAATCGTAGTGTTCCTATAAAAACTTCGCATAGATAGTACAATTAAATATTTCTACGTACAAACGCAATATTGCACGTACGATCTTCCTTCTTCTATGGAATTTTGTAAGATTTCTATTTCTTCTGATGTTTTCAAATCGTCCCATGAAGTCTTTATAGACTGTAGAAGTCTTTTGAACTGTAATTATACGCGATGCTAATTAATGAAAAAACATAAACATAGGTACTTAATCAATTTATTTGACACAAACCGGAGTCTAACAAAATAGAGATTATTATTGCCCCTCACGCGATTATTATTGTTTTGAAGTAAATAATTTACCTTCCTTATTTGAATATGAGTGAAATATTTGATAATGATAATTATGGTCATTATTCCTACCGAGACAGATTCCGCTATTAAATCCATATCGTAGACCTTCGTGAAAATTGCTGCGATCTAAGTAAAATGATCATTGAAATTTCACTTGATACTTACATTATGTATAAAAACACATGTGAACTTTCATATACGTGAATATTCTTTGTGTCTATACCTGAACAACAAGAAGTGATATTGCGCTTATATACACAACCACTTTACGCGGAATTCTAATTTTCAGATCCTCGTATGGCCATTGTCCAATAAGCAATAATAACTTTCGAGGCACGTTGTAGTATCGATTATTAAAGAAGTCCATTCTGTCGCCAACTTCTGAACCTTACTGGTGACCATAGGGCCAATCGCGTCGATATATCCCCTATTCTTATAAGACATTAACTATTCTGCTTATTCTCTGGCTAATATTTTGTATTCCCGTATCAGAATAATCGTGAAAATTACATTCATAATGTGGTGCATTTGCAACCGATTAAGAATTCAGAACCTTCCTTATAGTCTTATAGGAAGTACATACTTGCCAGGGTATAAGAAAATTACACGATGGTAAGGTGCATTAAAAAGACTATTTGAAAAGAAAAAAGAATTCGCATCATTTTTAGAGCGCAATTGGGTGATTTTTCCTGCAGTGGTAAAACAATAGTGTAACATTTCCACACATTGCGACGTCTTCGGAGAGACACACCAAATTGCTTAAATTGTTGTTTTTCATTCGCATTGCATCAGCCTACGTTACCAAAATTTAATTGTACAAATTGAGTAATTCATAGATCGCCAATACTTAAAGCGGCCGCAATAAATTACATGTCGTGCGCTGCTAATATAATTACTGCAAGTATAAATCAAAATCTGATTATTTATTATTTATATTGATAACGCTGTGGATGCGGTGTCCTTTTATTCGATTGCACACCAAAATTCAGTTAATTGCCGTGATCCCTAGAAAAGTGGTTTTTGTGGGACACTTTTTCGCCTACCTCAATGAATAAAGTGCCATGAAGTATGAGAGGCATGTTTGGACAACCTTAATAAAAAACAAAGGTACTTTGTAAGAAGAATCCTTACAGCTTGATGTGTCTTGCTCACCCTGGCATAAGTTTCAAAGGAACAGATATACATTTTCCATAATACAATTGCGGATGCATTTGTGCATCGTCGCATCACCAACAACAATGGTCGTTGCATAATCCAAGGTACTGTATACCAAGGCGTAGCATATCTAAAATCATTTCTCTCACAGTTAGCACGCTTATTGACTAATAATTCGTACGTATAATCATTTTTAATCGACATAATACGATACACACGTTTTAAACAATATCGACGAGCTAGCATAAATTAATTTCTGACTGGGATACGTGACTAAAAATACTTGAATCATTTGGCCGACGCTGAAGTTTACTCGAATTGCCATATCGAGCCACCTTCCCATCAGTTCTGTTACCTATAAATAACAATCGACAGTTGGTTTAACGAATATCTGTGGATCTCTTTTCTCCGTGAAGTAAATTTTCTGAATTATTGAAAGCAGTAGCTTACGTGATACAGAGTAACACTAATGTTAACGATGACAAAAATGAGGCAAATCAGAAAAGGCAATCCATAAATCTCCGTAATACTGTCGGCAAATCTTTATAGTTAAAAAAATCTATTAGATCGTTCTATTGGGTCAATGCTTGCATATAATAAGACTTGTACATTGTATAAAGAATACGAACTCTATTGCTCTCATGTGATATTTAATTACACAAGCCAGTCTTTTAGAAGTCTTGTTTATTTCGCAAGAATCACTAGCATACTTCGTAAATCCGTCAAAGATGTGTTCTATACGATGGCTGAAAAATTCCACACATTATCCGATTAAATCATGGAAAATGCATTTGCTAATACTTCTCTTAATTTTTACCTAGCGATGTTAAACATCCCACAGGCGTGATAAACGGATATCATGTACATTCCGTCCGTGGCTATTATCACCGTAATACCCAGCACGATGGATGCGTGCATATGAAACATAATTGGATAAAAGTAACGATTTTTATCGACAAAATATTCAGCTGAAACCACTTGCGTTCGGCTACCATTCACATTAATATTCATAACGTCCATTACGAGTGATGAAAGGAATATAGTTGCAAGACCAGATAATGTAAGTGTATAGGACGCTTCTATGAAGAGAGATTAGTTAGTATCTATGTACATACACAAAGATGCAATTATGCACTACTTCGAAATTTCACAATTGTGCATCGTTGAAGGTGCTTACTGA
Organism: Tiphia femorata; assembly: GCA_944319695.1. Lineage (NCBI taxonomy): Eukaryota > Metazoa > Arthropoda > Insecta > Hymenoptera > Tiphiidae > Tiphia > Tiphia femorata. Next base: position 5,631,664 of record OX090904.1, read on the forward strand.
AGCAATTGTAAAAGTACACCTGTCCCTCTTCCGCCGATTTCCGAAAAATGTTTACCTCTTCCTGTGTTTGCATTTCGTACCATTCCATTTTTATGGCGTGCAAAAGGTTCCGTATCTACAATCACCATTACCGCACGCATAGATAAATATTTGCAATTGAATTAGAATGAACTGCAATAATGCATTGTGTCCTTAAAATATATCTATTCAGTGCTTTCTTCTTTTTTTTAAGAGAGTAGCTTACTTTCTCGGTGCTAAAGTAAATGAAATACTTTATGGTCATTAAGGTAATAGCTATTTCCGCGGAAACTGTTTCGACAAGTAGATCAACATCATACTCCCACGTAAGATACGCTGAGATCTAAAGAAGAGAATTAATTTTCTTAGTTAGCCATTGAAGTGCATTACGCACAAACCGAAAAATTTTCCTTTATTTTTTTTATTTTGTTTTAGCCTTTTATTGCAAAAATAATGTTACTTGAAACGTCATAATCGTCACTGCACAGGATATTACAAAGATTCTTTTTAATATTTTAATCTTGGTATCTTCATAGGGCCATAAGCCGATTAAATACAAAAGTTTATAATTTAGGCTGTAGTATTCATTCTTGACGAAGTCCATTTCCGTGCGAGCACCAATCCTCTACTGCATGTTAGACCGATGTATTTTGTAGGTTCTCTGCGTAAGGAAATGACTATAGCGCATGTGCCATTTTATCTTATATTACGCCTATTATCTTATATTATTTGTACAAATTACACAATGGATAAAAGCATTTACCTGCAAAAATGGCATGCCTCATAATCTTACGATTACACCTTTCAAGTGACAAGATATAAGAAAGATTGCTGCCTGAATTATGTATCATAGCGTATAGTTTTAGTCACGGTATACAAGAGGACTCTTTTTAATGTGACGAATGTCCCATGTTATGTGGATTTTGTGTTATAAAAAAGCCACGACGTAAGAAGTTCAAATTAAATATGATCTTTTCAATATAAGAGAAAAGAATAAGCATACTATTTTATTTTGAAGCAATAAGAACGTAAAATGTTTCTCACTATACGTACAGAGTAATTAAAGTAAAAATGTATTTATATGTTTTTGTGTACTAACAAGTCCTCCGTATTGTGCAAGGGGTAATGAAAAGCTGTGATTTTCGACTTACTGTAAAAGTACATATATTTTGGTGTTGCGAGTGAGTTCGTTTAATTATAATTTTCTCGCGGCATACAAATATCGCGTTATACGGCTAGATATTGTATTTTAAAATGTATAATCTGGAACATTAGCGTACGAAATAGTATGATTACAAAAACATCATTGAACGTGTCAAAGAAAAATGTGTTGAAAACAATTTTTGTTAAGTCCTGTTAAAATGAGTAGGATTAAATAAGGAAGTACAATAGCGCGTGTAATTAAACGTGTACATTATACTGCTTACTCATTGAATAAGTAATAAGTAATATTTACATTAATGAATTATTCATAATATGAACCCTTCGTGTGCATGATTTTATATTTGTTTAGGCCGCGGAGACTGCTGAGAGGAGCATTTTTATTTAAATTACTCCGCCAAGGAGAGGTTAGCTTACATATTGCGCCTGAAGGTGTCAGCACATACCACATCGGCCACCGCGTCAGGGTTGCCAGTGTCAGTAGTCTGTGATCAGCAGCCGGTTTGTGTTCTGTATACAATGTTGTTTCCGGGTATAATGAACTTTAAAGTTCTATAAATACAGGTATGTGGCCTTTTAAAGGTATTCGCTTTACAATTTGAAAATTGCAATGTTAGTTACAGCTTTGATTAACAATTTTCAGGTTATTTGTGATATCGCGAGTGATCAATACTTCTTCGCCAGTATGTAACAATGTTACGTACAGAGTAAAATGCATCGTGGATAAATGTGACACCAAATGACGTTAAGTTCACCTACTTTTTGCAGTCGGATAAAAATTGGGTAACTATCACCTCACAGATATACATTGTCATAACTATTAAGGAATTTATCGCCAATCCGTCTGTCATTTTCATTATTTCCGAACTATTTGCACGCGACCTAGCTAACGCGTTTTAAAATCTCGGCCGTCTATCACAATTGAGTCGCCCTTTACCGAATGCTTTTCATTTGTCGAACTGAAAGGATCAAGTAGTCATTGCCCCCTGATGAATCGTGCAAACCTAGTTAACAAGTCACACCGTGAAATGTACGAATTTAGAGAATGCAGTGGTTTGCGTTGTTCTAAAAGAGAATGCGCGTTTGTGCAATTGTTAAAGGGCAAGAAAATATCAACGAATGGACTGCACGTGGCCTAGAAATGTCTCGTACGGTGCATTTACTGTAGGTAGATTATGCAATTAAGTGTTGGAAAAGGATTATCGAATGCCACCGATAATCCGGTGTCCATTGTTCTCTACTTATTGCACATTCCGTACATACTGCCCTGCATTCTATAACGCGGCTACCATATGCTATACATCGCACTACCTTTCCACTATTTCAATGTTTCTCGTATGTCAAATTGTAGTGATAATTGACTTAAAGAAAAAAAAAAAAAAAAAAAAAAAAACTAAGACGGAGTTTTCAATATGACCGTAAAAATGGACGAAATATTCGCCTTAGTTATCGATTGCAATTGTTTTCAGAAGTTTCAATTTAAGATAAATATAAAATGTGAGAATCTTAATACTCCAGAATCAACGGTAACGCCAACGAGAGTTGGCCAAGTAGAAATGCATAAAGTGTTGTTCATTGCAAAAGAATGTATATCGTAAGATTCTGGCATTCTCGTCGAGAATTCGGGTCATTTGTAATACCTCGAAAAAATTACGGAGGTGAATACAGCTGGCTTTTTCTCCATTATCCCAAGTTCCCTTTTTCTTGTAACCTTATATAAGGGGTACCCAAAGTGTGCAATAGTATCAGTAGTGTTACAGCTGTACTCGGTGCTTCATAGTTTTATAAGGTGTATAAAGTGTCGAGTGTATTTTAAACTAAGAATTATAACTTAATTGAAGCTTTTAGTGTATACAATTGGACGTTTTATTTATCGTAAAAGTACTTCATTTAACTCATCGCTGCTTTTTTAACTCGTATTCTTATCGAACGCGGGTGCGCGTTAAACAAATATAAGCGGATCGTAACGTTTTAACGAGAATTTACAAAATGTAGCGTACGAAGGTATTAAGTAAGTTGTTGTAAAGAAATCGGTGTTGATCCACGACCGTTAATTAAGGGTTTAATTTGGTTTAATTATCTATTCCACGCCTTTCCACATCTTTACGGGACGAATTGCGATCTGACAATTCATACGGCGCGCAGTCGGAAGATGAAGCAGACGTGCGCGCATCGAATGTTTATACATGTATATGTTGTATAAACAATCTCTCTCGACTGGTTCGACAATTTGGTTTATCTTATTCCAGTTACATTACGTTTAATTTGCAACTGATAAGGATTCTTCAGCCTTATCGCTCTCTACTGTGCTGCCCGTAGTTGCATTTGATTTGTTGTTAATCACCTCGAAATAGTCCATTCTCTAAGAGCAACGAATATTTTTCCCCGCATAAATTCTGTAGATTTATGTATTGCGAAAGTGAGAACAGATACGAGATACGCGCTCCTTTTCATGCTCGAAATATTATTGTCTACATTTTTACTGGTACGCTACGTCAACACGCTACTGAAAAAACAGCTTGAGTCAATTACACAGTGGCATTCATGCTTGGAAACTTCCACATGAGTTCTCGGGAGTACGAAACGAAATAAAAAGGAAACTCAAGATTCCGTTAATTTTAAAAGACACACATTGATAGTGGACACGATGCTGCACGGTGGTTTACGAACTTTGGGCTGCTACGCTGCCTCGTGACTTGCCGTGATTATTTAGCGACGATTATTAAAGTGAAGAAAATATTCATTTTCGGATCAAAAACATTCACAGCTGCTCGACAGTTCTTTACAGCAGGCTCCTTAGTACGTATCCAATATTCGTGCCAGTAGAACGCTTCCGACTCATTACCACTTTCGGTTACACGAGCCACCTAATTATAGTTTGTATTTTTCGTTGAAGATCTGGAATTGCGGGAGGATGGCTCTAAACGAGGAACGTTCGAAGATACGAGTGGGTCGTAATTGGTTCAAGAAATTTATAAAGAAACGGATACCAATTATAGAGTGGGTGCCCGCGTATAATTACGAAAAGCTGTTGAACGATTTCATCGCCGGTGTTACTGTTGGATTGACTGTCATGCCGCAAGGATTGGCATACGCAACATTAGCAGGTTTAGAACCACAGGTATGATAACAGATTTATTTTTTTTTTGCGTCCTCGTTGTCTCGTATGGATTACACGGTTTATCGTAATATCAAAAAAACAAGGATGCATTGTATAAAGAATGTGTATAGAAACATTCATTATAGATTAGTACATAGATAATCTATCTATTTTGTTACAGTATGGGTTATATTCAGCATTTATAGGGGCTATAGTATATGTAGTCTTTGGCTCTGTTAAAGATATTACAATCGGCCCTACTGCACTTATGGCTTTGATGACCCATGAGTGCGTTCAAGACAGGAATGTTGATTTTGCTATACTTCTTGCATTTTTATCAGGCTGTCTGCAACTCCTAATGGCTTGTTTACGTTTGGGTAAACAGACATTTATAATTCTTAAAATGTTTGAAAATTGCTATGAAAGTGTAGAGTCGTGTCACTAAGTGAATATGTAATATTTTTATATATAAATAATTGTATTATTAATTTTTAGGTGTCCTCATTGACTTCATATCAGTGCCTGTTACAGTGGGCTTCACATCCGCTACATCTGTTATAATTGTTTGTTCTCAACTTAAAGGATTGTTGGGGCTACGAATCTCCTCATCAGGATTTCTTGACACCTTAAAAGAAGTTTTTCGACATATCGGAGATACGAATATATGCGATGCTGCAATGAGCTTTTCTTGTATTGCAGTTTTGTTGCTGTTTAGGGTAAAGTACATTACTATATGTGTGAAAAAAAATGTATAATTACATATGTCTGTATACACATCAAATAATATGTCTTCATCTTTTTTAGAAATTGAAGGATATTAAATTCTCCTCCGACGAAAGAAAACTTACAAAACAAAAACGCACTTTAAAGAAAGTAATATGGTTAATTTCAACCGCTCGCAATGCACTTGTTGTTGTTATCTGTTCTGCAATTGCTTATAAACTTTATACACCAGAAACTGGTTCTCCATTTATCCTCACTGGCCATGTCAGGTCAGGCCTACCACCTTTCGGTCTTCCACCTTTCTCCACACAGCTGAACAATCGTACTTTGAATTTTGCATCTATGTGTTCAGAGTTGGGAACATCCATAGTATTAGTACCAATAATTGGAGTACTTGGAAATGTAGCGATTGCTAAAGCATTTACTAATGGTGGCAAAGTGGATGCTACACAAGAACTTCTTACTCTCGGAGTATGTAATATTGTTGGATCGTGTGCTAGTTCTATGCCAGTTACAGGATCATTCAGTCGATCTGCAGTTAATCACGCAAGTGGAGTGAAGACACCAATGGGTGGACTGTATACTGGAATTTTAATCCTATTGGCACTTAGTTTACTTACTCCTTATTTCTACTTTATTCCAAAAGGTTTTGCTATATTTTATTATGTTATACTTTATGTAATCTGTCTGGGTGGCATTTGCACTTATTGTGTCAAATTATACATTGTATGTTTAGCATCATTGGCTGCAGTGATCATCTGTGCTGTAATATATATGATAGAATATGAAGTTGTCAAATTAATGTGGAAATCTAGCAAAAAAGATCTAATACCGATGTTCATAACGTTCCTATTTTGCCTCCTTATTGGAGTTGAATATGGTATATTGCTAGGAGTTGGGACAAATCTCATATTTTTGTTGTATCCATCGGCACGACCTACAGTTCATGTTGATAAATGCACCGTAAGTAGCGTAGAAAACAAAACTCTTGTGTTGCGAGAGTAATATTTACCCTGCAATTTTTTCTAGACTGCATCTGGAGCGGAATACTTGTTGATAACACCAGGAAATAGTTTATACTTCCCAGCTGTTGATTTCATAAAACAGTCAGTTGGTAATGCTGGAATAAAGGAGGGATCTAGTCAACTGCCAGTAGTAGTTGACTGTAGATACATATTAGGGGCAGACTTTACGGCAGCAAAGGTAACAATCAAAGTTATATAATGGAAATTATTTGATGATGTTATAGCTTGTTTTCTTCTGCAGGGCATAGCTACATTGATAAGTGAATTTAACAATCGTAAACAAGGATTATATTTCTATAATCCAAGAACGGAAGTACTAACTGTACTTAAAGGTGCTTGTGGCGAAGAATTTCAATATGTTTCCACGCAAGAAGAACTTTCGTACTTGTTATCGACAGCTCAAGGTAAACACTCTTGCATAAGAAGCGAAATTTAATCAATAATCAATTTGTTCTTATTATTATCTATTTAATCTAGGTAAATCCTCTCAGCAACTTTTAGAAATAATACGTGATAAATCAAGTGATCCTTTGACAACAAACAATGTTGAAGTCACTCATAGGGGTACGAGAGCCTCTTACCATGAACTTAGCGAAGTCACAACTACGTTGTTGCATGCTACAGCTAGTTGAAAGTGCAGTTTTGCAGATTATGTATCTGCTGCTCTGTTCACAAATGACATGATTTTTCTAAGTATGATGAAGTGTCACTATGCATAAATTTATTTTATAAATACATTAAAATAAATGTTCACATTGAACATTGAATAAGTATTAATTCCTATGACAAGATTTAAATGACAAAAAGTATTGCTATTATAATTTCTACTCCAATTCGTTTACCACGTATATAATGTAATAAGCGTTGAATAGTGTGAGATAGTTATATACTTTACTAAAACAATATATTATTTACTTTGAATGTGTATTCCATAATTTGCAACATATTGACGAAGTTGAAATAACAGGGAGGACATTTGGAACTTTAATTGAATCTCGTCTCCATATACGTATATGGGTAGCACAGCAAATATCATGACGCTTACAAAACTGTCAAATAAGTTTTATACCATTGTTGAGTATATAAGAAATTTATAATATGTCATGTATTCATAATTACATTATATTTGGTATATACATTATGGAATTAGTGACAATATTTAACAAAAAATTAAACCAGTCATTGACTTAAGCTATGACATCTGTACATATGTATATATTTCATGTCCCTTTAACAAGCCCGTACTTACATTAGAAAAAAGCAACTGGGATATACGTTATTAAAACTGTTAACAGAGCAAAGAAATCTAATTGAACTGTAATGTTCTAAAAATATGATGTACCTTACCTTACTGGGGGCAGTCTTATTCTGGTCGAAAATATTTTCAATTTTAGAATAGTATAGAATATAATGAATTTATTTTTATCTTTTATTTATTGCACTATAATAATTGCGAACGTACAGCCGTTGGTTGAACGTACATTTTCCTGTGAGGAAATAATTACAGTTTCTGTATACTATACTAAAAGTAATAAATTAGAAATGACATGCAAATAAAGCCACACATTATGATAGAACGATTCTAATATCTTTTACTGTTATGGAGGATTTTATGCGTGTAGTTTTATAACTAAAAAATGTGGACCTTACGGTTGGTCTTTCAATAATTTCATCATTTTATGTACATATACATCTAAATACATGTAAAATACAGTCTTTTTCTTAACCGTCAGTAAAATGAAAATGAGGTGACATATTTTTATCAAAATATTGCACAATTCAGGGAAGAGATTCGTCCGCCACCATAGAATAACACCAATTCCTCATACCATGGGGCATGCAGTACTTATATAAAAATATTTGCATTCATAAATTAAATCCTTAAACGATTTGCCGAACCGTATTTATCTATATTGCACATTTATCGACACATGTCACAGATTATTTTAATAGGCGATTGATCATTACCTGCGCCAATACTACAGCCAAATTTATTCAGATTTACTCTAACTATAGCCGTCTTAAAATGACTTCACCGTGTTACACACTCTATACATTTTCACCGACTACGTACTTAACATCAGTAAAGTCCCGAGACCACGTCGGTAACTTTTCCCCGTTTTTCGATAAGCGAAGAGGTAGTGTTTCTTCTACCGATTGGATTCTCCTTCACGCGCTGATTACCGGAATACTTTCCAGCATTAAAACGACTCTTACCCAATCCAAAGGTGTCATACGTCCGACCTGCAAATATTCCCGAATCGTTGGACCTACTAGAAAATTTATTATTAAGATTCTCATTTTGGCATAAAGAATTGCGCCTGATTCCAGTGGACAGTATCACCGTGGAATCGTCGGTGTCCAACTCGTTGTTCTTCCTCGACGCGTTGAGCTCGTTCTGATAATTCCACTGTCGGTTAATTTGTTCCTCGTAGAACTCGTCGCTTTTCAATTGCTTATTATTAAACTGGCTATTGCACAACGCGTCCTTCTTTAGTTGCCGAGTTCGTGACGTGAACTCGTCGGCGTCACCGCGTATCATACTTTCCAAACAATTGCCCACCGTGTTACCAATCGATTCCGATCTACTCGACTTTCCCTTCGACGAGGTGTGCTTGCAGTCCCGAGGCTTCCTCGTCTTCTGGTGTCTACCACCGCTCCATTGATTCTTCTCCTCGGTGATCACTATGTCGACCATCGAGTCCAAACCCTCGTCGATCCTGTCGAGGGACTTGGTCAATAAACTGGGCGATTTCGGCGCATCGACCGAACTCGCTTTGCGGGTTACCAGGGGCTCCAGGTTGTAATCGGTGATATAAAAGAGACCACTGTCGCTTCCACCCCTCGATGAACATTGTTCCTTCCTGATCAAATGTGAGACCTGATGAAAGGACTCCGATCTTCTCATCCTCGATCTCACGTTATCGTCCAAGGCTTGGACCTGTCGACAATGCTTGCTGATGTTCTCCGAACTACCCAGTCTTCCATAATTCTGAAGACTGCGATTCTCGTCGAACGAGTTCAGACTCTCGAACTTTCGTATGCGACACTCGACCCTACTACCACCGGACCTTCTCGATCTAGGACTCGAGGCGCTCGACTCGATGTAGTCGTGGCTCGCCGACCTCCTCAAATGCTTCCTTTTCTCGACCTCGCTCCTGTACTTTGGCGCGTGCCTGTGCCCGTTATTTTGTCGATCGTTCGACTGCCTCGAAGATTGTACTTCGAGCACCTTCGAGGACCCATCGAATTCCCTGTAAGCCTCGATCTCCCTGCTGGACCCACCGACTTCGTCGGCACCAGTCTGCACACCATTCGAGCTCTCGTAGTTCCTTATGGTCCTCCTCTCCTTAACTCCTCCGCTTCTGTACTGCCGAGAATCGTCCAAGATTCTCGCGTACTTCTTCTCGAGCTCGTTGCCGTCCGGCAGGGCCGAATCACTTCTAGCAGACTGCTTCTGAAAGTGATCCGTACCGGTGCCCATCTCACCCTCGTACGCTTGATTCTTCCCATTGTACTTCAGTCTAGAAGCGCTCAAAAGAGAATCACTGCCGTCGCCCAGGGTCTCCTCCTCGATCTCCTCGTCGTGAGAATTGTACACCTCGCCATGATCTACGAAATCGGAATGCCTAACGGACATGATGGCCGTGAGGCACGCCGGGGTCCTTCGAGGTGGTTGAGGATGAAGGATGGCAGGCACAATGGCCTCCTCCATTTCCGGTCCCTTCACCACGATCCTCACGCTACCCTCGGTCGAAGACTTGGACACTCTTCGAGAGCCAGGTGGGTTCATGCCTGTACGAAAAATAGGCGATGGATCAGAAACTGAATAGGTTTTATTTAGTGCAACAATACGGCAAAGATATAGATTGCTTTGGTCTCGAATTGGTCTAATATCGTCTACTCGTCCAAACGGTCGTGCATTCGTCTGAGGTCGATATTTGTCGAAGATCTTTTAGAAAATGTTCTTTTATCAAATATATTACAATGAAATGGTAATCTTTTACCAAAGATGACCCAATATCTTGAACAAGGATCTTTTACAGGGTAATATCGACCTAATATAAGGCTTGCCACGAACTATCTTTACGTCTCCCTCTCCACGTACACGCTCGCTTGTTCGATTCTCCGAATCCGAGTTTGGTCTCGTATCTCCAACTAACTAAAATACAACTATCCCACATACCTCTGGTAGCACTCGAATCCGTGCTGCACTCTCGATCATTACCGAAGTAAGTCACCTGCTCGCCTTTAGCGCGAGACTGGGACACATTCGAGCCAGCGTTCGACCTAAGAATCTGTGGATTCTTCTGAGCGTCCCTCTTGACGACCCTCTCGTAAGCAGAATCCGAATTCTCCACTGACAATTTCGAGTTGGATCTGTGCAAGTGGCTCTTGGGCGCGGAACCGTACGAATCGTTTTGCTCGTTAACGGAGCCTCGACGATTCTGCTCCTGGTTCTTCTCGCTGAACTCCTCCTCGGCATCCTTCACGATGATCCTGAGCTCCTCGATCACGTCGTCTATGGTAGTCTCTTGATCGTTGTCCTGTACCGGCATGATCTTCTGATGAGGGCTGCGCGACTGATGCTTGTTGTCCTCTGGGCTGCTCGATCTCTCCGACGAGCTGATGCCTTCGTCATCGGCATTAGACGAGACCTTCTCGGTGGTCTTCGGGATCACGGTGGTCGTCGTTTTTTCCTTCGAATTATAACTATTCAGCTTCTCCATCTGCAACTTCTGCAGTTGGCTCTGCAGAGCGGATATCTTTTTGCTCAGGATCCTGCACGTCTCCTCGGCTCGCATGGCTCGTCGCTGCAACGAGTCCACGTCGACGCAGTTGCGCGTCCATTTCTGGATCTCTTTGTGCAATAGATCCGACAACGCGTCCTCCTCTCGTCCGTCCAGTTCCTTCAGCCACTCTTGTACCACCTGCGGTTCCAATCCGGCCTCGCATGCCTCGGCCTAAGGAACAAAGGAGAACGTAAATATTTTTCTTTAACGGCCACTGTAGATTTGAATTGTTCGCGTGTCTTCTCACCTGAATGTACAAGCGCGATTGCGTACGTGGCGCAGATTTTAGAAAGGCGTTGAGAAACGATACTCCAGCTACTCTTAGGGCGATGGCCGCTCTAGGGGCTAATAGGGCTCCGGCTAGAAATCGGAATCGTCCGCCCTCGCCGTATTTCAATCGCAGGGTCGACACTGCCTCGGACACTGCTGCGTGGCCACCTGGTGCCTGGCATACCTTCGTCAGTAGCTGGAAAACAGGATGTTCTTGATATGTATTACGGTAGGCGAGAAAGGTTCGAGGTATTTGATGGATACCCGATGTTTGCATATTTCATGGGCGTTTGACCCTTTAATTACGGATATATATTCACAAAACGGTTTGTTAAAACGAAAAAGCCGCAGCTCACGAAAGTTTCGTTACTTGGTCTATCAACGACAGTCGCAGTGAAAGGGTTAATAAAGTGACAACTGTGTCGATAGTCGACGTACTTTAATGTTTACAGGTTAATGAGGGTACCTTTCGTCGAGTTCCTTCAGAATTTCAATCGACCTACTATTTTTCCCCGGTTACCAAATGCGCGAATTTAACGCTCCTGGGTTTCCGCGCGAGTTACGACGCCCCGCGGCGCGTTGCCAGCGAAACGTCTTTTTTCCGTTAAATTGCAAGCTCCGTACCCGGAGTTTAGTACTGTTAGCAACACGGCATTACAGTCCAATTAATCTGCCGTATTTCTGCTCCGTTGCGATTACACTCGCGCCGAGGCCCGCGGAACTCTCCTCGCTGATTACGCTCCGTGGAAGTAATTATCCGTGTTGCCTGCCCAGTATCTCCTGCATTTCGTTCTATCGCTTGGCCAGCGCCGAGAAACGAGAATGACGACGAGCAGAAGGCGGAGGAAGAAGGTGGAAAACAGGACAGAAGGAAGTTGTCCGCTTACGAGCAGACGCCCGTGCACGCGTGAATGTTTGCAAATGAAGTGCTGCGAGAACGCAGTGGGCCGAATAACGTTTGTCCGGCAAACGATAAAAACTGGTTCCACTCCCGCGTAAGCACTCTCGAAATAACGGAGCGTCCGGGTTCCGAGCGGGAATCGTCTCGCCTAAGGCGCGCGCGTTTCGACGTTTGCTCAATGGGTCAGAAAAATAAAGATTGAATTATCGTTCCATTCGGCGCGTTCATCAACGTCCCGCGTTCGGATTCTTAAATGCGTCACGGCTCGGGTACGCGCGTAGTAGACCGTTATCACAAACTCCTCTCGATCGTCCTACCATCGTGGACGTACAAATCTCTCGCAGGTGTCGATCGGTAGAAACAACATCGTCCGCGAACTTCTTCATCTACGAATTCAATCGTTACGTGACCTCCAAAAGGGAGAAGAATTTCACGTGGAGTCAGGCACGACCGATGCATCCTTGTAAGTCGATCCGAGGGTAGAGAAGGAGCAGTGGTAGCTTAGGAATTTGAGGAATACAGTCGGCTATTAATTCGGTATTTTTAAAATAACGGTACCCGGCCCCCAGTGCGTAGTGGATGCGCTCACTCGACCTACGGCGGAAGTTACGATTGTTACCTGAAGAGCCAGAACTCGAGACCGGTTCAGACTACTAGTCAGACAGACTGCTAGGGCAAGAAGGCCCGGTTGAGCTTGTACCAGTAGCCTCGGCGCATCGGCGCATCGTTCGCCGCATGCGGCTAGACACTCCACGCATCCTAGCTCGTCGAGTGCTGCTCTCCTGGTGCCGATCCTTGGTCCAGGCTGCGTGGAAGAGGGCGGCGAGCTCTGAGCCAATTGAACGCCTCGCAGGGTCTCCAGAAGCAAGGTGATACCGTCCGCCGGGGCCGACGCGAATTCCTGCACGAAGCTGAAAATCAACAAGTGCGCTCCAGTTATTTACAGTTCGGAGAATATTATCCAATGAGATTTTTCAAGTATTCAAGACAAGACGTCGTCAGTTTTGAGGTTCGAGGGACCTCCGATAATTATCAGGTTTATTTTTCGAGGTGGAAATAGAAAGGAATTTAAGAAAGTAGTCCTACTTTATGGCTACTCTTTTATAGCCACGCATAAGTTTTTGGTAATTATCGGGTTTATTTTTGGAGATGGAGATAGATAAGAAGAATTTAGCAAAACAGTCGTGTCTTATAGCTACGCTTTCGTAACACCGTACAACTTTCTGCTCATTATTAGCGTTATTTTCGGAAATAGAAATAGAAAAGAAGAGTTCTACCAAATAATCCTACCTTACAGCTACTTCTCCATAATCCTGTGTAACTTTCCGAATAACGCTCTCTGCTATCTACATTATTTTCTCAACGACGGAATTTCGGTTATTCACGTAGAATACGCAGTTTCTCGAAAATCCTTTGATCGACGCGTGAAGTGTTCTTTCCGATTGATCGAACGCGCGAGCTCGCGCTTCCAAGAGGAGCGAAAGGAGGAGGAATGGCCTGACCGGGAGCTGGGTGGAGAAAGGCTCCTGTAAGAGAATGAGAGAGCAAGCAATAGAGAAAGAAAGAAAGAGACAGCAGAACGGACAAGAAGATGGATAAGATGAATAAGATGAACAAGATGAACAAGATGAACAACATGAACAAGACGAACAAGGTGAATAAGACGAGGCGGTTTCCCCTCGCGACGTTCGCATACGAGTCTCCGCGCGAGGATGGCCTTAAGGTAAGCAGGTGCAAGGTAGACGAGGAAATGCAAATTATGCCTGTCACACACCGGCGACACGTCAACGAGATTGAGTTTCGACTGGAGGCGGGATACTGAAAGTGGCTGCGACAATTTCCAAGTTCTGTTCCGCGCTCCCCTTTGTCTTGGCCGGCGCACCAAGCCCGGTACGCTCGTAAATGACGGAGCCCGCCTCGTTTCTGCGTCACGTTAGTTTACTTAATTGCGTTGTTAAATGTCGTGTAACGGCAACGGGCGGACGGGAGCCTTTCATCTTTCTGCATCCCTCGTGGATTTTGCCGTACCGTGGGAACCCACGTACAATGAAAGCCTGTCACTTTCCAAGTATCCGTGCCATTTATATCGTCTGGAAAGGAGCCCGCGCGCGCAAGCTCCTTTCACGTGTCTCTCCACGACTATTCCGTAGTTTACACGAATCCTCTTTAATTCGTACGAATTAAGGGGACGGAAAGAGCCGGGACGACGAGTTGTGGATATTGTCTGTCTCGTGATTTACGCTCCTCAAGCGGTGAGAATCGACGGTGCCTGAATTCACGGGCTTTGTGAATGGAGACGAGAATGTCGAGCGTCCTCGATTACAATGATCCATGCTGCCATTGAGACGTTTCGCGGTGAGACCTCAAGGTTGACGAGTGTGGCACGGTGAAAAGTTTAACCGAATTTGGCGTCTCGATTCGCCCACGCATCCTGACACCTTGGGTTGGGGCAGGGCGAGGTCGAAAGAGGTCCACAGTGGATTACCATTTATGGTGACGGTATCGTTCGTTGCGCAATACCCTCTCGCGACTGTGCTTCGCGATACGTTAGGGTAGCCAGAAAAGAAAGCGTTTCTATATGGATCGTAAATCAGGTGGTGCCTTAGTTGGCACGTAGGATCCCTTGGGTAATAAGAAATTCAGATTTCCCAATGACTCTCCTCCGCTTGTATGCGCATATTCATAAAAAGGCATACATACAATGTAGAGAATAATTCAACTGTCTCACGGTTGAATTATACGTATCTCTCCAACGGCACACTTTACTGCATCCCTTCCTAGTGCGGATAGTATCGCGTGCAACATCGATGCTATAGCTTTCACGTTACGTAAACTATAAATCGTAACGATGTGGAGTAGGATTTTCCGGTGATCGTCACTCTGAGACACTGTGGATAGAGAGTAGGTTTAACCGACCGGTTGGGTGTGTATTTTTACAGAGGTATGGTTATCACGGTAGCAGTGATATGGACACTCTAGCAAGAGGGGGGCCCTAGGCGACTTCAATCCTCTTTTCAACAACCGAACCTTTCAAAGCAGAACGTTGCTTTATGTCCTGTGTTACGTTGTCGACTAAAAGCACGATCAATGTGGCTTTCAAATTAGCTACATGAGATATGAAAATAAAAGAGATTGTAGTAGTACCTACATATGAGCTAGTAAAGCAAATTTAAACAGAGCCTTGCCTAGTCGAACTCTTATTCAACCAATTTATACTACACAATAAACTAACTTCCACGTGTTACATCTCTCTAATAAAATATTGTTTTTTTTACAGTCGATCCAGTCGATGAATCCCCACGAAATTTCTACTATTGGCTGTACAACTACAAATCTTCGGTAAGTGCACCGTGAAATTCTTAAAACCTCATATTATCTCTCGAAAGATTCCAAAGTCCTTACGACAAGTTGTCATTCGCGGCCATCCGTCGCAAAAGCGACACTTTCGCGAACAATCCTCCTCGAAAGCACTTCGCACGTCAGGCATATAAACGAGAACTGCAAGCGGCGTGTATGGTTGAATGCATGCAAATGAGCATTAAACGACTCCCATGTACCACCGTATGCGCGTTTCATATTTCGTCGTAGGGCGAGAGAAAGAGCCGCGGAGAGGGAGCGATACGAGATATTCTTCCACGGGCAACAATGGGTGCATTATGTTACTCCCCGTATTATGCAGAGTCCGAGGAGGTGTTGTGATACCTCGGGTACATACGTGAGCGAAATACGTTGGTGCGTCACGATTCGCCCTGGTGAATACCACAGGGGAATCTCCCTTGGAGAGACGCGCCTTAAAAATGTGGGCGAACCGCATTTGGATGCTGGAGAAAACGAAAGCTCGCCGACGGGAAGGTGAAAGAAGAAGGTGGAGAGGTGCACTGAAACGAGAGAAAGAGAGAGAGAGAGAAAGAGAGAGAGAAAGATGAAAGGGTGGAGCGAAAACTAATCGTCTTGCTTCTTGGAACGTTTAAATCGAGCGCGCGCCCCATCATCCCACCGCGCAAATATGCAGAAACGTGTAAGGGATTTTCGCGTGCTTCTTGCTTCCCGTTAAAATGGACGAGTTTTTACATCCGTGAGAAGATCGAGGGGGGATCTAAACGCTCGCCGTGCAATATCTAACGGTTGGGTATTCGACGCGCGTCCTTACTTCCGCATGGTTTACCGGATATCGATTTTTCTCGTGGCGTCCAAGCCACGTGGACGATTTGTTTTCTTTTTTTCTTTGAAAGTGGCCACTCCTACGAGGTCGCGTGAGGTTTGTCCGAGGGGCAAGAATGGGTGTATTATGCCGCGGGTGTCCTGCATTATGCAGGCTAAGACGGCGTGTAAGAATGTTCCCGGTGAAGCGCACCACGAATACCAAAGTCGGCTTCATTGTCCGTTGCGGCCTGGGCACACCCTAATATTCAGGACGCGCGGTCCCCCGGCCAGCAGGAGAAAAGCGAAAGGGCGCCAATCATCGAGGATGTTTCTCTTTCGTGTAACGACGCTGCCACCTAAGGGTATCTCAGTTCGTGGAACACTTTCGTTTCTCCGCGTCACGAAAGGCTCGGTTTAAGAATGGCCAAACGAGAAAGGGATCTCTTCGATGAAGGCTGAGGTGAAATTTAAATTGAGGAGCCTCGAAAGGGAAATTTAACGCGTAACTCTTTTCAGAGCATTTCTTCTTATTTAATCTTATTTAAGGCTCGTCGTGCCTTATCGCGGAGAAGAGGAGTCGTCCGACATGCTGTCCAGTATTAAGGGCACACGTTTTAAATCTCAATTAGATTTGCCGATGAAAATTCGCAAAATGGTGTAGTAAATTGAGAAAGTACTCAAACCTGAGTGATTTTCTTCAGCGGTATTTCCAGCGCACCGCAAATTATATCTGAGCAACATCACGATCCACGATAGTTCCTCCAAGCAAAGCAAAGAAAACAAGAAAAAAATACTACGAATCAGTGCACTCGTCCCTCCTGTAAAGGCTTCTCCGCGAACCTCATACCATGTACCGTAAGAGTTCTTGCGACTTTTCTCAACAACTTCCTCGTCGATCAGCCCCTTTGCCAAGGCCCTTTCGCAATGTTACTTTCAACTGTGACTACCCTTTACTTCCGCTATGTGGCTCGCGCGCTTTAAAACAATCTTTACTATCTTCTTTGCCCTTTTGTTCTCACGTTCATCGGCATTTTGCGTGCTTCCAGAACGCGAACCCTCCTTCCCTCTCTCTGAAAAAAAATATTCCATCGAGTTGGAAAACGCGATTGGACAGCACGCAAGGAAAATACATGCCTCCTCTGCGCATTTTCATTTCACTGGATAGGAAGCTGTTACGCATTTGCCGTTACGCCAAGCGGAAGCGGGCGCGCGCGAGGGTACCGTGGGTTCGGCGCCCCCGCGCGGTACTTCTCTTCTTCGACGCGGTTACGATACGTGCCTCGTGCGCAACATTCGTCCGTGGGGAAAGAATCTGAAAAAAAAGAAAGAGGGGACGACAGATTTCCCGTTCTCAGTGGATTACTCAAGTTCGCACGGATTCAATTGTGTCGGCGCGCTGTGTAAAAGAGATCGATGCGATTTCGTACCTCTCTGCCATTCTCCTAGTTTCCTTGTGTCTTCGCTTGCGTTACGATTCTTGGTCTTTTACCACTGCAAAAATTCTCCCTTCTGATGTTTTTCTTTCACGATTCAAATGAAATTTTATTGGACCTAAAATGGACCCACGGTGCGCTGAAATTTGATTTCCTTAATGCCACCGTGACCCAAACGGTTAATTAAACTCGTTAACCATCTAGAGAAGATCGTAGATTCTCGCTGGAACGAATCGCGCGTACAATTTCATTGAGGTTTTAATCTACCATTCGAAAAGAGCTTTCCTACATTCGCGGCTGACCTTCTCTCGACCGAGACGAAAGCTGACGGGGAGGCTGCGACGTGGACGAAGGATGAAGTCGTTTCGCATGAGATAGCCGTGTGGCACGTTAATTGAAACGCATCCCCCGTCAGGATGAAAGTAGGATAAACTGATTTGCCACGATCAGCTCGGGACATCGTTTGTGACGGTTCGCGCGCAGATTTCGAGAGCCCGATAACGTCTAGTTGTCGAGGACTTTCGGATTGTGGTGAGTGTGCTAGGTCGAAGATGCGGCCGAGATGTGGCGCAGATAAAAGCTAGGAAATTGTAGCTTATAGCATGACGGAGAGTTCGTGAACCAATCCCAGATGAAACAGCGAAACCACTGCGCGACCTTTGCTTAGTCACTACGGATTCTGACTTTTCGTTAATCTCGTTCATCTTCTCGAGATGACTATTGTTATTCGAGACGCATCACAGACGACCCGCATCTCACAAATTTTTTCTACCAGTGATACTTTTTTCTCTTAGATATTTTTACGTCCCTTTAGACTTCGCAGTCACTGCTAACTTTTGACTCATTCTTGTCTCTCATAATTATCGCTGTAAGGCAAGACTCGATGCACTTTTATTTATCGATCTTTCTGTCGTTGATAGACCAAGGGAGACCTAATAGGAAGAATCTCTCTCGTCTCGAGCCGTCTTGCCTTGAATCAAAGCGACCCAAAAATCGCCTTCGAGTTTTTCTCAATCGACTTCAAACATTCTACTCCCACAGTTACGTCTGCAGATTGCTTTCGCACACATTCACGAGCGAAACTTCAAGTAAACGTGCACGGGCCAGGGTCAGTGGTAGAGCCGAAAATTTCACTTAACAAAAGCGAGCATACGCTCGACGATACGAGCGAGCGATAAAACGCAGATAACGGTGATCCCGAGTCATTGATTTTTCACCGTCCCGACGATTCTCAAAAAATTCTCTCGTCCGTTATCGGCGCTCGAGATTTCTCTAATAACTCACGCCTCTCACCTCCCCGCGGAGAACCAGAACCGATTATAGACACTTGGATTATTTTACGACGATGATTATAGCAGTACGGGACACCGCGCCGTGGTTCATTAAACCCGTCCGTGAATGTCGTCGCCGAGGAGTGGGGTCGCCAAAGGATCCAAGCATCGTGGATCCAAGTGAGGCACCTTCCGCTCGCAATCACGGGACCGCGAACAATAAATTATGCCTGCGCGCCGCCCGTTTCTCCGACGATCGTCTCCTGGATCGAGGACGAGGCTGCGCGCGGGCTCCTCTCCACCATATTGATTTGCACATCGAGCATGCTCGCGCACAGCTTTACAGTTAGTTCGTAATATCACGGATCGTGGGGTTCGGTTATCCGTTGCCGCTATTTGCAGGTTATCTGTGCTCCCGCACGGAATGGAAAGGAGGAGAACGAATAAGGAGATGGAAGGATGAGAGGAGAAGAAGTGGATGGAACGCGGCAGAAGAGGTGAGGCTGAAGAGAGTTCGTATTATAACTCATTTATCTGGGACATCCTCGTTGGCCATATGCCGCCTGCTGATAGGTTGGCGGCGCGTCGTTCGGCCCGATTCAAGGATCCGTGACATATGCCGTGTGCCAGAGAAGACTCTTCCTAAAAATCCTTCGGCCTTTAATCGTCGACTAACGGGCCACGGACCATTCGAGAAAGAGTCTACCCAGAGTCTCTTCTCTCCCTGGTCTCTCTTCGTGTTCGTCGTGTTTTCCTACCTTCTTTTCCAACATCTCATTCTCGTTCAGCAACCACTGTCCTCGTCAAAGCACGATCGGTCATCCTAAGTATCTAAACCGTTTATAATCCACGGGTAGGCCCGAGTGCAAAGCGGTCGGGATATGTGCCGTACGAACTTTAATTTTAGAACTGGGCCCCGGAGGGACGCGGCATCCACTTGCAAATTACCGCGGTGGAGGGACTTAAATGTACGTAGGAGCGCGTCCAAGGCATGACATGCATTTTCAATACGTTTGCGGGCGTTCGTTCTCCGTCGGAGTGGGCAGACGCGAGGAAAAAGCCAGGATCCTACCCCGCTTCTTCGTCTATAATAACAGCCGGTGCTGATTATTACGGCTACCAGGCGCGCTTGATATTTTATCGGCTGCTTATCCACCGAGGGGTGTCGAGGTGGCGCTTCTCTCTCCTCCACTCGAGAGAGGAAGGAGGAAGGAAGAAGGACGGGAGCGTAATCGTATGATTACGATTTTTCCATTTCCTACCGAGATTTATGTTAATTCGAGATGCGTATCGACGCATCACCGAGCACCTACTAATGAACACTCCCTGGGCCTCGTGAGGGGTTATCGATTTGAAAAAGTCGACGGTGAGGCGGGGAGGGAGAGAATTTATGCTGCCTGAAAATTAACCGCCACGGACGATAAACTTGGCCCCGAGGAGAATTACGACTCGCGGGGATGTCGTTGTCGTCGAGAGTGGAGAACCGGATGCACCTCGAGCATCCTGCGTTTCGATATATCTCGATGCGTCGCGCGGCGACAAAGTAACCCCTCGTAACTCAATTAGTACCCTCGATTAGCCACGGTGACGTGCCTGCCCACGCGATCGAGTATTAGAAATGAATGGAAATGAGCTAGCCTCTGGGCCCTACCGAGGCAAACATCGTTGATCTTCGGACGTGCTGTCTACTGGTTCCTAATCAGGTAGCTCTCGAGGCGTGGGCGAATCGACGAGAGCGCAACTCCTTGCTAATTTAGAGCTTCGCCCTAACAATGGAACCTCGAGGCGATAAATAACATTTTGGACACTGGTGATTAATTCTTTGGTAGAGGTATATCGTAGAATTGAAAGGGCATCGCAGGAACGTCCAAGAGTTTCACGAACTGAGCAAACGAATCGCCCAAATCGACTAGCCACGATTCTTGCTTACTCGTGAGCACACTTCAGAGGATGCTACCTGATAACTCTCGGAGACTGGCTCTCGTCAAACGGTGGTGCTACATTAAAATCCTCGAAAAATAACGCTCTAATGGACAAATTACCACGGATCAATTATCGAGAATGACTCTCGAAGTCTTCCACGAACGGACGCGCACTTTCAGATTTGCTTCGAGTGTTTCTAGCCCAACGGAAAGCTACTGTTTTTTCTCGCGCGGAACAAAAAACTCATCCTCTTGCTTTTAACGGAGAAATTCACTGTGGGCTGCAGCGATAAGGAAAAAGAGAGAGAGAGGGAAAAAAAAGGAAAAACGAGGATCGTCGAAGCGTCAACGCGTGCGTCTTCCTACATTGCTATTTATCGTAATGGCCACGCGGTAATCGCACATAATTGCGCACTTTAAACGAGCGCTGACCAGTGGTCATGGGCGCTCGTGAGCTTACCACGCCGGTAGCTTCGGTACGTAGATGAAAATCGAGGATAGTTGATCGTTCTCTCACCTAACGGGGGCCGCGACTGTACTCATTAGATTCGTCGTAAGTATAATTCCTCGTCGGAGTCCCGATCGCGCGATTAAATCGTGCGTGAACATCTCGCCACGCGCATAACAAGATGTTCCAACTAGCCAGCCGGGCTCTTCTTTATTCTATTTCATCTGCCGTTAAATGGAGCATGAATCTTACCGTGACGTCGCTTCACGCGCACGCTTCCATCTCGTCTAATAAATATCCGCGAACTACCGCCGGGAATTAAAATATCCCGTAAACGATTCGAACCTACCTTCGGTGCTTTCGAGCTTTCAGGCCGTCACTGGCAGCGAGTTGTTTACGGAAGCGGATTGGACGTGGCACAGAACCATCCCGACTTTTCTCTCTCTCTCTCTCTCTCTCTCTGTCTCTTCGTCAATTCAGTTTACAAGCTCGCGCCTGTCCATTACCACGACGTTATGTTTACCCCCAACATTCCTAGGCGTACTTAAATCCCCATCTAGTTTATAACGCGGCGTAATTACCTCGCTCTGTTTTATTCCACGATCAATCACCTCTGTCCTACGCGCTGGCTTCACCATCTCGGAGCATCCGCACTCCCGCTGTCATTTTCTGCGGTTACCCTGCGACTGGGCTCGTCCGAGCGTACGCTCCGGCACGAACGTACAAAATCGATTTCCACGATCTTTAATCGTTCTCCCTCGTGTAACGGGGCTCCAGCTACGTTCCCATTGGATCCATCTGGGCTTATGATTGTCGTTCGAGCTGCATTCCCAGATGCGATACCACCTGTACCCGTCCTCCTACCGGTTCCAGGGAGTCGCGACTAATTTCAAACGTGACTCTGAACTTTTCAGCCCCCACGATGAACGAAGTTCCACGAACGATCTCCTTTTTCGCGCCTTTATTAAGCGAGAAGGAGATGCGACGGCGCGCACGCACCCGACCACTTAAATTATTCATGATCGTAATGCCGTCAGCGCGCCATTTTCCCTCACGCGGTCTCCTGGAAAAATTAATATTCATAGGCGCGCTTTAATCTCCTCGTAATTTCGCTCCACCGTCGTTTCGAAGGATTCCGCGGTTTCGTCAATGCGAATACACTCGCGCGCTCGAGACTGTTTGTTTCTCTTGGTGGTTCCTTTTCTTTCTTCCTCACTGTGCAAAAGTTTCTCGAACTTCTTCTTGGGAGCGACGCTTGGCACCGTTTCGGGATGCCGGCAACGGCGCGGTGGGTACGGGCGCGAGAAATTATACGTCGCCTCGCGACGACTAATTGGACTTCGGGCTAGCTAGTAGATAAGAATTTATAACTACCACCGCGGGGAGATAGGCTCGTACGCCTCGCGACTCGCGTTCGCGAAGAGAGAGAAAGAGAGAGAGAAGAAAAAGAAGAGTGAGAAAGAAGGGACTTGTTGGAACGACGAGGGTTATCGTCTTCTGCGTAAAAATGCATAAAAAGTAACTGTGAATCCTCTTTTCCGCTCTTTCCCTCCCTTTCTCTCTTTCTCTCTTTCTCTCTCTCACACACACTTTCTGCTAATTCCACGCCAACGTATCCACCCGATATCGAGTGCTTTCGTGTACTTTACCGCGCCTTCGTCGTTAGTTCCACCGAGGAAGCGTAAATTCACCGAGTCGAAGAAACTTTGGCGAATCCTCTACCTTCACGGATAATCGAGCTCGGGAACCGCGCGACTTCCGCCTCGCAGTTGATTTTCCGCGAGGGGCACAAGCTGTGGGTGCTTTACCTTACGCGAAAGTGAAAGATACCTCAGTAAGAAGAGGCCCGCCGTCTACGAGAGGCTCATCCGAAGCTAATGGTATCGATCGCCTCGTTTACTTTCCCCAGGCTTCTCCGTCCGCATGGAAGCCTCGCGCGCGCATCCTGCTCGTATAATGTTTCATCGTGCAAACCAACCTTGGAAAGGCCAGCCTCAGATCCGCTCGCAGTTTGTTGAGGAGCTCGCTGACCGAGGTGAACTGTCTCAAGGTCATCTCGCCGCTTCCGGAAGCGTAACCGGAACTGGAACTGGTCGTGGACGGCAAGGTGCCTTGAGAGTCCTGTATCGAGCCCAGTGGACGTCTTCCCCATCGTCTCAGAGCGATGGCGTAGTCCTCGGCGTTGTAAGTGGGCGGCCTCAGTCGTTCCTGGAATTATTTCGTATCACTGACGGATGATAAACTCGTAGAAAGTAATTTACCTCGCCGAGTGGAGAGCGCGGATCAAAAAAAAAAAAAAAAGATTCGAAACTTTCTCGCAAATTTATAGATTATTACACCGACGACGATAAAGCTGATTGGAAGAAGAAAATGACTGGCGGCGCATAACGCGCCGGATAATTTTCGCATTAATTAATTGTTTGGCCGTCGTAGCTTTATGGCCGTTCATATAAATAATGGATACGCGGGGAACTTCCTGCGTGGAATGATGTAACCAGTGCTCGCGTCTGGTAATGATAGTGGACCACCGTTACTGGAAGCTAAGGTGAACCATCGACGGTGATCTCGATGGTTCAATTAACTCATTGAGTTAGAATAATTCTCTCCTACGGAAAAACGACGGAAGAAATGAGCGCTTTGTAAGGACCATCCGTTTCTATAAATTTCTCTTACGAGTCTGCCTCGAAGAGACTCTTTCCGAATCGTAATTCCTACTCGCGCAAAGCTTCCAAGTCTCTCTTACGACTCTGCTTCGAAGAGACTCTCTTTCTCGATTGTAATTCGTTCTGGAGCTAAAGCCTCCGAAGCAGAAGTCTACCCCCAGCTTAGCCTTAACGCGTCTTCGCGCCGATTCACGATCCTCGCGAAATTAGTATCGCATTATCTCGTCCTATTCGCCGAATCGCGGTTCGGTGAGATCTCGTCAGATCACGTCCCACTACTGTGCTCGTCTATGAAATATTCATGAACGAGGGTGGGGGACGAGCGGGGCTAATTTCACGGCGCTTCCGAGCGTAAATCAAGGGGATTACAGTGATTATCGGCTTTGAACGGGATCGACCGGAGCCACCGATCTACGAGCGCTCGTCCTCTCCTCACCCTCGATCCTTACCGCGAGAATCGGGCGTATCGATTCGACAAAATCAATTTCACCGATCGGGGAACGAGCATCGCGCCACGATCGTCACGATCGTGACTGTGAGAGGGAGCGCAAGAAGCGATCTTGGTTCGCGCGCCCGCCGGCACTGGCGCGAAGGAATTCGACGCAAGAAACTTTCGTAGAGGCTGTAATTAATATCCATACCGGCGCGGCTAATTATGAATCTAATTACGGGCGGCAGCAGCCTACCGTCAAAGCCTGTTTGATCACGAGCGCCTAGATTGGAGGACGTCGGATGATCGCGATGCGCAATTCGCGGAAAATAAATCAGGAGAGCCGAGTGACTCGGCTGGATTTCCACTCCTTCTCGATCGAACGAAATCGAGCGCGCGCTCTCGATTTTACTCCATTCCACGTAGCCTGGTTCTCTGCATCGTGCGTAGGCGATCTTAACGATGATCGACGATCCGTCGAAACTCGAAAACGTTTCGACAGCTCGCGCGGTTCTCGGCTCTTAGACGAACTCGTG
This sequence comes from Tiphia femorata, assembly GCA_944319695.1. NCBI lineage: Eukaryota > Metazoa > Arthropoda > Insecta > Hymenoptera > Tiphiidae > Tiphia > Tiphia femorata. The sequence continues at coordinate 5,656,501 of OX090904.1, forward strand.
ACGTAAGGAGGCCTTGTGTATCAACGACTGGAAAATAAATGGTTCGACGAGGCTGGATGTTAATGGCCGTAGGAATGTCGAGCTATTGCGCGATCTAAAACTGGTCTTTAGAATACGTAAAAGTGCCTACGTTCCTGTTGCTCACGCGCGAGGAAAAAAAGCGTCCACTAACGATCCTCTAATGGTAATATGCTAACGGTTCTATAAGTCTCGGGTAAGGACAATCTTCTTATCCGAGTTAAATCGTCACCTGTTAATATACGACAGGAACTACGCCTAAAGCGTAACTGTTTATGGAAAGGAGCACAGAGTTTTTTTGTCGTTTTTTCGTGTTTTTTTTTTTCTTTTTGCGAAACAGTGAATCAACATCTCGATAGGCGTTACAGTATCGACGATATCTGCGAGAAGATTTCGGTCAGATTGAACAATATATCTCACGATTGTTCGCGGCTGTACGATGTCGGCCGTCTTAATCGACGAATAGACGATCGGCACAGATTGTTAGGAGAATAAAAATTGTCGTAAAAAGTTCGAAGCGCTCGGAAAACGGCGCGGGCCGCGCGCATCCTCGTATCGTTAAGATTGATCTAGATTAGTCGAACCGTTGGCGAGTCAGTCGCCATTAATCATCGAGCATAATTTCGAAGATACCGTAAGCAGAAATTATTTCAGCCCTCGATCATCTAACGACCTGGGATCGGTTTCCACCGTCACGGCTTCCGCGTCCGCGCGATTTCTCGCTCGTACGCCTCTCTCACCTAGTTTCGAAAATGACCGCACGTAGGCCAAAGAGGAGAAAAAGGAAGGGAGGCAGGAAAGCGATGCGCATGCGAGCTCACAGGGACGAGCGATCAAAACCGAGGTTTCTAATCCGCCGTCGCGCCTTTCCTTTTTGTCATGCGAGCATTCGAAATCAGGCGGAGTGCCGCGGCCGCAGGACCACGAGGAGAAAAGAGATTTCGAGAAATCGACGAACGGAGAATCGGGAAATCGAAGACGAGCAATGGAACGACACTGTCGATTCAACTTGCTTCAAGGCTTCGTCTCACTCTCAACTCAATTACTTCCCCTTTTTCTTTGCCTAATCGATGTCACTTAAGAAGGTTTATAAGCGATCGGCGAGAAATGATCCGCGTCAATATCGAAGTTGAACGGTACGTTGGATGATCGATGAAAAGGAAAATAGAAAACCCATTAGACCTTTCGTTCGTCGATCCACGTGCGCTTTCGCGCGCGGCTTATACGAGGGATGTAATGGGGGCGCGCGCACTGGGAAACGATTGATTACTCCGTAATACGAAGGGTGAAGTATCACCGATATTTTCTATCCTCGCGATAAGTGTGCCGTGGAAGTAACAAGAGGAAGTGGTGTACTCGTAAAATTAGCTGCAATATTGCTGAACATCAAGGAGCTTGTAAGTGGGGCGCAAAGTCAACGTGCAAAAGCGCTTGGAAACTTATTAAACGTCCATTTATCAATTTCTGCGATCGCACGGAAATAACCAAGCGAGAGTAAAGACACCGGTGAAGCGCGATACCGTGAATCGAGGTAATCGAAACGCGGCAACTCTGAGTTTATGGGATCGCGGTCACGCGCATAAGCGTATCGCACCGAAAAAAAAAGGAAACACCATCTCCAATTGAAGCGGCAGAAGTTTATTAACACGCGCTTATCTCTCTAACATTTTTCGGCTTCGGCGCGCCACGCGATACGAGCGGACGCGTACTTTATCGGGGTAGGTGTATTACACGCGTTAGGTCGAAGTTCATCAGAGCGGAAGCGGCACTCGAGCACAAGTGTCGTACGAGTGAGAAGATGCCAGATGCTTTCACCGACTGATATTGGAAGGGAGTTAACGACGTCTTTATCGCATACGGACACGGAGACGCGTGGTCTCATCTCTCCCTCTCTCTTCTGTTCTCGTCTCAGTGAAATCACACTTTCGAGAACGGCACGAATATTTTCATAGCCGATTAAATACCGTCACACGCGATCTAATTTCGAGTTCAGCTCGGATCGCGCGATTTCCTTTTTCCTCGATTCAATCGAAACCCAGTCGCCTCGATTGACGTTGCTCGACATAAAAAGTCCCTACTTTCACGGCACGTTCGAATGAAAATGGCCGATCGGTGAATTTGTCCGGAGCTACGTCGCGGAGACGGGCGGCTCCGATTCGTTCCATTAATACGGCGCCACCCGGTCCTTACCTCGATTAATCATATTAGTCGTGAATAATTGCGCGGTGGGATCGTGGCAGGCGCTTACAAATGCGGGTAAAGGGAATGCGAAACGAAGAATTCGACGCTCGCGACAAGGGCTCGCCGATGACGCCGCGGAGGGTATGAAATACATTTGCATCGGTGAGGTATGGCTAGAGATATTTTTTCACCCGTCGAATACCTCGAGACGCAGCTCGATTAATCACGCGAACGACAGTGCAGGTACTGGCAAGCTTGTTCCCAGTACAATATATTCTTCGTCGTGGAGATGGTACACCCGTTGACTTCGGAGATGCTACAGAACTAATGTAAAAATAGTTCTGCAACGATGAAACTTAAGGACGAGCACAAAGATAAATGCGATGCGTAATAAGGAAATAATGATTCTCACGCATCGAATACCTTCGACGATATTTCATTGTATCTGCGTATAATCGTTGTGTCTACGTATATTTCTAAATTTTCGTAGCCGCGCATTATTTTGCAGGCTTTTCCTACGAGACGATGTTTCTCTCACCTTTTCCGGTTGAGGTCCCCAGGGCTTCACCACCAGGAGTTCCTCCTCCGCGTTCGGTGCCATGTCCGATTCGCTGTAACCAGAAAAAAGCATGTTTTCACATCCACTCCACAAAAAGCCAAGGCACACAATTCAAACAACGAACATCCACGTACACTTTCTGCAACATATTTGATTTATAAAATATTCATTAACAAATCTCTTCTTATTAGTTTACCATCCTGTACATCTTGAATACCAATGATCTAATTTTTCATATATATTCTTTAATCTAATTAAGTAAAATGAAAGTTAACCTGAACTTGCTGTACGCAATAATTATAAATACCATTATTGAAAAATTTCTCCGTGAAAGGGTTAAGCAGCCGCTCGATACTCGCGCGCACTTTTGTCATCGAGTTCGCGTCGCGACGCGAGGACGCGGGAATGCCGCATTTAATAAGACAGGGGCGCGCACATCGGCAGGATCGTAAGCGGCCACGGCCACGCGGTACACATGACTCCGGGGAATTTCCTCCGTGGAATTTTCAAACGGTACCTTCCGCGCGCTCGGCTTCGTCGCCGTCCGCCGCAAACAGAAAACACTCCACGATCCATCGCCTCGAGCACTCGCGGCTGTTTCATTTTGATTAGTTTTGAGTTACCGCCGGCCTCAAATTGGGTTCCGCTAGATCGTGTACCCGCGGATCCGTGACGACGCGCCGATGAGTTTTACGCGCCGCGCAACAATTTCCCTCTTCCGCGCAACATCTGCTCCTCGGACCCTTTTTACCTACGCGCCATCGGCTCTTCTTCATTCGTTTTTTTTTTTTTTTTTCATTAAGTATCGTGATTTTGAAAGCACTGGAACAATTAACATAATCGATTGCACTCGAGTATCCGCTCGTCGATAACTTTCACCCGGTGAAGCGTACGAAATGATCGCCGACATAATTACAATCTTCGTAAAAGTTCCTTCCGGCAGTCGCACGGCATCGTAAAAATCTCATCCTCGCGCAATATCCGTTCACGGATCTTTTTTTCCACGTGGACGCTAACGAGCCCTTTCATTTAAAACGGGATAATCAACACAAGCGGTTACGATCGAGTATCCTCTCATTACCGACTTTCTCCCGGGAGCGGAATGCAATCGTCGATAATATTGTTACGGGACACTGTCGAGAAATTTCTCCCGTGGACAATTTCGAAGGGACATTTCAAAAAATGTCGATTTCTACTTAATATCCTGGGCGAATCGAACGCGCGAGCTTCAACCGCGAGATGTCCGTCGATCCACTCGCAATCGAATCATCGCAATTTGCTGGAATCAACGTGAGGCATTCGCCAAGATCGAGCGTGACACACATGTATGCAGTGTTATCCGACTTTATCTTGCTTTGGCAAAAGAAAAGGAATGGCGTCTGATGCGCCGGCCGTCGTGTCACGGTCCGATGGAACGTAATGCGATGATTCCAGTCTTGCAAGCCACACGAGGCATCCAACAGATACTCTGCTCGGGATAGTTGGGGTTTGTAGGTTAGCGTGGAACGATAATAGGAGTCACGATTACCGCGGTCACGATCGGTATATGGTCGTGCATCGATGACCAGTAAAAAAGGGTCCCCTTCTTACTCGGCTTCTCCACGAGCATCCCTGACACGAGTTGAAATAAGGCTCGCCATGTTCAATGGCGGTGAGCGCCTCGTGGAAGACGCCACTTTGAAACCCCTACGTTTTACCGACGATAATAGGCATCGAAAGCTGCCTATCAGTGATAATGATCGAAGGAAGGCGTACGATCGGCTGAGGGTAATAAATTGATTTACGAGGTGACCCTTACGTACGTTTGCCAGCACGCTGACCGACTTTTCCACGATGCACGCTTGGGTCTAGAACCACGCGAAGACGCTTTGATCGACGTGATTGCGTGGCTCGGGGGTCGCATGCGGAATTGCTACTCTCGGGAATTGAAACGATCCTCGAGAGAGTTCATTTCTGGATGATGTTAGGAGAGATTCGAGCGACGAGTCGATAGGTGCGAATTCGGTGGATTTACCAGATCTTCCTGTCCGCGCGGTGAAAACTACCAACGTGTAAACCTTGTGCAGTGACTCTTAACGAAGTGTACGAAGTGAAGAAGCAAGGTACACGATTTTCTACCATTTATTAATCGTATTATTAATTACGATTTATAATTACGTACACGTGTGCGCGGGGTCGGATGTAAATATGACATGAGGCTTCCTTCGGGTATATGCCAGGGAAACAATTAATTACGTCACGCCTAGGCTCGGGTAATCATTGTCAGGATGCAAACTGTCGACGGTCATTTTTCTCACGCGCTTCACTGTCCTGAGTACTTTAAACGCAGCGTGATATAATAGTCCTTGACTGCATTAAGAATAAATCGCGGGGAATTATGTGCTGCGCGCCGTAACGTATCATTCGGGTATTTCATGGTCGTGAAACGGTACAACGGCAATTAAGCTTCCGCGAACGTAAGAAACAAATGAGACACCTTGAGCGCACCTAATGGACTCCTACTGTTGCAGCCGTTGCAGCCAACGAGACGAAAGCCAACATTTTCTCGTGAGTCGGATCTTTCATCTTACACACTCATATTATAATACAATTGAATGCACACGACGCGCGATCGTGCATCTTAACACTAGAACTACCAAGCCGGTCAAAATGACTGGCCAACAAAAGAAGTTTCCATATGAAAACAAAAGTAAATCGCAGCTCAGTGATAAAATAAACGCTTTCTCTGTTAAAATGAGTGGTCAACAAAAGAAGGTTCCATGCGAAAACCAAAATTGGTAGTTGTAATGTTAAAGAGAAATTCTTGTGAAAAATTGACGCACCCGGTCATTTTGACTGGTCGGTATTTCTAGTGTTATACCAGTTTACGTACTCTGAAAAAGAGTATCCAAACTCTCTTCACTTCTACCAAAAAAAGATAAACTATCCTTTTGGTGCTTCTCCAAGAAATTTAGCCACTGAGGCAACGAAGGATCATCTAAATCAACAATTCGCAAAATTTCGAAAGGTATTCGGGTAGACATTGTTCGACGTAAGAGCAATCGTCACTCGTACTCGCCTACTCGAATCCAAGTGCGCCCGCGGAAACGTCATTCCTGCGTGCATACACGTGCATTTGCAGCGCGTGCTCGTCACGGAGCGTGCTCGGTAGTGGATGGTAGCCCGGATAGTAGTAGAGGTAGGGTACCCAACAACTCCTTGAGAACGGCCGAGGCATTGACCCGCGCGAGCGAGCGAGCGAACGAACGGAGCGGTTAGTCACGCACACGCACGGACTTTTAGCCCCGGTTGCGCTTGCCGCGCGTCACGCACACGTACGTGCCGTTACGCGCGCGCACGCACTACCGACGCCGACGCCGACGTCGACGACAAGCTGCCGTGCACGTAGGCGCGCGCGTGCACCGTACGAGGAGGAACGTTCCGCCCGTGAATAGGTAATGCGATGCACGAACTGAGGCGCCGTGACTCGTCGTCGTTCTGGTGCACTCGCTGCGCGCCGTCCTTGTCCCGCAAGGGAGCACTCGGCCGCGCGAAAAATCAAAGAGAACCGAAGGAAGGAAGAGCTAAGGCGCGTCCAATGAGAAATGTGGATCGAGGGTTTGTTTCGAGGTGGAGAGTATTTTACCGATGGAGATCACGAGGATTCAAAGTTCCGCGCGAGAAAGTGGATTAGATGGGCATTTGCAAAATGAGAGAGAACCAAAAGTGGAGTTTAAGTCAGTATTGTATCGAAGTCCGCGGACAGGTACCTATGCTTTTTTATTGCACGTCCTAGCTATGAAGCTTTTGAAAGGACGAGCCTTGATGAAAGTTCTAGAAGAGGATTACGCCTCGAACTCCAACGGAGAAATATAGAATGAGTCTCTTGAGAAGCTGTCCATTGATAGTAGTCATCGAAGCAGGAAGATCGAAAAGCCAAAACAACGAAATAAAAAGTGAACGAGTCTGATTGCCGCTCATTGTGATCGCGCGCACCACGTAGAATCCGGTTTGCAACAAGGCTAACAGGGACGCGAACCGAACAAATAAAGATCTTCTCCCAGTTGCTGACTCTACTTATGTTTACGAATACTACTAGTAAACCTGGCATTCGTGCTGGGAAGTACGCGAGGGAGTTCACGTAGGTTAGACATTGTAAGCATCAGGATACCCGTAATGCTTCCCATCGGCGTGTTACCTTCGGCCGCATTAGATTTCCGAGCTGGAGCCGAGCGGTAAGAGGGACGAGAGTAGGATACGGTGATTTTATGGAGTAAAGGAGGATGAGGTTAGGTGGGTGGAAGAGGATAGTGGGAGGCCAATCGGCAAAGAGGCGCCACGACTGGATGCGCGCAGCTTGCCTATTCCCCTTAGGATCGGCTGGCTCTGAAAAATGGCGCCGATCGAGACCCCAAGATCGTCGATCTCTCCAACGACCATTAGCGGAATATACGGAGAGTAAGGATAGAACATTTTTCCCTTATGCCAGCCTCCCTTCTTCGCTCCTTCCCTCTCAATGGTTCTGCGTCTATCTCACGATGCTCTCGTGGTCCAGCGTCGGTGGTGCCGGCGGTGGTGGAATGCTAACCGACTGCCCGGAAGTGCAGTCGATCTTCCATTCCTGATCTCCGCAACGATCGACGGCGAGCGAGAGAGGAAGAAGCTAGGAAAAAAGCTTCTGGACCCTTGAGAAGCAGCGAATTCATCGATCCGCCTATCTCCTTTTCTTAGCGTGCAACACGATTATCACGCGCACACATCGAGAATCCTCGAAGGTGAGAATAACGGGGCACGCGCTTGTCCTACGAACGATTTTACTCCATTCGTACACGCGGAAGAGCTTGTGTACCCTACGCGGCAGCCACTTCCCTCGATTCTTAGGTGCAGGATAATTGACGAGAGTGCTTTCAAGTGGTGCATTGAAAGACGCGGTCCACGCCCACCGCGATAATTATTCTCCACCCCGGGTGACAGAAAAGGGGCAAACAAAAGGCACTATAACGCTAGACGGGAAAAGAACGTGCTTCACGAGCTCCTCTCTTCTGGTAGCTCCGAGTAATTAACGCCGCGAAACATTCATCCTTGCTGCGCGAGGGTAACCCGCGATTAACCCGCAGATTTTTATCAGCTTTCGCAGCTCGTTTAGACGCCTTGGGGTCGCGCTCGCGAGCACCTCGTTTCAATACAAACTTTAGTTTAATATTGAAATTTTGTCGTTTACATTCAGACCATCGATCTCTCGTCCTTTCGCCTGGAAATAGTTTGCCTTTCGAGTATACTCGGTCAATGGATCCTTCTAAAGCTCGGACGGAGGTGACAGGAGATCTAGGTGGAAAGAATCATCCCGAGGTGCATGCCGATTTGGCGATCAGAAGTAGCGGAATGGCACTCGGGTGACCTTGTTCCGCGAGGAACATCGAGCAAGAACACGAGAAGGGATCCAGGACGCGTGGAAGCAGGATCTCGAGCAAGAAAAGGATGATGCCTTAGGTTATACATTGATTACAGTGCACGATCCTACCGATGCGTGGTTCGCTATCGTGACTGGACGTGGACGAAGAAAAAGAAGAGTATAAGAAGGGTGTCCAAGAGGATGAAAGAAGTGGGGCGGGATGGAGGGGTTGAAGAAAAAGCGAGGAGAACGAGGTGGAGCCCACTGGCGTCCTCGTCGCCACGCTCCAGAATGATAATAAACGTGAGATCGGATCTTGCTAGTCTTGTTGGTCCTGGACTCGCTCGAGCGAGCGACGATTCAGATTATTTGAATATCGTCCACCCCGTGTATGCTCGCCGGCCAAGTGAGGATCTCCACCGTAAACACATAGTTGACGACTATAAACATCGAGGACAGGCATCGCGGCGCGCATAACCTCGCGAACTCGTTTTCCAGCTAAAGACGAAACTGGTGCATCCTAGAGTCGTTCCAGCTCAACGGAATATCCAGTCTCCCAGAGCGGTTACCCGGTACAAGCTGTTTCCGAGGATGCACGATTCGTTTTGACTACACACTCGCAGGTTCCACTTCGGCTTAAGAACTTGGTGTGGAATAAAATTCATGGCATGCCAAAGAGTAAGGCGACGTTCTTATTAGATAGTGGACGTGAATCGGGGTATTTTTAGGGGAAAGAAGCAAACAGAACCAGCCTGGACTAGAAGTCCGTGATAATTCCGTGTAAGATGCTTCCTTAATCGCGTGGGACGTGATGGCAGTCGTACGAACACCCACGCGGTCAATGCTACGAGGTGCGTGTCGAACTGGTTTTACTGCTGATTTAAATTGATATCCATGTCGCGATCGTGGGATTAGATGTCTGGACGAAAGGTTTCGCGTTTACTTCATTTGGAAAATATCTCGTGCATTTACTTTGATCGTAACGGACATAAAGCGGACGAGCAGCGCCTGCGTTAGCACCGATCGAGAATTTTATGCGAGCCTTCGTTGATTGTCATGGATATCAAATGGGCACGGAGCAGAGGAGGACTGGAGATAGCATCGTCCCACGTGAGGGTTTAGAATGAAGATAATTACTTGTCGATAGACTACGACGAGTTCATTAGCGTCGCTTGTCTCTACGTTTTATCGTCGAGTCAACATTTTAGTCCCTTCCTCCCCTGTGAAATTTTAATGACCACCGTCCGCTTCTACGCTTTAGTACCGTCGACTCCGCCTCACGTGTTTGAAAGAGATCAATTCAGAGTTTTGACAACGCACGAAGAACAGACACCCAGTTGCAACACCATTGGTACTTTGACTCACAAAAAAATCGGCTCACAGCCTGTGTAGAAGTTTGCTTGACAAACTGCAACCCAGAAATGGCTGTCTGCTATTATGCTAATCTGTGGGAGTGCACGACGCGTGGTACAATTTCCAGTAACGTTCCGCGGCTGGAACAATGTAGACTTTCAAAGTGGGAGCAGGTTACATCAGGGGGCCGGTGTTGTATAATTTATATTCGCAACGCCACGGGCGTACAATCGCTGGATATGTCTTATTGTCTATGGAAACGTGCTATTCGTCTAGCGATGCACAATGTGGAGGGTAATATTATCGTTAAATGGGGAGTGTCAGCGTACGTGCAACGGCACGTGCTCTAAACGTAAACGTGAAAATGTGGGGTATGAACCAATTGTCAATCGTTTGCAAGCTTATCTTCTTAATAACTTTTTAGGTTTTGATTGAGAATATTCGATATCTAATAATGACTTGGAAGAAAGCACCTGGTCCAATAGCAATTGTCCGAACTGAAGCTAAGTAATCTCTAGTAAACGAGATTTTGGAAAAAGCTCGAACTTTTGTATTAAAAAAAAGCTAATATATGGGGAGGGGTTGATTTAGTCATGAAACTGATTGCAAGATCATTCTGGAAGAAATCAATTTTTCAGAATTGCCATTGACGGCGAAACTAATTCCCTCTGAATCACTAGGAAGCATTACTGCTTCAAATTTTCGCCACTCCATGTATCCGTATCCTAATCCTTCGATTACACGCGAATTCTTTTGCCGTACGTCACATCCGCCAGGATTATAATCGATGATCCGCGATTAAGACACATCCGAACGGCAACTTTCCGCGAGCCATTAAATTTTCCTTCCCTGCCGTGATTAAGCCGCGCGTCGCATTACTCGTCGGGCAATACCGCAATTTATTCTAACTGTATGTCGAGAGGTGCGAATACGAGGACTGGCGCGCGATAAGGATCAAGATAACCTGGACGCGCTCCACTCTGGCGGCCACGACCAGTTTTCATTGATCGCGAAAATGGGCTCGGTTTTCCCAGAACGTTCGCACTCGTGCGGCAGTTCTTTCCCCGACGAAGACTACGATTTGTGTGTTGATGGTGGCCGTCGTATCGCAGGAAATTGAAGCCATTAATGCACTAGCGACGGAGCCAGCAACGACGCCCATTGCCGAGTGACGCTCCCGAGCGCAGCCCATCCTCGAGACACTTTCCGCCTCGGGCACCGAAATACTTTCCACGAGCCGGTGCAATCATGGACGGAAAAATTGGCAACTCTACCAGAAAATCGTCGTCCATCGAAGAGGGAACGGATCCGTGAAACCATTATCCATAGCTCATTAATGCAAGGGAAATTGCTGCTTTCTAGTAGGCTGTGGCGCATACGCACGCTCATCGAACATGCTACAGCCCATCGCTCTTGGACTACGAGAATCCTTTCGATAGGAAGTAACTTTCTACGACGAGATTCAGTCGCGAATCATCTCGGTCTCCAAGTACGCGTGAGAGAGGCGATCGAGGTTCTTATCGTCGATCTTCTTCAATCCACGCCACACGCGAGGCTCGACCTTGCAAACGCTCGAGAAGGAAGTGGTCTCGTTGCTCCTCCTCGATGAGATTCTCACATTGTACCTGCGTCCCTCAATCCTCCCAGCTCGACGATCATCGCGTCCGTAGAGATTGCACTGTGTCTCCTCGACCGTAGAATCTCACTTATTTGCTCTTATTAGATTTCTCTCCTCCGCGCACTCCACCCGATCCACCAATTGGGAATCCTCCTTGGCGATCTTTATTGATCCGGTTTCGAGGCGAAAGCTGCGGCTCTGTCTTTCGTTCTTCCTCCTGTCTGCGTTTCGTTTCTTCTTCTTCTTTCGCTTTCCTGGCCGCGAGGTGAGTACACCGAGAGAAAGAGAAAAAGGGAAAGAGAGAGGGAAAGAGATCACGATGGTATCTATACGGTGCGGTATTAATTCACGGCGCGTTGGAGAATAATTCCGAGGCCCTGTGTGCCTATAGGAACGAAACGGAAGTCGGTCGTGTTGCTCGTTCCGCGAAGTTATTACGTTGCGCCTGATTCCTTATTATTCATCGATACGGTGCTGGCTGGCGCGCGTCGGAAGAGGGTCTCTCCTAAGCGAGGAGTCGGAAGCGAGCGTGGAAGGAAACGTAGAAACGGTTTACCACGTTCCACGGAATCTGCTCTTTCGATCTTCGCCTCGTTGGATCTCCTTGGTCTCTCTCCGCTTTCTTCGTCCCTACAGGATCGTCCGATTTAGAATCCATCCTTCATGAATGTTTATCGATCCGGTCTCGTCGCGAAACTTCTCGTCTCCTTCCTTTTTTTGTTTTTTTACCCGCTCGTCCTGCCGTGACAGGATATTGAGATGGAAGTCCGTCGAGTTCGTCTACCGGTTAATTGCTACTTTGTAGCTTGTTTATTGTCGATCGATAATGCGCCGATATCCTCGCGGAAAAGCTCGGCAAAAGTGAGCTATTTAGCCGTTACGCCCTTTTCCTTGCTCCCCGATACCTGGCAGGTGCGCCTGCTCGCCCGAAGCGTACGTTGTTGATCGCGATTATTACTGTTGTTATTGCGCGCGCTATTCTCACGCGCATGCGTACTTCGTCGTGCGAAGTGGCTCCCATCGGACGTTATTAGCGGCCTGTTTACCGCGATGATACGACGCCGGAGCTAATTACTGTTCTCTCTCTCTCCCTCTTTCTTTCTTTCTTTCTTTCTCTCTATCTATCTATTTTTCTCTACTTCTCGCCCATACACTTTCTCTCTCTCCTCTCCTCTCGTTCACGATCATCCGATCCCGTTACGCATCGCGATGAATAACATCTCGAGGCGCTTGCACTACCTACGTTTACCCACACAACTAGTTCTGTAATTAGTTAATGCAAGGTTCACGCCCTTTTTTCCATTCTATCTATACCGATCCACCATTCTTCGCTCGTGTGAATCGACTCCTCTGCGGTCTTCCTCGGGACAGGAATACGGGACACTTTCTGCTACGACGAGCGACTTGTTTGGACGGACGGAAACCAGCTTGAAAATCAATCACGCGCGAGCATTCGATTTTCCTGGGATGGCTCTCCTTCTGACGCGCCGGACGCGATAAACCGCTTCGCGATCCAGATCCCGGTGAGGGGAGGGACCGGTTGGCCGCCGTCTCCGGAAATCTTCGTCTTTTACCACGTGATCCGCGTCGGACCTTGCGTCGCGGGTTTTCTTCGTTTCTAAGGATTCTCTCTCTCTCTCTCTCTCTCTCTCTCTCTCTCTCTCTCTTTCTCCAGTCTTGCAGCCGTCGTTTTAATTTTAATTTTATCGTACAATCATCAGTATCCCTCTCACCGACGTGCGTCACGTATTGTTTCACTCATTTTGGTTTTATTTTACTTCTTTTTCTCTCTTTTTTGTTTTTATGCGCGGGGATGTACGCGTTAATTTTGTATTTTTTGTTTTCTGGTGGACACCGGCCCTCGTCCGTGTTCCCTCTGTTTTTGACACCGCGTGTATTTTTTTGTCAGGCGCCCTTAGAGGAGTCTCCAGGGTGCATTGCCTGCTCTCTTTCTCTGTAGCATTCTCGTGTGCCCACACTATGCGTTTCTCGTCGCTCTTCATGCATACTTATACCCTTCTTCGACTTTATTCTTGCTTGTTAATTGTATCGTTTACTTTTACTAGATCCGAGGGGTCTAATAAAAATATTTCAAATACTGATTCTCTCTCTCTGTCTCTCTCTCTCTCTCTCTCTCTATTCTGTCAATGCGTCTGAGAGTATCCGACAAAGGCCGACGTCCGAGACACGAGAGCACGCGGTCCGATTCGTCGCGACGACGGCCTATCCTACGAAAGAGGCGAGGCGTAAGAGCACCAGCAAAAGAAGATGAAGAAGAAGCGTGGCCATTGTGAGCAGATCGTTGTGCCGTTATGAATCTCTAGTTATAAAACGGGTCCCCGCCGTCTGGAGGATGGAGAAGTCCCATCTCCGGAGTGAAGCGCATAACTGTATCTTTTCTGAACACACGTGCGCGTGTGTAGGACGTGTGGGTAGAGAAGGAGCTGGGGGATCGAAAGGAAGGAGGAAAGGAAGGAAGGAGAGAACGAAGCTCGGAAACTGGAGAGAAGGTCGAGAGGACGATGAGAAGGAATCGAGGGAAGGACGTAGGGACGTGACGAGGCGAGTAGGAGAAGGAAGAAGAGAGGAAGAAACAAAAAAATAGAGATGAGAGGAAGAAAAAAGGAGAAGGACGAATCCAGGAAAGGCGCACGACGGGCCGCGTTATCGAGCCAGAGAAATCTAATTTACAGCCGGTAATAAAAGGCCCCTGTGTGTGCCCACCCCTCTTCGGCGTGAGGGGCCGGTGCGTCGTCGCACCGGAGACCCCTTTGCACCGTTATGCGCATCGATTCATTCGCGCGCGCCTTCTCTCACATTTATTTGTGACATTTATTTGTATAAACTGCACGAAGGGACGCGACGTGCACGAAAGCTGGTTACTTCGCGGAATACCTGCGCGCGGTACGATCGTTTGGCACCCAGGCTCATTACACGTCACGATTATCCTTCCTATCTTATCCTTTGCGGTTGATCCTCGCGAGTATTTCGCATTGAGCCTAACCGAGGAGAAGTTTAGATACACCGGTCGTCGCTTGGGCCGATCTAATTGAATGTCGATGGTGCGCGGGCACGCATGAAGAATCGCTCCTGCGGACCGCGGACACGTCTCGTTACCGCCGCGGACGACGTTAATTAAGCGGTAATTCGCAGCTTGCCTGTTCCACGCTTTTGTCGGAACGTTCTCTTCACGGAGCTGTTGTGTATTCGAGGTTTAGTTTATAGATTCACTGTGAGTGGTAAGTTAGGTTTAGGGTCAGCTCGTAGTCGTTAAAAACTTTGTCCTCTTACATTGTCCCGAGTGATTCTCACGATAATCATCCACTTCCTGCCTCCTTCGTCGACACGTCGAAGGAGACGTAAGTCGTAAACACTGGTCAGACGCAATTGTCCAGATCTCTTCGTTCGTTCTTCCATTTAGCTTATGTGTCTAGGATCCTTCTAGGGTTGAGATAATCGCAATAGATGCATCCTATTCTTCCTCTCCTTCGATTTTCCATGTTTGTGCGTACATTAAAGCGAAGTTTGTCGAAGAGATGGGTCTAAGATGGAAAAAGAAGAGACTCCTGAGTGTTTTGATATAGTCACGTGGAGCAATAGAAAAAAACAAGGATCTTCTAGATATCTGGACAATTGCAAACACGCAGTTCTCAACGGCGCTGTAAGCTCGGCCACCTTTGCACGATACACGTTCTGCGCTCGCAATACCGTTCGCTTGTCTTATTACAGCTATTAGATGCCGTCCGTCCTCGGATCTACTTCGAACAACAATCGACGTCGCAACATCCTAGGAACGAACAATTCTCCTTACACCGTGATTGTACCCTTCCTCAGCCTCGTATCGAAAACCTGCGGCGTTCGTGATACTCTCGTTGCACAACGATTCTCAGTTTCCTTCTCGTTTCACCGTCTCTTACTTCCTTCACTCGTGTTCTCCCTTTCCTGGCGCGCGCGCGCGATCTCCCGGTCCTTTAGTTTCGTTCCGTGAGAACCTTTTGTCCGAGCGAAGGAAGCGATTTGGTGAACAAACCGACGCTTCCGCCGTGGTTAGTCGCTTACGAGACCCTTTGTTCTCCACGCGACGCAGCAACAGAACGCGAGAAGCTTCCTGAAGAACGCAACGCAACGTAACGTGACGCTCTTCGACGGAATGGTCAGCGGATGAAGCGAAGCGCGTAACTCGCGCGGAATGCGAGCATGCGCGAGCGAGTGGAGCTTCCATCATCCTTGCCAGAAATTCGATCCTACTCGCCTCTCAGATCTTCGAGGACATCCGGTAAAAACTACAGACCCTGATGTTAAGCTATCGTCGTGAATTGGGGCTACACGTGGACTATTTCGTAGGGGTAGTATTCATAGTCCATTCTCAAGGCTGCACTTGAGATCGACTCGAATAACAGTGTTTGAATACACATCGAACGTCACCTTTATTCACGATTATGGATTTAGAGAGACACTTCAGGTAGTATTTAACACTTAGCCAACTGCGCGCGCCACAGCGAACTGTACGGTTTCCACCGCGCTTGGGGAAGCCAAACTGCGCTGTCCACCGCGCATTTTTCGAAAGTAACACGGACTGAAATTCACTATTTGAAATCAAAAAAGTCCGAAAATTATTTATGTGATCAATTATAGACGTTTTTAGGCCAGTTTTTCAGTAATTGCGAACAACTCCAGATCAAGGTAGTTAATAATAACAGAAAACGAGAAACGCGTTGCTAAGGTCAAAGTGGGGGATCTGCCCGATCGGTCGGCTAAGTGTCAAGACGATCTTGAGAATAAGGAACGACTATGAATATCGCCCTTAGAATTATTTTCAACGAATGATGATCCGTATTGATGTTGAGAAATATTCGAACGTTGTTACCTCGATCAACGCGGACAAGTTCGAGGTGAACTTGTCCTTTTGGTGGTGCCTTCGAGGAGCCCTAATTTACACCCACCGGCTCTGCAACGACGGCCGTGACTAGTCGATGGCCGATGGTGCAGCTCTCGTGATTTATCGATCTTTGGCTGGGATCTGGCGAGGCTCTCTATCTCGCTTCATCTCCTTTTATCTTTCCTCATCTCGCCCCCATCGTCCTCGGCGCGCCTTCCCCTCGATCGGTCTTACGATCGTCGGAGATTTGCCGGACGTTACGCAATTCCGCGTCTCGCAATGCTCGTGGATTCCACCTTTATCTAAGAGCGCGTTGCTCCTGCTTTAATCTCCCTTCTTGCTTTTTCTTGCTGCTCGCGTGCGGGTCGTGGCTTGTCGCGTGTGCTGTCGTTCCTAGTTGCTGAACCGAGAACCGTCGCATTCGACAGGCTAACACGTACCATCTGGATAATAACGGTGGCTGGAGATTGGTTAATGAAAATTTTGTTGATATTTCCCACGATTTTTTCTTGCTATTTTCTTCCTATCGTGAAGGAAAAAATGAATTTCCATTGGAAATATGCTTCTAGTGAAACGTGCAAATCGACGCGTACAGTTTCGTTAAATGCCAAGCGAGAAGGGTTGATATAAATTGTACTCGAGATTCTTGTTCCTCACCGTGTAAGAGTTTTCGTTGAAGAAGTGTGGATAGGTATTCGAGTGCTTTTTGATTGGGTGTCGAGTCTGTGAAGAATCGCTGGGGCTAATCGGTCCCGCGTTCACCATTATTGCGCAAGGGGCCACCGACAATGGATTGGTGGTAGCGCGGTAGCAGCTAGTTGGTGCGAACGAATCGTTATCTGTTTGCCAGCTCACGATCCTTCACCGCTTGATTTAATGGGCCGTTCGCGGGCCGTTTGCTCTGTCGGTCGGCGAAACGGCCGTGTCTGCCCCTTTCCTTTTGCCTTGAGACGCGAACGTTTCCGCGATACCTGGCGATCCTTCGTGAAAAAGTCACGAATACTGTTTCAAGTGTAGGTTAGCAAGCTTAAGCCCCACAGTTACGTTAGATGTAAGGAATTGTACAGGACCCACCAGCCAATTTCCATAAATGTCGTGTACAATTGGCGAATCTCGATGAATTCCCAATTTTTACCCTTAACCTGACACACAAGAAGTCACTCAAACTCCACGAATTATTACTGTTTAATTAATTTCAGTATTTGATTCTAATTTTCTATGTCTAGATATCTTTCAAGCGCATATTCAAAAGAACCAAAAACATTCGGAAAATTATCGCAGTCCATAAGACCCAATGTCAGTTGATTTTCGGGATAAAAGCGCGCCAGGTTAAGGACAAATAAAAGGTTTTATCGCGTTTATTAATAAGTGACGATTTTTTTAGGGATTCGAGACAATGAATTATTTCTTCTTTTTATTGTGAGTTACGCTACGGGCGCGCATATATCTCCTACATAAGATCGTAACGGTGGATGGAATTGAAAAGGATCTTTGCCTGGAAGTACGAGTGAAAAATGTAAAAGTATTCTTGGTAATTGGCCACCGGTAATTAACGGGGACGATAATGGTAACGAGCTGGATCACAATTACGAAGATGAGCGTCGCGATAACTAATAACTGAAATCCAAGGGAGCACTGTCTATAAACCTGACATTTGTTAAAAAGAGGAACGATAATGATCGTAGTAAAGATGATTGTGCGGATTGCGTTCTACGATGATCGATATTATGCGTTTTCTACGTATGAAAGTTGAAAATCATTGCGCACGGGTAACGGAACAATAGTCACGAATCATATTCATCGTCCATTGTTGTCGGCCGCTTTTCACTTACAAGTCTGAAACGAAGAAACCCAAATGCCGTTTCAACGGTAAATGCATTCGAATGAACGTGAAAAATTAACTTCCGATAATCACACGTCAATTAATCAGAATTAATTAATTCTAACCGCGACAGTGATAGTCGAGGATGATATTGTCTCCTAGGGAAGCCCAAAATCTTCTGTGTAATAAGCATTCACGGTATCGTTTCACGCGGCTACGTATCGAAGCTAAAGAAAATATTATAACAGAGGTCGTTGCCTCTACTGCCTACGACTCGAATTTAACAGTACCTAATGCGATTCGTCCGAAATCTTAAGGTTGACTGCGATTGAAACGGATCGGGTCAAGCTCAAACTGCAGATGTGGCTCCGGTAATTGGCCTGGCTCGTAATTAATGGCCAAGTATAATAACAACGAGGGTGATTACGAGCGATAAAGATGTCGCGGTACGATAAGCAATCCTACGTGGCGTTACGCGAGTAAGAGCGAGTAGATGCACGCGTGCGCGTGGGCGTAGATTGGGTTTCAGCGTTTCTCACACTTCTCAAAGTCCATCATCCGATTTGTAGTCCCCGTGCTCGCACTCGGACGTTTTAATCGTGCCGGTATCTCTTCCTGCTACCGCGTGCGCTTAATGTAATTGGAAGACCAGTTGTGAAGGGACATCGAACGTTGAAGCGAGCGAGCTCGATTGGCATCGCGTTTCGCATAACAGTGACGAGAAACTGTTTGAGTAAGTAATAGTCGAAACACGAGTCGTCCGTGTTCGAGACGTATGACCAGGATCGGTGACTTTATTGTACTCGAGACTATGGGAACCTTTCAATGATCGTATTCCTGCGGTTTCGAGAAACGACAATCGAATTAAACCAATCGATCCTTCTGCTACCTACGAGGTAATGTTGCACTCGATGGATCGCAAGGTGCGAATGCTTCGTATTCGGGTTTTAGAACGAATGGATAAAGCGCAGCTTTTGTTTAACACTATTCCTACCGACCGATCAAACGACCGTTTTTAAAATTTCAATTAGAATTTCCTGTATAAAACATAATTGTATCACATTCAAATTTCACGACTTGTCCTAAAATATACGTGTAATATATTTTTTAATACTTTAGGAAAAGTTGTAAAATTTAAAAGGCGATGCAATTACGTTGTATATAGGAAATTCTAATCGAAATTTTAAAAACGGTCCTTTGACCGGTTCTGGTAGGAATAATGTTAACTACGATATCGAGGCTTGCATGAGTCAGGTCTCTTGAGGTCTTAAGTGTTTATCACAAGTAAACCGGAGCTCAAAATTCGACCCTTTACCAATCGAGGAAGGAGCATTACACGCGGGGGTACCAAGATGACCGCGTCATTAATTCTTTATACCATTACCGTCGTAATTTCGATTAGCATCGTTTACGAGAGTATTTATACGTTCCTAATTAACGGTGGTGCACCGTGTTCGGCGAGCGCATCGAGGTGGCGGCCCGGCGCAAGGTGACAATTAAAGGGACACCTCTCGCGAAGCTCCCATTAACTTTCCACTAGGTGGAAGCTCGCGCGCGCCCAGGTGAAATCCTTGGACGTAGGAGAGCGCAAGTACGAGCGCAGAACCAAGGAAAGGAATTATCGCATGCTTGCCCTGTTAATGCTAAATAATAAACGGCGCGCCACGTATACTCTCACCGTCGTCACGCTCTGCATAAGATTCCCCGCGACAATTTCTAATTGCCGTTTTTCGAGATCTTCATCTCAAGGACGAGCGCTCTCTCCCCAATCGACGTATCGATTAAGCGCAAGTTAGTTGCAAGCATCGATTACGCGCACCTGGTGGAATCAATCGCTCGATGTTTTCTTAGACGGAAATGTGGAGCGCGCGGGATCCCACTTTACTACTTTTATCTCCGAGAAACTCGACGATGAACACGCGAGATCCCATCGAATCGCGGAATCTCAAGAGGACGAGACGGATGTGTTTCGAAGTCGCCGAGACCGTCATTATCGTCTTGCTTTTAACAATAAAAGAGCGAAGCGGGACGAGTAAAAGGAGAGCGAATGGGAGAGAGGACGCGGAAGATCTAATTTGGTCGATCCAAGTCGAAGAAGGAAGTGACGGCCGCGGTTTTCTAAGAATGATTAGATCCGCCGTACAATCTTATTACACTTCGCGAGAATATTTCAAAGAGCGTTAACGAGGCACGATCTCGCCGACTATCCGCACGACAAATTCGATTATTCTCACAGTCGTGAAGTTCTCGCATTCGTAACTACCGCCTCGATATCCCTCGTTTCTATGGGGCTATTTTTTTTTTTTATCCGTCACCTCGTTCGTCGAGCCCCTCGGTTTAACGATAATTTACGAACTCATCCACGCACTCGCGAGAACTTCCACGAGCCTGCTAATCCTACGAGGGGTCATGTCGGAGAATTAATCAGAAGGTGGCCGCCGTGGCTGGACGCCGCGTATCCGGATTAACGGAAATATAATTAATGCCCGTTCATTAAGTCCGCCACGGTAATTTGCATCCCCCGTGCCGCCTCCGCGAGATCTCTCCTGTGAGCCGGGAGCGATGTAACATTTTAATGGCCGGAGTCCCGGAGGGCCGTCATAACCGATCGTTCTAATCGAACTTGCTTAGTCAACTTTGGATTTCTCTCTCCTTCCGCCGCTCGCTCCGCGCGTTGCTTTTAATTAAACGCGCAGGCTAACTCCACCACGCTTTCACGCTTCCACCTTCATCCTTCGAGGGTGAGTTCGAGGATTGTGGTGAAAAAGAGAGCGCAGTGCTGTTTTAATCCAGCGTGACAAATGCGCACGGATACGCATGGATTGTTGGTTTCTTGAGACGCTTGTGAAATCCGATGCGTGGGGTTTCGTTGGTGCAAGGCTTCTGCGAGAAGAGAAGCTGAAGGAGAAACTAGAGACCGAACGAGAGAGACGGTGGTAGAAAGAATGGGGTAGCAAACGCCCAGTGGTTAATTTACGGAGAATTCTGGCTCGATCGATTTCACTGGTCAACGATTGTTTTCTTGTCCTGGAAACGAAGCTGGAAAACTGAGGATATCTTGAAAACTAGAGCGAATTCGATCGATCGGTTTATTAAAGATCAGGTTTCGATTCCAGAGTAACAAAATGAAAATGCTTTTTAATTCAAGTGAATTTAATTCAATTTGATCTTCTCAGCTCTGAATTTCCACGTTTAAACTTTACGTCGCACGAGTCTGAGCGTGACAGAAGTTCGGAAACTAATTAATAAATTGCATTATTCATATCTCAACACCCGTCATAATTCCAGCACGCCCTTCTCATCCTGACGCGATATCATCGAATCTTAATAAAGCCAATTAATCGCTACTCTCCTTATCTCACTCTTTTTTATCCTTAATTACGCGCCTCGGTAAAAGTGCACGATTAATATTCGTTTGTCGAGGACGGCGCGGTAATTTGCATTCACCAACGTAATATCGTTCCTTACGGACCTATTAGCGGCTGGCGTGGGAATTTCCTAATTGACGATTAGTTTCGATTATTTTCCACTTTGATCTCTCATCCGAATACATGTGCATAGCTAAACGAGACGTTTAATAATAGATCCATTCATAATAATCGAGCTATCGGGTAAGCTTTAAATGCACAAATTATTCTTCTAATTGAAGTATGCGCGAAAATTGTAACCCGTATTGTGACTTCGAACACAAAAAATGTCCAATCAACGTGTCGTCGCTCGAAAATTCACTTGAAACCACACGTATCGGAGCATTGTTCACGCACAGTACATCTCTTACGAGTTTCATCGACAACGACGTCAAACCTTTCGCAGAAGCGTAACAATAAGAACGTCGACCGCACAATCCATGTTTCTCCTCCGACTATTTTCCAACTCTCGCGGTCCCAAGAACAATGGCCGTATCTTTAGCGATGCGCACGTCCATCATCGTGCGCTTGGTACACTTCGAACGAGTACGATGGATAAGGGGACACAATAATTGTGCTAGGAATCGTACGTGTCGAGAAGAAGAGCGCCAAGTGATTTTGCATTGACGTAGGAAGAAGGTATTCGCTGTAATTGCGGTAATTGGTAGGAAAGCTACGACGGGTGCCGTTTTTCCTTTTTTTCTCTTCTCTCCTTCTTCCGTGCGCGAGAGCGTCTCTTACGACGAATGCGCATCGCGCGGACCTAAGTGCGAGTACGCGGATCGGCGCGGCGCGCGGTTTAAATCGTCGTTTAAAGTGTATGCAGGGGCACGGCATTGCTGTGCGCGTGAGAGAGAAAAAGAAAAAGAGAGAGAGGCAGGAAAAGAGAGAAAGAGCACGCGCGCGTGTGTAAACCGCGCAAGGTTGGGCCTTCATTCATTGTAATTTACGTGCATGCTTTACGATTCATCGTGCCCCAATGAAATTACCCGTCTCGTTAAGCCTTTTTCACTAAGAAAATGCATTACGAGTGGGTATTCCCTCGCGAGCCGAGGAAGTCCAGGGATGCCTTTCCTTAAGAAGATACATGAAGGAAGTTAAAGTAAGACCTAGCCTTCTCTCACCGTAACCGATGGTAACACTCGTTGAAAAAGCGCAAATTATCATCGTAGATGCGTGTACGCGCGACCTCGAAACAATCGGATGCAGTTTGTGTAAAATTGTTTCTCGCATATACGCACGTCGAACGGCATTCCATCTGCTTATTGTTAGAACTAAACTCGCGAGAAATGACGAGCTCTTTTATTTAGATTAAAAGATCGTCGCGTCATTTAAAGGCATGACCCGACTTAACGATAAATTCCATCGAGCCACGTACCGTCCAATTTCTCCTAATACAAAAATAATTACAACGGGAGTAACAATGCTCCTCGGTAATTCGATGTTCAAATATTTCACCAAAAATCGTAAGGGTTCTTTTAATATTTATCACCCGTCATCGTTAAGATCTACATCAAACGCGCGTATGTAATCATTGTCATTACCTGTTGCCAATAGAATAAAATCCACTAAACGTTCCGAACGGTCCGGTGCATCTCGTCGAAATTCACAGAAATTTTCTCTCCAGTTCCCCTTTTTCTTTTTTACAGATAGACACGATGAGGATTCATGATTGGAAGTTATGATCGGTCGCGTCGCGCGATTGTTGCCCTATCGAGTCTCACGAACGAGTGCACTCTAGGCCGGAGCGCTCCGCTCCACGAGACGGTCGGAGGTTTACTGACATCGGCGCTTCCACCTGCTCGTAATGTAAGCCGAGTTTACCTGAGTTTATCCGACGATGCCTCACGCGTGGAGGGGCGGAAGGGACGACACGCACGGTGCGTGCCCGATAATCAACCGTTCTCCTGCCGCGTGCATGTAGAATGAGTACAAAACGGGGATTGAGTCGAAGAACTCGCCACAGGACGACGTTCGGTTGGCCTTTGCCCACTCGATACGCGCATTCGAAGGATAATGGAGGAAAGTGGATTTTTGAGAGCGAAAATGGAAGGGTTAGCTTCCGATGCGCCGATCAATAGCAGAAAGTGATCGAAGTTCCGGATAAATATTTTCAATATTCTTGGAATCTCGTGGCTGCGTGACCGTGTATAATCGAGATGATTGTCGGTTCGATTCGACGGACGTCGATTAAATAAAACGCTGTCATTTTAACATTTTCCTCTTACACGCCTGAAACTACGGCGCTTTAAAACCCGCGTGATGCCTTTCGAGATTTCAAAGGATCCGAGATGAGAGTACGATTTCAAATTGGCTTCGAAGTGTAACACGGAGATCGGTATTCGGTTAGTGCGATTTTTTCAATTTCTCACCGTCCTTTGGAAATTCTGCAGCGCTCCACGCGCCAGTCTGGCTAATTAATCGTAAGCATTGGTAATTCGAAAGGATCGAGCGTAGATCGGCAAGATCTCCATGCATAGAGTGGTAAGTATTCGTCGATCGGTTGAGAAGATCCCTAGCTTAGTTCTGCTCGATCGAACAGACTGTCTCCTTTTCAACTCCGCACGGATACTTCCCCGACTGCCGGTCGGTCGGTTTCCATCCTTACCGATCATCGGTGAAATAGAAAAATCGGATAGGTGTGAGACCTTACCTGTCGAAGGTGAAGCTGTCCTGTTGGTAAGCACAATCGTGGCAGCCACTGCACCTGGAGGATCCATCGGTGTCTCGATCGGTATCCTCGCACCGCCCTGGATCCTTCCGATGATCCACGACGATGTTCCATGTTCGGTGGATAAGGTAGAGCAAATAATGCGGCTTGCTCCGTCGTGAAGATTGGGATCTTGCGTTACCCATTGTTCCCGCCTATTAAATATCGTCCTTTCTACTTCTCGACTTTGCCTTTTTAATCCACTATCGCGATAGCGAACGTGGGCTGGTAAAATTAACGGTTTATCGTTCATTCGACGATCCTGATCGCTTCCTCGAGTGGATCTTTCGTACTAAGAGCAGTCGTGTTGCATTACGGGCAAGTGTTTCGCATCTTTTTATGCGTTACGCCGTCGTAACACGAGGCACATTGGATTGCACGACTCTGAGCATGGGGGTCGTGGGATTCCGGACTGTGCGATCCTCGCATACTGTGACCCTGATCTTAAATCAATGTCTCGCGACTGGCAGTGCGCGATACCTCAACGCCATTCTCCACGATGAACCGCGCTCAGAGATTTTAATTATCATCGTCGCGTTGACACGCTGGACGCATAAAACGACTCTTCGTCAATTTCGTTCACCGAGCTGCTGCTAATTATCCTTACACTTCACTCTTGGTCTTGGGATCCTTAATGCAATGTTACGCGAGAGTCTCACAATAGAAATTTCATCTCGTGTTTCGTTCTGTTAATTTTACGATTACAATTGGCTTGATCGACTGGCTGGAGAGATTTTTTTTCTAATTTGAATCTCCGCTCTTTCCCGCGCTTAATGAAACGGGAAATGGTGTACGATGGTTGTTGAGAGTCGGCCAATTAATTTGCTTATCTTCTCGGATACTTCCACCGGAACTGCACTGGTCTCGCTCGCACGCGAGGTTTTCGGCTTGGCACGATCACGGATTTCGTTGTTCTCCTACATAGGTTTATCGTTACACTTCGCTCACATTGTCTCGGCTCTCGCGATTGTGTTTACACTTGCGTAATTACGGGTCGAGGCAACGACTCGAAAGTAGCATTCGCAGAACGGTCCGCGGCCGCGCTGCACTTCCTTCGGCGGCGAAAGGTGTAAAGGCGCGAGTTTAACAGGCGACTCTATTCGAAATTCTACTGTCAAGAAGCACCTTTACGACTAACTCTGGAGAATTTTACGGGAAACTTCCAACGCCCCAAAATTCATAAATTACATCGATCAATTTCTCACATTTCATTCACAAATGAAAAAAAACTCGTGCAAGGATTTTCTCTTTTTTCCAGTGACACGTTAACATTTACGAGCACCGATAAAACTTCCACTTTAACACTTTTTCTCCCATTAAAACTTTTTACGGGTGGCACAGGCAAGGTCTGCGAAGTTTGCACGCTCCGCTACTCAAAACGGACACGCTCGTCTCACTTCCTACTGTCCTCCTTCGCACCGCTTCTACCAAGCTCCATTGTGGTCGGGTTTAAATAAATCCGCGGCACCGGTCACTCTCGTCGAGCACTCATCGAAACGTCGTTAGAGTCACCAGTGCCATTGCCTCCGGCGACTAGACGTTTCCCACACATGTTCACGGTGCATGACGGCTAAGCACTCGCATGGAAAGGAAGAGGTTCTTTCAAAATGCTCGCACATCCTGTCGAGGCTTGTCAACTGGCGCTAGCAACCCTCGAAGAACCTGCACTCTTCCTCGAACTCCACCGGAGCCTTCTTCCACGTGTATTCTTCTTATCGACGTAACGAGGTCGTCATTATTGCTTCACGCGAAAGACCGCGTGTTGCATCGCTGCGCCGGTTCCTGCCGCTCTCTCGTGAATTAGCTCTCCTCCCGGGCGATTCGTCTTCGCCGACGGAGAAGATTGACGGGTTTCCTCCTGCAAAGCGGTGCGTAAAGTCGGGCTCCTTCGTCCAGTTGCTCCGTGACGTAACGCCCGATGATGGAAACGGCGGATTTAAACGTTAACCCCTTCGCGCTCGGGTGCACACTTCTGCGAAACGCGGAGTACGGTTAACGGAAGAGTGAACAGTTCCTGAAATTCGCCACCTTCATTCGTGATAGGTACTCGTTTGTGAATTCGGTGACGGATAATCGTGCGAATTTTCATGCTTCCATGTTACCTCTAGACCGAGCGGATCGAACGAGTCGCGCGTTGAAGTCTCCGCGCCGTGCCAAACTGATAAACCCGAGTGGAGATCTCAGAATTGAGTTACGTGCCGCTCGAGAAAGTATCGATCTCGTCGGCTCCACCCTCCACGCGAAAAACTCGTGCAACAGCCTTTTGCTTATTCGCTTCCTTTTATCGGCTCGTTCCTTCTCTTTCTCACTGGGCCAGACTCCCCATTTTCATCGCGTTCGGAGGATGAAAGTGAAATCGCCGATTGGAACGCGAGGATGGAACCTTCAAGCTCCGAAGCACGATCGAAGTCTATTTGTTATAAATGCGCGCGTGTCTACGCGCAGTCTGAGCGTAACGCCTCCTTAGCACGACGTTATCTTATTGTATCGTGGCAAATGCATTCGCTACACGACAGAATAAGAGGACCGCGATACACTTCGCTGCTCCGTCTATCGGTAACGATTTGAAAGTAAGAAAGTAAGCAGGAAAGTAGCCGCGTTTCGGATGAATTTTTAACGCTGTCAACGATGCAGGAAATCACGGGTACGAGTTAGGGTACTTTCGCGAGAAAATCGCGAGATGTCGGAGAAAGAGTTTAATCTCGTTCGGATATTCGAGCGGAGCTAAGTTCGAGTGGATCCAAATCGATGGTGGTAAAAAGCAAAAAATTATCCGACCTAGAGTATTATACTCTGTTTCAAAATTGAATGTTTCCGTTTCGCGTATATCAACTGAGACGTTCGGCTGTTACGAGCCCCCGATTGGGTCACGGGGAGCGGTCGCGTGGGGACAGAACCAATAGAATGTCTACTAGGTTAGAAATATGCGCAGAACGAACGAAAACTCGTCCAAGTCCGGAAACATTCTATTTTGAAATAGATATAGTCAGGATGATTGACACGGTGGAATGGGATTGTGGCAATATGACTCGATCCCAAAATTTAAACACCTACCTAGAAATGAATTTCTACCCAATATTAACCTCCTATTTCAATATTCTTCTTGGCTCTCCCGTAGAATACCAAAAACAATCTTCTCAAACGAGAATGCAATAGACAAGAGGATTAAAATTAATGATCCAAGCAAATCGCGACAATCGAATTCCGGAAGTACCTACTTTTACCTCGGCTGCAAACGAAAAATCCGCCGTTTCGTGGAAACTCAAATCGAGCGTGACCTACACGGCCAGCACCTTTGGTTCTCGTCTATTATTTACTCACAGCAATCGACCGTGCTATCCAACTTGGCACGTATCCAACTAAACTCATCCCGATCCACGTGCTTCGATTTCACAAGGGAAGGCTCGAACGATCTGAAGCACAGGGGAATGGTTACTCACGGCACGACACCCACATGAAGACTCCTTCGTCGCTACGAACCGACTGGCCACTTCTCATCTAATCCTGCTTCGCGCCACCATCCTCGACATATTTTCTTCCTCGTCGTTAGTCACCGCGCGCGCCAACACGCGACTCCTCCGCTTCCTATCCCATCTGCCTACATTTTCATCGTCGCCCACGTTTATCTCTCTCCTTCCTTCTCTCTCTATTCTTCTTCTTCACCCTCCTCTTAGCCAACCACCATACAAACTGTCATCGGCAAAATGCCGCGCGGTATTCGACGGAGCCGATTAATTCGCTCCTGGGCGTGAAATTCCTTGGTGTACGCGAAACCCCCGGGTGCGCCGCGCGGAGAGGTCGGTAAAAACGCGGCTACGAGCGGAGCCTCGGCGAGGAGGCATTCACCGGGCGGGTTTCAAGAGCCGACTGCCAACCCGTGAATGCCCGGAGGTGCACGTGTGCGCATCGCCTCCTCTCTCGCTGTGCCTCTCCGTCCGCACTTTTTCTCCTCTCCTCCTCCTTCCTCCTCCTCTTCTTCCGCGGAGTTGCTGGAGCCGCTCGTTCCTGCCTCCTCTTCTTAATCTATTCCTTCTCCGTCTTCTCGTCTCATCTCTTCGAGACTATCAGTCGGCACGAGAGGCCCAATGCGAGACTGTGGGTCAAGCCACGACCTACGACGACGCATCGTTGCACTGTGGGTCAATCCAATGGCACATCCATCGTAAAGCTCGCCACCAGCTCCCGACTGGGTCAGGTTCGTTCTAAACCCGGCGGCACCCTGGCGCGGCGCGAGCCCCGCGGGGATTAAGCGCGTAAGGTGAACGTGCCGATTTTTTTGCTTCCGCCTCTCTGCAGGCTCGGTGCGCGTGCGACTACGCGCTGGAGAACGGGCGAGGCACCACCGTCTCTTTCTCCGATGCTGGGGCCTCAGGTACCCTCAATTTTAGCCATGGAATTTTTACGAGGAAGCGAGAGTGAGGCCCGTTCGATGATCGAAGAGAGTTCTCTTAATTTGGAGAAATTGATGGATTCGTGGATTTCGAAAGAATCGCGCCGTGATTTAATAAGGAGGATGCGCGGATTCATTTCCTTGAGAAGTTGTTGGTGGCTTGATTTGCAAAATGTATTGCAGCAGCGCCTCCATCTTGATGGGCGGTTGACTTAGATCAGCGGAAGAGATTGCCTCGAGCCCGTGGGAAAAGCTCTGATTTGCATTGTGCCCCCGTGCGCGCACACGTCCCGAGTCACACCGAATATGCAACGGCTACGACGCGTGTAGATCCTCTCGCCTCGTCTTCGCTAGGTCAGGTTCATGTAATCTAAGCACGGTGAGTTTTAGACAACCCATGTGGATAGAATAGGCGAATACGGGGAATGCTGTTATTGAGGATGATGGAGGTAACGAAAACGTAATAAGCTGTACGCAAACGGTTGTCCAATGTTGAGAAAACTGGTATTTTACCTCTCGGAGGAATGTCAAAGTTCGTATACTCGCAAATAGGATTTTGTCAGAAGAAGCTGCTAGGTTTGGCATATTTAGCATTTTTATCGTCATACCTAATAATCCGATCATCTTTCAATTCCATTGCTCTCACTCGTACAGTCGCCTGACGTCGTACCGAGACGCGAGATCCCATTAGGTTGTCCACGGAGGCTATAATTTGAAGCCGTACCCACACACCTTAAGGTCAATCCGAATACAAGAATATGTAAACTTTCCGAATGCCCCGTTAGATTGAAATCGTGTAATTTCGCGAGACTTTCCATCCAATATTCCAACGCTCTCGGTACCAGTGTGTTCTTCGTGAGGTGTTTACCGTACGAGCACCGGGCATGCTGCCTATTTCGAAAGCAAATGAAACCCAAACTGGAGCATTTAAGTAGTTCTTGTGTAATCGGTCGTAAAGATACCGCATCGAAATTCTCCTAGAGTGTTAATATGTTAATGAAATTAATCTCCCGTCATGTTGCGCCAAGAGTCCGCGCACTCATGTTACTTTCTCGCAGATTGTTGCTCGGGGCTTTCTAATCCAACACATCCTGACGCCCCGTTGGATAAATTCTGTTGCGAACGTCGTGTGTGAAATGTCAGATAGGCATTTATAAGCATTCTTCAAAAGTCTCTTCCTTCGCGTATACGTAATACTTCCCTCGATTTTGCCCTCGGTCGTGCTTCGACGATCTCCCTTGCGCCCGTTAAACCTCCATCTGGACCATTAATAGGATACATAATTTCTCGAGTGATCGCTACACTTTTCGCCATTTTTTTACGCGCTACTTTCACTCCACTTTTTCATTTCCTCTACGGGATAACCGCGATTTAATAGCGCAGCCACTCGAGATTACTCGAAGCTACCACTTTTTTCCTGTTATTGTTATGCATCTCGCTTCCCTTCTGTCTTACATTTTCATGCTTGCAATCTGCGCCATTAGAATTTAATTAGATCCATATGAAGCAAGAGTTGTG
The DNA here is from genome assembly GCA_944319695.1 of Tiphia femorata. Lineage (NCBI taxonomy): Eukaryota > Metazoa > Arthropoda > Insecta > Hymenoptera > Tiphiidae > Tiphia > Tiphia femorata. The sequence goes on from OX090904.1 coordinate 5,686,327, forward strand.
CAAACCCATTACTGATTATACCCTGCTGCCTATATTCCTGGGATTCTTATTTTTTTACTTTACTCCAAGTTCTCTCACACGACTTTCCTACTATCCTTATCTAAGTACTGCTTCACTTTCACTTCGCTTTTTTTTTAGCTCTTCCACGCTGGATTTACTTTCTCGTGGAACAACTGACCGCAAGAACTCACCATTTTCTTGATTTTAGTCGTAACCCGCGTCCTGCCGCGGTGGATTAACTTTTTGACGAAGGTGCGACCACGAGAAAGGTGGAGAAAGAGGGAGCACAAGGCCCCTCGGGTGTAATTACTTCCTTATAACTTTTCTCATCGTCCGCCCGTCCAATAACTCTCTGTCGCATGCTTTCCGCTTCTTCAGCACCTTTGTAAGAGGTTTATTTCTCCTCGCATCCGTTTATTTGCATCTTAATTCTCCTCAATAAGTTCTACGCGTCACGTTCGTTCAACTTCTTCGACTAGGAAGCTGAATCCCGTCCGTATATTAAATCACGATTACTAAAGGGAGCCTTCCTTTATGGCTTCTTCTACCTCCTCCAACGCTCCTCCTTCTCGCGTCTTCCTTTCGATCCCACCGTCCTGAGAGCCAGAGGGAAGCGTTCTCTACTGGGTCACTCCGCAATCGCAATCCTTCTAAGATCTCTTAATGGCAGGTAATCAAGTACCGCTGCGAAACTGAATCCGCAAGAAGTGCGATCTTCCAGCGCCGTGATGAAGGACTACCCGAGTAGAATTTGAACATCGTTGCTGTCTAGTTCAGATATAGAAAAAACGAGATATACATCGGAATTGTCTATTTTTTGTGTGTAGTAGTGGGCTTGAAATGTAACGGTCACTTCTACCAGTGGCTGCATCAAAAAAACTGGCTACTATTTAGATAGAAAATTTAAGATATGTAAATGTAGTAGTAACCTAGCCTGGGCTGGACAGGAAATAGCAAAATAAAATAAACTTCTGGATAATTCTTATTTTTTGCCAACGTATCGTTGTTCCTGAAACGCCGGTAAGTAGGTGTTCAATTTGCTTAACGATTACTTGTATTTTTATTGAATTGAAAAATCCACTTTTATATACCTTCTTGGGTGAGGAGATTCGAACCTGAGACCTCTAGCTCACGGAGCCTGTTCCCTTACACATAGACCACAACTCGGATTGTTGTGTGAGAGAGAAAAGAGTGAGATGATGCACAAAACTACGGAGTTTCTTTATAAATGTACGGCACTCGAAGAGTATTTATTTATTTAAAAACAATTTGACATTGCTAGTGCCTCGACTCTTTGGAATATGTTGTAGTATGTCTACAGCTATCCAGAAAACATTTTATTTCGACATGAACTCTCTAATTTTGCGCAGCATCTTACTTTGCGATGATAAACTATTTTTGTTATAGTTTTTTCGCCTGAACTCTTAACATTTCATGCCCAGGACGTTGAACTCTTCGAAATATCACTCCTGTACGTTGAAAGATCGAAATTCGGTGAGATGCAATCAAGCCATACGCGAAGTTCGCATCTCGTTTTTTAAAACGAGATTTTTGGTGTAAATCATTTGAACTATTGTTAAAACTTGTAAGAATTCCTTGAACTTTGCTGGATGCAAGTAAATTTGAAATTTTTTCATGAGATGCTGACAGTTGAGATGTTAGGTTTACACCGGTGTCGTCAAGCTCGTGAGAGATTCGCTGACTAATTTAAAAGTGCTAGTGGCGACTAGTAATTGGATTATATTTTCTGGGAAAGACAGCACCATCTAGTATCATATTTTCTATGTATTACTACACAACCGCTACGTCAGTAAAACTGTCTATAAATTCTTATCTAGTACTGACCTAGCTGCTAGCAAGAAAATGTAATCTAGTCAATACTATCTACCTACGAGGTTTCACATCGGACGTACTAGATTCATTTCTACTCGGGTAATAGGACTAGAATACGACAACTTTTCGTATCGAAGCAGTCAGGAGGAACGGAGAATGAGCGACGACGTCGACGGCGAAGTTCTCGTTTTTCAAAGTGAAAATAGCCAAGGCCGAAGCTAATTCGTCCAAAAGTCACTCAGAAGTAACGGAGAGTCTTATCGGGCCGTAAAATTCGCGTCGCTGCGCGCGATTCCGTTTTCTGCTGGGAACCACCGTGCGATTAAGATAGGAGAAGGCTTCTTGCACGCTTAAGACATCTCTAGTCGAATAAACCGATGAGCTCTGGTAATGACGCAGAAAGTATGGTAGAGAGGTATTCGAGTGAAACTCGATGAGCTCCAATCTTAATTGCAATTTCGTTAGACGACGATTCGTAGATAATTCTATTTTTTTTCAATTCTTTCATCGCGGTACCGATCGTTTATCGAATAAAACCGTCTACGCGCGGTTGGCTTTTCCTTCGCGCATCGCGGCTTTCTTATTATTCAATCAAGAGAATTCAAAAGGTCCAATACCAGATTCCAACAAATGACAATCTATTTTCAATTGTTTTCTATTATTAATTAACACTATTTCTACCCGGATTTTGTGTATACCCATTTCGACCAGGTGTCTTTTTGGGTCCAGGCTAAGCTGCAGGAGCATGATACCGTTAAATTAATTTAACAACTAATATACGAATAGTGAAAGAAATAATTAAGGAAAAATTATTCAACTTGGAAAATAATTTTAAAATACAACTTTAGAAGGTGTCTTTTGACACCTTTGGTAGAAATAGTGTTAAAAAAGAAATATTCTGATATTTGTATCTCTCGAAGTAGATCTTAAATAAAACGCGTTAAATGAGTTACGACGATTGCAATCGAAATTGAAGAAACTTCAAAGTGCAAAAGCATCTTGGGGGTTTAACAGAAACGAAATTGGATATGCGCTCCGGGACAACCACACGAAGGATTTGCGGATTTTAATGAGATCCGAGGTAAGGGTAAACCGAGTAATGGCCAATGATCTCTAAGCATCCGTGGAGCTTGCTAACAATCATAACCGAGAAACATGGAGGCAATAAGCCCGAAGGGCAGCGTACGAGTGGAGGAACGAGCACGCTGAGTTTCGAGTGGACGAAGCGCTTGGGGGTCATGTCTCGCGCTTGACCCAAGCCATAAGCACATACTAATAAGCAATGTAAATCTTCGTGCGGCCTCGAGACTGGTTCGAGACTCTTACCAGCGCGTTTTATCGTTGCATAAGTTATGCCTGTCTCGGTGTATAATCGAAGACGAGGTCGAAGGCAATCCCGAAGAGATATCGCTCTGAGAGCTTCCGAACTTGCTTCCAAACTCCTCGATCATCAATTACGAAGAAAGTCCCCTCTTAACTCCATGCGCATCCCTCGTACCCACGCGCCACGTATTAGATCTACGCACGACCTGAGATAACTATTTGCACCTGTGTATCATTCCGGAGTATGAAGGGAACCACTCGGCTTCCGGGTGCGTTGTGCGATGTCGAGAATAAGGAAGTAGCATACGAGGGATATGGTAATGAGAGATAAGGATGCGGTAGGGCCTCGTCACCGTTTTGCAGTCAGAAACGGAAGCTCCCCGTTTAATGGGCTTCCTTCGCCTCGCGATTAGACGGGGGATCGAATTTACGGGGCGGTGGAATTCGCGCGCCATGCTGCCGCGGTGATGTGAACGCGCCACGATGCATCGAAGCATTCGAGAATATCGTTTATCGCTCGTGATGCCGGGTTCTCGTGGAAGTTACGGGTCTGCTGATACGTGGGGGCTACTCCACCTTCGACGTGAAGCTGAGAGATACGAGGTGTTGCTCCTGGATGATGCGCCACTCGCGATCCCACTGACTACGGTGATTCCACTGGGTCAGATTCACGCTTGACCTAGCCCCAACGAATACTCTTGAGCATGTATCAAGCAGCAAGAACAGCGCGCGCCTTCCGGATGCCTGGCCGGTGTCAGGAACGGGGAAGTAAAATGAAAGAAGAGATAATTATTGGAGGTTTGGTCGTTGAGCGTGGTGGGACTCGGTGGAACTAATTGTGTCTAATGGCCATTTCTGTTGCGAGCATGCATGCCTGATCGTCACTGGATCCTGTCACCCGCGAGGATGAAAAGGAGCACATTTTGCTGGAACTTTGTTTCAACGGACAACACGCCGATTTTGTTTTAATTAATATAGATTGTTAGGGCTCGTGTGAATAATGCGGTGAAAATCAAGTGGGGAATAGCACTAGTTTTCGAGTTGTTAATAAGAGGAATTTGAAACGATGTGCGCGGTTGTCGAAGCCCACGTGTAAATTGCAAGTGGATAAGTAGGGAGGCGCGGCCAGGCGCATGTAAAATAGAACAACTCGCTCCTGTCATGTCATCGATACAATATTTAGAACTGGACGATCATCCCAAGGCACGATCATTTATAATGCCAAATAGGCGGTTGTTAAAATTCTCAAACTTTCATTTGTCATATCTTAAAAGATAAGATCGTCTTCCACTTAGTTTTTTTACACATTACTCCTTCGTATAAATTCTATCAATATATATTAATTAAAACTAAATCGGTGAGGTGTTCGTTAAAACAAACTTTTATCCGTACTTTCTCTGAACGGTAAGATTATTTGGACAATTTGTTTTGCAAGTGGTGTAGATCCACTTAAAAAAAAATATAACTGATTAAATCAAAAGTTTACACTAAATCAATCACAAATTATGTGATATCTCATTTTTTTCAAAAAAATGGACTTAACCACTTTCCAAATAAACGATACATTTTGCGAAGGTGAGATCCCACGCGTCGTCGATCGATAAACAGTTCTATGCTCGCAACGTCGAATTTCATTTCACCAGTGACAATCTACACGATGCTCATTGCTCTTAAGTGAAATTGCCACTCGTTAGTATCGCCGCGAACGGGCGCAGCGAATTAAAGCCTTATTTCTCCTTCTACGTCCGACGTAGAATGTAACACGCGGATTGATCGTACTTATTAAGGACTCGTTCCTGCCATGTTACGTAAAATGGAGGCATAACTCCGTGAGAAGCTACGGTGATTAAAATGAAAGAAACTAAAGCGCACATAATGTCTATAATACTCGTGCGACCGTGGTTAGGTATCTCGCTGTGTATCGTGCCTCGGACGATGTTGTGGTTGCGATTACGTAAGATTCTTATGAGAAGCTGTCTGCGTGAAAGGATGTCAATGTGGTAATGGACGTTGCTCTCCTTGCCGGCTTGATTCGCCCCCGATTAATATCACGACGTAAACGAATCTACGAGCGTACGAACAGATTAACAAACGAAGGACTTAAACGAAGGATCAGAAAAATCTGCAATGCTCTGCCTGTCGCGACGACGAGATACCAAAAGTATCGGTACCCAAAGAATACCCACGACTAATAAGTCACGTCGTTACACTCAATTACGAGTATAAAGATAATAAATGGCACTATAAACCTCTCACCACGTAGTACCCGGCCACTCGAAAAGCAGGCTGTATTAAAGGAATCGCAGGTACGAACGAGACCTCGTTGAGAAGAAAAAAAAAAAAAAAAAGAGGGAAGATTCCAAGATTGGAGCAAAACGTTCCATTCCACGTTCCCCGTATCGTCGCATCAAGGGCCATCAATTTCTTTTCCATCCAGTGGGTAAGCGTCGCGCCTGGAATCCGTAAGGAGAACGGCAATCCGTCGTATTTCGCCGAAGGCGACTAATTAGACGAGGTTAAAAAGTTGGCGGGGCAGGATCCCCGTTAAGTGGGACAAGGCGTCGTCCCGTATAGGTCGCCGAGTGACCCATAACACCATTGTACACATTAACCGAGTGTGTCGCAAAATGGCATCTAACGGATCGGCCCCCAATCACCCGCAAATCATTTACAAAGATCGAGACTGACTTTTATCGGGTCACTATCTACGATCATCCAAGGAGACGAGGATGCAGGACGAGGCAGTACGACGCGCCTTACTACGAGTGCGCTCGGTTTCCTTGCGATTCCTATCCCGCGTGCGCAACAGTTAATAAGTGAGTGGAAAGACTTATTTTTCTCCTATTATCTTAACCGTTATCTAGCGTTACTCCACCCGTGCTCCCAGCTAAAACGCGCCTTCGGACTTTCTAAATCCATAGTTGCGATAGTTCGGTTGATACACCGCCACGAAATAACACGAGTATTGGGGAAGGAGAGCTAATGCCTGATATTTGTCACTTGGGCTAGTGATACGCGCGCTTCATTAGACCGTTGAGGTGATCGTGCTGAATTAATGCACAATTAATAAGGATGTCGAGAGGTAGCCACCACCCGCTGGGTAAAAGAGCAATCCCGTAGAACTCGTGGACAGCGATCAAACGAGTTCCTCCACGATACATACCGACGTGAGCAATTACGGTTATCTACAGTTAGGCGCGATTCTTTCGACAGTTAGGGTCAATAAAAAGCACGAGTGGGTTTCGTCGATCCAGTTTCCAACGTTAGAACGTAACGACGAATGCGTTTCGCGAAGACGAGACGTCTAGAGTAGGCGATCCTCTCGCCCATGCCTACGCCCATCTCGCGTGGCATTATATACCGTTATATTATTTATACCAGAGGTGGATATTTTGCCTACGCGCGCCGCCTCGCCAGAGACAGTCGGCTCTACCACTATCGCCGTCGGAGCTCGCGTTAACCCCGATTCATTATCTCTATATCGTAAGTTTCAATTTCCCGCTCGTGCACCTTAATACACTCTCGGCGCTAATTGTAAGCGACCGGTCATTACGAACGTTTCAATGTTTTCGAGTAGAGTCGTGCGTTCGTCGAAGAGCTTAAGTTTCTATCGGCCGGTCGAATGACCGTTTTCAAAATTTTATTTAGAATTTTCTATGTACAACGTAACTGCGTCGCTTTTAAATTTCACGAGCTTTCCTAAAATATTTAAATTGTATTATACGTATATTTCAAGGAAAGTCGTGAAATAAATTCAAGGCGATGCATTTGCTTTGTATATGAGAAATTCTAATTGAGATTTTTAAAACGGATCGTTCGACCGGTCGTGGTAGGAATATTGTTAAATTTAGCGTGATTAAACAATGTGCGTATTATTTTGATAACATTGATCCGCAGTTTGTTCGAATGTTTTCGGTTTTTTATGTTTAATGGGTGAATTTATAGGAGAGCACGTGTTTTGAGTTCTGCGAGTGGATGATGCTGGTTGTGCTTAACATCCTTAAATTTGGATTAGGTACACGCGCGATGCCTATCACGTGGTTTCTCGATCTCTAGATACTCCGATTAACCTGTTCCTTAATTGAGGGATAGTAGCCAGGTGGAGCTGTCAGGTGTTGCCATGTAATCTCTCCAGCCTTATTCCACCGTGAAAAATAGCAGCGAGACCAACTTTCTAACCCTTATCCCGTCCAGCGAAGAGAGACGTAGACAGAAGTGTATTTTCTTTGTTGCATTTAACATCCAACATTTTTGATAGCGAGATGGCGTTGCAATGCTGAACAACTCGACCAATATATTCGCAAGAATGTTCCGTGAGAAGAGTTTTAAGCAAAACTCCTTACATTGGCAAAAGGAACTTTCACCTTGTCTATATTAAATTATTTATAATAATAGAGAAATTATTCGCATAGTATGTGAGTAATTTGTTGTATCAGGTTGGGATAATATTTGGAACGCCATCTACTTACATGTCTCACTATAGAGTAAACTTGAATGTCGATGATAAGAAGCATACCTCTTTGAATGTTCGAACCAGTTCGAACGTTTGAAAGTTCGCGCTCCCGCCGCGAGGGGACAGATGCGCTGATGAGCTGCGCATTACGCCAGTTCAACAGTGAGACAAGTTGTGTTTGTTAAGATGGCGTCCGCGGAACAGGTCGGTCTCAACAAAACTTGGGAATTATCGCTTTACGAGTTGCATCGTACGCCTCAAGATGCAATCACCGATAATACTGAAATCGCCGTTAGTCCGCGGAGTTTACACAGTGAGCTCATGTGTCCAATTTGTTTGGATATGCTTAAAAAGACCATGACCACGAAGGAATGCCTACATCGCTTTTGCTCCGACTGTATAATTACGGCACTTCGAAGCGGTAACAAGGTACCAATCTCCAGTGAAATTACCTTGACAGCCACACAGCTAATCTTACGTACTTCTCGATTACTCGTTTTGTGAAATTGCCTTTTTTCTCTTGCGCGAAATATGACAGAATGCACCGCCTGGCGTCAGCTGATTATGTTTTGTTTGCGCACGTCTGCTCGTTGTCAGTTTGACAATTTACTTGATAATATCACGCGAATACTTTTCTAATTGGACAATTATATTATAGACATCTTATTGAGGCATATATCTAAATGAAATTAGTACAATAATGCACGAGACGCATGTCGATTAGGATAATTCTAATAAGCATTTTTAGAGGAAAGCAACTTAGTTGATACTTTGTAGGAATGTCCGACATGTCGAAAGAAATTGGTTTCCAAGCGTTCTCTAAGGCCAGATCCAAATTTCGACTTGTTAATTTCCAAGATATATCCAAGCCGCGACGAGTACGAAGCACATCAGGAGCGAGTGCTGGCAAAATTGAATAAGTCGCATTCACAAGCAGCATTGGTAAACTCAATTACCGAGGGTATTAAGCTACAAAGCCAAAACCGACCTCAACGTTCGAGGAAAAATGCTAATGAATCGGAGAATGCCAGTAACGCTACTTCCTATAATAATACACCAAATGTTAGTGCGCCAACTACGCCGAATCCATCTACGAATGCAGCGAATCAGAGCGACTCCTCGCAGAGTACAACGGGACCTCTGAACAATAATAGCGGGGCCAATGCTAATTCGCAAAATTCAACAAATAGTGTATCTCAACCAGCTAGTAGTCCGGCGGTTTCTGGTAATATCGTGTATTGCACATTTTTCAAACTAGTAGAGACTGTATTAACAGAAAAGAAAATTTGTAGGAACAACCTCCAGAAATTCTACAACACCGTCGCCTAATCCTGCAAATCAAATTCCAAAGCCACCTAAACGACAAAAAAGCTTACAGAACTCAGAAAATGATTCGTCCAGTGCGGAAGCGGAAACGGGTGGGGGTGACTCTATGGTTGATACAGAGGGCGAAGGACCTAGCGAACCCTTAATGCTCAATGAAATAGAGCTTGTTTTTAAGCCACACCCTACCGAGATGGCAGGTGATAATTCATTGATAAAGGCATTAAAAGAAAATAGTATTCGATATATAAAGACAACGGCGAATGCTACAGGTGAGATACTTTGCGATTACTTAGCTTGGCAGTTACGTATTGATCTTAAATTGAATGCATCGATAGCTTTATCGAATACATGTCAATGTTTTTCTGTTCTCCAGTGGATCATCTCAGTAAATACTTAGCAATGAGATTAACGTTGGATCTTGATACAGAATTATCAGAATCGGATAGATTATTAAACTTTTGTATTTATATTGCACCGTCCCCTGGTCAACTGGTTGTGTTGAGTGGATCTCAGACTTTACGACAAGTGAATGATAAATTCTGGCGTGTCAATCGACCATTGGAAATGTATTATTCATGGAAGAAAACCTAGGGAAGGCCTCGCAAGTGCCAGTTGGATGGGAGCTAGGTAGTGTACGCTCCGAACTAAAATCTTTTCGTACAAACTACACGAAGAATGAGGGATCGCATGGTGCTGTTACCGAGAGACATCCTGATGTATACATTTTAGTTCGGTAACTTTGCTATGCTTGGGAGGAGATGTAAATATGGAGGTCATTTTCTTCGTGTTTGACAACAGTGGTGCAATGTTTATGTTCTTAGAACTAGCTGCCGGTGATATTTCAGGGAATTTTCTGTCAGCGATCATACGAATATCTCAGATTATTGATCAGCATTTGACCACGCGGTTGAGATTAGGAGAAGACTGAGTTAAATCTCAGCTATGAATTAAACTGCCTGCCACTCACCAGAATGCATTAACCGACCGACGAATTTATTTCGCAGATTTCACTATTTTATATTGCCGTAATATTTAACGAATTCCTTTTGGACGAATATTAGTTATTGTGCTACGTCCAATATATACATTTCCATAACACAACGGTCTCGATAGTAGACTCATTTATTTGATAACATTTGAATCGTTGTGGACCAGCCTGTATAGCTTCGTGACAAGAATAAATCAATGTAAATAAATGGATTCCTTTCATATCAGTGAAAGTGCCTCCACTAATAAAGATAATTTATTATGAATATTATTTCGTTTGTATTAAGTAAATTACTATACTTTAAACTGTATTTTACCTTAAGAATGCTAAGCACGTCTGTATTGTCCTTTCATCTAATTTGGAAATTCGTATTCTCGCGTACAAAGATTGTTTGTCGATATAGGCTTTTCTCTCAACCGAAAATCTAATTTCTTTGCTAGGGGAAGATAATGCATGAAAACCATCCCTGTGCCACTACCTACAAATAATCGATAAGGGCCAGCCCTACAATTCTCCCTCCCGTTCACTACTGAACCGAAAACAATACGCGTACTTCGATAGAATCCCAACATCGTGCAACGACACACATAATGTGCGTATACTTAAATAATTCGCGCACCACGTGCAAGAAACTCGTCTTACACAATTTTATTCGAAGTTACCATTGAATTTAAAATACTTAAATTTTCATTCCACAGTCAATTGCATTCGCGAGGACACGAGACTAATGATACGCTAAAAAAAATAATATCACTAGATAATTGGAGCTTCGAAAATAATCCTGCATTATTTACAGCGGCATAAAGTGAAGTCTACGTTTAGCATGAACGTACCCGTGTTCTGCAGTTTTGCGCGCGAGAGACCCGCGTACGCAGCAAATTGGAGAAATGCAAAGGGCCGGATGCGACCGGAAGTGCAGCACATCAAGAATTTCCGGCCGTCCGTCGTCGCCTTGAACGTGGCCGATCGGTTTGATTTTCTCGTTCTTCTCCAACACTTTTGCGAATTAATTAACGACTTCAGCATGCGCGGCGAATATGTAACAGTTGGCAAACATCTAATTACAAGGCGCCTAGTAAGCTGGTGATTAGAGTTTCTAATTAGCGTTGAAAATAAATATCTTGTATCAGCCTCGTCTCCGGAACTTGGCTAAGATCGTTCTGAATCGTCGATTTACCTTCGCCGATAATACTAATTAACTCCGCCTAGTCCAAGGAAAGAAAAAAACGAGAAAAAAATTGTCGGATGGAGGAGAACCACTTTAACGTCCAATCTTAATTATCCTTTGTCCGCTGTTTCAAGTCACGCGCCTCAAATACTCGTAGAAGATTAATAAACATTAGGCAGATTCTTGCACGGAGATTGAGAGAATTTATTGTCCGCGCGTAATTACGAGGTTTTCCAGAGCGGATTTTCATCGTAGGACGAATTGTTCGAGTGAACGTTTCATCGACTACGAGAATCACAATACGGTAACTGTGCTTTTAACATTGTTATCGTCACGCTCTTCCACGTCTGTCGAGTCGAAGCTTTCCGTCGATTCTACGGACGAACTGGAAGATACACTTCTCGTCGATGGATTCCTCACTTTACCCCAACTATCAGAGAAATCGAGAGTCGCGCTGATTCTATCTCTGTCCTCGCGAAGATCGTTCTCTTCTAAACTTTCATCATCCTCCTCGGATGATTCCTTCTCGAACAATCGGTCCATCTCCTTGTACTTGTCGGAGTCCTCGCAAGCTTCCTTAGTAATTCTCAGATCCCTTTTTCCACCGAATCTAACGAGAAATTTAAGTCTGTTCTTATCGTAGAAGCGAGCATCCACTCTTGCACCCGTCGTAGAAGCTCCATTATCCGCGGTGTTTCGTATTTCATCCGATTTTCCTCTCTACCTCTCAAGACTCTCGCCCTTTTCGCGTCGCGGAAACGTCAGAACTGACACACGATATGCTCGAGACTACTAACAGTTTCCGTGGCTCCTTGTACCAGAGCGGGTAACCCGAGGGATTCTCCTTGCCATCCGGAATCGAATTTTCCCTCGGTGGTAGCTGTAAATTGAAATTTGCCGGCTCTACCGTCTCCGACAGGAGAGCAGAAACTTCTCTCGCGTATTCTGCCGTACCAGTCGATCGTTCCAGTCTGAAGAGAGTGGATTTCCAATTTTTCCGTGAAAGTGTGCGACGAGGGTACACTCACTTGTGGACCATCTGTCTCGTGAACTCCAACTTTGGCGCGGAGCGAGCCAATTGCGTAAGAGCGCCTCCTTCAGTCCTCGACTTGTCGACCGTCACGTTGCCTGATTTTCCGCCACCCTCCAGCCCGTAAAAGGCACCGAAGTGTATTGCCGTGTTCCTCGGTACATTTACATTCGTCGTTGGCACCTCGTTCGTTCTTGTTTTTAGCACTGTCCTGCGCGCGCTCCTTCTCCTCGGTCTCGACGATTCCTTCGACGCGGCCGACCTGTGTTGTAAAAACAGGAAGAGGATTAATTCTTTTCTGTCTTCTTTTTTTAGTTTGTTTTGTGTTTACGAGCCTGGTATTGGATACTTGTTAGGTATGGAGAAAAATCGGTTCGTCGATTCTTTTCTGTGCACAACAATAGTACAAAGCTTTATATGAAGACCTAATTAGTTTTATTTCGCCTACACGGTCCCAAATTATCAACCCCGTATAGAACTCTCGTTTATAAAGAATGTACGTAAACCAGTGGATTATTGACTCTACACGAAGAAAGGTCTTAACTCACACGCGTCTGTGACTAATTCCTTTCGCCTCTTCCCTGAAGAAAGACACTTCGAACCACAGTCAACGAATGGAACGAGACGACGTAAAAGCGAAATACTCGAATTTGTCTTCGTCACCGTTCACCACGGACACGTAAAGGACGCGCGCATTCCGCTCACCGTCGCAAGTCTCGAGGCGCAAACCGCGCGAATTTACAATTTCTTCCACTCGACCACGCGCAACCGTCTTACTCCGCGTTTCTGCTCGATTAATTCGTCCCAACGAATGATTCACTTTAACGGATTGCGTGCGCCGTGTGGTGCGACGCGCGCTCGACAAAGGCCTTGGCAGTTGAGGGGCCCGTTAATCATCCTCGGGTTGAATCGAATGAATAATTCATTGCAACAAATTGCACGGCGAATGAAAAACGCACGATTTCTCGCAATTAGTTTTACAGCCTGTCTCGCACCGCGTATACTCCAAGACGTGATGGCGGTTCCACGCACGGAGAGAGAAAAATGGTTGGGTTTACTATAATCTCACTATATTTTATAGTTACATTTGGCGTCGAACGTATTTTTATAGTTCACTTAACCATACAGAATATAGTAGGAGGAATGATTTATACAAATGATTATATTATTAACTATTAGCTTTGTTCTTGTTACCATATGTATAGTAAAATGTGCTATGTGAATATAGTTAGTTCTATCACTATGTATGAAATATTCTGGTAATTTTTAACTATATAAAATAGTTACTTTTCTTACCAATATATATTTTCAACCATACCCATAATTTTGGGTAAAAACAATATAGTTGGTTACACAATGCCTCTATCGTAATTATTAAGGAGATTATTATAACATTTACCATAAACATGATATTTCCAACTATAATTTTGTTACTATGCCGTTATAGTTAGATGTATCGTATAGTTTTCTCTCAGTGCGGGACGAGGTTCGTGGTGAGTGCGCACGCGCGTTTGCAAAACGGCACTAATAAACAAACGGGCCGGCTGTTTGCACAGGGAGTACCGAGAAGGCTAACGACCCACCTTGGCAGCGCTGCCAACGAGGGACAACGACTTCAACGTGAATAGTAATAACGCGAAGAGTGTCCTACGATGATCATCCTTCGATCTGCTTCTGCGTGTAAAGACTTCGTGGATAATGTGGACCGGGCCTGGCCAAACCAAATGGTTTCAGAAGCCACTTTTATGATGTTATAGTGGGCCGCACTTTAGGTAAGCTTGCTCTTAAAAAATGTAATACAAATATAGATTGAGCAGAACTTTATTCTCTCAGGGTGATTCGATATTAATTATCGAGGCTTAATTAACCCTTAGCAAATTCGGCAGATTTTTGCAGCGGAGCGTTTGGGAAGATGGAATCTTATTTCGCGTGGACAGAACTGCGCGTGTTTGTGAATGTTTTTGATTTTCTATACTTTATAAACATGTATATTCCTCTTGCTAATGAAATATTAGTTTTAGTTTTTGTTTACTTGGCTAAGGGTCGCAGTAATAGAAAAAAAGTTTCAATAGAAATATAGAATCTGTTGGCTAGGCATGATGTAGACTGTTGTTTGCGAATCTTTGATAAATTATTTTGCGAGGAGAATTATTTCTCTATAAGAAATGCAACAGTAGGGTGTAATTTCAATCTGTACATGTTGTTTGATTTTATCGTGAATCGTATCAGCCACTGCTCGTCCTCGTCCCTCACTGCCAATTCTTTGACCATTTCCGCAGTCTTCGCACCGACTGCAGATTTTTGTTTGTAAACTTTACTGAGGCGTGAAAGAACGAGCGTGAACCAACGATACGATAAACGACCAATCCTGCTCAAGCCGCAATTTTCATTTGTGTTTGTCCCACGACTTCATCGTGAACGATAACGAAGCACGCCTCGTCTTCCGTTTCTTTCTCACGCGACTATTTTATTTTACAAATCTTTACGGATCACGTCGTCGTGTAAACAAAAACGGAGAAACGAAAAATCACGCGCAATTCGTAATTTAATTTCCTCGTGGTCAACTGCAGCCACGCGTGATATTATTACCTATTAGACTCGTGTCCCTGATTATCCACCGATCGTAAGGACGATAGTTCAAAATCCTCCGATTTCACGACTCTCTTTGCATGCCTCGTGCTTCTTCTCGCCTTTGGCTTCGTTCTGCCCACCGACAACATTTTCTTGCTGATGGCATCGATTAACTCGTGGAATTTTGCTCTTTCATCGCAGGTTTATTTAAAAAAGAAAAAGCTTTTCTTGGGTTTGACGCGTTCTACCATTTTTCGACTAATTGTAAGCAGGTGTTACTGTGGCCTGAATTTGGCTTACGTGAAAAAAAAGAGAAACTTCTCGAAGCTCTCGAACCGAATGATCTTTGATCGAACTCGAAATATTATTTCTGCGCGTGGATCGCCGTAGGGTGGCACGTAAATTCGTACGGAAATCCCGTTGGAGGTCAGAATGATGAAATTAGTTTGACGTCCGGCTCGCGCGCACCGCAAGCGTTTCAACGAAATTAGCTTGGCATGTGGCGCGGACCGCAGTCATACTAATGAAATTGCACCGCGTCCGGCCGATGGCGGATCATCGGCAACCGTTTTACCAGCGTATCGCATCTCCCCACCGTTCGCAAATTAATTCACCAATCAACCTTGCCGATTCTTATACTCTCTCGAATTGTTCCGCGCGACGATAAATATTTACTATATTTAATAACCGTTGGAACAGTATAATAAATAATTATTCAGCTTCTTCGACTCGCGTTTCTTTGTGAACACCGTCTATCAATTTTATTATTGTCGCTTTTGTAACGAGGATATTATTACACCATCTCTGATATTCTTACGATTATCGGAGCACGCACTAAGAGAAAAGTTTATGATATATCCAACTATAATATGGCATAGTAACAAAATTATAGTTGGAAATATCATATTTATGGTAAATGTTACCATAATGTCGGTAATAATTACGATAGAGGCATAGTATAACCAACTATATTGTTTTTACCCAAAATTATGGTTATGGTTGAAAATATATAATGGTAAGAAAAGTAACTATTTTGTATAGTTAAAAATTACCAGAATATTTCATACATAGTGATAGAACTAACTATATTCACATAGCACATTTTACTATACATATGGTAACAAGAACAAAGCTAATAGTTAATATAATCATTTGTATAAATCGTTCCTTCTACTATATTCTGTACGGTTAAGTGAACTATAAAAATATGTTTGACGCCAAATTTAACTATAAAATATAGTGAGATTATAGTAAACCCAACCATTTTTTTCTCTCAGTGCACGCGCGCGGACGTTAAATTTCAGTACGCCAGTAATAGGATTTTTCATCTAATTTAACCCTCTACTTACTGATCTTCCTAAGAGTTTTTCAAATTTGTGCTAACTTTTTTAAATACCTAATTTAGGTACAAGCGAACGCCCTATTATTATAAGTCACCATCAAGGTTATTATTAATATGGAAAATAATTCGGTACTTCTAACAATAAGAAGTATTTAGATATATATTTCCGTTAGCAAATAAAAGGTTAATTTCATTATTCTTCTCCGTTTCTTTTCTTCGAACTTATAATTTATTCCTAAATTCAATTTACTTAAAAATGATAAACAATTCCGGATCCTAACCACAAGTAGTTATCGATGCTCGCGATCGTATTACAATAAAATCTTCGCTTCCTCTCTTCTTATGAAAAAAAAACACACACACACTTCCTAAGCGCCGATGCTACGGCGAGATTGCGAATGCTAAATTAACAATTAGCTTGTAAAGGAGAGAAAAGCCGCAGCGGCTTGAATAGATCTCGGTAACTCTCTCACCTACTTAAACCGATAGATTCCCTTCGCGCCGACTACCGGTGGCAGAGTTCGTTGTACCGTGGTGGCATAACCGTACGACGACTTATCCCATTCTTGTGGGATGCATGGGGCTAAGGTAGGCGCACACGTGTGCCCGAAGGTGAGACGAAGAGAGAGAAAGAGAGAGAAAGGAGTAGAGGAAGAAAAAAAAGAGAGGAAGGAAGAGAAGGCTGCGAGCC
The DNA here is from genome assembly GCA_944319695.1 of Tiphia femorata. Lineage (NCBI taxonomy): Eukaryota > Metazoa > Arthropoda > Insecta > Hymenoptera > Tiphiidae > Tiphia > Tiphia femorata. The sequence continues at coordinate 5,703,052 of OX090904.1, forward strand.
TCGCGGAGAACAGAGCCGAGGAATTCGAAGCGGATAAAGAGGCGGATAGTGGCATTCTTATTTATGATCAGATGGAAGAGGCTGCCTCGCGAAGAGAGAGTACGCGCGCGCGCGCGCTCGCTCGTCCAAGAAAAAAGGGACCAAACCACCAATGCCAAATCCTCGTCCACGACGTGTAGGTACTCGTAAAATTCTGCAAATGTTGTGCCGCGGATAAATAAAAAAGAAAAGGAGAGCAGCAAAACTGAACTGCTAGGAACTTCCTCCACTTCTTGGCGTTGGAAAGTTATCCTTTAAATGCACGACTTTCTATTTGATAATAAAAAGAATTTCTTCGAAAAGTTTGGATTTCTCACTCGAACGAGTCAAATTGGACTAATTTCTGTAAATCTACGGTCAACGAAGCCATTTGTATTAACTCGAAGTATATCTTGTATACCGAAAACCATCGGACACTAGATTCTTATAAATACAATTTCCCACTCGAAGAAGTCAAATTGGACTCCTTTCTGTACACCTAGGGTCAACGAAGCCACTGGTATTAACTCGAAGTATATCTTGTATACCGAAAACCATTGGACACTAGATTCTTATAAATACAATTTCCCACTCGAACGATTCAAATTGGACTCGTTTCTATAAATCTAGTTTTAACGAAGCGAAAAACGAAAATTTACGAATGCACGTCACGCGCCTACTGTCGAGACTGACAATCCCAATATTCTCAGCTGTGTTCTCCATTTTCCCGTCGCGACGAAAGGACCCAAGAAGATGCGAAAAGCCGTGACGCTCGACAGGCTATTTCCATGGTCGTAAATCTCCTTCTTTGCGCATCCCATCGATTATCTCATTTCTTGCATAAGCTTTAATCGAAGCAACGTCTCGGCCCGCTAAGATCACGTACGTATTGCGGGACTTGGGTCCGCGACAACTTCCTGTTTATACTCGCGGAACCGGAGTTGATACTGAACGAGCACGCCTTCGTCATTAACAATAACCTTAAACGGCATGGCCGTCTTATTAACTGGCGCACGGTAAAACATCCTCGGTAAGCTGTCCGACACAACGCGCGTTATTTGGTCCTTGCTAAAAATCGAAAGGAAAGAGCTCGACTGTACATACAAAGGGCGTGTATGGAGCGACAAGGGCTCAGAGTCGAGAAAGCAAAGCGTTCTCGCCGATAAATTTTAATTACTCCGGCAGTTTTAATGTTCGAGAAAGACAAGAGCACCGTGCTGCCTACCGATAAAGAGCCCACTGGGGCCTCGAAAAGTGATTAAGCAATCGGATAGCCAGACTTGTGTGCACTCGTAGAACGTCGTCCGTAGTTCCACTCGCTCACGAGGAGATCCTTTGATCACCGCGGAATTTCTCGAACGGGCACTTTTCCCGCGAACTCGAGTTAAGGACGAGGAAAAGAGAGAATTGAGAGCGAGAGTTGGAGAAGAACGAAGAGAAAGAGAGAGAGAGAGAGTTCGATATCGGAATACTCGCTGATTGCTTCGTTATCAAACGTCTTCGACTACTGAAAAATTTCCCAACGGCTTCGTCCGTTGTTAGTATATTTATTAAGCTTATAAATAAATCGTAATAACGATTTGAATACATTTGTCGAGTCTCGAGTCAACAGACGATAGTTCTCAAAGAAGTCGAGGCTCGAATTTGATTTCCATTTCCACTTTTTTCTAGACGTAAACGTCGATGTTTTCGACTTATATCGATGCTTTATAATTCATTCTGAGTGCACGAATAACGACAATTTCGTAGCTAATGCGGACAGTTCGCAGAGATTCTAAGTAATTATAAAATTAACTTCGATGGTAGTCCAAAATTGAAGCGTCACACAAAATTTACTTCATCGTAGAATTGAATCCTCTCTACTATAAAATAATAGTTCCAGTTTTATTACTGTTCTTAAAGCTTCACGTATAACGTCGATCTGCAATAAATTTGCATTATTTTTCTTGCTCGTATTTCAAATAAGATTTCTCCGCACAGAACGCCGATAAATTGATCGATTCTCGTTTACTTTTATCATTACAACCCCACTGCTAAAACTACGAGATAGTGGATTACTTCAAACTCCGACCACCCCTTCGTCGTTTTTCAAATAACGTGGTTCTGTTATTAACGTATGCACCCATTGTCGCGCTTCTTGGCCCTTCCGCGATATAAACGTCTCTATATCCTTGGACAATCTCAACCGGTATGAAGATACCATTGAATGTCCAACAGGGGTATAATTCATGTTCCGAGGAGGCACACGAGATTCCTTACTCGGTCGCATAGTGGTGAATATAGTCCGACTCGGTGCGTGCGGCACGGTGTGGGAATCGGTCGGCTGCTCTTCTTTCATGCCTTTCTCCCAGACCGCGCTTGGTATCGGTCATAACAAATGAACAGCTTATGTAGGAGCTCGTTGTCACTGGTGAATCGGAAAAGTGAAGAGAAACAAGTTACAGTGCCTGGAAATGTCGAGCATTTTTTCCTATTTTATGTTACTCATTTATTAGGCACAGGCTTATTCGATAGTTTTGCAAAGGCGTTTTTCTCGATTATTCTGACGAGATTGAAAATTGTATTAGGAGAATTGTGTTTTCCGATTATGTTTCATTTCCAGCTGTAGAATCGTTTTTAAGCCTGCTTATGTCATAGCTTCCAAATTACTATGTATTTTTGTGTAAAAGATTGTAATCATTTAAAAAAGTAGCTAGCGGACACGCGCAAATTGTAGAATTTCGCGAATATAGCCGAGTCTATTCAGAATTATAATATTCGAATTCACGTGCAGGTAAGAACAATTTTTTTTACGCGGGTAAATTTGAAAATCTTAATGAAAAATATTTTATTAATAAAATAATGTATACACATATAAATATTCATAACTAGTAAGGTTTTCGTTGTTTTATTTCATCTTAATAAATCATTGGTGAAAATTGCAGTGAATATACACTCGACAAATACTTATGATCGATGTATGTACATTTATGTGCAGTAGAATTGCGAGGAATCGCAAACGTATTTCGAATGAAAAAAAAGGAACATTTGTTCTCAAAAGCCAGTAAAAGGGTATTGAGAGTCTTGAATAATACCGGAATCGGAAATGATAAGATCCTGGGAGGAATCGGCTTTTCAAATTGACTTCGGGCACCTTCGGGCGCCACCGACGCTCTTCGGCCCACTCTTAACTCGTGCTCGTGCTGCTTCAGTTCAGTCGGCGACGCGCGCTCATTTAGTTAACATCGAGTGTTCCGCACAGTGTCGTGCCAATCGTGTTACTCTCATCGACGATCGAAGCTCGACGAAGAACGTAACCAGACAGAAACTTCACCTACCGATCAACATTAACCAACCACAACAATGTACGGAGTACCAAGGTAAAGTTGAATTCTATTTCTAATTTTCCATCGTTCTCTCCTTCGTCGTTTTCATCGAGCACTATCGTCCTAGGACGAGCGATATTTCATTATCAGAATCTTCAAAAAAAAATTCGTAAAGAAACGTCCGATCGTTAAACTTCCTAGAGAATTGAATTCCATTTTCACTTCGAGCATTTCAATGTCGCCAAGGGATTCACGAAGGTCGTAGACTAATTTAGAAAAGGACTCGTAGAATTTTTACCATAAAAACAACGCATGCACTGTATCTTAAAAATCGATCTCCAATTTTTACTATTCACAAGAAGGTACTCGAATTCCATCGTGCTCTTCCATAGGAAATCGAGGCAGAAAATTCACAAACACTCATTTTCCCTACCTACGCACCACGAGCACGAATCGTCAATAGAAAGGTCCGTGCGCGGAATGTAATATCGAGAAAATGTGACAAGAAGGAACGAAAAAAAAGAATTTCTCTCTACATCCCTGCCTTTCTCTGCTACGATCAGAATCTCTGGTACACCCATCCGAGGACAATTCCATCGAATATCCTCGAATATTCGATATCCAATATCAGCGTCGGATATTGACGTAATAAATTTGCCCGAGGGTGGACGGCGGCGGTAACAGTTTTCGATAAATTTTAATAAAACAACCGGCGAGGAAGTTGTGCGTGGCTCACGAGTCTCTCTCACTCTCACTCCACTCATCTGTCTCTCATCGTGCACCCCTTTCGGTGGGTCAAAATATTTCCAGGAAATATCGACTACATTCGTGTCGAAGAGTATCTCGACGCGATTAGTACCCTCGTGTCGAATAGTCTTAATTCTGTTATCGCGAGCGTCCAAGTACTTTCGCGGCAAGAAGACTAGATTCAAATATTTGTGGTGTAACGAAGGCTAGAGGAGTCCGAGATTGAATTTGTTGTAGTCCGTTGCCGAACGGCGCCTCGGTCTCTCTCCGGTATCCCCGAGCACGGTCAATATTGACTCTGGCTCGGCCCGCCAAAGCCCATCGTAATAAATTATTGACTTCGCGACGAACTCAGGAGACGCAGACGGTGGCGCGCGCGAGTGGAAACGGGATGAACACGAGAGACGGTGGAGAATTGTCGTGCGCACCTGATATCCGCGTTAATAGTTCCATCCCTCGTCGTACTATTTAGTTCGAGGAGATTCGGGCCAAGCCGTGATGTGTAATCCGACATTTATTCCACGTAATGTTCATGCTTGCCTTGAATTCCATCCCACGAGTTTGCCCTGGTAATGTTCATGCTTGTGTCGAATTCGGTTCCACGAGTCAGACTCGTGATATTCGTGTTTCTGCCAAAATTGTCGATACGAGTGAGACTGGTCAAAATACGACAAGGGGTTAACTCCTTTCTACCGATCTCTATTTATCTTCTCGCACGGAAGAGGGACGAATCGCAGCGCGCGCGGAAATCTTGGTCGTGAGATATGCACCCCTGTGAAAGCGCTCGCGTGAGGGTCGTCTGGTAGAAGGAAGTTTAACAAGACACGAAACGCCGATAAGTGCGGTGTAACGCGCGTTCTTCGATACGAAAGTGGTAGGTGTAAGTCGATTTTTTATACCATGCGAAAAAGAATTGGAAAAAGCTTGCAGCACTTTCGAAATACGCGCCGTTGCGTATCTAACGAATGTATGAGAATGACTTTAGTCTGTCCTAGGCTAGTAACTTTAGCACTATTTCTACCAAAGGTGTCCAAAGACACCTTCTCAAATTGAATTTTAAATTTATTTTCCAAGCTGAATCATTCTTCCTTATTTACTTATCTCACTGTTCGTATATTAGTTGTTAAATCAATTTAGAGATGTCATTTTCCTGCAGTTCATTCTGGACCCAAAAAAACACCTCTTGATCGAAATCGGTATATACAAAATCCTGGTAGAAATAGCGTTAAGGACGTGTACGTTAAAATTCTGATGCTTTAATATTATAATATCGGGCTAAAACGAAACTCGTGATTGAGGCTACTAAAAATACTAGAAATCGAGGAAAAGAAAAGCAGACTTACGTTTACACCAACGTAATCGACGGACATGTAGCAGAAACTTACTTAGCTCCACTTCAGTCCGCACAATCTAATCCTGCACTTTGTTGCGAACTGTTCTTCTTCTAAAGTTCCACAGATTATTTTAATTCTCTCTCAAACAATCTCTGACAATGACCAGTCTTCGTTCCTTCAACTTTATCGAAGGAATTACAAATCGGAGGTGCGATTTACGATCTCTTTCGACGACAGGTCTCACGTATGTACAAAATTTCGCAACATTTCACGAGACTGAAAAGCGTCACCGGTTGTAAACGTATTTCGAGACGACGAGTAAACGAGGGTCTTTGAACTCCGCCGACGCGACGAGCGGATTAGCTCGAGCCCCTAAGGATCTTAGTTTCCACGTTTCTGTGCTATTCATTGTATCGTCAAGGAAATGCCCTCGAATCCTTATTTTCCCAGCGCATTAATTCACCAATGTTATCATCCTTTGGTAAGCGCGCTAATTCTCAGGTGCTCGGGAGAATACGGTATATCCGATCGAGCGATCGTGAACGGCGTTCCAGTATAAACTTACGGTGGAGATGATACCTCGTTGCGAGAGAGTCATTTTTCTAAAGGCACTCTCTCTCTCTCTATATATATATTCCTTCTCTCTACAACACTCTCGACGATCCTTTTTTCCAAAATAATCGTATCGGTTAATGTTAACGATACACCCGTGGCCGGATCTAGTGTGCGAGGGAAGGAAGGGGGTAAGAAGAAGCTCGCGATCGCGCGCCGATAATAATGAGCGTGCGCGCCTAACGACAAGGAACTTAGCACTTGGCGGAAAATAATCACACGCTAGAGACGGCAGCGGGAGGGTATTAATCTCATGCATAAACGAGTGTCGTCCGCGCCGTAGCGGTAGACCAGCAAATCAGCTTGTCCGCAGTTATTCACCGGGGTAGCTCGAAGGCCGTCGGTGGAGTAAGCGAGGACAACGAGGAGAGAAAAGAGGAGAGAGAGAGAGAGAGAGAGAGAGAGCAAAGGGTGCGTGAAGCGTCCCAAAGTAGAGATACGCGATCTCGCGCTCCCACGAGTACGAGAGCTCGAAGCGAGGAACGTGGCACGGTATCGGTGCTATAAATTTCGCGAGGTTACGTCGTAATTTAGCACCTACGGAAATATAAGGCGCAATGTGCACTTTTCCGTCACTCGTCGTCGCCACTATCGATACTCTGGGAGCGCGTGAGCCTCAGGAGGGGTCGCCCACGCTCTCACACGCGCGCGTATCACCGAGGCAGGTGCACACCGATGTGCACCCATAGCTCAACACGCGCCATCGTCCCGCACGCTTCTTCTCCTCCTCCTCCTTCTCCTCCGTTTTACACGCCAACGGATCGTGCAGTCGTTGACGACCAAGGCGGGTGTTTCTCACGAGAGCGTGTGTTAGTCACCGACTAACGTTGGGGGGATGAAAGGCCCACTGGTGGAGAGAGAACTGTTAGGAGGGTGGAGAGAAAAAAAAAATCGCTCCGCTCAAGACAAAGAAGACTGACGACGCGCCTTTTTCGCTCGCGCGGTAAACGCGAGGCAGAGCAAGCTCTGAGATTCCTCGAGGTGGAGAGTTCGAGGATACTCGAGTGGACGATGGAAAATTTTGCGCGAGGATAGTATTCTTCTATTAATTATTACACGCTCGACGGCTCCTCGGTTGATAGGCGAGCTGAAGGTGCGCGTGCGCGCGAGTTGGTAAATAGGAGGGTGTAATTCGCATTCGACGTGTAAGAGGGTCGAGGGCTGCAGTCGCGGATGCAGCCAAAGGAACTGGCAAGGATTTCGTTAATTAGCCACAACTGTTCCATGCTCGTCGTGCCACAAGCGAGTGGCTCGTCTAGATTAAAAACGATAAAATCGTCTAAAGGTTTTCATACTCTTCGCGAGAATTATCTGAAATTTTTCACATCGGTCCAATAGCACCCCTTAACCCATTATCTGCCAATGTACCATTTTTGGGACACATTTTCAAATTCTTTTACCTAACTGCAACTTCTGAATAAAATACAGCCATTAAGATAACGAGGTGAAATTTTTCTTTTGTATTTTTGAAGTGCGCCGGGTGATGGATTAACCGTCGTACGTGAAAAAAAAAATCGATCTCGTAGGTGTACGGAGAGCCCCGTCAATCGTCGTTTTCAATTCCTACCTCATTTGCGGTCGCGACTGCAGTCACCTGCACTCCTAGCGTGATACAAACCGGCACGCTCTAATGGATCATTCCTACGAACGCTTCGGGGTGCGTTTCACCAACGAAGATGCAAATCTATTGGATTCACTCGCGCGTTCCAGGAAGATCGGGAAGAAAACCGGACGACGCCCAATCAAAATGATACGCTTTCGACAAACTGGTGATTCTCATCGCGAGGGTAATGCTCGATTCTCGCATGTTTAGCCACGATATTCTCGCCTGTCAGCAACGCGTCTGACTTCCGCTCCTGTCGACAAGCAGCGCCCTAAAGCGTAAGATCTCTCGCCCTTATAATAATCCACGATCTCAATTCCGTAGCGCTGAGTGAACGTTCCGCTGAAGGGTGTTTGGAAAGTATCTTCTTCGTGTCTTCTCTTACCCTCGAAGAACAGCATTAAGAATATCATAGGAAACGAAGAAAGAAACCAAACTGAATTTTCTTAACAGTGCTACCGCCTCGAGGCATGATACGAGCAATCTTCACGCTTTCGTCTATCGATTTCTCCGCTCCGGAATATTAATCCTACTCCATGTCGTTAACTCGTGCAAGTGAACTTTGCCAAATCTTCGTGCACGCGAATTCCTCCGAAAAGAAACGAGAGTGTGAGCGAACAGGCGCGTAGGATCTACTCGTAAGATTTATTTTTTTTTTCCACCCTCGGTGTGAATAATCCTCTCGCTTCGTAAAGGGCAGTTAGTTTCCAGAGACAAGCGGAGAGAAATAAACGCGCGATTGCAGGCGCGGCAAGTCTATTTGTTGGGTGACCCCCCCATTCGAGTAGAAGAGTGAGCGTAACAGAACGTGGGGTGGCAGGTCGATTGGGACACGCGATATATTACGTGCTCGGCGCGTATGGGCTGGTTTCCTCGCGCATAAATAGCGCGATAAATGCGCGTGTAACGTGAGCCAAGCCCTGCCACCAGTACTGGACCGATCGAGCTCCCGGTAATTCGCACACGCACGCTCTTAACGATTTCCGATGCTCCCAGGACCTCTCACAGGAATCTCCTACTTCAATTTCCCGTCTCGCCCTATTTCGTACTCGTTATCTTACAATTAGCGGGGCTGATCTCTGAAAGGGCTCGCATGCGAGATATTTTAAAGGCAAGAACGATTGCACCGTTACTCGTGCTACGTTCTTCTGCCTTTAAAGCCAAGGTACTCGCGTCCAATTTCCAAAGTGAAATTCATTTTGATAAAGCGAGAATTCTTCGTTTTCAATTCTCTTATTTTCTTGGTTCCAGGAGAATGCAATTGGGGATCTTATTGTTAGTAGCTTTCCGGCGTTTCTCTGCCCCCGTGTTAGTAAATTCGAGTTATTTCGAGATGCTTCTCTTTTCTGGTGGACTTGGGTCTCCTTTTCTGGTTGGTAGTTCTCTTTCCTTCTTCTCTTCGTTTTCTTCCACGTTGGCGCATTTCTTCTTCGTCGTCTTCTTCTTCTTATTCTTCCTGGTTGATACGAGCGAGAGAGCACGTAAAAAGATAAGAGTTGGATTGAGGATACCGTTTAATCCACGTCGTCTGAGGTTCTGCTTACGAGAGCTGCGCGCCGACGAGAAGCTTCTACGAGCTGAGGGTTTATTGTTGAAAAGCTCGGTGATTGATAAGCGCATCCTCCTTTAGCGGGTTCGCTGAATGGGGCGGAGCGAAGCTGCTCGTTTCGCCGGAGAATAAATGGTCGAGTGGATTTCGGTAGTATTGCGTGGAAAGCCGCGAGATAAGGTCGTTGAAGATGAGGATATCTCGAAGATTGGAAAAGAACGAGGACCTCTTAACCCCTTCGGAGCTGAGGCACATTGTAACATACCTCAGCTTAGAACTTCGGTATCTAAATTTAAAATATTAAAGTTGTGACTATAATCATCCGTAACTATTCCAAGCAACCTAACACACCCAAAACAACCTTCCAAAAAAATTGCTTTGCTTTCAAAAAATAAATCAAATCCAAAGGGGTTAACCAAGTATCGTGACACGTGCTGTAACCATCACGAAAATTATCCCATCTCCGTTCAAACATTCTAACCTTGTAGAGAATTATCTAAACGGATCGCAGCAAAATTGAACAATTAATCAGCACGTATAAACTAATCGGGCACAACCCCTCGTAAACTTCGCAGCTTAACGATCCCCATATATCCCAGCAAAGCATCGTCTCCAACATTTCACTGTTCCCTGATAATAGAAATTTTCACCGCTTAATGATAACAGACCCTTTTGCGCCTTAACCGCCCCCAAGAGAGCCGCGTAGCTTGAAACAGGCGATAATTCGATCGGAGCCCCCAACTACGTCGAGACACCTCTAGGGTTCGTGAAACGGCCTCATTGATATCACGGTTAAGACCCGTAATTAAGAATTTCCCCGAGATTGATAGCCTAGAGCGGGGGCCTCTGTGTACTACGAGTCTGCGACGAACGTCCTTGACGAGAGGCCGAGGGTAAGGATGAGGCAGGAGATGGGATTACTAAATTGAATAAAATGATAAAAAGACGAGTGGTGAAGAGGAGTGGCCGTGGAAGGAGAAGAAGAACGCGTCCGTCGACGACCACGGACGCGTTCCAGGCGCTCCGGGCACGTTCCATCCGGACAGCGTCGGCCGGATGGAAAGCAGATGAGGACGAGAAGGAGGAGAAGATGAAGGAGAGACCGTCCTGTACAAAAGAGAAATTACACCCCTAGCAGTTTCTTTCGTTCTTCCAGCCGCTTCTTCGACTTCTTGCACGACTGGTCCCCTACGCCCAAGCTGTCGCTCTCTTCCAGGTCCGCGCATCCCTTTTTCTCCGACTGAAATCGTGTCGACTCGTAATTAGTGGCAATTAGTTGGCGGTAAAGTCAAGATCTCGGCGCGCGCGTGCGCTCACGAACGCGCGAGACAGGATGACGATGCAAATACAGAAATACACGGTGCACGGGACGAATCGCAAATCACATAGGAGTCCGTGTGATCTCCCTTCGGTGTAAGTCGCGCTCCGGTGGTGGGATCGTGGGGTTGGAAAATGGAGCGAAGACACCTGTGAGCGTCGAGGAAACGATTACTGCTTCGTGCCGAGGAATGGGAGAGGTTAATGAAGCCAGTAGGATAGAAAGTTAAACGACGAGGAACGATCGGAATGATAATCTCAAAATTACGATCTACACCCTCGACATCCAGATCGACGAAAACGATATCGGTGATTTTGTTCCGCGTCGAGGATTCTCTTCTCTTGGACACTGTGTGAGGACGTGTGTAGCCTGACAGTGTTCTCGGTGCGTCGTCCGTCGTCGTTCCACGAGGTGTCCTACGCCACGCGAGACGTTAAGAGGCGTCGTTAAAATTGAAATGCTAAATCGCGGATTATGGTGATGAGCTGTGCGCGGTGGGTCCGGGTGCGAATGTGTCAGCACCACCAACGGTGGACCACCTCGCCGATACGTTTCGCGGCTACGAATGGGGAAAGGAATGGAATTCGATTTGCCGCGCGATAAGTCAAATGAGAGGTGGATTCTCGAATAAATTATAACGCGCTTGGAATATTTATGGATGTTTAATGGCACTGTGAAGGAACGAGCGTCTGGTCGCCTATTCGCGTCCGCCGCACGCGTTCTCCTGTCATTAGCATCGCGCGTACAAACTACCGGCGTGGTAAACAACTGTAAATGCTCTCCTACCGCGTACCGGACCCCCAGGTGCAGTTAAGATTTTATCAGTCCAGGCACGATCTGCATTTTTCTTCCTCGTCCCGACGCGCTGCGTCTCGCGAGGGTACGATCGTGCGTCGTATTCGGAAAATCGTGTGTGACGCTTGGCCTAATAGGGAGCCACTTACGGTACATTCAGCCAGCATCCTACACGATGAACAACACAAACAACACAAGCAACCTCTCTTATCCGCTCTCGATCGATCGCTCGTCCGCCAGTTTTCTTCGAACGAATAAATATACTTTATTTCTCGTTGGTAAAGCGCGCCCTTCGAGCCACGGACTTGGGAAAGCAATTGCTCGCGTGACCAATGTTAGAATAAATCCACGAAGAATCTCGAAATCAATCTGTAGGTACCTCGGTGGTTTCAGAGCCAAGTGGACCAGTGCTCGAGTCCAGAATGACCAATCACAAAGTTCCTCGCCGCTTTGAAATTCTTTAGCTACGCTCGCTCCACTTTTTTCCTCTCTCGACGAGCTTGTTATACGATCATTTCCCTCCTCTTACCGTCTACATCCGGCCTCTCTTCGAGGAAGCTCCTCGAACCGAGGCACCTCTGGCAAACGTTTCTTCTTTGATCGTGGAAAACGCCTCGGCCGATCTGACGAATCTCGGACGACGCTCACGACCAAACGCGGGATGCGGTTACGGTACATCGAGGCAGCATCCTTACGCGAATATAGTGACATAATAGGCAAACGTCCAGGCCGATGCACCGTTATGCAGAATGGTGCTGAGGTCAAAGAGCCGGCCGCGTACCCGCGAAGCTGGTGAATAACACGGCGCGGAGTCTGCGGCCGATGCCTTCGAGAGTGGAGAAGTTGTGTGCATCGGATACGCTGCTTCGGATGGCTACGCTCATGAATATTTGAAGAGATTTACGTTGGTAAAGGAGAAGAACGGAAGGAGAGAAGAGGCGCGGGACGCGTGCTAACGGCGAGAGCCGCCACCCGTAAATTTGCGGATAATGAAGAAAGTTTTGTATTTAAAAATTTCGTGGGCTCCGATAAGTTTTCCCTACGCGGCTCGTGCTTCCTCTCTTCTTCGGGACAGATTTATCGGCGATCTTTTCTCGTTTCTGGATGCTAGACCTCGTAGATTTTATTAACGCGTCTACGACGCGCGAGATCGTCGATGCGAATCGACTTAAACTAATTTAATTCTCTTATGAAATTCTAATCGTGTCTGTTGGCAGAGGATTTTTCTTTTTTTTTTGCTTTCTCCCGGGGATGCTTTTTGTTCTCGACGCGGTGTGAAGTTTCAAGAGGCACTCGGCCGCGCGTCGTCGTATTTGGCACCGGGCCGTAAGTCTCACCCACACCGGGATCGCTTCTCGAGTATGTGTGAATGAGAGTGCTGCACGATCGCCATTCATGTAACACGTAGGAAGCACGTACGCTCGCGTGTTGTGCGTGTGCACGCACTCGACTAGCACGCGTTCTCGTTTGCGCAATGAACCTTCGTTTAGGCACGGCTCGAGTTTAATGGACATTTTAAGAATCTATTAGAGGAACGAGCACGGGCTCCCGTTCCTCTCCTTAACGTTCCGCGAACGGTATAAATAACGAGTCGTCGAGGGTCCGTCAGTCGAGAGGGAAGTTTTCTTTCGAGAGTCTTTAGGGGGTTTACACCCTCGTAGCTTTTGGTCAGAGCGATCTAAGATCGCCAATTTTATAATTCATCCGCGACGTATAATTACGATATTTTAAAGGAAATTTTCTTTCGAGAGTCTTTAGAGGCTTACACCCTCGTAGCTTTTGGACTGTTCAGAGTGATCTAAGATCGCCAATTTTATACTTCATCCGCGACGTATAATTACGATATTTTAAAGGTAATTTTCTTTCGAGAGTCTTTAGAGGCTTGCACCCTCGTAACTTTTAGACTGGTCAAAGTGATCTAAGATCGCCAATTTTATAATTCATCCGCGACTTATAATTACGAGATTTTAAATTTCGCGGGTTAACTACGAGAATAACACACGCGTAATAATTCTGGGATCATCTTTATTCGTTTCTAATACGACACCACTGGTTTTGGTTCGCAAAAGATTACGAACTGCGGATAATTAATGATACCACTGACAGTTAATCAACTGCCTAATTAATATCTACCACTTCCCCTCTCGTCTGACAATGAGATCATCTTCTCCTCTGAGAAAAGCGAAACGCACTTTAACCTGTAACAGGCGGTACAAGTGTTCACATTCTCACGAGAAAATACCAGAGAGAATACACATTCTCTTCACCCTCCTTACCAATTTTCACAGTCGAGATTCACTCCATGAGACTTGGAAGGAGTCGAACTGGCTTTACGCGTCCAGTTTCCGTCTGGATTTCTTAGACGCTCGATCAGAAGGAAGCTGGCAAGAGAGCCTTCGGCGCTGAGCCCTCGGACGCAAAAATGAAAGGAGTAGGAAGGAAAGTAGCCGCTTGGAAATAAGATTAAGATCGGGCGCGGTTAGCATGTCGGTGGATCATCGAGTGTGTACGAGAAAATTGAGGCCTTCCACGGCAACTCCGCGCGAGGAGTGAAGGGAGAGTCGGTGTGGAGGAGCACCCTCGGGGTCAGAGCCGTCCGCGAATTGTTCCGTAGACTTCACGGCTATTATTTCAAACCCGCTCGCACCCGCCGCCTTGAGTCTCCTCTTCCGCAGAAAAGGCGCGCGCCTTTTCACGATCCACGGCGTATCTCGGTACACGTTCCTTAAACACATCCCTTCTGCCACCCTGTCCTACCCACCGTGGATTCTCGATCCACCTAGGATCAGAGTTGGTAAGTAGACGGCGTGTAGAAGAGATAAAGAAGGAGAGGAGGAAGAGGAAAAAGAAGAACCAGAAGGAGAAGCATGTGCCATGGATATGGAGGAGGTGGTCGGGCTCACGATTTTCGTGAGAATCCGTAATGCGAGGCCCCCGAAGGTTCTCGATTGTCGTGAGAATCTCGATGAAGGGATAGGACGAGCTTCTTGGTATCGTAGCTGAGGGAGAATGTAGGAGAGAGCGTTGGAAGAGGAGAGAGAATATTAGTATCGTAAAAGGAGCAAGTGGAAGGCGATTTTACGAAAGCAGGAGAGGAATTCTCGGCTAGGACAGAAGGATTGTCATTCTCTTGAGAATTTAATGTGCTTTCGCGCACTCGGAGTTACACGTGCGCCAATGCTCGTGGCCGAGGAATGGCCGGTATTTCCAGATGCTCGATCATTTGGCCGCTCTAATCGTGAGATGATCTAGAAAATCTGGTTTCACTCTGTGCTAGCGAGCGTGCTCGAGAATCCGCGCAAGAGTTATGAATACCGTTCGGGTTTATATCTCTGTCCGATCCAGTTTTATACACACGAGTGACTCTCCTCGTTTTTTTTTCTTTTTTCTCTCTCAAACACGCTCGCCGGTTACCGCACGATAAGAATATAATCCAATGATGAAAATGTATCTGAACTGGTTAGGACGGACACTCGCGATGAGTCACGCCTCGCGGATTATTCCTACGGGGAGGAAGAGCCCCGTGGAGGAAATGCTCGTGTCGCCTGATGCGCGTCATTAGGTACACTTTTACTGGATTCTCCGTGGATTCCAGTCATTCACCTCGTGGGCTTCCGTCACTTTCCTCCTCGTCAGCATCGGATCTCGAATGGAGATTCCTACCTGCTCTAATGGTCATTAAGAATACAGTTTTCGACGCTTCTAGTTCGCTAGCACCACTTGCCCTTCGAGGCTGTCGTGAGACTCCGTTAATGCGACGATTGGACCCAAGAGCCATACGATTAAAAAGGCATCGCGAGTAATTAGTCCGGGAGATCGAGTTAACGGTCGTTTGGATACGAGCCCGAAAATTCCATCGTCCACTCTGTCCTCGTCGCCCGCACCGTTAATTAATCAGTGGGATTCGATCCCGCCGTCGTCGGCTGAGGCGAGCCGCACGAGGGACGTGCATTGTTTTAAAATAACTCGTCGCTCCGGAATGCGCGCCCGCCGATTATAAAGTGTCGAACTAATTAGAGGAGATTAACGATGGCGATGCGCGGTCGGAACGCGACGGGGTGTGTGTAACTCGTGCAAGAAGGGAGCGAGGTGCGCGCGTGTCGCATTATTCCAAGGGGAAATAATAAACCGGCCTACCGCAGCGTGCTCTCTTTCACCTTCTCTTCGTTCTTTTGCTCTTACGTTTTATCGCCAGCTTTGAAACTGTTTGTATCATCGTTCTTGCGTAAGAATTTTACTGGGGATGAATGGAACCGTGCGTGCGTATAATCGAAGAGAGAGGTTTTAGATAAAAAAGCAGATTGCTGGGAATTTAAAAAGGTAGGCTTTTTTTTGTAAGGGCTCTTTTTGCGTTCTGTAAATTTCAGTGGAATTTCGTTTTTTGATTAGCTGCAAGTGAAGGGGAATTTCACGGGACAATTTTGGAGTATTTTGTTATTAACGAGATTTAAGAGTGAAAATCAAGTTGTATTTCGGAAGTAAGTTGATATTACTTGCTTAGTAGAAATACTCTCGAATCGTGGATTCGGTAAAGTTCCACGGAACAAAGATTTCACTTCTCGAGGAGAGTCAAATGAGACTCGCAGGCAACTGTACTTACGCATCTGCATAAATTTTTGCAACTCGGAATGTCGATTTTACGGCCCGGGCTTTCAACCTTTTACGAACTGCAATTTTCGCAGCCTGTATTTACAGAGAATTTTCTTCGTCGCAACGCTTTTCTTTTTCTTTCTCGCGCTCCTCTCCCCACACTTTTATCCTACAGTCAAACTGGTTTGTAATTCGCGACGCGCAATTCTTTACCCTTTGCCAGTTCGTGCGTGTGATTCGACGTGGCTCTCTAATGTCCCGCAAATTCGGCGCAACGGGTTGCAGCAAAAAAGGGGCGTAGTTGAAGGGAGAAAGAAAGAGGGTGGAAGCTCGTTGGCGCAAAGCCGTACTCGATATGCTTGCCCAATTATCGATGATAACGGCGTCCCCCTTCTCTCACTGTCTGCGTGGAACTCTTTGCTTCTCCTCCCCTTTTTTCTTCGCTCTTTCAAATTTCTCCTGGCTTCGGTGGCGTGCAACGTATAATCAGTCCTTACTGCCCGAAGATGCGTAATGACAGGGTCAGGAGTAAGAATTAACGATCTGGAAATGGAGCTTTGGGCGTCCAGTCGAATTTTCTTGCCCGATCGACGTTTAGATTCCAATTTCAATATGATGTAGTCTGCAAAACGATCTCGAGTCCAATTGGCAAACATTAACTTCTTTCTCAAGATTCTCGTAACATTTCAGTTACGTAAGATCGTTGAAACTGTAATTCGTGAGATACGACAATTAACGAGGAGTCCATGCCAGAATGTCAGTGTCGTTTCACGAACTCTCGGTAAATTGGTTATTCTATCAGTAGCCAGGACAACCCCAACAACAAGTCAATTTAATGACTGGAACGTTTGAAGACTAATCTCCCTTGCACGGTCGAGAAACCTGTAAGGCGCGGAAGTCGAGTACTTTTCAATCTCTCGCACGCTTCGGCACGCTTGGCATTGACCTCACAACACGCATCTCGACTCTGCATTTGCCCGAACAATTCGCTGGAATAGGCGAATAGCGCCTTCTTCTGGCCACTCCGTTGATCGAGCACATAATGGCCCTTTGTTAATCGTGATTGGCTGGATGGAATAGCGTAGAGCGTCGGCGGTTACAGCTGGCCGAAGTGGAGCCGCAGAAGGACCCCATAGTAGGATGCTTCCTGCCCGAAGAGTCCTTCGTCTCTTTTTCTTGGCCGCTCCGCTTGAATAGAAGGGCTCCGGCGGAGCCCTTGAGCAGGAAGGCGATAGGCGGAGGGAAGGAAATAAAGCGGGGAGGGAATGGGTTGGAAGAGGAGAAGAAGACGAAGAGGAGGAGAGAGGAAAAAGAAGAATCGAAGAACGGAAAAAGAAACGCGCGAGTGGGAGAGAGGAAAAGGGAGCTTTGAGACAAATGGCGATGAGAGAAGGAAGGAGAGAAAAGTAGAGAAAGAAGGGGCGAAGAATGGAAGAAGAAGCGTGAGAGAGAGAAACAGAGAGAGAAAGAAGAGCAAAGGGATCCTCGAGACAAATGGAGAAGAGAGAAGAGGAGAGAATTGGATTGAGATGGAGACAGAGAAGAGATTCAGGCGGATCTTTCGGACTCGCCTCGCCGCGCGAGCTTCAGCCTCCGATTTCTTCTCTCTCTCTCTCACTCGTCCTTCTCTCTATCTCTTCTCTTTTTTTCCACCATTCTGTCGTCCTTTTCTCTAGGATCTTACCCGCTCCCCGTGCAACCGGGCCAGCAGCCACACGTTCTCTCCTCGTTCTTCCTTTCTCATCCTCCCTCCCTCTTCTCATTGTCTCCGATGCCCTGCGGGATCGATTCTTCCCTCGAGTCTCGATATCACGCGATCGTGTCGCCGCGCGAAGGTGCAAGAATCCAAGAAGCCCCTCTCCACTTTCGTGTTACGTTCTCGTTAAGCGGCCACCGCGACGCGAGAAATTCCAAAAGGTTCGTGTAGAGAGGTGCGCGCGTGGGTAAGGGTGCAAAGGATTCTTCAGATTTTTCCACCCTTAACCACCACCGTCGGCGAACCACCGAGCGGAAAGGGGATTAAGAATTCACGATGGAATTTTTTTTAGAGATCTTTCTTCACCACGGATCGAAATCTCGCAGCAATGGATCGTACAATGGAATTCGAGCTGGCTCGAGAAAGGGTTTCTCCCCTCGAGATTTATCGCGTAGGGAGAGAAACTGGAAGGTCGTCGATTTTCAACTCTGCCAATGTTCCAAAAAAGTAGTCCTTCGTATTTTACGCGCCTGGACGCAGTTCGCATTGATCAATTTCTCATCGCGTAGACTCTGCTCCTTCTTTCTTCTCGCTCTTAGAGAAATCTTCTTTTCTCTCTCACTTGTTCTTTATATTCGATACCGAGTCGCGTTTCACCGGTTCTCGAGTGTATCGTTCGGCAATCGAAGAAGCGCGTCGCTCTTCGCAATTCTCTCCACTAGCATAGTCCGTTTAACAGGTGCGCCCATTGTCGCAGCCTCCGGCCCAGTTTTTATCCGGGCGGGACTCTCGTCGCGCGAGCTACGATAATTTCTATCCGGATCTTTGTATCGTAGGACGGGAGCGCAGGTAGCAGAGCACGTGCTGCCTCGGGAAGAAGGACTCGCCCTTTAATGTTTACGGCACCGCGTAGGCTGTAATTTCGAAATTTGATGGCGCGCTGTGGCCGGCCTACCAATCGGCTACTTCCTAGATAAATATCGCTCGCGAAGGACCATTAATTTTCTGCGCTGGGGCCAGTCTGCTGTCCTCCCGTTCTCTGCTTTTGATGCAGCGAGGATGAAGAACGGGCTCGATTGGAAACTAGAAACTGGGCGAATTTGCCGATGGAGATGGGTAGAGACCTGCGGAAGAACGAGACAAGGCGTGTACGATATAGATAATGGAATTGTATATTATACCGGTTGGAAGATGGGGTTGATTGTAGTCATCTTCGCGTCGGATGACGAATGTTAATCGTAATGCACGTCAAGGTACAGATAATTCAATGAAGACCACCGAAATTGTATTTCAAATGTAAGAGATGTGCCTTGCCTCGGTAGGGTAAGGATGAATACACGAGCCTCTATGAATGCATGCGCGATGCCCACGACAGAAGCCTTTAGAACGTTTGTGCGAAACAAACGACCTAAATGTCGGACAATAAGTGAGACTTTGTGCATAGTTTTGGACTAGAACGTAAATTTCCTTTTTCTTTTCTATCTAATTTTCCGTTCGTTTTCTCTTGCTCTCCTTATTCTACCTTTGCTAATCTTTCCTATTTCTCCAGATAGGAACGAATACTACGTTGGAACGTAGTACCATTTTTTCACCGTTCTTCACGTGTAACAGCAAATATCGATCTCAACTAGTAGCAAGCCTGAGAAAGCTTCGCGAAGATAAAGCGAAAGCTCGGCTTGGAGCGAGCAATCGGTAAACGTTTGCCTCGCGAATGCTCAGGGCCACGCTGACAATGGAATTCCTCCTGGCCCTTTCTTCGCGCGTGTCAATGGACACACGGCCAATGGCCGCGCGAATATTTTTGCCTTCTTCTCCCTTTCCCACTTTAACAGGGTGGAGGGACGTCGAGACAGGCGAGGCTCGTAGACGCCTCTACTCTACGCTCGCGTTAAATCCCCTTTTAACATCAAGAGACACACGAGACCGAGGAGGGCGCGAAGGCAAGAGGAGCTTGGGGTTGAGAACGACGAGTGAGGCGAAAAGGGACCGCTATCGAAGACATTTGCATAACCTATAAAGCGCCATTATATGCTCGGCACGATTTCCACGCCATAACTCTGCCGCTCCCATATCCTATAGCTTCATTAGCTTCCACGGTTCGTTTCTGCAAGCGCTCACGGGCACACCTTGAGCCTCACTTGGGTTCGTCAGGTGAATCGAGCGCGAGGAACTTGGCGCGTACGATCTTTGAGGTACCGATAACGTTGGTCGACAGTGGTTTTGTTGTTCTGACGAATCAGACTTGTTCTTTACTAAATCGAAGACGTTGATTTTAAAAATCGATTCCGTTCGAATTAGCTCGAGTTTTCTAGATGCCTCTAGGTTTGTGTTTACCGGTAAGTAAAGCTGACGATTTTGTTCGCTTAGTCTGTCACCATCTTAAGCCTAACCGTCTCGGGAGCGAACATCGTTGAACGGCGGTCTGAGGAATTATCAGCAGAGATGGTTAATCTTTCTCGAATCCGCGTGAAGCTGTTCTTACGCTGACCTTTTTTATTCGATCCTCCGCAAGGTGGTCACCTAACTCGAACCATCTTCTTCGTACAAGTGCAACTCTCTTTACTCGTCGGCGAGAAAGAAAGTCGAAAGGATGAAAACGAGGCGCAGGTGCAGGTCTTCCGATTCTTTGTTTCCTACCGCTGTTCGTCTCTTCTATTTTACTTGGAGCGGACCGTAGGCCTTGTTTCTGGTCTTTCTCCTCTTGCATGCTCGAGCTCACTCGCGTTTCTTTCCCGTGACTTTAAGTTCGCTCGGTGTACAGGTTTTCTGGAACAGCATCGGTAGCCAGGGCATAATATGCCTAAGAAGCCACGGCGTAAATTCCGGTTAATGGCGAGCACGCCGTTTGTGGGCAAATGTGTTGGGCCACGGGACTCACGCGTCTCGGGCGTGTAGAGCACCGGTGGAAAGGGCTGCCACGTCTTTCAGGCAGTAGTTAGCCCGTGATGACTGTTCACTGCTTTCTCGTTATTTGTACGCTACGCCCCGCGTCGAAAATAAATAAAGCCGGGGGAGCATAACCTTAGGTGAAAGTAAGCATGGGTTGTACCAAATGGAAAGACAAACGGTGCTTCCAGAACATTGCCAAAGACAAGCTGTTCTTTTGAGACTGTCGCGAAGGCAGCAAGCTTCGTCTTTTAATGTAGAGAAATACTCAACCACAATTTACAAAGTCCTCACAACGTTTAAATTTATCTCGTAAAACGGAATCATGACCATTCATATCCTTTCGAACGTTCAACATCCACTCCTATCTCTTACCCAGAAGATATTGCCGATCGTTTCGACATTACCAATGGCTCCGTGCCAACGTTAGATTTACCGTCAACACTAGGGAATCTCATTCTCCGTTAAAGGGTCATTTCTGACGGAGATATTTCTTCGCCGATTTGAATCCGAATTCTTTTTCTTTGGCTGGTTTATTGCACGTCCAGGCGTGCCCATCCTATATCGTTTTTATTCTATAAACTTTAAACGTTGGAGTAACGTCAGTTGAAGATTTTTAATAATATTTAGAAACATAGAGCTACGCAAATGGCAAGTTAAGCTATCAACGCTTTTCCTCGTGTTACCTCAGAAAGACTCGGAAACGACGGTGTACCTTTATGAGGTACGCATGAAAAATGGCGTGCGTGGGAACGAGATTCCTGAGATCGCTGGTGCTCCCCCGTAGTTAGAGGATCGGCTCGCAGACACCATAGGATTCCGTTAAAACTCTCGCCGAGTCTCGTCACGTTTGCCATACCAACGGCGGAACGCGCCTAAGCCGTGCTCGAAGGGCGAAAGTTTCGCACCGCGATTTTCCGTTCATCCGAGAGGATACTGGTGAGATTTTCCAGTAAGGAAATTTCCAATAGTTCAAGGAACGACGAACTACGTTCAACTATACGACGCATTATTTCGTTCACCTTATCACGTCCGTGGGAAAGAAAAGTTCAGTGAAAAGCAGAGACGGAGAGGAGAAGAGTGCAGTGGAATTTTAAAAGCTCGAGCTTGCGTTATTTTGCAATGTTGACGGTAGAGAGCCATTGAGCTTCTAGAAAGAAAAGTTAGTGAATGAGAAAATTTTATTATTCCCCCTCGGTATCGACAGAAGTGTCTTTACCCGCGTCTCCAGTGAAAACGGCGACTCGCAGTGTCATTTATAGCCACCCTCGAGACGCGAAATTCTCTCTCTCTCTCTCTTTCTGTTTTTTTTTACCATCATTTTTTTTTTTTCTTTCCACGGTCTCCTCTCCCGTGAGGCGCGATTCTCGCAGGAAATATCCGTAACTTCGTCGAGCGCGGAGACTCGACGAGTCGATGAAAGGAAATCTCTAGCCTCGTGCGCTCTCTCGCAGACGCGTCTTTATTAAATTAGAGGAACGCCCCGGCAACTTTCGTCGGTGCGACGCAGGATAATAATACGGAAGGCGGCGGCACCGGCAGGCGCCGAAGTGGATAGGTGAGTAGATGGAGTCGAGGAAGCTTGTCGGGCAGCTCGTGGAACTTCGACTGGGAAACTTTCGTCGTTGGAACTCACCGTACCTTCTGCTATCGCTGGCTCTCTCGGTTAGCACGGCGAAGCCCTTACGCGGTGCCATTGTAACGTGGCTCAATTAAGACATTCCACGTCCCGCCTCGGGAGAGGCAATATTCCGTGAGAATCTCGGAGAGGAAAATTGCGAAAACGGTTATCGATGTTTTCACCGAAGCCCTAAGTGGAAGCTTCTTGAAAATTCTGAGACGATGTAGGTAGAAATCGTAGAAAGATGACGATAATTCCTCTGCAATTCTTCCGCTTGAAAAGCGCGATTCGAAGAACGAAATGAATTTCAACGTAAATTACAACTTCTGTTCGCAATGAGCAAAGCAAATTTTAGGCTGCTAATGGCATCCTTGAGCATTTCACTCGACACGTCCTGAAACATTGTCTACAAATATCATTGTAGGGCTCGTGAGCTTCTATATCGTTTCTTCGAGTTGTCCCTTTTCATATTGTCCGCATGTACGTGTCGTCGAAATGTTGAGAACCACTGCCGTCCGTTACCCGCGCGAGAAGACACTTCCTTGGTTGGCGAACTCGCAGCCCCGGAGCCAGACCGAACGAACGAACGAACGAACGAACCGGGGGAGCCAATTACGAGGCTTTGGCCAGCCCGAGAAGAGCCTTTCGCTCCGCGCTCGCGGTGTACGCGAGCGATTAACAGAACGAGTTTGTAATAATCAGCGCGCGCTCCGCCACTGACAAATCTCTCGGTTGGGGCGCGGTGTGAAAATGGCCTGTGCGCGGTAAGGAAATAAATCGACGATCGGTGCCCATCTAAGCGGAGTAGCGCCCTTCATCTCTAATGAACTAATTGCCACTTTTTATAACGCAGTGCTGGGCTGGATTAATCGTCGGATAATCGTTAAAGTTCGAAGATTTCGCATTCGTTAATGGGAACGGAGTAATCTAATTAGTGGGATCGGGAAACCACGAATATATATACGTATATACCCGCGGGGCAAGGTAATTAGCGTGTTTATCGGCGCAGAAAGAACGCTTGGAGAAAAGGGGGTGGAGAAGGAGATAGAAGCGCGGACGAAGATAATGAGAGAGCAAGAGAGAGAGAGAGAGGGAGAGAAAAGAGATTAGGGGATAATTGGAAGGTTAGAAGGTAGACAAAGATGGGCGGAGGATAAACACGCGAAAGGATCTTCTCCTTTGGCACATCGAGAAGGATAAACAGCCTAGGCTACATGCTGGATGTGAAATGTTTAGGATGTTAGAGGGATAAACGTAGGAAGTGCAGCGGTCTATAGTGGGTTAGAAGGGAGAAGGGCTACGTGACCGAAACAATGCCCTACGGGCAGGTCTCGTCGTGGGACGTACCCCCTATTGTTTCATCTCCCGTAAACTCTCTCTCCTTTCCTCTTCTTTCTACGTCTCACTGCGTTTTCCTTATCTAACCCTTCTCAGCAGCATCCCTTTATCTTCTTCTCCCTTCTGTCCTTCTCACCTACTTCCAGTCTGCTTCGGTCATCTTTTCTCTTTCTCTCTCCCTCCGTCTCTTTCTCCGAGTGCACCCTTGATTTAAATATTCCTTTGTATCGCATTTAAGAAGTCATATCATATAATGTCGGGTTATTTGTGGAATGAGCTTCCAGAGAAAATTCAAAGGTCCAAGATCTTTTGTGACTTTTAAGGTGGCTTTACGTAACTTACATATTTGTCTTTTCCATTTTTGTTTCTATTCTCCGTTTACTTTCGTATTCCTTTTCCGCGACCCTGATATTTGTTTGGGTGTAGGCCTTGTCAAATGAAAATCTCTCCGAGAAATTGCAGTCTATTCTGCTTTGTCTTACACATTTCTTGCATTGGTCTTCTACTTCCACGTGTCGTGTCAAGTTCATCGTCACATTCTACACGCGTCTAATTTCTCCGAGTTCGAGAAGTCTAATTGGCTATTGGTACTTGGCATTTTACGTTCGTCGACGGCATACACCTCGGCACTTGCCCCTTTGAAGTCGTCGAAGCCGTATATCTACACTCGAATTCTCGATACACCGTTTAGAGCCCCTTAACAGCATGCACTCCTCTCCTCCAAGCAGACGAACTTTCGTTCACCGACCTTCACAGGTTTCTCACCGTGAACGTTCGGGCCCTCGACGAGCCGTGTTTCGACGTGTTGGCACGCAGGATTGAGTCGTACTTCCTTCGCCACTTCGCAATTTCCAACCGGAAGAATTCAAACCCCGTGCCACGGCTTCGCGATGAAAATATTGCCCGAAAACTTGCGTAAAATCATTATCTAATTATCTAGATTAATCAGTCGAAAAGGAACAGAAAGAAACTTTTCTGACTTATACTCCAGATTACAAACGTCTCAGGTATATTCCTCGAAGAAAATCGCAAACGGATCGTCTCTCACCCCATGGATCAATTTTACGTTACTTTGATTCGCGTAATTTCCGAACTCTCGAAATAAAAAGAGCCGAGAGGAAGGCGAAAAAAAAAAGGAGAGAGGGGCCACACGAATTCGCCAGCTGAGGTCCTCGGTTAACCAAAAGCATTTGCATGCACGTCGCCGACGGAGTTACACGACAGAGTCGGCTTTCCAGGTGTCAACCTCGCGGGTAATTGATGTCACTGGAAAGCGTTCTTACCCTCTCCTTCATTCTCCTCCACCTCCTCCTTGTCTTTCCTTCCCATCGTTCCATTCGAGACGGCGCGACGCGGCATGCAGACACGGACGTCCTCCGGGAGTGCACGACGCGGGTGGCGGCGCGATGTCTAATGGCGAGATATACGTTTATGGCCCTTGAATTTACGGACGATGTAAATGCGAGGGTGGGTGGGGTGCACGTTCTCAGTCACTCTCTCCCTCATCCATTCTCCTTCTCCTCGCCTGCCCTTACCGCGGACTCTCTCGTCGTTTGCAAATCGCCGCCGGCCGCGCGCGTCAGTTTCACGTGGAAGGGGTGGAAGAGCGCGAGATTTGAGAACCCATCAAGATATTTTTTACATTAAAGACCTTGGGATAGTTTTGAAGTCAGTGGAATGACCGTGTGGACTCTTCGATGAGTTGCTTGAGACTTTCACGTGGCAGTGTGCTTTTTCGCGGCATTGTTAGGTCGACGAGGGTCGCGCAGGTTCGATATTTTCTTAACACTTTGGCTGCCACGATGGTCATACGTGACAGCAACTTCTTTTTCCAGAAATAATTGTACTAACCGCACTTATACAGTACTTGAAAGATCCTATGTTAATAAAAAAATGGATAATCAGCGTGGCAGTCGAAGTGTTAACCACCCGATTACTGGAACGAGTTGCCCTATTTTATAACAGAATAATAGATAATCTTTCGATTTGCGACAGAGAATCATTGCTCTACGCTTTATAAAAATTCGAAGGATGATGTCAAATTACACATGCGTGACAGAGACCGAGAAGTAATGGTGGACGAAATCACGCGACTATGTTAAGAGGTAAAACACACCGATTATATCGACACATAGACTTTTAGAAAATCGCAGACTCGTTCTGTCTTGATAAAAGCTCTCCACCCTTCTCGTTTTTTTTCTGACTTCTCCCCGAATAACAGTCTGCGCGAGACGTTTGACGTACACCCTGAAACTTCTGATTCGGGACGTTGGAGTAATTGAGCCGGGCTCTTGGAGCATCGCGTGTAAAGGTTTCGTAGAATTGAGTTGTCGCGTGTTCGTCGATGGAATGTCGAAGGGATGCAAGGGCGAAGAGAAAACATTTGGCGAATCGCGTTACGGAGTTAAGTGGCTTGAGTAAGGGACAGGCTTGAATTGAATCTTAATAGGAGCTGGCTGCTCTCTTGGAAGGTCTTCGGCGTTGCATCTTTGAAAAGACGTTTCCTCGCTTGACTGCTCGTCTTGGTTAAGACGCTTTCCACCAGGACTCCACTCGTGCGTCGTGCTTGATGGACAGTTTCAGACTTCGTTAGTCCGTCGAAGTCTCGCAACACGAGGGATTCGACTTATCGATTGATACGTCGTCACGTGAAACGCTTCGACAAGCAGGAAAGTGAAAGTCGTTTGGATGGGGCTGAAGTGAAGTTTTGCGGCAGAAGGAGCGAAATTTTTGGGCATTTATTTAGGTATCTGTATAATCAGAAATTGGATGCTAACGAATGCGAGTGAGCCTACCTTTCGCTTACTGAATTATTTATTACGAGCGCCTATGCGGTAATTGAAAACGAAGTCTAATATGAGGTAAGCTGAAAAAGGAATATCCCGTTGCGCTCGACCGAGCGTGCAGAGTCTTGGGGGTACCAACGCGCTCGACTGACAAGAAACGAAGGATAATGTGGAATCCACGTTAGTTATATAGATATATATTTTATTAGCTCCGTAATTGATAACCCACAAAACCACGGTAGGAGTCCATGTTAAATAAGTTCTAATTGCCAGCGATTAGCGGTACATGGGTGGGTGACTCAGGCCGTAAACCATCGTACTTCATTCATTTTAATCCTTCGCCTATAAGTTTCTTTGCAGCTGAGATTCCGTAGCATAATACACGTAGAACCGTTGCAACGTCGCGTCGCAAGGAGCATCTCTTAGCGCCGCTGTAATTTACTGGCTTCTCCATTGAAATTATCAATCAAATTCAACAAAACATTTTGTAATAGATTATTACCGTGCTAATTTGTCTATCACTTATATCCACGTACACCTTCGATCGTGGTTTACAAGCTTGCACGTACGAGCCTGGTAAGTCGTATATCAAGTTCCGTTAGGAAATTACTCTCGTTCGTGATGTGACGTTATACCGATCCTGCTCTCTATTTTTCTCACTCATTCTCTCTCTCTCTCTCTCTCTCTCTCTCTCTCGTTCTGATTCGCTATCGAATCCCTTCAGGGCACGATAATCCCCCAATGAATACTCCACTTAATACAGCGATAATATGCCGGCCTGCGGCCTGCGATTCGAGGCTCTGCCCACTGTTAATTGGTTTATCCACGAGGGTAATCATTACGTGAGTTCCGATGGTAATGAAACGGCAAGAGTGGGTCGTTACGTGGGCGGATACGATGATTAAATCGGGCCTCCTCGAAAACGAAGATTGCGGCTCGTGGAGACTTTGCGCCTTGTGGGCCTTTTACGTCAATACATTCGATAGGGATGAGAATCCTTCCTCGTGCTCCTGTTTCCCATTCGTTCGTCCTATCGGTACCAGAATCGTTTCTTACTTCGTCCGGGATTTTTAGCCTGGAGCTTGAAAGCAACCCTTCTGAGCAGTGTTGAAATTGTTACTCGCTTCATTCTCTTCGCTTGCATTTATCATCGAAAATGAAAGACCGAGGTGTATCGAATTTTACGCCAAGACACACGTACCACAGTTCTATCTACATTATTACCACGATATAATAGTTATACGATTAATGCACGGAACCGGTTAATTTAGTGGGCAAAAGCAATCTCATCGCGAGTATTAAACTTCTGCAAAAATCTAGGAGCAAAGTGTCGGTTTGAAGAACGATAATAGCGTACGAAGTTTATTAGAAGAACTGTTATTACACAATCGCCGAAGATCGCAGTACCAGAGCCTGGTTTATTAAATTGCTTCGAAAGGTAATAAACGCCTTGCGCTCCATTGATCGCGAGGAAGACGCACTTCTACGGGACGCTTACATCCGTAGGGGAGCCTTTTGCGCCAATACGTCTGCTCGACGCTCTCTTCTTGCTCCTGCGCCTCGTCGATTCGCGTCAAGCCGCAAGAAACATGTCGTTCGTTACTTCCACGGTAGCTTCCCGATCCTCCGTGAATCACGATGTGCCGGCTCTTCCCGATCGAAGCCGCGAATAGAAATCTCAAGCCTACCCCCGTATTGGTAGCACCATCGACGTTTTTACACTTCCGCCTCTTCGTATGCAACCAGTTACACTGGAGAACGGGATAGACAGAAGCAAAAGGGAATGCTGGACGAGGAGAATGTCCGGATGAGTGACGAGCGTCGAAAATTCAATGGCCCGTTAAAATGCTTACGAATTGGTATTACTTTAGAGCGAGTCCCTTTTATGGGAACTTTAGTATTCGCTTTTGGTTTCGAGGACCGTACCTTGCCAATGGTTGCAATTTTTACGGGCCAACGAGTGCACCGACCAGCTCTCCAGTATGGCTGACCATTGATTTATTCACGAAGATTACGCGCCAACATTTATCCCTTCCAGCCACGCTCCCACCACCTGAAATTCCCCGCGAGGGCGTAGGCTCGACATTTTCCTCTCGGAGCTACCACTTTTTTTTCTCTCTCTCTCTCTCTCTCCTCCAATCCTGTCCACTCCTCCACCCATCGCGCCACGGTCTATGGTTCAATCGTTTCTTGGCAAGTGCGTTGCAGATTTAATGGACCGTAAGGGACGGTCGGCACTCTATAAGGTTAGCTCGTGACTGGGTGGAATCGATGATGCCGTTCCAACATTTTTCTCGTCCTCGAACAGAGGGACTCTCCTTACGTTCTCTTCCTCATTTCTTCTACGATACACTTGGACGCTTCCTTCTCGTACTTGTTCGTTGGTACGGTCGATTAAGAAACCAATAAAATCGCTTCCCTCGCATCCTACCCGATAATAACAAGGATGACGATCTTTCGCACAGAAAGATCCTCAGAGAGGATCGCCCACTCTTCCGTCACACGAACCCTTCTTCCTCCTTTCGCCGAGAGCGCCATTAAGGGAGAGCCACCGGTCTCGAAAGATGTCCTTTTTCGTGCACAAATCCTCTAGGAGCTGAGTCCTTTCTTGGCCACGTAGAGCGAATACGGTTGGCTTCGATCGTCAATGCTAGACGAGATCAGAACCCGTATCCACGAGAAGCCTCGTAGAACTTCTTCCGTTGATTAGAAGGGAAGGATCGCTTTTTCTCAAACCATCCAACGTTGCACCTGATTCGCTTACACGCTCGTGCTCCGTGCTCTCATGTCCTCGAACCTTGTCAGGCCAGGATCCGTGGGAGACAAAGGAAAAAAGGAGGATTCCTACGTGAACGTTACCGCGACTGGAAGAGCTTCTTCCCCTTTTCCTAATCAGACTTAGCAGGCGAATTGTCGGGATGCTCTTTCCCGGTAAATATCGCGTTCTACCTTGAGAAGCGTAAAAGGAAACGGTTAAGATGCCAGGAGGGAGTTGAGATCAGTACCGAGAGGATCTCGCCGATAAAAGAATAATTTGCCATCCCATTAGGTGGACAGGGCTCGCGATGGGACATCTCCGAGCGACTGGAAAATTCTAGGAGTGACGAACGAGCCTGGCGGTCGCCGTACGAGAGGATCATTAGTCGAACGACGCTCACTTCCGAGGAACCATCAGGTTCCTCCTTGTCGTCTCCTTACCGAGAAGGGTGGCGCGAATGGATTACCGCGCGTCTCTCCCAACAATGGCCATTTGTGTTGGCCAACGGCGGCGCGGAGAGGGTCCTTTCATGGCTCGTGATCGTCGTGTTGAGGATGAGATACGTGGAAATCCCCCTGAATTCTCGCTAGGATCACCGAACCGGTTGGCAACCGGTTGCGTTCGTCGTTCGTTCGGTCCGAGCACGGCATCGGGGCTCACTCTCGGTGCGCGCGCGCTCCTTCACCTCGAGAATCGATCTCGGACTTTTCCGTATTCGGTGCCTAGAAGGGAACGTCAACGAGTGCCTATTCTCTGGCGAACGAGGCAAGGCTTGCCCCAATGTAGAGCCTCGTTTGCTCTATTCGACGGTGCTGGGTGACGTCTCGACGTCCCATCCACTTGCCGATCGATACGCTCAAACCGTTGACGGATGTTTCACTTCACCTGACGAACTTGAACATTCCAATGTGCAGGCTCGTCTTATCGGCACAAGTCTCTTCGACTTGTGATTCTAAGTAAACGAGCGTGTCGGAACAGGGATGTTGAAGAGATAGAGGTAAATTGAGAAGGTGAACTCGATTGACTCTAGGCGCGTACGAGAGTGAACGAGTGTTTAGGTAATACGTCGCAAGCTGTCGTATCATTTTCCGCCTGGCAAGATTGTCTCGTTCGACGTAACGTGAACCCGGAAAGTCAGTTCCATCGGCCTGCCTCGCAAAGCGTGCGCGGGCCGTTCTCCAATTTACGATCCACGCCGGAACCGTAAGCTGAACTCTCTCGACGCGCGGTCAGGGTCAAGGTGCACCTCTCGATTCAGCCTCGAATCTCGTATCCCTCTCTCGTGGGACTCTACCATTCGAGAATCGAATTCTAAAGGGTCGGAAAAGGAGGCGCCACGAGCCGAGTACCGGCCAAGTGACGAGGTGTGATTTACTGCGCGCACTACGGCTGGTAGTTACGATAATTGACCGCGGGGGTCCTCGACGACCCGACACTTCGAGCTTGTCGTAGAGGGTATGGGAAGGACGACGATGCGCAAGGGTCACCGAAAAATCGCCGGAAAAGATCCTCTGGGATTTACGTTGAGTTGGATAACTGCGAGGTCAAGGATAACGTGGCGCGAATCGTGGATCGATAGGTGGGTGGATGCGCTTACCAAGTTTTCAACGAACTGGTCTCCATCGGAGTATCGGTACCGCAAGATTTTATTCTCGTACTAAGAAAAAACAATGGACACATTCTACGGCAATGAAAAGTGATTTTATGCAAAGGTGTCGTATCGAAATCTGACACTTTATCTCGTTGTGTCCACATTTGGAAGTATAACTTATGATATTCCATGGTTTAACTGAGAAGGAAATTGTGCTATAAGGAGCTGGTCGAAAACTACCGACCAGTCGTTGAAGAATTATTTTGCACATCGCGATAGTGCGAAAGGGTGAAAATATTTGTTTTCGGGAGCGGAACTAAGGAAGGAAGGAATTAATTGCGGCAGGTTCTGGTCAATGAGCGGGACTGCGCCGGTTGCCACCCAAACAGATTCGGTGCATTGAGATTTATGGACGGCACGTCCGCCTCTTTCTCCGGCTACCGAACGGTACGCGAGGCGAATGCAACGCGGGCCTCTCACCGCGATCTCGTCCTACGCTACGTCAGAGATCAATTATGCCGGTCACGTAACTGCGTGCCCGTCTTCGATGTCGCAATCGGCGATCTTCTCCTTCGTCCACTTCGTCATCCCGCGTATCTTCCTGTCCGCCTTTCCTCAGAGACTTTCCGCCTTTTCGAATTTTTATCGTTCAATTGCCGTGAAAAATGCTAAAATTATACGTTTGTCGATAATTCGTTAACGGAGCGAACGAAGTAGAGCAGCTAGGGTTGATATGAAATAGAAAAGAATAGAATGCAATATGACTTTATTATGGTCTGGGTCCTAGAAGCCATAAGAGTCAAACACAGTAATACAAAGTACATAGAGAGTACGTACATAAAGAACTAAGAATGAAAATAGAAATAGAAGATTAAGGAAGTAAAAAAAGCGATTGAGGATTAATCATTATCTTTACGGGGACTACGCTCACAGAAGGTACTCAGCTTTCTTTTAAAAACAACCAATTAGGAGGTCGTCCTGATCTCATACGTATACGTTCAAAGCATTTGACTCAACGTTCCACGGATCGTTGGACAAACGTGAGAAACGACCACTGAACTACAACGAAAGTTTGGTGGACATTTGGAAGAAATGTGTATTTAAATAAATGTTTCGTTTGCACGTGAGAAACTTTGATCAAACAGCTTGAAAGTACGTGCCGAGCCCAAGGGTCCCTACTTGGATGGACGACCGCTTTTGGGTGCTACAAGCAACTTTGCCATGATCCTGTAACCTGCTTAGATATACATAGAGAGCGTTCCTTTCTCGTGCTTAATTCTTACCCATTTATCCCGATGAACACCATCATTGTCCGGTTCCACTCTTCACCGTTTCCATTTCTTCCTTTAAAGTTCATAGCCACGCATGTCTTGTCGGCATAGTGATTGCTAGCGCGGGTTATGCACGAGCCACCTTAATGGACGTGAATCATCCTCGTTCGCGGGACTTGAGGCCACAGGGGTGCACTTTGTAAGAAACCCGGCCTCCTTTACTTCCACTCGCCAATTGACATCACTCTCGCGGTCTCTAAGTTTTTAGAGCCGCGGAGGATTATACGTTTTAGAGTCCGGGTCGTGCGCCGTCATTATTCTGTGTTGCACTGGACGCTTCAAGGATGATGGAGCGGACGGCGCGCGAATTGAATGCCCTCGAAGGCCACTAATTATCGTTCTTTGGCAGAGGCCCCGTTTTTACGAGCTTGCGCGAGATTCGCGCGCCTTTCGTTTGTTTTTGACTTCGACGAAGAGGAAAGGGTAACCGTAAATAGGATGATACCCAACATCCTGTTTGTCGATCGTGAAGCGGCGCTCCACATTCGAAGCGCGCTGAATACAATTCGATCGTCACAGCGATCGTGACTGGACAAGCCGTTCTTTTTAATCTAGACACTTACTCTTCCTTTTTTTCTTTGACTCTCACCTACGAACTCTACGCGAACTCAAACGCGTGCCTTCTCCATTGCCAATGAGATCAACCACGCGACTCGATCTTGCGCGCCGAGTCGTGACGAGAACTATGCAAATGAGATCCATTAGGTCATTCACCAGCACGGAACGACAGACGCTGCTAACAAAGACTAAGCAACCCTACTAACAATAAGTACCCTTGCTTTCGATCGAACCTGCTTCTCTCTCTGCATTCAATATCATCCGACAAAATTTCGTTATAAACAATTACAATTTTGGGAATAGCTCTGACGGTACATTGTAGTGCTCATAAAATCGTTTATACATTATTTCACTCTTTTCCAATATCAGCTTACCGTTTCGAAGATGAATCACGCGAAAAAGACAATCGACCTTTCTTTAAGGGGTGACTTCACCCCTTCGAACCATTCTTGGGTCCCAACAGAAAGTTTTTCACAAAGTTTCAGAAACTTTCCGAATTTCTCACTTCCCGAACGCGGATAACGGCATCATTCGCAGTCAGTTTCCCAATTTGCATTCTCATCGAAATCACATCAACATTCCTCGCACTCTCCAGAGATCTGACTCTCGACTTCCAATTAAATCCTTCTGCTCCCACTCGGGGAAACGATATCCGTTTATCCACTGAGCGACGATAAATCTGTCGACGGCGATTCATTTTCAAGGAAAACGTTTGTTCGACAGCCCAGGCGCGCGACGATAGTTGCGTGCCACTCGCGCCACTCACCAGCGCAGTCATTCTTCTGTAACACGTGTAATTGTACGTGCGAGTCGGCGCGAGTTGCGCGCGCGAACACGTGCGCCCGTTCACACGGACCCAGCTTGGGTGTACGGTTCTACCTTTTCTCCTCTTCTCGGCCCACGGGTTTCTTTACTCTTTCTGTCTCTGCACGCCGTGGACACCGGGCTCTACAGTGTTGTGTAGGGCCCTATAGTCCGTCCGGGCAGATCACTAAGGTGAACAAACTCCCATCGGCTCGCCACCGCCACCGAAGACAACTCCACACTCCTTCCCCTACGCTCTGCTGGCGCACGGCCTCACCTCTTCCTCACTAGCTCGTGGACGGACGAGAGTGAGCGCGCTCGATGACCGACTGCGATTCGCTGGAATGCCAAGGATCGCTAGGGAGGATCGCGTGTCTCACTACGACACGCGTGCGCGATCCTCTTACGTCACGGCGGAAACTGGCTCTTCCTCCAAGAGGTTTCAGGCTCTCCGGTTGACGGTGGTATCTGCGATTGCAACGTCGTCCCTGGCTTCACAGCTTTGTTTCGTTGGAATCTGCACGGCCGTGTTTCGGGAGTGAGTTCAAATTTAATTCGATTAGGGATTTTAAGGAATTAAAATGGATTTTCACTGTAGATTTTTAGTTTGACAGTTGTTAATAATCCATGCCACGCGTGTGCCGTGAAGGATGAATATTTCGAGGGAGAAATAACTTGGTTAATATTTTTTTCAAACTTGTGATTAGAATTCAAGCGATTGTCATTTTATCTACACTTCTGTACCGGTACTTGCGTCATTAGAAATTTGATTAGGGCGCGGAAATTGTATCCTTCGCTTAATTTAGGTTTTTAGCTCGCTATAAGTTACCCAAGTGCTCGAACTTCCGCGAGCGGGATGTAGATCGAGGAAGTGAAGAAGGAGCACAAGAAATCGTGTTTACGTTTCTCGGCATGGACGATCGCAGAGAACGACACGGAGCAAAAAGTTTTACTCGACCATTACTAAAAGTAGTCCCAATCGGGAATGAGATCATTGTAGAGTCTCTTCGCGCGATGTCAACGCCGTCGCGGACAGTTGACTCCGTGGAATGAAGTCGCATCGATTCTGCAATTTCTCGGGCTCGTCCACTTTGTGGCAAGTCTCGTTCGATACACTCCACGATAGCTCCATGCTCTTCTCTTATATTCCTTCCTTCCATCCGGGTCCACGGTAAAATCATTTCCAAAAAACTCCTAAACCAATTCGAAATCATTCGTCTCTTATACGTACTCAAAAATCAGTCTGGTTACCTCGCAAAAATGTCAAACGCGGACTAATTACTTTCATTATCCACGATTCATGAACATAGCGGAATAACTTGTCCCAAGATATCCTCACGCACATATTCTATCGAAAAAAATTAATTTGGAATGAATTCTCAAGCTAACAAATTGTCGCGCACCTTCGAATGAGCCCGGTTACTCGAGCACAATGTAATTTCAATGAGCGCGACGCCCTTGACTCTCGTCTCGCATCCTCCGCGACAACGTTACAGGCTCAGATTAAAAGACGTCCTCTCGGAAGAGGCGAGCGGGTAGGAGCCATTAAATCGCATCGAATGAGTCACGACAAGACGGGGCCTTAACTGCGGGCACTGGGTGGCGACTAGCCCTCTCGCAGTCGAATGTTAACTCGACCAAGACGCAAATTACAGTCTAGCGGGCCATTACAACCCCGCGGCAACCACCATCGCCGTCCACGCTCGTCCTCTTCGTCTTCGTAGTCACCGTCTCGTCTACCACCACCCCTTCGTCTCATTCTCTCCTCCAGCAGTTTCTCCTTACTCCACCGACGCCCTCTTCGACACGAAAGGCATTCCGGTTCGCGGTTAAGACGAATAAGCGAGCTGCCGTGTTATCCTCCCGTTTAAGCTTTCACGTGATCAGACCCAATTTGTAAAGGAAAGCGCACCAAGCCCCGTACGAGGCCAGGGGCGAGTAAATCGCGAGGAAGTAAGTGTGAAAGGTTCCACGAAAGCCAAAACCACGAAGCTACGACGAGCCAAAATGGAGAGGCGGCAGCCTCGATTTTTTCGGTGCGCCCTCGATCGATCTTCGGTTTCCTGGAATCTTGTAATCGCTTCCGCAATTGGCCCGTGGATTTCTTTGTGAGAATGCGAGCTCGTTTGGGACAGGATACGAGCATTCGATTGATTCGATTGGCCACGATTATTGCGGCATTGTGAGTGGCCTGGTTGGAGCGTGCGCGCGCGTACACGCACGCCCGGAAATGAAACGGGACGGGAAGCGGGACGGATGATCGAGACGGTGTTAAACTGGCCGATATTCTCCGTCATTAGAGAAGCCGTTGAGCCAGGAGGCGAAGTCGGGTGCCTGGTAACCACCGATCCAACTGATGATCATGAAGATTAATCTTGGTTCACCGCAAGACGCCAACGTTGGTATTCCTTTTCATGTTTCATTCCATCGTTGGCCCCGGCGTCAATCTTCGTCGTGCCTCGTCCCTGCTCCTTCTTGTCGTTCTCCCCCCCCCTCTCTCTCTCTCTCTTTCATTCTCCTCTTCTCTCTGTACCATGTATTTCCAGCTGTGAGCTTTCTCACGACTGCACGCACCTATGCACGCGCACGTGCTCAAACCCCGGTTACTCTTTCCAACCCTCCTCCCTTCTTCTCCTTCGTCACCCGCGCGTTCTCCTCTTCGTCTCCTTTCTCTCACTGGTCCTTACTTCTTCTTCATCTTCTCCTTCCGTCGCTTCTTCTTCTTCTCGATCGATCGATCTCTTTCTCCCTTGGGCCTTCTGTCCGAGTCCACTTCCGCGTTCCTCGTATCTACCAATCGCCTCTGCTTTCGTCGAATACGTCCGAGTAATGGCCCATTCGCGATGCCTCCGAGGGACGTTCCTCCTTTCGTCAACGATGCGTGCCCAGGACAAATGTGTTTTTCCCGCGCGCGCGCCCGGCACCAATCTGCTCGAACGAGCTGACGATAATCGACAGGCGTTTATCGACTCGC
The DNA here is from genome assembly GCA_944319695.1 of Tiphia femorata. Classification (NCBI taxonomy): domain Eukaryota; kingdom Metazoa; phylum Arthropoda; class Insecta; order Hymenoptera; family Tiphiidae; genus Tiphia; species Tiphia femorata. Next base: position 5,739,266 of record OX090904.1, read on the forward strand.
AAACCGAGAATGTGTTTGTCTAATTGCAATTCCACGCCTCAGTAGTGAGACGAAATTGTGAAAAGGCGCGAGCTTATGGTTAATTGTGAGAAATTCTCGATTATACCCGTTTCTAATTTTCTGAAAAGGGACGTCTAATAAGTATTCTGTAGTAGGAGGTTCCCTCGATGGCAATAATATGCATTTAAAAATCACTAGAATGCGCAATGTTGCTAACAACAGGGTGGTTGGCTCGGACTTGTATCTATGTAATATAAATAAGCGTGCTTAATTTACGTCCGTACTCTAAACCTTGCATCTTCTATTTTTCTCCTTTTTTCGTTTGATTTTTCTTGAACCGTTATTCCTCTTACTTTTACCACTACAGGGTGTGTTTCATTTCATAAATAAATAAATAAATAAAATGAAATGCAACCTATATTCGTAATACTATAGAAGTTTCCATTGGTCACAATTGTCTTCGATCATTTGCTTGCCACTTCACGACTTCGTCCCGCTACTCAATGAGAGAATTCAATGTCGAGCTTACCTTCTCGACTCGTCGCGCTCCATTCTCCATTTCTCTTCTTCGAGATGCGGGTATCTTGGGCCACGAGGAAGGACGTGGTAGCGCGAACTTTTGGAAGCCAAATTCTTAACGCTCCTCGTCACGCTTCCGCACTTTCTCTCGCATTTCGTCGCTCTCCTTGGTCCTTAACTTCTACGGTGCTTCGGCGAGAGCAAACTCGTTCGACCAACTTCTTTTCTCCGTCTCGTTCTTTGAAACAATGCGCCTATTCACGAAACACTTTTACGCGCGTCCCATGGTACCTACGAGAAGGCGTCCCGACGCTCCTTCGTTTCTCTCACCTAGGCACTATGAACTCGCGGGCTAAGAAGGCAAGGAAGATAAATCACTCGCGTTAGCGGCATGAGCGGGCTTCTCACCAAGCGCGGCGCCGCTAACGGTAAACCCACAAATTAAGTCGCTCCGTGCTCTTCGTCGGCGTGAGACCGCGAGGCATTAACACCACCACGGTGATAGCTAAAAGAGCCGCTTATTAATATTGTAGTAATGAATTTACGCGTATACTCGTATTTTAATAAGTAGGCACTCGTCCCTTTTCCACGAGATCAAAGCACGGTAAGAAAGATTTTCCTAATCTTCAGGTCTGTTTCAAACTCAAACTATAAGCGTGACTATTACGCGCAAGAGAGAACTCCACATTTGTAAAAGTATAATACCATACTTCATTAATGCGTTAAGATTGTCCGAACAAGCTCAAGCTGGGAACACAAGCCAAACTAAACCATCACTATGAATTCTCCGGTTACTCCTAATTCAACGAAAGAATCCTACACCCTCCAGTTATTCCCAAAACAACTAATCTTGCTACGACAATCGCGTCGTTTCAGTCACATTCAACCTACTACGAAGAATCGTAGATATCGGAGGGGAGCACGCAACGATATTAACGTAGAAACCGAGAGACCTCACCCTCGACCGCGAGGACGAGAGTCAGCCGTGGAATGAAGGAGACAATAGTCAGTCCCCTTGCGATACTCCCCAATTTTCCAAGGGCGAATTCTCCTCGCCCTTCTGGCCTTCATCGGAACGCGGCGAAGTCTGGCAGCGACGGCACCGAAGCGATGCGACGCCTGGAAGGAGGAATAATTTCCAAATGAAAGGGGAGTGAAGAAGAGAGAGATAGAGACTGAGAAAGGAAGAGAGAGAGAGAGAGAGAGAGAGAGAGAGAGAGAGAGTGCTTGACTGGTGCATTAATTTATGGACATCGCGTGACGCGTAGGCCCTGGGACCACCGATGGGCACGGACCGGACAAAAGTATCGCACAACGTGCCTCTCGGCGAGGAATATTTAATTATTCGCGCGTTCCCTCCCTGCCCTCCTAACAATCTCATCTTCCTTTAATCCTCTTGCTCTATCCAGTTTGTCTCTTTTTCCTTTGCCATCGACCGCCCGCGGATATCCTACGTCTCGCGAGACCGGATCTAATATCAGCGTCAAAGGACCAAGCGGAACTTGAAGAGGTAGTGTGCGGTGCTCCGTGGAGAAGGAGGAGAATGAAGAGGATGTTTATGCGTGCCGATGCTGCGGTGCCGGTGCCGCGGCTGACGCCGAAGCCTGACGGAGTCGATAAAACCGCCTGGCACGAAGGGAAGACGCCGTTGCGGGGGATACTGTTAATGATAATACGTCGGAAATGTTATGCCTCGTGGAGAGAAGAGAGGAGAGACTGGCTAATCCTCTCTTTCTCTCTCTCTCTCTTTCATTCTGCCTTCTTATCTGCATCCCTGGCTCAATAAGAACGCTAGTATCCCCCTCCAGATTATTAACGATAATGCGGAACTTGACGGACAGCTTTGCGGAATGTTTGGGCGCGGGGGATTTTCTTTTTTTCTTTTTTCCTTTTTTGTTGCACGTGTACGCGTGACAGAAGGGAGTGATACGAGACAGGCAATCTGCCTTCTGCGTTCCATAAGAGCACGTCTTATTTCCGTGAGACTCTAACGATGGCTGCGTGACTCGCACCGATGCCGGTAGTCGAAGACGCGACGGGCAAGCTGCTTCCGTTCATGACGCGGAACTGAAGATCTACGATTATCTCTTGGGAATGTTTCAATTGAAGGCCCAGTGGAGAATTGTGCCGGTGATTGTGATAGTGGTCTAAGTAAATAATTTCGAAAAATTGATTTTTCTAGTTACGTAGCATTATTGTCATCTGTACGATTGAAATACGGAACGATTTGTGAACCAAACTTTTCTGACTTAGACCACTTTCACAATCACCGGCACAATTGATGCGTGTTAGTAGTTTTGTGATCGGAGGACGACGCATATAAAGGAAATATTCGTTTTATGAGAACTGCGGCACGATATTATAATTGCTTTAAAGGATCCTCTTATTGGATGATAGGTTACGATTTGTTTATTTGAAAAATGAATTTTATTGATTTAGAGTAATCTCGTAATCTGCCGCTGCCGCGTGGTATCTACACGATGCTACATTATGAAATGCTGAAGTGTACAGTGAATTCGAAAAACAAATTCATAAAACGAAAAGACGATGATTTATGTGTACCCAGCCTGTGCTGATTTTCCACTGAGCCTGTCAATTACGAGGCAGACAATTTGAAAGTCGGATGGACGAATGCACTCGACCAGGTGGAAGGAACACGGCTCAATCTGACTCGCTGGTGGAGGAGCAAGTAAGGAAAAAGGAGAAATTTTAGCCTGCCACACCCTACATCCACAGGCATCGCTAACAAAACTTATGAATAATGGAGCGAGGCTGAAAAACACTAACGCAACCTACGCGAGCGAAAAACATTAACATGCAACATGAGATACACTTGTACGACGTCGGAAGCACTCTTCTGATATCCTAAGCCTCTAAGCCGAACGAAAGACAGCTGGTGAATCTCGTTTCTCGATTGCTCTCTCTTTCTCCGGTTTACCCGCCCCCTTCGTTCGATAGGAACATCGTGTTCTTGCGGAACCTTAATGATAATTCGTCGTTGATGTGCGCGCGGTTACCGGATAGAGGAGAGAGAGACTCGAGACAGGCATTAGCCTCGAGAAATTGACGTGGCTCGCGTACGACCGGCTCGCGTAACGTTTAGGATAATATATCATAAGTTTTTGAGCCGTGGAAGATGGAGCGCTCGCCGTCGGTGGAAGGACGAATAAATAGCAAAGTCGATGGAGCGGATAGAGTCCCGTAACGGCGTGCAAAACGGTCTCGCGAGACGTTAATGATAATGTGCCGGAAATATTCCTCGTGCCGACTCTAGTGGGGTTTGAAGGACGGACGAGTAGATTGCCTCCCCAGTAGGGAGTGACTCGCTTCGATAAGAACATCGGATTGCGCGCGCGTAGCTTTAATGATAATGCGCGTCCACCCTAGATGACTGCATACACGTGAAAAAGGAGGTGGAAGAGTGTTTCCGCGACTGACATAATTCGCACGAGCGTTTCCACCGGCGTGCGACTCGCTTTCGTGGAAGCAGTGTTTATTACGGAAACGAGAGCGCGACTGCTACACGAGCCCGGAGGAAAAATGATCAATGGAAAGTGAATGGAGAGAAATGATGGTTGACGGACACCACCGGTGTGTACACGGGATCGGCATGTTAATGAAGCTTGTTCTCCACGCGGAGAAGCGATAAGGAGGATCGAAATCGCCAACAGGGCGGAACGTCCACGAGGAAAAAGAGCCATTTACACACTCGTGTGGGACGACGAGGACTGGGCAAAACCTCGTGTTGCCTTCGTGCTCTCCCTAGCGCACCCTGTCTCTTCATCTCCCTGCGAAGCGTCGGAGCAATACGTCGCCTATACTTCCGGGAGCTCCGTAGCAGCAACGATAAAATATGAGGAGAGCGCGTACATCTCGTGTTTCACGACGCCTCATACTCCTAGCCGCGGACCCGCGAGCCAACAGTTTACTCGTTACCGCGGTCGCGCGCTCGCCCGTTCACGGTTGACCGACGCAGTCTCCCCGTCCATTCATAATTCAAGATGGAATGCCAATCCTTCGTACTTCGCGACTCTCGTCCGTGCCTTCGACTCCCGCGAGACGGGAAAAATAGAAGAGACAATAATTAGTGCAGACTCCTACGGCTGGGACGAGTAATTAAGGGAGGTGGATGATTTATCGTACGACCGACGTGATAAGCAAGCCGGAGAGCGTGTCTCTCGCGTGTCTCGTCGTTCTTCGAAGCGAGCTGTGTTCTTGTGTTTGCATAGGAACCCTAGGGCGAACCGTCGACGGTTTTCACCCGATGTGGTTAAAAAGTCTGGTGGAGTACCGGAGCGTCTACCACGATCCTTCTAGGTTCTCTTCTCGATGCTTCTTCGGAGCGTTTCAAGGCTTTCCGTTTGCTTATTCCATTCTTCACACGAAAAAAACGAACCTGGTCACCACTGACGAGCTCGATGTTGACACGAGCGAGACGGGTCTGGGTTCTGTTCCCTTCGACGGAGATGAAGCAGCAGCAAGATCGCCAGGGTCACCAGAACCTCGACTAGTTCTTCTACACCAACCACCTGGACAGTTCTGATAGATCGTTCCTTAAGGCGACCTGGCCACGTTCGTTCTACTCGTGCGGTCTCTTCTTCTGTAGATTGCGTGATAGTTTTTACGAGAACGCTCACTCTACGCATGCGAATGCCAAGTCGGCGTGGGGACGATCGATTTTAATGGTTGAAGTCGATTTGAAGTCGCCGTGTTTGGTAGTCGCTTCGAAGTGAAGTTGTCTACGATCTTGGCGAATAAGAATTTTCTTTCTTCGCTTTCTTCAGTCGCTTCGAGCTATCATCCGCAAGAACTATCTTCTTCAGGCTATCCTTCTTCGTCCTGGCATATCTCTTCTTGTCGCAACTTCGCGCGAGGACGCGCAACCTACGCTTTTAATTGGTCGTGCGAGCTCGCCGAGTGCAATGTAAATTTATCATTGTACCCCTGTCGCGTGTGGCGGCGCTCTTAGGGCTAGGTACGATGTAATCGGAAGATAGGGTTGAAAGTAGCGGTGGGGGTGAAAGGTGGCGGTTAAGCGAGTTTATTAACATCGCGCGGCCCACCGAGGCATTCATTAATCCTGAGTAGATGCTCGGTATCGTGGCAATTTTCGGAGAACGCTTCAACCAAAGTGTCGTCTCGTACGTGCCGTTTATCTCCTTCCTCGGATCATTCCACTTATCGTCTCGTTCATCGTGGTAGAAAATTCGTCCTGAGAATTTCTCTCCTTCTTCTTTCTCCAAACTTCAATATCGATTTCGTAATATTACCTTCGAGACACTAACCACGCCGAGCTGTGATAAGTTTACGATTTCACGAGCACGAAACGTTGGTAACGTGAACGCAGGTTGTCGTTCGCTCGGATACTAATAATGAAGGGCAAATGCGTATGAACGCTACACTCGTGAGCCAGAGCGTGCCTATTCCTCGCTCGTGCTCGCGCGTAAACGTGTGCACACGCGTTTATGCGCACACACGCCTCTAGGTCGTTTTAATCGATCGCGTATATCGAGCCGCGACGGCTACCTCTCGATTTACAGATGTAAATTGTGTCGGCGATAGCCCTAGTTGATAAAACCGGATCCCTGGGGTAGCGCGGGGGCAAAGAGCGGCGTGGCGAATTTAATGGAGAAAAATAATGCGAGTACTAGCTCCACTTTGAATCTCTTCTTTTCTCCTTTTAATTTTTATTTTTCGTTGGAGCTGTGGCAGAGAGTCGATCGCGTATCGCCACGCTCGTAAGTCAATCGAATAGAGTATATACGCGCGGAGTAAGCGATCCGGTCGTATTATTGCTACCAGCAGCAACAAGACGCCGCGAACTAATGACACAGACATAAAATTCAGACGTACGATAAATTCTCCCCTTCGGCATCCAATTGGGTTACACTTCTCTGGAATTAGTAAGAGATATCCACCGTTTAATTTCTTTCGCGCTACGCTCGCAGCGATAACGACGAGATCGAGCGCTCTACCGATAAGGATAACATCAAGATCGAAAAGATTCGCATTAGAACAGTTCGAGTTCGCGCGAATGTTCGGTTAATTTCGTTCTATCACCACGATCTGGAAACTACTGGCAACCAGGTAGCTCGTGCAATCTTGTCTCGCCTTTTGAGCTTCCTTTTGCTTCGCGAATTTGCTCCCGATCGTAGAGCCTCCATTTAACGAGACTCGTTTCAGGCACAACCGGCCTTAATATCGATATCTAATGACGTTGCTGGATTTCAGGGTACATCTTTTAACCGGCGCCTTGCTGCTGATCACCACTGGCATCGCGTACGGAAGCGATGAAGTCCACGAGTTCGAGACCGTCCACACCAGCAACGCTGCGATCCTGAATCGACTAGGTCTAGCACCTCTACAGATACCGGACGGTCACCACAAGAAGCGCCTGGCAGGGCCCGAGCCGCCAGGCTTGGGCGCCCAATCCAGGATTCATCAGCCGTACAGTCGTCGTCACGGGCATCGTGACAGCCACGTCTACATCGTCAAGCTACCAGCCAGTCCTCCATACTATACGATCACGAAGCCTCACAAATCCTCAAAGGACGACAACAAGGTAGTCAAATCCGGGGCCAATCTTCCCGTAGGTTTCCACTCGAACGGCAAACCCGCCAAGATCTACCACTGGAATTTACCGGTGGTGAAGAAGATTGGCGAGAAGAAGAGGATCCAGGCGCAAATGCGCATGGAACAGGCGAGAAAAAAGATGGAGGAGTCGAAGAAGCGCCAGCAACAGCAGCAGCAACATCAACAATTGGCGCAGGTGTCGGGTAAACCCGAGAAGACGATTCACTCGACGACCGATGTCGCGCTGAGATCACGCGGCACCGAGGACAAGCATCGTTATCCAGGTATCGAGCACAGGTTGTATCCTCATCAAAAGTCCTCCGTAGGCAAGCACGTGAGGAACAACGACAAGAGGCTCAGCTATCCGACTGGACCCGAGAAGAAAGTCGAGGCGATTAAGAAGGTAGGGACAAACGGATCGGCCAATAAAAACTACAGGCTCGACGACTCGAGCATGCACAGGATCCACTTGGCGAATGAACTGCACGGGCCTAGAAACACGGTGCAGAAGGTGAAGAAGCACCGGAAGAAGGCAGCCATGTCTTATTACGCGCCGATCGCCACCAAGGCAGGCTCAACCAGCATTCACAAGAACTTCCCAGGAAACGGCAAGCCCAAGGCCTTTTACGTAATGGAGAAGAGCCGCAAGCCCGTTTACTATCATCCTCTTCTGCCTTAATCCTGCAGTCGGGGGGCCGGCTGCGACGATGATGTGCTAAATCGTGTTACGTCTTTAAGTGGCTCGCGTGCGCTTGTTAAACCTAAGTAGATGTGCGCGCTGTTCTGGTTCTGCGTGATGGGTCGGACCTGTCGTTGGACATTGGCAATGACGGGAATGCGAGAGACGACGGAAGGTGTGATTGCGAGGGATGTTGAGCGAGAAAGTGGATGGGCGATAGTGTGCGCGTGTGGAGATGAAAGTGCGAGAGATGGAGAGAAAGGCAAAGAGAGAGAGAGAGAGGGAGAGAGTGCGAGAGAGGGGGAGAGAGAAAGAGTGCGCGAGTGGGACTGGAAAGTGTAGAGATTGCAACATCGTTCGCTCACGGTCGTCCCTTTTCAAGGTCACGCGTTAACCTGCAAGCCGTTCCAGTTCTGTTACAGTACACGGTCGCCTAGACGCGTTTAGATTAGTTTCGAAGGAAGCTTTCTTTGAAGAAGGAGGACGAGAATGCGGAAGGATGGGCACGAGAGGACAATAGGTGGAAGGACTTTAATTCAGATAGGTTTATAGGCCTGTACTCGATACCGCGTACGCACCGTCGAGCACACCGTGCTCGCTTACTAGGTCGGACCCAGAGTAGGTCACCCAGGGTATCTCTTCCTTCCATTTGCGAAGAGGTGCCGCGGCTGATCGCCTCCTTTCGTTAACTTAACGCTGTACAATATATTTTTCTAAGTCTAACGCGGACACTTCTTTGGGGTACGCGGCTCCGTGTGCCGTTGCACTCGATCGCGAGCGATCAATCCATCCCGAAATCGAATAGTTTGCTGGAACAACGAATTGAATCGAGAGTGAGAAGAACGTTTCGAGGATGGAAATTTGTCGGCTTACCGGACGGATTAATCGCACGCGATCATCTTCGATAACAAGACTGGACAATACACGGATTCTCCAGGCGAAATGCGCGCCGTGTTTCCTAGCTCGTGGTTAGCGCGATTTTTTACACCCTTTTTTACGATAGAATTTGCAGATGGCGCGAGGAGTTCCAAGGGGGGTAGCGAATAAGAGAAAGGTTTGCGGGAAAGGGTGCGATGCTGAGATTGTGCTAATGTGCGATGAGAACGGTGGGGAGGCCGGCGGCAAGCTTTTATATTCTTATATAATAAAGACGAAGAACATAGGGATACACTTTAGACGAAACTCGGCTCAAATGTAACGAGCTAATGGCATTCAATGTAGCGAATAAAAGTATTTATAGTACTTTGTAAAGAGCCCGTGTGCTAATCTTATCGTCGTTGATCGCCGACCACCGCGGGCTGAGTTATGCGCCGCTAGGGCACCGATTACACGAGGACGTTCGCACGTTCTCGATTCGCATCGGTGGGCGGCTGGTAATCGTGTCTCGCGATCTACCGGCAAGATCGAGATCGAGAAGCGATAAAGAAACCGGCGGGTCCTATCGAGAGCTCTTCTGGTCCGGTCGCCACGCCGCGGGCCCCATCTCGTCGCGGGGTAATTAAGTTATGGGACTAATGTTGGGCTTCGTTTATTTATTGCTGAGCGCGTGCTGCCTCCGGCGAGAGTAGCTAGGTACCAACCATGACGAGAGAATTCTCGTCGAGTGCATGCGCCAGAAGCAACTATGAATTTTTGGTGTATTCCGGCGAGTGCTCGACGCGCAAGAGAGTGTTACACGGTCGAGTGAGAACCCCTGGTAACCCGTTACACCACGTTTACGATAATATCTGCAACCACCAGCCAGCTCGTCCGCTCGCCTCCCGGGCAGCATTTTTCGGTAATTGACCGTATAAATTCGAAATGGTAAAGAAGGACGGGTTCGTTCGTCTGAAACGGGCCGAACGTGCGGCTGTGACCTTTCGTACTTTTATATCCATTTCGCGAGGAAGTAAGGGCATCGATGCATCTTGGCTGAACGAGTAAGACTTTACGAGGACATTTTTACGAAGAGCGTGCTAAGGTTGATGGAACATCCTAGGGTCGTTCTGCATTTTCGTTGGATCTAGTTAACGCTAGCTTCTCGAACATTCTTCGTAGATGGCTCGGAGGCGGACCATGTCACGAAAGAATTAGCGGTAATTGGCGTTGGATGCTGTGAGAAAATTCCACTGCGTCGACCAAGCTGAAAAAGAAAGGGGAGGGAACCGTACTCAAATGTTTCACGAGCACGTGAAATCCTCGAAACTGTATTCTCGTCGAGCACCCCTGTAATCTGAACTAACTCCATGGGGCGTTCGCCAGACAGGATACAGGTACCGAAACAAACTCGTGTCCCAAGTCAATATTTGTGTTACGTGAGGTACTATGAAACTCGCTGGGCACGTATCCCTTCAAGCGTCACCTTCGGCGGGACGAAAGGCGGAGGCGTGGAAAATATGAAAAATTCTCGTCTCGCTTTTAGGCGTCGAAGGAGGTGAAAAAAGAGGAGAGATGGAAAGAGAGAGAAAGAGGGAGACGTGAAAACAGGTACTCGAGCGAACGAGAAATAATCCTTTATGTCCTTCACGATCGCATTTCTCTCGTATTCACAGGAGGGACGAGCCAACAAGGGTATAGAAGAAGACTGTAGGTAAAAAGTAGGAAAAATAAAAGATCTCCGAGGAAGTACGCGCCAACCCGCTCCTAGCGAGCCGCAAGTAAATACAATGCATGTGGAAACGTCGATAAATCTGTCAATAAATATGTATATGCGACTGCACGTTACATGTACAATAAGCACGCGCGCTCCTTTCACGATTTCGGAGAAGCATTTCAACGTGCGTGTGCACGGCTCAACAATAATAAAATACTATCGGCTTGGCGCGCCACCTCCGACCCCAAACTCCCCGCGCAAAATAATAAGCAATAAAATCTTACGGTCGGTTAGAGAGTCGTCGAAGATTCGCTTGAGCAAATGGTCCTCAACCGGTTTCGTAATTCGCCGCGCTCGCTACGATCTTTCCGACGATCGTTTCGCTGGTGGTTACAAAAAACAAAAAATTGTATAAAACTCATCCTCCTTTCTGGTCGTCACCACTCTCTCGGAAGCTACTTACGAACTACCACGATTCACCTCCGCATACAGATCGGCTCCGCATTGCCAACTCAAAACAATAATAATAATAATAATAATAATAATAATAGTAACGCTAATTATATCAATATTAGTCCGCGCTCGATCGCGAGAACTAAAGAAAAATGGAAGCTCGATAATTTCCAACTGGTCCGCACTCTCGTCCAACACTCCATGGACCTCGTCCATCATTCATGGACACGTTGGGTAGCGCGCACGCGAAACGTCCCCTCCCATTAGGTTAACCGTCATCTTGGCGGACGTAGGGTGCCTTCGCAGTCGGAAGGAAGGATGCCTACCTTAATCGCATTACAGTTGCTCCCTATTACGCGGCACCTCGTTAACCATACCATTCGGTACGTATCCGGTAAGATCCGTAGGAAGTAATATAGTTCCTGGGAGCGCGCGCCGTGCCGTCACGCTCAGAGACGCAAATGACGAGGGACGTAGCCTGGCAGCGTCGATATCGCGAGGCACACGAGCTCGCAAATTACGCGCGTCTCCTTTGGCTCGCGACTGCAACATTAGTCGGTCCGATAGGCGCGACCTTGATTTCTCAACGTATTCATCGAACGGAACACGGCGGCGCGCGTCCACCGCGCAGGAGAGGAGGGTAACGGCGAACCCCGGAGTGCACGGCGCACCATCGACCGGCATTCCACGCGTGGTTGGCAGATGAGTCCAGCGACGGTCTTTCGAAGCATTGCGACGTTTCACCCAGGATCCGAAGAGTCTTCGAGAGTTCGTCATCCCCGGGGTCACTGTAACCCTCGGCGAGTTGGCCGACAATCGAAGCAGCCAACGGTGCCGATGCCAGTGGGGATATTAGCGTAACTAGGCCGTAGCGTATTTGGTAAGATCGAGAGAAGCCCAAGGATGGACTTCAGTAGTAGTTATTGCCCTCCTCGTACTCCGGATATCGAATCGGCTGATGCAGCGAGGTAGAGCCGTCGGGTCTGAGGAGATATAGACTGGTGGGCCTGCCGTTGAAGACGTAAGGTCCCTTGTCGAGGCTATTAACGAGATCGTCCGGCCTCTTTGTCGGCTTGGCGCTCGCCGACCATTGGTAGATCGAGGTGGGCTTGCCATTACTGACGAAGTCCGCCGAGAGATTGTCCAGATTTGTGATCGGGCTGTCGGTGGGTCTCTTTGCGGGCTTCTTTTGCCATTGGTAGACGGACGTGGGCTTGCCATTGCTTACGAAGTCTATCGGTAGCTTGATGAACGGATTCACCGGGCGATGGTATACCGGCTGATGCTTCACGGGCCTCATCGGCCCGAACTGCGGCACGAGGCCAGCTGTCGAGTAAGTGGGAGGCTGAGAGATGTATCCTAGACCTGGCACGAACATATACGGAGTGGGCGGAAGCCTTATGTAGAAGATGTTGCTCTCCTGATACCTCTTAAGACCGTTGGAGGTTCTCTGCTCGGGATTCGAATCGTAATCGTCCTCGTAACCGTTGTTGTAAGAGGGTATTTTGGGATAGTGTTGAATGTGAGGCACGAAGGGATAGTTGACAAAGATAGCCTTGTGCCTTCTACCCTTCTTGACAACCTTTTCTTTAGAATCGACTTGGCTCTTCGTCGAACCGATACCATCCGAGCTATCGTCCGATCGAACGTCCATAGTCGTTACCGTCGAGGAAACTCTCGAATTTTTCTCGTTAGTGGAAGCCCTCTCGATCTGCTTCCGCGGCGGCCTCGCCCTCCCCTGCTCATCCCGCGCTACTGTGCCAGCTTCCGTTGAAGTTGAGAGTGCACCCTCGGCTCGTTCTCCTAATCGGTTGTCCAGGCCACCTTTGTGCGGCGCCGCCGCTATGCACGCTACTAGAGTAACTAAGAGGACCAATGACGTCATCCTGGTGCCTGAAAGCAGAAAGGAAACGCTAAAGGTTACTGGCACTGCACGCGAACCTTCTCGCGGGGATTGGACACGCGCTCGAGGACGATCATCGTGAATGGGGAGATAAGATCGCCGAGAATGACTCGGTTAAAATAGAGATCTTGGCGTAAGGAAGTACCGGCACTTTTCTAGGATACACTCAAGGGTGCCTTCTAATAACATCCTTCGAGTTTCGTAAGACTGAGACGTTAGCCGCGAATATGATGTACGAGCGCATTACGTAAAGCGATTCTCTCTCACTCTTTACTCGGTAATGTTGAGAAGAAGAGGATAAGCCGTGGCTGGCAAAAAGATCGACACGGTGCCGAGCCCATGCGCGTGTTCGCTATCATTAAGCCAGGGTGAGTATGTAATCTGCAAACGAGCCAAAACAAATGGATCGCGCGGGAGCTGTCTCTAAAGACGAAGAGGAGGACGTGGACGAGCCCGAAGGATAAGCTCGTTTCCGCAGGATCTCGTGTATTCGACACTGGCTGTACACGGTCTTCCGCTCTTAGTACGAATCCGTCCAGTATCGATTTAGCCCTTTGACTGCGAACAGCGCCTATAGGCGCTCAACAAGAGTCGCTCTCTGTACTCAAACTTGATAAAATAAATAAAAGAAACTAATTTGGGCGCCGCATCTTTTGATCGTAAGCGAACCGCGTATCGTGTCTGATGTTCGATCACCCACTGTCTAGGCTGTTATAGCTAATTCACTATACAATAGCTTCGTTTAATTTCTGAATACTGAACGGTCAAAGGATTAATGCAAACTAGACGAAGCTAGGTTAGAGATTTCTTCGGTGAATTCGAGTGGATCTGCTGTGGCATCCTTGGAAACGCCTCGAAGCGCAATCGAAAGTGGGTTCGAGAGATGTGACCCTGTGTCGCTGAATTGCTCCTGCCTCGTTGCAGGCAGGATGTCGAATAAATCACGTCCGAGAGCGGCGACGGCGGAATAACGCGACACGGGGTGAGTGAGTGTCGTTGACGCGTGGAAGAGGGAAGGAAGGAAATAAAGGAGTAAGGAGAAGATGCACGGCGACAAACCCGAGCGGCAGTTAGCCACTCCGCTACTTTTAGCTCCCCCAGCCCTTCTGTTTTCCTACTTGCGGCGAGCGAGAGAAAGAGCGCGAGCGGCACCGAGCGGAGATACGAGCAACAAGAACGGTAATTGAAAGCGGGTTATAAAATCGTCGAGTCACGCATTCCTACCGCGAGCTTCCCTCGACTTCGCGTTCACCTGGACCTTGCAGAAGGTCGCGTGTTACCATGAATGGGACTGTGGCTCGGTAGAAGAAAGAAGAGACCCAAAGAAGAGCCTCTCGCGCGTAATCAATTTCGTTCTAGAATAATTGTCGATCAACCTTGTGTCGCGAATTGAGTTCAGCGGTTGATGGAGGACCCAGCCTGTTCTTACACTCGGGAAGAAACACAATTCGCATCGGTAGCTGGCTTGGCTCTTGGTTCGCTTCTGCTTTTTTCCCAGCCTAGGGATAATTGGTCGGGATGCTTCTGGGCACCATGGCACTTGCCATTCCACGATCTTTCATTCTACGGTACGTTGAAGCACGTGCTACCCTGAATCATATCGATTCTCCTCCGCGTCCTGATCCGATTTACCGGCCGCGTGGAGCTGACTGGCCGTTTTAATGGATCGTTGCGTGTCGTCTCGCGCTGAACACACCGAGCGATATCAGTCACGTAAATCACTCTCATCCACTTGGGAGCTGTTAGAATGATCGAAGGTGGCGATGGTGTGCGATCCGATCGGCCGATCCGCCAGACGAGATTGATTAATCCGTGAGAGGGGGTCGGTTAATCGTGCCCGGATAAATGGCAATGATCCTTCAGGATCTATGGCATCTTCTCTCGCGCGGCCAAGTGGTTAGAGTCGATGAGGAATGGCGGTGGATGAAGGCTTATCTCTCGTCCGCGCGCTCCTTCGTTTTCTCGTTCGGTTCCTCGGAGAGTGAGTTGCGCGTAAATTCGCCATAATTGAAATAGCCGTGATTGCAATCGGACGCAACATCGATGCGGCTTATAACTTCATTTGAGGATGCTCGCCCGATTAGTCGATCGTGGAAACGATCCCTGAGAATTTACGATATTAGGCTCATCGTTGAAGCCGACTTGAGCCGTTATCGGGTCCTATAGTGCGATTTTTATTGGTTTTCTTTTCTTCCGTTCTGTTTTGTTCTTGTTTTGTAATAGAAGTAGTTTGCGTCAAATTTATCATTTTTGATGTTTCGATAATAATTCTTGATTTCCAGTAACGTAGCAGCATGCGCGTAACTTCGATATGAATGTAGAATGAGATTTATGGACTCGGTAAGTGTACTCGTCAAATATTTGATGGAAAGATTGATATGTTTCGCGAATTTATCTACCGATCGACACGCGCCACGTTCTGCAAAGTTGGAAATTTATTTTGCTTTCTCTGCCGATTTAATTTAAATCCATTTCCGGAGGATTATCTCGTTGCAACCTGGCATCGACTAATCGTGTAATTACTTATCTGAATATCTTGAAGGTATCAATTAGTATATCTAAGCTCATTAGTCTGTCATTATCTTGTTACATTTAGAACAGTTAGAATGGCACGAGCGGCGCGCGTCGTGAGTTTCCTGGACGTTCGAATGCGACGGGTAAGCGGATATAAACAAAGTGTAACCATCCGCGGGTAAACAGATTTTTACAGAAACCTATCTTACCAGCCCCGACAACGAATCTCTTCCCTTGACAGCTGCGGATACGTCAGATATTCCGGGCGGCGAAAATTCGCGGCAATGGGAAGCCTTTCAAAAACAAATATGTTACAAAATTACTTTTACAAGATCTTTTACAAGATTTGTTTACAGAATCCTGTAGAAAATCTTCTACAAAAGCTTTTCCAAACAAATTCTCTCTTTCATTCTCCGTTTTTACGCTCTAGATTTTTTTCATCGCAGGTGTTTCGTCGAATGTCGTCATCTCGTCGTCCTCGTGGTTCATCAACATGACGCAGAGTCGTAGACCGTTATCTTCCCCGAAACAAAGCACCGGTGGAAGCGAACACGTGTCCTGGCAGACCATTTGTCGCAATGCACGCACCTTGAGCACCAAAGACGAGAGGTGTGACTCGCTGAGAGAATGTGTGCACATTCGGCATGCGTTGAAGAAGAACGGGTCGCGTTTGTGCATCGCGTGTCTCGAGCAATCCGTTCACTCATCCACTGTCGGACAAGCAAAATGTTCCTCCTGTTCATACCACCGTGTGTCTTTCACAAGCTTGTCATCCGCAAAGCAAACCCATAATCACAGGATCTCGAGCGGATATGATCGATAAGGAGTAGAGAAGCCTGGTGGAAATTGATGGAGGAGCTTCACGATCTACTATCAATTTTAATTCACCAATCATTCTTCTCTCCCAAGTGGCACCACTACACCAGTATTGAGAGCGCCCGAAGGATCCACGACATTTTCATTAAAGTTTAAGATTCCCAGTTCTCCGGATACCCCGTTTCCTGTTTTGTGTTTCGTCCGATGTATCAGGCTTCTCTTATTGTCAATCTTATTGCCATGTTTCGTTTCACTCGTTGCCTGTCAATTGCACAGTCGGCATTTAATAATTCGAATCGGGAATAACAATCAATAAGGACGTGCGGCTCGTTCTACTTCAATGGTTCTAAACCGGTGTTTTTTTCGGAATACTAGGGTCTTTGTTACAAGTACTTATTACGCGGCTTATACACTTTTAGTGGAAGGTGCAATGTTGTTTATTTTTATTAACTTTATGAGAGACTGGTGTTACGAAAAGTTTCTTACGTGAAAATGTTCTTTTTCTAATAAAAAATCGATTCAAAAAACAAGAAGATAGTTCGCCCTCGCAAAAAATGTAAAAACTCAGTTTTTCCAATGTGACGAGGTGATCGTTCGGAACGTCGCATTGTTTGTTATACTTTATGGCGAATGTTTGATAAAAGAAGCAGCACGCGACCTTCTTTCTCCTGTCCGAGGAACAGTTTCTAATTTATCCTTTATTTTCTCCAAAAGCATTTGGTCACCGTATTTAGCACGAAGGTGTTCCATCACTTTGAAGAGACATTAACGAGCGCTGCTATTGCCGTTTCGATTTCTCTCAAATCCTGCGAGAAGCTCCAGACACGGGGAGAGGCTGCAATCAGCCATTGCATTTCTTTTATACGTGGCGTTCAATCTGTACCACGGAATAGAAGGTCGACACTCGTCAGCAGGAGAGAGTGGACGATGGAAGTAAAAGCATGGCGCCGGCAAGTGGCCCATTGTTGACCCGAATAATCGCATGTTAATCGCGCGCCTACACCGTTTCAAGCGGAAACCAGGCCGTTTTTTTCCCCTCTTTTTTCTTTCTTCTTCTCTTTTCTCGAAACAAGCCCGCGACAAAGGTGAAACGTGCACGTCGCGCGCGTCCGGTGAAAATCGAGGAGGAGACGCGCCCGTTCTTCCTAGTTCTTAACACCCGCTACGTGACGCGAAGCTTATTGTGCGCTAGGGACACGCGAAGAAAGGAAGAAACGTTTCTCCTTTCTCCGAGACTTTTTTCCACGTCGCGCCTTCGACGAGATCGCGGAGAGATCGGAAACAAGTGGTTGTTAATCTACGAAGAAATAAAAGTGACAAGATTTAAAGAAGGATCTTCGTTCGCCGTTCCATTGTTTCCCTCGGCAATTAACGCGACGAGGCATTCGTCTTCTCGTCTACCGTTCGGCTTCCTCTTTTACCGGCAGTGAGCCCGTCTTCCCTTCCGCCGCGGGCTGCGGCAGCTCGTGTGAAAACGCACCGGATTGCAGAGCCACCAATCCTGTTCCTATTCGCTCATGCTTCTCTAATCAGCCAATTTTACGCTGCTGGTTTCTGTACGGTACACCCGTGAGGACTCACGACGGCTCTATGTGTACGCGTATGCTTCGAAACGCTCGTAAACGCTCGATGATAAATGGACGTGTTGTTCTTACCCTCATCTCCCAGTTTAATGTGAAAGTCCGTCAAAGGTGTAACTCGAATGTTTAAGGAGGATGTGATGATTGAAATTTGTAGATTGTTAATAGTCGTGAAATGTTCGGGCCAGAGTAGAAAAATTACAGGGCGAAATGGGTGTAAGGGCTGGACGAGAAGTATTTTTATGTCTAAAATTCGAGTTAAAATTTCAGTTCAGTATTGCATTTTTATTTGCCAACCAAGTCTGTACGTTCGGAATTGCTCGATTGCTTTCGATTCTTCAAGAGTATAAGTTCTCATCATCCGATTTAGCATCGTCCGGTGAATTGGTTTTTCAAACTGAATTCAAACCTTCCTGACAAGCAAATACAACCCATTATGCATTATTCTAGAACTCTTTCGAGCTGCATTTAACAAGAGCAACAGAAGGAAATACACGTAACAAACTCACAACGCCCTTTTTTTCTTAATCGTCGGCGTATTTCAAAATTATTCCTAAAATCCCGTTAATGTTCCACAACCGGCCGAAACACTTCTCGCAAAACTTCACTGACTCTTTTCTTTTCGTCTCATTGAATTCTCGTACGTCACTGACTTACGCTCGCGTTCAATGGATCAATCGATTTTCGAAAAATCTATACGCGCCGTTTGAACGACAGTGGCGCGATAGGGCGTCGCAACGCGCCGACGTCTTTCTACTGCACTCGTAATTACTGGCACAATGTACGCATACGGTGGGGACCATCGGACTACTCGAGGCTGCTCACAGGTGGTTCACCAAAGAAAGATCGCAATCGCGTGAGTCACGTCGTTCCGGCACGCTCTCGAGGTTCGCATCATTATCGCGCCGTACTCGCGGCCTCGAAGGACTTCACGTTTCAGGAAGGATCCTTCGACTAGCAGCAAAATCGATCCGATCGATGTAGCACAATGGAAAATGATCCGCAGGGATTTCTCGCGATCGTTAAAAGAACTCTTCACTCGTCGATCAATCGGCCCATTCTTTCTCATACTTTCTACCCCTTTTGTTCCGTCCTTCTTCACTCCGCACTTTCTTTAGCGTCTAGAAATTCTTAAATGGACGGATCTCACGTGGACAATCGTATCTTACGAGGCTCGTTTGTCCGAACAATCCTGCTTCTTTCCCTCTCTCTCTCTCTCTCCCTACTTCTTCATTCTCTTTTTCTTCAGTCGCCCACACGAGTCACTCTCGTCATTGACGATACTTTTTTTCTTCTTTTTTCCTCTTCACCACCCTCGACATTCCTCCATCTTTTTATCCACCGCGACTTTTATCCTCCTCGTCACAATGGGTAGAGGATTCGTACGTAACGGTCGTGGTGCAGAAAGAGAAGAAGGAAGATCGGTGATCGGAGTCGCGCGACGTATCACACCCATGGGGGGTCCACACGATTATGTAATTGGAATCGGCTGTCTCGTAAGACGATGCCGAGGGCTTTGTCCGAACTAATCGCGTTTAGCACGAAACGGCCACGCCAGACGTGTCCGTCGCCGACGCCCGCTTTTGTTCTCCAATCTTCAAGGTCCCTGAGGCTTCGCCAAATTTCAAGGTCAACGATCCGGCGACACATCCCGGTTCGCCCGGGCCCCGGGGTCGTCCCGCTTGGATTCGACGCGAATCAAGGATCTATTTTATTGAGTCCTTTTGGAAGGGAAACGAGAACGGTTTCTGGAGTAGGTATCGTCGATGCACGGGATATTTTTCATTTTGACGATCGTCCGCTCCGAGAAAAAATTCGCTTGAAATTTACCAAAACGATCTTCCACCTGAAGAAGCATTTAAAAGGCAGAATGAAAGAAGCACGCGCCGAGGTCAGATGAATTTCCGTCACCTCGAAATACTTTTTGCTTCAACGCGAATCAAAGATCGGTTTTATTGAATCCTTTTGTAAGAGAAACGAAAACAGTCCCTGGAGTAGATACCGTTGATGCACAGGACTCTTTTAATTTCGGCGGTCGTTCGCTCCGTGGAAAGATCCGCTTGAAATTTAGCAAGGCAATCCTTCCACCTAAGGAAGCATTAAAAATCAGAATGAAAGAAGCACGCGCCGTTGCGAGATAAATTCTCACCGGCTCAAAATACTTTTTGCATGCGAGGCCGTGCGAAGATATAGCGGACGACGAATTGAATCGCTTAATTGAATCGGCCCCCCGTGCTTCGACTTAATAGCTACAAGTGAAGCGACCTTACGGAAAAACGTGCAACTTAACGAGTCGATTAGCACAGTGTTACGGAAACCGGTGACTCAACGCGATGATTCTCGCTTGCACGGGAAAGGTTGCCGCGTATGGTGGTATCGTTGATCGTGATTGGGTCACTCGGTGGAAATTAACATTCATACAACTCTTAAAGCTTCCAACGATCGATGTAACATAGTAATATTCAACAGTGAGAAGCATCGAGGCGCATCATCGAGCACCATAAACAAAAACCGTTGCACTACACAGAAATAAAATCGGCAATGCACAACTATCCCCGTGGTAAATTCATTTGGACGTGGCTCGCAGGCGCGCTTGTATCGGAGACTTTAATGCGACAAGAGTACCACGAACGACAAAACCAGTAACCCAGAAACGAGAAACGATTCTCCTACCCGAACATTGCAAATAATTTCACCGTCGTTGGAGAAGGAACGAAAGAGCGTGTGGAGTATCGGAAAACACCCCGTGTCTTCGACCACTGGACCTAGATTAGATAAATTCTCTCTCGTCGCGTGGCACGATCTCTCCACGGCAAAGGACGAGGCGAGGATAATGATCGTCCAGAAATTACACGTTATCCACGTTCCACCAGTGACATCCATCAACCTAGATATCCGATGGATCGGCGGAGGCGATCGCGGATATCGTTCAAAGTGTAACATCGAGAGCGAGACTCGCCTTAAAAGGCGGAAAAGGAATCTTGGACGTGCGTTACCGAGGCACGTCGAGATATCGGAGATCGGGTCGTTCGATATCTGGGTTAATCGATCCCCTACCACCGTGACCTTCCACTTGACCACGAAGGCTCTCGAGCAATGTTCCAAGAAATGGGCGAAAATGCGAATTCATTATTTATCACGAGCCACAACCGTTCGTCTCTCGATTTCCTTCTGACTCCTCGAGCTTTTACGAGGGTGTCCGTCGATCGGATTTACTGTCTAGTGTCGGCGTGGACTCGACCGATTCCCGATTGCGATCGTCTACCAGGACCCACACAGCGAATAATCCGCGCGCGTGCTTTACGGTCTACCGCGTCCAACGTTTATTCTCGTCATACTGGTCTCCTCGAGGACTTTCGCTGCGCCTCCTTAGAAATCGGCGATCTAGAAAACTCAAGCGCGTCGAGTGGTTCCGTGGAATCGTAAAGCGGTGGATTTACACGGGGTTTCGATCGTTTCTCTGGCGACGTATCCTCGTTAGTCCTCGGCTTCTTCGTAGCTGCTCCTTCGGAGAGAAAAAGAACGATCCCTCGTGAAGTTCTGCTTAGGACGTGAGCGACGATGAGCTCGTTGGAATTGAACGAGGTGGGTCGATGAGAACTGGATGATAGATCGGACGAGAGGTCGCGGAGAATCCGGTGAGAAGATAGAAGTTCGCCTTCTGGCATGCGCGATTGCTCCGAAGAGAGCGAAGCCTTTATTCAAAGGGGCGCCAGTCATTTGTATTCGGAATGACTAGGAAGTGAAATCTTTGGAGCGCTCGGATGCGTTGGATTGTTAGGCCGAAGGCGTGCGAAAATCCACGCCTCACCGGTCCCTCATCGTTTCCAAGCGGCTCACGGACGATCGGCTTCGCAAATAGAAGCGAGCGTTTCCGACTCTCGATCGTGGCCGATAAGAAGGCGAGTTCGAGGGAGAGGCTTTCGAAACTCCTCGCTTACATTATCGGGCAACTCTGTGTGCCGATAAGAGCGCGCTTCGGTGGGTCGTGCAAGCCTCGTTAGCCTTTCTCGGTGACTGCTGTATACTCGTTTCACCGCCACTGAGAGGTTCAAACTTACGACCGTTTCCGTTAGCTTCGAAGACGAGAGCTTTTGTCGAGTGGGTCGCCTGAAAGATCGTCGTGACGCGTCGATTGACCGTCTAACGGAGCTGGAAATTGTTTTAACCCTTTCTGCTATTACGGCAAGTCCCACTCGTTGTATCGATGATGTGAGAAATGTGAAAACAGCGAGTCGACTCGTGGCGCCGCTTATTTGGCAAAGGTGAATACGACGAGTGTAGCTTTGGGCTAAATTTTGGACTATTTATAGGAACAACGAGTTTAATTGGTGATCATACATATTAGAATCATATATTAAACCCGTGCATTTAATCATTTTCTTCCTGAACCTTCTTCGAGTCTCATCCACAA
Source organism: Tiphia femorata (assembly GCA_944319695.1). Lineage (NCBI taxonomy): Eukaryota > Metazoa > Arthropoda > Insecta > Hymenoptera > Tiphiidae > Tiphia > Tiphia femorata. The sequence continues at coordinate 5,761,289 of OX090904.1, forward strand.
AATTGTTCCAAGTACCCTGAAGGTATTCGCGACGAAAATCCGTCGTGTTGCAATTATTTGCAGGCAAGTCACGTGGCCGTGGGCAGGTGTCGATCACCTAGTTTGGCAGACAAATTCTTCTCGCGGTTTCCCAGGCCGATACTAGAATAACGTTCGCGGGATTGGTCTTCGAATACCAACTAGTAGCGGATCGCGAGGATCGCGATCGCTGCGCGGATATAATTCAAATCACTTGATGGAAAGTCACGTGTAAACTTGGGTTCACCCTTTTCACTCTCTTCGTACTCCACCCTTCCTTTACTGCTCGCCTATCTTCTGTGACATGACAGACGAACGCAGTTATTGTTTTGATACAGACAAAAATCTTTTCGCGATTTTTCTTCCGTTTCTATTTTCATCACCAACGATTCATTTACTCTCAGTACCTCCTACTCTCTCTCTCTCTCTCTCTCTCTCTTTTTCTCCATCATCCATCGCGTCCCTCGTGTTCCGTGTTCTCGCTCCCTTACTTTAATACGAGGATAATTGGCGCGCGGATCTAATAGGCGCGTCTCGATTAACCGCCGGCGACAAGAGCGGCCTATACCCGGTAGACGACTCATTAAAGATCGGTTTCCATGATCGGCCATTAATCATGCACGCAGCTGCATGCCCAAGACCCGAGCGCTCGTAACTCCTTCTGCCTCGGTGTCACGGTCTCGTTCCACCATAACTTTCTTCGCGCGCCGACGAAAATTGAGACGTTACGAGGACGACGAGCACGACGACTGGCCTGTCTACCTGCCTGCTCGCATGGGTGCCACTGAACAGATTTCTTCCTTCTCCACCGTCACTTCCCAACGCTATCTTCATCTTCAGCCTGCTTGGATCTTATCGTCCTCCCGCGCCTCCCGTATCCACGAGTGCACCTCCGAATGAATCAGCGTATTCGTCGGTCATACTCTCCGCGATTTAATCGGCGAGTCGCTAAATAATTGCGTTAGAACGTGAATCGCAGTTCTCCACGTTCGTGCGACGAAGCGCACGCGTGGACCGGCTTCAACGTCTTCCGTAAACACACAGTCGAGTGACGACGCTCGAGGGAAATCTTGGAGTCCTGACTAGTGGTTGGCTGGTGGGACTAGTATGTGGTTCGAAGCCAAAGACGAGCTCACGGTGATAAATGGAGATTCCTTGATCCGAAGGATTCACGGTTTTCTTCTGTTTTCTCTAGGACTTCGCTTCTCGGATGAATCATCGGAACGACTTCGGTGAGTGACGGTTCATTCGCGCGGAATTCTCCTAACTCACCGTCCCTACTTCATTGTACGAGAATAGGAATTCGCTTTCAAGCATGCCGAGAACATCGAACGAGACAAATCGCGCATTAGGATCCGCGCGGAAAATATGAGCTTGACTTTAGTGGCTCTAGTCGTTGAGTCGTTTTTACGGTAAAACGATCCTACGTATCGGAGCAGGGCTCACCTGTCGCGAGTAAAAAATCAGAATGCCTTGGTGGATCGATAATTCTGTCGGGCATGACGTGCCCGGGTCAAGAGCACGCTTTCCACCAGGAACCTTTTCCACGCGCCCCTTCACAAAGCACCCAAGAATTTCCAATATTTAGTTTCCACGTACCATCCCGAGCATTCCGAAGCGAAAGAATTTCAATCGATATCGAAGTGATTTAGTGGCGGGCGTAAAATTTTCAGAGGGGATTTTCGCGCCGCGCCATCCACACCCATCAAATCGAATCACGAATGTAAATCACTGCTTGGTCTCATGCTCTATCCAGTTTCAGGAGAAGGATAGTATTCGCGAGAGATATTGGCAAGAGATCTTTTCCACGGTGGCGCGCCGCCGTGGTGAATAAAAATAAGGATCGAGGCCGATACGGATCACGGGGCTCGACCACGGGCAGGTCCGCTCGTGGATCCTCTTCTCGCGTAGAGCAGCGCGGACCACTTGGATCGGAGCGGTTGACTGGCCCGTGGCCAAGGAAGCGGTAGCCCGCCGACTATCCCGTACATTTCAATTAGCCGATAAATTACAAGCGCCAGCGTTGCGTAAGATAATCGGCGCGTCTCGAAGAAGGAGGGACCCACCGGCTCGGGCGGCCTATCGGTGTGCAACGACCGCGCGCGCTGCAACGAACCTCCTCGTGCATCTTGCAGAGTCCTGCATTCTGCGTTTGATCTTCGCGCGATTACTCTCCGTGCGGTGGCCCGGACGTTACTTTCCACCCTGGTGAGAGGAGGAGAACGTCGAGAAGGAAGAGGACAAGAGCGTGCAGGCCGAGCCTTATTGCGGATTAAGCACTCGACAGATTTCTTGTAAAAATAATGATTTTCATAGAACTTGTCGTAACATCTTGGATAACTTTGCCCAATTGGGCCAATTAGGAGAAAGCATGACTTTAATTGATAATTATTTGGATACCAAACAAAAATAACGAGGTGAACAATTTTGTCCATCTTATCCGTGGAGCTTATTTTGGCTAGATTTAAGGACACGCCCGACTGGATATTGAAGTAGTGACGACAGTGGAGAGGAGAATGAAAGAAGGAGACATTGTATTCTTGTTAGGATCCGCGAAGCACTGATTACAGGGGAGACATCAATTTCCATCGTTCTTCTGCTCTTTGCTGCAGTACGTTCTTATCCTAATGCTTAATCCAACTACGAGGCGAAGCTTCCTCGAGATTCTCGAGATCTCCTGCAAACTGATCGATAGAGCACTCGACGCCAACTGGACGGCGCATTTACGGAATTGTTCTCCGGGCTCCCTCGTCGGTCAAAGCATCGATTAAATTCCATTGCGGCATCGTCCAGGAACGCCAGTGCTCTCTCGCTCCTGATAAAATCATTGGAGAGATCTGGTAAATTCAATTCTTCGAAGGATCGAACCTTGTCCGGTTGTCTTTGAACAATCGAAGATCGACTCCCTCTGCATCTAGCTCCAACCGTTTTTGTTCTCCTTTACCATGTTGGGTTTATTCCTTTACAATTTTTACAATCTTCTCTTTTCTCTAATACTTCGCCTAAAATTATGCAGCTTGGAGAGAGCTTACTCTGCCTTTTATTTCTACTGCTTACGTACATTTAGACCCACTTGCCCAGGGCAAATGAGGATTGTTCTTCTTTCCATTTCGTTCCACTACTCATCGCAAGCTCCGTCCGCTTTTGCTCGTGGCGGCATAAAATCATCTACAATCCATTAACCCCGAGCAAGGGCTCCGTTACTAATCTCAGCAGCGAGGAGAATCACTTCGGCGTCTCTTTTAATAACCACTCGGTACGTAAAGGGAGACCTAGAGAGGGAAGACGAGAGCGTGGCGTGCTCGGGAAATTAATTTTGTCGTCTAGCTGATGTTTTGAAATTAACCGGGAGGCTTAATGAAAGCTCGCGCGGTGCCAGCAGCGCCTCGCCTACCGACGATTTCCGTGATTTCCACGTTGATACCGGGTGCACGGTAATCGCGGCTCATTATGGCGCATTTTACGTCCCACCGTCAGGGCCCTCCTCCTACGTTCCGTTTCCTTCCCCGCGTCCTTGGCGCCCGTTTAACGGCCGCACTTCATAATTCGCGCTCCTCCTTACGCTCTGTCCAATTAGCCGTGGCGGCGTGACGGCTGCCAATGCGGAAACGGAGCCCCGACGATTGCCGAAGATAAACGACATCACCGTGAAACACGCCGCTTTGACACTCACCGAGCGATGTGTCGAAAACAGAAATTTATACATTCTTCTGCGTGGATAATATCTATTACAAGGTAGTACGGTGTGCAACGTGGTACACCCAAGTGCAAAGTCGGTTGCTTTCTGGAATGCTTGAACCAGCCTTGCACTATTTTAACCACCGAGCATTTCCACGTTGTAATGTCAGAGATCTTGCAACCTTGTTATCGGAAATTAGCATTTTGATGTATTTTATTTCAAATAGAAGGGGTCGTAGGCTGAAATATGAGACGATGAATCGGAAGAATAGATAGATTATGATCACAGGGAAGTACTTGCGCTTCATTGTATACGAGCATTGGATGAAAGAAGGAAGAACGAGAGAGGGTCAGTAAACTCGCGGACCAGTTAAGTCCGTGGCAAATGTTAGATTTGGGTTAGCTTACAGTCGGGTCACGGTCAGGCCCAGCCGCGTTATTTTAACCTTCTTTCCAAGGCCAGACTTAACCCGACACTTTTTACGAGGAACCGTACGGTACGAGCACTTCGGGCGACTTTTAAATTAAACACCGGCACGCGTTCACGTTGCATGTCAACCCGACTGGCCTCTCGACCAACGAATTCGATTCGCCAAATCTCGTTTCCAGTTCGATTTCGTCGCCACACGCCCGACATTCTCTCGTCCACCGATGCACGCGCGGGACCCGAATTTTGCCCGGAATTCCAAAGTGAATGCGAGTATTATTCCGGACGGGACGCGCGGAACACTGGGTTTCGGGGCCACGAAAAACGTTGCCCCGCACACGGGAGGTCGGAGCGTCGAGAATCAAATTCAAACGAGCAGAATCCGACGAGCTTTGCTCGTATTTCTCGAATCCAGTTCAAATTAACACGTCGTAAAATACGTTACGGTAACATTAACGACTCTTCGAGAAGCGGATACTCGTCGATCGACCATCCTCTCCTTCCCTTCGATTAATTTCAACCACAGAATAAAAAAGCTGAAAGAAAATACCAAAAGGGAAATATCAATCCCTCGGTTAATTAATCAGTAATCGGAAAGCAAAGAGAATAATTCGTTCGATACTTGAACGACCACCTGGACGATCGGAGTCCACTAGTTAACCTCATCCACCGGATTCGTGGATGTCCTCCTTCCTCCTTATCAGCGGTAAACTCGAGCGCTATCAGTGGATCGCGTCGACAGCTTCTTCGACGTTTACTTTCTCTCATTGAAAATAGGTTCGTCCGTCTGGGCTCGCGCCGTTAGACGCAGACTTCCGAACTCATCTTTCACCGTGGCGATCATTCTGGGCGCTCATCATCGCGGTACTTTGATGGCCGCTAATTATGATAATTGAGGTAGCTTTCTTAATGCGACAATCCGGTAAATGGGTGCTCTTTATCGGGAGCAGTCGCGGCTCGCTTCCTGAACATGCGCACTCGCTGCCGGCACCGCCGAGGGTAGCGTGTAAAGTGGACGATGTCCAAGGACGCACTCTCGTCTAGCCGCCTTCTTCCTGGTCCGCTTCCTGCGATCCCTTAGGAATTGTCCTTGTCGCGAGCCATGCAGTCCCTTTTAGCGAGAACCCTTTCAAGTGTCATCTGGCTTCGTTCCACTTACTTCTTCGCTTTACTTTCGACTTCGTTCTTCCAATTCCTCGTCCTACCGTCCTCAAGAGTTTCCTAGCGCTTCTCCGTCTCCTCAAGGCAGCCGATTGTTTCGCTCCTACCTCCCGTCTCCTTTTCCATTCGGAGTCTAGCCTTCCGCGAAACGTCCTTCAATTTATTTCTTTGACCAGTTCGCGTCTCCTCGCCACCACCATCATCCCCAAGAGAGCGAACAACTCTTAGATCTCTTTGTAATTACCGCGTGCAGTAAGTTCTCCTCTCGTTCTGCGTTTCTTTAAATTTTCCACCGCCACAATTTCGCAACGCCTCTCGCGTTAACTCTCATTATTCGAGCCCCGCTTTGCCCTTTTTTCCTCTCTCCCGTTCTCTCTCTCCCTTCTTGCACTTCGAGGGAGAATTACCGTTTCGAGATAACGTCCTTCGAGCACGGCGCTTCACCGCTTCTTATTCTTCCGGTAACTCGAAGAATGCAGATCGCCGCCGTGTCGGCCCCATTGTGTGAACTTCCGATAATCCGTGGAGCAACGCCTCGCTCATTCTTTTACGGGGAGCGCAGGAATTGCGGAAATTATCGCGAGCTACGACAGCGTACGGCGGCGTTTATCTTTTAGGCTTTGTCGGATCGAATCCGTTAACGAGGAAAGAGAGCGACCGCGCGTTTCCGCGTTTCACCTAAATCTCCCCTCGTGCGCATGAACACGCGCGCGCCGACGATTTCGATCTGCAGGCTTATTCGCGGCATTGTCTGGTGCCGCGATCGGAGATAGAGCCAGACAAGAAAGAGGCGCGGGTACTGTTACCCATAAATTAACCAGGAGACGAACCATTCTCACGTAGCAGCGCTGGCGCCCATTCGGTCCACGTTTCCGATTCGAATGCGACGTCCGCGCGAGACTTTCCTCCACGCGACTTTTTCCTCCGTTAGACTTCTCCTTCTTTAAACTTGTCTAATAGTTTGCGTCAATTATGAATCTGAGATATAATTTCCGTTCCGCAGAGTCTTCCCTTTTTTTACAGTTCTCGTCTTGCTTTTCGATTCGTTTCAACGATTACACGGGCCCAAAAAGTTCGCGCCTTTCCTCGAGCGAGCACTTCCGCAAAGACGCAAGAAAATCCGCGATCCTTGACGATCTTACGCAACCCGTCGGCACAGGACATCCGTCACGATAATGTTTGCGACAGCCGCGCGCGAGAGAGGCTGCGGTTTAATTATAGCCTTAAGTTTGTTCGCGCAGGTACTCACCTCGTTTCTCCTCACACCGTTCTCGCTTCCTCCACACTCCTCCACTGAGCCTTCTTCGCGTTCTCGCGGTATCCGTCTCCTGGGTTATCCTTCAAGGTCGACTGTCTCTCTCTTTCTCTCTCTCTCCCTCTATCTCGCTCCAGACAATTATTCACGAATATTTCGTTGCTTAAGATCGCGAGGGTACAGTACGTTGACAACAACGTGCGAGATAATCGAACCGAAGAATCGATTAAAAATTGGATAAAAAAAAAAAAAAAGAAAAGGCCCGAGAGAGCGAAGGAGGACGAGAAACTTCGAACGAAAATCGTGGAAGGAAAATCGTTCTTTGGAAGAACGGTTTCCCTCTTCTTGGGTGGCTTCTTCCCTCCTACGCTCGCTTCCACTTCCTCCTTCTTGCTTCCTGTACCCTCCTTAACTCTCGCGCGCGGCACCCGCTTCACCACGTCGCACGAGTTCACCGACTCCGGTGGATCGCGATCTGCTATCAGAATGAAGGCTTTTCTTAAGGCCGTCTCGTACTTATGTCGCTGCCCCCACTATGGGGGCCGAACCGCCGTTGCGTACCCTACGTACGTATACGTACGTACCCGTCGCGTCTCGGCCCCCCAGCTACCGTTGAGGAGCTCCTCCTCGGACGCCGACGGTCACCAGAGGAGGTGCCCGCCAGTCTAGGATGGGAAAAGGCAGCCGATACGCGCCTCGTCGTTGAAACGGGCTGGCCACACGGCACACTTTCCTTTCCCTCTTGCTTCATTTCGTCTCGTCCTCTTTTGTTTAGTTTCATAGAAGAGAGAGAGAGAGAGAGAGAGAGAGAGGATCGAGTGAGAAAGAGAGAGTTCGAGGCTACGACGATGGACCCACGAGAATTTTGAATGTCGCGCGCCCAATGGCTCCGTTGGGTCCTCGAGGATCTTCAAGGTCGCGCGTTGCACCTTGCAGCTCCTCGCGCGCGAATTCTCTCGGAGCTGTTGGTGCTGCTTCCACTGTTGACGGTGAAAGTATCGGTGGTCGATGCGCGCGGATGGTTTCGGTTTCGATGGTGCGCCAAGGAAAAGGATGAGAGATCGGCCCGAGGGGGTGAGGAAGAGCGAGGCTGAAATGGAAATGGCTTGGGGAACTCGTAACTTTCGCAATTATTTGCATAGCGGCCGAGGCGAAATCGAAGAGCCTTGCGTCATCGTCTCGAGAAATATTTTCATAGAGATGTTTTGTTGGGCTGTGCGCGAGGCTGAAATCGAAGTCTCGAGTACTCGCTGTTGTCCGATGACTAAATTGTAAGGTGGAGTGCGCGTGTGGGCAGTGAGACGCGAAAGTATTCGTAATCCTGTAATTGACGAATGCCTGGGTGGTACTCTTTCAGGAAACGGTACGAAGTGCTTGGTAAGAAGAATCTTCCTCACTGATTAACAAGCTCTAGCTTATCCCGAATTTGATCGAGAAGCAACGATCGATCGAAGAAATATTTTACAAGGTTAATCTTTACAGAATATCATCGGTATGCAATACTAGAAAAATATTGCACGTGAACGATCGATCAATTAGAGATATTTCCAATCATTCTAGTAAGTATCAACTGTCCCGAGTATTAGTGTAACATTTTTTATTAGTTGTAACATGTACACAGAGCCAATCCTTGAACTTAGGACACTTTGGGCGTCACGACGCCGATGCTCAACCAACCAAGATTCACCCATGTCGTCCTCGTCCGGTCTTGATCTCAGCCTCTCGCACGCGTGGCCCGATAATTGCCGATAATCCCGCGCGATAGGCACCACCCATTACCACGCTTTCCTTCCCGTCGTTCCTTAATCGAAAGCATCACGTGACGTCGATCCTCTCGATCAACGCGCCCACACCACCCTCCGTTCACCGTGTTGCACCCCTCATTTCATTTATTAGCGATCCGACACGCACGTCCCCGCAAATTAATTTTCTTCTCGTCATCGATCCTCGCGATCGATCCTCCCAAGTTCTCTCGGCGCGACGGCACGACACGACACGCCACCACGGGCGCAACACGCCAGGCCACTCTACGCTAGGTGGGTTTTCATCTTCGTTTCAACTTTCTCTATTACTTTTGCCTCGTTAATGAACGTCGTACCGTTCACCACGCCCGCCTCCTTTGCGGTTCCCCGGCATGCGATCTCGTTCGAGAGGAGGTGCAAGAAACGAACGAGCGTGTCACGTAGAGAAGAGGATCTCCCTCGAGGATCCTCCGCGGCATGCGCAGAAGGAGCGTCTTTCGCAAGAGGTAGGATAGAGGGGTGCGAGGAGCTAAGAAGTAGGGTTTGTACGAGAATAAGAGAGATGGATAGTAAGAGAGAATAAGGAATAGGTTGCCTTGAGTCACGCTCCACGCCGATTACTTAGAAGCGACGCTTCTGTCGGAACACCTGAAGGTATCCGGGGAGGAAAACATTCCTTGTCGCGGGACAAAGTTCGTCCGGCGAGCTTAGCCCTCGATAGATGGCGAGTGAGAAGGGGGTCATTGAATATTCATCGCCTTCATTTACCGAATGATGCGGTCCTTTCGACCCGAAGCTCTCCTCGAGCGTGGAGATAAATTTGTGTGTCGAAGAGGTCGAAGGAAAATAACGTGGGGCCTCTTGCATCGGATGATCGTGTAGTCGCTCGGAAGAGGAGCATTCGCGAAAATGGTCGATAATAAAAATCCACCCTTCCAGTTTCCGCTCCTCTAGACACTACTGCTTGTCGAACAACCCATTTAAAATCCTTCCGCGTCGTTCCATTTCCATGCGACCGTCCTCCTTGTCCCTGGCGAGGACGCCAACCGTCCGTAACCGATGACGCCGCCGCCATAGGAACGAATTAAATTCATAAATTTCGCGGACTTTTCCTTCACGCTCCGATCGTCGCGAGTTCTTTCTCGAAAAGGGGTCGACTCCGTAACTATATGCTTTAGATCGACGTCTATCCATAAAGTGTCCCGTGGAAAATTTCTTCACTCGACCCAACCGACAGAGAATCTTATTCTTATTTTCGCGTCCTATTTCCAGGATCGGACGACGAAGGGGACGTCGACGGATTTAGCAAGAAGATTCATTCCACGTACTCATCAGGGTTAATGGATGTCCTCCGTGACGAAGGCGCACGCCCATCGGCCAATGATTATGCGCGCTTCAGGTATATGCGTACTTCTCCGACGATTTTCAGTTCGCGCTCTCGTTTGGAATTCCGTGGCTCGGTGCATTCCGATAAAATGGCCAGGCGCCGGTTCGTTAAACTTTCATGAGGGGCGTGGAGGTGGCGTGGGCGGGTTGCGCGGAGACATAAATCGCTCGCAATCGTCGCTCATCGAGCGGCACTGAGGGAGATGCTGGATCAAAACGAAGACGAGGGAATGTCGACGAAGCCCCCGAGATGAGGAGGATGAAGATGAAGCCACGAAACGTCGAGTACGACGAAGATGAACGATGATCGACAACGAGACGCGTGAAACACCGTGGACACGCTCGCTGCGCCACTACTCGTGGGATCTTATCGCATGCTCGCGTGGTGCCCGCGTTCCGATTGCAAAGAAATCACGAGTCGTAAACTCCCCTGAACAGGTCGAGTAAGAAACGAGAGGCAGTAAAACTCACTGGGACACCGGAGCCTAGGGACTTCACGGACCCCCAGAGTTATACGTCCGCGTAATGGTAGCAAGAAGACATTAGTTTAATGCGAAGTGTGCAATTTCTCGCTCTTCCGAATGATATCCTCGTTAAGGTCCACCACCTTCGGCCACATTAGTTTTGCACTTTGGTTTGGATTAGATTTAAACGCGCGCGAGCGGATTAGCTGTGTGGATTGAAGCTAGAGAAACATTTGCTCGCAAGCCAAATGTCGACCGTCACCAGTGCCAGGAAGATCCTCGATCTAAGTTGCCTTCGGGTGTTCTAGATTCACGAAGATTTCGATGCTGCGAAATACGTTTCCTCGTTGAATTTATTCTCAGTGACGATTTATCAGGAGTATCTCGCGTATAAACTCCAATGTCTTTGATCATTTCTGTGGGAATTTACGCGCTCCGCTCTCTGAAGTTACACGGACTCGTTCACTCGTGTGTCGTCTTTTGGAGGTATTCAATCGTTCCAGGTTATTAATTACCGAAACTCTCCTTATCTAGATCCATTATCTTCGTTGCCGAGTGATCGCAATTTTTCCCCCAACAATCACTTCCGAAATATTTCAATAGCGACCTGTTCCGTTTCTCCTACTGTTTCTCTTCCTTCCGCGTTAGCTCGGAGTCCGTAGAGCAGGTTTAAAAAAATCCACCGCTCATTCCAGTCGCAATGGTTGGCGCGCAAGATGCATCTTCTCTAATCCTCCACGAGCCCCGTCATCCTTCGGACGTGGCTCGCCGACCTACACGGAACTTGGACTCATCTTGGTATCTTAGATCCAGGAAAGATCCAGTCTGCCTCCCTGTTGATTAACGAGAAAAGCCCCTTAGAAAAGCCTTAGCGAGTGGTGGTTTTCTATCTACGCGATGGACTAGCTCGGCTGGCCCTCGCGAGTCACCGCGATCCTTCAATAGGCGCGGGCACGTTTATAGAGGAATTTCTGTGGCCCGCAGGATCGATCCTCGGAAGACCCGAGACGCACCGGATGAGAACAGGAGAACGACATTCCGCTCGCCATATTCGCGACAGGTTCGTCGGCGTGTCTTACCCCGAACGATTCGACGACATTTATAATGACGTTGAGGACACTCGCCGCGATTTTCGTCGATTTCTTATGATTAGAAATGGGTCCAGCCGGAAGATCGAAGGAGAATAAGTGAACGTGAACAACAATTTTCCGTTCGGAAGCTTTTGACCAGGTTTAAATCGAGCCAAAAGGAACAGAGTTGGCTCCTGAACTTTGCCTCGCCGTTATACCGTTCCGTCCGCAACTTAAGATCGCAGCAATTTCCTTCGTTGTTCACATTGTTGGCACGTTTCTCAAGCCAAGCGAGGCACGCGCGCTTGCAACGTAGCCGCGTGTCCGCAAGAGATACCGACCCTTAAAATCAGAGCGAGTAACTCTTTAACCGGGTTATGCGGGCGCGTCCAACAAAGGGCGATTCGTAACGCGAGTATCGCGTGCCCAGAATGAGAGTCTGCACTTCTGCCATTACGACGTGAGCTTCACCAGGTGGAATCGCATTGGACTCCGTGCCGAAAGAAGCAAAGCTTGGCAATCCTTTTGCCAATTCTGCACGAAGTGGAGAATTTAAATGTACCGGAATGGGAAATTCGAAGAAAGTTTAAAACGAATTTAAATCGTCGCCCTTGTTTCCCCAAATCTTTTTCATTCGAACGCACCCACATTGCTCCAAGTGCTTTTAAATGTGATCTTCACAATAATTCACATTTGGCCGTCACTTTAAACCCACCTTGAAACTATAAAAAAGAACGAGCTTTGTACTACCAGACGCACAATTTAAGGACTTTACGTGCGATTGGTCGTGAATGGTGGAGGAGCACGAGAACCACCGGTGCACGCGCAGGAAGGAGAGTGACGCAGGTATATGTAGGTTAATACTACGGTGTCTTGCCAGCGTGGTAATTAAAAGCAGCAGAACCAAAAGAACCGTGACAACGTCACTGAAAGATAAGGAAACGAGAGCTGAGCATTTTTACCACGAGGATATCCTATTGGTCTAATCAGAGTGGAAGCATCGATTAGCCACCTAAGCCTCGGGACACTTTACGCGCACGACACGTCGTCGAGCCGTGCGAAGGCGGCGAGCAGTGCTATCCGTTGATCCGTTATCCTCGACCAAAATTCGTGCGCGTGTCCGCCAACAACCAACTGGACGAGACATTATAACTCCTAGCACCTCGTTAGCAGGTTACATTTGGCGCCTCGATCCCGTTAATAGATCTCGAGAAGATAAGAGAGACAAAATCTGAAGAATCAAGGAGATGCTCCCAGAGGAAAAAGTCCGTGATTCGGATTCCGTAATTGGAGCGAATAAGAAGGAGAGTACGGTTTTACGTTTAACGAAAGGAAAGTTGGCCCGACGGCGTGTACCTCGCGCACCGATAATGATAATAATTTGGATTCTCGCGGAAATGAAGTCTCTCGACGGCGGCGCCACTCATCCTACGTGATGGGGGCCGAGTAAGAGGAAGAGTCGCCGGCGAGAGTGGTTCTCATAACTGGGAGAGAAAAAAAGGGGGGGCGTCTCGCGCTAATTAGGCAGAGATTCATCGTGCCCTCCGCGAGCCCCTAAGATTTGCATCAATGTGAAGGAGAGAGCATTGTACCTACTCGTAGGCGAAGAAGTGGCGGTGGAGGCGGCCTGGGTTTCCGCATCGCGAGACCTGCCCCCGCGTTCAAATTAACGCGAGCCCGGGGGCGGAGGTGTAACATTCTAATTGAGAGCGACGAAGGATTGAAATTTATCGGTCGCGCGCGTTGGGGTTCGTATTAATTAAGGCAAACGAGGGCGATGCCAGGAGATCTAGACGGCCTTATTTCCTCGATTAAAGCGTGCACCGAGGTGGTGCGGCCTCCCTACGCCCCCGATAGCAATTACTCGAGATAATTAGAAGTCGAAGTGGAAGTCGACCTAGAAATCGAAGTCCTTCCTAGGAACGTTCGTGATTTCGAGCTTGTACGCGAACTCGGGGCCGAAGCCCTCGTTGAGATTGTCGCCTCCTTAAAGGAACAAGAACGATCGGTGTAGATGAGAGTAAGAAATGGATCAATTGGTCGGCAATGTTGCTACATAAAATCCATATAAAGCTCCTTTCGGCGAGCCCTGGAAATTATCCTTCTCTCGGTTCGAAACTCCAGCGAGTCGTGGGTCTCGGAAGGAGCGTGCTTACGAGCCTGCGGACCCGCAGACGCGTTCTCAGAAATCGAGGGACGGTCATTCGGTTCGTGTTCCGACGGACACTCGAGGAATCGCGGAAATCGGGTTAGCGCTCGGAGTACGCGCGAAATGAAATAAAAGTTACAACACCCGTTGCGTTTGTTCGCGGTGCGCGCGAGCCGCGCTCACGGCCGGGCCACTATGCAAATGTTATCCCGGGTACTTTTATTTCCACCGTTAATAGCACCCCGGTTCCGCGAACCTTCTGCTTCTCTCCTCGCGCCTTCGTTTAAACATACGAAGCCGCGTGTCTCTGCTTCACCTCTCTCTCTCTCATTCTCTTCAATTTGCGCACGGCAAAGACGAGACGAAGGAGAACCTCTAAGTGCGAAGCCGCGAGAGTTTTCACGAGCCTTATCGGCTCCTGAACTTTATCAGCCTCTACCGAAGTACTCGGGTCTAGGACTTCTTTCTAGGAGCACCTCTCGAGAGGCAAGTCGTTCAGGTCGACGATTCGACCTGGGTCGTCGAATCGAAGGAAAGCGACGCTTGACGTTTAACGTGCGGGATCACGCGTTCGTCGTTTCTCGCACGCGTGCACGCGTGCAAAGAGGCGTGCCGCGATGAACAAGGGAAGAGGAGGTTGAAGTGGTGGAAAAGAAGCAAGAGATGAGAGAGATGTGAGAGAATCGAGAGCAAGGGTAGTGGCCGAGCACGTGCTATAAATATTGATCACGAGCGTGCGCTCTAAAGGCGTCTACCGTGCTCTCGAATTATCTCGAGAGTATCTTGCGAGACTTGATCGCGTTTGTTAATCACGTTTCGCAGAGTGGATAGGTCACCCCGTGAATCAGCTGTGCGTGTCCCACCGAGCTTCTAGCCCTTGTAGCGTGCGTGACGCGCCGATCGAACGGGACGCGATGCGTCGAACGTGATCGTGCAAGAGGTACTCGTGAAACTTGAACCGGCGCTACACGATGTGTCAAACGTTAGAAGCAATGTTGGTGTCAATGTTGACCTTAGACCTTTGTAGTAAAGCGTGCGAAAGAATCGATGGTCATCGTTAAGAAGAGTCTATCTTGAAGGAGGTACAGCTTTGCCTAAAGAGTCTGCAGGAGCTGGAACGAGGCAGCTGACCAACGTCCACTATGCAACATTCATCCTTTGTTATTTAGAGAATAGCCACGCGATATGTAAAATCCGAATTCGAACATTATCATTAAACTTCTGATTTACAGTGATAAATTCACTTGAAATCACCCTTCAAGAAGCATCCTCTTGAAACGGTTAAAGCTCACCAAAAACACCTACGCGAGCCCAAACGTGGCAATTGACCAAAGTTCTCTCTACGACATTCATCCTCCACAATTGGAGAGGAGCCACACGATACCACGAACCATCATTCGCATCAATCGAACGGCATTTGACACATCGTGTAGAACTGACTTCGATAGAACTCCGACTACCGATCGAGCCTAGCCGGTTAGATGCTGGTCGCGTGCGCCTACGAAATCGTCTGGCGACGATATTAATAGTATTAACGGTAGAACGCGTTCGAATGCGCGCGCTCAGCTCGATTCCCGTAAAACGATGGGAGTCGCGCGTGGCATGTTCCTCTAAAACGCAAGGAATGCACGGCTATCGATAGCGGCCACTCGCCGATTTGTTAAGCGCGGGAGGTCGTCCAAGTGCTCGCGTGGGTCTGGCGCCGAGCGCATTAACACTATTCCCACCGACCGGTCGTTTTGAAAATTTCGATCAGAATTTCCTATATACAACATTATTCTATCGCCTTTGAATTTCGCATTTCCTAAAACACACAACAGATTTTTCAAGATTTTAGCAAAAGTACTGAAATTCAAGGGCGAGGCACTTAAGTTCTATGTAGGAAAATCTAATTGATATTTTAAAAACGCTCGTTTGACCGGTCGTGATGGGAATAGTGTTAAAGGATTGCGTACGAGCCACCATCGATGTCCATTATCCGACTTATAAACGTATCGTGAGTAAATAAATCGTCGATATCGATCCCTAGTCCGCGTTTACCGGCTACTGCGATCGACAATTTATTTAACATATTGAAAATCCAAGTGGCACTAAATTGATCGCCTGTTTGGTAAGCCGAACTAATGTTACTACGAACGATAAAACCGCGAAAGTGTATTAGTCGAGCTATTTATAAGCGCACGTGTTTGTGTATCTTGGGTGGACGTGCTGTTATCCACGCGATACGATTGAATCGATCGACCGTGATTGGCCGGCCTGAAAACTCGTTCGATCGTGCGCCTCGGTTGGTTTGCAATTAATAATGCCGAGTGCGGTCGCATTATTTTTCGCTTACAAATTAACCTTTCGTACTATCTACCACGCGCGTTAATTATCGAGCTTTATCAAGCGTCTAATCTAACGTACAACAATTGAGCCGGTCACAGGGCAAATCGATTAAATCCATAAATTATGTCATAAATTATATTACAAATATAAAAAGTGGAGAGTCGTTCGAGTGCCTCGATGCTTAAATTTCTGAAAAATGCAAAGAGTGGAGTTAATCGATTCGACGAGCGAGCGACTCGATTACTATTAAATATCGCGGTTCCGTTTGGGACGCAACCCAAACGCATAGTTCGACGTCAATTCGCGCTACACGGTACACGTATTCCCGTTTCACATTATCTTTTTTTTCGGAGTGTGAGCAATTGTTACACGCCTGGGCACAATGGAATACGATTTACTTCGGAGAATCTAACGGTGACTACCTCTGAATTATGGTTGAGGGAGCTTCCATGGTAGATCTCGATGTGGGAGAATGCAGCGCCGAACGCATTCCTCCGAAAGAAACGACTGCCTCGCGAAAAGATTACAAATTAAAATGATCCGCTATCTCGGCGGAGCCTCGTGTCTAATTCCAATTTGTCCCTTTCAATTTGTCTCTACGGGCGTGAATACTGCGAATGACGTTTCATTATGGAAATCACTTGAGAACCGCGGCGCGCACGATGAGAAGAAAGCTTGTAATATTCAACAAGTATAAGAATGATTTATCCCCGTGGTTATGCGATATCGAGCGTGAAGCTGAGCACGCGCACGCGTAAATCAGGAGTTTTACGAGTCTTTGATGCGCGACCAGGATCGTGCAATTAAATAAAGCGATTTTTTGCGGTGAGACGGGCTAATTCACCGGTCCGCTTAAATTCGTAGGACGTGATAAGAGGCGCGAGCTTCGGTCACGCGACTAAAATTAAAGGACGTGCCGATGGACACAGGATCTTCTGCGATGGTGAAAATGAGACCGTGATGAACTAACGCAACGATCGATTAACATAAACCGTGCAACTGACTTAACGGGAACGAGGAGGAACAAGCGCGATGGAATTCCTGGGTAATTTCCGTGAAAGATATAGTTTCCCCTGTCCGCCACGATTTCGAAATGGGATTTAACGAAGTGGAGCTTTAACGAGGCGAGATTTAACGAATTGAAATTGAGAGCAGGATCGTTGAACGCGTGGGACTCGTCCTGGTAGGATACTTGGATCGATAACAAATTTGTTTATAATCACGATGGGAAATCTTGCACGATTAAGGGGCGTCGAAATTTTCTCGTTAAAAATCCGATTCTTCTCTCTTTCGCGTGACAATATTATCGGAAAGAATTGAATGTCACTGTCAACATGCACATAGTATTAACAGTCTATGCGATAGTGAATAATTATCCACTACGTTAAATCATAGGACCCGTTTACGGTTCCATCGTACGTCCAATTAACTCGACCTCTATCATCCCACCCTTTTCGCCCTTTTCCATAATTGAACGTAGAAATAAATCTTTATTACCGCTCGAAACGTTAAACCGATTTCATTTACAATAACCCGCGGTGCCACTCGGCTCTGATTTAACTCACAGTCTCTCACATTTGGAATCGTCTGCGCACGGAGTCCGGACCCTCTTCGTAAACGTGCTATGAAATTTAATAATACGAGCGCGTTACCGTAGCATTTACCCCGGCTTGGCGGACGGGTTACGACGAATGGCACTGCTAATCGTAATAACGATTTAAGTGGTCGGGATATTACCGGCGATACACGCAAATCCAGCCACCATAATGTTTTACAGACCCACGGCGTAACGATCTTTTTAACCATTCATTTTTCAACGACCGTGCTATTACGGTGAATTAATCGTGCCCGAGAATTTTGTACTTGGTAGAGAATAAGGAGCGAGGGAATCGCAATCCATTGTAATATTGCACGATATTTTGTATCTTTAACGAACTCTCGTCCGTACGATCAGCCAATTTAACGATAAGCATTCATTTCTATTACCCAATAGTATACAGTGTAGAATGCCTACTGCGATAATAACGAAGAACATTTCATCGTCCGTTAAAAAATGATCGACCTATATCAATATTAAAGAAAACTTCTGCAAAACATCAACGAAGTGTCTCCTGTTGTCAGCTTAATTCTTCAGGATTCTGCTACTCGAGATCCTCAATTCGCGTTATTAATTTATCACGGCGATGAAATCCTAAGCAAGAAGGTGGAGTCCCGTTGAAAGGTATTCTTTCCTTTCCCTCGAGAATCTGGACACTTTGTAGGCGTAAGCGCGGAATAATAGCAAGGGAAAAGAAATAGGAGGAGAAGGCGGAGGAGTGGCGATGGCAGCTAAAGAGCACGCGGTAATTAGCGTATTAACCGGGCGGAAAGGAGCTCGGCTACGCCTAAGCCACGAAAGTATTCGTTTGTCGGTAAAAGCATCTCACACGAGAATCCGACGAATCTGGGTCTGAGATTTTGCTTGTCCCTTTCCGCTTTCCCTCTGTGCGCTCTTCTTTTCTCTTCTCCCTGCTCACGCGTCTCTCACATCATTCACATTTTCTTTTCCACCTGTCAGGCAGATTCTCCCGTCACGCTCCTAAACAGATAAAATCGAGAGCATTCCGAACACGCGTCACGTCCAGACCCGCTTTTAATCTCCGGCTAATCTGCCAGTTTTCTGCCCCTGAGAATTCGCTTGAACGAGGACGTTAACTGGTTAACTGTAAAAAAGAAAAGAAAAGAAAAATAAGAACGAAATAAAAGCGACGGGCCGCTCAGAAATCGCTTCTAAGCCAGCTGAAAATCTGATTTTCCTTCTTATCAAGTAGGTCAGTTCCTCTGATTTTGACGGTTGACTTGTAACGAGATACAAAGGTGACGGGATGGAGTGTCGATCGAAGGAAATCTACTCTCCTTCGGGCCGGATAAAATTCATGGCTTGTCGTAAGAGCGCAAACTTAGAGTTCGAAAGAGGGTAATCGTTGGTCTCGAGCGCTAAAGGCGCTTAACCGTTCTCAGAGAATTTTCACTTGCCCTCGTCGGAACCTTTAATCCCAGGGGAGTTGTGACAGCGAGGAACGTCATTATCAGATTTGTCATGAGTATGAAAAACGATGTGTAGGGCCGATCGCGTATCAGGGTCAGGATCAGGGGGTTCATTAAGAAAGTCCCGGCACGTTCCTCGTAATTATCGTAGACTCTTACCGCGGGCACCGTGAGCGAAAGGGAGGTGTCGATTAATTTCTTTCTTCCTTTTTTTTTTTTTCTTTCCTCCATCCTCTCCCTCGCTTCAAGTCAATTCGACACGTGCCCCTTCCAAGCGGATTTGGCAAATCGCGCGTTTCTGCTTTTTGCGAGCCGAGCAGAAATCGATCCCCTTCACGGCGCCGGGTCCACTTTCTTCGTTTAGGCGGGGCACCTAAGCGCACGCTCCTGCTCCCAGTTTCAGAAACGCAAGCGCCCGCGTTCCAAGAACTTTCTGATTTATTTGCCCGACGATTAACCCCGCGAAGGTCGTGTTCACGCACACAGGCGAGCTCGGTGAGTTCAAGGTGGAGGTTCACTTTTGAGGTAAAGAAAGTTGATGGTACACATCGATTAATTTCGTGGACCATGCTTCCACTTACTTGCTTACTTTGGCTTTTACAGATTCAACAGAAGTCGGCTCGCGGTTTCGAAGACAGGATAAATTCGACGGCCGTCCTGCACCGTGGTACCGAGAAACGTTTTTTCGTATTTCCATTTATCGTGGAAGTAGTCGCCGTTTGGTGCCAAAGGTTGCTTCGACGTAGGCCAGACGTTTTTTTAATTTTAGTGTTAATTGACGATTATTGATATTCCATGTGGATCTCGAAAAAGTCGTAGCTCCTTCTCGAATCTTTCGACTGCGAGCCTCTTCGCATTTCTGCTGTGAGCTATAAATGTCTCTAAATTCAAATCAAGTTCAAATTGTCTAGTTTAAATTGTTAAGTTTAAATTCATTGTCGACAACACGTTTCTGTAAGTTCGTAGCAGTCGAGAATGTTTCGAGATCAGTGGAGACCCGAGTGTCCCAGTATTCTTCCATTAAAGAACTCATCTTACGTAGAAATTATTTAGCGATTATTTAAAATTAACGCGTTAAGACTAAGAGCGCTCGAAAAGTGGCCCATTAATTATGAATATCCATCGCACTTTCGGATCGACTCTTATTAATAACAAAACGAATATCACCCATATCTGCCCAACGACGTGGAAAAATAATTGCTCTCGCTCCTCTCGATTACTCGTCACGGGCCACTACTGTGCCTGGTGAATCGACGGAGAGAACATTTTCTGTCCGGGTCTCGATCGTGATCGAGCGTGAAATTGAGGGATATTGGGAGAAAGTATAATATGGTGTTTACATACTGGACCGTCGAAGAAGGTGGAAGAGAACGTCGTTTAATCCGAATAATGCGAAAGGCGTGAAATAATTCTAACGAGGGAAGCGTGCCGTTCCGCGCCACGGATAGAATTTCGTGGCGGAATCCACGAGCGGGGAATTCGAAGGATCTCAAAGAAGCAACGTAGAAGTGAGATCCTGTCGCCCCTCGTCTCGGACCAATTAGAGCCTTCCCCTTTGATTCTTGCGCGCCGCTCTCGTTAAGCGCGCGTAATGAAACGACTTATTGGAGTGTTCGAGGAACGGCGGCGCCCGTACGCGCGAAGAATTCAAAAGCATAAGGCGCGATTATCCGGGGACGAGATAAGACCGAGTGCGGCGCGGTGAAATAACGCGATAATTTGTAGAACGTCGTTTCTCCTCGGATATACTTTCGAGGCGTTCACGAAAACGGTCCACCCACCGTGCCTTTCTCCCGACAAAAAAACAATAGTCCATCGTGCTCGCCTCATTATCGCATGACGCGAGCGCGCGTTCTCATTGTCGGTGGAAAGATTCAAATCGACCAACTTCCATTACCGTCGATCGGTCTCCCACCGTAATTCTCCCGCTATCCGAAGACACTCGAACCTACAGAATTTCTGTGTAGGATCATTAGCGCGACTGCGCCTCGGAATTTCTTTCACCCTCGGAGCCTGAGGCCTGGGCCTCGGTCAAGCTTGCGCCATTGTACGCTCGAAGGAAGAGATTGAAGGAAGCGCGGCAAAAAAGCGAAACTTCAGGACGAGCCTCGTTCGGCTTGCTTTACTTGCGACGCGGACGTCGGGGTCCACCCACCGTGTAACAGGCTTGTAATGGATACGGTGACGATATGCCCGAGCAAGAAACTCGTCCACTTTCTTGGCTACAATGAATCGCGATCTTGGTACTGTAAGTGTCTCGTGCTATTGATGGATCACCTGGAGAGAGGAGAAAGAGAAGATGAAAATGGTGGGACAGATTCCACCGTGTCTTTGCTTCCTGTTACATTTCTCCTTGGGGATAGGTCCGGGAAAAAATTGAAAGCTGCCTCGAGCCATCCCGAGAAAGAACGTTTCGATCCTCGGTTGGCCGTTTATACGAGCAAAATTTAGGCGAAAGTTGGAGTATTCCTTCTTCTATTTCGTTGAACATTCTTCATTCTTTTCTTATTCCGTTGAAATCCTTCGTCTTTTTCTATTTCGTTGAAATCGTTCTTCTTTTCTTATTCCATTGCAATCCTTCTTCTTTTTTATTACGTTGAAATTGTTCGAAGCTTTTATCAGCAGCGAGCCGTAAAAGGATCGTTGACCACGCGCAAGAGTATACGCTTCGTATGGACCAAGTCCACCCACCGAATCGTAAATATTTCTTCTCACCACTTCTTGCACACTTTCAGCATGCCCGTTCACGAAGTAACGGCGAAACGGTGTCGGATTATGTTTTGATCGGGGCAAAAAGCATACGAAAGAGAGGAGAATGAAAAAGAGGAAGGAACAGCGAGGTGTACGAAGAATCCCATTAGGATTCATTGACGCGTGTCTCGTTATTTCGCTGACAGATTGTTCGGCTTTCACCTGCCAAAGTATTTTCTCAAACCTAACGTCTGTTTACTTCATCGACGTTCGACCGTTCGAAGGCAAAAGGCATTGAAGGAGGGTTGCGATGAATCGTCTACCAAAGAGATCCTCTTAACGCGAAAGTGTGAATACTTAAACGACGAAGTATGATTTATCTACGGCCTTAAAGATTTTCCCTCTATTCGCAGTTTTCAAAATCCCCTTCGCACGCTATTCAAAGAATAGAAAGCTTTCTCCATCCGACTGACGAATCACCTGTACCGCGCAAGAGCGCAGAGTGCCGATCCACGGAATGGCTGGACGTATTCGATCGGAACTGTAACAGAAATCATATACTGATTACCGGGACGAACAAGAGAGGTTTCCTAGGAGCAGCATTTACGGAGCAGCCCGTTGTGCAATTAACCGTCCACGAGAGAAGAAGAAGAAACACGCCTAAGTGGACGTAGAGAAAGAGAGAGAGAGAGAGAGAGAGAGAGAGAGAGAGAGAGAGAGAGAGAGAGAGAGAGAGAGAGAGAGAGAGAGAGAGAGAGAGAGAGAGAGAGAGAGAGAGAGAGAGAGAGATCAATGAAAGAAGAAGAAATAAGAAGGGAGAAGAATGGCGAAGAGGATGAAAAAAATATGCAGATCCGCATAACTGTGAACCAATGTGAATCACCGACACCGACCGAACCAAGGTAAAAAGGAAATGGTTCCAATTCGAAACGAATGGAGTGCAAGAGTAAGGCGCGAGGAATTTCTCCTCCACCTGGCCTCCACCGTCCTTTCCTCCCGGTTCGGTGGTGCACGATGTTGCCGCGCCCGCTAATGAAAAGGTAAGGCTCGTTAAAGTAGCAGCTAGTAGGTAGAAAATGAAATAAGAACGGCCGAGCACCGGATAATGACGGTAGGAGGGACACGTTTGTGGAGGAAGGCAGGAACCGTGGGCGCGTGGAACAACCACCCAATTTGGATGCGCGCGCGAGACAATCGCGTAAGGACGGTCGCGCGTATTACCAAATGATCGGTTTTCGAGCGTGATTAACCCATTTTTACGTCCCAGTTTTCTCGATTTCACGATCTCTCTGCTTCACCTTCGTTTTTCTCCTCATTCCGGGACAATTTTTATCAAGTGGGCGGGCGCTTCGACGGCGTACCCAGTTCGTATAATGTCGTGTAATCGTAAAGAAGAAGTTTGATGCCGAGAGACTTGTACTCCCGCTCTTCCGGGCTACGTATAGAAGTACCTACTGTCAGAGATGTACGATTGCTTTGTCAAAGAACTTGCCGAAGGATCAGTGTCATCCTGACGAACGGAGGTAGAGATGATCTCGTTGCGATTGGAGATACGTAGAAGGGCGCCAGGAAACGGCTGAATAAAGGAGTGAATAGTCAAATATGGTCATAAGGTATAAGAAGGTGATCGAAGGCGATGCGGTGCTCGATTACGGGACACTTGATCGTGACTCTGTCTGTCCTTCTAGAAATCCTTTTATGTCGCCGCCGAGAAACATGTGGGAGCGTAGGACGTGTTTGTTGAACTGCTTCTTATAGGGGTGTACATGGAATATTGTACTCCAATAGTTTCCGACGGATTGTTACCAAAATGAGAAGCGCGCTTTGATATACTTGTGAGGAATATAGTTGTCTATGTGGAAAAGGGTTTTCAATGAATTCATTGACTTTGCTGAAATTCGATTGACACCTGTGGAAGAGAATAAAATGTGGATATTAAAATGTTGCCAACGAGTTGCTCGTCGGTAATGGATCCTTAGACTACCTTGCATTTGTCAATTTTGTACTTTATTGACGTTATTATCTTCTGTGGTATTTGCATTGCTTTCAAATACGTCACTTTGTCTCATCAATGATGTTCTTGTAGGCGCTTTGGCAGTGACAAAGAAAAGATTCAACTCTGCTTTTCCGTTTCTTTGTCTGTACCAAATTTCATAAATACTTCTCACCTATCAATCCCCAAATCTCATAGATTGAACAAGGATTTCAGTTCTTGTCGATCATCTTCCTACTGAATTATGGCTATGATTGCCTTTGATGTTAATTCATTTGTAGCAAATAATCTAACAGGTACGTAGAGTAAAAACCTACCGTACAAAATTATGTATTTTCTCACCTGGCAAAGTTATGGTTTTTCTCATACGGTCTTCACCAATTATAACTTGTAAATACTCCGCTACTGCTCCACGTTCCTTTCCAGTTAAGACACAATCTGCCTGATTGGCATATCCAGGCGTGTATACCTTTTCTACCAGAAAATGTCCATAGTATACATTTAAATTCAAAATACTCCGCAATTTATTAGTAAGCTAGTAGTTTTCATTATCTATTTTTTCTTTACTAACTTTTCTTTTTAAACAGTATTTCTACAAACCTTTCAACGCTTTGCCCAATACTTTATTCGTTTAGAAAATGTATTATCTAAACAAAAATGGTTAGGAAAAACACAATCACCTATTATACAATTTGCTGCAAAATAAAGAGTACATGCGAATTGTAAATCATACCATTTCTATAGGTAAGCCATCGACAAAAGTAAACCAAAGAACATATTCTTGAATAATAAATAGACAATATAGCGTCCAAACCTTCTAACTCCATCATGATGATATAATTCTAATATTATCATATACATATATTCTATGTATAGATGTTCGTCTCTCAATTGAAGATGTGAGAAGGTGTACCAACAATTAGTAGTCAATGCTAGGAAAATAATTCTAAAATTTTAAAAACAACTATAGAATTGTTTTGGCGGGAGCTATGACAAAAATACATGCAGGAACACCAAAAGCCGAAGAGATTCTCAAAGAAGGTCTGTGGTCTGTGCTCGGACCAACAAATTTTATCGAACGCGAGCGCTACCTGAACTACAGTATCATAAGTACGTACCAAGCTGCCTCTGTTATCGCCGGATTACTTTATCAAAAAAGGATTCTTTTTTCGATGGTAATGAGTAACATTTTGATGTCGGTAAGACATATATCTTGTGATAACAAACGATATCAATTAAAAAGCTATACAGTAATACAAAGGGTAAAACTTGAGAATACGGGCACCATCGCCAATTATCATAAAACTTTACACACTTGTTAATTTCGACGCGGGGAACACGAATCTGGCAATTAAAACTGTCGCAAATTAGCCGTTTAGGAGATAAAAATTGTTAAATATTGGAGATGTCAGGTTGGAGACTCCGGCATAGCCGCATACAGATGGCGGCGCTGAGAGCAACTTTCGCGTGCGCCGATTGGTCCTCTTGGCTGCGCATGCGGACTAGCGTAAGTAGAACGTCATACACGGCGGGCATTTCAATTCGAACAGCAGAGGTTATTGAGATTGATCTAAACAGAAAGGCTTACCACGCTCTCAAGTTAGATTATTTTGTTTATCTCGCGGGCGGGCGCGTAAGCGCCCGTGCCGCGACTAACCATCACACCCGCCTAAGTTTAATAAGGGTTAGGAAGGTGCAATGGTTAGTCGCGGCACGGGCGCTTACGCGCCCAGCCGCGAGATAAAAAAAATAATCTAACTTGAGAGCGTGGTAAACCTTTCTGTTTAGACCAATCAAGGACACACGTTATTATTCATATAGGGTAGGGAAATATCAAAGACAACTAATTTTTAAGTTTTACATTTCTTAACTTTTTATTTTTAAGCATAAGCGAAAGTGAAAACTAGATCGACTTGCACCTTCCTAACCCTTATTAAACTTAGGCGGGTGCGATGGTTAGTCTTTTGATATTTTCCTATCCTATATGAATAATAACGTGTGTCCTTGATTGGTCTAAACAGAAAGGTTTACCACGCTCTCAAGTTAGATTATTTTTTTTATCTCGCGGCTGGGCGCGTAAGCGCCCGTGCCGCGACTAACCATTGCACCTTCCTAACCCTTATTAAACTTAGGCGGGTGTGATGGTTAGTCGCGGCACGGGCGCTTACGCGCCCGCCCGCGAGATAAACAAAATAATCTAACTTGAGAGCGTGGTAAGCCTTTCTGTTTAGATCAATCTCAATAACCTCTGCTGTTCGAATTGAAATGCCCGCCGTGTATGACGTTCTACTTACGCTAGTCCGCATGCGCAGCCAAGAGGACCAATCGGCGCACGCGAAAGTTGCTCTCAGCGCCGCCATCTGTATGCGGCTATGCCGGAGTCTCCAACCTGACATCTCCAATATTTAACAATTTTTATCTCCTAAACGGCTAATTTGCGACAGTTTTAATTGCCAGATTCGTGTTCCCCGCGTCGAAATTAACAAGTGTGTAAAGTTTTATGATAATTGGCGATGGTGCCCGTATTCTCAAGTTTTACTGAATATGTTCCTTACTAACTAATGAGCTTACTGAATGACTTAAAAAAAAAAAATTCGAAATGCGAATTACACGCATGGAGTTCCGTGGCATTTGACGTTATCAATTCGATGATCTTTTTACAACAAATACCACGGATGGGCACTTGTATGAGAGCATGTTTTCTTCCAAATGTTCACCTCAGTTTTATCGACAATTTTAAAACTATGCATCGAATTACTTTACTATTGTTTTATTGGAACGCTTATCAACAACGTATCTTCTGCACTTCAAAGTCTGAGTCAGGGATTTCGCAAATTCACCTGGTAAAGGAAAGATATATGAAGAAATAAAATAAATTTCTCATAAAAGATTTTATTTGCTCCATCCAATATTTGTAACAAGTGTATAAAGGAGGCGAGATGACAGTATACAATTCAGCAACAATATCGTTACTTTGCCGATATCACATGTATTATGTGAATTTAGCGAAACACTATGCATTGGGTTGATTTACATCCAGTATTATGTAACCATCAACATTATTATATATACTAGTCAAAAACGATTGCTGAACAGCATATTGTCAATCCAATTATTTTTTACATAATTCTTTACTACTTTCAATGTTTCATACATAGGTATGCATTGATTGTTTTGTCTACACAAATAAAAAAGAAATTCTTATACAAATGTTATATCTGTAAATTATAATAAAGTTATAAAACAATCGCTTTTCCACGCAATATCGGGCTTCATAACAATTGATTACATCTGAAAAGTTACAATGACGAGCAACTGTACATACACAGATATTGTAAAAGTCGCAGTGTTATGCTTTTTGTGTCACACATAGTTCGTAGTAATATTTGATTCTATTTGATGCATTAACATCTCCTGTTTTTTATGTTATCAGTTGAATCTGGGAAATATGTCTGACACTATTGTAGGATAATGGATAGCATTCTGTACTTGTAACATAAAAAATGTTCTCCAAACTAATAACCGCATTATCATGAATAATAATTTATAACATCATCACCGCTTGCAGCGTGTAAAGAGAAGTAATACAATAGGAAGACTACATTGAATAAACAAGCTGCATGATCACAATTGATCTGGGAATACTGATACTAGTAACTTATTTATGCAAAGCAGCATTAAAGTAACGATATCCTCTGGCTTATTACAAAGTCTACTTACTTTTTACATGGAAAATACAGCATATACAAGACATCTACAAATCACAATAACATTATAATAACTATAATTTTACTTAAAACAATCGTATAACTCATATCTCAATATTGTTTGCAGTGAAGTATTTATAAATATAAATCTGCTGCTTATACAATTGCCAAGAAAATACATTGAATATATAATAAGTCGCTCCCTTTTCGGTCGAGCCTAATAAAAATAAGTGGATACTTCAATGCATTGCCTATGCGATAACAAAAGCTAGTAACCCCTCATCCTAAACATTATACAAATTCAAACAAAATATTTTTGCCAGATTTCTATAATGTATAAATTATATTTTGTGCACATAATACAAATTTTTCATGTACTATGCGGCAAAGTGGAATAAATAATATTAAAGCTGTAGTATACGATGAGAGGTTTACAGCATATTGGTGTTGCACAGATGGCATATTCTTACGTATATATTTACTGCTGAATACATATTCTTATAGTGATGTGAAGATTATACAAATGCGAAAATCCATGTATTTCTGGTTATAAAGTATGTAGTGCAATGTTTCATAACTAAAATCTATCGCTTAATGGCTGCCATGAAACTTTAACTATATTTTAATGTACAATTGCTTAGTTACATATCATTACATCTTACAAGTTACATTTATTACAAATTTCTACGGAAACATATCATGTACATATGTAATATATCATCTTTACAAGTACAAGAAAAATTCTCAGTTCTTATATCAAGAACAATTATGATAACAACCACTATGGTTCTTTTCACCCATTAATTAAAATATTAATGATATTTCTTGTATAATTATTACAGAGCAAAGGCAAAAAAATATACATATAAGTATTGATGAATGATGCAGACTCTGGCCAAATTCATAATATTTTTTTCAACAAAGTTATTGCAGTGTTTTGATTTTCAGTCACATCACTATTGAAAATTAATGAATACAGTTGAGATCATGAAATGTACATTAATCACATTTACACTAAGAAAAGGCAAACAGAGATTATTTATCTCTTTTGTGTTCCTTCTGTTCATCTAATGATTCTTCACGGACAGCTAATACCATTCTTAACATAAGAACAGCAAGCAATTTATCTAGTGGGTCCATAAATCCTCGTTGGATCCATTTTGGTATTGTGGTACGTGCATGAGAAAATCCTAATTTTTGAAGAATGTAGTCGATACCGTAAGGTTCTATACTTTTCCCAGCCCAAGAGAGTAGCCTTCATAAAGACAAAACAGAATCATTCCTTGTGCCGCATTGAATTTCACATTACAGTGATTTCATTATTATTAGGGATAAAAGATTACTTGCCTTACTGTGGGTTCTAAATGCCATGTTTTACACCGATATGATCGCCAGTCTTTTATAAACATTTCTGCTGGGTCAAACTGTTTCCTTTTCCGTTCATCCTCGGACGTAAGTGTGGTTGTAGCGGCAGATGTATTGGACGAGTTAGCAGATGTTGCACTTTTACGTTCTTGAGAATCTGGACTATGTGCTCTAGCACTTAAATTTTGCATGGTATGCTATGCAGACAAACATATCCATAGGTACTATATGTAGGTAATCTTTAGAGTGTCTTAAATGTAATTAATTATTTCTTATAATGAAAGAATAACATTGTGCATTTCTCTGGTGAAGAACGAACTGGGGGATGATAATAAGAGAAATAAAAGAGTATACGGGGAGGGAGGAGTTTCAAATAAGTATACAAGATATAAAAATAAATAAAAAGTAGCATGCGTCAGGTAAACTTGTGCAGAATAAATGTACATCAGCAAGGTGTAAATATTACATATTGTGTCATTGTATCATACATACCACCCTTTCTTTTTCTTTCACATAGGATGTAATAAGATCATGCAAGAAGAAGAATGCTTCCGCATCAACCGTAACGAAAATATGATCTTCAAATTCTGTTATAAAGCTGCACTCAACTAACGGCTTTTCACCTGTATAAACAAAGAATATATAAATGCTCTTTATTTCTCATAATTGACGAATGCATTCATTTTTAAAATTGTATATAATCAGCTGAAAACTATGAAATGCTGTCTTACAATGTGAAAGCTACTACATCTCATTTTACAGGCATTTTTAAATTAGTAAATATGATGTTACAATTTTTTGAATCAAATCATAAGCTGTTCTATGTGAAACATTAAGCTCGCGATGAATTGTATTCTAACAAACATGCAATAATAAATGTATTAGTTGTACCTAACTAAGGAATTGATTACAAACTGATTGTGGGCTCTATAAAATATTTTGCCACTACAGTAAACCACTATTTTGTTTTGAATATTGCTTCATGCAAGGAATATCTTCTAATTTTGAACATTTAAATTATTCTGCAATTGCAATGAGCAGTGAATTTACGGAGGAATATATTATTACAAAGCATTCAAAAAGAATATTTCTTTAGGTGAAAACCATATTATTTTACAGGTATGACTTAGTACACCCGAATAATATTATCACTTTATACTTACTATATAAAATATGCTTAGGAAGTCCTAAAAGTACATGAAAAGTTGCAGCGGGAAATTAAAGTTCTCTATATAAGAAAATCTAAAAGTATACTTTTAATCTATCCATTCTAATTTATTTCAATTTCCGACAAGAAACCCTAGTTTTTATCAATATTGTCATTTCGACAGATCTAAAGTTTGTCATAGTCCATACATTGACTTTTATGTTATTGTTTCAGTAGTAATGAAAAATTGCTAACTTTGCACATGAAAAAGAGATCATAAAAACATTTACAAAAGCAAACATTTTATATACAGACTATTTACTTATCTTCAACACCCCAATCATTACCTTTGTTACATATTTTGGCAAATATGGAACCTTATTAGCTTCTATATTATGTAAGAAAACAATTTTTAAGAGCAAACAGTTACAATTTTTTGGCACAATCATAGAATTGCAGTGTCATGACAATATAAATCAAGATAAATAAGCCTCACTGTATTTATATAAAGGGAACTCAATATACGTAAATGTATATTTAATTTATGTGTAAAACAGTTCTTTCTATATACATACCAATTACATCTGGAGTTCGCGCTGTTTGTAAATGTTCCGTTTTTAGGTGCAATTGTAAGGAGGGCAGTGCAAATATCACCTCTCTACCATGGGAGTGTTCCTGCAATTTTCCAGGTGTAGCAGATGTACTCCTGCTACGAGTTGTGTTATTGCTGTCAGATGTACTATCTGTTCGTTCTCTTTCAACACAGGGAAAACGATCCACAGCTGCAAGAGTAATCACGTTACGTAGAGTCAACAGTGCGTGTCTTATTGACGAACCATAACAATTATGTGCAATGTATAAAATTATAAGTTTTGTTTTTCAGTGGTACGACAAACCTACCATCAATTTCGCTACTAGCAAAAGCATAGTGAAACCATTCTTGCAGAGATTTAAATTGAGGTGGAAATAGTACACTGCGACTTAATCTACATACAGTGGCCATTGAATGATGTCTTGCGTGTTGTTCCTGCTGCTGACCTAAACTAATTGTCAAAGTTTGTACGACGTGAACATCGCACGTATTCGGCGCTGAAAAGTAGTATTTAGATTTAGTGATGTAGCAATGTGTATCTCTACATACTATTTAAATACATTCATACATACATTCAACACTTGGTATTTCTTGTGCCTCTGTAGCAAAGCTAATGCATGGTTCTTTTAATGAAAAAAGGGCCCAACTTTTGCTCTTAAAATTAATACCATGAAAACAAGCTAAACTTATATTTGAGCCATGCAATTCCATTGTACCACCGAGTACAGTTCCAGTTGATGGCAATGAAAATTTCAAACTGCCTAATTGGAGACCAGCTACTTGGGCTAAAACCCGTTGCCAATGCCTATGATGCCGTGCATCAGATATGGCCGTTTGGTTCCAAGGTCCTAACATATATTGTTTCAGTATCACTGCGTTTTTCTTCTTATGTATATGTATATGTATATATCTTAAGACACTACCTTCTGTTGCACACTTTTTCCTATGTTGTCTCTTTTTGAAACTACTATTCATCATTCGTTGATGCCTGGGTTGCAACGAACTAAACACTCGCTTGCTGCTTTTAAATTGTTGACTAAAAAACTCGTCCAATTTGTAAAACATCTTTAACAAATCTGCAGTAGTAGATTTACTGATCATAATTTGAAGTTGGTCCCACCCCAAATCACCATGCATGAAAATTATGGCTGGTCTGTAAAAATGACAGAGAATGTTCTTATTGCATGTAATTCATAGTGTACAGACAAACAGATTTTAAAGAAAATGTAATAACCTTCTGGTCGGCATGAATGCATCTCCAGTACTATTACGATTAATTTTCCATTCATCTCTAAGTGTCACATCTAACGAGGATACTCTAGACATTAGAACACTTGTACCCATGTAATCCAATCTCAATTCTAATGCAAACAACTTTAAGCCTACTGTATGATCAGGTTCAATGCCAGGTTCTTCACGTATATGTACTAAAAACGTGTTATACAGATTACTATATTATGTCGATGCTAGTATAGTATTAACAATCTCACTTACTGTATGTATCAATTTTGCTTAGTTCTATAGTTCCACCAACGATGCCACCTTTTGCATCTAAACTCGATCCTCCTAATCCAACACCAATATATAAATTTTTGTGACCGGTACTGCCTATGGACAATCTTCCGTCAGATCTAAAATCTTTTGTCATCCAAGTGACATTGCCCATTACATTGCCCATATTCATATGAACATTTAAACGTGTAAAATTTACTGCAAACAGTACCAATGTCTCCCATGCAGATTCTCTTAACTTAATTTCAGAAGATGTCTGCTTCTCTGTAGTAAAACTCCAACCTCTTCCGATATCTTATATAAACATAATAATTATAAATTTAAGGCATGTGCTGAATTTTATTCTAAATATTTCTCAGCAAAACAAGTATCATAAATACCTTTTAATCGTGCATGTCGTGGAATGTCATTTTCTAAACTTAACCGGAGTTTATCTCTGTTCAAAGTAGGGCTTCGTTCTGGTGCACTTTTTGACAATGCATCGCCAGCATGTCGGTCATAATGCTTCAATAGCGAACTTCCCATTACAGCTTCATCTTGGTTCATGAGAGGACTGCCATCACCTTCAGAATATGCTGTGCCTGTACTCAAATCTCCCAGAAATAAACGTCTGACAATACTACGGCGATACCAAGCTTTTGGAAAAGCAAGAATTTCTGTCAACCGTCTCATGTCATATTTAAAGGATGCAGATCCAATATCAATGATAGCTAGAAATATATTATAGGCCGATGTACATATTTTTACATAAATATTGATCTATACATATGCATGAAGAGCAGTTATAAATACTTACTTGAAAATCGAATGACAGCACGACTGGTGTCTGTACCTTTCTTAACTTGCTCACTCTGGAAATTTAATTTTCGACTTCTCGACAAATGAAATTTCACAAATTCCACATTTATACTTAAAGAATCTTTTCTTTCACTGTCCGACAAAGGTGACCATTGTGCTTCTTTTAGTCCTGTTTTTTTACCACCGCCATATGGATGGAAAATGTACACTGAAAAGTCTGCAAGGCAGCCTGTGACAGATAAACCACCTATAGCCGAACCTCCTTCTTTTCCTGTTTGAACTGTAGGGGATTTATATTCGCGAAATTCTGTAAGTTCTTCCTCTGCTCTCTTGGACGAAAAAACTATATCGAGAGATGGTAGTTGTAGCATACACTCTACACGCGACACTGGCAAACATGAAAATCTGTGAAAAGAGAATATTTTATTATTACAAATAAAACTTTAAAAAGTATCCGTATTTTTAAATATGTATTTCCATACCTGAAAGTTGAAGGTTGCATATGAAAGTATACTATCACATCGACTGGAAAACTCGCATAAACATAATTGCCACTTGCTGCAGTAGCAGCCCATGATGTACTCTCTGTACTTTCTAATGGAAAAACAGAATTGGTTTGTGTTCCACTTTGAAAATTTGGCTTGCTTGGAATAGGTTCTAGAGTTTGTTCGAGAAATTCCAAAATGTGTGGGCTTATAATTGTTTCTTCTGGGATGCTTTGAAGAGTCATCCAGGCAAACAAACTTGCTTTTTTAGTACTTGGCTTTTTAGCAACTGGCATTGTAATGGGGCTAAGTAAACTATTATCTGTTGACGTACGCGGAGACATTGATTCATCTGGCAAAGTCTTAGATTCATAGTGTACCTAAGAAAAAAAACTTATTGTAGGATTACAATAATTTTTATAATTCCTCTAGTGGTTACTATCATAGTTATACCTTTACATCCAATCCAGGAATATGAAAAATTGTTAAATCGACTAAAGGCACATTTGCATGCTGTAAATATCTCAGTCGCGATGTACTTGTTGTCGACGATTTCTCTTTACTACTTAAATGCTTACGACTACTACTTGGACTGCTTGGTTGAAATTCAAACGTTCCTCCTGAGCATGACCTCTCCTTTTTCATTCTGCTCATACTACGAAATGAATAAATTATCTGCTATTTTCGAACATACTTATAATTTGATATTTGCAAAAAAGTAATATTATTATATACAGTTTGATTTCGTCTTCTCTTGCTGGATCCTTTGTATGAAGTACACACTTCCCACTGTTTATTAAAACTTTTACATCCAGTTCAAAATCAATGTTAGGTTCTTGAGTTTTTTGAGAAGTAATGTAAGGAGAGGATGTTGACGAAGCTTGTTCTTTTCCAAACGAATCGAGTAAAGGTGCACTAGATACAATAATTCAAGAGTATAATACAAACGATAATAATATGTAACAAATGTTAACAAAGCCGTCTTTCACTCCTTGTCCATGTTCTTAAATGTTAATATAAGCAAATACACACATACTTTCCTTCCATGCTGTCATAACTAGATGTGCAACTGGTATCCCTATTTTTACGTCTTAATTCAACACGTTCTCCTTCTATGTCAATAGTTTCTGGCCATTCTAAATCGCCTTCTGGCAAACTCAATTCCGATCCTGCACTTGGGAGCGATGACTGTCTGTAAAAACATAATTAATGGAATAGTAGTCTTACCGATGTATCCATATGTTAAAGTCATAACACTTTAAATTTATTTTTATATAATTTCAGATAGATATTGAATAAATTTAGTTTACATTTGCTAACCTGCACATAGTATGCGTATCACTAAAGGTAACTCTTGGTCCACTGGGACCACGAACACGAAGAGATGCTGACCTATAAATGTATTTTATTATAAAAGATGTAAGATAGAAATTTCTACAAATCAAATAAAAACTATAATATTTACAATTCATTAACATACTGTCCTTATTTTCTTACCTACTAGGACCACTTCTAGGACTACTTTCATAACTAGCAGAATTTGCAGAATTAATATCGATATTTATGTCCTCTGGACTTTCCAGTTGATGCTCTGGTGTTGGTGAAGGTACAATGAAGGATCGTGAGCGATAGGCATTAGTTTTACTGCCCAAACCCAATTTACCTTTTATTCCTGATGCTTTAACTGATTGCCTTCTTAACTTTTGTATCATATCCCTATAATAAACTTTTGTTAGTTTAATTATGCTAACAGATAAAATTGATATACACTTTTACTGTCCAAAATACTATTTTTTACCTTCTAAAGTCTTTAAACACCATGGCTTCTAATTCATGTAATCGTTTCATTTCCTGTTCTATAGTTCCATGGGAGGCTCCTAAAGATCTTAAATCATTTATGATTTTAGCTTGCTCATTCATTTCTTTCTCAATTAATTTAGATCTTTTTTTAGCATCAAGTGTAGGATCAAACACGAATGCTGGTAAACTGTCTGTCCAATTTTTAGATTTTTTCATTAAAATGCTTTCCTGTAAATATGCAATATTTGGTTTAATTTATAAACTTGCACACTTTAAATAAAATGAGAATATGAACCCGTAAAACTAATTTAAAACCAAAACTTTAGTATACAATGGCAACATCCTTCTTTATTCTGTTGCAGCCACATTTTTGTATATTAAAATTGAGCTTTCTTATAACAGTGAAAACTCTATTTTTAAGACTGCACAGATAAATATTACATGTATAAATATATGCATGATGATAGTGATACATTACCTAAATAGATAACATAGAAACTTTTAACGCTGAAAACAAAATAAAAATATAAACCATACTTTTTTTTTAACCTGGCTAGTACTATTGTCTGGTTGATCTGCATCATCACTATCATAATCAACAGGTACATGAATATCATCTTCTTCAGAACCTGTAAGCATTGTTAAGGTATGTCCGAGGGCCGACAGCTGTTGACCTACATTAACATCAAGATGGATGTCTACACCTTCCATCTGCCACTGAACATTTAAAATCCACTTAGCGTTATCTGCAAGATTGATTTTAAACCTGTCTTTGTACATGATCATTAATGAAATATTCTTAAATAACACCAAATTAACGAAATCTGCATTTTTACCAGATCTGTCTTGTTTCTGTGCAATCGTTCTACTACAGACTTCGTATGTGCCCTCAGACACAACACATAAATTCATTATGTTACTATCTGTCATATCTGGTTTCCAATCATCTAAAGATGTCTCAAAATCTTCAGCAAATCTAAGACATAAACCTACAAACCTGGAATAAGATTTTTAACAAATTAGATTTGAAATCAAATAAGTAGTATAGATTATTAAATAAATATATGCTTACGTACCTTGCTTTGCTGACAAGACTGCCGCTGCTACATGCAGATATACTTGTGTTTTCTAAGGTTACGACAACAGCACCACGTGAATCTCCATCATATAACCCTCTATTTAAACCCCAGTTATTTGGTGGTAATGGATTCAATGGCAGGCAAATACCCATGTCATCTACTGTTAACTGCAAGAACAATGTCCCCAAGTGTGGAGCACTAAGTTGACTTGTAAGCTGCCCAAAGGGAACTTTTTCAAACACTTGCTGTGTAGCTGTCAAGACTTCTTTGTTCAAGTTAGCCCTTTTCTCATTCCAATACTCATATGCATTTTTATAATTCAGCCACACTAATATCGCCTTATCAACAGCCATTGGCTGAATATATATCAAGGGCCGTTTTAATGTGATTAAAACAACTTCTTTATCTTCGCCACGTGCCATTTCTTCTTGGAATGCATTACGTAGTCCTACTCGAGTGTTAAAGAAAGCAAATTGCTGAAATTCTGGTTCCGCTTCTTCAAACAAAACATTTTTTAAGAGTTGCCCTAGACTTAAATTGATATCAACTTGTGCTTTGCCAAATAATTTCATGTATGGATTTGGTTGTGTAGCCCCAGATACATTCTGCACACGATTGGAAAGTTGAAATTCCACAGCTCCCGTCTCTAGACGTACGGCAGAATTTGTAGGAGTTGTTGCAGTTAATTGAATTCTCTATGAAGAAAAGATACACGTTACAGCTTATTACTTTATAAATTAATATTTACATTGCTGAGCACTGACCCCAATTCAAAATACTCACATTAGTAGTAACTTGAACTAAGAATGCAAATTTGAAGAATGAAAAAAATTCAAACCTTGATGCGTATAATTAATGAAAATAATATTCGTTTCATTGTAGAATTGGTGGATTCTTCATCTTCAAGCCATAATGGAACAGGTTTTTCACCCCCATAAACCTTTTGTACGACTTCATTTACTTCTTTCATAAATACTTTCTGTACAAACACTAAGTGATTCAATAGGTCTGTTGTTAAAGAGTGTTCAAAAACACCAATATCAGCAGTTGCGCTAAGATAACTGCCTTGCCTTAATACAACACCATCTGTAATATAACTTGATGACATTACACTTTAATTTGACACATAAAAATTTCTTTCTTATTGCTTGCATACCTGCTAATTTATTATCATTCAAGTTGCTACTTCCATCTTGAATATATTCTGCCGATACATGTACTTTTGGAAGTTCAATACTAGCTTCAGAAGGTAAATTTGCTTCAGTTACTTGAAGTTTCGTTGTAAAACTCAAACTATGATGAGGTAAATCTATTGTAAATTTTGCTTTACTGCCAGTTATACCGGAACTATTCACTTGATCCATCTTATATTGTGCTTGCAAAGATGGTAATAAAGCTGCTGTTATGCTTAGGCTTTGCAGTATAATATGAAATTGCATGACAATAGGATCTAAGAGGCTAGATACAGCGTGCGGTTTTTCTACGTCAACAGTAGGGGCAGGTGCATAATGATGTGGACTACCAGGTATCCCATCGATTTCATCTTGTTGTTGACCCCTTGACATTCTTGAAGATGTTCGTGTGACCCGTAATTCCTACAGAATAAATTAGATTTCATCAAATGCAATAATCAAAGTACTGCGAAAACTTTATTAATATTTATCTCCATGTGAATAATGAATAATAAAGTATGTTGTTTAGCCAAATTATTTTTCTAAATTTTCCATTTCAAAAACGGTGTTTATTGGATTAAAATTCTGCAATTTGAACATATACGAATATATTACCTGTAGAGTTGAGGATAACTGTTTGCTACCTCTAGTCATCATTCCATGTAATGCTACTGGATGTTGCGGTATATCTATGTTTACAGCACCAACAGTTAACAACCCACTGTTTTTATCCTTCTGACGTCGTGTAATACTAGAATAAAGAGCTTGTGATTTGCCCACGGTTACTTTCACAACTGTTTGCTGACTTGGCGCTACACCTTCTAGTAAAACTATCATAGTTCTTCCTATTTGACCAGTCAGGCTACATTCTAAACTCGCAGGTCGTGATTTTTTCCGGCATGTTAAGCTTGCATGTAAGCTAGTAATTTCTGCTTCAAGCTTTAATCCACTCAATGTTGCTAAAAGTCTAGTTCTATGTATCCTAGCCACACCAAAGATAATCAACCTTGTTCTTTCACCTGTTACAATACCTATATTAATATAGAATGCTTAAATTATACATAAATATTCGGGGTTTGAATAAATACATGAAATCACTTGTATTACTTAAATGCATAACCAGTTACAAGTAGACACACGCAAATAGGTAATGCGATTAATTTACTTACTTAATTCTCTTGGTGGAGGTATGGGCGTAGAACTATTTTCAGCAGTCAATCCTTTCTCAATGTCCCCATCTTTTGTTTCATTTAGGATTTCATATTTTCGTCCCCCTTTATAGTGTTCTGCTGTATCCGCAGGTATAGAAAATCGATGAGTAATTGTTTTAGTTTCAGGTCGTGTAGCATATAAATCCAGTAGATAATATATCGTTTTCCAACATCGTGGTGTTAAATTTGTGTTATCCTTGCACTTGTCTGACAGAACACTAAATTTATCTAATCCGGAGCCACTTGGACTAGCTCCAAAGCTGGGTGTAATGACACCTTCGCTCAGATTAATATATCCTTTTACACTTTTCCCTGTACTACGTAATTTTTGTGCAAAACTCTGCGGACGGGATCTATTATTTGTACCTGGTGATATAACTTTTGGTTGGTTTGGCTCAAAACTGCTTTGTAGCAATGGTACATCCACCTTTTTACCACTAATAAGAAGTTGTTCTTGTAAGTCTGAAGCTAAAAATTAAAATTAAAATTATTACATACTAACAAAAGTGATACGATTAAATGATACATAAAATTAACTTACTTGATGAAGAGCCATTTTTAATAGTCGTTTCATTAACAATCAAGTTGGCACTTCTTTTTGCTTCTGGTTGTTGTTCCTTTAGTTCCATTTGCGTTTCTTTAACGTTTTGATACATATTACTTATTTGATGTAGTAATCTTAACAAGGGCATGTTGACTTGTTGGCTGATATACCGTATATTTAGACTAAAGTTTACTACAGTACTCGTATGTTTTTTGAGTTGACCCCTGGATATGTATAAGATATTTTGCTTTTGTATCATATCATCTACAGTCATGTCTGCCATTTTTTTAACATCTATATCAATGCCTATCTTCTCACATAAGAATGCTGGGGTTTCAGGTGGTATATCAAGGTAGAATTTTGCACTAACACCCTTTTTGGCTTGGTATTTATTATCTATAGTTATTATTAAATTAAACAGAAAGTAATTTTTATTGTCAGAAAACAAAACTTTATGCAAGAAAATTGTATTGAATACAAGTATACATACTTTTTTTCTTGTCTATAATCTTTCCAAATTCACTAACTACTATGTCAATCCTCATTGCATCCATACTACCTACAAGAGATAAATTTGAACCCAATGAATCTAAAGATGAAACATTATTCACATTTCCTGTGCCAATTGCTGATAGCATTTGCTGTGGCATGACAGAGAGGGAAGTTAAAAGTGGTTCAAAAATCAGATGTGCATCCAATAAACGAAGTGAATCTTTCATTGGATATAAAAAGGCACCGCTATGTACATCAGAATCTTCAGTGTCATCTGTTGTCATCGTATTGATTTTTGAATCCTGCAAAAAAGTACCTTGTTGTGTAATGCTAGTAACAATTATTTTGTTACTAGTACATAGATATTACAACCTTTAATAGTCGTAGAAAAAAATGGTACAATGTCATGTATATGTTTTAAGATATAAAAAAAAAGAATCAAATTATTTGTTTGTGTATAAATATGAAACTATTTTCATTAAACACCTATACTTATTGCAATTAAATACGTATATTTTCCATTGTAATATTGAAGCATACTATCTATATCTGAAATATGTAATCACATTAAATGTTAGTGGAAATATTAAATGTTCTCTTTTTTTAGTACCTTAAGAGACTTTTGCTCAGCGCGAAAGACCTGAGAAAATAAGAGGTAGAATAAATTTCTCAGCTGCCAACTTTCATTATAATGTTTACAACGTTTTCTATGTATTTATTATAGTACACATGTATCTCAAGATTAAATAATTCAAAGAGCAGACATACCCAGTTGCCTTTCATATTTCCCTTTTCATTGTCTTTTATAAATTCTTGTTGTTTCGCCATCCAGCTGTATAAATCCTCTCCAGTATTTACAGGCTTAATAGAATGATGACTCGTTGGAGAGGTTATTTGATCTATACTTCCAGTACTGTGTTGACTACTTTGCCCAACACCACCCGAATAAATGCTAGGATTAGATCCCAGCTGATGAGAGTGCGATGCATGAATCTGTGGTGTTTTCTCTTCTCGTAATGTACCATAGCCTTACATAAAAATAAATTACCACTAGTAATGTGATTATAATCTACATATAAGGTCTACAAGGTAAATATAGACTTTTGTATATTTTGATGTAATATACGTAACATACGTACTTGTAAATGATTTTGACAACAAAGTATTACTCAATTAATACAAAACCCACAACTGTACAACAAGGAATCAAATCACTTACTTATATTATTTTGTTCCCGAGCTTGATTGAATAGACCACCACTTGCAAGCAATGGAAAGACAATACTTGCTCGTGTACTAACAGACACCTGCGTGGGTTGAAGCGATTTTCCTCTCTTTGTAAGAACTACTGGCGGAGAGGGAGAGGTTAATGACTCCGGGCCTGGAACCGGTGTTGGTAAAGGAGTGGTATCTTTCCCCCGGGGAGAACTTACAGGAACCGTCAAACCATCACCACACATACCTGGTTATTCCACACCAACCGAAATCTTTTGTTTTAGAATTATAAGCTCACAATATTTTGGAACAACTTAGTATTTGAATTAATATAGGTGTGTTATGATAGATAAATGCTACAACTCATAATATTTAAAGTAACACTACAGAGTGCATAAATAAAACCTCGAAAAGTAAGCTAAAGCAGTCTAAAGCTACAAGGTACCGATAAACGCAATTAAAATTTTAACAGTCAAGTCAAATTCACGAACAAGTAACTTATAAGAGCATGAGTAACATATATACTATTATAAATTAGACAGATGGCTAAAAAGCAATTAATATAGTATGGCAAGATGTAAAAGTTGTTTCACCATACGTGTTATAAATAAATTAAAATATTATAATAATCACATAGTGAAATCTGATAATAAAGTGTCTAAATATTCTTTGTTTCAGCAATACTAAAATTTATCTTAATTAACGTGAATATTATTGTTATAATTTTTTCATGGAATAACTTAAAGAAACTGTTAAGTATCGAATAATTATACATAAGTAAATACCAAAAACTGTCCAAGAAATATAGGCACTTAGGTATCCATGTGCCTATATTTCTTTAATGTTATATTCATGCATTTACAATACATTATTGTCTTGATTAAACCAATGTATTCTACCTGAGATTTTATCTTGGCCATTCTTAATATGCACATGTTTGTGCATGTGATCTGTGTGGATTAACATTGCACATTCATCTGTCACTTCCTGATCGTCAACATCTCCCGCGCTTCCCTCACCATCTGTCAGCAAATTCTCCTATACATCAATAAATGATTTTTTTTTTCTAATAGATTTAACTTTTAAGTTTATAATTTCAAAACTTTATAAAACTGTTCTAGTAAAATGTGCAAACTGTGAATCTGTATTCTATGAAGTGAAGAGAATGTGATGGATGAACTAATTAACAATTTTTGCATATGGAAACAACAGTTTATCCAAACAAACTTACCTCATCTGGATCTGTTACAGCAAATGTAACATTTAAAGGTTTAACATGCTTTGTTTTGTAATTATGTTCAAGTAACAATGGCGTGTACAAAGTATTCTTCCACTGTCGGCTCAACACTATCACACCCTGGTAAAAAATAATAATGTGCAGACATACAGGTATTGCTTATACATAAACTAAAATATTACATGATTTGCTTGTAAATCATATAAGAATAGGTAATATATTGCAATTGTAAATACATTAACAAATCTTCTCCCACTATATGATTACCTGACGAAGAGTAGATAACATAGGAAGATCAGATTCTTTCAGATTCCCTTCAATACTCATTAAATCAGACAATAAAACATAATTTTGCAAAATAGTACATAATTGACAGGATGGATCTTCCTGCAACGTTTTAGCCAATGGTGTCAATCTGCCATAACGACTCTGTAATATAAATGTAGCGTCGTATAATTTAAAATGTGTAACAACAACACTGCCTAAAGCTAATAATTGCATACCTTTACAGGCATATGAATTCCTTGTACGTCTAATGCTTCAGCCATTAGACAAGCAACTATAGCTGTTGATCGTCGGTACATAGTTCGGAATGTATGTACAATTCTAATAGCAAATTTGTTACTTGGATTCATCCATGCATTAATAGCTGGAGATGCAGTACTTAATAGGTTCCAATCCAATCTAGTGTAATCAATTTTTCTTGTTATTGGAGTACGTGGTGGAGCTGCAAAATTAAACCATACTGTTTTTAATTCTATAACACAAGAGACAGTGTTCCCATTCGCAACTTTTGATGCAATACTAGCGCATGTAACACTTGTATTTATGTGTGCACCAGTAGGAACATTTGATGACCCAGCCTCTTGTTCAGCATTTACAGCAGTAGATCCTGGAATATGACAAAATATGTATAAGATGTGTAATTGTTCATGATAAATTTACATTTCACTACAGGAATAAAGTGAAGGCAGATATACATATATATCACCTACCAGCTGCATTATCCAATCCTTCCTGGCTTTTGATACTATCGGTGTAAAATAATTCTGTGTCAACTTTTTTGTTATCATGACCATTGTCTCCTTTTTCAAATTGAGATCTTTTTACAACTTTTAATTTAATGCCTTCAAATCCACATTCAAACATTATGAAACCCAATCTATCTTCTCCACTGCCCATTGTAAATTCTTCTGTTGCTTGAGGAGGTCCACTCTGTTTCTATAGAAATGATGAAATAATTTATTTACACGTATATATGCATTACAAGGACTTGTAAACTAATAAAAATACTCAAAGAAAGATTACATACGTTTTGCTTTTCTTTTTCATCCACTACTTGACATAAATAATAGTCAATACATTTCAATGGAGACGTAATTCTCGTACATGTAAACAATACTCTTGAGTAATGAGCAGGTATGGCTGTTATAACAGCATCCTTTAATATGGAAGACTCATTCCTAAGCCTACGCAACTGCGAATGAGCTTTGCCTATGTATTTACAAACAATGTAATTGCCATTGTATTGAATATGTGAAAATAAATATCTTATATTGATTGAGAAAGATATATTTACCAATATTTAATGTGACTATAATTTCTTCTTGTTGTTTTTCAGATGTTTCTATAAAAACTGTTTCTCCACCTCCAATGTCAGCTACTACAGCTGCTGTTTGATGTCCTGGCAAAAATGCTTTACTGATTTTGTTAACTTTTTTTTGATTCGGTAATACTGTCGGTTTATGAAAAGTTTGAACAACTTCACGTGCTTGCTTGCCAATATAAAATCGTATTATAACATCGTCAAGGCAAATGGCAAATAATGACACACATGTCAAATCTCGAATATTTTCCAGCGCAGAAAACGATATAATTTCTTCAACAACTGATGCTTGTAATAAAGTTAGGTTCATCTACAAGTCATTCAAGATGACATAAAAATTTGTGCCAATTGGCATTTTATTTCATAGCAGAGTAAACTTAAACAAATTTATCTTTACCTTTGGTAAAATCAGACTGCCTTGTATTTGAGTTGTAATACTTTCTTCATACACATTTGTTTGTAACGCAGCTTTACCTGTTAATGGTAAAGGAACATTTTAAATGCAACAGTTTGTCAATTAACAAAGCAATAAATTATATTTGAACTAACTTTTTTCATCAGTCTCTCCATTCTTAACATTTCTCTCAGTTGTTGAACGTTTTGAACTTGATTGCACTTGACTCCAATACGATAAACTTTGATCTTGTTTTAAAATATTGGCATCTTCAACTTTTCCGATACATTCGTTGTGTAAATGATTTAAAGTTGTTAGTGGGTGTAGAGTAGCTAATGTTGGTATAATAGCATCGAGAAATCGTTGCAAGGATTCCAGGACCATAGGACTTATCATAATATCAACGTCTCCT
This sequence comes from Tiphia femorata, assembly GCA_944319695.1. Lineage (NCBI taxonomy): Eukaryota > Metazoa > Arthropoda > Insecta > Hymenoptera > Tiphiidae > Tiphia > Tiphia femorata. The sequence continues at coordinate 5,805,446 of OX090904.1, forward strand.
TTGAATTTTATAATGACAGTTGTGCGTGAACCACTTTCATGCTGTGCTGCTAACAATTCTTCCTCATCATGTGGTGTTTTATCATCTTCACCTAAACATATTGAAATAATCTGATTTTTTTTCAGTTCTACAGATTTTCAGATTTTATATTATCAGATTTTCAATGATCTATAAATATTTTAATAAATCATACATTTATAAATTTGAGTACAATTCTCACCCTCTGCTTGATTTAAAGTTACACTGTCCCACAAATATGGATGCGTGGGCGTTTTATTAGAGGATCCTGCTACAGGAGATCCATCTGTTCTTGTTATCATTTTTAAGGATGTAAATCCTTCTGTAACAGTATCCAGCTTTGGTACATATCGACCACCAATATAAACAAGTCTACCATCATCTGTTCGTTGAAATAATGGAGTAGTAAATGCATCTCCCCCTGAAGGTAATGAGGATTGAATCCAATTTGAACACCGCACCTAAAAATTAATGTTACATTTTCTTCATATCGCACCAGCTATGAAATGAAAAAAGAAATTTGCAAACTGTGGAATTCAAGAGTTTGATATTACACATATAAAGAATACATCAATTCTACCTAAAATAAAACTTCTATTGGTCTTGCTTTGGTTTCGTATAAAATTAAGATGCACATAAATGATGTAACATTTACCTGTGTCAAATGACTAACGTAGCTTGACATTAATAAGGGTGAATCAACAATTGGCTTGTTTACTTGCATATGCAAGTTAACTAGTGTTACATCTTCTTGTGATGATACAGCAGATATAAAACTAGTTGATGAGACTGAATGACTATCAGATGATTCTTGTAAGCCACCATTTTCATTCGATTCAGTATCATTTTGAGAACTGGTATTTCTGTTGACTTGTGGACTTCGTTTTGAACTTAGTACCTGTGTCTTTGCTCTCTCCAAAGTATGAGATTTTTCATTTACTGATAGATTTACGTTTGCCGCACTTTCTACAATGGACAAATCAGAAGAAAACTTCTTTCTGATACTATCATTGCGATTTAAAACAGATCCAGATCCAACAATAGACTGACGTAAACTAGATGTTCGACTTCCACTTAATCCATGACTTGTATCTTCATCAGCTGAATAAAATGCTTCTGAATGATTTTCCGATGACATTGATATTGTTCGTTGAACCTAAATGTCATTTGGTTGTAACAAGAAATATTTAATAAGTGCATAGTAAATAACATCATGTAGTAGTACCAATGATACTTACCTCTTGTTTCAACCTCTCTTCCGAATCTGTTCTTACACAAAGTGAATGACGTGAGTCAGACACATTCATTCCATTCAAGGTTTTGATGGTACTACGTACAGATCCAGAATGGTTGAATTCTGTTGTCACAGTTGGTAGAGATTGTGGGCTACTATTTTGTTCAAATGATTCCTTGTCTGATCCATTAAAATAATCTACTGCTAATTTAGAGTCAGATACACTACTTTTGGGAACGGTTTCAATTTCTGGTACACTCAGAATAGATTTACTACGTTCTGTATTCAATTTAGAATCTGAATCTAATTTGTAAGGTAACTGAGCTATAGGACTAGCATCGACCAGCCGAGAATATGGAACATCTTTGATATTGGACCCACTGTGGCAGAAAAAAGAAAAATTATATTTATAGTGTGGTATATTTTGATGAATTTATCGCTGGCAAAGACATTAAACCATAATAAAAAATCCTGTGATGGTACAGCTGATGTTAATGATTAAAAGCATATAGCATATGAAACAAACAAAGTAATTTGCTTTGTTAAACAAAAAGGACTTACAAGATACATTATAAAAAGTTATCATTATACTCATATGTTAAGAATAATATAGAATACTGAAAAATAAAGAAAAGAAGATATAAATTTGGTACCCAAAAATTAGTTGTTATTCTCAGAAAGAAATCATTCTGAGTGGTAAAAACCTCCACTTTGCATTTTTTCTTATTTGACGATTCTTTACATCTACAAACTTCATTCTAAACAAAATTTTGAATTTCTCTAAAAGCAGTTTATATTCAAAAAGCTAATGAGTTCACATTTTAAGTATAAACCATTTAATTCTGCAACTATTCATGCAGTAACGACTAAATAAAATTTTCACGTAATTCAAAGGCTGCAGCGAAGCACATTCCAAAGATTACCGCGTTGATGTATAAGAAAATCTTCTGCCCAACAGTTTCCTTTCCCCATTACATGCGAGTGGACTTGCAGATATAGTAACAAATTTTGTACTACTATTTTCTCCTATACAGGAATCAGTAGTATGATCTGTAACAGACCTTGGTCGCTCCACACCCTTTTTAACAGTTTGTGACCCATCTTGAATAACTGTTACTTTCAATCCAGAGATGGGATGACAAACATCTTGCAGAGATACATCTTGTAAACTATAAGGTGGAGTATGAAAAATCAATTGACCGTCGTGTAAGATAGACTGCCCAAAGCCTTTTTCCTTCCCAGATTCATGAATTCTAAAAGGAAATATACACGATAAATTAATATTATTATTTATGGTATTACTATATAGTATGTAATTACAATATTATTATTACACTATGTAAAACCTAGCTATATAAATTGTATATAACACAATACAGTGAAACTAATAATGGAATACATAACAGAATTAAATAAATACTACTGTACTAATAAGTTTTATATGAATATATTTAAAATAAATGTTATATTAAAATTATCCAAATATTTGTCTGAATTTAGAGATTATTTTGAAAGGTATAGTAGTATACATTCATTATATTCCATGCCTAGGCTGGCTTGCATAGATATCACTTGTTTTCAAAGAAACTCAAATTTATCTGTCAAAGTCTGTTAATCAATGTTCAAAACATTTTTTAAATTCCTCTTTTGTATATGTAATTACTGTTTTGTACATCTAGTAGTAAGTTTATATTTTAGAGGTAAATGTATACTAAGGTGAATATAATTCAAGAAAAAATACAAGTCTTAAAATATGGATGAAGAAAGCAATGTTGAAGAAGTTTTGGATAAACATTTTCTCTCACTTATGTCACTGACAAAAACGTTTTATGATCGACTTGCGGCTGAAAGAGACAGGCAATTAAGTTCTGAGTGGCTTACGAAGTTATGTGCAGAAAAAGCAGATGGAATATCTCAAAAGCGCTATAGAAATATGTTGTTGTCACAGTTACTCATGGTCATGCAGGAAGGCAAAATTACAGGAATGTTTTTATCAAGCCCTTGTGACAAAACATCGCTACTAACGAAAGCATTATATACACCACAAAAGTATGATGATAATTTATTGGCTCAACTAGAAGATACTGGTAATTACAAAAATTATTAGAAAATAACAACTAAAAAGTGTTTTTATTCTATCATATATTGCTTTTAAGTGAACAGAAAAGTGATTTCATCATGCATTAGGAGAAACTGTGGATTTTCAAGAAAGGTCTGAGGATGGACGAACATACATCGCATTTCGTAACTTGCCAAAAAATCAAGGAACTTATGCATTTGTTGCATTAACGACTGATAAAGATGAAGGTGAAGACAGTATAACCTCAAGTCGCAGTGCTTCAAAATTTGAATTAGATTATATAAAAACTCCACAAAGAACATCCGCAGGTTCGGCTCTTGATTGTCATTCAGAGATGAAGATAGGTAATATTTGTGCAGAAAATCTCGGAAGTAAGTAGAAGCGTCTTACACAATGTAAAGTCAAAAAATTATTGCGCGTTTATTACAAAATATTCTATAGCAAAATTCTGATTTTATACTAGGTGTTCATATTATTAGTTTCTATTGCTTTCCTCGTAAAAGTTCCATTTTAAAGAAAAATCCAATAGAAGGATTGGAGCATTAAATGCATAATGACATGAATTCTTAAAACAGTTTACTTCATTTCTACCTCTTTGATTGATTAAACCATACCGTCCAACCAACAAATCATTGAATTCTTCTTGAGAACCATTATCACAAAATATAAGAGAAAATATATGTATTAATTTAGAAAAAGTAACGAAATTATCATTTCACAACCAATATTGCAAATTATGAAAATTTCCTTTGATCATTGTAAAGAGCATAAAAAATAGTGAAACTCTTTTCTGTTCCATCTTTCTCCTAAATGTAGAAGTGTAAAGATGTCTCTTACTTATGAGGAAAACATAGGAAACTAATAGAGCGAATACCCTATACACGTGAAGTATACAATACAAATAAATCAAGACAAGCATGTTGATAAAATAATTAATAATTTTATATTTCATTTGTAGATACTACAAACGAACTTTATAAATCATTGTATCTGTTAAAGCAAAAAACAAAGAATAAAGACATGCTTGACCCTTCATTTTACAACATGCTTTTAAAACAAATAGATGACGAAATAAGAGGCAACGGAGATATGGTTAATAGCACAATAATGTTTTTAATAGATAGATTAGCAGGAGATTTAAAAACGGAACCAAAAATGGAATATTTGTTTAATTTAACTCCTACAAAACTAAAATTAGAATTACTAAAAATATTAAGACAGAAAGTTGTAATTAGGTCAGTAGTAATTTCCTAATTTATAACATTACCTATTATTTGTTCTTACATAAACTTTTACATATAAGTATTCTCTTACAGGCAACAAGATGAAAAACGTGAAAATCTATTTACTGAAATGGGACAGCATATGCTATCGTCGACCACACAGCCTGTTTCTTGCAAGAATCGATCAAGAGAACCAGACGAATCTATGTGGCAACTAACAGTAACTAAGCCATTAGCTCAATCTGACGTACACAATTTGTACCAAATTTATCCAGAAACTGCTGTATGTACTTTTCTCAATTTACTTGCTCAAGATAGATATACTATATTAGAATCAGGGAGAAATAGACAAAATTATATGATAGATAATATAACAGTTGAAGTTTATAAAGAAGTGCAGCTTGGTAATGCAAAGTACAACAAAGCACGTGCACAATACAGGTAATTTTGATGATATCATTGCTTTTAGTAACTGATTCTAGTGTATCAATATATGTAATTATATACACTGTGCATGTTTAGAGAGTGGCACGAAATTCTTTCTATAGTTGAGGAAATAATGTACGAAGCAGGAGCTAAAACTGTTGATCAAAATACTACATCTCTACTACAGGAAGCAATACTTACAAATATGACTACAAGCATCAAAGAAATCGAAAATCTAGTACGCGTAGAAACTCAAAGAGGGGAACTTTTGGCAGAGAAAATTATTAATGCAAATGCAGACACAATGCATACAAAGGAAGATAATGACAAAAATATATCATGGGAGACAAAATCTGCAATAGATTGTTTAGGGGATGAAATTAAAACTTACAAGATTATTATTGCCAAGCAAAAACAAAGGATTCAGGAGTTACGAAAAACGTTACCCTACACATAAAACCAATTTACACATCCATCCAACCTGTTATTATATTTTGGAGAAATTATATATTATTAAAGAATGTTAGTGTTGAATTACTAAGGTTAGTGACATATTATATTGTGATAGTAAACAGTGATGATGTGATTTATCTAACCTGTAGGCAGCAATATTAATTCCATCCTGAAGATCGTGATAACTTGGTTTAAAAAATCTTAAACCATTCCTATTATTCCCAAAAAATGCACATCCACCGATACAGCCACATTTTGTTGGCTTGACACCACTTTCTTGTGGCCACAAAAACCACAATCGCTTTGTTCCTTCATCATGTAGTTTCAAATATTTACTTTGAACCATATGTAAATTATGTTCGGGACTAGGGAGTGAAATAGCAGCTTCTAAAATAACTGGACCTAATGATACAGATCCTACCTCAAGCCAAATGTCAGATCCGTCTCCGGCTGTAATCACGTTTAGTTTATTAAAGATAAAACTCCTATAAGTTTTATATTTCAGTTCTGCATATAATGTTAGGTACTACATTTATTTAAATACCTGACATTCTACTATTTGCATTATTGTGTGATCTACCACTTCCAGTAGTGTTAGTATTGCTAGTATTTGCAAAGTGGCCGGCTGCACATACAAATTGACGAATTAGTATTGTTGGTAGAACTCCGGTTACACCAGATTTTACTTGTTGTCCATGAAGGTTGCAAGTTGAAATACGAATTGGTGAAATCCAAAACTGTATAACAGTACCCACTTCTTGAAAATATAAATCTACAGTATCTACTGACAAACGTGTCATTCTATACTTGATGTCCTCAGAGCTAGGGCATCTGAAAATATTTTATTGAAATCATTTTATATACGAGTTATACCATTTTGTGTAAGTGACTCACATTTTCCATGGTGATAATTATAATTTGTATGCCTTAAAATTATTTAAAATGTTATTTAAAATTTCTTAAGATAAAATCATCACCTATAATGTTTGTCTATGTCACTATCTGGACATTGGAGCGGAGGAAGCCCATGATGGCAATGATGTGGTAAATCTGGAGGTCGCAAACCATTTTCAGTATTTTTAGCCATTAATAAAAATGTCTCCAAGGATGTTACAAGATGGTGTAATTGAGGAGAACTAATTTTTCCACTAAATTTTCCTAATTGTACTTCGATTAGCCATGCATATTCTAATGTTTCCTGTTCTAGACTCCTTCCTTCGTTACTAAACATAGCATGACCTCTAACTTGCAGTGCACTGAGCATTAAGTGCCCCAAATTTAAATGTTTTTCTTTACTGGATCGCGAGACATTATCGGAAAGTAAAGCAATTGCTGGTGACAATAGTAATTGAAGCTCAGTTTCTTTATAACCTTTTCTCATTTCAAAGCCAAAACGTTCAAGAAGTATAACTGGACAAGGTGGATCATTCTCGCCACAATTTTTTATCAGATGTGCTTGTATGTCATGCATGGTAATTCCCACTGTAACCTCCAAAGGTCGATATTCTCTTGGATCAAATGGCTTCGCTTTTATCTCCTCATCATCAACTGATGCTTCGATACTACTGGTTGGAAGATCCCTATCCTTATTTCTTTCTGTATTTACTACTGATTGACTACTTCTGCTTTGCTGCATATCCGTAAAAGCTTGGTAATCGCCAAACAAATTTTCTTTCAAATGCATAAAATTTTTCAACAATGATCCGTACACAATTAATACTGATGGGCCAATTTCCAATTCTAAACTAACTTTATCTGCTGATATAGATTGTGGGTCAAATTTTTGGGTACCGCTTCTTGTCCACTGAAGGCCTGGTGATTTTCTACATCTAGGAATTCTCATTGGAGAGAGTAATATTTCTTCTTTTTCTGGTGTTGTTATATTTGCTTGAGGTGTTGGGCCCAAAGGTGGACATGGATGATATATGTAATTAATACTTAATGCAACAATTGGAACAAACCAACAATCTACCCAACCTAAACCTTTCTGGCAAATATTCCTCCATTTTTTGCCTTTATGTATCTCCGATAAATGTTTATGACATCCATCGCGTGTCATGATCTTTGCATTCTTGTCCAGTGCTAATAATATAGAGCGACTGGTATTCGCTTCTGGTAAATAAAATGACAGATCGACACTTTCACCTTGTATCCAAAAACGTAATGGTATTGTAAGAGGCAGAAAATCCACAAATGGCAAATCAAACGAAAGATCAAAGAATTCTCCACAGAAAGCAATGTGCGCATTCTCTTGATTTTGAGATGAACAATCAATCCAATTATATTCATTACACAATGTAATTAACTCAAATTCTTTCAATAATAAACTAAATTTCCATGTATATGGTACAAAATGTAAAATATCAGGCCTAGCTTTGCTTGCCCAATCATTTATCATATCCTGAAAAAATTCTTTGTGCGAGTAAACCAAATTAGCCGTTGCTTTACAACCAGTTAAATTTAAAGTCCAATCTTGATGATCATTCCACCTAATCGGGTAATGACACTTTACTCCAAATTCTAAAGTTTCACTCTCAACCAAGCTGCGATATTGTAAACTTGTCGTTGCCTCCAAATGTAACAGCTGACCCGTTATTTTTGTTGTATATCCATCTTGCAAGACTATCCATGGCATTGTAATTTCTAAGTATGAACCAGGTCCCACATTGATATGCACAGCATTTGTTTCTCTGTTCTTACTAAACAATATATCAATCGTTGCTTCATTTAAGGTAGATAATCGTATATCAAAGGACTGAACCTGTCTTTTTTCTCCTGGTACAGGAGACTTTGTAACTTTCAGAGGTTGATAATCATTAGGAAAAAAGAATTTAAATAAATGCTCTCGTTGTCTGTCAGCCCATGGACCATAACTAAAGTCAGTACCCTTTCCACATTTGACATCTATACCCCAAATAGGTGGCATTGCTTCAACCATATCACCATTAACAAGTTGTATCATTTCAGGATGCTCTGGAACAAAGCCAGGTTCGTCCATATAGTAATACACTTCCATATTGTTAGAACTTAGGATGACGAAACCCTCACCCATGTACCGGGGAGGGTCATCGACCATGCCAGTGTACTTGGGACTTGGTGCCAAAATTACTTTGAAATTTTCAGCTTTACACTTGGTGAAATGCATGAAATGGTCATATCGAGATGCTGCTGGCTTTGTAGAATATACGAAGTGTGCTTCTTCAACGGTTATTGATAATGTCGTTGGTACTAATCTGTTACCAAATACTAATCTTCCCTGTAAACATTATAGTGTACTGTTACATTTTATGTGTTTTTATGATTATAAAATTGAATCAATAACAAGGATACCAATTTTACTAACCGTACAAACATCTAGCTTAATCACCGGTATTAAGTCCCTCCAAGTACGGGCAATAACATGAGCCTCTTTCCGTCTAATGTTATCAACATGACGAGAAACATCCATTGCAGTATTCTGTTGACGAGTGTCACGTGTACGTTTACTTACAGAATCGACATCACGTTCGTCAATATTTATATTGTGGTTTTCTTCGTTAGAAAACATTTGTGGTGTAAGGCCAAACATTTTTTCTAATTGTGCATAGAATTGACAGCGATTATAAACATGTAATTCAAAACCGTTTAACATGACAGAAAGCCGTGTATCGGAATGTGAAAGATCTGAAATAATGAATTACTAATACTTAAAAAATGCATAAAATACATGCATATTCGTCAAAAACTATGAGTGTTCACCCTTCTTTAATACAAGATAAATTGAACAGTTCATTTTGTATATATATTTATATTTTGCATACCTTCAGACACATCCTTTGGAACATAACTTCTCCACCATCTAAATATCAACCATCCATCTTGAATTCTAAAACTATAATCTGTTGTAATATAAACTATATCTCTAAACATTATCTTTCCACTCAAAGCAGTTAGTGTGAAAGACCCTGCAAGGATTTTTGTTACATGTTAAAAAAAATTATGGTGCTTCAATGAAAACATACTTATGCATTAAATCACTTTTTAAATGTTTGTAATAATAAAATTGCATCCTTGAAATTTACTTACCAACTTTGACGTACCCATCCCTTATAATAAATCGATTTAACAATTTTGTCAATATGTAACCAATAACTCTACTGTTGTAATAAGCAATATAAATGATCCATGATATAGCAGATACTAATGAACACAGCAACCATATAAAGTTGCTGTCCATTTTGAGATCATCAAGAATGACATGATCGGAGTAATTCCAAAACGCCGGTTCAATTCCAGAGAAGAATGGAACCGTAGCGTTGTACACTTCGTTTTCTTCCATGGCGAAGCTGTATATTTCACTTATTAATCATGGATTATTATTCATTCTGCTATGCACACTAAAACATTAGATTAAGAAATTTCATAATAATCTACAAAGTTCAAGAAACTATTAATGTTTAATGTAAAGTGAACGTTACAATTAAACCCAAATATATGCCAATCCAGATTACGCTAAAATCATATATACTTAAACAACACTAAACTTCGTAGGGTAATTACATTAATTTTTAGATTCATAACTGTATACAGTGTAAATATAACCTCAACCCCCCATACATCTGCCAGTTTTGTTTTTTATAAGAAAATATTCACAGATTTTGCCTAACCAATTGTACTAAAAATATAAACGTATTCGTTACCTTTTCTAATAGTTTGCCTTAAGTGAACAGAATAATAACAATTGGACATTGGTATTACACAATAATTAATCTACAATTACCGCTTTTTACGATAAAACGTATACTTTACTACATTGTTATCTGTATCATAATTTATATATAACTGATGTAGATTTAGAACAAAAGTTCATATTTAGAAAAACATCCTTGCAAGTAAAGTAATATCAAATATTTTATTAACGATAGGTTAATAAGTGCGTCTTCAATAAATTACCTTCTGTAAAAACGGACATTCGTGATACGTTAATTTTCTGTTGTGTCATTCTTGGTTTTCTGTTTATCCTTACATCAGTCTCTCAATAAATGTCAGAGAACTGTCATCAGTGGATAGTGACACACATAACCACTCCATACTCGACTAATGGACTCTAAAGTAAGATTCATAGGATAATGTTAACAAAACTAAACACTGGCATACTCATTTTGATTAAATTCCAATGAGAGAAAGAAACTTATTGTGTAGGAACAGTTTTAATATCATGTGTGTACGTGACGTACGAGAAGCATTATTAAAACTTTTTACACTCTGCTTGGAACATAGTGCAAATGACAGAAATCTGCTGTTCATGCTTCATGCGTGCTTCTGCGTGCTCGCGAATGATATACTGACTTTCGCCGTAGCTCATTGGTTACGTACAAGCAATACATGAATAATCGACGAATGAACTAATCGCGAGAATAACCAATCGCAGGTGCACGATTATGAATTAGCCAATAACGCTGCAGAAATTCTTTTCAGAGGAAGGATTGCTATTTGTCGCCGTTCCGTTGCCCTGCGTTTATTAGCGCATTTCAACCAATTTCAACGCGTCAATCTACTCACAGATATGACAGTTTTAATTCGAAATAAGTCTTGCTAATGTGTCATTTGTAATAGACATTTTCAATTTGGTGCACAATGAAACAGTTACTTCGATTAACAGTAATTGCGATTAGAATAATTCAAGAACAGTGAACGTTGAAGAATTTGAACATAAAAATTTATTCACTTTCAGGCACGAAAACTTTCATATTTACATGTTATTAAAATCATCCTCATACTGTAACACTTAAAAAAAAAATTACACTCCACAGTATCCACAGCAGCAGTAATTAAATTTGGAAGAACCTGCTTTCAACAGTACAATAAAACATTTTATATAATTAATTCGGAATGGATAAACCTGATGATAATTTATCATGGGTAACGGAGTTAGAATGTCCACCTGTTGTCTGTAACGATGTTATAAAAAGAATGTATGTTATATGATAAATAGTATAAGGTATTACACAATTACACTGATTTAATTGAATTATATTTAACAGTTTATGTAAAGGTGCGATGGAATTGTTGTGGGATCAATTAGCAAGTGCTATATTTTCTAGTCACAAAATTATTGAAATCCGCAAGAATATTTTATTATACAATTTAAAGCATAATTCATCTACCAATAGCATACACAGTATGAAACAGTTGTTACATTTAGAAACCAGAGAGCATGAGTTGAAGAAGCTTATATCTACATTTGAAAAAGAATATGATGAGCAACAGTTTTTGGTCAAACAAAAAGGTAAACAAAGATATTCTGTAACATCATCTGAATGAATGTACATTTGTTCATAAGTAAAAATATATATACAGATAATTTTTAATCCTCTGCTTCAGTTCAACGTTTAAGAAAAGCTCAGAATGCGCATGTATTAATGAAATTAAAGAAGGATTTGTTAATGATGAAACATAATCAGACTAATACGCAGCTTCGTGATTGTACAGACATGAGGTTAGTCTGCCAACATTTAATGCCAAATACTGTTACCAATACAAATGAGAGTAAGATAAAAGAATGTCATGACATGGTAGTCTCATTGTGCCTCGGAGGAGATAAAAAACAGGTAAAGCTTCATATATATTTGTAGAAATCAGACGTTACTTTAAACTATATTTACAAAACACGTTTCAATGATTTAAAATTTTTGCAGCTTAAACGCAATAACTAATAGTAAATGAAACGGTATATAAAGCAGTCTACATTCTTACAGGTGCGAGAAAAAGTTTCTAATATGCTTGGATCTATTGATACTTTAACGTTATGGAATTTCTTATATCGAAGTCTGTCACAAAATGTAGATAAACTAATAAACTCCAGCATGATTACAAGTTTGGAAAATATAGATTTTATGAAAGGAGAAAATAACTGCATAGGCATTGCTAAAGTATACGGTGAACATGTATGCTTAGTCTCAAGACAATTATTGTACGATTTAAAAGTTTACAAGCATCATCAACATGTAATGGAGTTTATAGAACAAATAGAGGTAACTTTAAACTTAGTAAAGGTATTACCCAATGGAATTTTAATGATAAATGTCTAATACAAAAATATGTTGGTCTTACTTTCAAGATTGGTTGTACCAATAATGAAGATATAAGTGACTGGTTAGCCTTAGTATTAGAAGTAAAAAAGCTGGGAATTGAACAAACCTATTTACAACAAGAAGTAAATATAATTAGAGAAAACATGGATGACAGCACCATAATTCTGTCTGATATGGCTCGCGTAACATCTGATATACAATGCATCGGAGCTGAAATAGTAAGTTGTTTCATAATTTTCTAAACACATAGTTCTATCTACTTCACAGTTTTCTATATAGATACGCACGTAGCATTATAAAGAACAAATTTATGTAAATTATTATTGTACATTGTTTTGCATTTCTTTTTGGTATATGTGATACAGTCTTATGTGAATATATCTTCTATTTTATCTATGCATTTTGCATGATGTCTTTCCAATTCTAATAACACATATTAAAAATATATTTATCAGATTCAATATACAAAAAATGTGCAGCAGTCGCTAGTACGGTTAAAGTATGCTGCGATATTTATAACGAGAGTTAAAGAAAAATTGCATCTTGAGCTACAAAAAATCTTCTCAATGCACGTTGATAACACCGATGCTAAATGGCTAAATGGATATTTAAACACTGAATTGAAAATGTACTACGATGTCTTAAATTTAAATGCTTTGAGAAGGGTTATGTTGAAAGGCAATGTAAAAACTTGCAGGTGAGTAATAATAACTGTATTAAAACAAAGAAATGTCTAAATACAAATGTCAGCTATATACAAAGTACTCTTTTATCTGCAGTTACAATTTTACTTGCAGCTCCAGTTAGCTTTACTGGCTACTACTTAGTTTTGTAATAATTAAATTGCATGGTGCATTTTGAAATTGTTTACAGAATAAATATTAACTTATCATTACAGGCATTCTGAGAGTTGCATAAATAGCACTTGTGTATCTGTACATGGGTTCAAGCATGACAACCTTTTGTTGTATTTTCCAATTGTACAAATACCAATTTATTCTTTAATACAATGCTATAAGCATATAACGATGAATGTAATATACAAAAAAAATATGCCTCCTTTGATAGCAGACGAATTAAACGTTCTTGTATCAAACATACCGATGCAGGAAAGGACTGAACATAATACATTAGAATTATTACAATTATCTAAAATATTTTGTGGAAAAGCTAAAGAAGAAATAAACCTTTTCAATGCTACTTTGTGTGCATGGTAATAACACATAGTCTTTATATTGTACAATTTTACTTTTGTTAGATTCGCAAACCTCTAATAATTATTATTGTGATTTTCAGGGATGATCAAACTATTCAAAACACAATGGTACTTACAGATATATCACTTGATGATTTATCTTTTACAGAATGGTTGGATCAGTACAATTTATTATTATACATGATACAAAATCATAAATAGTATAGCTAGCCCTATAATCGTGTACTCGTTCAAAGCCTGCACTTTCTTACAACTAAATGTCCACACAATGTATATTAAAAAATTTGATACAACATTTACACGTATGTATTTCTTAATTTGAACCATATAGAATTTATATTAAAAAAAAACATAACGAAAGAATATTTGTTTATATAGATAGTGTCCATAATAATGTAATAAACATAAATTTTGTGATCCTTGAGATTATACAGAAAAATGAATAAAAAGATGAACCCTGCCAGACTTGAATGCACCAAAATTCGACTGAAAATAGTACCGTTCTGGTACTGCAAGTAACAGTAAGTGGGGCCGCAGTAATACCAACTTCGTAAAATGTTTATATATTGGGTCTGTTCTTTATTGCAGCATCGGGATTGAACTCCCCAGAAAGTGTAAAATACATCTTTATATCCATATGTACATACATAGATCACATACATTTTTTTTCTGCATTTTCTGGGGAATTTATTCCGAGCGCTGGAATAAAAAACAGTTCAAATCAGTTCGATTCAATACGTCCAATCAAATTTGCGTCTACTTTAGATAATCGAATTCACGTCTATATTCAATAATTCAAATAAAAATATTGGGCAAATGTAATAATATGGATCTTCGGAATTCTTATACAACTATACCTTGTAGACCATTTACAAAAATGAGACAAGGTAGAAGGCTATTTACTGGTTATTGGAATAACACTGTCGGATTGGAAACTGTCGTATGTGTGGAAACTGTACGTATAGTCGCATATGTCGTATATACGACTGACAAAAATCGTGTTTATTTTCTATGCGCAGAAACAGAGGGGTAGTAGAGCGTAGTGAAGTATAAAACTCATCTTACATGCCTAGAAATTACGTAGTGCGACTGTCCACGATGACCAATCATATTCGCTTTCGATCGTTGCCATGTTGATGTCCATGGTACGCAATAGCCATTTTGGATAATGAAAGCGGTACAATGTTTTTAGAAATGTCACTTATGCGATTGTTTATCCGCCATTTTGTTTTACTGCCGTGCGCGCAGTTTTCAGTGGCACCGTGGCCTATTTTATCATGAATATAAACTGTTAAAACCCGTCGGATCGGGTTTGCCATTTTGTCTTTGCGTACTTTTACAAAAAAACGCGCTACTCGAAGAATGTGAACATTGATTTCCTGGGGCAATCCCGTAATGACAATCCATGACAAGTTGCCCCCAGTTCTGACCCAACTTTCCTGACTTTTGAGGCCAAATGGCGATTACCAAATAAAACGGACGATTTTCGCCTCGTTCGTCACGTAAGTCTGACATAGACACAAACTATTAATACAGTAATCTTTCTTCGACGTAAAAGGTATTCGTCAAAATGTATCTACACAATATTTATAGAGCTGAAATTATTTTTGTGGTGAACACGAATGTTAGCTCTAGTTGCAGTCTGCTCAACCTACGACTACACTTTGCTGTCGAAAATATTATGAAAATATTAATGATACTGTGCTATAAATAACAATAATAAATAACGTGTACTGAAGTTTTTAGCATGTTCAGTTGTGCAATCAAAGTGTGTCATAGTAATTATCATTTTTTAAATGTCTGTTTGTAGGAAAACAGGAACACATTTGCACATTTGAAAATTCTGTAAATCACCTACTAAATTCCTCGTGCATGTTGTATATAAAATTCTCATTCTGTTTGTGTCCAATTGTATAACACAAAGATCATTATTCTTTGCAAACACTTTTGTATATAGATTTTAACAACGAATCTAGACCACGATGTATGTAGATTGACATATATTTACCGTGTAAAGTTACAATTTTCATTCATTTGTAATCTAATTCAACCGAATCTTCAATCTTTATTTATAGGATGTCTGGGCAGAGCGGCGGGCATCAACTACGTTTATGCAAACTTAATGAACAACTCACATGCAAATTATGTGGTGGATACTTTATTGATGCCACTACAATTATCGAATGCCTACATTCATGTACGGTATTTCATTAATATATTTTAACGGTATAAAAAGAAATTTAATACGCTTAGTGGATGATTTATTATCATATACTTGTTACAGTTTGTAGGAGTTGTATTGTAAAATATTTGGAGAACAACAAGTACTGTCCCATTTGTGAAGTGCAGGTTCATAAAAGTAGACCTCTGTTAAACATTAGACCTGATTATACTTTACAAGATATTGTATATAAACTTGTACCCGGATGTTACCAAAGTAGGCTTACTTACTTTATAAAATTATAATTTGGTATTCCTATTCTGAGCATAAAATATTTATTATTTTTAGACGAGATGCGATGTCGAAGAGAATTTTATTCAAAGCATCCTGATGCACGAAATCAGGCAACGTCTCCTGAAGCTCGTGGAGAACCTATAGAATCACACATATATTCACCAGATGAATCTCTTAGTTTATCATTAGAATACTTTAATCCACAAACTAAAGATGGAACTGAAGTATCTGTTAAGGAACCTGTACCGCAGCCATTGCCAAGGCGATATCTTAGGTGTCCAGCAGCAGTCACAGTGTTTCATTTACAAAAATTAATAAGGGCTAAATATGGCCTGACTGATGCACATAGAGTTGATATAATGTACAAAGAAGAACCCTTATGCAGTACCTATACTTTAATGGATGTCATGTATATTTACCATTGGAGGAGGGTAAGTATAGAACTACATAATTAGCAAACAATTTTCCCTTTTACCGCTTAGCATTGAACATGCACTTATGCACTTGTTTTGCTTGCTTTCCAGAAAGTTCCACTACATCTAAGTTATAGAATATTTGAATCATCACCAAAACGAATAAAATTGTCCGAAGACAATATTAACTACAAGAAATCTCTGTCCAGTGTTGGTATTGACACTGTGGAGTCAAGAGATGAACAGTTATTAAAGCGAGAGTGGAAGGAAGTGCAACTAAAAATTTCTGAAACAGGTGTAATGAGTGTTACTGACATATCGGGCTCAGAATCTAAGCGAAATACAAAAATTGAACATCTAAAGGAACAAGATAGTTTGGAAACATCTATAACTGCTATACAAGGTGTAAATAAGTCAGATTCTTTGTTGGCAAATTCAAATTCTAATAAAAATTTTGAAGACACTATGCAAACAAGCCTGAATGTAGGTGGGGACTTCGCAAACAGTGCACCTATATTGATGGATACTTCGAGTCCATCAGTTCAAATAACAAGTGTTAGTTCTGGGGAAGAAAGTTTGTCGAATAGTACTTGTACAGCTCAGCAAGATGCTAAACCAGTAACCAAGTCACCAAGTAACATATTAACTGGTAACACGGTTTCTAAAATACAATGCAAGACACGAGATACTGAGGACCACATAGTAAGTAATAATAGTGATAATAGGATGACTACACGTGTAAATACATTGGAACATCAGCAGATATTTCAGCATGCAGAAGACTGCAAAGCTATCACAGATAACACAGAAGGAACTAATGCAGAAAGTAAACATCAATCACCAAATAATAATAATAATATTACTCCCGAAAGTAATAAAGAAGAATCTCATAAGCAAGGTGTAAAAAATTCTAGTGATACGAAAGCGATAAATATTGGCTCGAAAATAGATGCCGTAAGTGCTAAATTACAATTTCAACCTAAAATAGGCCAAGTAAATAATACATATTCAAAAAAGGCTCCAAAAGAAAAAAGAACTATTTTGTCCAGTTTGAAAAAGTCTGATGCAAAACCATCTGAAAATGCAAAATGTGCAGAGCCGAAAATTACCTCTGATAGTGATAATGCAAAAACGCAAAAAAATTGTAACATCGCGACAACAAAGGCAGCGATCTCTTGCACGGTATCTGCACCTCAGCAAAAATCAATTAACACAGTAGCCACACAGCAAAGTGGACTTTTAGTTTCCACACCTACAATATATATTACAAAATCTTTATCTACAGCAAAAGAAGTAATACCTGATAAAAATACATCAATTTTGCACAAACCAATTCAATGGAATCCTAACACCAGCATTAATCCCCAGCAATCATTAAATATACTTGAACAAAGGGTTAACTCGCCAGAACAAGCTTCTACAGAAACGTTGAAATCAGGATACACGGCAAATACTACAAGTCAGAAACCACAATATGTACGAAGTAATAGTATGACACAGCGTACCGACAATGTTTCTATTGGTCTGAATGTGTCTACATCAACAATGAATCAACCAAATACCACTTTCCCATATACAGTTCACGATATAGTGAATAACACTATGTTGAAAAGTCCTTTGAAGAATTCAAGTAGTTGCGTAAGTCAGAAAATATCGTCAGGGAATCATCAAGCAAACACGTGTAGTGCTGCTATTTCATGCACAGTACCAGATACTCAAGTATGTTCAGTTTCGCAATTCAGTATGCAGACACCATCAATGAGTATATACTCCGTATCTACTTCCCTTAAAAATGCATATTCTAATACGTCGCAAACTACCCATACTACTACAGCGGCGATGCGGCAAACAATACCAAAACCAAATTTTGATACATCAAGTGTTTATGCTGTACCACCTTGTCCAGATGCTATACCAATTTCTCTCATGAAACCTGCTATACGTAAACATGAAATAATTGCTAAAGGTACAAATTTAAATGAAATTTGTGCAAAAATTGGAACCTCCGGTTCAAAAATAAATGACATATGTGCAAAAATTGGTGAAAATACGAAGGAAAAGAATAAATCAGAAGCACGTACTAAATCCGATATACCGGATTTGCTTAAAATAGCAAAGAAGAGCACATCACCCCCATCAACATTGGAGACTCCAACGAAGCATATACCAAATATACCTAATGTTCCAATATATACACCCAGCAATAGTGTGACTACAGAAAGTAAAACTGTATACTCAAATATCAAAGATACTAATAAAACAACATTACTCACTTCTGCATCTCCTTCTGTGTTGACACCTCATGGTACACAGAAAATTATATCTGCTAAAAAACAAAGTCAACCAGTAGGGTATAAAACACTGCGCGATCCACCAAAATCATGGAATCCGACTTTATCGAAGAATAATTATGTAGCTGTCAAAAATCAAGCAAAAGAAATGCAAAATCAAACGCAAAACATTACATCAGAGGGAACAAGTAAACCAATACAATCTAAGCCAGCAAAAATCTTCAAAATGAGGAACATGCCACGGTATCTTGGTAATCCTGCATCTGGAGTAAAGCCTATGTATGGTATCACAAGTGACGCGAAAGAGAAAGAACAATCGACAAACAGTGCTAAGAACACTACGTTAAGCATGATGAAAATAGATCCTAAAACATTGTCTCCTATTGTGTCAACAGTAAATTCGCCTATTGTGTCTCCGCCGCCTTATTCACCAAATGCTCGAAGTTATCAGAACACACCATTTCCCAGAGATATTTGCAGAAATACTGGATCACCAATATCGCCGAGGAATTCACCAGTAAACATGCTCTCAACTAATCCATTTATACCTTCTCCTACGCCGAACACAAATCCACGGTTAATATACTCCCACTTTCCTCCCCCTTTTCCAGATGCCAGTCGATTTCCAAATCCTTTAATACGATCTCCGATCGGTATTTCACCCCCTAGTGCCTTCCACAGTAGCTTACCGCCTTCAATAAATAAGTTATATCAGCGTACGAGTTATATACCACAAACAACAGGTTACTCGCCAGTATCTCAGCCACCAACGGTGCAAAGAATACCACCCAGTACATATTCATCATCACCGAAATCTCCAAAAACTTCTTCGCCAAGCACAATATCATCTACATCTTTCAATTGTGGGAAAAGTGAAACACAACCAACTACGACATCTGTAGAAACACATTTTGTAAAGACTACTTCGCAGCAAGAGCTTAATGCTTACAATTTATCAAAAACTGGTACTTTGGTTAATACTGCATCGGATTTCTCCAAAGTCTCAACAACAGACACATCCGACGTGCAGAGTTCAAAGCAGATTTCTTCCTCATCACCCAGTTCTACAACGTCCACAACACCAACTAAGCAAATTGTGACAAATGCTAAGTCAAAAATACCTTCTAATTCTGATCAGCTGAATATTATAGATACTAATGAACATAAACATAAAGAAATTGAAACTCAGAAAGAAACTGTTCGGGCCAAGGACGATAATGTTAACTACACGAGTTCCACAGTGACAGATACACGAAGTAATGTTGACACAAAAGATTCAACAAGTCACATTGAAAAAAAAAACAAACAAACAACAAAAGTTAACGGTGATGTTACGACTGAGCACTTTAAGAATACAGAAGAGTCTAAAGAAGAAACAAATAATGATAAAAAGACCATGGAAAAGATTGATAAAGAAAGTACATGTTTACAAGAACAAGAGAATGCATTGCAAGGCAATATCTCAACTGAAAAAGTAAATGAAAACTTACAAAATGACTCCAAGACTGAAGATCTCGGAAAAGCAAGTGAACATATACAAGGAAAAAAGTCAGATACACAAAGAAACAAAGCAGAATCATAATTCTGAGAAGATAGGATTTCTGTGGCAGCAGTCTATCATTGTGAAAAAGCTGTGTTCTATAGTGCTTTTAAATAATGAAAGGCTGTATTTGGCTCACATAATCAATTTGATCCATAAGTGGGCATATGTATGATTTATGGTATGTTGATTACATTTGGAGAGAATATACTCATTTGGAAGACATTGTTTACAACAGCGAATGCATCTAAGATGAATGAAAACTCTGTTGTGTCGTACTAAGAACTTGTATATTTTTGTATATAGCGATGGAAGGTCTAATTATTATTTTTTATTACAAATGAATTATATTATTGTGTTGAGCACAGCATTTGATGTAGTTTAGCAAATGTCCGAAGTTCTTATTTGAGCTATATGTTACCGATTTTATTGTTTTTAAATTTCGGTTGTGGAGTAACTGCATCATTTAAAGTTATTGTATATTTTTTTCCACAGTGTGCCCTCCTTCTGCATTTGTTATTGTCAGAAGCAGTGAATAATTAGAAAACTTACGAAACACTAATATTTATTCTCACTGAACAGTTCTAAGAAACAAATAACGGTAAATACAAAAGTTGTACATATTCAGAATATTAATAACATGCTTGGAATTTAACAATATAATTTTATAAGTATGCCTTAACATTATGTATTTTACAAATAGAATTTATGTCTAGGCATCAAAGTTTTTATGTATGTGTAAATCACACATGTATTTATGTAATTAATTGGTGCAATTGCTCTACCATACTCAGATTATTCACCTCACTGCAATGTAATTTTAATTCTGCAAACTATTGATAATTACATGTTTTTAGAAAAGGTTATTATTATTTTTATAATGGGGTTCCCTAGGCAGAGATTTACATATATATAATATGTAGAACTTGTTAAATTAATATTAAACAGATCCTTTGTTAAAGCTGTACAATAATTTTAAAGGATTTATATTAATTAAGTTCCAGTGTACTTCTGATTAACGTTTATTTGTTGTATAGAGTGACCTACAGTGTACATTATGTCGATTTACATTTACCACATTTACATGCACATGAAAGTGCAAGTTATTCATAAAATATTGAATAATCATTATCACAGTCATAGAATTTTAAAGCAAATGCATTATTGTGAAAAGTAGAGCAGGTAAACATCAACATACGCAGCTACAAATGACACGAAAACGCGATTATGGAATAAATATTAAAGTGTTAGATGTAATTGATTAAATTAATATAACGTTATCTGAAGAATGCATTTTTATATCATAGGTTGACAAATTTATATAGTTTTGCAGCATCGAACATTTTTAAACAAGCCCTTGCAAATAAATATTTAAAATTATGTTATACTTATGATTGCTTTAAAAAATGATTTGTTACAGTACAATTTTAACTAATTAACATTGTTCAGCCATTGGTATCGAATAGATCCAAAAGAATATTTACTAACATGAGACAAAGTTTAACTCAATCACATTAATACTCAATAATCAAAAACATTTTGACAGTGCAGCAACTGGTAGGCTAACTTCTTCCATATCTAATAAAAGCCTTTAACCAGTTTCAAAAAATTGTATGTGATTAATTCATGAACTGTGGTTGTAACTCGTATTTTATTAATTTATAAATCTAAAATTAAAAATTTACGATTCAATGGGCGACTTTGAAAATATTCGAAGACTGACAGGTGTAGTGAAATATCCGAGGCCTTAACGTATCTTATATTGAGTAACTGATATAAAACAATAAAAATTATTGAAAATTAAAATTTGCTCTTTGCAGCAAACAGTAATAATACTAGATAGCGATTGACGCTGTGATCGTTCCATTTCATCGTAAACTGAACATTATATGTTCACGAAATAATATTTCTCCATGTTTCCAAAAAAATGTAATCTGAAGTCAGTCTTTTATTCAGAATTTGTTAAAATTAATTTTGACACAAGCATAACAAAAAAAAAGGAAGAAGTATGATAAAAACAATTTTACAAATAAAATTTCATATTCGAAAATAATTTTTTTTAGATCGGAGTGATGCTCCGCCTTATTTGTACATAGTGTATTATGGTTAAAAAATTATATATTATACAATAATGGAAAATTATTAATTATTAATATAATTATATATTTAATGTATAAGGATGTAATGATAGTATTTTTTTTGTCTGACGAAAATATCAATTTTTAGACAAACATTTGGCTGCAGAATGGAGAGTAATGTATTTTTAATCAGTTATTATATATAAATATATATATATATATATATATATATAAATAAATATATATTATTAATTGCTATATTAATGATTCTACGTGGATTAGAAGATGTTCTTCTCTTTCATGGAAAAATATAATTAAATGCACCTGTATATACGTTCTATTATTTTAGGTGTTTACCTATGGATCTTATACTCTCCGCCACTAAAAACAGAGTGTACAATGTAAATATTAGTTTACTATTCCATGTACAGTTTTTTTAAATGCCATGTATAAGACAGCACAAATTACATTTATCGATACACAAAAAATCGACGTACATGTGTCGCATAAAATTAGATATTTCCTATTTTCTCTATGTGCCTCACAGCATCTTTGAGTTTGTACACCAAGTCTTGTAACTCTTGCATGGAGCATGTAAATATCACATACTTCAATTCATCATGCTTCTTTGTACTCAAGCGCACATGATAGATTGGAGTTCCAACAAACTTGTTTGAGTCCAACTATAAATTAAAATAACAACTAAAGTTATTTGATTATTCATACATGGTCACTGCCTTTTAAATTACACAGCATACATAATTTCTTCATTTTATTGTCTAAAAACTACGAAATAGAATTATTTTACAGTAAAATAGTTGAGCATACCTTAACGCAATAATCTAAGCGCCAATCAATGTCAACTATATGGGGAAGGCAGTTCCCAGTTAATTGTAACTGTGCTTGAATCTCACTTTTATTACTAACATACGCATCTATTAGTTTCTTAATTCTCTGGCCACCAATATG
Organism: Tiphia femorata; assembly: GCA_944319695.1. Classification (NCBI taxonomy): domain Eukaryota; kingdom Metazoa; phylum Arthropoda; class Insecta; order Hymenoptera; family Tiphiidae; genus Tiphia; species Tiphia femorata. Next base: position 5,828,915 of record OX090904.1, read on the forward strand.
TTCATTTCGCAAAAAGTTTTCTAAATCACTTTCATTATAATCGTGCCTAGCTCCTTCGGCGAAAAGGCATGATATATCGATAAAAGCTTTCTTGACTACATCAGGTTTCGAACCGTACACATTGGCCACATCTACATTATTTCAACATTGATAAACATGAATAGGGAAGATTATGAAATTTGCAATCGCAGTAATGCTTAATATACTATATACATAAAACTTTGAAAATGATTGTAGTATAACTCTTACTTTTCACTTCCCCAGGTTTTTGACAAGTATGCGAAAGAACAGCTTCTATAATATGCAAGAATGTATCTTCTGTCAGTATGTTCGTGTTTTGTAAACCTGAGAGACCATGCAGCGTTTCCTTTGATAGCTCCATTGAAATTAAATAATATAAGTAATGAATTTCATAAATAAAATGAAAGAAGGCGAGGTTATATTATACATGTAGTTGTTATATAGTGTCCATTTTCCACGGGCTTGTCACATAATTGACATTGATAATTTTCAGTGTATCGTACATGAGCAGATTTTAGACGATGTTACTGCTTTTCCTTCTTGCGTCTATTTTGAATTTTGTCTTGCGCCAATACCATGCATTAATTCCTAATTCTCTGAATTTTATCGGTTATTATACAGTTGTGGTTTGCTTTCTATTTCGTCACTCTTGTGGATTTTATCCAATTCTATCCAAACTATCGTCTAAATAATTTTGGATAGTATTTGCTGTTGCTAGGAAAATCAGTTCTGTTATCAAATGCTAGGAATCTTATGTCAACGGAGCACACAACGTGGTACGATTGCGAGAATCGTAGAAACACCGAGGAGAGATGTGTAAAAGTGATGTCACCCATGCATGTAGGGGGGCCGAAAAAATTCGCTGCGTTGAGCGCCACTTTTGCAAACTACAAAGCAAAGCAACATAGTTTACATTACAACTCCATAAGTACGATTGGTCGAATAGAGCACTGTAATTATCTCCGGGACCTGGCAAAAGGGCCCCTCGAAATACACGGGCGATGCCCCTTCTTAAGAATCTCTCGTCGGCGGTCATACTGTGGACTGCGGGTGCGGGGTCGCGGGGTGTCGTGTAATTTCCGTCAGTCTGCTGCAGTCTGCTGCGTGATAGCATCCGTAAGATCGGAAGTGCGAGACAATGACGGACGTCACGAGAAATGTTTTCTTAACATATTAGCATAATCAATTTCACATTCTGCTGCAGTGCCAGTGACTGTGAATTAAAGAATACGGGGATCAACTGTTTTAACCGACGGTCGTAAAAAGTTTCAACGAGCAATTGCAAACGCACATTGTAGGTTACGTGTATGCGCGAGGAATAGTGAAAGTTTCTTACACATTTGACCTCATTCGAATATTCGTACACATTAGATATGGTGTACGCTCTTTACATTCCGTGATATAATTTTAATGTCGTTCCCACCGCACGTGTTCGAAACTTAATCTTGTACAGTAGTTCTATTCGAATAGATAACAATGACGAGTACAAATGCACATGACGTAATCCGTGTTGGATCACGGAAAAGCGAAGTAAGTATCTACCAAGAATCTTATCGAAACTTCTCGGAAGCAAGGCGTAAGGGAAATCCGTTTACGCGAATGCCGATTATTAATCTTCCTATCACCGTTAGGGTATTAAAAGCGCGTATCCTTGTTGCCCACACTTCTTACATAAGTTTTCTTCAAAATTTGAATCGATGACATTTCCACAATTTTGCGTAACGATAATATCTTTATCCGTCTTACTAAAATAATTGTTAAAATATTCTAGATTAACGTTTTTATTGTCGCATGATTATTCATGGAAAAACTCGACTTGTTGTATATACTTCGCAATCTAACCCTTTTTAAAGCAGATTCTTGAAATTTTATTCACAATTACTCAGCAGTTTTTGCCCTTATTTAATAAGAGATATTGCTGTTAAGTTGTATATTTCTATGACTTCTACTATGTACTCTGCACAATATTATTGTCACATATAGTATTATTTATTAGCCGTTAATTTTTATTATATTTCTTGCAGTTGGCTCTCATACAAACTAGATATGTAATACAATGTTTGAAGGACATATACACAAAGGAGAAATTTGAAATTGGTAATAATTGCTATTAATAAGCGATATATAATGTATATGCGCATTATACATATATCTATGTTTATGTAAACACATGATACGTTAGTGGCAAAATGCATGATTTGGTACACCGCATAATGCGTAGGCAATCTGTCAAATGCATGACATTTTTAGACACAGTGTAAAATGTACGTGGTCTGCTTCCGAATAAACTAAAAATGTATACGGAAAAGTATACAAGTATTCTGTAAAATACCGAATTATGCATTTTGCCACACATACACACGGTAGCTAAATAAACATTTCAAGCAGTTGTATGATATTTTTCAAGAAAAATATATTGTCATATTAATATCTTGCCTTATTGCATATGCTTTTGATTTTATTGAGAAACTGTTGACATATGTTTTTGTAGTAATTTGCTACACATTATTACAACATTTCATGTAGATAAAATAAAATTACAGTCACAATGAGTACAAAAGGCGATCAAATCTTGGATAAATCTTTACCAAAGATAGGGGAAAAATCTTTGTTCACAGCAGAATTAGAAATTGCCCTTGAAAATGGGCAGGTTGACTTTGTTGTACATTCATTAAAAGATTTGCCAACAACATTACCTAAAGGAATGGCATTGGGTGCAATATTGAAGTGAGTAATCCCATATTGTACCATAAATCCAAATTTATGCACCTTTGTAATTTTGACTCATTAAATTAGATTAATTATGCGATTATATAATAAAATTGTTATTAAGAAATACTATTTTTAGGCGAGAAGACCCACGAGATGCCGTTGTTATGTCGAAAAAATATAAAGATAAAACTTTACAAACGCTACCAGCAGGTAGTGTAATTGGTACTAGTTCTTTAAGGAGATCAGCACAATTAGCGAGAAACATGCCACATTTGAAAGTAGAGAATATTCGTGGTAATTTAAATACTAGGCTACAGAAATTGGATGCAGACAACAGTCCCTTTGCAGCAATTATCCTTGCTGCTGCAGGATTAAAAAGAATGGGTTGGGATAACAGAATAAGTCAGGTATAGTCAGCGTTTAATTTTTAAAGTTTAAACATAAAGTAATGTTCCTTTGATTATGTACAAATACCAATCCTTTTATATTTTTTTTGTTTATAATTGTAGTTGCTGGAACCCGAAGAAACTTTATATGCTGTTGGTCAGGGAGCATTAGGAGTGGAATGTAGAGAAACAGACTGGAGAATACTTTCCCTGTTAGAATCTTTGAATGATATAGATACAACATTGAGATGCGTGTGTGAACGGTCTTTTTTAAAAACACTGGGTGGTGGGTGTTCTGCACCAGTAGCGGTTGCCTCTTCATTGATAGATAAACATTTAACAATAACTGGTGCTGTGTGGTCCCTTGATGGTCAAACATTGATTAAGGAAACTGTAAAAAGCAAGTTATTCATACAAGATGATGATGGAGAACCTCCCAAGTAAGTCAAACCGTCTTCCTCCAAAAAAAAAAAAATATAATAGTTAAGATTATCTATAAACAAGCGAAATTACATTTTTAAAGTTTTTATTAATTATTATTTTTGTGCATGACAGGAAATGTCCATACCGAGAACCCAGACTTTATTGTAGTGTTGCGCCAGGAAAAGTAAGTAGTATAAGTCTATATGCTGCGGAACAAATTGGTAAAGACACTGCCAAAAGTCTTATAAAGAAAAATGCTCTTGAAATAATGTCACAGGCGAGAAATGAAATTTTAATTTCGGATTAGCTACATTGAAGGACATAAAAAATAACTTTGTTATGATTAAAACTGCACATATTCTTCCTAGTAAACTAAATGTATAATATTATGGTGTTTGGTTTCCTAACTACAAAACACATTGTATGCAGGATTATTCTTCTTCTTTATAAAAAACGTTCTTCCTACCAATTTTTGTACCATTAATTAAATACTGTATATATGTATTATCTCAGAGACACTTCCAGATTTTAAAGATATATACTTGTTAATAGCTGATTTCCTTTTACAGCTGAAGTGAAATATTCAGATCAGTTCAGTTCAATTCGTCTAATCATATTCTCTTCTACTTTAGATAATCCAATTGAAATCATGTCTACCTTTGAAGTAATGTGATATGATTTGATCACAGTGGTAAAAGGAAAGTATCTATTAGTTCATGAGACTCCCATATTTTTTTCAAGCTTTAATTGTACACGGGATCTTTGGATTAAACATTGACTTTTGCAAAATATCAATTAATTTCTGAATTGTACAAATGAATACAAGTTCAACAAGTTTTTCTTGACTTTATTAAACAGATGAAGATGTACAATGATATACTTTTTGTATAGCCAATTAATGTTTTTGTAATGCGATTAAAATTTGTTATGTAAAAGAATATCGTACAAATAATTTTCCACCATAAACATAATATTCTGTCTATGGTACACTGCCATTCTGAAAACATTGAGATATATAAAATTCATGGTGTGCATTCCTATATGTATACAAAAATTCGCACTTACACATTCTTGTAAGTAGAATCATAACTGGAATCTGCATTTACCTTTTGAAAAAGGTGTTTTATTGACCTATTTGTTATCATCTACATGTATAGGTGATACACTTATGTTTACCAAGAGACCAGTGCAATATATTGATTACACTTTATGATACTATTAACTTGCTTGCCTATGAGACAGAAAGTGTTATATAAATTGTTAATGAAAATTAAAGAGAAATATGAAGGTTATTCTAATACAGTACAAAATCCACATGGTAAGATATTATCAATGACAGTGAATGTTTTAATCTGTTGAAATGTGAGTAAATTGTGAACAATTTAACTTATTAAAATGGGCTGTAAAATCAAACGCGTTTATAAAGATTTCGGATATAACGTACCTGTAAATTTATGATTATGTACATATTTATGTTTCTTGCAGGTTGTTTCTAAATTTCTTTAGTATAAGAAAATGGTATTCTATGCAATAATGTATCAAAGAATGAGGGTATATTATAAATTTGTAATCGATTCCATATCGTATTCATAGTGAATGCCTCAGATGATTTGTAAAGATGTGTATATATAATGTCTTGTACAGCAGCAATGTTTCAATAAAATTGAATTTGGTATGTAGAAATAAGCGTAACCTGTTAATAAAAACTGAAATGGGAAAAGTTTTATTTATTCCCATACCCTGTTACTATTATCTATTACTACCATAAAAATTTTTAATGAATTGTTTGAGATCCTAATAAATGTCATGAGACGTGTAAAAACTTTTAATAATTCTTGGGCCTTCTTACCTGGGTTTATAAACATAAGTTCCATTGCGTCGGCATCAAGGACATTTTACTCTTACATATAAAGTCTGCAAAGATACTATTGCATTTGCATGGTAGTGTTTTTATAATAACGTAGGATTTTATGCAAAAATTAATAGTGATATTATAAGTTCAATTGAAAATAATGTTATTTGGTTACAATTAATTATTCATTTATTGTACTTATACTTCCATAATGAAATAAACTTTTGGACAAATTTGAGCATTGCTATAAACTGTATTCAATAACAACAATATCCTTATAACTATCGTTTGATGTATTCACATCCACATGGTAGATATATACCATTCATGAAATAAATGCACTCTTAAAAGTGCCTAACATAAATACGTAATGTAATCACTGGAGAGCTAATGTAAAATCTTATAATATCAACTACATACATTAGCTGTGCACTATTACTTTTTACAATTTCGCATATTTAAGATTTGATTTATAATAATTACAAACTGTAATATTTGTTTTAGTGATTGATAGTAGGTTAAAGAGTTCATAGCTACAACTTGTAAAGAAGCAAATTAACGCTTGTATGACTAGACCTGTCTGTCGACGTTTGTACAGTACATAAAGATAGTCTAATAGTATTTAAAAATGTAGGATCAGTTTGTTAAAATGTTTTTATATTTTACAAGGAAATACAAAACCTTTTTACTGACCTGGAATTCTCTCAGCATAAAAAATTGTATAATTTCCTTAATACTTGCTCCTAACCTGTTATAGTTATAGTTGTTATAAAGGTAATATAAGTTTAATAAGCGGTAACAGAAGATATATATATATGGTATGTGTGTACGTGTATGTGTGTATATCTATAGCTTTCCAGATTCAAATTATGTAGTTATCTACTTTGTGTGAAAATAGCATTTGTTCTACGGATGTCAAATTTTATTTGGAAATCATCAAAAATTATTTGTTCACTCAACATCTTCCTCAGCCATTGCAGTTTGTGATACCAGTTTCTGCAATATACACGATTGTTGATTAACGATAATACGCCGTCTAGTTTGGCATCGATTAATAAGATACATCTATGATAATACTATGTACTCACATGGCCAATAGAAGGTAATCGTGACAATAATAAATTAAAAACTTGTGGCGGCAGTGTTTTCTGAAGAACTTGTAATAGTTGAGTAGGTTGCCCACAAACTGCTACTGCATTAGCCAAATGTTCAATTCCACCGTCGATATCACCATACGTAAGCATTTCTTCTCCTAGTTGTACCTAAAAATTTATAATCAGTGTATTGTGAACATTAGAAAAAATCTTTTCCGCATTAATGTTAAAATCTTTACCTCTTGCAAAAAGAATCTTTGAATGACTTCGTGGTCTTTGAAATCTGGTATTTTAGAATTTGCCTTTTGAGCCTGCTTTTTCGCTTTTCTGCCTATAAAATCAAGAGTATAAAGTATACAACTAATTATACAAAAGAACAGAAACGGTACTTATCAACCATTGATATATGTTTTATGTTGAATAATACCAGATGTGTTTAGAAAATATTTCATTGAATTGTGAATTAAACTGTCACAACGTTATTTAAACTATGTATCAGTTTAATTAACGTATAATTTATTTATTTCAGTAAATTAATTCATAATGACCATGAATAAAATTCAGTATCTATTGTTAGAAGTATTTTAATGTTTTAACGTGCAAGCAAGATTTCTAGGAGGACATTTAAGTAGAATTAATATACTGTAGTAATTCACGCACGTGTAGCAATTCAGTCATTAACGAATGTGCGAATTAAGATGTAAAAGTAACCATTTAACTTACGTTCACGGAGTTTCTTCTTGAAATCTGGATCACTGCGGCGCTTACGATCAAAATAGAAGCAATAGCCCACGACAATACCCGCTATACCAACAGCAATGCCAACAGCGGCTTTTGAAATCATGGTCATTCTAATATATAAACTTAAATATAATGATGAAATTTATATGCTCCGCATTCCTACTGCGACCATCACGGGAAAGAGCGCTCACTATTAACGGAACTTGCTTACGCAGTGCGATCATGGATTACTTCTAAATTCCCTAACTTAAATTACTGCTAATTTCAGACACCGAGGAGAAATTAGAGCTGCTGCCCTTTCACTTCAATGATCAGATAATCGGTGTGTTTTTTATTCCTCAACTCCTCAGAAAGAGCAGAAAATCTGCGCGTGGGTGTATGGTATAAATATGTACTCTTCACTTTTCTGGGGAATTCAGTCCCGGTGTGGCGATAGGAAGTACCTCTAGGAATTTGGAGTTTGCAGACTCGGTTACCGCCTAGTACACTGCGCTGTTTTACCGATTTTCGGGCACGACCACCAAGGGAGTGAGTTATTCATATTCTTATACCACTGAGAAGAAATTCTGAAAACGGACCGCGCTTTATATTTAGGGGGGAGGAAGGAAATTTCGCTATGGCGAGCACCACTTTGGCATAATTACGTACGAAATAAACATAATTTACATCGTTTACATTACAACTCCATAAGATGTTGATCGAACAGAGCACTGCAATTATCTTCGAGATCTGCCAAGATCCGGCAAAACGGCCCCTGCGATTCATGGGCGCGCGCCGACTCTCTTTAGCAATCTCTCCTCAGTGATTTAAATTCAAAATGAGTAAAGCACTGTATTCCATATATGTAATACTACTATATCGCTAATGGCTGAAGAGGCGACGCAAACACCACGGTGCAGACATATATCAACCTCTCACTCTCACCACAGTTATCTCTCCTCTTACTTCGTACTTTGGCGCAACTGCGCATGCGTGCAGCTGCTAACGCATGCGCATATATTCGAAAGTACGATGTTCTGTCTCACTTTCTCGGCGCCGCTCCCGCTTATAGGAAATATACGTGGCTAGCAATATAGGAGTATTACATATATGAGTGTATTCCTATAAATCGAATTTCTTTCCTAACTGCTTCTATTTCAACACCAGTGCACGAAGTGATGAGATACTTCATAACTGGAAACACTTTCGCCACCTATCTGTGGAGTTTGTGTAACTTTAAATTCAAAATTGGCTGCTTTTCATGTGACATAAATCGATACGAGCTGAATACAGCTATAAGTATTACGAGTTAGTAATTTTCGTATTATGCGAATACAATTGCTAGGAATACTTGAAAGTGTCACACCTGATACCTGAAGTACACATGTGTAGAATATGAATGATGTGCCATGTGCTTGGATTACATACAGATTAACTAATAAGAGTATATCTTAAATTTCATTATGTCATTTTTTATAAGAAACAATCGTGGCGGTCCGACACGAAAAAGAAAGGTTTGTTATGCTCATTCATGCTTTAGTCACTTGTGGTTTTTCGAATTCTTCTGTGACAGTAAAGGTTAGAAATTTGCTGTGATGTACAATAATTTTCTAACGAACTTTTTACATTGCGTGTTGCATGAGTTACTGTCACATTAAAAATAAAAGTACATGTAGATTACATATGTGGAACTGTCGTTTAGTCAGATGCATTTTAGTCAAATTCTGTTTTTGTCTACTTTCCGACGCCTGGTACAGTTCCGCATTAGTTAATTTGATTTTGTTTTTTAAATTTTCTTATACAATAGTTTACAAAAGATATTCATGTAGTAATGATCCACTATGTATTCAGTATCAGCAAAATGGGAAAACTGAGGGATCAAAAGCATCGACGTTTAAAGGAAAGAAGAATATAAGGAAATCCGTTGCCGATGATGAAAGCATTGCTAGTACAGACGAGGAGCTTGCCGATGAAAGGAAAGGGTAATCAAATTATTATACGTCGCAAGAATTTTATTATTATAATAAGTACATTTTTGCTCGAACACATTTAACAATATTGTATAAATATAATAATTGTTCTAAGAAGAAAATGTTATATGCTACAGAAAAGAAAATGATCAGATACTAAGTGATTCAGAAGAAGAAGATGAAACTGCACAAGAAAAACGTTTAAGATTGGCAAAAAAGTATCTTGAACAGATTCAGGAAGAAGGTGAGATGAAAACTTAACTGTTTCTATTACCGAGTACGATGTTCTTACACTATGCCTGATATAATTTAGAAAAAGACAGAAAAGAATTTGAGGAAGGTGCTGTGTCAAGAAGGTTACGAGAGGAATATTTAGAGGAGAAAGGCAAATTGAGGAAAACAGTAGCTTCAACTTACACCGGGTACAAAGATATCTTTACCTTAAAATGTAAAGAGCATCGAGATTCTGTTACATGTATATGTATTTCCTCTAATGGAAATATTCTGTACTCGGGGTCTAAGGATGGTAGTTTAGTAAAATGTAAGTCCCCAATTTAAGTGACATAGAAATCAAATTGCTGTATTTATTTTCCAACTGTTGTTAAAGGGTCCTTAAGAGATAGATCAAAATTGAACTGCATCAAAGGAAAAAGAAAATCGCAAGAAGGGATAAAGTCTGTACGTTGTTTAGCAGTTAGTAGTGACGAAAAATTTTTGGTACGTAAATAAAACATTTCCTTTTGGACTTACATAAGATAATAATGATAATACCTCAAACAATTATGAATTTGTTCCTGTATCCACAAAGGTAGCAGGAGACAGTGGTTGTAAGGACATTAAGGTATTTTGTGCGGACAGTTTGAATTTATTAAAGTCCTTGCCAGGTCATAGAAATGTCGTTACTGGTCTAGTATTCAGAAAAGATACCCATACGTTATATTCTGCATCCGACGACAGAAGTGTAAAAGTCTGGAATTTGGATGACATGGCCTATGTTGAATCTCTGTAAATATTGCAAAATGTGCATTGTCAAATAATTGTATTTGTTTCTGTTTCTGTAGTTTGTGTCTTTGACCCTATGTGTTTTTTTACAGATTTGGGCACCAGAATGGTATTACGTCAATTGATGCCTTATCGCGTGAACGTGCGATTACCAGCGGTGGCTTTGACGGTTCTATTCGTATATGGAAGATTGTAGAGGAATCACAACTTATTTTTAATGGACATAGTGGAACCATAGACATTGTTAAATTAATAAATGAAGAAAATTTTCTTACTTGTGGAGACGATGGACAATTATGTGTGTGGAGTTCTTCAAAAAAGAAACCATTGTGTACAATACCAGCGGCACATGGAAAGGACGATTCGAATGGTCAGCCAATGTGGATTTCCAGTATTGCAACGCTTATTAATACTGATTTAGCAGCATCAGGTAAAACAGATATTTTAATAAATATTCTTAAATTGTATGGTTGTTTACTTTGTTTATGATTATTAATATATAGCACTTCTTAGCTGGCATATTCTAAATACGATGTAATGGAGGTATTATTATTAGGGTCTAGGAACGGAGTTATCAAATTATGGCAGTGTAGCAATTCCTTTAAATCGTTACAATTGCTATTTGAAATAAAATTGACTGGTTTTATAAATGCACTCCTTTTTACGCCGGATGGAAGTCATTTAATCGCTGGTGTTGGTCAAGAACACAGGCTGGGTAGGTGGTGGCGGATACCGGAAGCGAAAAACAGCATTGTTGTTATACCACTCATTCAAAGTAAACCAAGTGCAGATGGTGTTCGATAGATAAATACAGGAAAATGTTAAGCGAAAGTGTTAAAGTGTGTTCGGTGGGGTTGACAAGGATAAGATTTATATGTATATTACATATTTTAAATAGAAATATTTGTACCTTTGGTACATTCAATCGTTATCGTTTCCTGACTCTGTAAAAAGTAAAATCCACCTATTATCCATTCACTTACTTTTTCACCAATTAGAAAAGGTTTTAACATCGTGATTTTATACGGTCCATCTAGTTTTCACTCAAATATACTTACGTATACATTTATTTTTATGTATTTATACATGTCGTACGATGAAGTTTCATAGCGTTAATGATAATGAAATAAAAGAAATATTGGTCCACAGTACAAGTATTTATTTATTCTGTACAAAAGTTGAGTTATAAAATATTATGTCCCCATTTTAGGTCTTGTTCCTTAGTCTTGTATACCATGCCATCTTGAGTTCGTTCGTATAATAACAATATCGCCTTAGGAAACGCGTGTGCTCACGAGAACCGAATAATTTTCACTCGACGCCCACTACTAAAGGATCAAGTCGAAATAAAATTTTATCTGGCTTAGTCATAATCGTCGTAAGATCTTAGATCGTCTCTGCGAGAGCACGAGCGTTTCATTTTCACGAAGCTTGGGCTCATCGTGTACGTATAAACCAAAAACTAACTTTTAACTCCTGTAGTAAACTCGTGCTAACAAATGTCATTACACAATTTCTTCTTTGCGTATTCCTTGTTACAATGGTTTTCGAACGAGTGCGATATTATAGGCCTTTCAAAGTGACGCGCGCTTCTTTTTTCCCTAATTAATTATTCGTTTTTCTCCTCTCGCAATTTCATCGCTTCGTAATCCTAGATCGTGAGTGTGCATTTCGAGTGCTATTTTTAAATTCATCGAGCGGTGTCGTTCCTTTATCCCCCCCTTTTTTCTCCCATTCCACATTTTCCTCTTCCTTCTCGTCGTCTCACCCCTTACAACCGTCTTCGCCCTTAAAAAGTCTTTCTCTTCGGGCTCAAAGATTCACGATAAAAATTCACATGCCTCGAAGAGAGATAGTTCTCATAGATAATGTTGCAATCGATCTTTCTCTTCTTCTCTTTTTACCCCGTAATACCATCCACTCACTCGCTCACAGAGTCTCTTTTACTCTCCGAATCATTCTCACGTCTCTTCCAGATCAGCCCGTTTAATTGGTACCGAACGATTTTCGTTTAACGATAAGCGCTAACGAGGAATGATTTTGTTACCCTTTACTTAAACGAGGAGGCATATTTTAGCACGTAGCTGGACTTAATTCGAATGTACGCCCCAAAGCGACGCAAATAATTGCATCGGAGAGCGGAGAGAAATTGATTTTTCTTAAGCGCGCTTGAACAATCCTCGCACCCCTTTGTACATATAAGCCTTTTTACAATCGAGCTCGCAAAACAATTTCGAACTCCTCCTCGATGCAAATCCAAATGACACTCCTCTAAATATATTTTCCACGTAGCGCGGCGTATGCGTTTTCGCGTCACGCAAGATTTACACACACTCGTAAAATCTAATTCTTAATATTCTTGTGCAAATCATTGTGCTCTTACAAATTAGTCCTTCCACGTGGTTGAAAGTAAACGTACCATTTGTCGCTCCCGTACCAATTGGACGTTTCTTCGCGAACCGCAACAGTGAATTGATATTGAAGTTTGTTTTGGCAGTCATACGTTTTTACGTTAGAAATAATCACTTCTCGCGTGGCAATTGTCGAGGAAGCTTGCAAATTACTAAGGAATTACACCGAGTGAACGTCGAATTCGCTTTATCCACGTGAGATCGTTATCATTGCCCCTTCCGAGGTCGCACGAGCACCCTGGAAGTCGTTCGACCCGCGTAAAGTTTCCAATTTGAAAAATTCGTTGTCGATGTAGGGCGCGCGCGAAATTTCATTAGGCAAAATTGGAAAATCCGCGATAGTCGGCGAGTCGAGCGAGAATTGACTTATTACGAGGTAAGCAGGGCCGCGCCGATCGAACGAAGACAATCTACGGATAGTGGAGTATCGTCGGATGGATGCGTGAAAAAGTGGAAATGCGAGGATCCTCGAAGGATCTCGTGATGAAGTTGAAGATCTTTGCAAAACATTTTCCGAGATATTCGCCCTGATATGTAAACGTGTACGATTACGAAGAAATTTGATGGATCTACCGAGTGCGATATCTCCCGTCTCGGGATACTAAACTCGCGCGAAGCACGATGCAAAAAGACAAGAGGTCGAACAAAATCGTTCAAGACGAAGGGATCTCAGTGTCACGATCTTTTCATCTTGATACTGGCGGAAAATCATCGGATCGCTTCGACCGATCTCGGAGGGTCGACATTCGAAATCCACGAGACTCCAAGAGTCTCCGTGGATCTTTCTGAGAAAGAAAAAAAGAAGGGAAAATGCGAACGATCGTCGAACGAAGTTCCTAATATCACAAGATTTCATTAATCGAAAGCGAACGGTGTCTAAGGCGCACGGACTCTCAAGACCTGGGGCATCGGACACGCGTCGATTGTAAATTGCATCGTGTAAGAGAAATAATGAATGGAGAAAGGGGCAAACGATAGAAAAATTCGAATCCGTGGAACGTAACGAGGCGAAAACTGTCTCGAAATCATTCGAAGAGGCATCTGCAATGACTAGAAAGCTCCTCTCCTTCCCCGCGCTGCTACGTTCGATTCGATTCCTCTCGATTCGATCTCTAAGAAACGCGAGAATTTCTTCCCGCTCGATGCGGGTGCCGTCTCCCGAGGACCGGGGAGCTTGCCGTTTACCACCTGGAACGCGCATTCTTTTCTATCTTCCCCGCACACCTTCGCGATCCTTTTGTACTAACACACAGAGACGATACGCGCTTATTTAGGTACTTTCGAAACAGAAAAACATATCCAGGGGGCTTTTACGGGGGCTTTCCTTCTCTTTTTTGTTTTTTTTTCTTATCCTTTTTCAATGAGTCCTCCTGCTCATAGATATGGGGCGACCGGGTGTCCCCCGGCATCATTTCCTCTTTCGCGTTTTACTTTCTTTTTTCCATCGATATACTTTCTCGTTCATATATCGACATACATGTACAGGGTGTTGCGAATACATACGCGGCAGTACGACGGGTTGCCTATCCAAAAATCTGCAGGCGCTCGCTCTTCTGACCGACAAGAGAGCGTGGAGGGGAGCAGCCTGCCGATCTACTCGCGCTAGGTGGCACTGGACGAGGCTGGGAGGTTGACGCTCTCGATTCGTGGCTCGTCCTTATATTAACCGCACTTCAATTAAATTGAATGCACATTACCGACCGGTACCCTATTAATCGGCTTTTTGTCCCCAACGTTTACCGACCGGTAGTCTTTTAATCTGCTTAACAAAAAAGCAGTAGAACCCTTTTATTTGCAAATTGTGCAATGTTCCATTACATAAAAGTAACTGCCGATTTCTGGCAAAAATGAGGCATTGCGTGAAAACTGCAAGCGCTAGAGAGTTCGGTGTAATCGTGAACTGGAGAGGAGAAATTTTTGAATAAGGCAGCGTCCATAAGTATAATTGTTTACAATTCTGAAAGGTCGTAAATTAGCATCAAAGTTTGAAAACTGGTCGATACGCGTAGCTTTCTCGGGCTGTTCTTATAATTTTAGTAAAAGTGTGTTAACTGACGTGAATTTGCTCTATTAGCAATGTTTACTGATTAATGTTTATATAAGATTCCATAGTTCATATAATAATCTTCTTAAAATAAGCTATAATTTAATATCTTTTTAAACAGTAATATCGCTCAAAACAGTTACTTTTATGTAATGGAACATTGCACAATTTGCAAATAAAAGGGTTTTACAGCTTTTTTGTTAAGCAGATTAAAAGACTACCGGTCGGTAAACGTTGGGGACAAAAAGCCGATTAATAGGGTACCGGTCGGTAATGTGCATTCAATATAAATGAAGTGCGGTTAATATAAGGACGAGCCACGAATCGAGAGCGTCAACCTCCCAGCCTCGTCCAGTGCCACCTAGCGCGAGTAGATCGGCAGGCTGCTCCCCTCCACGCTCTCTTGTCGGTCAGAAGAACGAGCGCCTGCAGATTTTTGGATAGGCAACCCGTCGTACTGCCGCGTATGTATTCGCAACACCCTGTACAATAAACCTACATAAATCGTACTAAACGCCCGACGAGTTCAACCGAGCTCACGCCCTTTAATAATCACTCATACTTCTGCTTTACATTCTTCGTCACTCTCTCTCTCTCTCTCTCTCTCTCTCTCTCTCTCTCTCTCTCTCGCGTTTCTCTTTTATCCGATTCTCCCACTGTGTCTTCTTTTTGTCACTCTCTCATTCTCTCTCTTTCTCTCACGCGCGAAGCATCCCGGTGGCCAACTTTCCTCCCGCTTCGCCTCATCTCACCCGTGCCCGAGGGTGCATCATTTTCCACTTTCCAGTCCCCGAGCTGTGCGCGAGAAAATCGCGCGAGGAGCCATCACGCTTACGCCCCGTGTTTGTGTTTACATGTGCGCATTCGCATGCTTCCTTCCTATTTCTCTTTTCACTTTCCAAATCTCTTCTCCCCTCACCTTTTCCCGCCCTTCTTCTTTCACGCATTCTCAATCTTTCTCTCTCTCTCTCTCTCTCTCTCGTTCTCTCTCTCTCTCGCTTTCGTTCACCTCCTTCCACGTACGCATGTAAAGTGAGCATGTGTGCCTTTGCATGTACCATTATGAAAATCGATTTATGTTTATTACGTTACGGTTATCTGTGAATCTTTTTTTTTTTATATATTATGCGATTTTTCCAGTTTTTTTTGTTTGCGTCGGTTTGCTGCTGCTCGCTTCGCTTGCTTGCTTTGCTTTAAGTACTATTTCGCTACGGTGGACTATTGTTATGAACTCTACGCTACTTTGTAAATTGTATTGTAATGCTTCGTAATGAACGACTGTACTGTAACGAATGTGCATACCCGATGAGCGTAATGATGAGCCCTCGTGGGTTCATTTTTGTGTCTTTGCGACTAACGGTACGCGCGCCGTCCCGAGAACGATGTATGCGTGTGTGTGTGTGTGTGTGACGTAATTAATGACTCTTTCAAATGAAATCCACAAGAAACCCATTTATTGACCATCGGCTCGAAGGCAAGTACTGCAGAAGTCTCGCCTTTTTCTGTGCGAAATGATGTCGTTGCGCGATCATTCGTCTCCCGACGAGGTGCATCAAGAAAATACTTTAATCTCGAAAATCAGACGGCAGAAGCTTTAGCGAATGGGTCTTTTTTTGATTAGGTGGAATATCTGTTGGGACGGTGCGCCGTTGCCGTATGGTGGTCGCAAGGCCCGCGGGTATACTCATCGCGTATGAACCGGTTACAAAATAATCTATGCAATTTGTGAGAGAATTCATGACCTGGCTAAGTGTGGTGGCTTCGTGGTATTCAAATGCTCTCTGTTTAATTAGTACTTGCTGTGTTTCTCGGTTATGTATAATAATCGTAGTTAATAATAATTAACCGCCCTCCCCTTTGCCCCTCTTTCTCGTTCTCTCTCTCTCTCTCTCTTGCTCTCTTTCTCTCGCTCTCTTTCGTTCCCTCTTCTTTCCCTACCCCCCCCTCGCGCTCGTTAAAAATCTTAGACATCAACGTACATTCACTTTTATAATAAATCGTTATTAGAAACCTATCTCGGCTTTAATCGCTATGAAGTTTCTTTAATATAAATTCTCGTTACCATGTCCGTCGTTTCGATTAGTCGGAGATTTTCTTATTTCTTCTTCTTCCTCTTCCTCTATTTACAAAAGACGAGAGTTCTTGTCTCTCTTTCTCCCACCCTATCCCCCTGTCTCTCTTTCTCTCTCTCTCTCTGTCTTTATTTAACTGACCTCGCGAAACTCTCATTCTCCCTGGCAGCTTTTACAAATTACATTTACATGTATATAATATTTATAATATGTATATACGCGAGTAAAATTGCGCATCCATGTTGAGAGAAGAGGCTCGCGCCTGCATCTCTCTCCCCTTTCTGCGGCAGCGAGAACGCGCGTTGAGAACTTTTGCGTCCTGCTAGGACGGGTTCCGACCCGCTTCCCGATTTTGTTCCTACAGGCGCGCCGCGCGGCCAAGCTAACGTAATGAGTATGTGGAGAACGAAATATGCAAATGGAAAACATAAAAGTAACGCGACAGGAAGCGTATACTGCAAATAATAACAAAATGGTTGAGGTACCGTTCGCGAACCGGTGTATTACTCTTCCCCTTAGTAAAGTGGCTTGTAAATTCGACTCTCGAACATTTGGCGCGACGGAAATGTTTCCTCATTAATTTCTCGTTACGCTCGAATCCCGTGAAATTTTCCTTTTGAAAAAGTTTCTCGAGTACGATCGATCATTTTTCCAGCGGACGATCTCGCGAGAATCTCGAATAGCATTCGGTCGTTGTTGTTGTTTGTATAAAAAAATAAGTTTTATCCTCGTGCCAGGGCGACACGCCCCATTCCCGTTGCTCGGCTGCCCCCGTGTGACCGCGCGAACTCGTTCGAATTGGATGGACAACTGGACGATGGGAAGTAAAAAAACTGGGGAGGGTGAACGTAAAAGTAAGAAGGGGTGAAAAGAAAAAAAAATTGTCGATTGCAGTGAGTTGACCTTGTCTATTTTCTATCGAATAGTTCGGAGTCTATATTATTGTTATATTGTATTCACCTATCGTCCGTACGAATGAGTACCACTCTCACGTAGAATCTATGTACCTTTGCCGCAATCCTCTTCTCTTTTTTATCTTTTAATTCGCAATCGAAAGTAATTCGTTAATCGATCATGGATCCTCGTAGGTTCTTACGGTTTGCTGCTTTCTCTCTCTCTCTCTCTCTCCCTCTCTCTCTCTCTGTCTCTCTCTTTCTCTCTTTTTATTTCTCTTTCACACGCTTTCATTCGCGCACGCGTACTTCTCATTCGCTCGTACTCTCACATTTTCTATTTGTATCGTGACTTTTACGCTGTTAAACGAACGAAGGAAATTCGCGACGACGTCCATCGACACACTTTCCTGTGGGTACGATGAAAAATTTCTGCGATCCGAAATAATCCATTTGATCGCTGTGAAGTGAACTTACGGTAATCGTGAGAACGCGAGCCGCAAAGAAAATCGCTCGGCTTGAAGTACACGTGCTTGTGGACTGACGAAGAATTTACAATTGTAATGAAGATATCACGGTAACTGAAAATTATCGGTGGATGGGCGCTGATTCACGATCTTCCTTCGATCCGTTTCCTTTTCACTGATTCGGTAATTACTGGATTGGCTATCACGGTTAAACACATGTGAGTGATGTGAGGGGGGCGGGGGTTTGGGGGGTGGTGGTGAACGTTGTGAAGGGTTTTGCACAAACGGTAAACAGACGGGCGAACGGACAGACAAACAGACATGAATCGGAGGCAATGTGTAATACTTAGGCTTAGAATACTGTAGTGGATAATTATGCACGCATTCCGTTCCTCGCATCTCCTTTCCCTCTCTCATCGTCTCGATCTCTCATAAATTCCTCTTTCGTTAGCGGCTGTTAACCACTCGCACTATAGCGTTTCGTTTCACGCAGGCTACCTATTTCGAGTACTCATCGACGAACGACGAACGTGAGTCTGCCGATAGTCGTTGCTTTCGCGTGCAATTATTCAATTGTTATTCGCGCTTAGTTTCTCCTCTTCCTCACATTCGCTCTCATTCTCGCGATTTTTTTCGTTCGCACTCTTTCTCTCTCTTGCTCTCTCAAACTTACTTTCTTTCTCTCCTGACAATCATTAGCGCCGTTTCGCAATACACCATAATCTCATCGCAATAAACGTATTTACAAAAAATTAATTAACATAATTAACGCCTGATCCTTCCTCACCTCACCTTCTGGCCGACAGGGAACGCACGGTATTACGCTGTCGGTTGTAATCACCGTTTATCGATAATCTCGTGGACTTTCTCGCCCGTTAGCCTCGTGTAAAAACTTTACACGCGTAATTAGCGCAACTCGCAAGCCTGTGCATTCGTGCATATGCGTTCGTATGCTTCGGTAAGTGCGTTTAATCTCTTAAGTCGAAGCGATCTCGCGCGAATCCGCGATTTACTTATCGTAAACACGTGGAAAATCGCCGGTGATAATGCGCGCGCACGATTTGTTCGCATACTCACGCATAAGACGATAAGCGTAAATGAACCTGTGTGCCAAACTTTCGTAGGTCTACACGCGTGTAGCACTGCATGCGTCCTCTCCTGTGCACAGCGGGGTGGTTGGGGGGGGGGGGGTACAATAAATAGAGAATATAAGAAAAGAAAGGAAAAGAAAGTAAGTAAAAGAAGAAGAAGAAAACACGAAGAACGCAAGAACGAAAAGACGTTCGGTCAATGATACGATCGTACGGCCAATCGGTTTCCTTTTCTTCTTCTTCGAATCTGCGTCGGATAGTTTTTTTTTTTTTTTTCTCGATACGCGTACTCGCGGCGTACGTTTGGCGATATTCATTCGTGTATTTGAGAAAGGAAGGAAGAAAACAAAAAATGTAAAAAAGACAACAAACAACGAGGCTGGCGCCGCAACCGGCGCGTGTCTTCCACTACACTGGCAACGTCGGAGGCGGTTCTCTACTTACGAAGTTTCACCAATCCGATCACTCTCATTTTCTTTCTTTTTCCTCTTCGCTACTCCGTACTCTCCTTTCCCCTCGTATCATCGTCCCTCGTATCTTCTACGATTCCCCGCCGATACGCAATATATTTGCTATTAAATTTGATATTTCACTAGTATATGTATATAGAATACCGAGAGATAATTCGCAGAT
This sequence comes from Tiphia femorata, assembly GCA_944319695.1. Taxonomy (NCBI): domain Eukaryota; kingdom Metazoa; phylum Arthropoda; class Insecta; order Hymenoptera; family Tiphiidae; genus Tiphia; species Tiphia femorata. Next base: position 5,848,706 of record OX090904.1, read on the forward strand.
TAATGGTAGCGGATAATAAATATAATACAGATCTATAAGATAGAGTTCGGTATGGTACAGCTATGATACAATCCCTCTCGTGAACTCATCACTTCTCGCAGCACGAAATCAGTTCGTCGAAAAGTCTCCTCTCTCTCTCTCTCTCTCTCTCTCTTTCTCGCCGAATCATTTCTTCTCCACCCCTTTGGTGGTAAGCGAGCAGGATGCCCTTTCGAATTTCAAAGTTCCTTCTCTTTCACCTTGCTGCTTGATCGGACCGCGCGAATCGCGTCCTGATGAGACGCGAGAGTCCGTCGCGCGATCCGCGCCACATCCTTTTCTTCTCCTCTCTACCACACTGCCCGTTCCTTTAGGGACTCTGACCCTCTTCACTTATACATTTCATCCACGCAAGGACATACAATATACGTGTAGTTCACTCTCTCGTTCTCACATTCTCTCACGTTCATATGTCATATATAATAAGATTTACCTAGTGTATACGGCACTCTCTTAAAGTTCTCCCTTCGCACGAGCGCCCTGACGATCGGCTCACGCCCGAAGGGAGGTACACTTGTACATATTCAATTAGGAATTTATTTACACGCGTGCTAATTATCTTCGCTCGCGATTACCGCACGTTAGGTCGAATGGTCCTTCGTCCTCGGCGTCGCCGACGGCACGCGGGAGTGGACCAACGTGGCCCCGCTAATTCGTTCATCGAAGACTCCTCGTCGAGTGTTACACGTGATTTTTATTTCTTTTTCATTTTTCGTTCCGCTTCGACGAGTCCCGGAGGACTCGCGAGGGTAATCGATGGCTTCGGGGCAGCTCGATCGGGGGACGCCCAGCGTCGCGACGTCGATTGTCACCGCGGCCGTCATTTTGGAGGACCCCTTAACGAAGGACCGTTCGTCGACACGCGCCTACGCACGTTCTTTCCTCTTTCGTAATTTCCAGTCGCAATGTGCTCCTCGTGTCTTTGCTTTGTCTTTCTTTCGCTCACCTTCATACATCTTTCTCCACGCTCTATACCTGTCACGCTGCACGGGTCTACGCTAATGTGTCCCCTTGTCTCCTTCGTGCGAGTCTAGTGGAATAGAGAGACAACAGTGGGGTTGCCTTCCTTTTTATCTACGGGGTGTATCGTAATCTAATCGCCATCTTTCACCCGTTCTCTTCCCTCGTTCTTTATTCGCACGTTCGCTCGAGGATACTTAGCACGCTCCCACAATAACATTCTCTCCCTCCCTTTCGCACTCTCCCATTACGCTGTCCAGTTATCTCTTTCTTTCTTTCTCTCTCTCTCTCTTTCTCTCTCGCATCCTACCCTCTCATCCCTTCGTATTTCCAATAAATACCTAGAATTAGCATAATGATAAGAAGGACAACCAATACGACTACCATTTATAGTAGTGATAATAGTGGGCGTACTATAGTAGTGTCTACTAGTAGTGTTTCTCCACGAGTTAATTCTTCAAATACTTCCTCCTGCTTCCTTAACCTTCGCTCTTGCTCGCCCTCCCTTCCTTAGTCCCTAACTCTTTCCCTCTTTTCCTTCTCTAGTAGCTAATATGGCGTTGCTCTCTCGTGCGTCGCGCGTGCGTCTCTCTTTTTTTTTTCAAAGTTCGACGCCACCTCTTCGAGTCTTCTCTCTCTCCAGTTCTCTCCACTCGTTGAACTCTTCTCATTCCCGATAGTTTTCTCTCCTCCTCTTCCACATTCTTACTCTCCATTCTCCTCTTCGCTCTCGTTCTCTCGCACTTCTTTCAGAGGCAGTGTAGCACGATTTTGGATAAATCGAGCGGGCGATCCCACGATCGAGGGGTGGCCGTGCCTGCGCGCACGCGCGCCCCGCGGAAATTAATTAAACGTAGGATAATCACAGAAGAAGGGGTTCGACGCATGGGATTACGCTCTCTTCGTCGGCAGTGTTCGTGTCGCTTCACCGCAGCAATTGCGGGAGTATCGCGCTTATCAGGATGCTGCACGTCACGAGGATCAGCGCCTGTCCGTACCGATCCCGAAGGCGACAGGAGCTCGCGCCGTTGTACGTAAGCTCCTCGTTCTTGCCGACCTCGTTCGGGTGGTCCGAATATTCCTCTGCAAAAGGTTCAAAATTAGTTAGTTTCATTGGGCTCTAGACGTTCGCGCGGGAGATCGAAAGGGATTTCTGTTTCTTTTTTTTTTTTTAGGGAAGGGGCTAGGGTTCGTGTTCCCGGACGCCATTTCAATTCTCTCGTGTGTAAAGAATCGCTATATATTTTTTTTTTTTTTTTTTTTTTTTACCAAGGAAGCGCGTAGTAGCAGGTTTCTTGAAACATTGCACACGGATCGCGAGGATCTTTGTTTCTTTGTTTGTTTCTTTGCTTCTCGATCACAGGGTAAAGCTGACGATAAAACTGCTAGTCGGTAACGCGATAACGATCCCAACGGTTTAACACTTTGATTGGCACGGTGGTCATATACGACCGCAACTTGTTTTTCCTGCGGTGCCACGATGGTCACCGGTGACCTCCAGTAAAATCATTAAAAAAAATGATTATTCCAACCGCAATTTACAGCACTTTAAAAGATCATATGTTAACAGAAAAAAGACATAGAAAAAAAATGCAAAGTGTGGCGCCACGGGCAATCTATCGAAAATCAGTGTGGCAGTCAAAGTGTTAATTGCAATCTTCACGGAATAGCATACAGTCGGTGATTACGTATCCGCGCGTTTAGATCGAAAACTTCTTTAAAAGCGATAGTCAATCGATTCGATGGAAAGGATCGTTCGAAAGTCGGAGTGAAAGTCAAAGTAATTTTAATCGGACACCTTTTACACTCGGCGTGGGGCTCTCATATCGCGTTGCATCACGCAAAACACGGCTCGTTAACGGTCTGCACGCCACTTAGCGTTGGAAAATGCAAATGTGGGTAAAATTTACGCGTGCTTAGAAGATATCGTGGATAGGTGGGCATTAGGAGGGTGAGCGACGGCGTTTCGAGCGACAGTTGGCCTTCGAGAGTTCGCCGAGTCCATCGTAGAGCGCGTCGTGGTCTATGCCCTGCATCTGGCGCGGACACAAAAGTGTCTCCTCACAAAAATTCCCTCTCCGTTCCCGAAATTTCCATTTTTACATAGCTCGCGTCTCACCGACGATTTTAGATAGCGAGTCACTCGGTAAATCATGGCCGGGTCTATGCTAATTCTTACCCGTTACAACCTTAATTACGAGCACATTCCATTATTTATTTCCAGACACCGTGTTCCTTTAACCGATAATTATCGTTATCCTTTCTATTGTCCGCGCTACACAGCTCACGATACCGATACAGTTTTAAATCCAATTGCCAGAACGGTTACGAGATCTGTTCTCGTCTGGGTAATAGGATAGGTGTTACGATCCATTCGTCGGTAATGGTCCCACGAATGAGCCGGATAACCAAAGCCATGCTCGATTAACAATTTAGTTAAAGTGGGACCGGTGACTCGGCATAATTTTCCAATACATTCGATCCGTCGAAATTGGCTCAATAATCCTCGTAACGAGAAACGTGCGTGTCAGGATTATAACGAGCGCCGTTAATGAGTTCCATTAGTGGCCGATTCGTCGTTGACGCGCGCACGTTTCAATGAAAAACCGTAGTAACGTTAATTCATCGCGCACTCGTATTATGGAGGAGTACTAAAAAATAACGAGAAATCCAATACTCGTCGTAAATGCGAAATCCGAAATTGCACGCGGCTAACTTGATTAGAGAGTCGAAGGCACTTTTAACATCCATATATAACTAACCAATCTAGTTGGTCTAACCCGAGGTAAAAGAAGAATCTTCCGTACCCAGTGTACAACCTTGCATCTTTTGTTTACATTTACACCCGGGTATAAATACAAACCCGTCTCTATTAGAGACTCTTCTAGAACTAGATCCTACGTAGGTCACAGGGTAGCGCGAGTACTTCGAATCATTTTTATCCCCGAAGAAACGAGAGCGGCTCGTCGTCACCGGTAGGTAAGAGTAGCGTCCGAGAACGAGTTTTCACGGGGACAGGTGGCGACGTGGCCGCCGTGGCTTGGGCCTTCTACCTCGTTCATCGAGGTATCATACGTACTGTTCTTCTTCTTCTGGCCGATCGAGGTCTTGGGGGGCAGAGAGGATGGCGGCCCATTGTGAATCGGCGGCTGGGGCTGATGGGGATGCACGGGGTAGAGCGCCGGAGGGGGCACGTGAGGCAGGGTCGGCGCCGCCGTGGCCGGCTGATGATGATCGTGATGATGATGAATGTTGCCCCCTGGGTAGAATCGATCTCCGCCTTTGAGGACGCTCGGGGGTGGTGGGGGTGGTAGTCCAGGGGCTCCTCCGCCCAAAACTGCGGTGCTCGTCGAGCTGCTGCTCGGCACGGTGCTGCTGGTCAGTACGATGGCTGCGAAGAAGGTAGAAAGAATAGTTTAGTATCACGATGTAAAATGAGAATCGAGAGATTTCTCTCCTCGCTCTACGGTTGGTCGAGGACTCTGGAGTCGTTCATGTCCGTTTGCCGTGATCTTTAGCCACTTCGAATCTGAACAGTTTCCTTTAACTACGGCTGTTATCAGTGGACGACGCAATGAGACTTTTGAGGTGCGACTGTTGTCAATAAGTGATCTGATTTATTAAGCTAGGAACGGGTATCGTATTATTGACGATTCTATTTTTTATTATAGGATACGAATCTCGGATATCTCATAGTCAACAGTAAGCATATATGCACGTAATTTATGATTGTTTAGACGACTTTTGTAATATAGTGTTTGGAATGGAAAAGTAATTGCAATGTGTTGCTCAGAAACTACATAGGAAATATCCAAAAATGTGTAGTCTATTTTCGAGTTTTAAAATTTTTTCTTATAATAAACAAAGAATATTTTATATCTATAATTGTACCACTTTTTTAATTTTTTTTGTTTGCGTTTCGACAAACGGTTTTGTGGATACGTATCCGTAGTTAATGGATTTTCTTTAACACTAGGTATTACGGAACTTTTTTTATGAGCACCATTTCTCATTTTAATTTTTCCCCAGGGTCAAATTCATTCTTTTAGAGCTCGTTCGATCGCTGGCAAATGTCGGTACACCGAATCTGAATATTTCTCTCACTAGGTTTGTAGTCTTGGGTATCCGATAGTGTAACGTAGATTCGCTCGCATTATCGAAAAGTAAAAACCGTGCAGTTTTACGTGGCAATGCATTCCCCTGGCTTTGATTCGTACAATGAAGGACATTATTACAAAGAGGTACACCGAGGTCGGATGGCCACGCACCTGCCAAGTATTAAAACCAATACCACCGAGCACTGCAGTCAGCGGAGAAACATTAGCAGATACCGACTAACGAACTTACGCGCAAAATTAATTCGACTTTATCGTAGCCCCGTCGGGGGCACTTTCTCGTGACCCCGCGTGTGTGCGCGCGATCGCCCATGAATCCGATTACGCGGAATGCCACGTATTTTCCATCTACCTCTCTCCTCACCTCTCTCTCTCTCTCTCTCGCTTCTCGTGAATTAAAATTGAGCCCGAGCCTCCCGAGGTCGCCGATAATAATTGTCGTACGGCGGCGGGGTGCACGCGCGCGTGATCCTTTCGAAGCGAGACGCGCGGAGCGAGGAGGAGGAAGATGAGAGAAGCGGGAGATCGCAAGAGAGGATCGAGATTGAGTCTCGTGGAATCTTTAATGCCCGACGCCGAAGAGAGTTCGGAGTTCTCGGGCAAGCGAAATAGCTAGTCATTACGGCGCATGAATCGTCTCTGGCGAGTTGTGGTGGTGGTGGAGGTGGTAGTGGTCGCGACGCACGAGGGAAGCGAGCGTGGACCGGGGGCGGTAGAGGGTTCGAAGGGAGAACGAAGGGGGCAGATGCGAGACGGTGGAATAGGAGGGAGGCGAGAGATGAAGACGACGAAGGAGGAGAGGGATGGGACGGTAGGGGAAGCTCGGAACGAATTAGGGGAGACCTAGGGGTAGAGTGAAATAGTGGAATTTATTGTGGACTGGGACAGTGTTAGCCTCTAACCGCAACAAATGGTCCACGGTAAGAATTATAATTGATAGGGATTATTTAAGAGGAGACTAAGAGCGGGGGAAGGGCCGAAGGGCAAGAGGGTGAAGGATGAGAAGGAGGTGGTGGAGGGCGAGAAGAAGGGACGAATAGTGGGAGGAAAGGAGTGCGATGGACGACGCGACGAACGAGCGAGCGAACCGCCCGTTATGGAAGTCGTTCCTCTTGTAACTGATTATGGGATAATGAATTTATGGCGGCGGATCCTTCCTTCTTTTCTTTTTCATCCACCTCCTTCCTTCCTCTTATTCCGCTCGCTCCCGCTTCCTCGGCCCTTTATTAGTAGCGGCCATGAGACTGACGGCTACGCGTGAAGATTTCAAACGTGATTTTAAGAGACGAGGAGGCGGTTCCCTTTCCCGGATAAGATGCTGCCAGTCGATTTCGTGGTAAACGCGAACCGATGCTCGCAGCAGTCGGAGCACCAGAGTGAAACTCATTGCAATCTGAACGGTCTAAATGGAATTGCCGGCTTGATTAATGGGTCTGGGCGTTCTAATAAGAAGATCGTTTACAGGAATTATCGGGTAAAGAAGATTCGACTCGATCGATTCCGCAGACTTTTCCAACGTTTACCACTCCGCTCGCTTTCTTTCGATCGGATAAAATTTCACCTGTGAACCTAACTCCCTGTCGAGTCCGTTTCGTTCGCCGGTTCGCCAACATCTCCGAACAAAACGTTCCCGCGATTCTGTGGTCGAAGAGACGCGATGAAAGCAAAGGGAACGAGTACTCACAGTTGTTACGCGACGTAGCGGACGACGAGGAGCTGTCGGGCTCGTTGCCGCAGCAGACCTTGAAGACGACCTTCATGTTGTCGGTGGTGCACCGTCCGCCGACGCGCCTGTGAAGATCCTCCTTGGACGAGGTGCTGATGAAGTAGTAATCGTGCCCGGGGAGGAACTCGAGGCCCCCGGGCTGCGGGGTGAACGGCCTGAAGGTGATCGTGAAGTACGACAGCTTGTCGGGCTTATCGCAGACCGCTATGACCCGTGGATTCGGATTCGTTATCCGACATGTCTCGTACTCCTCCTTCGACACCTGCAATCAAACGGAGAAAGAATGAGCGAGGATCCTTGGGACGCGCCCCTAATTGATTGGCAACAGGGCCCGGACTCCAACCCGTTCTTAAAAGGACCTCACCCCACCCCCACGATTCGTTTCGACTTTTGCCGCGTCAACTGCGCGACTGTATCGAACAGGTCCGTTTTAGCACACCTATTCTTTCTCCTCCTTCTCGTTCTCCATGCTTCTCGCGTCGCGCGGTATAGGAGCATTAATCGCTGATTGACCACTGTGAAAGGAGCGAGCCTTCCTCCTTGGTATCCGGGGACTCGCACGGTCGAGCGCGAGAATCGAGTGCTGACTTTTGTCTCGTCGGCGGAGTTCCTTTTTTGCAAGGGTGTCCCGCGACCGTGATGGGAAGAAGAAGGTCCACCCATTGTCGACTCTAATCGCCGTGTAGGAAAACCGCGCGCGCGCGCGCGCATGCGAGACAATGGAAGGGAGGAACGAGGGGCTGGAGGACGAGGACCGAAGTGATTAGATCTTTGCCGATGAGTCGTGGAAATGGTCGTTCGCAAGTGCTTGCGTCTGCGGACGATGCCGGAATCCTTGATAACGTTGGCGGAATGGTTGAGGGAGTTGGTCCGGAGGGGTCGTTAACGCGATGCGATCACTGAGAATGCCCGCTTGGAAATTCGGGTCGTTAATCCTCGCACGTGCCGGCTCGTTATTTTTGTCGTGGCAGCGAGGAGAATCGCGCAAATATTATCCATAGACTTTATCGCATTGTTTTCGTCCTTCCCGGTGGGCTGTATTAGATTTTCGTTGCGTAACGCGGTTCGATTACCTACGGACTCTTCGTACATTCATCGAGTAATTTGGAAACAAATTAGAATAGGAACTTAATATCAACAACAACTGATATTAAGATTATTATTTTATAGAAAGGAAACGAGGATGCGGCTGATATTAATATCTCGACGGCTGGTAACGCATACGCGAGTGCAAAGCCAGTTTGGAGCTTGTAACGTTAATTAGAACCTGGGAAGGAACAATTTTCGTCGATTTTCATATCTCACGTTGACGCCTTGCCTCGCTCCGTGTTTCTTTCGCAAATATTTTTGTAATATAACGTCTGGGGTACTGGCGCGGTCGGACGGTGACAGTTTGTTGCGCGACGGAAGTCGTCTTTGGGGGCACGAAAGAGAGTCTAGGAAAGGACGCGGTGAGGCTCGGCTGGTGACGCAGCTGTATAAACATTGCACGAGGAGACTCCCCGTTTTTTTCGTCATTTAACGTGACCCTCCGCGATGGCGCGCGCGCGCGCGCGCCGTAGACGTAACCGTGCCCCGCTGCCAAGTGGATTTATGTATTTATGCATTTGGAGTTTTCCAACAGGTTGCAATTACAGCTGCGCGGAAGGAGAAGCGGAAGCAGATCCTCGTGGTTTGTTACTCCACCGGTCGGATAATCGTAATTAAAAGCACTGCACCAGTCATCGTTCATTAACATACGTGGGAAAGCCCGTACTACGTAGATGCCGCACGAGGAGAAATAAAGTTCATCTATCATTCCCTTTCTTCCTGGCATTCTTGTAAAATGACGCGTGAACATTCGCCACGTTATTATTCGCCCGTGGCGAACAACGGCGTAATTAATTACATCGTTTAGTCTCAACGCGCGCATAATTCACGAGGGATGGTCTCTCGGGTGCGTCGTACATCCTGGCAATGGGCGCGTGTGCTTCTCTAGGAAGTAGATAATCGATACGCGTTAGTTCGCGCTTTATTAATCGGTGGAACGCCTGACGTATTGCGAGCTGGGTGAGGGGAAGTCGCAACTTTAAACGTGGGTAGAAGTTCAGGACGTATTAGAGAAAGAGAATCCACTTACGTTGTAGATGATGTACTTCTCGGTTTTCTCATCCTCCGTGTTGAATTCGTACAAGGGACATATTATGTTGACTTGATCGTAATCGAACGCCAAATTGTTCTTGTTGACGTCTATTATGTGATCCGTGTTGTCTATTCGAAATCTGTAACAAAACGAAGAAACGAGGGTTAGTCGATATTCTTTCTACGCGAGCGAACATCGTGGAAATTTAGCACTCAAACGAATCGTGTGTACATTTCTTGGTTCACCGTTTATGTAAACGGAGGTACATCGAAGTTCTAAAATTCTAAACTTCTGGCAACATTCGTATTTGTAAAATGTTTCGTCGTCCCACAAGAAACGGGGAAACGATCTGAAGGGTAAGGATCCCACGACGCCTCAAGAAATGCAATCGAGAGAACCTAGAGTCTCGAGAAAGTCTTATCAACGGCGCGATACTTCGCACGGATAGCCATACGGAATCCTTCCGAATCGAATCCCTCGAAGACCGGCACCATAGATCCCCTCCGCAACGCTTTGTAACTCGAAATTCAACCATTTTCGCGTATCGCCCGGATCGCAAGCGGACCGTGAAAGATTCGCGAAATTCCGGCGCCCCCGGGGAGGATATTTCTCGGGGTCCTCTCGAGTGCTCCTCCTCCCGTCTCCTATCGCATCGGTCCTCCCGTTCTCATTCTCGTTCTCTCGAACGCAAAAGAAAAAGAGAGAAGGAGAGACAGAGAGAGAGAGAGAGAGAGAGAGAGAACTCTCTCGGCCCTGGTCGGTAGCCAGGTCAGGAAAAGGGAGAAAAAGGAGAAAGGAGGCGCGGAGGCTCGCCCTCGTAGGCACCCAACGTCAGATAGGCAGGCGCCCGTGGTGTCGAGGTAGCAAAGCACCACGGTGTTCGTGCGATTTTTCTCGTACGCACGCGCGCGCACACGGCCAAGGTACGAAACTCTCGCGCGCGTATTATGTACCTCTCGTATCCGAGGAGTCTCTGCGTGAGGATGAGACGAAAGGTCGGTGGATGGGTACGAGCGGTGGAGGAGGAGGAAGAGGCGGGAGTCGATGAGGAGAGCCAGAGGGAGAAGGAAAAGAAGAAGAAGAGGAAGAAGAGGTGGAGCCGTAGGATAAGGCGAACGAAGAGTAGAACGACGAGTACTCGGCGAGGAGCAGGCCACGAAGAAGAGGCAGAGGAGAAGGACGAGGAGATGGAGAAGGTGGAAGAAGAAGAACGAAGGTGGAGATTCTCCTATATAACCGGTTCTTTCCAACGGAGCTCGCACACGCTAATACGAGTACCGCGAGGCACGGTAAGGCGCGCGCGGTAACTTCCACCGGCTCGCGCTGGTCTATTTTCGATCTACGCGATCCTCGCGGCCCCGTCGTCCGCGGAGCACCACCTCGCCGTGATTTTCTTCTTCTCCTTCGCCTCTTGCATTGGGACCACCACCAGACCGCTCTTTTCCATCGGAAAAAAAGGAAAAGAAGAATGACGGAGACGAGGACGTCGGAGAAGATCATCGAAGAGAGGAGAGGGAAGAGAGAAGAGAGAAGAGAGGAGAGAAGAGAGAGAGAGAGAGAACGACGGCGGCGAAACGCGGGCGTCGAAAACGCGTCCCAACGTTTCGGAGCATTAACGGACAATCTCATAAGTGGGCGTGTAAGGGCTCGAAAATTGGAAGGTAGGCCGGGCCTCGGCCAAATTAACGTTTGGCGATAATATCCGTTCTCTCTCGGTGCCCCCATGTAGGCCCGGGATGTGCCCACCCCTTATATGCAACACAGCAACGACCTCGACGGGAGTCGCGCGCGCGCTCGGTGTCGAAACGATCTTTCGAGCGTTCTTGTATTAGTCGTATAAACGTGTGCCTCGCAGACCCGTTCGAGCGTATGCCCTCGCCCCCGCGAAGGAGGGCGCACCGAGTGGTCGCGCGTGGGCGTCCAGAGAAGGTTTCACTCGCGAGGCACCACATACTACGGCCATTCACGAATTTATTGAACGTCGTGTCACGTAAGTGGTAGCCCGAATTACCGGAGACAGAAATGTGGCGCGACGATCTCTCCTTCGGTCCGAAGGAAGATAAAGAGGAATGCGAGAGGAAAGAAGATGAGAAGAAGTGAAGAAGAGAGAGAGAGAGAGAGAGAGAGAGAGAGAGAGGAATCCTCGTGGACCGCGAAACGATAATGGATAGGGAGGTGTGCGTATCGGGGTGGAGAAAGTCCCTCGTTGTCGTCGGTGTCGATAACGTTAAAAGAATACGTTATTTACGAGCGCCGAGGTGTTATTGGTAGCCCCGATGCATGATTTAAGGGTTCTCTTCCTCTTCTCTTCTCTCAACCTCTCCTCGCCTCCTCTCGTTCGCGCTTCACCCCACCCGGGAGCGCTCTCAGCATTTGCATATATCTACGTATTCGTAGGATCCTCGAGGACCATCGTATTTAATGCGATACGCCGCCTTGCTTCTCAACAGTTCTTTTCTGGCCTTAGGTAAATACTCGGTGCATGAATATGTATGGGAGGTGCGCTGTGACCCCCACTGGAACTCGACATTCGTGCACGGCTATCCAAGTCCCACCCGGCACCGGTGAGCAACCCTGTTTTTCGTCCCGGTGGACTGTCCGAGATCCGGGCTCGATAGCATTGCAGGGATTACGAGAGTAACGATAGCTTGTAAATTAATCGACGGTTGTTAGGAGGGCGTTTAGAAAGAGAATTCAAAGACGTATATGATCTATCGTGATTGGAAAGAGCTCACGGGTTGCCGTTGTTGTTCTAGGGCACTTAGATCATATTCCAACGGTTTAGGACACGGAGTGAACGCTTCGAGTGAATTTTTCCGTCGCGCCTATTCGCAATCGGGTCGAACAATTTTTCTGGGTGTCCCAAAAGAGGAGAGACGAGGGATTCGCAGACGCGGCCTGTAATTGCAGGGCGCAAAAAGCCCCATCGTCGAGTATCTTCATTAATATCCAGCCGTAGTCGGATGGACACTAATCAACTACCGAATAAAATCTACGGAAGGGGTTGGCCCTGATTGGAATCGCGAAAAAGTGGGCGTGCACCGATCAGCGGCTTCCAACGTTCCAGACCCCCTGGAAATTTCTCCGCATTCTATGTTGCCCACGTAGCTTATGGGCGAGCGAGCTCGAGCCCCGACCCCTTTCGATCGTTCGATCGTTCGATCCTTGACCTCCGTTTCGTTAGGTTTAACGAGATCCATCGCGGGACTCGTGCAAAAGAAGGTTGGCGTGTCGCGGGGGACCCCGCTTGGAGCCTTTCAATTTCGTTTACGGTGTCGGAAATAAAGACTGTCGGGGAGAGGTCGAGGGCGCGCCCACTCGTCGGTACGTTGACCTTTCTAATTTAAAATCGATACCGATCACTACCGAGAATCGAGAGTATTCGCCGCTCGCTACTTCCATCACCGTTACTTCGTTCTTTTACGACCTACGCGAGATTCTTATTTCTACTCGGGATGAAATTTTTCCGCGAAAAAAATTTTATTATCGAGAGTATTGTAGATCGCTCTGTTAACTCGAAAACTACGAAAACCGATCAATATTACTTCTTAACGAGTGAACTTTTCACGTAGAAAAAATCTTCGGTAGTTTTAGTGTTAATTATAGGGTCGCTTGGAAATCAAGGAAATCATTCTAGATCGTTCCAAGTTTCGCCGATATCTATGGAACGCTTTGGTACCTCGGCTAAAAGCTCCGGGGGCGAGCTTTCGCGCGAGTTCAAACGTTTCTACGTCGAGTGAACCAAACGAGATCTATGGGGACCAATTGCGAGAATCGCGGAGAACGTCGGAGAACGTCTGGCTCCAAAGCACCGCGGTTAGAATCCCCGACGTCTCAGACAAAGAGTCTCCTCGACCGCAGGGGAACCACGTCGAAACAGTCGTAGGCCACGTGTGCGAGGAGAATGAGAAGGAGGGTGGGAGGAGGGAAAATGTGGAAAGAGAAAATCTGACGAGGGGGGGTGAAGCCACGACGAAGTTGACGAAGACGGCGGCGGTGTTAGATGAGGAACGGGAGGACACGCAGCGAACTCCTGCTAGAGGGGTGGGCGAGAACGAAGAAACTCAGAGAACGAGACAGAGAGAGAGAGAGAGAGAGAGAGAAAGCGGACGGTTATGCGCTAAGTGGGATATTCTGGCAGGAATATCAAAGCCGAGGCGGAGTCAAAGGGAGCGAGAAAGAGGAGGAGTAAGGAGGGAAAGAAAGAGGAAAGGGAGTAAGAAGGAGGGAGACAAAGATAAAGGCGGAGAGGGCAAAAAAGAACGCGAGTTCCCCGGGATGCTACGACTTTGGGACCAAGCCGCTTGACTCTTTCATTCATCATGTTCACCGCCCGGACAAGTATTATGCCGCTTCACCTTCTTCCTTCTTTTTTTCTTTCATCTTCTCCATTTTTTTTTCTCTCCACTCGTATTTTTTCTCCGGTACCGTTCTCTCGCGTCGCGGGACCCGTGAAAATTTTAACGCCGCTTCTCCAAGGGAGCAGAAGGTGCGTGTCGTAAACGTTTAGAAAGCGCCTCTACCATTTCAGTGTTTCTTTTTCCTTCGTCGGCGCGATAAATTCGATCGTTTCCGAGCGCGATCAACCCCCATCGCCGATTCGTGGAAAATAACTGGCCATTGTCAGGCAAGATGTATACCTATACGGAAAGTCGAGGGGATACTGGCGAATGATTTTGCGCGAAGGCGCACCGACAAAGAGTGGCGCTGATATCGTTAAACTCGTTTCTGGGAACCTGTTGTATATCGGTACTTTGCACCTGCTTCGTTCGACAGTTGCACGCGCCCCACGCCGACGCACGACGCAGTGATTGCTTCCGGCGGAGCATATCGTTTTTTTCATCTCGATTTTAGCTTTACGTGGCCATTATGTTGATCGTAGAAGTGAGTACCATTCTTAACAGTAGACTTACTTTAGGAAGCTCGTCAATTCGAAAGGATTTAAGTGGGAAATTATGCCTGTAAGAAAAGTTTCGTGATGACTAATACTTCTGCTGGTTATTAACGCGCTTCCGAAAGGTTTGGCGATTCGTTCCTTCCTCCGTGTCTTTTTTACAATTATCGATTATTGCAGAATCGTAATCGAAGCCATTATTATTCAACTTGAGAAGTATAATTCACAGTGTTCATCATCGATAACGCGCTTCCACTTCTCACTTTTATTATCTCGGTATTCTTTTCACCTTCGCGCGAGTTACCTCGAGAGTGCGCCTTCTCTTTCTCTCTTCTATTCTCGTATTTCGTCTCTAACCACTCCCGACCCGCTCCCGCATCCCGTAAACTTTCGTGCCTCTTGTATATTACGCGCGCTGTCGCGAGTGCGTATATTTATAACACCATCGTGTACACATAGTGGAAGGGAGGAAAGGTCGCGGGATCTTGCTCGAGACCTTTTTTACTCGTACCCCGCGCAGGGGGTTGATGTTACCGCTCGACCGATCCCGCAAGAAGACACTTGAGTTTCTCACGCGTGTTCTTCGGCCTTTCCTCGGTCGAGGAAGATGACGAAGATGCGTCGGGACGTTCTCGTCTAGCCGCGAAATTCCGCGAGAACAAATTTGTCGGAGAGCAGGGACCAGTAGACCGGCTCGCGCCAGGCCTTTGGCGCAATAATTCGTCCAATTGCGATCGCCGGCTGCATTCGCGGCAATCCATTATCCGGCTCTCGCAGCTTTCGCGTTCCGCATTGTAAAACGGACTCGTCCGGGTCTGGATTAATAACATAATCTCGGCCCGGAATGCGCCCCGCGTTCCCACGCGACTGCGAGCGCATAAATCCTCGCACAGGCTCACCGTACGACCTTTAATTGTGCGTTCTCCTTCATTAAGCACAGGGTCTCCTGGGTGCGTTACGACGGAATCGTAACGTCGCTGTAATACGAATGTTCCCGATACCGGCGCCACAAACCGGATTCTGAAAAGGATACTCGTCGAACAATAAGCCACTCTGTAATCTCCATGCGCATTGTTTACGCGCTTTCTCGTCTTCATTGTACTCTCGTATCTTTTGTTAATCGTTTCCCTGTGCCTGGGCCAGGTGCAACGGTATCCTAGAATCTCGAAGCATGCGTAGGACCATTGACGGAAAGATCAATTTTCGCGAATCAGCTAATGTATACATTCGTTTGGATGAATCTATCTGTAAATGCATACTAATGGTTCACTGAGACTCGAAGGATCGGCAGATCTTGTCGTCGGGGCCGAAGTTTGTCGCAGGCTGATTTGAAAAAGTTTTCAACTATCCCGATCTAACGATTCTCCGCCACCTTCGCGCTCCACCAAGGTTCATCGATCCACGCTTGGTACGTAGCGGAGAGGGACGTTGGTCGCGTCCTATTAAAAGCCACGCGGGCATACAAAACGGCTTCTCTTGTCGCTCCGCCTCCCTCGCGAGCGGGGCGAAGGCACTAAAGTGGCTAGACGGAGTGTCAGAGGAGAGAGTCGGCCGGAGATCAGAGGGCCGGCGCTGAAAGAAATAGTCCGGCTGAGACGCGCGTTATATCGCGGCCCCGTGTAATGCTCCTCCACGTCGAGTCGCACGTGTTCTCGCGCGACTCATCCCCACCCCCTCCACCGCCCGACTTTCGCGCCCTCGATTTATCAGCTTGGAGTACCCGCTCCGATCGTGCCGAAAAGCGGAGCGATCAAGCGTGCCACTCAACTTTAAGCGGCGCGCGCCGAGTCGTTAGTCACCTCGGGTCGCGCGATCGCGGAAGACTAAAAGTTGCTTTGCATCATTTGCGCAGACGCGGGGGATAGGGTCGGTGAATAGGAAATCATTGCGGATTTCAATTTAAGCGGCTCACAACGAAATTCGTTTGCGTTAATTTGCAGGTAATGTGGGACGTGTACAATTTATTGTGCGCCAGAAGCGCATGTGTACTTGAAATACGACGAATGCTACCTATTAAGTTCACGTTACGTCTGGATTAGAGCAATCGGATTAAAGCGCACGCGCATACTATTGCACTTCGATGGATGGAACGATTACAAGATGTCTCACGCGTTGGAACGTGTTAATGGAAATACTAAAAGTGGACTGCAAAATGAATTATCTCTCGAGTGTCGAATTGCTTAGAAATGTGTCATGTTCCCTAGCCATCCGCTCGAGCGTGCACATCAATTAAACGCGCTTTCCCCGTGAATCGCGGACGATCACGCGAGAGCGCGATGCAAAGTAGACAAAAAGAATTCGAGAAATCCGTGGGATCTTTGAGCTCGCCAAGTTTGAAGTTTCATTTTACGCGACTCGGAGCAAGACGCCTGCATCGAATGGGAGGCTTCCACTTCCTTGTGAACCGGAGCGCAGTAGGGACGGTAAAGCGGGCAGTCACCTAACGTCAGAGTCAATTAGAGATCACAGGGAACAGAGAGAAGAAGGGACGGGGAGACGGAGAGAAAGAGAAAGAGAGAGAGAGAGGGAGCTAGTTGACACCGAAAGAAATAGTTCCCTCGGGACGAGTTACACTACGTGCTTTCGGTGCCGCGACGAGTTTCGTGCTGTGAATTTATCAGCTCGCTCGCACCCCACGGCACCCGTCGGATACGTCGAAACGCGAACGGATCGCGGTCTTGGCCCCCGTGAATTTTTAAAGGCGCGCCGAGAAAGCTTCGCGGAGCCGCGCGAGGAACTTCAGACGCTCTCTCCCTCGTCGCTTCGCGTTTCACTCCGGACCAAGCGAATTCCGTCCTCCTAAGCAGAGCGACGTTCTGAGTTCTTCATGAGCCGTGAAATGGTGGCACTGAAGTGGTTAGACGAGTCGCATCCCCGTCCAAGATCGGAGAGTGGAGACCGGTGGGCCAGAGATGCTAAGACGCCAAGATATTTTCTACGCTTTCTACGGTACGAGCGCGCGCTGCACGCCAAACTTTATTGTGTCCGACAAACCGGAACAACGTTTCCACTTGAAAATTCTGGAATGCCTTGGTCACCGAGGCATCGACCGCACGAAGTGCTAGCACTCATTGAGATGATACGTCGAATGAGAATAGAAATTTTCGAGCACTCCGAAAACCAATTATAAGTTTCTCCAAATTGGAAATAGAATTGTTCAGGCATTCTCGACGACGGTCCGCGGATCTAATTCGAGCCGAGAATGTCATTTTAGTCGACCCATTTACATTGCGCCCACTCATCCAAATCGTTCGTCTACTCGATCTAATGAAATATCAATGACGTATAAATCTTAGGCCAGACGTATTGAGCAATGACGCGCGCCCTCGTCGTCGTACCACGAGCGATAGTAAAAGTTCATCGACGTCGACCGAGAGACGATGATTCTTCGATTGGTTCTCACACGGCGTAAAAACACGCGACGGTGACTCCACGGGATTTGTACCGCAATCGAACGGTTGATGCACCCGAGGCCTCTCCACCAACGAAGACGAGAAGACCTGCCTCCTCTCGCCAACTTCCTCCTCAACATCCACCTTCAAAGCTACGAAAGATCGGGCGACCCCCGATGACACTTAACGACGATTTAATTTTACGATCCCCGAGTTTATGGCGATCTCGGGCGTCGATTAGAAGGACCCACGAAGCCTTCGGCGAAGTACCGTTCGAGTATATTAGCGTTCGCCTTCAGGAGGGAGCAAGACTCGCCGCGATCCTTGCTGCTCGCGCGACCTTGCTCGGCGCGGTTATGGCATCTACGTTTTTACGGCTGATACTCGCCGTTCGCTCTTACGAGGTAGCCGATGAAAGGTTTACGATTATGGAGATATTTGTTTTCCCATTGCGCGGAATCAGTTTCGGAAACCATCCTCCTTCCCTCTTCCTCTTGGATTTCAGTGAAGGGGATCTTGCCAGTTCGTTCTTTTCTCCTCGACTCCCTTCCCCCGATGACCTCGACGCGTTCTCCGAACCGTCATATTCCTCTTGGACGGTGAATTACGATGGGAAGTACCTTTTCCTTTTCGCGTCTTCCTTCTCCTCCCTACCTTCCTTGAAATATGGTCCGATACATTATTTCACGAGGAAGGTCGAAGGTACGAACGAGGCGACGCGCACGTAGGAGCTCAAGGTTGCCGGAATAAAGATTCGCGGTGTCGATTCGGCGGAGTTTTTAAAGATCCACACTTGCTGTCCGAACTTTCGAAGATCTTCGGCTTTCGTGAGCGAGTATCCAAGGCGATGCGTTTCGGGTCAAATGAGATGAAGGCTCGGTGAGGCTATATCTGTACCTACCTCCGACGTGAAAGTATAATGAGGAGGCAAAGGTTAACGATTTCACCAAGACCTCGAAACATATTACGAGGCCAGGAACTCCCCGTCGTGCTTTTCTCCAGGCGAATTACCAAATAATCCGTAATTCCCTCCCGTCCTTCGATTACGCGTTACGGATAATATTGGAAGACAGGAGGTAAAGACGGAACGCTGTAGGCAGGAATATAACTGCGAGTTGGTCTAGGCTTCCTCTAGCTTGCGTTTCTAGAAGCTGTTAGCCTCTTTGCTCGAAGCGGAGCATCGAGCGTTGGTCTCGGCATGGTTACGTACTTGGACACTTATTGCCGGGGCTGGGTGGCTGAACATTTTTCAATACATTGGTTTTTGTAGACTACCCTAATGGGCTCTTCGCCCGTGCAAGCTTTGCCGAGCGCTTGACCGTACCAATTAAAGAACGCGGCTTGCGCACACGTTGCTCTCTCAAAGATTTGCTTCGTGCAAACCAAGTTCTAAAACTTAGAAGCCTGGACACCCTTGTATGCGAGATACAAGCTGCATACTTGGTATAATATTCTTTAACTAGCGAGGCGACGAACGCTTCAGGAACCCCATGGATCCCATCTCCAAAGGGGCCCATCGGATCTCGTCCCACCCCTTTTCAGACCAAACACGAGCTTTCCACCTTCGACGAGGATCCGCATTGCCACATTGAGACATTTCTGTCGGCCGATATGGAAGATAACCCGTGTCCCGGTGCACGTTCCCGGGGTCAGGTCCCCGTTCCTGGGTCAGATCCTTCGGGCGCCCATCGTGTTGATATCCCCGCGATAGCTCCCATTGTTTATGGACATTGTCGTGCGCGCTTGCGCAGGTACGCGCCAAGCTGTCCCCGCGACAGTTCGGGGTCACTTCCTTGTGCCGTGACGCTTCACGCCACGGCGTGACACATCCGTGAATTCCGTGGATTCAGTCACGAATTCGCGTGACCGACTCGCGGAAAATCACCGTCGCGAGTTATACGGCCGTCGGGAGGAGGTGGAGAAGGAGGACGAAGGGAGGCGAGATCCTTCGCACCTAGGGGACCCGTGAGAGATAGAGAAGGCCTTTGCCAGCGCATCAACTGGAGAGATCAAGATCCGTGGGTTCGCGTGAGATTGCCAGAAGAGGCGTTCTCCAAGAGCTGGAGGGACAGTCGGACGTTAGGAAGAAGGCGGGTATCTGCGAGAGAGGGAAGAAGTCGACACGATCATCGGGGCTGCGAAGGAACGTTAGAAAGTGGGACGCTTTTGAGCGTCGAATGGTGTTGGACGATCGAACGGGACCCTTCCGTGTGGCGAGGGCGATTAAGATAATTCGAGGATCATTTGGCCGATCGACTCGAACGATTTTCCACGTAGGATACCAGTGTCACCTCTGCTCGAGGAGCGGGAAACTGGCGCGGTGATTGTCCACTGTAGTTTCACTCGGCCAGATAGGGACGCTTCGAGTACTCTCTTCTCCAGGACTGCTTTAACGATATGCAAACAACGATCTTCACGGTTTACGCGGCCCGCGTGTACACTCAAGCGCGAGGCATCGGTCTCGTAACTTTTCCTACTTTTTTCTTCCATTCTCCGTGCTTGAGCGCCTCCGCCCGAGTGTTGGAATCAGGAAGTCGTTATTATCGTTTATCATCGGTCGGACGATAAGTTTTTTTTGCTGGTGTCGGCGGCGTGTTCCTCACGATTTCTTCGACGCCTCGGTCCCTCCTTATCTTTCATTTTTTCCCTTCTTTCAACATCTTCGTTCTTCCTCTACCTCTCTCTTTCTTTCACTTTCCTCTCCTTTGTCTCTTGGGCCGCTCGTCGTGCCTCCCTCGCTTCAAGGAAATAGACTCGTCATCCCTGTACGACGTGCTAAGCGCCCGAGTAAATACCAAGGGTCTCGCGTTCCCGTTGAAAACGGCTCGTAACGTCTCCTTACCTATCCTCGACTTTTAAAGTTTGACCAGTTTTCGCGCGTGACTTCCACGGGGTCCTTGAGAAGGGAGGAAAAGAACGAGGAGAAAGAGAGGAGGTGGAGGAAGACGATGACGGTCCCCGACCGCACCACGTGCGACGTATCCCTCGGAACAAAGGGGCCTCCGAGGTCCCCGAATCTTCGACGCTCGAAGGAGGAGAGCGCGTTTTATTTGCCCGAGGACGAAGGCAGGAGGGCAGGAGAAGAAGGAAGAAAGCAAGAAGAAGGAGGAGGCAAGTGGTTGTGCCAATACTCGTGGCAAGTGGCGTAGAAATCAACCTTTGAAGGGGAAGGAGACTCCACCGGTCCCTTCTTCCTCTTCTCTCTTGCACCATCGGCCCTCGTCCCCCAGTTTTTCGTCTCTCCTTTGGCTCCACCTCGCGCGAGAACTCGACGGGTCGGCGTACCGTGAAAGGTGAATAGAAGAGGGAAAGGGGATCCCGTAGTCCCATATCCCAAGGCGCGGTACCTAGGCATAAATCCTCCCGGTCCCTAGACAAATGGGGCCTAACGGTGCGTACGCGAAGACTCGAGCACGCACGCACGGGGTGTTCGTCTGTCTCTTTGTCCGACCGCTAAAGGCCATTGCCGGAGTTCTCCTTTTCCAAGACCTCCTCCTCCTCCTTCTTCTCTTAGTCGCGTGGAAAGACCTTGTATACCTGGAAAGCAGCAGACCGCTCGACCTGGATGAACCTAGGGGCCGTTGAGCCCCTCGTACCATCTCTCTCACTCTCCCTTGTGCTTCTTCGTTCCTTAATTTTCACTCACTTTTTCTTTGTCTACCTTCTCTCTCATTTCATCTCTCTCATTTCTCAAGGTTGACGTTCGAGGGGAGCTACGCTTTTCCACCCCACGGCGCTCCTCGCCAACCTCCGCCCCTATTTCGATTTTTTATTTTTCCTTCGCCCAAGAACTCGGAGAGTTTTCGAGAAAGAATAGAGGCCACTCGATCGTGGGGTTCGTAAGTAGGGACAAGAGGATCATAGTCGTTGTCGTGATCCTTGCTTCTCCTGAATCTTCGTTTCGGTTGGAGGCTTTCGGGCCATTGTGACGATTCGTCTCGACGCGATAGAAAAAAAGGAAGCTTTCGAGAGATGAAGTGTCGTGTTTTATTTACCGTGGTAATATTGTGCGTGCCTATCGTCGGGATACGGAGTCCCGGTGGATATCTTCTTTCGAGATAGGAATTCTGCGGAATTCTGTGTGGGTCTACTCGAACTTCCACGTTATTTATTAAAACGAAAGAAGACCGAATTGCGCGCTAGAGCTCGTGGTACGTGGTCGCGGGTCGAAGGAAACATACGACCGGACCCTCGACCGTTGGTCGTTAAATGTCAAGCCGAGCGGAACGGAGTCGATAGGAACGACGAAAATTGTACGATCGCTCTTCTAGGCCTATCTGAAAAATTCTAGAATTTCGTTGCCTCACCTTCCTCTTTCCTCCTGCTTCTCCTGAAATTATCGAACCTTCTTCGACGCGTTTCTCGGCACCTCCCCGCCGACATGTTTTGCTTTTAGAGGCCCGCTCTATCCCCGAGCTCCACCTTTCTCCGATTCTCGTTTCTCTCCCTACAAGAAGCGAACGAAACACAGAGCGAGAAAGGGCGAGAGAGAAAACGAGAAAGAGGACACGAGGGCGAAGGAGAGGACGGACCTACGGCCGTTCTTTCGGAAACCATATATTTTTCGTTTCACAGTTCGCGGCGCCGTTGAATGCCCTGCCTCCATTCAGACGAGGGTGCATCTCCGTAGCAGCCGCCAGGTATAAATTTTGGCGTCGATTCTAAAAGGGGAGGAGGAGGAGGAGGAGGGGAGGTAGGAGAGGCGAAGCAGAGAATGAGAATGAGAAAGAGAGACGAACGAGAGAAAGAGGAAGAGAGAGAGAGAGAGAGAGAAGGGAGAGAACGGGCGGAAAAGGAGAAGTAGAAGGAGGAGGAGCACAAGGAGAGAGATCGGTCCCATGGTAATCGATTACCTCCCCCGTATCCCCAGAATCCCATATAGTGACCGGCCCCATGCCCCGAAGATTGAACCTTCGATAACCGGGGCTCTTCTCTTCCCCACCGCCGCCTCCTCCACCTCCTCCACTTCGTCCACCTCCTCGCCTCACGATACTCTCGCTCACGGTGCTCTCGTCTATTTTCTTGCTTCCCTCGCGGCCACGTAATTTCCAACGAGGATCTCTCTCCCTTCGAAAATGTTGCGCTAATTAAGCGAGCGACGCTTTGGCACCTGCTACACGGAACGCGCCGCGGCCCTATCTTAAATCAGTTCCTTTTTTCCTCCCGCCGGACTTTTCTAAGGGTTGAGACAATGGGGCGCGCGAGACAGAAAGGATCGGAGGAAAAAGGAAAGGGAGAACGCCTGTGTTCGCGAAGCGGCACTGTGCGACACCGCTGCGTGGAAAATAGGAGGACCCCGGTGTAAACTCGTGTAACTAGATACACAAGCCTTCTCTCTCTCTCTCTCTCTCTCTCTCTCTCGAACGACTCTGTTCCTTGGTTCTGGTTACTCCATTTGGCCACCGACTCCATTCGATTCCACGATCGAGAAGAGAAGAACTCGAAAGGTGATATCCAGTGGAAAGTGCGCGCACTTTCTTGAATTGGTCAGGCGGCTCCTCTTGGCGCGGCCGAGCAATTTCGTACTTTCTCATTAGGCATTTCGACACCTACGCGTGCCGCGGAAACGAAAAGGCCCCGTCGTTTACCTCTTTACCAGTGAGCCTTGTAACGTGATACGGGCACGAGAACGCGCGCTTTCAACCGCATACCTAAATTTTTCCTCCACGCGAGAGAGGCCTATTGATTTACCCGTGACGATGTAACTGCATAATGACGGAGATAGCGATCTGCCGACGTGCACGGGAGACGGCTTAATTTTCATTTTACGCCATTCGTAAACAACCATTCGCGGTGGGTGCCGCGCACGAATGGAAGAAGAAGAGAGTAGCTCGTCGCGCGCGACTGTCTTGGGCATACAATATTACATTTGATCCCCCTTCGTTGCTGTTTCTGATTCCGGATGGAAGGAGTGAGTGAGATGGAGGGAGGAGGGAGGATGGAGTAGCCTCGAGACTGCTGGTCGAAACTAAACGGGCTTATCGCCCATCGGCAGATTGCTCCTTCTCGGAAGCCAGTTATCCCTCGGCGTATTTGATAACTTCGGACGAGAAATACTGCACAGCCTTGCTTTCGGAAGATTACTGACGCGAGATATCCTCTTATCCTTATCGACTCGGCTGTGGAACCGATTTCTCGCGATTCGATGCCTCAAACGAAAATTTCTCCAACTTCCTTAACCGATCATCGACTTCGTCCCTTGTGTCCTTAAACAGGGTGTCGTTTCAACGATTCCGTATTTTTATGCGAAGAAATTATTTCGAGCGTGATTTCGGAACTTGGAAAAGGAACTTGGCAGGAGACAATTTTCCAACCTTGGCCTAGGTTGAGAAATGGCGACGTCACGCTTTCCAATTTTCTACGCAATGGGGAAATCGTAGGACTCGGGGAGGTTGAGAATGGGAGCTCGCGCGAAAGAATATCGAGAAGAGAAACGGATCGAGGATAATCGGTGACGAAGAGGGAGGCCAGGTCGGTGATACTCCGGCCGCGAAGGAGGCATAACGCGCGGGCAGGGCCCATAACGCTCTGGACATAACTCAAGGAATAGTTTCGAGTACATAGGGTGCAGCTGCTTCTTTTTCTGGGTAGGGCCGCTGCATCTGCCTCTCTTCCTTAACTACCGCGCGCGCGAGTTTAGCCCTCCTCCTCATTCTCCTCCCTTCTCTCTCTCCCTCCTTCACTCATTCTCTCCTTCTCTCGTGTTCCGGTCATCCTCTTGTATCCCCGGCCCACGGCACATTACGTGGCACATTTTCGTCGTGCGGTAAGAGAGCGTATCGGCTCGCCCTCAAAAGGCCGAAGATGAGAACCGTCCATCTCTCCTTTTTCGGGTCCAGTTCAAGGGAGGAGCGCTCTCTCGCATTCGAGGTATACGAAGGCGCGCACCGTGGGGTACGGTAATAACACACTTCGCATTTTGGCGGGATCCATGTAATATACGAAATATTATTCATGAATAATCCCCGTGCTTGATAATATGCCGTGGACAGTGGCGCGAAGCGCGACTTCGTAGAAACGAGACGGCATCGCTCTGAGCGAATTTCTTTTTTGCCGAGGACCTGAAAGGGTGGAAGAGTTGAAGAACGTGGAACGGGGAGATGACGGAAGAGCAGATCTTAATCCACTTGGAGAATCACTACCGTAATGATACGATGAGAAGAGCTTCGCGGTCTCTCAACTGTATCGAGCCCGTCGGCACTTATGACGTTTCTTGCGACACCGACAGCCCGCAAACCAGCTGTTTGGCCCTCCCTTACGGTACACGGAATATTAGAGTTTCCGAGTACGAGTTCACGACGAATCGGTGAAGGTCGGGTGCGATTAGGCAACAGTTTATTGGTCAAGTGGAGGTTTTTCCTTCGAATTGACAAAATTCTCAGGTATTTTCTTTTTTCGGTGGAGGGAATTGTAATTTACGAAAATTGTCAATGATCTTAGAATTGCGCGTAGATAACAAAAATTCTCGATTTATCGAAATTTCATCCTTGGTCCCATTCGTCGAAGTCGATTCACCCCAAAATGATTCCGCTCGAATTTATGCAATTCGAGCTTCTTCTACCGATGACGTTTCGCGCGAGAGTCATCAGGCAGGCTGCTGTCGTCCATGGGACGCGTAATAATAATATTGATAAACATGTGACCGTGCGCATCGAGACAGATGTACGTTGACTGAAATAGGATTCAAGCTCGCACACTAACCTCTCCTCATCGTACAGAAAACAGTTTACTCGACTCGCGATCAGGTACGTGGATGTAACAGTCAATGTTTCTTGGAACCCCGAAGCAACTGTCCTGTCTTAGGGTGTCCATCATTAAAATATTTACAAACCGACGGGCACGCGTCCCGCCAACTTCTAATATCGATGCCAGTACTAGTACTCGTGCTACGCGAGTCGACCTCGCCGACAATTTCCGGAATCACTCAAGCTCACCTTTTACTAGGTCCTCAATGATAATCATTTACAAATTCCTAAGGCATCGCATAAATTCTTGGCACCGCGATACAAGCAAGGATCCAAGGTCATCACCAGCATTATTCTCAACCTCCTGATCGATCCTGCACCGGAGATCTCCTTGCCTCGAAATCCTCGATGGGCAAGATGTTTGCCATGCGACGAGTGGTCTCTCTCCGCAGAATTTCAATGCTCCCTGTTTACCCAACGCTTAAGTACACGTTGGTGCGCGTTTATTTGGCCGTGGTGGGAGAGGATCGTGTAAGACGCCGTGGGGTGGAGGCACCCAGAGAGAAGGACATACGAGCGGAGAGGAGGAGAACGAAGAGAAGTACTGGGTGGCAAGAGAGAGAGACGGAGGAATAGTAGAGGTGGGGGAAAGCGCCCATTCACGGGGGCATTGTATCGCTCCGCTCGACGAAACGCTCATCCCTCGATCCCCAAGGATCCATTGAGTGGACGCGAGTGTAAGTCGCCGACGTAGGTACTTCAGCTGCACGAAAATCCCCAGTCCACGACGATGGACTCCGTGGTAGCCGGTGCGGACGTAAACACGATGGTGATTTCTTTGAAAAATCCTTCACCGTCCCACAGCGCGAGCCCAGGCGCATCTACGTGCCCAAGGATTTTCCTAGGAAGATGGATGCGTCCGGATGACAAACGAAAAGATGTGCCGCCAGGAGAAAGAAGGTAGAGGAGGATCAGGAAGAGGAGGAACGAACGTGCAGCTGGCTCGTGCCAAGGAAAGACTAGGCGACGATTTCCAAATGCGCTTTCCTGCGATCCTGCGTACGTTCTCTCTCCAGAAGGAAAGTAAATTCATTGTCCGAGGACGCGAGTGTTCTTGTAGTGGAGATTTGTGAGCTGGTTACATTAGGCTAACATTGGCATTCGTGTTTTTTGAGTATGCTCCTAATTATGACGGTTTGACGAGAGCGAATCACATTTTGTTGTGGGAGAAAGATTCTCTCGGAAGAAGAAAGATTTCGAGTTTATACGATGCAGAGTAAAAAGAACGAATGTGATTGTTTACGCAAGATGTAAACACATTTTCAGAAGTATCCTTGTTGCTTCGATTACTTGCCAATAAATCCTACAACCTCTCGAACAACCTTCATCCGTGGAGTTTCCATTTTGTGCAACCTGGTCGGTGTATCCACGCTCCTCGAAAGGTTCTTTCTTGCAAAGAACTGAAGAAGAAGAAGAAGGGGAGGTAAAGGAAGAGAAGGAAAACGACGAAGAACACTGTGGAGGGATTCTTATCCTCCCACGAAGCACCAGAGCTTCTTGGAGCGAAAGAGAAGAAGATATGGTGTTACCACCTCAGGGTAGGAACGCATCGTGGTAAGCAGCCGTGCCCGATTATACATCGGCTTAGAAGCCGAGGATGAGTACGTTGATTGTGGGAGGAGAATATTGAGATGGAGGAGAGACTAAGTCCTGAGAGTAGAGAAGGGAGAAACGTAAGGCGTAGAATAAGACGCCGGAGAAGTAACAACGAGAAAGAAGGGAAGGAGACACGGGGCTACGTGCGCGAGGAGTCGAACGAAAGGAAAGGGAGAGAAGAGGAACGATGGAAGTTGTTGTTCCTCAGATAGCATCCACACATGACGGTGAATTACCGCCAATTGTCGATAAGTTATCGACAATTTTAGAAGAATGCCGCCGGGAGGTGACGCCGATCGAGGCTTTGCAACGCGGCAAGACCGTCAATTTGCCCGGCATTATGGACTCCTCATTGCTGGATCGTTGCTTCTTTTCGCTTGCTATCTTCTCCTCGTAGTCATGACCGGGCTCGTAATCGTGCTCCAAGTTGTCGTTACAGATCCTCGTTGTCTCTCGTTCCTCGCAGTCATGACCATGCTCGTAATAGTGCTCCAAGTTGTCGTTACAGATCCTGGCTGTCTCTGGTGTCTCTCTTCCTGGTCGGCGCTCCTCGACGAATTAACGGCACGTCGCGATATTATTGCTAAACTCACTTCGTAGTTTCTCTCGTTAGTTTGGTCAAAGTGTCTTTAGATTATGAGAAACCCGGAGGGTAATATGATCGAGGCACCGACGTCATTTGTAGAAATCAAAGGAGGTGAGTGGATCTGAGAAGTTGCATCGAGTATCTGCTTCTTAGCAGATCGAAGTATTAGTTCGTAAATTGCGTACTGCCTTTCTCTTTCCTTTTCTACGGTCGGCGACCACGATTACTTTTAGGCATCGAAATATAACATCCTTGCCACGGCGAATCCTGTTATTCGCTTTTCCATCGCGATTAAAGCGAGCAAGAAAATCGGTTAGTAAATAATTTCGAGACGTATTAACGGTACTCGTGAATCGTCCGGTCGTCCTACGTTCTACCGTAAGATCTCGTTATTTAAGGGAAGCGCGAAGAGGCCGGTCGACGTCGCGCACTTTTTTCCACGGCACTTTCCGCGTATTCCGCCTTTTCTTTCCCTATCGGCACGGCTTCGCGGTGAATTTAATTTCTTCCTGCTTCTTCGCATCGTCGACTGACATCGGGAATTAACGGCACTTCGACCGTCGCCACCGCCGCCGCCGCGATCGCAGCCATTGGTAGAACCACCGCTCGATCTTATAGTCTCGTTAGGTAAATGAGAATGCCGTCTGCGATACTTCGGCTCGCATTCAAAGTATTTTAGAATTTTACTGCTTCCTGCTTCGCACGATCGCCGTGTCGTTTGAATTAACGGCGTTGCTCGGCCGCCTCTCCCTATTTTACCCTCCTCGGAATTATTTACATAATCGGAACTCTTACCAGCGGTAAAGGCTTACGTTCGTTTCCACTGCACTGGTATATCCGTGGCATTGTAATTATCGCCCGCAATTATTAGGAAGTATTCT
The DNA here is from genome assembly GCA_944319695.1 of Tiphia femorata. Lineage (NCBI taxonomy): Eukaryota > Metazoa > Arthropoda > Insecta > Hymenoptera > Tiphiidae > Tiphia > Tiphia femorata. Next base: position 5,876,762 of record OX090904.1, read on the forward strand.
CGAATTAGGATAGTCGAAGGACGTGAAGGTTCAACGACGAAGTCTATCTTTGTGCTTCTGCTTCCCTCTCGAAATTCTCCGCCACGGGATGCGTTCCAACGGTAATGCGCTTCTGTCACGCTCCCGTCTGGCAGGATCTTCGCGACGAGGCGAGCCAACAGAAAAGTTTCGCGGAGAATAAGAAGAGCGCGGGACAAAAATTCAGCAAGGATTCGCAAAAACTCTCGCTTTTGTGCGATTCCTTTGGAATGGGATCGCTCCGATCGTAACGTCATCGTGTCACGCTCCCGTCTGGCCCATCCTTACGGTCGCGACGAGCCAAAAGAGAATCTCGTAGAAAATAATTCCCAGACGCAAATCCGATTGGCCCCGTCTCGTCTCGCTAGGCCGTAAACTCGAATGTTTATACAGGAACGTGCGTGCGCGAGTCTCATCAAAGCTAATCCTCGAACACGAGTATGCGAGTAACGCGGACTGCTCTTCCTCCAGGCCTATTGCATTCCCGCGAAAGGATCGAATCACTTTTCAGCCTCCCCGTCCAATTTCAGGTTTTCCCTTCTCCCTCGTTCCTCTACGTGGCGGACATTCGAGAAAAGGAAGCGAAGAGTTCCAAGGGGATGGACAGAAGTGTTGTGTCGTGACAATGTGGACCGGTGGCGTCGAGAAAGTTTAAAAACGGGATATATTCGGCCGTCCCCGTGCACGTTCGCGCGACACCGCAGTTTTTTATCGTTTTAGGAGCTGTCAAACTTGCGGTTCGCATTGTGCGGGATCGGCGGCGGTAGCGGTGGTCGCGAGGGCGGGGACGATGGCATCGTTGCGGCCACGAGCAAGAAAACACGCCGAACTCCCTTGGCAATCCGGTCGCCTGACAGGCAGGCTCGTAAAATCGCTCGCACCTTCCGCGCGGGACCCAACGGTGGGAATTCTCGTTTGGCCGTTTTGCAAATTGTAATTAGTGTTTTTATACGGGACGAAGTTCCCGGTGAATGAGGTACGCCCGTATCTTCGGCGATTGAAACTATCCAGGGAATGAAATCGGCTCGCGATCGAAGCGAAGTAAAATGTGTCGCGTCGCGTAAAAAGAGAAAAGTCCCCTTCGCCGTTTTTTCCAAGTTTACGATCGGCGACGTTCGCATTTTCCAAAATGCAAGCCCGTCCGCATGCCCCGCGTAATAACAATTCGCGATAGCGAGCGTCGTCGTTATAAAATGTAATTATTTACCGACGTAAACTCGTTTACGCGCAATTTCGAGCTGTGCATTAAATGGTTATTAACCGTACTGTTAGTTACTCGTATAATGCGCGCCGATAAAACTCCTCCTCGTTGAATGCCATTTTCATCGACGACGTAAAATACGCCGATAACAGCATTAATTTCTATTGCGTCCAGTCGAATTATCGACAAATTTTCAATCAAAATCGCGATTACACGCGGCCACACGCGTCCATTTGCATGCGCAACAAATTTATAATTATTCCAACGACGGAAGTCCACCATCCCGATAACTGCGCGCTGAACAACTTCGCGGCTCGGGAACATAATAGTGCGCGAAATCAGATTTGTCCCATTAGTGGGTCTCCATAGTCACCGCGTGTTACGGTATGTCGATGAGAAAGCGAGCATATGCGCCAGCAAAATCAGATTTGTCCGTAGTTTTTCGAGCCAAGCCGGGCGAAATTCGTTCTCGGAGTGAATCTCGAATGCAAATGGCATGCTCGTGTATCAGGATTTATTATCGAACTGTAGAAAGCGTACGCATTTTTTGTTTATAAGTAAACAAAATGAAAAAAGTTTCCGTGCTAAAAAATAATAATACGGACTAATCAAATAAGTTCATTCTAAATAATGTTTATGTATCGGAGAAAATAATGTTCATGTATCCCATGTACTGCTCCAAAATACTTTCGTTTCTGGTGCAGGACTCCGTATCGCGATACTTCTACGCGTTTTCCACCGTGCATTTAATTCAGCGCGCGTTTTAAACACCCTGAGGCGTTCTCGAGAGTATCGGTGTCGATGTTTCTTCCCGCTTCGGGCTTTATCAGCATAAACGGAAGCCAAGCGATACACTCGGAACGCAGCAGCGTTCCTATGTTCCTCGAAACTCCAACAATAAGTAACTCGAACTCTCGATCTGAGAAGTTGCAGGACGCGGCGCGGTGGTTCCACTAATCACCGTGAGAATTGACCTACTACTCCTTCAACTCCCAGATGTTTAATTACGTTTGCTTTCTCCCGATAACACCTTCGCAACTTTTAATCTCACCACGTGCGCGAGTACCGCACAAACGGAATGATACGAATGCTACACTTCTTACGCAGCAGTTGCAAAAATTAATACGTTTCAGTTCGGCGAATCAACGATCTAGAGAAGATCGATTACGTTAAGAAACTTAAGTGGAAGGATGAAACTAAATATGCAGACTTCGCCAGTGAGATTTCGACGAACGTCAACTAGACCTGATTCTAACGAGGGGAAGCAAAGTATTAACGAGAACTGCACGTTGGGTCTGTTCACGCACGCTCTAAGAGACACTTCCGTCCTCGTGTACTACACGCGAGCGGATCGTTGTCGCCTGACCAGTGGCCTGCTGCTACCGGTGAGGAAATTCGATACGATCGGCCAGGCCTGGGCTCCGAGCTGGGAACAAGAGTTTTCCCTGTTTCGGTGGTCAGGACTCTCGTGGAAAACACGTGTCCCAGAACGCACAAGAGGGGCTGCTCCCTTGTATTTCGACATACCTTCTCCCGCGCCGAGCACGAGGAATGCTCCACCTTGTTCTCATTGGCAGCACGGACCGTGGAAATGAAGAGAGAGAGAGAGAGAGCGTGGGATGGTGGAGGAGCTTGACGATCGTCGAGGAAAAGCGAATGGCAGATGTGAGGAACGAAGGGCGGACAGGCGAAGGAAGAGAAGGAGATGAAGCGGAGTACACGGGTGGACGAGAAGGACATGGAGGTGGAGCAGAAGGGAGAGGAAAACGGTGAAGGTGCAACCAGGTAGAAAGCAACCAGTCCGGGTCCAAGGTATTCTATTATGCCCGGTTATCTAGATTATGGCATTCCTGCTTCGAGGAACCTGGCAACCCGGGGTGGATGGAATAGGGTGCTCCAGGATACCCGACCGAGTCGATCTCCTCTTCCTTTATTCTCTACTCGCTTCACTATGCCGCGGCGCTCTCCTCCGGAGCACTCATTAATCCTAGTCCTCGAAAGCCCAAAATTAAAGGAAAGATATGTGTGGATATCTGCGCCGGAGGATTTCGGGAGGTGAGGAGGAGTCACGTGGAGACAAACGGCCCCGAACACTCGGCTGGAACAGGTAGCACGCCCCCAGGCGCGTTTCTTTTCATTCTCCGAAATAGTTTTGGAATTTTTTTCCAAATCTACGATTCGTCGCGACGCGCGGTACTGACGATTCTGTTGGACTCTGCGAACGCCCTCGTCTCGTTATGCTCCGTGGAGAATTCCGTGTGGACGGCTCCGGTAGGGTTGAATGAATTAATCGTCCTACCGACAGGTTAATGCTTTACAAGAAATTTCGTGTGCGTACGCGTAAGTATTCGAGATGCAACCATGGATAAAGATTCATCTCGGGTCCTAAGCAGGTAGCGGCGGATCTCTTCGAAGGTCCTTCTCGTCCTGGGTTCTCTTTCCACAAACTCCCATCCATTAAATCGTCCCAAAGTGTTCGTTCAATTTTAGATTAGCTTGTTTGGGGAGGATCTCCGTTAGGCGCATGGCGTCTATCGGCCACTGGTTTCAGGGTATCCACGGGGAGAAATATTATTTAGGGTGGGCAAACAATTTTCTACAAATATACCGATGCATTAGGCCCGAGTGTCCGTGGAGCTTTTGTTATCGAGGATACACGAAACTTGGAGGGCTTAAAGAAATTCTATACAAATAGTGGATAATTCGAGGCGCTAAGAAGGATAGGTGCATTCGCAGGGCATATGGATCGGGAGGGCAAACGAATTCGTGCAAATATTCCGATGCATTAGCCCCGAGTATCTCGTGCCCATTAACCTATCTTATCGCAAACACCTCGAGCAGGATTATTTTAGAAAAACTCGATATAATCGTAGAATATTCCAAAGGTGGTGAAAAGCATCGTTGCACTCTCGCAAGGACGTATGATTTATTTGAACGGCAGCTGAGGGTGGATAAATTCTTTATCTTCTCGCAGTTTCTCATAGTTTAAACTCGCGAACGCCGCTTATCGCGCGAATATTCCGATAAATTCGCGCGGGTTCTCTTTTCGCTCGAGTGGCGCCACGAGCCGAATCGCAAAAGGGACTGCAACGGAATTTCTCACGTGCAATCTCGCGGGGGCAAACAGATATCCGTGTCAATACGGCGATCCATTAGCGAGCAATTTTGTCGGGTTTACGAGCCGGAGAAGGGACGGCTGGCGGGCCGGCCACTACAAATTTACGTTTCTAGGATTGTGCCATTAGCGGGTACTCGAGAATGATTAATGCAAGCGCCGCGGCGCGGTGCACGCCCGCGAGATAAGCCCGTTAGAAGCCTTAGCTCTCTCCCGAGGAACGAAGCGAAACGAAATCCTAGATGGCCACTGTGATTAGGGTGTAAGGGGAGATGCGAATGGTCGAAGGGAGAAAGAGGGAGGTAGGATAGGGCCAAGCCGAGAGGGTGAATACTGGGGAACGATAGGACAGGGGGAAAAAGGACCGCGTAGGCTGAGAAGTAGGCGGAAGAGGAGAGCCGCTATAATTCCTAGACAAATTATAGGGATTAGAGGAATATTAGGGAGGAAGAATGGGCGAATAATTTGGTCGGTGGCGTGCACCTATTTTTCAAAGTATCCGGCCACACGTCGAAGAGTTCCTACAATTTAAGGAAAAGCTGATAAATGCGTTTTAAAGCGCCTCGTGCGGTTTCCGGTACAGAGAATGGTTCGTGGAAAATAAATGAAACCATCCGATCGATTAACGACGATCGTTACTAGATTAGAAAGGAATTAGCGAATAATTTTGCCGGTATAGCGTTCCACCTATTTTTCGAAGTATCCGGCGACGCGTGAAAGAGCTCCTATAATGTAAGGAAAGTCTGATAAATGCGTTTTGAAGTGCCTCGTAAGGGTTCCGGCACCGAGAGTGCTGCATGGAAAATGAATGAAACTATCCGATCGATTAACGACGATTATTACTAGATTAGAAAGGAATGAACGACTAATTTTGCCGATGGCTTTCCACAGACTTTTCAGACTATCCGACGACGCATGGGGGAGTTCCGACAATGTGCGGAAAACTTGAGAAACGCGGAGTTCCTCGTTCGGTTTCCGCCACCGTGAATCGTTCGTGGAAAAGATATGGAACCACCCGGCGCGCGACGTTACAGTAGATCGATTAACGAGAGCGATAACAACGATGATTACTTCATTACGGGATGCGGGGCTCTCAGACCGATAGTTGGGAAAGTCGTACCGTTCATTGAAGGAATGCCGAGGACTCGTGACCGTAACAGTAAACGCGCGTGTGTGTGCGCACGTATGAATATGCTATGGCGTGCTCGATCGCGCGTCCGCACGCATGATGCACGCACGCGTGTGGTACACGCCCGTGTGTGAGAAAGGAGTTCACTGCTACGGCCCCGTCTTCGGTCCTTGAACGAGTCGTAAACGAGGAGTCCACTCGTTTCTCGTCTCCTCCACAGATGGCGCCGCCTGTTACTTTGCCGCTCGAGATCGTTCAGTCCGCTCGGGACCGTCGCGCGGATCGGAGTGGTTCTTAACACTAAAAGTACCGACCAATCAAAATGACTGGATGCATCAATTTTTCACACAATTTCTTTATAACGTTAGAACTACCAATCATTTTTTTTTTCAGATTGAAACTTCTTTTGTCGACCACTCATTTTGACTGGCTTGGTAGTTTCTAGTGTAAATCGTGATGCTTGCAAATCGATTTCCACGCTCGTACTTGATTTCTCGATTGGGGATTCCAATTATTGTTTAAAGTAAATGGAACCCTGTAGATAACTATGATTTCGACGGATTAAAAGGCTAGTTAGAAATTTCAATTGTTTCTGAGATCTCTGCGTAGAACGGAGTGGTTCTTAACCGATTTAGTGCCAGGTGTTCTTAAAAGCCCGCGGTGGATAGAGCCCTGCACGCAATCTTGCTCCTCCGACGTTATTCATATTTTCAAAAATATCGGTAATGTAGTTTTAATATGCAGACGTATCTGCAAATAAAATATGCATGTTGAGACCAAGCGCATTCCGAATCGAGAATCGCGACTAAGCGCCGCGATACTCTTCCGCAACCGAATTTGACCAGCGTTATGATTGCGAATCATGATGCTTTCGAATCGATCTCTCCATGTTTTCCTTTGGATCTTCGAACGTTTTTGAATCTCGCTTTCAATCTTTCACCGGTACAGGGTGCATCGCGTATAGCAACGATTTACTTGAAAGTCCCTGTAGGTTATATCCTCGTAACGTTTCTATTACCGCGCAAGAACCTTCAAGAGGCTCTCTATTACGTACAGGGTGTTGCGAAGACATACACGGCAGTATGTCGGGTTGCCTATCCAAAAATCTGCAGGCGCTCGCTCTGCTGACCGACAAGAGAGCGTGGAGGGGAGCAGCCTGCCGATCTACTCGCGCTAGGTGGCACTGGACGAGGCTGAGAGGTTGACGCTCTCGATTCGTGCCTCGTCCTTATATTAACCGCACTTCAATTATATTGAATACACTTTACCGACCGGTAAACTTTTTGAACTGCTTTTTTGTTAAGCAAATTAATAGACCGGTCGGTAAGCGTTGGGGACAAAAAGCCGATTAATAGTTTACCGGTCGGTAAAGTGCATTCAATATATTAATTGAAGTGCGGTTAATATAAGGACGAGGCACGAATCGAGAGCGTCAACCTCTCAGCCTCGTCCAGTGCCACCTAGCATTAGTAGATCGGCAGGCTGCTCCCCTCCACGCTCTCTTGTCGGTCAGCAGAGCGAGCGCCTGCAGATTTTTGGATAGGCAACCCGACATACTGCCGTGTATGTCTTCGCAACACCCTGTACGAGAGAGTGGCGCGCGTAAATAACGAATTCACTAAAAACGAACAAGGAACGATGCTTTCCATTCCGCGAACGAGCCACGCGTTCAATCTCGAATCAACGGTGAAGCACTAAAATTGCGCCGTTTACGAGAGTCCTTCTCACGTAGAAGGAAGGAGTTTAAACGAGGCAAAAAAGCTACTTCTGAGTGAATGCAATTGTCTAGCGAAGATGGGACCGAACGGTTGCGTGGGACGCGCGGCTAACACGCAATTCAGATCGGCGATCTTGCCGTGCGTTTCTTCGTTCATTCGGCTGATGCGAATATTTTGCGGTGCAGGGCGGTGAGCTAGGAACCTGGACGTCGTTTACACCGCGGTGCGGCCTCGGCATACCAGTGTGCGCTTAGTGCAAAGAAACATCGTCCCAGAAGGAGATAGAGAAAGAAAGAGAGAGATATTCTCCCGCTTCGAAAGACTAATCTGCTCGGATACAAAACGTTAGCGAGGGTCTAGGCCGCGAGGGGCAAAAAAGTCGCTGCACACCGGAGGACGAACGTACGTCACGATTACACGAGAGGGGTGCAAAGAGGCGCGGAGAGAGATTGCACCTTCGAGAGAGAAGAGAGGGGTGAGGTCAAAAAGAAGCGGAGAGCCGGAGAAGAAGCGAGTGGAGAGAAGCGGATGGTGGGTGCGAGAAGGACGAGAGGAGGAAGAGAACTGGCGAACGTCTCGCGCGCGAAGACACGGCTATATAAGTCGTGTACCTCGGGAGACGAATGTTTCGCTCTCTGCGGGATAACCCAGTGGCGATGTAAACGTAGCCGCGCCGGTTCCGAGGGGAGCGCGCGGGCGCGAGTGTTGCCCGGTTCGCGCGAGTAGAGGGACGTGAATACGTCGCTCATTACGGGATAATGGGTTATTTCGATCCTCCTCGAATTACCGAGTCGACAATGAGGGATTCGATTCGAAAAAGCCCCGAGCCTCCTCCCTTCTCCGCCTTCTCCTTCTCCTCCTCTTCGTCTCTTTTCTTTCTTTCTTCCGTACCCTCCTCGAGAGTCCCTCTTTCCCTTCGGAGCCTAAAGAGGAGCCCTTTCACGGCGGCGACCGAGCGTTGGATTCGAAGCGAGAGGGTGGAAAAAAGATCGAGGGCGAGGGAGAGAAAGAGAAAAAAAAATCAACGGATGAGACGGAGAGGGAGTGCTCGTGAGAGAGATAAAGAGCAACTGTGCAAAATGAGAAAGCGAAAAGAGAACGTCTCTCGGTCGCGTCGCGTCGGCCGGCTCGAAAAGCGGAGAGACAAATGAGAACGCGATAGGACGACACCAAGGAGACGAGTTCTCTTTTTTATTTCCTCCACGCTTCCTCTTTCCTTCTCGCTCTTCTCGTTCGCCCCTTCGTCGTAGCTCCTCTTCCCCGTGTCGTGCCTCTCCGGACTCAGGAACCTCGACATCGGTGCACCCCACGCTCGATGCGCGATCTCCTCTCGACGCGGTTCCGCGCGGCAAACGCTCACTTATACGCACTTCACGCGATTCTCCTCCACCATCTTCTCCATCCCTTCCTCCTCCCTCGTCCTCGCACAACCCTCCGATCTTTCGCGCGCGAGCATTTCACGCTCGCCTTTCCCTATGGTTCCGACGTCGCCGACGAAGGCGACGCCCCGCACGCTGTTTTCTTTTTTCCGCGCGTACGCCGTGTACCCCCTTCGTTCCGTGTTCCTTCGCCTGCCTCCTCCGTCCCTCGTTCCTTCACGAGAGCCTTAGAAATCACCGGGGTCTGGAGCGTTCCCGGGTGTGACGGAGCGGAAATCGTCATTGTGCTCGTCCACGCGTTCTCCGCTTCGAAGCTTCCTCCTCCTCCTTCTCCTTCCACCACCCGCTCCTTCCTTCTTCCTCGTCGCTCGACGACCCGGAGAGGAACGAAAGCGGTGGACGGAGGAGGGACTTCGTTTTTCTTCACGTCCGAAGATAACCGCGACCGACCGGCATGAAGTATGAAACCACTTTGTAACGGTCGCCCTCGCGAAGTAGCCATGAATTCTTGATCCCGCACGGATTATTTTGTCCATCGGTGCGCTTGCCTTGGTAGTGGGGATGAAGGAGAGGAGGGTGGCAGGCGGTGACGGGGAGATGGGGTGGTAGAGCGCGCGATTACTCGACTTGTTGATTTATCGCGGGACATCTCTTTTTGCCGTGTAATTCCTTCGTGCATTTTAATGCCGCGCCTCCACCTCCTACCCGCTCGTGCTCGGGGAAGCTTTGCACCTGTGTCTCGCACACGCAGGCGCGAGCCACGTGAAAAATGAGGCGCACTCGTCGCGCGCAAATTTCAACCCTCGAAAAGAGCACGAGAGAGATTGGGAGAAGATGTTTCTAATTCGAGAGGGGCCTCGAGAAGGTGCGTTTAAATTCGAATCGAAAGGGTAGCGGCGCGCTCGTTATTATCGAGGATTCGAATCGAGCGTGCGAAGCTTGCCGGGTCCCGAGAGAATCTCGAAACTCGCAATCCCTTTTTTTCAAAGAGATTGGAAGTTTCGTGATTCATCCCCCCTCGTCGATAATTTCCATTCGATCGGCGTCGATAATTGACCAGATGCGTACCCGGAATTATTAAAATATCTCGAAATTCTCGAGAGAAGCCGGAGGATGCGGAGAATAAGGCTCGAGGGAAGGGAGCGAATCGAGGGCCGTCGCGGCACGAGGGAAAAATCGAAACTGGTGATCGTAAGCTAATTGGGGCACCGCGAGAGTCTTCGTGAGTTCCCGTGGGAATGAAATTATCGTGAGGAAGGCCTTCGCGCTCACGAACGCGCGCGCGCCTGGACACGTAGAAGGGCACTTTAGAGGAGCGCGCGCGTTTTCAAGGAGAGACTTACACACGCCATCGGAGAGCGTGTATACACGCGGGGTCCGCAATTATTTTAAGTGTACAGCGATATCCAAGTAGCTATTAATGACGTTCCGCGGATGAAATCGCGTGCTGACCACGGATAACGCCGACCCCAGGTACACGCGCGTGCGTGCGCGCTTTACACGTGGGCGTACAGAGGCACGCGGATTCGCGCGCGCACACCTACGCAGGCGCGAATTAATTGCCGCGGTAATGATTATTACGGTACTTCGTACCTGCATCCTTAACGATCTCAGTCTTCCTTTTTGGTATTATGTTCGACACCCGTGCGCCTTTGTCCTTTTGTCCCATCATCGCGCTCACGATGATTTTGCCGAGGGGACGGCTCGTCCGCGAAGCTACTGGCTCGGTCTTTCGCAAAGTAGCGATAAGAGAAAAGGAGGAACCGTAAATGGACACATTCCGATCCAGGTTTTCCATAAGTCTCTATGACTATTTGGACGATGACAATATTGTTCCGTGAGTCGACAGCCACGCAGGTACGACTTACTCCCTTGCAATAAGGAAAAGCTTGTAACGAGGGAAAAAAGAGGGTAGACGGTGATCCAACGACTACTACACGTCGATCCCAAAGCTCTCGTTGATCTCCTACCGTGAAGCAACAACATCCATCGAACGACATCGAATTAGACACGGTCCACGGGTCGGTGGGTTACACGAACGCATTTTACGGATTACCACGTGGGACCCACTCCGCTCTTCGGCTGGCTCACGAAATCGTAAGGGCCAGAACGGTGGGGGTCGATCATCGTCGTGATCCGTGTCAGGCGTTTCTCCCTTTCTTTACTCTTCCAAAACGTTACGACCACAGGAGGAATATTTCCTAACAGGAAACAGCTGCCTGGGGAGAACCGAAAGGACTTTTCCGATCACTTCGTAGGATCCTTCGAGCGCGACAAGGGGTGGGCCAGAGAGTGTCTGGAAAGGGCGAAGGAAGAAGAGAAGCGCGCGGTGGTGAGGGCAACGTGGTTCCACCTCGAGTTTCCAGTTTCCAGGCTCTCTCCTTTCTCGTGACTCTTATCCTTTCTCTCTCTTTCTCTCTTTGCCGTCGCTCCCGCGCTTAATTAACCGTAACGTGGCGCGCGGGTCCTCGACGCTCGTAATGTTCGTCGTCTGGCCGCCCCACTCCTTTTTTTTAATCCCGTCGGGCGGGGAGTAGCAGCAGCAGGAAGCGATTTGGAACAGGCCGCTCTCGAACGTGCCGCGAAAGGGGACTCGCGCTTACTCGCGCGAGAAGTGGAATTATCAATCGCGCGGTATCTCGAGCGTGGGACACTTCGGGCGCCTTTATTGCGCGCGCGCTCGCCCGCGCTTTTCCCGATAACGAGGCGAACACGAGCGTGCCAGCCTCCGGGCGATCGTTTCCTTCGTCGGTGATTCGAAGAGGAGGGAATTAAGGCGCGCTAATGCGCGTAAGAAGGCGCGCGATGGAATAAAGTGGTAGTCGTCGCAGTTATCGGGACGGGAAGCGGACAGAGGTGAGTATCTTGGAATCGTTTGAACTCTCGATCCAAGCCGAGGCCTCTTGCGCGTAAGCGTGTAAACGTATGCACGCCTTCGCGGAGGTCTGGGTTAGGTCGTAACTTTATCTTCGAAACGCCTCATAAGCGAGGCGGATCTCTAACGGTTCGCGAGGGACTTCGATGAAGCTCGCATTAGAATTGCCTTTCGAGCGGTTCCGTCGACTCACAGGCCGATTGCAATTGCAAATTACTGTGTAGGCAATTAAAGAGCGCCCCTTGCTAATCACTCACCGGAATCGTCTTCGAGGATCGTGTTTGTCGAATCGACAGTTAAACTCGGTTTCTTTTGTCGTCGCGCGAGTTAAACACTTGGGATACGATTACTGCCATCGGAAAGTTTCGTAATCAGATTTTTGCACGAAGAACATTAACCATTTCCAAGGACACGGTCGCTTTTGGCGAAAATGATATGGGTACGGAATAAAGAATCGTCGAATAATCTGGAATTTAAATGAATCGGAGGTTACGATTGAGGGTCCGTTCCACAACCACTGAAATTGAAGGGTTTAAAGCACGAAAAGACTGCTCGGTACTCCCGCGATAAAGGTACGCACATTTTTCATCCGTCATATTTTTTTCTCCCGATCTCCGGGCGAATTTATAAAATTCAAGGGAATATTAATTGCCCTTGGGATTCGGTTTCGAAGTTACCTTCTTTTCTCCCGCTCCCTCGCCTCGTCGTGTATCTTTACGCGCCCCCGACACGTCCTCCGGATCCTTCGCCCGCATTCCACGGCGTTTCGTAGCGCCTGGTCGCGGCGGGGCCCTTTGATCTTCCAATCGCGCGGAGCGTGAAACACGTGGTAACAGGAAGAAGGTGTCTCACGAGTTCATGGTGATATTTACGCGCTGTCCGCGCACTCGTAAATGTCGCCACGCGGTCGTGCCTTTCGTTTCTTCTTCTCTCTTTCCTTCTCTTTCTCGCTCTCTCTTTCTCCCTCCTCCTCCTCTCCGTTTCCTTCTGCATCCGAACCACGAGAAGGCGCTGACGTTCGCGCTCTCGACCGTCAGTTGGCCGCTTTAATGACGGAATAATTAATTTGCGGCTCGTTAACGCACGCGGGTGCTCGCCCGCGCAAATTTCCATCCTCCCCAAGAATCGAATTTGCAACAATCACAATTTCAATTTCAACGCGCGCCCAGAGAAGACGGACACCTTCTTTCTCGCGATTGAATTGAAGAGACGTCCGTAGCATGCCTTTCGATGCAAATCTCTCGATAATTTAGCTCACCCCGTATCCAATGCAATTCTATTCATCCGCCTGCGCTCCTATCGCGGGCCCGAGACGTTCCGCGCTCATGCCTTCCTAGTTTCTTCGCTAATGATAATTCTTATCTCGGGGCCGCGGTGCTTTACGATCTTAATTATCCCGGCACGTTGTCATTATATATGCACGAAACAAAATAAGATCATGGCGATTATCATAATTATCGAGACGGGACCGCTCTCTCTCTCTCTCTCTCTCTCTTTCTCTCCCTCAGTCTCCTTCTTTCGCTTTCTTCTTCGTGTTTCTCTCTCGCGATGCTAGCTCACGATTCCCTCTAGTAGAGGAGCTCTCGGGAGTGCAAAGGGTTAAGTACCGTTAGGATCTCGTCCCGGCGGCCTCACGCTGACGCACTATTTGACGATCGGAGCGCGCCTCTCTCCGAAGCGATTCCAACGTATTCCAGAGATTCGTCGGAAGAATCTCAGATTTTACTCTCACGAGCTTCGCATCTTTCCTGCGTAGTTCTACCTTTTCGAAATTATTCTGCCTCTTCACAGAATCTTTCCACCAGTGTCCAGTGTTTTTGAATCGAAAGAATCATTCCGGACGTCGAACGAGAGACTTTTGTTCGCGCCGGGCATCGAAGTAGGATTGTGCAAAATTGAACGTGTCGAGAAGTTCGAGCCGCTTGAATTCTTAAAACCGTAATTTTCTAAATAGACGTTGACGCGTTTGAGCAGCAGGCTCGTATCGGCAGTCCGACATTGTACCGTGGCCCGTCATCGTCATCGAAGCCAATCACCGCTCGTTCTCTCGCAACGTCGGGAAACATCTCGCGCGCTTGGGCCGCGTGATTACACGGCTCGCGCGGGAGTAGCGTTCTTTTCGCGTCTCCCGTCGTGACTCGGACATTCGTTTCCGCGTGATTCGACGCGAGCGCGAGTCTTACCGACGACGACGTTCCTGCTTATTTCCACGAATCCGTCCGACGGCGGCCCTTCGACGATTCTCTCGATTCGAGCCTGAACTCTCTCGCAGGGTACTAGTTTCCTCGGAGAAGAAACCCCTGATTCCCGATCGACCGCAAACCGGCCGTTGCCACGATGCACGGGAGGCATAAAGTTAAGAGAAGAAGAGAGAGAGAGAGAGAGAGAGAGAGGGAGGGAGAGACAGAGAGAGAGAACGAACGTGGAGAAGAGTATAATGGGGACGACCTCGGCGATTTTCGAAAACGATCTCTTCCGCGTGTCGGGCCCCCGTCGGGACGCTTTAAACGAGCGTTGTTCTAGGGAAGAAGGAAGAGAGAGGGAGAGAGAGAGAGAAGAGAATGTTAGTCCGAGTTGCTGGACCGCAATGTGGGCTACTCGCGATTTTTGTGGTTCGCTTGATTTGTAGCTTACATCATGATTTCCGCATTACATCACAGATTCTTTTTACTTCGCTGAAATACCAGGAAATATTTTGTGACGTGATACTCGCCGAATAATTCATTTTCCAAATCACAAGTCGGGCTACTTAAGATTTTGCGGTCATTTGATTTGTAGCTTACGTCATGATTTCCGCATTGGATTGCGTAATTGATTTTTACTACGCTAAAAAAACACTGAGGAATATTCCGTATTCTAATGTTCGTAAAATCGACTAGTCGAATTACGAATCTTGTCGAGGATTGTTTACCCCGAGTTTCGACGTCGCGCTTGGGTAGTCGTAATCCAGCCATGGTACAACGTAGAAAAGTGTCTTCCGTAAAAATCGTATTCGACATTTTGTGAAATATGTTCCGGAATTATCGGAAGATTTTCGAGCGACCGATAAGCTCCCTAGCACTCGACGGCCGTCGTCGTCGAGCAGTCTCGGACTTATGAATGCTTCGAAAGGGGCCCGGACGTTGGGACGTAATGACGCGTCCAGCTAGGAGCGGCCACTAAGCGTATTTCGAGACAGGCAATTCCAGGGAAATGACGAACGGTCTGCGGTCCGTAGCTATCGAGTATTCCGGCAAAACGCGTCGCCTCTTGGTACTTCGCCAACTTGCCATTCATTAAGACCGGGCTACCCCCGTCCCTTTTGCCTCGATGCGAACGCCGTACGCTATACCTAATAATTAGTATGAGGATGCGAGAGGAGAGGCCCGGGCCGGGCGCACGATCTAAACGACCGACACAGTGGCACTGATATCTACGTCGCTTCGTTGTCGTATACTCTTGGCCCGAATACTCCGCCGAGGATAAATTCTCCGGATGGAATCGGTTTATCCGTAATTAAGCCCGACCGAGAAAAATAGAGGAGTCCTCCTTATCTCTTCGGATAATTGCAGATCGGAGCGTTCGTGTTTCTACATCGGGATTCGAGTTCAACGGATCGTCCAATTTGGTAAAGATTTTTCGAACGATTGTTAATTCAACGACGAGCGAGATACACTCGTCGATTCGTGATTTAACGAGAGAAACTTCATCGCATATCACAAGTCGATTTCAGGTTACCGAATAATCTGCATAGGTACGGGCTCCAACGCATCCTTCGATTTAGTAACGGTACTTGGATGTTCTGCTAATAGCATCGATATTGTCGATTCGAGATTTGAGAGCGCACTCATCGTATCCCAGAGATCGATTTTAGGTTAATCGTATTTCCAACGCTTCGGAAGTAAAAAAATCAGTCCATTCATTTTTCATCGCACGCACAAACCGACAGTTCGATGTTTTCTCTCACAGTTCTCTCTCTGTTCTCCTTTATTATGTTCACGACTCTAAAGAGATCCTCGTAGGGACGAGTCTCGCGACGAGCATAGAGCGACGTTTCTCCAGATCGTGAATGTAACAAGACGGGGTTCGTCGTGTGCTAGGAAAACGATTTTGAACTACGATAGTTTCATACGTGGAAGCGCGCGGTTATCGACTCCCATCCTCGCTCTCTGGGTACTCGGATAGAATCGTCTATATCGTCTATACGGCGGACTCTACGGCGCGGTGGGACGAGATAGAAAGGGAGAGAGAAAGAGATGAGAGAGGGTTTAGTAATCTACCAGCGCGGATCTCGTTCCCGGCATTGAAGTCGCCGACCCACGATGCAGCCATATTTCTCGGACCCCGTATCGAGCTTTTCCGCCTTTTCTCCTGCAGGCGTCGCTCGAATCGCCGCACTCTTCTCGCAATTGGAAATCAAAGGAGGCGACGACGTAACGAGAAGACACGCGCGCGCGGGAGGCCAATTTCCGCGGGGCCGCAAAGCGGAAAAAAGCTTGACGCGTGACGAGCTTGCGACGACGACGACGACGACGCTCGTCCGTTCTTCCTTTCGCGGGTCGCCGCGTGTAATTTCCGGCCGGTCGGTGGCTCGGGATTTCGAAGAATCCTCTCGTAAGTTTTCGTCCCGGTGCGTGAAGAAGACCTCGTGGCGGATCACCGGGGGAAACAGATTTACGATAATCAAGAAGTCACTCTCCGTTCCACTTCGTCGCCTCCCCCTTCTTAAAACGAAATTTTCATTTTCCACCTACACTTAGCTGTGATTTACGAGCGGCTCTTCTTCTGGGAACTCGCTTCTCTCTCTTTCGTTGCTTTCTATCTTTCCATCCTACTCTCTTTCGTCTCGCGCTCTCTCTCTCCCTCTCTCTCTCTTTCTTTCGTCCTTCCCCACTCTCTTCAGTCCAATCTTTTTTTATTCACACTCGTGTTCCTCCCGCCATTCCTCTTCTTCCTCTTTCCCTCGCGTGTACTCTCTCTCCTCGTGTCTCTTTTTGCCCCTCCCTCCCTCTTTCTATTTTTCTTGCGAACACGATTCTTCGCGGCTTCCACCTTTATGCACTTTAAAGAATCAAATATAGAAGGATTCCTCTGCTTCGCTTCCTCCCTCCACTTCAACCGTGTAACACCCGCGTAGATGTGCACTTTTGCGTTTATATTTAGATCGGCGCTTCTGCAAAGAGATTCGTTCTCTCGCTCTTTCTCTCTCACGTTCTGCGTTACTCTTCTCGAAAAACACGCCGTTCGCATTGACCCGAAGATTTTGGCTCGAGGCGTTTAATAACCACAAGCGTGCTCTCTCTCTCTCTCTCTCCTTTCTCTCTCTCACTCTCTCTCTCTCTCTTCACCTCGACGTTCCTTTTCGCGATTCACCCAACATCCGCCATACTTTTTTATCCCATCTCGTAATCGTCCGCACGCGAGGAGAAGACTTGACAAGCGTCCTCCTCTCGCTCCCTCGCGAAATGGATTCTTACCCGCGCGCGCGTGTTGCACTTACACATGACGCGGAACAGTGTGACGTGAAAAGATACGCACGGTGAGAGGCAAGAAAAAGAGAGCGAGAGAGAGAGAGAGAGAGAAAAAAAGAGTTGCGAAGTAATGCACGACTCCGAACCGATCGTCAAAGTCCGAGCGGACGTCGGGCCATTATTATTCGTCAAAAGAATGAGATCGTCCGGAGGATTTTCGGTCTACCATTCTCGCACGTCGCTTGGCCAAAGGGGAAAGGGACGAGAAACGAGACGCGTCTTACTGGCGCGTGAATTAACGACGAGCGTCTCGGGAGCGGTTACCCCGCGGGAAAAAGGGAGCACCATAAGAGGAGCGCTCGAGAGGGGAGGAGGACAGGAAGGTAAGGTGAGGAGAAGGTGGTGGAGGAGGAGGTGAGGCCGAGGAGAAAAAGAAATGCGAGAAGGGGAGAGCTACCGCGCGCTCATTAAGGCATTCGATTGGAGAACCGCGAAAGACACGCGCGCACGCAGCGACGGAGTCGTGAGAAAATCGGAGTAATAAGGAATACTGGGGCGGGCTAACGGAGAGCGGAGAAAAAGTCGTTGCGCGGATTACGCGCGAAGGCCACCACCAGAGGCGGGAGAGAAGAAGAAAAAAAGACAGAGCAAGGGAATCGTAGGATGGAAGCGAGCATGGACTCGCGCGCGCGCGCGCGCGAGGAGCCTAAGGACGCGCCGCTTCCGCCCTCGTGGTAAAAAAGATTACGAGCCTCTCCGCGGTTAACCTTACCCTCCGCCGCCCCTCGGTTATGCAATTCGCGGGCCTGTTACGAGGGGAGGAAGAGTAGCAGACCACAATGTTGCGCATGGTTGAGCGTTGAAACGCGAATGCCACGACATTCGCGAAAATTCCATGGGTGGAGACAAGCCGTTTCATTGCGAATGGCGTGTTCGGTTCGTGTCTGAGATTTTTACTCCGCGAATGCTTAATCCGTGGCGTGATTTTTTCTTCAAGTGCCAACGAAGAAAATTCTTCCTTCGGTAACGCAACCCCTGGAAGTCTTGGGAATTTATCGATATTACACCTCTGATAGTAAATCGACGATCTGTCAACGAGTATCGCGAGAATTTGGGCACGATCCGACGGGAAATTAATTTCTCATCGAGTCGTCCTGTCACTTCGAACGTCCCACGGCGATCAAATTTTCACCCGATACTCGGGTAAATCTCTCCTACTCTACGAAATCCTTCTCAATTCGCGTTCCCTTGCCAAAAATTGCGTACGATTCCGGACCGCGAGTATTCTAATTTTATCGCAACAATGAAACGATTAGAATGTTTACGCAATCCAACCGTCAGTGTGAAATGGTCTCGGCTTGGCGCAACCGGACCACGCGTCGCATCGGAGACGCGACTCGATCGTCGCCCAGTCGCCATCACCGACTCCTTTTCCCCGAGTTTATCGCCGACGATTTGGACGGCGAAACGCTCCCGAAGCGGGTCCATTCGCGGGTATATTAAAGAAAGGACCTACGACGCGTTACGCGTAACGCTTCGCCCCGCAATCTTGGCACTCACTGATATTTTCCGGCGCGCGATAAAAGTACCGCGCGCGAAATGAAAGAGGGAAGAAGGGGAAGAATTGCGAGAGACGGCGCGCTCGTTATTTAAAGCCCTTGCGACGGGAGGAACTGAATTGGGAGGAGAGGATCAGGACGAGAAGGAAAAAAAAAGAGTATCTCGAGGACGAGGGAAGCAGGACGAGAACGGCGAGAGAGGGCGACAGACGAGAAAACTGCGAGAGACCGGTACAGCCCCCGTGAGAAATCGATTCTCGGCGAACCGGCGGACGTCTTCTCGGCGACTCTAAACGCTTTGGCACGCGTGCCAACGCCGATACACCCCTACCGAGTTTCCAGGCTTCGCTAACGACTATGCCGAAAACGAGGAAGCCGAAGAACGATCTCGCGCGAAGGATCGAGAGAAGGAGTGGGAGAGTTGCACGCGCACGAAATCCTCCCTAGAGAAACAATCCAGCCTTCTTTAAATTCTCCTTCTCGATCCTTCCAAATCTTTCCTCTCGCGCTCAACGACTTCGTCGGGGGGGTAAGAAAGATTTCACCGGACTTACATGGAATTCGTAGCGTTCCAATATATGTTGACAGCCTTGGCGCAGTTGCTCACGGTGGAAAGTAGAACCGTGTGTAGGCACACGAGGTACACCAGAGTGACAAAGGACGTGGAAACCATGGTAACAACGTGGAAGACGACGGTCACCGTCACCACGTTCAACACCGTGACTGCTAAACGACACCAGCACCACCACCCGCGTAGTCGTTCTCGTCGTAGCCAGATCTCCTATCGTCTTCCACAACCACCTACCACCACCGTAGCACCACCACCACATCCACACTCCACTTTAACTTTTCTTCCACCCCCGTCGTTTCCTTCTTCCTTCGGCGCGGGCACGCCGACGCTCTCCGACGGCCACGTCTCTTCCACCCGGTTCCTTCTTCGAAGTCTCCTCTTACCCCGGTGAGAACGGCCGGCGCTGGAAAGGCGAAACCTCCGGGAGGCTCGTAAAACGGAGCTCGAGGGGCTAGCAGGGCGCACGACGAACCTGTTCCTTTGTTATTGTTCCCGTATCGCGTAGGAGCGGCGCACCACCAGGAGTGGAACCGCGGCGGGCGGCGCAGCTGCCGATCGCACTCCGATTCGCGCACCTGTGCGAAAAAGAGAGACCGCGACGTAACTTCCGCTCTCGACGATCTCCACTCGGGATTCTATCCCGTTTTATTCCTACGCCTTCCTTGCCACCGGGATATTATCCACTTGGAACGACCCTGTTCGAGCACTCCGATCAGGCTGGATTATCAGACGCTCGCCTTGGACACGTACTTCTGCACGCTGCCCTCCAGAGTTCGCGTTCCATGGATCCACCCCGTGTGTGTCTCGCTGAGCGCGCGTCTATCCTCCCCTCTCATTGGTCCAGTTTTCCTAGTGTCTTTTGCGGGTGATTTTATCGCGCGATCAACGGTCGCGCCGTGGGACTTGGCATATCCGCAAGGAGAGCCTCGGGTCCCTCGCAACCCTGAGGAGAGCGGTCCGACGCTTGCCGAACGATCGCGTGCACCGGTAAAACTCTCACCGAAACGGTCACCGATTCTCCTCAACTTTCGATAACACCTTTCTCACGACCTCGAGGAACACCTCCAAGTTCCCGCGGTTCGCCGGACGATTCGGAGCACCTCTCCCTATCGCACTTTCATTCCGTCGTACATCGTCGCACACGGTTTAGGAGTAACGAGAAAAGGAGTCGCATCGGGTTCACGAAACTTCCTTCGAGGAGTCGCACTTGAATCGGGCACCGAGGGGCTCGCGGATGCCAAACGGAGCCCAGGAACACTTTTCTTATATCCGTAAGTTGTGCACTGCGTAATCCTTTCGGTCACTCGCGGGGGATCACAAGTTGATGAAAAACTATTTGCGAACACTGCTCTCTCGCCTAGTGGAAGAACTAGGAAGACGCGTCGGTTGATTCGCGCGTAATCAACGAGTCGATTGAATCAACGAGTCCAGATTCCGATTCGGTTCTCCGAGACTGCTCGATCCGGGATACGCGAACGGCACGGAGGGCTTCGTCCAGACGAGGCCCCGGCATGGATTGAAAACAGTACCTTCTCGGTCGGTGTCGCGGACGCGTCTGTCGCTCGAGCGGACTGTCGCGGCCGTTCGTCTCGCGTCGGCAGACTCGGACGGCGGCGGCAGAGGGTGTCGGGGAGAGCCGAGCGCAAGCGGAAACACCCGAGTACGAGATCCTCGACGGTTCGTGTCTCTTTCGTCGCTCGGCACGCCGAGCGCGCGGTATTACGCCGCCTGCTCGCGAGACGTGAGTTTCCGAGAGGTGCCTCTTCTCTCGGGGCCCTCCGTTCCTTCGTTCTACCATCGTCGTCGCCCGCTCCTTTCTTGTACTCCTCTCCAACCCGTACGAAGGAACGGAGCCCGAGAGCGCCGACGCTAAAGTGCACGATCCTACGAGTTCGTCCTTCTCTCGTTCGTTCTTTCCTTCTCGTGATTGGGGCGACGCGCGACGGTTAGTGCGAGATTTTTCATTTCTTTTTCTCTCTTTTTTTTTTGCTTTCAAAGTTTTTCGGATCTACTTCCGGAGTTTGAAGAATTCGTTTTGATCTTGTGTTTCGCGCTTTTCCGCCGATTCTTCTTTATTTTTCATCGTTTGGAGTATTTTCGTGAAATTCGCTTGCAAGCTGTCACTGTATTTGTGTTAATGATTCGAAATTTGTGCGGAAGGGAACGATCGATGATAGTCGAGGTTCGTTTTTGTAAGTGGAAGGGGATTGGGCGCTTGAGTACGATACAATGAAATGTCCTTTATGCCAGTGGATCGACCAGTCTTCGAGGATGCTCGACATTTTTTTCCAGTCACTCTTTCAGTTGCGCTAACTCGGTCACATCGACTGCTACGGAAGATTATAAGGATACTATTGCATCACTGCTTACGCATTGTAGAAAGTATTTCGCGATGCGAAAGCCGGACGAGCATTATGAATAAGAGGAAGATAATGGGTGACAAGCTTGATCTTTTGTTTGGACAAAGTCTGAACTCGGTGTCATTGGTTCCACGTGTCTCACCGTCCGCTCCGTTACGCCGCAGTTTCATAATTCCTGGGACTATAAACGTCGTACTCAAATATTCGCGCCTACGCTTGTAGTACAGATGGCTATCCGACGTCAATTATTACCTATACGTAATCGATTACGATTAATCGGGTGCGGTAGCTGCCAAGCACGCGTCGAAACCGACAGAAATTAGTTGTACTTCGTTTTTCTAGTCGTTTAAAGTGCCAATTAAAAATGCCTCTCACGTTCGAAGTGGATCCTTCGTCTCGAAGTCTACGTTGTCCCAAGATACCCCTAGATCAAAAAGTATTTTTGACTATCGAGGAGTGAATCGAACGTGAACGTATCGACGAATTCTTTTGGCCTATCGACGCGCCAAAGGAGGCGTGCAGACCCACGCCACTCCAAATCTATCCGTTCCATCACGATCCGTCCGCCACTTCCGCGTCTCGCATCCAACCCGTCAACGTTTCCGTCAATTAAGCGAAAAGACTTCTCGCTGAACTTCCCAAATCACCGTCTGGCCTTTGATCGACTAATTTCGCCGACGAGTGACGGACGGAAAGTAGATTAAATAGGCGCGTCGACTGGGCTCGCCGAAACGTCCTACCGAAGTTGAAACCGCGGCCTGTCGGCGAGCCACGTTTTCCTCGTTCTTCCTTTCGAATGTTTCCCCTAGAAGAATCCACGATAGAGGAGGAGGAGGTTCTCCTCTCGTGACTCCTTGCACCGCAGTCTTCTCACCGCGTCACCACCCACCCCTCGCTTTACGTGGAAGAGCGACGCGAGCGGAGGAGGAAGAGACAGTTTGACACTCATTAACAAAAGCAAGCACCGTGATAAATGGTTTTGGCCCCGTCCACCCAGGGCCCGAGGGGGCAGGAGGGACGAAGAAGGAGAAGGAGGAGGGAATTGTGAAACTCGAGGAATTTAATTTCCAGAGTGCGCGCGCGCGCGGCGCCGGCGCGTTAAACATTGTTTCCATCGAGTTCCGCGGGTGCAGTGATTACACAACCGTCCCTTAAGCCTCATTACCGTCACTGAAAATTTCCATGCACCGCCCGAGCCGGCCACGGGGGCGAAAGAAGGAGGCGCGCCGGGATCACGATTCTCCTTCTCGAGAGCGAGTCGAGCGAAAGCTATGAATTAGAGGGCGCAAGCGTGTTCCCTTCCTTTTTTTCCTCTCTCGGTTTCCTTCCTCCCTCTACCTCCTCTCCTCTCCTCGCGTCCAGGTACACGAGCTTTTAACAGCGAGAGTGCTCTCTTGACTTACGATCGGCGCTAGGTCCCGTTTCCTGCGTCGATTTTTCGGTACCTTTAATCTCGCTCTATCCTTCCCTCTCCTACTAACGTGCCCTCCTCCTTCATCTTCTTCCACCTTCTCTCACCCTTCGTCGTCCATTTCTTTCTCACGCCGCGGTCGGGCCGCTTCCTCGTATCTTAGCGCTATAATAATCCAAGCTTTTACTCCGCTCTCGCTCGCGTGCCAGGAGGCGCGTCGGCGCCCGTAAGATTCCTTACGCAAAGATCAATGTTATTTTCATAGGTGCCCCCTCCGCGTCTCATCGCGCCTCGCTTATTATTTTAGCGCCTCGGACTCCGAAGCAAGGGTTCTATCCGCGCGCCTAGTCATCCGTTCTCCTCCGGCGCGGCCTTATTTTCATTCCAAGAGGAAGTTTCCACGAAGCCCAAGATACTTTGGCCGACGATGATCGAGGCTTCGACTCGATTGGAAAATATTTTCCAAGGGAGAAATTACACGGGCCGCGTGACCCCGCACGATTTGGAGAGAGTCGTATGATAGTGTAACGCAATTTTATACGTTCTCGTTTCCTGCATGCCGGTTGGAACACCGGAACGAATTCGCTCTCGTAGCCCCGATGGCGTGTCGTGGGGCGAGTTAAATGGAGCGAGCGAGTGCTCCGGGGAAAGGACACGAGTGAATACGTGTGTGCACACGCGTGTGTATACATTTTGTTCGACTATACATTTGTTTCTGCGGATGCACGCTCGAGTACGTGGCGCCCTCCTCGACCAGAGACGATCGTCATCGTCTGCATTGCTTTCTCGTGTGCAACCAAGTCGAAGGCTCCATCCTCCTTTCTCGTTCCTTCTTCCTTCTTCGCTCTTACTCGCACGCGCGAGGAACCGGTATCTACCCACGGGCAGGCATGTCGGTCATTAGTCCGTCTAATGTAACGCTTCGAATTCTATCGGAGGACGTTGTCCTTCCTTCTTTCGATTAAAAGAGGAGTGAGAGAGGGATGCTCGGTGCCCCTAATAAACGAGTAACTCATTCGTTTTTTAGCGCGCACTTTAATTCGCGCCGGGAAATGTCGATTCCACGCCAGTCGCCAAACGAAAGGAGTTGCTTTCGTGGAAACTGACGAACGGAGAATGTCTCGAAGTCGGTGATCGCGCAGCGTGGGTGCTCGTGATCGCGACTGGATTGAAATAAAAATTACTCGCTTAGCATAGCAATGCTGCCGTCCCCGGTTTACGCGTTTGCAGCGCGGATAATGAAACGATCGTTAGCACGCGCGAATTATGCGGAGGAGAGAATGAACGAAGGAACGGGGGAACGAAACGCAAGCGGACACGGTGAATCGATTATTATTCGTCCGACAGATAGCCTTGATTTTTCCCCCGTCATGGACGATTAGACGATTGAATTTCATCAGGCTCTCTTTCTCCTCCCATCGCGCGTGCGCGCGCGTAATCGAAGGGTGGAGCACGAGCGACGAGGATAATAATGGCCATGCAGATTGACGAAAACTCGATGACCTATATAAATAGTCAATTAATTCCAAGGATCGATACTCGATATCCTTGCGAGCGATCAGTCGAAATGAACAGCAGCCCCGTGGAAATGCAGCGTGGAAATAAGGAAAATAAAACGTTTCGCGCGTTATTACCCGCTTGCAAACTATTTCTACCTCTCGCTTCCATCCCGTCCGGCAATCGAAATGCACCAAGCACGACAATTTCCCCGAGAAAATAAAGTTTCGCAATTAACGACGCTGGAAAATGGAATTTTCTTGTACGATCGTATCGAAAAACTGCACGGGGCTGGGTTAGGTCCGGGTGGATGATATCGTGATTGCGATTCCTCGAACGGCGATAGGTCAGGACGGTGAGGATTAACGTCGCGACGACGAAGAGGACGGGACTTGGCTTTAGTGGGTGAGGAGGAGAGGGGAAAAATAGAAGATGACGACGATTTAAGAAGCGTCTACGGCTTTAATAAAGTCGAGTCACGCTCTCTCTCTCTCTCTCTCTCTCTCTCTCTCTCTCTCTCTTTCTCCGCAGGGCGAGATCTCTAAATCGTCCACAAACACACCCAGCGCCGGGTCCTTGATCGTTGACCTACGATTCGTCTGCTACACACATCTCTTGGGAGTCTCTCTTACCAGTTCCTCCCTCGTTCGTTCCCTCTTCTCAGGTTCTCCTTCACCTCCACTCCCTCGTCCAACCTCACGGACCACCTTGGCTCGCGAAAGGAAAGGTAACTTCCGAGGTTGAACGCATTAAGTGGATCTAAGGTAGTAGGTAACCTCCTGCCTGCTCGCCCGCCCGCCTGCCAGGATAGAGACACGCGTAAAGCCGGTAACGCGTCGCGAAAAGGGAAAAGTGCTTCGCAAATATTGATACTCTCCGTGTGTTCGCTCTCGCTCGCGGGGACCCATGACGAAAAGGGAAGCGCGACGTGGAAAAGCCAAAATCCTGTGTACACATCGGGACGAATGGGCTCGAGCACCTTTCGGGAACCCTTGCGAGAACCGTTGTCCCTTCGATGGCAAAAGTCCCAGTCGTCGCCAGACCGCTCCTCGTCCATTCGGGATAGCAGGTGCAGACGAATTGGGAAATAGAATTCTGCGGTTGTGAAAACCTGTGCGGTGCGCTTCGTGTTACGTTTGCTTTGGCGAGAGCGCCCAGCACTCGAAAGATTCACGTCGAGGGAGTCGGCTCGATGGTCAAGGAGCTCGAGAATGCGTTCGTTCGATCGTACTCTATTTTGGCAAGCACGAAGCTTCGTTAATTCTTCCCGTGATGATTAATTTAGGATCGTCGAGAGCTTCTTTCTCTTAGTCTCGCGTCGTGTCGCATGCGTTTTCGAAGATCATCCCGTGGAACATTCTAGGGTTTATTTGGAAGTAAGGAATAGGGTTGCGCTTCAAATTTTTCCGAGAAACGGCTAGAATGTTTTCTACCAGTTTCTCCATTATCTTTCCATACACCTTTGATCTATTCATTCTCATGCGTTCTGTTAATTTTATCCGATCGATTGAATAACCGACGAACTTACGCCCCTCGGAATGCGCCTCGCATCTCTCATCGTTGGACTTGGACGAAGCGGACGATTAGTTTCATAGAAATTCATCGCGCCTCACAAAAGGATCCAACACTCGCGAGATCAGGATCCTTTCCATTCGCCATCACCGAATTATCATATTTTAGTCATTCGGTACCTAAAGGCGGTCACGCTCATTTCATCGAAGGTAACCGCGATCTTTAGCCGGGCATTGTAAAATTCTCAACGGCCATCGATCATCATTATTTATTGCCGCTCGCCAAATTCTCATTCCACCGTGTGCGCGTGCACGTATATGCGCGCCCATACGCGTCCATTGATTCGGCCCAATCTATTTCGCTTCATTACCACGCTCCTCTCGCGGATTCACCATCGAGACTTCTTCTGACCCTACCTTGAACCTATGATTCGACGCGTAACATCGATCCTCGTCGATCCTCTTCGATCCTGATCGCAGACAACTCTCGTCTGGTACCAGTCGAGCTGCGTCAGTCGAAACGCTCGATATCGTTCATCGAAGCGTAGCTTATTTTTAAAGGGTAGACAGCCTGTGAGCAAGAGAAAGGGAGAAGGGCAAATCGATCGTGTATTAATCGATCGTCGCGAATAAACTTGCCACCTGTAGATCTACACGAGATACTGAAGAAAGCCTTTCGCCTGCCGACTCAACAGTCGTTTGGATCCATTAGCCATTAGCTAACGTTTACGGCCATCAATGTGTCCGTTGGAACAATGGGGACTTAAGAATAGAAATCGATTTTTACACCTTTCTCTCTTTCTCTCTCCGTACCTTTCCCTCTTTACTCTGGCCTTTCAAGGCACGCGTGTGCCTTGCCATTTTTTTTTTTTTTGCTTCGTCGGTGCATTAGCCCCCACAATCCTCGCCACGCGTACGTATTTAATTTGCGAGGCCGTGGTCTCTCTTTGATCTCGGAGATGCATGCTGCCATAGGCGTAACTCATGAATAAATCGACGAAACGTGGACCTCGTAAAGGATATTAAAATTCGTCGCTAATCGAATTGCTCGCGAGAAGTAGGACCCCGAAAAGTCGAAATTATCGAATAAACTTGTGATCCATTGTGATCTCGTAATATCGTGAGAGAATTAACAACAGCATTGTGTACAATTTGCAGCAACAGGATTTTTCCAGGGTACCCTGTCGCAAATATTATTCAGGATTAGGAAAATGTTTAGTTAAAAGTGGCTTTACACGGTTATTATTGATAAACAAGTAAGTTTGTCGTACTCGACGTTGTCACGAGGGAAATTATTAACGATGGCGGAAAATGTTTAGAAAATTTCTTCGAAAAGGTTTCACACATTTTACGCCACTGTGAGTCCCACCTCGCGATTCGACGCGCGAACGATACGGAGGCGCCAAGACAATGGTTCTACCTCTCATCCTTCATTGTTTCGACCTCGGCCGGAATCCTGAAAGACTATCCATTATTGTGCGTCCATCGAGATACTCTGCCTCCCTACCCTCGCGCGTTCTCTCGACAATCGAAATGAGAGGCACCTGCCTGGAAACATAGCCAGAGGCGAGACTCGTGTGAACGATCTTCGCCATTGGGGCTTATTTGTTCTCCTTTCCTGTCGCGAATGCCTCTCGAGGTCTAGGGTCTGCAAGTTGCGTCATTACGCGTTTAAACGAATTACGTCTCGACGCGCGAAGTGGATTCTACTCGCGTATTTCCCTTACGCGATTCGATACACACGAGTCCTATAGGAGGTAAACTCGAAAATTCTACTTCTCGGACATATTTCCATCGTAGAGTCTAAGCCACGCCAGTTCAATACATCAACATTCGAGAAACCAGGGGTTTCGTGACCACAAGTAAAAACGATTACGCATGAATTTTCCTAATAATTTTCTCTCATTCTTACTTCACAGATCCAATCACTCTTACTCATTGTCCTTGTAAACTTTCACGCTACCTGGTTTCCTTCGCGCTTCGTCGAGGCTCGTCACGATTAGAAAAAGAAAAAGAAATTTGAGGGAGGAAGACGGAAGACCCGACGCGCTCGGTAAAGTGCGGGTGGCGTGGTGTTGCGCGTCTCATAATCCGAGATAAAATGCGCCTACGGACAAGAGAGCATAATAGCTCGTCTAACTATAGTTGCGTCCCGCATTACGAGGGAGGAAGAAGGTCGTGGCGAACCTTCGCGGAGGTGAAATAGACGCGGGGAGGAACGGCAGCGACGAACAGACACGCGTATTTATATCTACATATGTACACTGACTGTGGACGTGTGTATAGGGAACATGGGAAAAGAAGAAGAGAGAGAGAGAGAGAGAGGAGAAGAGAGGAGGAGATAAGTTGGGGAACGAGCGAGGGGCAGAGGAGACATGGAATGGAACACAATGGCAAATGGTATTCTATTATTCCAGATGGGTCCCGCGCCGCTCTTTCTCTCTCTTTCTCTCTCTCTCTCTTCTCTTGTCCTTTCTCCTTCGAATCCTTCTTCTCCATCTCCCACCGCGAGGCCCAGCGTCGCTCACGCAGCCCTCAGGAATGCAGCCGTGAAATCATTCTCCAATATCTCACCGTAGGATCCTCTTCTTTCCTCCCCGAGGGCCGTTCCATGTAACCACCACCGCTCTCCGTAACCCAAAAGTAAATCGTAACCCCCTCTCATCCTTCCCCGAGTCGCGGTACGCCCCCTTGCCGTCTGGCCCAGGTCATTCATCACCCTCGTCTAATAATCCTCTTTACCCGGACAGACGGTAACATTAATAATTATGGTTAGACGCGTAGAACGATACACATATGGACCGGTATCCATTCTTCTGTTGCCCGATCGAGACTCTTTTCCAGAGGGAGGTGATTGATATCCGATCCATCCCCTTCATTCCCCTATTTTTCGTTTCACTCGGTTCACTCTCTTCATTTTCTTATTCTTTCTCTCCTTCTAGGGTGACTCTTTGTCCACGAAAGATTTCTTCGCGCGGTTATATTTAAAAATTCTGCTCCTTTTCTTCATTCTATCCGCTCCACCTCTCTACATTCCACGTGTACAAGTCATCGCGAATTTTTCGATGCTTTCGATTTTTGTCCGTCGACTTGGAGCTGGACACGGTGGATTTTTTTGGCCACACGAAAATCTCTATTCCAGGTGGCAATCGGTCGGATCCTCGAAAGCAACGCGTAACGACGCGCCATAAATCTAACGGTAAAGCGGAGCGAGTCGCGCGATTCGCGGTTAACGATATCCCTCGGACGGGCGCCGAATGGTTACAAATCAAAAACTGTGTCACAGATAAAAGATTCAAAAAATAAAAAACCGTCGGGGCGCGGTCACTGTTGATTTATCGATTCACCTTTAAGCAAGCGCATACGCGATGCGATCATCGTCATCGTCCGTGTCGCTTCGTTCGACGAGAGACATTGACTTCGTGAATTTTTATCACCCGCGTACTGATACTAACGCGAGAACTGGTCAATGCGCCATCGTCGCGGTCGACTGAAATATTCAAGTTGACATCGGGATATCGATGTCACTCGCTTTCGACTAATTCACTCTGCTCGAGGCCTTTTTTCAGATTGCCAATTTGGGATATCGTGATCGTCCGAGGGTGACATTTCCGATGGAGCTGTGATTTTTCAATGGCACTTTCCAAAAATTGCGTGTATATTCAAACAAAAATCTGACAACGCTCTTCGCCGACCGACTTGTGTGTTTTCAATCTACGCTTCCAGGATACTCTTTACAGAGTCGAAATCCACAAGGTTTTCGAACATTCTTTTAAACCGCTGTTCACTCGTAGCACGTCGAAAGGAATGGTAAGTTCGTTCGTGTTTCGATTCTTCAACGGTAGACGTAATGGCTCTGTGAAACGGTAAATGGCAGGCAAATGCTAAACGTGACTTTTTCTCCACATTACTTCCTACCCATAAAACATTGGAATGCGAAAATTAGGCAAGACCCTCCTAACGATGCCCCGTCTAACGTCGCGAATCAGTCAACGGTGACACTCCGCATGATGGGGTTCGAAAAATTTTCATGGACTGCTCTGAGTGTTCAGTAACGATAACGACGGAGTTCTGGAGCGCCATGAAATCGGTCGTAACCATCTCTAGCGAAGCACTCGAACCGGCATCGACTCGCGTATCGATCCTCGAAATGCTTCGAGCTAGGTACACGTTCCGCTCGCGACCGCCTGATTCCTCGGGCTTCGTTCTCCAACCAACACGACGGAATATCATTTGGCCATGCGCGCGACAGGTGCGCATCGTGTGCGCGTTACGGGACCAGTGTTGTAACTCTCGGGCTCTCGCGCCAACCCTCGCGCTTCTCTACCGTAGAAGCGTGTCTATTCGCAATTTCACCTGTCGCGCGGATCTTCAAAGATGGTCGTCGGAGGCCGGACGCACGACGTCATTGTCCTGGGAAGGTAGCGTGAAGAGCAAGCGTACCCAAGTGCAGTGACAAGCCCGAAACTCTCTTGCGAAAACGTGGAAATGGCGCCCGAGAATGGCGTGCGAATTTAGGAATTTCAATTACTTTGCGGAGGAACCTCTGCCTTTTCGCGCCACGATCCAGCGGATTTATTTTCGACGGAAGGAATAAATTTGTGGAGGGGGTAGAACGAGACGCGTGGAGGCACACTTTCGTGCAGGGCAAGCACGCATACGCGTTACTTCGCCGAAGAGAACAACGGTTTCGATAATAAATTAAGCCGTATGGAGGAGACCGGGAGAGCGGCGCATTTGCAACGTGCCACTCCGCGAAGAGTGGGGCCAACGATGCATCCGTCCTGCGAGTTTTTGGTCACGTGAACCGGCGGCGACTCACTTTGTAAGTTAATGACGCCACCGTTGGAATTGACCAGCAGCTGCAGCCCACACGCTTCAACAATATCTCATATCTCTGCTCGCTTTTGGAACTTTAGGGAAATGTTGAGAAATGTGGCTATGGCGTGCGGGCCTTGTCGTCGAAGAGTAATCGATTCTTCTAATCCACACGGCGTGTAAACTCTTCTATAATTAAACTCTAATTACTAGAGAGCGAATATCATGAAACACGGTGATCTCTCTGAAATGTAGATCCAGAATTACTTAACGAAAAGCAGTTATCTATAATTATTGTAAGTACAGTGGAAGAAAGTAGAATTATCCTCCTTGAATTACGAAACAACAGGGATCCTCGGACTATTTCTTCGAAACGTAAATGTTCACCGAGGTCCTTACACATTCTCCGGGTGCACACGCTCCAGTTGCACATTACCAGTTCACATTACTCAACCATCCGACTATCCATCTCCTATCCATCCACATACTCCCGCGAACCATATAATACGGGGCATGAGCGCGCACACGACCGATCGACTTAATCTTAATTAGCTTTACTCGAGCCTAATGCACGCGCCGAGATGTCGCGCCTTTGTCTCTCTCCCACTTCACCCATTCTCCCTCCTCGTAACCAGCCTGGCGTACGCGTAATGCTCGAGCACGAGCGAGCCGCGGCCACTCTCGATATCGAACACTTTCTCCGGCAACGATATCGATAATGTCTCGATTTATTGGCTCTCGCGTTCAGCAAACGGCACTCGCCGCTCCAGATTCTTCCGTCGGACCGGATCGCGTTGTCGCGTGCTAATCGCCGGTCAAGCGTGGGCGTGAGGTGAAATAAATAAGGATTATGGGAATTCTTTTTTTTTCTTCAGTCGAGAAATCGATCGTGAGCGCTGAGTATCATTTGAGAACACGACTCGCCATCGTCGCGGATCCCTCCGGGGGACGAAAAAGTTTCAAGTTCCGCGGCTCGTTCGCGGACGCATAGGTATCGCGTTGCCACGGACGATTAAATTATCGAGCGCGCTCGCTTGGCAAAGCAACGAAAGTACGGACGAACGTGCGAGCATAGGAACGAACGCCGTAGCATTCTCCGACTTTTGTTTGACTCTTTGGTACCCCGAGCGGGTAATTTCACGGGCCCGTAACGGCGCGCGAAACTGCCGCCGCGGTTTCGCTGCTCCGTAGTCCACCGCCTCGGTATCTAATGTTTTCGCGATCGCTTTTGCCGGAGCGGGTGACTAAAATTTTCTGGGAGTGTGGCAATCCGCGCCGGCGCAAAATCAACGCTGACAATTCCGTCGAGCGGTCTTGCTTCAGTGATTTCGGTTGATGGTCGCGTGTGTCCGCGTGTACGCGATCGCTTGAAGAAAAAAAGGGAAAAATTCTCACCGATCTAATTAGGTGTGGACGCGTGGAATTTGTGGCCCCCGGCGAACGCTCGCGCATTCGCGAAATACGAGCTCGATAATGTCTTGGGCATTCGGCGTGCGGGGAGAAGAAACGAACGTAACGAGATATTTGGATTTATCGTTAAGAAGAAATTTCGCGTTTCGTCGAAACTTCGCGCCTTGTATCGAACATTCGTTGGCTGAGATAAAATGAAGGATTCTTCTAAAAGATCCTATGGAAAAATGAAAATGTCGAGTGACCACGGTATTACATAGTACGAGGAATTATACGCGTGCTCAGAGAGTGGAACGAGAAGATCGTAGAATTTTCGCAATGCGATACCTTTCTTCGCGAAAAGAAAGGAATATCAAGGCCTCTGATTACGCATCAACAGTAGCGCGAGAGAGGCGAGAAGTTTCACATCACGTGCGGCACGATCGCTTGGGTGGGTAAAAGAAGGTGCTACCTCATGGTCGCGGGGCACGCGCATTCCGTGTGGTACCCTTCGAATTATTCCACGGGACGTACTACCGTCGGGAACCGCACGCTCGGACCCCGAGTGATTTGTTTTCGGTGTAAAATTCGCGATTCTCCTCGCGTACGCGCGCTACGTGTCTCTGGCTCGCCCGAAGACGAATCGTGGAACAATGACCTGGGTCCACGCCGGAGTCGTTCGTTTCAGACAGCTGGACGTTTTCGAGACTCTGCTCGGTCGTCTGGTTAATTCCAAATTTCTTCGAGCAGGCCATGCGAACCCGTTGACAAAGGAATTTCTCCGAACGAAGACACGAGGAACTCACGATGGCACCGGAGTAGAGGACGAAGATGAAAAAGTATCTTTGATTTTCGAAAATTTCCAAATATCTTACGAACGAAATTCTTCGATGGATTCTCGGTTCGATTGGTACTCCTTGCGATTTAGCAGGAACCATTTACGATAATTAATATTGAAGGTAGTCGTCGCTGTGCGCCTAGGCTCGCTGAAAGTAAAATAATTTTATCTCGTGTGGACCCTTCGCCACGTTGTCCTAGAAGCGGAGATTGGAGAGTCCCGTAAAGCTCGTGTTTAGAGTAGCTCCGAGGCGCCGTAAGTAAGGCACTAAACGTGGCGGGCGCTAAGCGTGCAAATAGATGCAAAGTAATGAGCACGCGCCTGCCGGAGCGAGAGAGCCAGGTGAAAAAGTAAAAAAAGAAAGGTGGAAAGTACCCGGAGTGGTGCAAGGAGCGGGGAGAGTCTGTAGGGTAGGTGTGCACGAGCAAGGGCCTCGGTAAACCTGTCCGACCCTTTTTACCCTAGATTCCTCGGGTTCATCAGACACGGCGGGCAGTCATCGTGCAATTCACGCATCGTCTGCAAAAACGCTTCTCCGTAGTCCGCCGTTCTTCCCTTCTGCGTTCGAAAGCATCCAGTAGAAGATGAGCATTCTCCTGCATAGCGAACGATTCATCGCATTTCTTCCTCCACGTCAGTTTCACTTTAATCCTCGTGTCCCGCGCGTTAATTCTTATTCCATACTTGATACTTCTTCGAATCTAGTTTTCTAACCTCGGTAATTATAAAGAATGGTATACGTTGCATAAGCCTTGAATAATATTTGAGATTTGCTCAGGTGGTTCGTTTGAAATGTAAACCTCACTTTGGTAGATTAAAAGTTATTCTCATCTAGCACATATACGCATACATGCGTCGTAGCCACGATTGAATTCGATTACGTACGGTAATACTAATGCACGCGGAAAAAAAGACAACAAATAATCATGTGATTATTATTGCTTCCGTGCGCCTGACAAAGAGATTGCGTAATGAGGTCAATCTCCTTGGTCACAATGGGGATTGGGCCGTATGGGCGCTGGGACGCGGTTGGGCGTCATCCGACGAAGCAACGCGTCGTTCGGTTATCGATGTGTTGAGGCTCGTAAAAGAGTGGTGATAGGGAGAGAAATAACTAGCAAATGTGTATGTGTGTGCATGTGTGCAAGAGAGAGAGAGAGAGAGAAAACAAGAGAAGGGCATTGAGCGTGGTAGGCGATCGGCCAAATCGTGCGGCCCACCATCACCGCGCGAGCTACGGTGGTAAATGCCGTTTAAACTGTGGCGCTTGATTGTCGCTCTTAACGCCAATAGGAAATGAGTCACTTCTTAACGCCACAAATGATATCATTCATCTCGGGTGACATTGACCCACCGTGCGTGTCCGCGTGCCCACGTAAAACCCATCGGCTATTCGATATGCCCGATACGAGTTTCAATAAAGTTTAGAATACTTTCGACGAACCCCGCGCGAACTCGCTGGCCGAGCGTGATCGCAAGAGAGGCCAGTGTGTGTGCATATAAGGTTTCATTTTCAACGATTATTTCCCCATGAAAATACGCTCTGCTCGTTCAAACTTTCATGGTCACCGAAATAAAATTTGTTCCGTTATCATTCTAATCTTACAACGGTACACGGAACGGTCGAAACTTTTTTTAGAATTGTACGTTGTTAAGTAATGTATGTAATTCTCACGTTTCATCGGAATCCTCGTATTATTCGTATGTTGTGAAATCGATTTCGTGCCGCTACCAGATTATTGGCACGCTCGGTAGTGGCAAGGGACTTTTTTATCACTCTCCCTCTTAGTTGACGGTGCGTTAATTCAATCCTACGGTCGGCTTCGCTAAGATTAAGAGCGGACGTAATAAATTGGCGCTCGCAAGAAATAAACTTCTCTTAGCGGAGCACAATTGGGCTTGAGCGGGAGAGAGGTTTCAAGATTCGCCAGCTGTACGGCGAAAGTGTCCTAAGGCTGGCGGGGGAATCGTAAAATTGTAAAATTAGTAAGGTCAGCGGGTGGATCGGATTCGATTCGATCAATTCTCGAGAGGAAACGTTCGTTGACTCGAGATTATTACGCCTTGCAACGAAGGACAAGCTAAGCTCGATACAAAGTTACAAAAATCCTCGATTAAAGATCTTGCGCTCGATACGGGCGCGTAAGGTCAAGCTTGGAATTAAGACCCCCGCTAATTTTTCCTTCCCTCTAGCTCCTTCCACAATTCCGAATGAACAAATCCCGACGTTAGCCTACTCGTTGATATTTTATATTCGAAAGAAAGCATAAATTATAAGCCTCGTAAAAGAAATGTAGCCCGCACGACGGTTGAAATGGTTAGACCACCTTCCAGCTCGACTTACAAGCGGCTGCAACTTCGCCACGCGATTCCTGAACCGTGTCCCGCATCGGTAGCGATCTGTTATCTCCCACAAAGAGGCACTAATATCGGTAAATGCAATGGATGTCCCGGCACGGCACTCGATTTACGCGAACCAGCTAGCTTCGTGCTGCCCAGTTGCACGCCGTGCAGGGTCTCGCGCGAATGTCTTGGTACGATTCTACAAACGAGAGTGCGGCATGCGCTCGAGAAAGCTTAAGACCCCACGTGTCCCCAAAGATCGCGAGAGTATCGCAACGGGATGAGGTAAGAGACCACCGATTCCGGGGCACGGGATCGTTCACAGTCTTTCAGGCGGGAGAAGCCGAGCGGCGAGAAGCGAGAACGCTCGGACGAAAACGAAGAGGAGAAAGAAGAAGAAGAGGAGGAAGGAGAGGCAGATCTACATAAGAGATCATGACTTGGCGCTAGCCGAGTTTCGCTTCGGCTCCCGAGGAGAAAGTTACCAGGAACTGTCTGAATCTGCCCGATTGGCAGGCCGCTCGCGTCTTTTCCACGGGACCGGGTATTGTAGTCACGACGTGCAACTACAGCAACAACAATAACCCTCGAGGACGCGTCTCCGTTCAATCTCTCGTTCTCCTTCGTTCAGGCTCCTTTCGGTTCCTCTCTCCTTCGATTGCTCGTCTCCCTCGAGTGTCCGTGCTTCTCCTCGTTCTCTTCCTCCTCGCATTGTCCTTCTCTCACCGACATCATCTCGAATCCACGTCGATCCTCCTCTCTTTCCGAATCCCATACGTTTCTCTTCCTCACCCCTCTTCACCTCCTTCATTCCACTCTCACCGCCTCACCCAACCGCCCCGTCGTCGCCGAGCGACTCTTCTGGCAATTTGACCCCGACTGATCTCAGTCGGCCATTAGTCGCAATTAGTCTCCACGATGAATTTTCTATGAGGGAATAATCAGCCGTGCGCGAGGGGTACACGTAACTTCTAGTGAATGAGAGAGAGAGAGAGAGAGTTGGTAGCTGGGTTAGATAGGTGTACCCTTCTACCCAGGAGTCTCGCGGGGACAAGCGCAATTACACTTTCATGATCGGAGGACTCGACGACGTTTCGACTATTCGCATGATCCTAGAGAGTCTCACTCGGGCCAAGTTGATCAACCCTTCTCGCGGGTTGCACGACTACTGGGAAGGCTTTTTCGAAATCTATTCCGGCGACTGTCGTCGTCGTTGTCGTCACCGTGAGTGGCTCCCTTCCAAGCACTCAATCGGCGTTACGACGTTCCTGTCGATCGAGAGTCGTTCGGGGTAACCCGGCGTTCCGATTGCGACGTTTATGCAAATTTCCTTAATTAGCACCGATCACCGCGATCGAATCTGCGACTGTAATTGCGATCGAGATTCCGATTACGATTACGGTTTTAAAGTGAACGCATTTCCCTCCTCTCGGCGATTGCCATCGATGCCTCGCCTTCGAAGCCGGAGGGATGCTTGGCTAATGGAGGTTCGTCTATGATCTAAAATATATGAATTTTTATCGTCATTCTTGTTCGGACGCGGTATTTTAAAAACCGCCGTATCGCTTCCGGGTGTAGACGCGCGTGTCGTCGAGGATATTAAAGATAGCGCGCGTCGGCCGCGTAATATCGATATTAATATCGTTCCGGGGAATAAATGTCATTTGGACGCTATTAAATAATACTTGCTGGCGCCGAGGATAATTTATTTGGGCGTTAACATCGAGGAAAATCGTGAATTGTGCAGTTCCAGGAAGGAGTGGGAGGAAGCGAAATTGAAATTGCACGGTTTTCATATTTACAGGAGAATGAAGTAACGCGATAAAGGGAAACGAATGTCTCTCGCTCGCCGTACTACTTTGCGCCAATCATTGTCTTCGTTTATTATTACGGACAGTTCGCGGGCGATGAAAGTCTCGCGCTTTAGGAATTTGCTTATCCTTTCGTTGCATCAGCCGTTCTTTAAGGAGACGTGGATTCTTCGGGGCACGAGTAAGTCGGAACGTTCCCATTGTGCCACACGCGATGTTATTTCGACATTTCGGTGCACAATACGTCGTATGCTCTACAGCCTAGACTCCGTCTTACATTCGCTCCCACTCGCTTACGTTTAAACGTTCGCTCTGCCTATCTGTTGCGATTAAGGCGAAACGGTTCACCTGCACGTCTGCAACGAGGTCTGGAATATCTGATCTTTTTCGTTTCACTCGATACGGACCTTCCACTTTGATTTGTACGTATGGGGGCGCAAGGTATCCGTAGCAGAGCGAATTCCTGAAATCGTCGGTGAGATGAAATTTTCGCAGTAGCATAAAGCACGTCAGTGATATCAGCACGTTCCGTACCCCCGCGAGATTTCCGATCCGTTCTATTCGCCGACTCAGCATGAATGAACAAAACTGCGGTCAGACGAGGTTCACGAGTATCAAGTTTCACGCTTTGTAGATGACTATCTCGTCGGTATCAGCGTATTTTATTTATCAGTAGGATTTACGAGTTTCTCCTTTCATCGATTAAGGCGAGTACTCACTACCGTAAGGTGGCAACGATAAATCTCAAGAAAATGGTCTACTTCGGATTTTCGATAAACGTCCTTCCAAATTTTCCTTGCTGCTTTTTGCCCTCACCCACTGCCAGTTAAGATATCCCCGAGAAGAATGATACGAGTCTCGAGCGGGGAGGCGAGGATCCTTTAAACTTTCCGCGCGCGCGCACGACACGTTCCGCCGCGAGTGCTGCGAGCGTTCTCGTGCTGCTTGCTCGCGCCCAGACGAGATAAGGAAAACGTGGGAGCGCCGTTATTACGAGAGCAGGCGGTCCGCGTTTTGTCCCGTGGCGGTTCGCGCGAGATTAACGAGCTCTCGGGACCCGACGATCCTCGCACGCGCGCGCACGCACGTCTTATACCGGAGCGGAGTGACAATGTAGATAATTGATCGGTAATGTCGTTATGCCGGTTGTAAGCGTGCACGCCTACCACGCGCCTTCGAAGCCAGCCCACCGACGGTTATTAATAATTACACTTTCGAGAGAGCGGATGGGGTCCGATCGCGCGAAATATCACCCCTAGACACTCGCCTGATTTGTCAATACGAGCTGAGAATACGTTCTTCCTCCTCGAATCGAAACCACCCTGATATTTACAACAAATATAGTCGGGGGACAAGGCGAACCCTTAATACACTTTTGCGATAACAGGGCATTACTCGCTTCGCTCGCGTGTCCTTAAGTATCTGGAATGTTGTCGATCGTCACGCGGCTTGCGCAAGATGCACGGATACTCTCCGGTAAGGTAACACGAAACTTCTTCGACTCCTCACGGTTCTACATTTGCACTCGGTTGTCGTGAGTGCAGTGGCGCAGCTACCAAGTGTGGATCCTGTAGCAAATATTGCGGAGTGAACTTCTGTAATGGTAATTTATTCAAAGTTCCATTATGAAAAGTATGTAAGGGAAGCAACTAAAATTTGCAAGATCGTGAATGACGAAACAGCGTGGGACAGCTTCCGTTTTATGCCGATGCACTTGACGCATCGGTAGTTACGCTTTTGCGTGGAGGCTAAACGTTTCGAATGCGATGGCACGATATTTTATTTTATTCCGCTTGAGAGTCCCACGAATGTTTCCGAGCACATCTACGATCTTTATCCGTCACTCTGAATATGAAGAACATTTTTCCCGAGCATTGTTCGCTTATCTACGTCGCCATAAATACGAGCTACTAAGTACGGTGGGAGCATCGGAAATTATTTTACCCTCGTATACCCGCTTAGATAACACTGGTATACGTCAACGGGTTGCGTGCCACGTCGATACTTATGACGGGAGAAATTTCAGTAAAATCTATCGAAAGTACCCTCTGACCCTCCGTCGAGGTGCGATATCATGTAGAATTTTTTAACGATCACCGTAAAAAAAGTTTCCAAGAGATTTTCTTAACACGCAACGTGTCGAGGAACAAGGAAAAAATTTCAAGGAGGGATTAAACCCGAACACCGGATTCGAACTCCCAGCCATGCGAAAGGATTAACATCGGCCCGCGAACTTTCTCGCGACTCGCGACTCTCCTAAGGTCGACATTCTCGACAATCGAGGTGGTAGCCTTGCGAAAGAGAACCTCCGCATATTTGCATTATCGACAAATGCGCGAAATGGTACTTATTATCGGCTACGATCGGCAAATACGTTACACGATCGAAGGGGGGCTTTCTGGAAGGTGAAACACGCCTTCTTCGCCGCCTGCGAAACGTTCAAATCGACGTTGCGCAATCGTTGGATGGCTATCGATACGTTCCGCGAGATCGATCGATTCGATCGGCTGGAGGCGCGCGTCCGCCGATTATTTGTCACTGGCAATGATCGTGCCACGAAACGGATAGGGCTTTGTGCTCGTGACGTCTACGGGTGTAACGATCATTTCTCGCGATGCAATGACCCCACGGAAAAATGCGTGCCCGGAAAAGTGACGATGCGAATCGCTAATACTAGCACCGGTCGAGCAACGATCTCTCGCCTCGCTCGACGCGATCGGTTTTATCGAGGGGAACGCGAATAATAAAATAAACTGAAATATGCCGAAACTCCGCGCGAAACCGGTCGCTCGGTTTAGAAATGGTTATTAATAATTTCACTCCCGATAGCGTGCGCCGAAACGTTCCTCGGTAATGCTTTTATACGATCGAGCGATTCGCTAATGCGTCTCGGTCCCTGCGCGACCTTTTCCGCTCGCGAACAGAAGTCGAATGGTAAGTGCGACGTTTACGGTGCAGGCGAGCCTTGCCTTATTTTTTCTTCCTCTCTCCTGTCCCGCACTTTGTTCCATCGCGTCGGTAAATAAGGGAGTTTTACAGTCGCTGCTCACCGCGCTTCGTCGGTTGCCACTGTGAGAGATTTCTAGCACGAGTCGTTAAGGTGCAAGATCTCCTCGTTTCTTTCCTCCCTTTTCAAAGTGGAGAGCGGAAAAATCGGGTCGAATCCTTCGTTCTCTTTCTCTCTCCCGGGATTAGTCGATCGTCGAAACGCCCCCGTTTACGAGCTTACGTTCCATTCGCGATCTTATCGGCGCTAACGCGAGTGGACGTTGCTCCCAAAATACTGTAAATCTTCTAACCCTCTCGATTCGCTTCGATAAATAAGCGGACGCATTATGGTGAAACTGCCTGTCGACGGATTAGCCGATTTATCGGCACGCGTCGTCGTCGCATTTAAATGCCATTCCCGTTTTAACGATTGAACGTAAATAGTTGCTCGCGATTTGCTTCTTCGCGGGGTTCGCGCGGAGGGAAAAAAAGTGGCGAGAAACAGTTTTGAATTTCCCGCCCGCCATTATCCGGCGCTGTTAAGTCCATGGTCGGGCGCGAGCGACGGCTGTATCGTAAAGCGGACAATTCATCGCGAACGATATAATTGATTCTTAAGCATTCCCCCCGCTGGTGAAATAAAATTATCAGATTCGCGGTCGCGATTTACGTCCGCGCGCTCGCGTGCAAATGTTTAGATTTCCGTGATACGTCGATCCCCGAGATACGATAAACACAGTACTCGAGAGGCGGCGGACGATTTACTACTCGCGTATGCCAATCCGCGCCAGGTACGTAAGGTAGGAATGCGTGTAACGCCCGGGCACACGCAACTCTGTGTACGAGGGGATAATCAGTGATTTCGAGCGGGAAAGCCTGTGATTAAGAGGCGAGTTCGCACGATACGAAGATTCGGCCCGGCCTGTTCCCTTTCGACAGTTACTCGCGTCCCTTCCGTCTGCCACCCCCTCGTTTCTCGGGTGCTGCCTTCGTCCACCGCCCTTTCGCCGATTCCTCGTAATGACATTCGCGCATTCGCTTAAATCATATCTTCCGCTACGAAGGGGTACCCCCCGGTGGCGAGACCCCTTATTTATTTCTTTCCTTCGAAATGACATAATTGCACGGCTGTCTTTCGGGGGCGCACGCGTACGTTTCCGCCGCGAAGTAAAACCCTTTTTTTGCGGGCGGGCCAACCGGCCGCGGCGTCGTAAGTCTCTCCCT
The DNA here is from genome assembly GCA_944319695.1 of Tiphia femorata. NCBI lineage: Eukaryota > Metazoa > Arthropoda > Insecta > Hymenoptera > Tiphiidae > Tiphia > Tiphia femorata. The sequence continues at coordinate 5,917,967 of OX090904.1, forward strand.
GCTCCTCGACTCTGCCGGCAGTTTCGAATAAGTGGGAGCTCCCCCTCGAGTCCTCCGCGCCAACGATGGCCATCCGATAATTACACGTCCTCTTTTAATAACCGCGAGTCGCTCCTGCGACCCCGATGTTGGCTCTCCTCAGCTCGCGTGGCGCGTCTAATTGTAAACCGACGTAATAAGTAAAGTCGAATAGTTAAGTCGATTACTCGTGGCAATTGACTGGAGAATAGTGTGATTGTAAAATTAGGAAGCGCGCGGCTCGATTTTGGTAGGATCGATTGTTCTGAGGTCCTTGTGCCGATTGATTCGGGAGTATCGGTCGGGGTCATGGGTGTTTCCTCTCTACGAGTTCCTTATTCTTACGAAGGACAAATTAAGCTTGACCCAATTTCACGAAAATCTACAATTGAAGATCTCGCGATCTGTCCGCACACGTATGGTTACGTTTGGAATTCAAATCTGCTCCGTTATCTACTTTCACTGCCACGCTGATTTTCTATGGGTGGCCCGGTGGCGCAACACTTTGCATTTTTGGTGCTTTTTTTGTTAACATATGATCTTACAAAGTACTGTAAATTGCGATTAGTATAATAATTATTTTTAATGATTTTTCTGAAGGTCACCGGTGACCACCGTGGTGCCACAGAAAGAATCGTGACTGGTCACACATGACCATCATGGCAATCAAAGTGATAATATTAATAAAACGTGACATTCCCAGGCGCTTTCTATTTTACTTCACACTTCTTCTCGCTTACTTTCTTTAACTTATCGACTATTACCACCCGCCGTTTCCCGTTAACGAGAAAAAAAGCAAATTTCAAAAGATCCTAGGTGTAATGGGTCAAAGTGGCAACGATCTTCCAAGCCTGGTAACGCCGACGAAGTAAAACCTAACGAGTTCTCGTTGGCAAGGCCTGAGAAAATCCGCGCCACCCAGCCGGCTCGAAAGATCTAACAAGCGTTTCGCGCGTGTGCCCGATTGTTCGCGTCATTGGAGAACATCGAGAGGGCTCGTGTATCCTCGGCCCACGTCTAGATCGCGCGCAATTATCGTCGCGCGAGCACAACGAGGCGAGCGATCCGGCTGAGGCACTCGCGGGAGCAAGCCACGTTTCCGGCCGCGGTCGCCATATCTTTTCTCGCTCTACCGGGGAACAGTCATGGCGCGCGTACATGCAATTAGAAATTTCCTTTCACCGGCTCGTCGACGCTAATCGTCGTCGTGCGCGCCGTCTGGCTTCTGCTTCTCCCCCTCTCATCCCGAGGATTCGACCTCGAGTGATCCGTCCGTTCGTTCGTCCGTTCCGCGTCTAACGTCACGGCGCGCGCGACTCGGCGACGGTACCAATTCGCTAAACGAGCGTCGCTTAAATACCAATTACGAAAGCTTTAATTACGTTTTGCCAGTTTCCCCGGGGGATGCGGGGGAGAGAAGGATTACGCGAATCACTTACATCACTTAGATACTTCGAGCTCCCACTACCGTATCTCGCGACGCATCTCCTACCACGGATCCTGGTCTCCATGCGAGGGTAGATATGTTTACGGCTATCGATCGGAAGGAGACAGCCACTTTTATGGAAAGTCGAGATTTCGCGGTGAGCACGTTGCAGACAATGCGCCTTCGTTCTGGGACTGGGAGAGGGTCGGGGTGGAAAAGGAGCGTACAAAGGAAAAGATATTTATTGGGAAGTATCGCGAGTGGAACTCCCACGAGTTTGCTCGGCTTAACAAACACTCGCGATGCAATCGAATCTACGAGAATCTAGGGACAATCGAGATTCTATCGGTCCCGACGATTATCGCTACCAATAGGTCAAATGTCACCGCTTGCGAAAGGTTTAATTACCTTTAAGCCACGATCGCCAAAGTGGCACTCGATCCCACCTCCTTGTTCCTCCTCTTTGTTCCTTCTCTCTATTCGGCTTGCACTACGGCACATCGGGAAAGTCGAGCCACCGAGGACTCGTCGGCCAATTTCGTGCATCGCTCGCTCGCTCGCGCGTAGAATTCGAAAAAAGGAATTAAAGCCCCGTCTAATAACCGCTTCTCGAGAAGTTCGCAGACTCGAAGAAGCGCCCTTGGGGGGTGGAGGACGAACTACCGTAGGAAGACGGTCCAGGGGCCCCGAAAATTCTCGTAGGGCGGAATGATTCTCACGGTGCACGCGGCAGTGGAAGCGTTCCGTGATGTTGGCCCAGTACCATAATAGACATTCGTATTTTCTCCTCCTCGCTTCTCGCTCTCGCCTCGCTTCACTATCCTCGTCTTCCTTTTCCACGAGCCTCCCGACGATTCTCTTCAGGGTGCAGTCGAGGCAGCGAGCAAGGAAACCGGCGAAACGGGCGAAACAAACGGACACGAAGGAAGGAAGGAACGAGGTCTGGCGTGGCACGCTCTAATCTTGTGTAATGGCTAATCGGACCAGGGCCCGGAGGCACGCAACCGCTATGGATGAGCGCGGAGGAGCCGGAGGCCGGGAGTCAGAAACGATTCGGAAGAGAGAACGACCGAGTGCTACTCAGCCCCCTCTCACTCGTGGAGAAGATCCTAGCGCTAGAGACAATCGAGCCGAAAACGGTACCGCGACCGTATATTTTGACGACTGGAAATCGCCGGTTATCGGTAGTGCCCTACGGGCTTCTCGGCCCTGCGGGATTTGGCCTCCGTGCGTGCCCTGCAAAAGTCTTTTGGAATCGCGAGTAAGCCTACCCAGACGTCGTCCCCCGGTATTTTTCGTTTGCCGATTCATCCGGGCAAAACGATTCTCCCCGCCGTCTTCTGTTTAAATATCGAAATTAACCGCGGCTCGCATTCCGTCTGTTATTTTCTGCGGGACGCGAGCAGGACGGAGAGATGGCGCGAGGATAGGAGAGAGAAAGAGAGTGGGAGAGAGAGAGAAAAGAAGACGAGAACGAATTGGCATCGTCTAGGCACTCCTCACGGGGCTAGTCGTAAACGCGAGCCGACGATTTCGGTGCTTCGACGATTTGGACGGTTTCATTTCCAAAGGTATCCCAGGTGCGTAAAAGGTCCATCACGATGCGAGCCGCCAATCCGCATGTATAACCGATTCAAATTATACACGCGGTGTAACCGCGAATTTCGCGTCTCTCGATGCCCTCTTTCGCCGATGCTCTTTCCGCTTGCACTCGCCTATTCCAAGAGGAATTAACGAGTTGCGCTTTGGGGCAGAGGATGCTGCAGTCTCGTCTCGTTCTCGTTGCCGCCCATATCTTCGCCCTTCCCATGCGACTATTCCGCGTGCCTCCGAATCTTGCGAATTATGCGTTCCCTTTCGCTTCTCGATGCTTTGCGACCTCTATCGAATAATAGTCGGGAATCGAACGATCTCGAATGAGAAGAGAGAAGGAGAAACGAGACCCGTGGGCCCGTAATTACCGAAAATCGACAATTGCGCGCGAGCGACTCTCCACTTTGCCTACGAAAATTCTTTATTTCGTGCCACTTACCACGTTCGCGTTCTTTTTTCGGAGAACGACTCTCCCAAGTGCAGTATCTTTTTTTTTTTCTTTTCTCCTTGTACCTCCTCCCGCGGGCGAGTCCCTTTGCGATGCAGGAATTTATCGGCATTTTTCCATTACAGAGCTCCGCCGTTCTCAATACCGTCGGAGTTACGTGGTCGTCGTCGTCGTCGATACGATAACGTCGACCAAGGTGGATATTAAATTCCTTGGAATCCCTTCTCGATAGTGGAAAATGAAGAGAGAAGAAAAAATAGAGGCTCCCCGTTACAAACGGAGGATCAGACGGACCGTGAGGTGCCAATTCGTACGAAGGTTCACGCGTGCATCGGATAATTGATTGGATCGCGTGAAACACGTGGATTGGCTCGTTGGCTCTCTACGTTTCTGGGAGATCTCGAGCTCGTTGGTCCTTGATCGGCCAAGACCAGATAAATTCCTTCTCAATTGTCCGCGTTGTCACCGTCATCGCTCTCAGCACGCGAAACCGTTTCCCTTTAATGTATCGATTTTATAATGCAATAACCGTAAATAGCAGGGGCCGATTACCCGGGACTCTCGCCCGATAGACTCTCTCCCAATTATTTTTAATAGTACCTCTCCTTTATGGTCGCGTACAAGCCCTTAACCGCGTCTACCTCCGTAGCTCGTAGGAAATGAACTTAATTCGCCGCTAGATCTTGTGGCACTAAAATTTAACGATATACGAGCTCTAAAAGCGGAAGTCGATTTATACGTATATAAGAAGATCGCGCGGTGTTTGGTGATAAAAGAATGTCGGAGTGGGAAGGAGAATAGGACGGGACAAATCCAATCGAATCGAGGAGAACGCGAGAGGGAGAAATAGCGAGTGCTCGCGGCTCGATGAAAGTACCACGAGCGCCTGGACTCGGCCGGCGAGTGAGGCGGAGGTACTCGCAAGAAAATGTCGTAACGATGTTGTGAGATTTTTTCCCGTGTCAGCGAGGACAAGCGACGGGTGTGTACGACGCCTTTCGAAACGATCGTCCGACGGGAGACCGGGAGAGGAACGATGCGGAGGATCGAACACGACGGATCCTCGTCGTAGTTTCCGAGGCGCTTCGAGATCTCCTTTAGTCAGCTCCGACGTTTCGTTACTTTCCATTCCAAAGTGTTGGTGGAGGCTCGCGGAACTGTTCTCGCATGTTTCTGGTTCGACGTTGAATTCGAGAGAAAGAGCAGGAGCAAGCCGAAGGGACGGACGGAGAGTGCGCGAAAGATTGTTTATTCGGTTATCGACGAGTCCGCGTATTAAGAGTGCTTATTGCGAGTAGGAGGGAGCGCGCGAGGTGGAGAGAGAAAAGGAGAGCGCGTTTTAAACGCTCCACTAATTCCCCTCGAACCGCAGATATTCCAGTATTTTTAGCATTACCAGCTACGACGAGGACGGTGGGCGAACGAGGCCGCGCATTAGAAACAAAGTTAAAGGCTTTTACGAGAGCGATACTTTCCTCGCTCCGTATCGGGCGAATTTAACGAAACTCGTTAACTCTCGCCTAACGAGAAATCTTTCGGGCCGATCGGCTCGCACAGGGGAGGGCCCCGCGTTAAACTCCATAATTTAAGTTGGCGACAAACCGGAATAAATATAATGCGGACGCGGCTCATGCCGCCGTATAATTTACAACTTCGAGATGAGAGAGGTACCTAATATTTGAGCTTGGCGAAAGGACGGTTTATCAAAAATTACAGAAGACGAGATTATAAATGAATCTCTTAATGCCTACTATTAAGCGTCTGTAAATAACTCCGCGATACGAGAAAAATCGAGGAGGCGAATCACCGTCGAGTATCGATTGTGATTTATCGAAGTTCTCGAACTCTCGCTTTTACTATCCGCGCGCTCACCGAATTAGCGACGCTTGAATTCGCAAAATTTCCATTTCTCGTTGTCACGAGATTCTTCGACGAGTCGTCAAAGAACGTAAGTAAGAGCAGGGATGAAAGAATTAATACAGCAAATGGCCGAAGCGCAACGAATCGAGCGCTCACTACGCTTTCGCTAGATTATGAAAAGTCTTCTTTTCACAGGCCTCTCGTGCTTCTCTTCGGATTTCTTTCTCTTCTTTTCTTTGCTTGGATTCCAACATACGCCGTTACCACTTCTCTTCGGGTATTCGACAAAATTCCGCGAAAAGCTTGAAAAGAGTACCGCCAACGACAGCGAGGCGAATATAAAAACTTAATAAACCAAATGGCAGGAAACCAAAGATGGTCCAACGTCGCGCTTTGCCGAGATTATCAAACTTTCGCTTTTAGACCGGCTCACGGAAATTCGCGTTTCTGGTCGTGGGAGGATTTTGCGGAAGGCTTTGCCGGAGGAAGTGGAGGAGGCGAGGTGCCTCCATAGACGTGGTGGAGGACGACGGTGGTGGTACCTCAAGGTATCTAATTACGAGCGCTCCGAATACACGACTTTCTACTTGCGTGATGGTCGTAGCGGCACCACCGGCAGCCATCGAAGTCCTCCGGACCTCTCGTCGTTTCCACCGCTGCTTTCGAGCTCCCTGCTGCCGCGCCACACTCGCTATTTACATCCGCCACCGCCACCGTCGCTAATCCTAAGCGGGCCGCCCGAAAGATCAGAAGGGGAGCACGAGAGATTTAGTAGTGGCTCGCCTTCCTTCCTCCTCTCTCCACTCGTTCTCTCAGACTCCATTTCATCATTCCTCTCGTTTCTTCGCTCTGCTTCTGTGTTTTTCCAATCGGAACCTTTTCTCTTCTCTCCAATGCGCTTGACTATTCGCGATTTTTCTACAAAATCCAATTGAAGCTTATTGTTTCACCTTAGTGCACTAAAATTTTGCTCCACTTTATTCCTTTGTTCAGGTATTCTGGATCAGGCCTGGGTTTCGTTCCGTTTCGGATATTTGCTCGATATTTGTTTATTTCTTCCATGATTCGTCTTCTCGTCCGCTTTTTCTCTCCTCCTCTTGTATTCTCCTCGTTCTCTCCTTCAATTCACCGGATTGGAGCGAAGAGGTTCGGCCTCTCACGCCAATAGAATTGAGTTTCTCCTCGCGACTCGTCGAGGTGGAGGGCCAGTCGGCGTCTATACGGATTTATTAGCCTGCCGCAAGTTTTGTAGCTCGCGCGATAAATTACGGATATATTGGGCAACCTCTTGCTTGGAGAGCCAAAGCGGGTGGCAGCGGAAGGGGAAGGGTGGACGGTCGAGCTGCCGATGCCATCCGAGTTCTTTATCGTTCCACCTTCCTCGGTCTCCAGGACGATTAGAAATCACACGCGAAATCTTCCACCGGTATTGATTTTAATTATAGACAGGCGCCGCACCGGTGGGACGTCCCACGTACCGCGGCTGAAACCCTCCAGCAACAATTTCGAACAATTCCGAGAAACACTTTGTATGCGGAATCCGGGTTTCGGGCTCCGTGGGTAATCATAATTCGTGGATTTCCGTCTGCCTCCGCGATTATGTTGCCCGACGCGAGCCCCGTTTTGGTCGCTCTAATGCCTTGATGTATGGCGGATTACGCGAGCATCTCTGAATCGGAGTCGATAAATTCGTCGATCTATCGCTCGCATCGGTTCCCCCGGTGCCCTGCGCGTCCCGTTCGAAAACGAATTGCCTTTTAATGTACAGGTTGTAAAATTATACGCCACGGTGCGCGATACACCGTTGGCTCGTCGTTGCTCTTCCGCGTGCGTCTCTTAAGCCGTCAAACTCAGTGACAGTCGCTGGGAATTTTTTCTCTCCTTCCGTCTGAGTAATTAAATAGCCCTAGGAGAGACACGTGTGCGTCCTCCGAGAGGATCGCCTTCACGAAATCGAGGATGCCAAAATGCGCCCCGGCATATTTCACAAGGTCCTCTCGCTTCGTTATTAGAGTCGACGGTCTTACGAGGGGGGATTAACAAACGATCGTAATTAAATCGACCGTTAATTAATTTCGATTACGAATTTATTTCGTCCCCGAACGTAGGTCGTCTTCTCGATTTTAGACGTCAGTCGGGCCAACGGTAGTGACGAACGAGGTGAGAGCGCGGGGCAATATTTTATTCAAATAATAACACTCTCGGCCGACTATTTCGCGAATAAAGTGAAATTCATTAACTCGTGCCTTCCTTTCGCCTCTCTCTCTCTTGCAACTATGCCATTGTGTTCCCAACTTTCTCTCCTTTCGTTCTCTCCCGCGCCTCTCGCCGCTAGAAGCGACACGTTTTTCTTGTAGGGCCGCGCGCGTTTGTCGGCGATCAGCCGGGTCGAAGGCATTCCAAGAGGTTCGTCTTTCTTCTTCGCTAATTTCTCGTTCGATCTCTAGGCGGATGCCAGGTATAAGCCGTAGGTAGTCGTGAGGAGAAGACGCGCGAGAAGGTGCGCAAGAGGATGCGAAGGAGGTGGAGAAGCGCGCGCGAGCGAGCGGATACCAGGGACGAGAACACGAAGGAGGATGAGGAGGAAGAGGAGAAGCGTCGGAGAAGGGGAGGGACCCTCGCGGACGGATTCCTTCGATTCAGTTCGGCTCGGGTTGGCTGCATTTGGCGAATACGGCTCGTTTGTAGTCCGCCAAGGGGCCCCGCGGGCGACTACCGACTCTTTCCGACTGACTCCGGCGCGTCCGGACGGGGTGAAGGGGCCAGGAAGGAAGGAGCAGAGGCGAGCGTAGCAGAAGGAAGGAAGCGAGCGAGGAAGGAACGAACGAACGCGCCGGCTACCTGCCAGTTGGATGGATGCCGCCTCTGTCCGTGAGACTGTGAGCGCGGGCGCGCGAGAGAGGGAGGAGGAGGAGGAGGAGGAGAAAGCGTTGGAGCGGGTAGGAGCGCGGGGCGGTGAGAAACGGTGAGGAGGCAAGAGGAGGTGGAGGAGGAGGAGGAGAAGGGTTGGAAGAGGACAACGACGTACGGACAGACCTGTTGTTCGTAACACGTGTTTGCGTGAACCCGTCCTCTCCTGTGTCTCTCCCGTGTCCGTCCGTCCGTCCGTCCGTCTATAAGAGGCCAGGAGAAGGCGAGGATGTATTACCACCGGTGACAGTCTATCTCGTCCTCTCGCTCGCGAGCACCTTCCGCTCCTCTCCCTCTCGTTCCACCGTGAGAGAAGTCCTCCCTCCTTCCAGCGTAGCTTCGCTCGTCCACCTTCCGTTCACCCGTTCGTCTTCGTCCCCTTCGTCCTTCCACCAACGTCCCTTTTCTTAGCTGGGTGAGTTTAACTCGCGAAGAGTCTGGCGCGAGGGAAATGAGGGAATGCGTCGGCGGGTACCTTCTAGGGTTCTTCTTTCGCCGTGGGTAGGAATGCGCCCCCTTGCTAAGGTCGAGCGCGGCATTCGCGGTACGATTTGGAATAAGTGGAAGTGGAGAGCCGATTTTGGATTTGGCCGGGTCGTTTGTTCGCGATTCGATTTACTTTGCGGCGCTTTGCACGTGAATATACGTGGAAGTTGCTCGTTTCTTCTCTTTCCCGCTGAAGTTGATACGTTTCGCGTATTGATTTTTACAATTGGGCGAAACGGATGATTTTAATTGGTCAATCGTGTTAAGTTCGCGCGATTTATTCCGCGTGGGACTGCATGGAATTTTCGCTAGTAGTTGACGATTTCGTAAGTAGAATTTTCACTGTACGTATTTGAGCCCTTTCCAATGTTCGCTCTTCGTCCGCGATTTCCCATCAGGACCTTCGAGTGGTCGTAGATGACTGGAAAGGCGCCTCGTAAGTCGAGCCTTGGATCGGTATAGCTACGTATCGTCGATCGCTAATGAAAACCAACTACCGTTTTACCTGTCCGCATGCGAGAAGTAACGGCTCGTTACGGAGATACGGGCCGATGGAATCTTATTAATCGTACACCCGTAATCGCATTACGCCTCATTACTTCGTAAACGCGCTTCGTTATCGCTCTTATCCTCTCCACGCCGACGAGCCGCCACTTTTCGCTCTGGTGCGGTACGAATCATCGATTCGACACTTTCTCTCTCGCCACGGCTCGCGCCGCACTATACCGTTTCCCGGATTCCTTTTCTCTTTCCTCTTCCCTCCTCCCCCGTTTTTCTCCTTCGCGAATGAAAGGAGCTCGCGGAAGATGCTCGTAGAAAACGCGTGGAGTAGGGTGTAGCATGCGAGTCCCTCCTTCTTCGTTGGTAAGTGCTGCTATCCCCTATGGACACACTCGCGCGCACGATGGCACACACGTCCGGTGGGATGGAAGAGGAGGAAAAGAGGAAGTAATAGAGAGAGGGAGCCCCACGAGGAGCTCGCCCCGTCGCCGGGCAAGGGGTTGCGAGGGAGGGACGGGGGCAGAAGGGGTTGCGTCGGCCAATGAGCGCACACCGATACGGCGGCCATTTTAATGATCGGCCTCAAGGTAAACAAAGGGAAAAAGGGAGCAGAATGACTTCCAGCCCCTCGTGGGGACTCCTGCCTCCGTCGTCGTCACTGCCGCCCCCTCCTGCCTTCTTCCTTCCTCTCTCAGTACGGTAACCCCCTTTTTTTCTTCTCCCCGCTCACCCGCACGTCCGATCACGCCCGGTCGTGCACGCGTGTGAAACGCGGAAACCGATGCACGTACGCACGCCCACGTTCATGCGAGGGGTGAGTACCGACCAATCGTCGACCCGGATCTCCTCGCGGGGCACCCGCTTCGAGAACACCCGATGGTTCGTCGTCCGATGCCTCTTACCCTCCCCTTCCTTCCTCACCCCTTCCAACCCCCATTGGGGATCGCGTGCGTTCAGCTCGTACCCGCGTGCGTACGCATAGTGCTCGTTTGCACGTCCTCCTCCATTTCCTCCTCTCTTTCTTTCTCTTCTATCGCTACTCGTTATATACATTTTGTACTTAAAGAAAGTAGGAGAGGGGACGGTGGAAAAGTTCTATCGGGGAGGGAGAAACGCCGCTCTCACTCGTCAAATGCATATTGTACTTGAGGGAGAGCAAGGAGGGAGAGAGGGACAGGTTTTATAGGAGAGGTGAGAGAAGGACGGATTTGTCACTCGTTATACATTTTACACCTAAGGGAAGATCGAAGAGAGGAGGAGAAGGAGGAGGAGAGAGGGAAGAGCCCGAAGTGATCCACGCGCGGCACAATTTTCATCGCGAAGAGGACTCGAGAGGAGAACCGACCAACCCCAATCCTCGACACCAGAAGGGCACCGGGGAGGGCGTTACGGTGGGAAAGGAAAACAGAAGCGAGAAGGGTCGCCCGCAATTAATTAATGCGCGCGTGTCGATGCTAACGAGAAAAGGACAGAAATCATTCGTTCGCGCGCTCTCGTCCTCTTCTTCCCTCCACCACCGCGCGCCTCTTCTTCCTTAGTGATTGACGAGGGGCCTCTCTGCGAGATACCTCCCTCCTCCACCTGACGCGGCTTGAAACAATGACTCCTCTCGCTCATGGTGCCGTACTCCCTTCTACCGTCTGAGTAATGATTGCGGAGGAGCCTGCATCCTCTGTATCCTTAGATGAAAAATTGAATTCGAAAATTGAAGGCGACTCCGCTCGGCCCGCAAGGTGGAAACCACCGGCAGGCAAACAACTTCATTCGAAGGGGTTCTTCTTTCTCTTTGCGGGCAATCACACGCGATCGAGGCGGTAGCCTTCCACCGAGCTGGACTATTCCTTTTCGTCAAAGACGGCGCGCGGCCGGCGTCGTAATTCCCCTCTGTTTCATTCCGCCGATCGCTCGCGCCGATCGTCCCATTTTTCTTTGGTCAGCTGCGGTTGCGGGTCGCCGCACGGATATTATTGACCCTGGACAAAGAGACAGTGGAGAGGAAGGATCGAGAGACTTGCGATGCATCGAGGGTGGGAGGAGACACGAAGTGGTAGGAGGAGAGGGAGGAAGGATCTAAAGGGAGGCCGACATTGGGTATTTCGCGTCGGCTAGGCAAGGAGACTCCTTGGGAACAAAGAGTACCGTGCGAGAGCCAGGGATGGAGGGAGGAGTGCTCGCGATATATTTGACGCGTTTACCGGAAGTGCGGTGGGTGTGCACGGGTTGGAGGTGGTGGGTAGGAGGTATGTACGGTACAGAGCGGAGGAAACTAGGGAAGGAGGTGGAGGGTTAGGAGAGGACAGAGGGAGGGCATGCAGGCACCGTGTGCGCGCAGAAGAATGAGCTCCCATGAGAATGGAAGCGGGTGGGGTGGCGAGGACGAAAGAGTGGAGGGGAGGAAGAGGCCTCTGAGGCCCGCGACGTACCGCGGGGCCCGCTCGTAGAGGGTGTTTCTTCATTCTCCTCGCTGTTCCACTTCGCTCCTTCCTTTTTACCTCCTTACCACGGAGGAGGTTCGAGTGTCGGCCGATGTGAGCCTGATGTGATTTGACTACATTCACACCTACGTCCTCCTTCTGGTCCCACTTGTCCTTTGATGCCGGGGGCCTTACAGTTCCCCGTGGCAGTTCAGAATTCTCGCGTTGCAATGCCACGCCGACCACGGTCCTCCACCTCCTTCATCTCCTCCTTCTTCACCTCCTCCTTCTTCTTCTTTCTTCACCTTTTCTCTCTCCGAGCTGTTTCTCCTCTGCGAAAAAACCCTCGCGACCTTGCGCGATCGCTTCTTCCGACGCGGCGGGCCTTAATAATTTGACTCGGAGGTTCCGCTTCAATCGGGTCTCGAAAATGCCTCTGTGGTCGTGACGTTTTGCCTGTACGCATCGCTGCCTTCTCTCGGGCAGTCGTCATCGGTCGTGGGTGTCTTGCTCGGAATCCTCGCTGCCTCTAGAGAGTGGGAGAGGGAGACGAAGGACGCTGCGGGAGATGGAGAAGCAGGAGAAGGCCCCCTCGAACGGCTCCAGTTACCTCTGGCTTAGGTCTGCCAACCCTTTCTCTTCTCCACGTACTTTGCTATATCCGTGGATAGATAGCCTCCCTTCCAACGGAAATCTTAACGCTGCCTGCCAAGCGGGGCATTCGTTCATTTTCAAATGCTAATTTCGTTTGACGAGAGACGCGATAGGTTGTTTTGAATTTGGGAACGATTGACCGAGAGCGGAAGTATCGTAGGGAAAATTTGATATTTCCCAGATATTTCGTGATTCGCGCTCCATCAGCGGTTTCGAGCTACATTCAGGTAGCTTTACGCTACTCGCTGACCCTAGGTTCACGTTACTTTCGCGCGCTTGTAGAATTGTTAACTGCCAGTTTGAAAATTTTCACCCACGTATAATTCGAGATCTCCTCGTACGGGAGGATCGAAAGGGAATGGCGGCGCGTTTTAATGAGAAGAGGTCAGAAGCGTTTCCTAATATCCCCCTGTGGATTTGCCCGTGTAGGATTTTATTAATCCTATTCATAAAGCAGTTCGAGTTTCAGGGGTAGAGTACGTTTTGTGTAATCTCTCTGGCGGTTGCTGCTGGAGTTCGAGTTTCATGGAAACGCGTCTTCATTAAGCCCTTCCTTTACTTAGGATTTTTCCAAAGGGACGAGAGCGAACGTGAATCAACGGAATATTCGGCAGAAGGGAATCGCTCGTTAGCGTCATATTCCAATGCTTCTCCGCACAGACTCCTGAATCTTTTACACGATAAATTTGCGCATGAACGACGAGGTATCTCCCCATTTCCACGAAAATTTCCAATAAAAGATACGGAATGCGGGGAAAGAGGAATGAGGCGAATGTTCGCACAATTCATCCTTAATTTTCCTCGTTGATAATTCGTCCCTACTCCCTCGGCGAGCACCGCTAATAAACTGGCCCGCAGCCTCTTCTTCTCGCTTCGTTCTCGCGAACCGTTCTTGATTTACGTCCCGTAGAACCGGTAGTACACGAACGTACGAATCCACGCGCGATTTCTCGCACTCCCTTAAAACACCGTGCTCCTCGGCCTCCTGCATTTTACAACGCTATTCTTAGGTTTCGATTGCGAAATCAATCTTGCTCCCGCTCGTAACGGAGAAGGCATACACGCTCGTGCGCGCGAGCCTAACCGCTAAGTCTACTCGGGGATCGGCCACGTCATACCAAAGTGTCATACGAACACCGTCTCCCTACGTACTCCAATGTCCCATAATTCACGAGTCCCTCATTCTCCGCGCTACAGCTTCTCCCAGGCCCAAAGCACCCTGTTACCTACCTCTCTCCAACGCACTTTTTCCACACTCGCAAGATCGCCGGCGAAACTATCTTTCGCGAACGGCTGCGTCCATTATTTCTCATGGCCGCGCGGTGTCATCGGAGGCGATAAAGTCTCCCTCTTTTTTCTTCTCCTCTTCTTCCTTTCTCTCCTCCTTACCTCGATCGCCAATGGAAATCCCGACACGGGAAGGAAGCACGTAAAGGCCCCCCCAAAGATGGCTGATGCCCGGTAACCAACACCATTCCGGGCAGCCATTTGCGAGACATAAGGAATCCGATATGGGGTTTTGATCTCCATAAGCCCACCCTCGATCGTGTTACCCGTTGGACACCTCTTTCACCTTCGCCCGAGCAAAGATGGCTGGTGCAGGCCTCTCATCCACCGCCACTGCCGCCGCCGACGTTCTCGTTCGCCATTGTGCCCGTAGCGAAGACGGTGGCGATCACTTGGGGGAAGGTGTCGGTGCCGAGCGCGCCGCCGGGGATCGCTGGGAGCAAGGAGGAAGTATCGACCTCTTTGACCTCCGGTTTGAGGTTAATCGCACTCTTTGTCGCCGAGCGGTTCTTCTCGCGGCAATCGGTCACGAGGAGGACGAGTAACGCTCGCGCCAAGAGGGAAATTCCCGTGAAGAGAGTCGAAACGTTACGGGAACGTGTTTCTCTTCCGAGCTCTAATAATTAGGACTTCTCTTTACAATTGTAATTTTGCGACCGGTCGATCTCCGCGAGTCTCGTGGTTAGAAGCCAGTAACTTAACGCATTTAAGTGAAGGAAAAAGAGAAGGCAAGCGTGTTCCATAAATTAGCACGGATCTTGCTAGCTTGTCTCGCAATCGTATCGACTCGATGTCAATCCGCCAGAGTTTTTCCGCTCCGCGTTACATTCCGCGCGATCGATCGAATCCTGAGATCTCTCGGGACCCCCTGATCAATTAATTTCGCGCATTCGTCGATAGCATGCGCGCGCGCGCGCGCGGCAATCGGTGAAAACTCGCGGCGAGTAAACATTCCTGTTCGAAGTGAGAGATAAAGGCGCGTACACGCGTGTCCACCCGAGGTATGCTAAAACCGATAGTGGTCGAGTCTCACGGTCATCGTTTTCACACGGCGCTCCATTAGTCGGTAATTTGTCCGAGCGATATCTCGCCCGATTCGCTCGCTCGGAACGCCCGCGTAGTCGTCGTCTTATTGTTAGTCCCCCGTCCTCTTCTAGGCGAGTCGTGGCGCCGTTCCCGTTACTAATGCGCGGGGATTTCGCTCGGCACTGAGGAAAAACTGAAAAAGGCAGGACCCTTATCGGCCTACGAGCAGGATGCCGGGGTGGGTAGTCGAGCCGGTTTCGAGAGGAAAAGTATCGAGCGGGTATTCGATTTTCGCGATGCCACCGCCCCACGATTAATAGAGTCTTCGCCAACGAGGAGGGTAGAGAAGGTGTGGAGGGAGTCACCTCGAGAAGGAAGTGCGCCCTTTATCTCAAGGTCATCGGTGTCGCACGGACGCTCCTAGGGGATGAATGCGTTAGTTAGTCACGGTCGTCGATTTCGCCGGCTCGCCTCCTCTCATCTTCTCGTTCTTCTTATTTCTCTCCACCACCTTGGCCAGTCTGCCTACCCATCGATGACGTTCATTAAAATAATCCTCGAGTTTGCCACCGACGACGACGACGACGACCACGCGACCGCCGTTCGTACATTTATTTCGCGAGCGTGTCCGACATTGCAGGTTCACTCGATTACTGTAAATTATCTCGCGCTCCTCTTCGAGCTTCCGCGGTATCGGGGCCGCGATAATGAGAGTTACGATACGAGCTGCATTATTATTCGGATTGGTAATTAAATATCAGCTGATCTACGGGCACGCTCCATTACGGGGGAATTAAAAAGGACGTGCGTGAGCGCCCCCGTGTGCCGCAGCGACGATACCGTGACGATTAAGCGCGCGCGCGCGCGCGTGTATATTAGGAAGCGTTAAAGACGTTATAAACAATGTAAGGGGTCCGTGAGGATAATATCAATGGGACGCAGGGGAGGGCTGTTCCGTAAAATCGATCGCGTTTCCTTGTCGATTAACTTCGGGACTTTCGATCATCGGCGGATGCCGATCGATATCTCGAGCCCGCGCTCGGCGACTCTTAAGAACCGCCCGTTAGTCGACTTTTGCGAAATGAAAAGCCGCCGTTGAACGATAAGGCGTGGAGGAGGAGGTGGAGGAGGTGAGAGGTGGAGAGAAGGGAGGACCTGCCGCGGGCTTGCTCGCTTGCTCACGCCAACGTTTTTCACGGTTCGCCGAGCCAGTCGTACGGCATTCGAGTATCGAGATAAAGGAAGGGCTGCTGTTCCTCTCCCTACCCGTTAAGCTCGCTTTCGTGTACTCACCCACACTCTCCTTCCTGCCCATTGGCAGATCGCTGTAATCTCGCCATTATCCGCGCTGATATTCGTAACGAGGTCAGAACCAGGGAGGCCCGTGTTTCCGCCAATCCGCGGAATGGATTCAGCCAGATACGTCGTTCGATTCTCGGATGGATGTCCCTTAAGTACTTTTGAAAGATAATGCCATTAAATCGATCGAGGACTTTTCGCCTCGCTCTCGTACGAATTCTCCAGGCTGGGGTAAAGTTGAATTTGATTTTTTGCTTAATTTCAAATACGTCTTCGAGCTTTGCCTTTCCGTCCATACTCCACAATTTGTGTTTTGTATATGTAATTTGAGATATTATCGAATGAATTCTGCTGAAGGTGTACTCGTAGCTCGTATCCAGGATGCGTACGATGGACCTTTGTTGCTTTTGCGATGTCTATTTTTTTTGTGAAACACAATAAAGAGCTCGGGACTATTTTTTAACGAATGAGCTCGGAGTGTCAGAAAGGGGCACGCGGATACCAAGGGAGAAAGAAAATGAGGGTAGTGGGGGAAAGGTTAATTGTCTCGCGGAGTGAGTTGATCGATCGCCGATGCTCGATGAGCCGGAAAGATCATTTAATGTTTCAATGGGTCTAACGCTGGAGGGGATCTCGAAGATCGTAGAGTGGATTTCGTCGAATGTGATCTCGTAATTTTAAACGGCACAATGCCGACGATGGGTTTCGATACTTTCGCCTCGTTTCTACGAGCATCTAGTATCTCCGTTTCACCGAAGAAATGCACTTCACGATCATCAAGGTATCCACGAACAAAAGAATTATCACGAATACCAGCTCTACTTTATCGCGAAATCCTTGGGCGGAGTAATTTTATAGGGAGGGTAGAGCGACCGGAAAACGTCGTTTCTCACGGACGACGCCTCTGGCGTGCCCAGCCCGTATTATCCATTTTTCAAGTCGAACCTCGTACTCGCTTAGACATTTGTCTGTAATCACGTGCAAACACGTCTGACGTTCGAGCTGGATGTAAGTGCTTTTACGAGATCGAATCGCAACCAATTTCCGTATACAAGCCGAGAGGTGTACGAATCCACTTTACTCTCATACTTTTACTCCGTGGAGTATCTTAAAATCCACTCTCGAATCGACGAATCGCGAATATCTCACTGCCTCAAAAGTGGATCCTTCGGTGGTGCTCGGAGGCGCAGGAGGATCTTATCCATTTTCTGAATCCACGCGGGCGCGAAAGTACCCGAAGGACCCGTGAAA
Organism: Tiphia femorata; assembly: GCA_944319695.1. Taxonomy (NCBI): domain Eukaryota; kingdom Metazoa; phylum Arthropoda; class Insecta; order Hymenoptera; family Tiphiidae; genus Tiphia; species Tiphia femorata. Next base: position 5,935,140 of record OX090904.1, read on the forward strand.
GATCGGGCCACGAACGATCCTCCGAGAAGTTTGGTTGTCGGCTGCTTTATGCGCTGCTATCCGCCTACCGAATTCTCTCTTACCCTCTCTGTCCTCGTTCATCGCTTCTCTCTTCCTCTCGATCCTCTCCTTTAACCTTCGATTCTGCTCCGCGCGCGTTTCCGTCGCACCGTCACACAATTTCCACTCCTCTACGCCCCTCGAGGGCCCAGGACGCTTGCGCTTGCCACGGCGTGTAAAACGCACGATAAAGTAGAAGCTTTACTGGGTATTACGAAGGCACTAAAGCCTTATTCGTGCCACGGGGCCCGATGCGCACCCGCCACCGCCTGCATCACACCGTAAAACCGTGAGGGAGTATATCCACTCGTGAACCTTACCGCGTCTATCCACAGGAGGGATCCAACGATACGTAGGTGTTTCGTCTAACAATGTCGATGATAGGGAAGATCGATTTTTTTCCCCTCGATTTTACTCCTCTTTGCCGCGGAGAATGAGCCGATCTCATGCGAAAATTCAATTAGCGCTGAAATAACGTTATATCGCGATGTGTCTGTCGATTGCGTTGCTTTCTCAGATCATAACTTCCATACGTGCTTGTGGTTCCGAACAATGTTACTTACACGCGGTTCCTAGTTTTAATCCTTTTGCAAGCGAATAACGCGTCAATGCG